>CM060476.1:11991232-13222482 GCA_030544235.1 Lepturacanthus savala | reverse complement strand
CCCTTTCGTTGAGAGAAACATAAAAGGTTTCCTCTGTGGACATGTTTTTTGGCCTTGGGGGCTATATAGCTATATAGCTCGCTATAGCTAGCTAGCCGTCTCTCCTTGAGTGCACCTGTGCTTTCCTACTGGCAAACACTGAAAATTGAGGTCATGATCTTTGTGAGTATGTGAGTCAAGATGCCTCTGTGTTGAAATATCTCTCATTTTCTCTGTTTCAAGGTACATTTCCTTGCAATATCTGTTTGTGATATTTCTAAATATACCATATGCATTCTCTCCATCGCTGATACACAAAATATAAATGATGTCTTCCTCATGTGAGTTTGGCTTTTTTTGCACAGTGCACAGTTCAATTCACTCGCTGCCACTCTATGTGCATCTTGCTCTGTGGTTAATATTGTTTCTCTTTGACTATTGATATCTACACTACGTTTCGCCGACGAGGAGAACTTTTACCTCTTAAACCCAACAGAATGCTCCTGAATTACATTCAGAGTGTTAAAACAAAGAGTCAGGATGTGAATGGGAGATGCTTTGTTCTCGTCCTTTGCTTAATTAATCATCATAAGCTATTGTTTGTAGAATGCATTTCCAAATATGGCTACAGCTATAGCTGCTCTTATACGTTGTGCAACAGTAAGTTTTTAATTTGTTTTTGTGTAGGAATCTTATATAAGCATTTACTTTAATTTAAATGTCATCATATATATTCATCTAGTGAATACATTTCTTTAAGAAATATGTTACTTAATTATATTTTAAATAGATAATAATTAATTCATATTATTCTCCTGATATTATGACATTTATTTAATTTTTGTTAGCAATAATATGTAGGTGTTCAACTTTTTTATTGTTTTGTAATCAGTTATTATATATTTTTACAAGTCCATTTCAGTCCACATATAAAAAAAGGGAGTAGTAAAAGAAGGGGCAGGATTTAAGTTAAGTTTGCAGTTCTCCCCACTCCTGATTTATTTTACCCAAAGCTTTCCATTACCTATTATTATTTATTTCATTTTCTATACTATGCTATTCCTCACTAGGTTGACGGGGGTCTGCTGGAGCCAATACCAGCAGACTTTAGGTAAGTGGTAGGGATACACCAGCCTATCATGGGGCACACACAGCATTCACTATTTAGAGTCTCCAATTAACCTCAACATGTGTTTGGACTGTGGGAAGAAGCTGGAGAACCCAGAGAAAACACACACAGACATGGAGAGAACATGCAAACTCCACACAGAAAGGTCCCAAGGATTATTTATTTACTCATTTGTTTCTGTCTGCTTGTTTGTATGAACAGAAATGCCCCAGAGGTAAAAAGCTGAGGAGGGGAGACCGGGGCTGCTCTTATTAAATTTAAGCCCTAAGTCATTAGTGTAAATACAGCCAATGTGTCAGTCAATATTAATACATTGTGGTGCAATAACAGTAACCATCTCACCGCCTCACTGTTTGATTTCTGTAAGTAAACTGAGGTTTAGCGTCAGATTCAGTCCTACCTACATAGAAAAAAGACAGTCACGGCTGTCGCTGCACAGAAAGGCACAGTATCCACTATCAAGTCTTTCGAGACTGTGGATCTCAGCGTGTCAATGTGTCTGCGGCTGGTCACGAGCAGGTGAGAGACAGCTGAGGCCAGCAGGACGACAGCGAGAACAGCTGATCCCTGCAGAACCAGCTTGGAGCTGACCCAGAAGAGGACGCTCCACTGTAATCGGGTCCCCGAGGTAATCTAGGCAGGACATTATATGCTTCGCTGCTTCTCTGCAGCATCTGGACGCCGCCGCCACCTGCTCTGACTGGAAGGCCTCGCTCCTCTGCCTCTTTTTTTTTGTTTTGTTTTTTCGGCTCAGCTTGTTTACTTTTCTCGGCGAGCATCACAGCCATCGCAGACATATCAGATATAAGCCTGAGAATCACAGAGCAAGTTGCCTTTTGTTTGTCTGAACCCACGCCTTTGTGCTCAAGACAATGAGCTCTGACAGTGTCTCTTTCCAATAATTTAAGCACAATAATAGACCTGTGCCATTATTGCCACAAGGAATACTCAGCTATTTATCTAATAGCAAGGAAAAACAATCTCATGATTGCACGTTTCCCATAAACAATTATTTCCATGCCGTTGTCAATTCTAAATTGCCAGTACTGACTTTTTGCATCATAATAATACATGAATTAAGTATGCATTACACAGTGGGGAGCCGCTGGCAACCAAGGATGTTTGTAATTATTTTATTCAGAATGCAATCAGCATTTACACTCTAAAAACACACATTAACTGTGTTTTTTAAAACTGCTTTCCTGCATTTTACAGAGCCCTTTTTGTTTGATGGCGTACTATTTGATCTGCTGTGTATGTTTACGAGGCTAATTTATGTTTCAGTGTGCTAAAGACATAGCTGGTGGGAGTAAATACAATTAGTTTCTCTATTAATTAGTTGATTTAGCTTGTCTGCTCATGTGGCATCACCCTAACATTTCTACAACTCTGCTTTGTCTGTGTTTTTTTAAGGTGAAGGTGCATGTACTCAATATTAAATGAAAGGACAATAACATATCTTAAATGATATCAGGTAATAATAATTATGTTTTTCCATCACAGGGATTTAATAATAATAAATGGATAATAAAGAATGAAAAATATGACCTACATAGTTTTTATTTTCAAATATTTCAGTAAAATATTCAAAAGCTTGTCTGCTTCTTTTAAATTCTACTGTTCTACCTCTACTAATGCATGTATGTGTGCACTGGAAAAATCAGACTGTTTTATTGAGCAACACTGATGCATTCTGCAAAAAAAATAAATAAATAAACAAAAAACCTTTCTGCCAGATTTCCATACATATATGCAGTATGTAGACATGTATTCCTGCAGAGACTTTCCATTATTTTCAGAAAAGACCTGCAAGTCATCTTTAGTGCGGCCTTCTTCCTGCCTGAGGGTTCAACTTTAATGATGAAGCTCAGCAGACGGATGTGAAAAGCATATTTTATCATACTAAAAAAAAAAAAAGACTGAGATGTGATGAAACAAGACTCATTCTGAAATGACAGTTTAATAACTAAGGGGGGGGGATGCTGATGCATGATATGAATTTTGATTTATTCCCATCTGAGATCAAAAAAAACATCACACAAGTTTCAGGAACAACAAAATAGAATCTATATGTAATCTGAAAACTAATTTGGAACGTCTCTGTCCCATGTGACGCGGCTACTGAGGGTAATTTGATGAGCAGATTGATTAGAAACTTGTATTGAATATGTTAACTCGACCTGAAACTGATGTGGTCTGGAAGCAATCAGGTTGGTGGGATCAATACCTGAACACTGAGCTGATAAAGCAGCGAAACAGCATGAACTCTTCTTACTTTGTTTCATTAATGAACTGGCGTGAAAGTGTCGTGCTCATTTAGGTCCGCCTGCCTTTGTGGATGTAGGATGTACTTTTGAGTAATTCCTCTGGGGAATAAGGACAAATAAAGAGATTGCTGTGTAATCTGCCTTTTTAAAAAATGCATTGAATCAGGTTACCCTTTACCACCAAACACATGACTGCAACTCTTGCTCTTACTCTGTCTTGTTTTGCAGATTTTTTAATCAAAGGTCAAATAAAGGAATATTGATTTTTCTGTGTTACTGCTTTCTTCTTTAAATGTCTCTATTAACATCTGTACGAGATGCGAAGAAAGACGCATTCTAGAGCAAATGCGAATGAAATGAAATAGCTAAAAAGGAAATTTGGTTTGAGCAAATATTTCTGAAAACACCATCAGGTCCCAGCGGGTCAGAACAGAAGACTCATTTAAATGACGCACTGTAACTCAAATGGT
Source organism: Lepturacanthus savala (assembly GCA_030544235.1). NCBI lineage: Eukaryota > Metazoa > Chordata > Actinopteri > Scombriformes > Trichiuridae > Lepturacanthus > Lepturacanthus savala. The sequence goes on along the minus strand of CM060476.1, from coordinate 13,218,637 downwards.
TCCTATAATAGACAGTGGAAAGTCATTCAGCCTGACCCTATTCTTCAGATATGGGTTTAATTGCCCAGAATATGAAGTGTGAGGTTCCCTCACTTATCAAATTAACAGTGCAGGAAAGGACAGTAAAGTGCTTAACACTCCTTTCAGTAGAATGAGTCGTGGGAAAGGTAAGCTGTTTATCTGATGAAAGAGAAAATATGACTTTTGGGTTTTGTTTTCTTTGTTTTTTTGTTTTATTTTTCTGTTTGATGTAAAAAAAAAAATGGTGCCAAAATACAGATGAAAGAAACTATGAGTCGTTAAAAATCCGCTTTCAGTTAATATTATGTGGTTACAGCAATTTAGCAGCAGTAAACCCTTATTTGCAAACTTTTTTAGCCTCCAATTGTTCTTTCTACTTCACCTACTCTGAATGTCTTTTACCATTAAAATCAAAACAAAACAAAAATGTATCTCTCTTTTATTTATCTGGCTATCAGCCATACCACCTCATCTACCTCCTATCAAAAATGTTTAGTCACTTTTCATCCTAAATGTAGTTATATACTCACCTTCGCACAAATTCATGTATGTTTTATGGATACTTAAATCTATATTTATAAAGTATACTGCTCTGTTTTCTTGCACTACTTCCAGAGTTTTTACACCTTTTTACATTTTACTCCTGTGGTACTCTTTCAGTTGTATATATATATATATATATATATATATATATATATATATATATATATATATATATATATATATATATATATTAAGGAGAATACCCCTTTCTTTCAAAAAAAATGAATTATTTTTTTTTCCTGCCTGTCACTGTGATTGTCAAGCACCCTCACCCCCACTGTACAATGCCAATAAAAGAGAATAATTCTATTCTATACTATTCTGTTCTATTCTATTTCCAGTTAAAAGTCTCCTAAAATACACATAATTGAACATGAATAAAAGATAACACAGCAAAGGACAGTGCTCTTTGTAGTTGTAGTAGCAGTAGATATAAACATAACATTATTTACCACTTGGTCTAAGTATGGGGTCTCTGTCAAAGAAGCTAAACACCATTTAAAGCAGGTAAAGTTCAATAATATTGCAGAAATAAACGACACATGTGGGTACACTACCGTAATTATGCAAAGTAAGGTAATTAATTGCATTATATTTTAAAAGATGAGGAGAAGTTGAGTAATGTAATAAATGAGTAAACTTTAGATTGACTTTGCAGCTGATTTACTGTAGGTCATAAAAAGGCTTTTTATGCAACAACAACAAAACAAAAAACATTAGGCCAATAAACCCAATGAAGCTCCACTACTGATTCTTAGAACTTGTTTCTGTTTGGTTTGATTTCACCTCTGTCCACTGACTGTAAAAGTAATCGTCTTGACACGTGTACCCAAACTTTGACAACAAGCAAAACACAGTGGAAGATCTGTTGCCTGTGTCACGTATCTACATTATGCTGCTTGGTGTTTGCCACTGAATCCAACACCGTCGTCCATAATAATCACATTAAATATGCATAAAAGATGCAACGCGCTGCTAATTATTTATGTTTCCACTTGTCCAACTCTTAGAGCACTCCCCTCAATGCATAAACTGTTATTACACCCAGATTAACGAGCATGCAGGCGAACGCGCATGTCCCATACTAAAGCACATGCTCGGCGAGCACGCACGTCTCGCTCCTGTGAGATGTTTTATTCATAGCAGCAGGAAATATAGCCACACACGAGCTATCGTATTTCTCCGTGGGTCTCCTGAGCGGGTCTGGCTCGGCCCAGATAACAGGAAACCTGCCTTGAGGGGAGACACGGCACCGCAGGACGTAAGAGAAGCTATCATAATGCTTAGCAGGAGAGATGTCCGGGAGCTCAGACGGTGGCTGCGCAGACAGAAACACCTCTCGACTAGTGAGGAAACGTCGATGTGTCAGGGCGCAACGCTTCAAGGCTCCAAAATCCAACGAGCGGGGTTATAAATGTTACAAGCTTACGTGAAACCGGAGTCGCCGAGGGCGTTTTGTTGAAACCGTGCAGAGGCTACTCTTTACATACTGTAAGGGCCGGTTGTTTGTCTGCAGAGGGAGATCAGGGAGATTCGCCTCACAGAAGTTGTTGAAAATATCACCCAGACACCATGAGATGCTGTAATTTGATTGCTGGATCACTTCAGTTGTGTTTGACATTCATTCAACTTTGGTGACGAATCGATTTAATCAAATCAAATCGGGGCAGAAAGGGAGAATTCAACTTTTGTCTCAGACAGCCCAGAATCACTGTGTAAAGGCCCCTTTTTATACAAGCAAGACAATGGGAACTTCACACCAATACTCAAGGTTTAAATATGGGAATTTAACAACACTGAATGGTCAGACTATAACACACAGTTTGCATTTCCTGTTAATTTTCTTTTTTTTTGCAGTGTTTGGACTGTTTCCTAATTGAAAACCATTAAAACCTTTGCTGGAGCTCTTTGGCTGCTTTATGACTTGTATAGATTAAACAGGAGGGAAATCAGTACAAAATAGCAACCGATTTGAATTTGATTGCTCTCATATGTTTGGCTTATTCAAAATGTTAGTTTACCCAGCCACTTTTGCAGTAAATATTTATTAATATTCCGCATCACCACTTTATGATTTTGATCCACAATGGCAGCGTGTTTAATGACTCCGAGACTTAACGGTCTACACTCAGGGCTTAATGGTTCAGCCTTGTATATTTTATAGGCCGACAATATTGCACTGACAAAACCTGTGTTCTGTTAAACCGGACACATACGGAGCGGCGATTAAGCAGGTCGACCTTGTGCACGAGCTGAACTCCAATCTCCAAGAACAGGGAATAAAAACAGCATTTTTGGATTACAGGGAAATAATTTAGATCAGTCCGAAATAAGTCAAACAAGACTCGCCGACTTCACCAAAGTTCCAGTACCTTCCGTGACTCATCCCCCTCCAAGACTGAACTTTCCTCTCATGGGCACCGTCAAAGTCATAGGAGTAACAAGTTACAATGTCCTTCTTTAAGGTGTAACGGTCCCTATTTACTCACGTTTGCATTTCCTGCAGCAACCCCCCCCCATGATCTGATGTTAAACTTGCCTCTTTAAGGGTTAAATCGCTTTAAATCCTGTCAGTAGCTCAAGTCCCTGTCCCTCAGATTTGACAAATCCAGAGTTTTTTTTTTTTTTTTTTTTTTACAAACGCAGGCCTATAAAATCTGATTTTGTCCAGCAATAACGAGGTCACTTGGACACGGTGCGATAATTTGCTCTCATAGTACAAACTGAGGGTTCATCCTAATTGTTGCCTCGACTACTGACTCTGTAGCATAGCCCGCTGCAGCTTAAAGAGACGCCTGCTGCAGCGAGGAACGCTGGATTTACGATTCCTCCCCCCCCTCCCCTCCGAGTCGATATATGGACAGAGTTTCGATTACACTTTTATCTGTGGAAGATCATTACAGTGGTTACAGTGCATCCTTCTGGACCTGCATGTAGCTACTTACATTTATTCCCCAGCTGTGAAGGCTTGATTGTTGGTTAGGAAGAGCTCAAAAAAATGAGAAAAAAAAAAAAAAAGGAAAACATTGTGATAAAATCTGTGATTTCCAATCCTTGCCGACTGGTTGTGAAGCAGTAAGTTCAGATTAATCGGATCAGGTAACCTTCAGATAACATTGATAATAAAAAGACTGTCATCCCTAAATGAGCAAATTTGGCCAAGCCTCATAAAATAACACGTCAGCCACAGGTGCATATTTCTGTCCACCGTGTTCTTTATTGTAAATACAGTGTGAATATGGACTCATGTTATATACCTGCAAAAGGGGAAAATGTCTGTTCGTCCTCGTTGATACAGAAAACAAAAACGCATTGAACTCCCCCAAGAATCAAAACTCCCTTTGTCCACCCAGCATCATCTATTCAAAAAGCGATAACATCCAAAAAAAAAAAAAAAAAAATACTTGACACTGCCCAAAAAAACCAAAAAAAAGAGAGAGAGAGAAACACAAAAACCAAACAAACCTGCAGCTGCAAGAAAAGTATCACGTTAAAACGTCATCGGGCTTTTTTTTTTCTTTTGCTTGTTTTTTTTTCCTTTCTTTTTTAAAAATGACTCCTTCTTCTAAAGAAAAGAGGAACAAAGTAAAAGCAAAGGAGAAAGGAGGGGGGGGTCTGATCCGGTGGTATTCACCGAGACATCAAAATCACAAAACTCGGAAGGCAACAAACAACACTGCAAAATGCAAACCAAAGCATAGCAACAGCAAAAGTCGACAGAAACAACAAAAAAAAAAGATAAAAATGTTTCAAAACCACCAGTAAATGTTGCAAAAATCTCAACACTGACAAAAGCTGCTTTGGTTGTGTATGTGTGTGTGTGTGTGTGTGTGTGTGTGTGTGTGTGTGTGTGTGTTTTTCTCGACCCTTCAGGAAACAAAACTGCAAGCAAGTCAAAGGCTTTTTCTCACCGACTCGATATAACGCACCCGTTCACCCTCTCCATCAGAATAACCGCATGCTAAAAACTTGCAGCCTGGATCGTGTGTGTGTGTGTGCGTGTGTATGTGTGAGTGCGTGTGCGTGTGTGTGTGTGTGTGTGTGTGGTGGAAGGGGGGTAAAAACGCTCAAAACCACCATGTCAAACGCTCAAATTCAAACACCAGCGAAAAGGAGGAAAAATTAAAAAAGAAAAAAAAAAGAAAAAAAGAAAAAAAAGGGGGTCAATTAAAAAGACAAAAAAAAACGCTTTACAAAAAAAAGGCCATTGGAAATGTACTCACCGAGCGGGAGTAAAATGTTGCAATAAAAATGTGATATGGCTCAAAATACAGTATGGCGGTGCGAGCCCGAATGCTGTGGCTTTTTCTCTAGATCTCTGCCTCCAGTTGTGTCACGTGACTGATTCAGCCCCGGCTTCCAGCAATGGGAGAGCAGCGTTGAACAGCTGATGCTGAATGCTCTCCTAGCGGCTCGCCTCTCTCCAAAAGTAAAAAAGAGGTAGTCCTTATCATCCCACGGTTATGACTGAGCCAGCCTGTGTGTGTGTGTTTTTTTTTCTTTTTCCCCCTCTTTTTCTCTCCCCCCCCGTTTTAAAGATGCAGAGCTCCTGTCGGTAGTCGTGCTTTTCATTTTTTTTTTTTTTTTTTTGTCGCTCGGGAAGGAAGCAGAAGCGGGTTTGTGTTCGTTAACGAGGAATCAAACGGGGTGGGGGGGGGAGTTCAGGGGGGTGATTGGTATGTACGGTACGTGATGGCCGTTTATGGTGAAAAAAAAAACAAAAAAAACAACTCGGTATGATACTCCCGGTGTTACGCAGCGCTGTCCGTGGTGCTGAAATGTCGGCGGAGAGGCGACGGTCTCTGTCCGCGGTGCTGGAAACGAGGCGCTGCAGAGCCGGAAAAAAAAAAAACAACATGTTTTCACTTCTGCCTCGTGAGTCTCAACCGAGGTAGTCAAAACTATATAGAATGAATAAATAAAAATAAGATATTAACAGCAAACAACACTCACTACTTAATATTTATCTAGATAGATAGATAGATAGATAGATAGATAGATAGATAGATAGATAGATAGATAGATAGATAGATAGATAGATAGATAGATAGATAGATGTCCTTCGTCTCAAAGCTGAATAGTTGTGATCAGCATATGTCAGGGATGGAGGCTCAAGAGGAAATAAATAGTGAATATTCAGTGTTTTATTCACATATTTCACTATATTAAATGCAGTGAGTGTAATCCATTCTGGTGTATAAACTGTATTGGAAAGAGTTCTACAGCTATAAGAATGAAATATTGTGTGCATTAAAAGAGGATCGATGGAATAGCATAGTTGAATATGAATTATAATAGATAATAGAATCTATCCATCCATCCATCCATCCCTACACATAGATCTCTATGCAGTGGACTGTACCACATACTGTGTCAGGTGGATGTGAGAAAAATGAGACTTTTTCTTTCATGGCAGTCATTTAAATTTGCATTTAATTCCCTCATTGCACAACGCCCGGTGCTGTTTTGCGCTCAGCATAGTGTCTGAGTGGATGAAGTCGGCTCCGCGGCGTTTAGTTCACTCCTCCCTTCGACAGTTGGGCACCGGGACTGTAAAGTGGAGGGTGGTGGTGAACGGTGGAGGGTCGTCCATGGTGCTGAATCAGAGGGAGGGCACAGCATTAAAGGTGGAATAGACCTAACAGTGTGATAGTAAGGCTGTTTCTTATTGTTAATGGACAGAGGATTCTATGTAAAGGAATATATAATGAGTAAACTACTGGTTATTCCTTTAATTTGGCACTTGTTAGTCACTATAGATCATACATTAGTTTCTGTTGGATACTTGGACTGCAACATACTAAGAGAAATGTTGGCATAACATAAACTATCGAGCAGGCTGTGTAGTGAACATAATATTTAATAATAGTCATCATTTTTTGGAGACCATCCTACTCTTAATGCTACTGACACTTGTCCATGGAGCTTTAATTGAGAGTTTAATTAAACTGTTAAATTCCAAAACCCCCTGATATGGGGGCAGCATTGAGTTTTGCGCATATAATGCATGAGAAAACCTCTGCTACACTGTTAAATAGTATTTTAATCTGCTGTAAACCACAGTGTTACTGTCCACATCATCATTACAATAAGAATAGTTTTAATTCATACCAGTAGTAGGGCTGTAACTATTTTGATATTTAATTTAGATTTGAACTGTTTGTGTGATTGTTCATAATCTCCTTATTTAACATCTTACATAAATATATTCTTTACATTCTGTAATGATCCTCAATGTGATTTCTCTGGTTTTAGGGATAAATAATTGATCTTTGGACTCTTATCTTATTAATCATTTAAATTTGCTTTGTAGCTTATTGTAGCAGTCAGTCAGTCATTTTCTATACCTGCTTATTCCTCATTAGGGTCACAGGGGTCTGCTGGAGCCAATCCCAGCGCGTTACGGCGAGAGGCAGGGATACACCCCAGATGGTCGCCAGCCAATCATGGGGCACACACACCATTCACTCACACACTCACACCTACGGGCAATTTAGAGTCTCCAATTAACCTCAGCATGTTTTTGGACTGTGGGAGGAAGCCGGAGTACCTGGTGAAAACCCACGCAGACACAGGGAGAACATGCAAACTCCACACAGAAAGGTCCCAGACCCAGGACCAAGGAGGTCTTGAACCTGCGACCTTCTTGCTGTGAGGGGCAACAGCGCTAACCCCTGCGCCACCGTGTCGCCCCTTATTGTAGCAACGCAGCTTATTTTATTTTTTTTTCCTGGTCAGGTCAGTTCAGTCTTGTTTTAAGTTTTAAAGTATTTTCATCTGTATCAAAACAATTTTAGATATTTTTTTGTACCATTTTAGGTATATTTTCACTGTCACAGTAACATAAATTGATTCTGATACTTCTGTAGTCACCTCACATGTTGTAGCTTTCTTTTGATACCAGGTTTAAGCACAATAACTTTTGTGGTTGTAGAGATAGTCCATATTTATTATCATTTACAGCAATGAAACTGAAAAAAATAAACCTGGGGCTTAAGTGGTTTAAGCAAACTATTAACACTGATATGCAATTAACATCAACTCACATGGCCCACGTTAGCAAAGCTGAGGGAGTGCGGCCTAATCCGTAACAGCAATAAACAACATTCTCATGCTCTTGATGTTGATCAGCCACTTACTGCCCAGGCATCATGGAAATAAACTGTCTGTTTTTTATTATTTTGTCTGATTTAATGTATTCATTAGGCCTTCTTTTTCCTTGTTTTCTTTGAAGAAGAGGTGATTCAATGGGGGAACTTTTAATGTCATTTTGGCTTCACAACGCCTACGCGATTTCCTGCCGGACCCACTCGCATTTGTTTAAATAAACACACCTGAGAAATATAGGTTATTGCTGATTGTGCCAGACGGGAAACGTAACAAAAAAAAAAAAAAAGTGTTATTGATGCATTTGCATCTGACTGCTGCTGTCAGACGCGATTCCGCACGAGTTCGAGCAACACGCGGCGCTGGAGACAACTGTCACCATTCATTCATCATCATCGTCGGTGCACTGTTTCCACCTTAAGCACTGTCTAATTTAATTTCCTTTCCAGATCACATCCCCGGCCTTTGGGGAGGCACCGCGCAAAACGCTTTACAGCCTCTTAAAAAAAAAAAAATGCATCGGTGTCCAAGAAGAGTGATCAAAGTTTCCTCGAAGCAAAAACTAGCACCTTTATCACTGAGCGTGTTAACCTCTTCGTTAATTAACCATCAGCGCCACTTTGACGACATATTGCGGTGTATTATTGTGTCTCTCTCTCTCATTTGTAGTGATATGTCACCGGTGTCACAGCATATCGGGCCTTGTGCCTCTAAACTAAACTTGACGGTCAGCGTGTTGCTGTGCGAGACATGTCAGACTGTAATTATCAATGCCTGGGGATGTTCATGACCTAACTCACTGTCAATAAGGTTATTCAGAAAGCTGCAGAGGTCTGACTTAATACTCGGATAGAGAGGAGACAGGTGCCAAAACATGGGCCGAGCATGATGCACTTTAACTCCAGCCAGTAATTCCTTGTAATCCAATACCACACTGTAATAAACTATGACTAATGCATGACACGGTTATTGACAAACACGCTTTTTCTCTTGATCAACCTTACTCCCAGTTTAAAAGCTGCATAAGTTTCCACGCAATATATACAGGTGAATGAAGAATTTATGCCGCACTCGGCGCGATTTACGCACGTGTGACCATAAACGTGAGAGATTTTGTCATGTTTACTGTCTCACACACACTCAGCTTCCAGGTACGTTGCTGTTTGTCAGCCGTGCCGGTGCATCAGAAACAGACTCGATAGGTTAAAGGAATGTCCTTCATGAATATCTGAAATAAGAAATATCAATCATGCTGCTATGCGAAATAAACATGACAAATGAAATAATAATAAAGGATATAATAATAATTAAAAAAAGAAATGTAGAAATAAAAGAGTCAATTAACAAATAAATGTGCGGGATAATGTGAACCTCGATGTTAAAACAACAAATTTGGAATTAAAGTTACTTGTTATTTGTTTTCAAATTAACCAGAACATTTTTTGTTAATTAAACCTTTTATATCTACACTTCTTTATTATTATTATTTTTTTTTTAATTGGACCATTTTTTCTTTTATTTTTGATCACAGTAGTTCCAGTCCTCCATTTTGCCCAGCCAAATAAACAACAAAATATCCAGAGTTTCTTTTCATTCCCATGCAACCCTGAATCTCACTGTTTTAGAAATTAAATAAGATATGAAGCTGAACAGAATGATAATTCATTGCCTGGTATGAAATCCCCATTAGGATACCACTGTGCAAGAACCGCACATTGCCGGTGGCCAAAAAAAATATCCACTCAGAGGCAAAGCTCAGAACAATATGGGTTTTTTTGTGCCTTTCTACACATCCAGAGTGTTTACTCTCCAGGTGTATCAATCAATATTTGTTAGTACATTATTTATAGGTTGGAATCAAGTTTAAAACACAGAAAAGAAAGAAATAAAATGTATTACATGATGATAACTCTTTTGAAATGCATTTATCCAGGTACACTCATGATATCAAACTTTTATATAAAGCTCTGTGCATCCAGTGTGAAGAAATCAGTTCACAATTCAAAGGAGAAAAAAAGAAAGTAAAAATATCAAATTAGGACTGAATAACCCTGTGCTGAAATCAGTCTGGCATTTGCACATCTGAAAGCGGAGATGCCTCCACGTGACAAAAGGAGAAGAAAGAAGCTGGGAACTGCAGCAGCGAACACTATCAATGTCAGGACAACCTTGATTTGGGTATTAGACAGCTTTCTGCTAGATTGGAGAGATTGGAGGCAAAAGTGGATAAAGCGCAAGAGCCCGGCTATCAAATTCCAGTCCGATGTGTGTATATCATTTTTGTGGCCCTTCTGTTTGCTGAAGGGGAAATCTCTTTGGAAGGGAGTGAATTCTTTACTGTCTGGGTTACATTGTGCTTTTATGCCGGGGATCATTAATGTGGAGTGGATGAGGCCAAGAGGATGGGGGCCAGGTGTAATCATGGTGGAAAGTCCAAACCCAGCGGCGTAAAGTGTCTCCATCATGATAATGAAATAATTTGTTCACTCATTCATTTTTAAAGACTTGCAGGCTTATACCTGGTTACAACTATGCAATGCACATAAAAACAGTTAAAGGATCATGTTCTTTCTTTTTTGTTGTTGAGAACAAACAGTTAGAGTAAAGGACACATCAGTGAAAGGACACTGACACACTTATTTAACGTTTCCTGGGTACTATGTTGTTATTTCCCACCTGCAATTTACCAGAAGGATCAATAAGATCAACTGGTAAAACCTTGTGTGTGTTTTTATGGCTCAGATGTTTAGCCTGTGGGATGTGGATGTTGCTTATCTGTCGGACCATTCCCTACTGATACTAAAAGATCAAGTAAAACCTTATTTTGTTAAAGAGGATTCACATTTGCAGTATTCTAGAGAAAATGTACCACAACCGCTTCTTTTTTGTCCTCTAACCAATGCAACACGACATCGCCGGACTTTATTGAGCCACAGGAATTCGGATGCTTGGTCTGATAGATTGTGCGGCCGTGTCGATACGCCGTATAATAATATTGCGAAGAGGAAATTTAAAAGCATGAAGGCTTTAGAAAATCTTACTGACCCCGCTGGGATCAGGATTTTTGGACTTTGGGACAATTTAAAAACAGCAAAACAAAAAATCTGAGGGAAAGGCTGAAGATATAATTCAAGAAAAAAACAAAACTAATTAAATTTAGCAAGAGGTTATGCACTGGTTATGAAACATCATTTTAATGGCGGTATTTCAGTACACGTTGATTAGTAACTCATAATCCCCTGGAAATGAATTGAATTCTGATGTAAATAACTGTAATATGCACTTGGATGCTTTTTTTTTTTCAATGGAGGAGAAACAAAACTTTAAAAATAGACAGAGAATGAAGTTATGTGAAATTTTCAATGACTTGTTGAAGTCACAGAGGATGTTTAAGTACGTAATTCGAGCTGTTTCCAGCCTTTTCTAAATTTTGAATAAATGACCCCACATTATCACTCAGTTATAGAGATATACATCTTATTAGCTGTGTATTGTGTTCAGATATATATATATATATATATATATATATATATATATATATATATATATATATATATATATATATATAAAATAACACTTGTTGGGATAGGATAATAAATACACAGCTGGATGCTTTTCCAAACAGTTTTGTCTCCGTCTTTTGTTTTTTTACTTTTATTTTAATGATTTATTTCTTCAATTTAAAGCTTCTAGCTTGGGAGTTAAAGTTGCTGATAAGATTTTTTTTTTTTTATATATGAACAAAACCTGCAGACATACTGGAAATGGAGACTAAAGACAAAACCTTTTATACAAAAGTTCAGTTGTTTCTAATTGATCAATCAACAATCAATCAAAAATAGTTGAAATAAGTAAGATTTTGTTATAATTAGTAAACTAATAAAGTATAAAAGAGATAGACTTCATTTGCCTGCATTAAGCTGAAAAAACGGCTCTTTGTAGGATCTTGTGGTCCTGTTCACTGCTGTTTCTGTACTAGGATGTTCCCCACCAGGATGCTCTCATAGAGTAGAAATTCCTTAGTATCTGAGAGGATACATGGAAAATCTCTTTAAGCGTCTGAGGTGAATCCACCTCCTCCTCCCTCACCACTCAGTATGCAGATCCCAGGTCAGGCTCTCCACGATGTGGACTCCGAGGTTCTTGAAGCTGCCCACCGGACGTAAATGAAATTAGACATAAATGTCAAATGCTTCTTCTTCGGAACAGACCGGTAAGGATGTCTGAGCAGAGACTCACGAAAAGTAAATGTATGGGGATGTCTTACCCGGTCATCCCTAGGTTAATGAGGTGAAATCTACATTTCATTTCAACACATTTTCATTCCTTTTCCAAAACAGGTTAGTCAGTAAAATATTTCCCACGAACGAAGTAATGTTGTTGATATGAAAAAATACAGTGTAGAACATTATGTTAAGTATAATTTTAACAAAAGACACGGTTACGTTTACTTGCTACTCAAGAGCAGAGCTGTGACCAGAACATCATGTGTGGGAGGGCAAAAAAAAACAGACCTGCAAAATATGTCAAAATCACCACTTTCTACTCCTACTAGGCCTACTTGGCCCAATGGCCTTATAATAATGATATTAACAATAATAATAAAAGAAAAGTTAAAACCTAAAAAACAGATGGCAGGCAGTGCCCTGAGTGAAAAATAAAGGTCTTAGCACAGATACCACAGAACGCCAACTCTGCTATTTCTTCTCTATCCAATTTTGGATCATAAGGATCAATCATCTGTCTACAGATCCATCAACATGTTAACTGTAAGGGAGCAATGAGGAGCAGAATATCTTCCTTGCTACTTGAGAGGAAACGGTACCGACTGACACGCCCCCTAATTCAAACCAACCAATTGGAAAGCAATGAGATTTTGACAATTGTGATTTTTAAGGAAAATTACAGCTAAAAAAAAACTTTGCATATAGATTTTTATTGAGGATGGACAGGGCATGGACAGGGGGCGGGGCTTGCCCCCCATCCCTGTGATACATTTCTTGGGGGTCTGCTTTTTAGTAAAACCTCCTCCATTTATGTTGATTTCTTTGGTCAACTCTACTTTTGTTGTCTTGTAATTGTATGAAGGTTGGGCACTTTCATGTGCATGACATGAAAACAAAAGAAAATCAATCATACATATTATATACAAAGCAGCAAACCCCATGACCCCTTTGTAATTGATTTGAAGATTCCTTCTGCAAACAATAAATGTTTCTTTCAATAAAACAACATAATGAATTGTCCTTTTTTTCTTTTTTTGTGTGTAATGTTTTTAAATGAGATAAACCTCCTATAATGTAGCCATATGATGCTCATCTCCTACACTTCAATGTGTGGCAGAAGTGCACGGGAGCTTGTGGCGATACAACACAAACTACTGACTGAATTAATTTCCCTTTATTAAAGCAATGAAAGGATTTATATTCTTTAATTACCGTTTTGTGAAGTAGACTGCACAAACTGTGCAGGATATTTTAATCAAAAATAAATGGAGTGTGCACACATAACTGTAAGGGGATTTAATGCTCATTACAATAAATGGGTTACATTCATACATCTAAAGCTTGAGGTGAAAGGATTATATCAAATAATTCAAAATGAAAATATACTTGAAAGCCTCCTTTTTTTTTCGCATCACCTCTGCGTGCTAATATCAGCGCTGAATTATGGGTTTAGTTAAATCATTGGTGGAATTACTTTTTTTTTGCACCATTATGCACGTTTCAGAGGTTGGAGATGTGCTTGAGTGGGCTTGGTCAGCTGGAAAAATGTCAACCAATGCATTTTAGGTATGAGACTCCCATGTGTTGTGCTGCACCTTTCATTCACTCCTTTGTCCCTTTCAATGGAAACCTACACATTTGGCCTTTTAAATCAACACCTGTGGAAGCAGATAACATCTAACAGCTTGAAGACCTCTATTCCGGTTAATTAGAAAACAAACAGCTAATTCTTTTATTCATCTGAAAGGTTTTATGCGTCATATTTGATCACTTAGCCTATGTACGGATTCTACCGGTGCCAGACGTCGGCGCCAAAACCAATTAATTTTAATGGAATTGATGCAATTAGTGGATTAGCTCGTAGGGGCAAATTAAAGCTGACATTTTCCCTGACTAGATGAACTTCGGTCATCTTCGGAGCTGCGGCGTTTGAGGGAGGTGCGGTAGCTTTCTGCTGTAGCTGTGTTTCACCATCCGCTTTTATCCGACCCTCCTATGTTTGTTCCATAAAAGAAGATTTTGCAGACAGGAAGCTAGCAAGCGAGAGTGTTCTTTTTTTTCTTCCCCTGAGATCTTGTTTATCCTCTTCAGTATGAAATTGTGTACAATCTTTGGGGAAAAAAATGCCAGGGAGTCGTGAAAAGCACAGTACAGTGAAAATACAAAGAAGGCCGTTGTGTTTTAAACAGCATAGTCCTTTCCTTAAAAAATGCAATTTTGAACACTTAAATTCACATGGACATGTTTTCTTTTTCTTCTTCAGGGCGGATTGCATCCAGCCTTGTCTGTATTTTTCAGTGTGGACAGTCTGCTGATTATGGCACAGTTAATCGTTGACTGAGCTAGCTTTAGCTAGCATGATAGCCAGTTCAACAGTTCACTAACTAGCCCTGAAAGTCAACCGAGACACCAATAGGGAAAAAAATGTCTTTAAAGATATTTTGCTATACTCATTAAAGAAGAAAAAAGGAGAAGGAACAGAATCTGCTCGTGGGTTTTGACAGTTTGCTTTAGTCATAATAAATATGTCTGCTATTTGAATTTCATCTTACAGTACATCCGTGTAAAATTGTGTGTATACTGGGCCAAGTCATCCAGATAAAAGTCAATTTAACATGAGCTCAAAACAGATAAAGTATGACTTTGAGAATGTCACATCCAATGTACCATAGAAATGATCTTGCAGCTTGCATAGTATGATATAAATCTGGAGCTTAAAATATGCCCTCTGAGATTTTTCTTTACTAATCAGCATGATATAATATTACCACTAGTTCCACATAAAGGGCTTTTCTCTATTTACCTGACTTGAGGAGACGATTGTATCTCATGAGTTAACAGCATGATTGCTGTTACTCTAATGATGCTTCTTTCACAGTTTGGGACTTGTTTCCTGATTTGCAGTAAAAGTCAAAAGGTCAGTTTATCTTATTTTAACCCTGAACAGGCTGTAATAGCTACTTTAATAATGTGCACATCCACTTTTAATGTATAAATACATGTGGATATGCAGAGAGCTCTGCGTTGTATTTGTTGAGGCCGTAATATTAGGCATAACAATGTTTTTGTTAATTTTATTACACTTATAATGTTAGGCGAATTTAAATGAGTATTCTTTAATAAACTGTAATGCTGATTATGAACACTTAAATGTAATATTAGATGCTGGTTTAATAACAATAACAATAAACATCAGTGAAAAGAAAACCATTCAGTTCTCAATCCAAACTCAGTTCAAATCTGTTTCAAGTCCAAAACAAAAGTCAAATAAATCAAATAAATTATATATATATATATATATATATATATATATATATATATATATGTACTCTATTTATAGTCTCTACTCTTAATGTCACATCAGCCATCATGCTTACATAAGAAAGATCAACTATTTTACATGTTTCTTTTCATCCCAAAAACAAATAATTCGAAATAAATATGTGCATGAATTAAAAATATGTGTAAAAGCCCAACATTTGCTTTGCTAAAACCGGATTCGGCTCCATCCCTACAAATAAATGTACAGGAATAGAGCTGCAGCAATTATAAAATAAATAAATAAATAATATAATATAATATAATATGAATATCATCTGGTCCTAATGAGATTCTTTTATCATGAGACAAGCACTGGTTCTAACATGTGACATTACACAGAAGAACAAAGATAGTGGAACATGGTGTTCCATAGAGAAGAATGCAGCACTCATATTGCACTTTGGGTTCTGCCTCTGATAGACTCCTTTGTAGTATCCGCATACTAATGACAATCCCATTAAATATTGCATCAGTAAAGGAGAGCACAATCCCATTCTGTTTGAGCTTGGCAAGAAAAGCTCACGCAGTTCATTTCAAATTTAGTTATTTTTCTTCTTTTTTTCAAATGAGACGGTATTGTCATTACAAAGTTTTGTGTTGTGACAATGGGCCACCTTTATTTTTATAATTACAAGAAGATGAGAATTTCTTGCCATGATTCCAGTTCTGCGTTGGATGAAACGGGACTCACAATTATGAAAAAATGAAAAAAAAGACAAAGAGACAAGTCTAACCAAAAGTGAACACAGGACAACTGGATTAATTATTGTATGACGGTCGCGTCTATTTTCTTTTCATGCGTGGCAAATTTGTTCAAACCAGAAGAACAGAGACAAGGAGAAAAATAAAAAATGGGGAAAAGTAAAGTATAAAGTCAAAGAAACTCAAGAATCTGGTTAATGGTCTTGTGACAACTTCACCAAATCTAAGTGAGAAGGAAAACTTTCCCAACAAAAAGTAGGACTTGTTGAAAAAGTAGATGTGTGAGAGTGATTCCAGGTGTGTAAATACAAAAAAAACTCAAGATAAGGAAAAGGCTGGAGCTGGTTGGCTCTCCATAAAACAGCAAAAATACCACTGTAACAAAAGACATTATTTAGTCCATGCTGTGAAATATTACTGCAGATTAATAATTTGCAAAATTGGCTAAGCAAACACCACCCGGTTATATATGCAGGTATGTCCAGGCAGGTAGCTCCTCCTTTATTTGTGTCAGTCAGATTTAGAGATAAGTGTTTGAAATGCTTTACGTAACATATAAGGCTCGTGAAAGCTTTACGTGGCCCACACTGTTCTGCTTTGTCTGATTCTCTACAATGGAGGAGGAAAGTGCAAAATAATTACCACCCATTAGTCAGCAGGATCGCAATTATGAGAATAAGACCCAGGTTTAGAAATAGAACAATTTGCCTTTAATAATTCACATCCAGTTATGTATTTATCTGCACAGCTGAAGAATTATCACTGTTTCCACTACTCATATTTGTGTCTGTGTTGTTTTTTTTTATTGTTTTTTGTTTTTTTGCTATATAAGTAGGCCTAGTGGAGTTCAATTGTCAAAATTGTTCTAATCATAATAACATTCAACAGTTGTAATTCTCATGCAAAGCATAGTGCTCACCTCTGTTGTCTGGCTGTGAAATAAGACCCAATTAAAGACATTCTGTATTCACTCACTGTGTTTTCCTTAGCCTCTAAAGCACATCATGAAGTACTGTCAAGTGAGATAAACAAAAGTATGAGATAACGGGTCAAAGGTCCAGACATGCACGGAGGCGGCCAGACAGCCGTGCACACACGCGCGTGTGCGCACTAAACTTGGGTTTTGCCAATTTACTGACAATGCGCCGCCAGTGCAGTGCCATTTCGCCAAGAATTCACGCGTCCAATTAAATTTAGAGAAAGAGAATTCTTGAGGAAAACGTTGGCCTGGGGAAAAAAAGAATAGCTCATGTCGCTACATTCTGATGAACAAAATAATTGGCTTTGAAAAGGGAGGTAAACAGTGTCACGGCTCCATCCGACCAGAAACACAGAGGAAGAGGGACCAGAAGCAGGGAAAAAAAAACAAAAGAAAAAGGTATGCATCCCGTCCCCCGTCCCTCCACCTTGTTAACAGCGGTCACATTAATTGTCACGTTGCAGATGGACATTTCAATTTGGTCGCACGCCCCGCAGGCTCCCGCAGAGACTCCGGCGGCGTGACCTTTTCCCCACAAAGTAGCGGGACACTCCTGGTCAGTACACAGCCAGGAGCATTGTGGGATTGAGACAGGCAGATTGGACTGTGTGCCGCACATGCCCTTTTGATAATTAATTAACATAAGTAGACGTCAGTTAATCTGTTTGCATGTGGCATCGTTGTTGTTCTTCTGTGTGCCGTGCCCTTTCTCCACGGTATTGCAGCCTAGGAAGCAGGCAAATCTGCAAAACTCATGTTTTATTTGGAAGCCGCATAAAAATGTGAATATAACCAGGCCTGGCTCATCTGATTAGGTGAACACCTGGACTCTGCTTGTAGATTTCAAAACTGACCTGCTACAGTTGGTTTGGTGATTTTTTATTTTATTTTGGTTAATTAAGGGCGCATTCACACTACTTGTTTGATTATTCGGTACACACCAGGGAATACAATTTTTATGATGTAATGTGTGGAATAAACATGCAGTTTCTGAGTCCGTCTTTAGTTTAGATCGATACCAGTTAGGTTCAACGTGGAAGATACTTTTTAAGTATTCTGTTTGCATTTTTTCAGCATTCAGTGCTACTTCCTACATTTCATGGCTCTGACTGGCTGCAGGTCTATCCAACTGTGTCCAGGTGCATTATGGTCTGCAACTATTGATAACAGCCACTGGGAATCAAAAATGAACTTAGAGGTCCCAGACTAATTTGCTTCTGGCTATGCCAGGCTAATTGCGTTGCACTTTGGCAAATTGGTACTGGCTGAAATTTGGCTGAAGACACAGGTAGGGACAAGATTGCTTTCGGCTTTAATATTTCTAACGATCATATTGTCAGTTGTGCAGATACTAAAACATTTAAGTACGTTGTTTGATCACAGGAGCATGAAATTAGTATAACTGTGACAGTGGGGAGTAAATTGCTTGTGATTTTATCAGTTCAACGGCTTTCAATGTGTTACTTAAAAATCTACCTGCTGTATGTTGGTTTGTGTGTGTGCTTTTTTCTTTTTCAAATAGACCAAGAAGAATATTATAATTATAGTTTGTTAATTGGTCTCAACTACGATGGTCAAAAAAAATATATTGATGGACAAGACTCCGGCAAACTCAAACTCCAGCTTCCGCCTCTCCTCTGCCCTTTTTCAAAATGCACCCTAATGGCAAAGTAGCTGCTGGGCAAGATCGAACACACTGAAAAGTGAGATTATGTAATGACTAGTGTTATTATTTGTCAGCGGTGGATGTGGGGGAAAAAAAACACATAAAATTGTAAATTTGTCCTCAGGATTTTCAAGGCCATTTGGTATTCGAGACCTGTATGTTTTCCCATTTTTTTGTCTGCCTGCAAAGTTTTTTTAATAAAAAAAAAAGAAAAAAGAAAGAAAGAAAATCATTAAAAAATAACACCTGCATGAGATGCTGTTGAATTCGATCTATTAGAGACCTTTGCTTAACTTTTAGTCACTTTTGATTTGTTGTTTCGATGCCCTAATGCAGCTGAAAAATAAGGAAATAAGTCAGGGGACAAGGACGGGACACCACCAGCGAGGTCAACGGAGTCATGGACAGGACAGGGCCCCACGCCGGGCTGGCCAATCGTCAGCAGGTACCTTTGGAATCGGAACCGGATTGTGTGAATAGAATGGAGCGAATGAGGTAAAGTTGACCAAGCATCACACAGCGTGGCAGCCTCAAGTCTTTCTACCGACAAAAAGTGTGTGGTGACCCTGACATACTTATAAAGTTGTTTAAGGTCTAGCATTTAGAGGTCCTGTCACACTATTCATTAAGCTTCTAAAATATACTGCACAAGTTATGGTACACAGCTCTAAAAAAGACAAGAGACCAATGCAATAATTATCAGTTTTTCTGATTTTAGTTTGGGCTAAAGAAACATTTTTGTTTGAGTCTATAAACTACTGACAACATTTCCTTTCAATTCCGAATAAAAATATTGTTTAGAGTCTTTATTTGCAAAAAATGACAAAAAGATACAGACCTCAGATGTTTCAGACCTCAAAAATTGCAAAGAAACATAATCAAATTTGTTTTAAAACAACATAATTGTTCACCTAATCAGTACCTCTTTAATCAGAATGAGGTGTGCATGTTTTGGAATTCAACAGACGCTGGAACTGAATGGCTGGAATACATGTAGAGATGCTGATTTCAGAAAAAAATGCAATGGTCTCTTATTTTTTCCAGAGCTGTATATATTATCATAATCTTTGACAGGATTATATATATATATATATATATATATATATATATATATATATATATATATATATATCATGCATAGGTAATAGTACATTGTTAGCTTAAAGCTGCTATAATCATTACTATGGTTGTATGTTGTATTCTCAACTGTCTACTACACACACCACCAGCAAATGCAGTGTGCAGTACATATTGTGATTTATTAGTTTGCAGTATATTCACTGACAGCGGCAGATCCAGACTGATTTGTTTGCTTGGGGTGGCCCAAGTGGGAACACACTGATGCAGTAGAAGAAAGCACACACGTGCACACACACACATACACACACAACAAATATAATATAAAACATATGTTCTTTATTCAGGATTAACCCAATCTGCATATCTCTATCTGGCCTTATGAACCACCACTTTTTCCACCGTTCCTGTCTCTCTTCACTATGCACTGTCAATAAAGGCATAAAAAAATGTTATGTACGTTAAGATTTTTTTTTTCTGCTAGTTTGGCTTCATTGGGGAGGATATGTAATATACAAACATTTTATTCAAAATATATGATAAGATTGATCATGGATTTAAAATGGGGAAACATGGTAAGACGTATAATCAGATGTGGTCTGGGTGTCCTCCCCAAGAAAAAAAAGTTGTAATTTAAAACAAATTACCTGCATTTCTACAACAGCTAACCTCATGGATTAAGTCAAACAAGCGCCTGTGATAAATTATTTAGAATCATGCTAGCAGGGGTACCTGCTGGTAAATATTAACAATAGGCTGAGGGATAATTAGTTTGCAGTAACAGGAGGCTCCTGTTTGTTCAGGTAAATTGTGCGAACGCTTTCTGAAGCTACAGTTGATGTTGATGAATGGAGGCTAAAACCTCAGACAGGCCAGGACGCTGCGGTAGGCCACGGCGTACAGCGCTAAGCTAAATTTGGAAACAAAAATTCATTACGCTGATAACACTCAATTTCATAGCTGAGTGGAGCTACACTCAAGTCAGTTTGGTTTTTAAAGAATTCATTTGGAATACATTTACTTAGCCGGTATCTATGTAGTGGACAATAGATCATACATGGTTATCAAACCAGAACATAACACATCTTAATCCTGATTTCTATTCAAAACTTTGTTATACATAGTAGGCTACAATCCAGATCCCAGTGTATCTTTTTGATATTGGGGAAAAGCTTCCAGCGATGTGGATTCCTCTAACTCAGATCCTGTAGAAGCTGAGAGTGAAAACACTGTGTCCACCAGTTTGACTTCCAGGTTGTCCTTACACACAATCTGCAGAAAGCAAAGGGCAGGAGAGAGTCCAAGGGTGTTTGCCCATTATTGTTCTGTCCTATTGAACCTCCTTGTCACAGTCAATGGCCTTTTTATGCCTTTGGCATGTGAGGGTTGTAGCTCGCTGACCAGCTTCCAGCCTCAGCTGCTGTAGATTAAACCATGCGATTTTCATTTCAGAACCTGTAGGTTTTTAAGATGCTATATGGAAATAACAACAGGAAGTAATTTAAATTAAACAAAATGCATCATTATGGTTATAATATTGTAATCCATTCTGAACTTCAACCTTTTCTGGGTGAGAACTAATCATATTGTAATGTATTTATGAAAAGTAATGGGGGCAATGGTTAATAAACACTGCTGTTGGCTGTTGGTAAGAAACTGCAGCCTCCTATGTCCCATGTTCTATCTGTCGATCAATACGTTCGCTGTAGACCTGTTTTTTTTAACCTCTTAAACTCCAGGGTCCCCCCAGGGGGGGACCTTGGAGTTTTAAAGTTTAAATCCTTCTTGTTACGCCGACTAATAATCACCAATATGTTCATGTAATACACCAAAATGTCGACAAGAAACTCAGCTACAAGTGTATATAAACCATTATTAGCTTTAAAAAAACATAATTACAACCCTAAGCAATAATATGAGCACATAGCGAAAAGTCGAATCGGTAACTTTCTGTATTTCCGTGATCGTATTTCTCCAACACCGTATTCTCCGCCGGTAAACATGGCGCCGTTAGAAAGCTCACTCTCCGAGCTACACAGAGGTACCAAGCTTGTCTCTATGAGGTGAAGGCTCACTCCTCAGTCCTTCCGTGAACCGCGAAAAAAACTTTTTCTTTTTACCGATACAACGATAAATTATGTCTTATCTCTGCTATTTTTCAATAAAAACTTGTGTTTAAGCTCATAAAAACGCTACAATCTGCTATTTCTAAACCTTCTTTATCATTTTAAAGTTATTTTTTTTCAATCCGCGCTGTTTCTGCAGTCAGGGACCAGATTGTTTACAGAGTGGGGGGTCGCTCCGTATGAACCTATCTTTGTAAAACACGCCCTGATTTCACTCTACGGTGTGTGATACGTCAGATTAGACCACATGACTCGATTCTATTGGCTCTGACGCTTCCATAGAGGTGTCAATCACCCCAAATAGGATCCAATAGGGTCTCAGATATCACCCTCTCTGTCCCTCCTCCCGTCCAGCTTTACGCACACAGCCCAGGTCAATGCATATGGGCCCATAAATAGATGGATAATTATTATTATATAGTATTATCATATTTAATGTATCATGGTACTTGTATATAATTATTATTTAGCGAATTATATGGTATATATGTCATTATTATTGTAATTTTTGAGAATGTGCCAAATGTGCCAAATGTGCCAAAATCAGATTTCGCCTGGACACACCTGAACTAAAACATCTCTAAAATCAGTCTGGTTCATCTAATAAGGCTGAACATTTGTGCAATTACTTATAACACTTTATTTTACTGATCCATGGGTGAATTGGGCACCTAACACATGATTTTCAGGTAATTTTCAACCCAAATAGATGATTTTTTTTTGGGCGGAGCAAATTTTTTCACTTTTTTCCTTCATTCTACCTGGATTTACTTTAACACTGTACATTTTAAATTGATTCTGGGACTTCTACAACTATCCCACAGGTGTTAGCTTTATTTTAAGCCCAAGATCATTCAGAAAACCCCTGTAGTTGTGGAGATATACTACATTAAGTATGGGCATGTAATTTTCGGGAGGTAGACTGATAAATAGGCCTAGAGCTTAAGGGTTAATGGGTGCTTTTTTCCTTCCTTTTTTTGGATGTGGACAATAATGTGTTTCTGCTGCTTTACAATGTCGTATTGTTTTGAAAGTAATACAAATAAATGGGTAAATGTTCTGTCTGTAATCTCTGCACAAAGTTAATTTGATTTTCCGGCCTTGGACAAAATTATTTCAGAGTAGCTTTGAGGAAAAAAACAAGATCTTACCAATTTTCAAAGGCACACTTGAACGGTCAGTGCGGTTTTTCATTTGTGTGGCGACAGTGTGATTGCAGTCTCAAAGGTAATTGTTGCCACTGATAGTCCTATTGTTACATGACAGACATGTAATTTTCTGACCTTCAGTGATAAAATATCTACAAGTAGATACAAAAACAAAAGCCTTACTGGTGAGAACCTTTCTGACTCTCCACAACTCATTCGAATATACATGCAAGTCTTGCACAACTAAGATTAAAAGTTTAGTTTCCCCACATGAACACAGTTACACCATCATATTAAAAAAAAAAAAAAAAAACCTCTGCAAGGACACATTACTTTTATTTTGCCATGTGTGGGAGCAATTTCTCTAAAGCAATTAAAAACCCAACAATGAATTATTCATGCAATTATTCAGTATAAATGTAATTATTACACTAATGTTACCTTAGGCTCTTACAACTCGGTGAAGACAAAAACATAATGAAACGGTCTCATTTTTAACCAAATTCAATTTTAGCATGAACCAGTCAATTAATGGTAGGTTATTTAATAAACAAATGTTTATTTATTACCTGTCATGATGTACAGATAGATTAGTGGAAATACAGGTAAATAACACATTATCATCTGCATTTATGAATGTCGTATGAGGATCGTTACCTTTGCAGCTGCTTTTTGTACGTTACTGTTAATTCAATAATAAGATCTGAAACCTTCTCGGAGAAGATTGCTGACCTACTCTCGCTGCTCATAATTTCTGTTGTGTGTTATAAGCACTGGAACAAACAGGCTAATACTGATCAAGGCTCCTTTTCTGTGTTGTTTCTCTGCATTTACAGCTAATTGTGACAAGAACGCTGCACTTACTCATCAGGGTTCCATAACTTATACGCTAACTACATGAATATTAATTATGCTTCCAAACTATATGCTTTACCCGAGGGACTTGGCCCGCATCTATTTATCATTCAATGAATTTTTCAAAACTGGTTTTGAAACCCGAGCTGCTACCAGCATCATACAGCGAGAAAGTGCTATTGATGAGAAAGTGCTGATTTATTTATTCTATTACCAGAAGATCACTTTGGCTTAGAGAATGTCTAACCCACTCATGAACCAAGGTTACCGGCTGAGAACTTGTAGGGGCTGTTGGAAGAGAGATTGAGAAACACACGATTGAGAAACTTGCTTTTATGTTGATTTTTTTTATTATTATTACATGTTGTCCTTCTGTCAACATCAGCACTCAAGCAAAATGAGCACTATTAGCATGGACAAGACTCACATAAAGGGATTGATTTTATATTTATTGTACTCATGAAAACATGACGAAAATGATTTTTTTCCACTCTGTTGACACAGTAATACGCTACCTCTGCTTATTATTTGTTATAAATAATTCATATAAATACTCCACTTGTGTTTTTAAGATTCTTTTGTGTGGTGCTGTTTTTTCTTTTTCTTTCTTTTTTTTTTACCAGCAGGAGCCTCTGAGCAAGAATTAATTTATTTTCTATGTTTTGATGAAAAATTCATTTCTAGTTCCCTCTATTTCTACTGAACTATTGTGAAACATCGACGATGTAAACTTTTCAGGAGAAAAAGAAAAAATAGCCATGCTTAAAGCTTGAAGAAAGGCATTGTTGTTCGGTTAAATAGGTTTTGAAATCAAAATGAATGTGTAATGTGATGTATGAAAAATGTGACCCCATGCAGGAATATATGAAGGGGAAAGTCAAGCCAGTCACTCTTGGATTCCTATTCTGATAAGGTACAATGATTCTAATGTCATTCCAACATTCTAGCACAATGTTATATCTTACCCAGGTTGCATCTACACAGAATTTATGTCATCTTTTTTCTATATTTCATTCATTCGCCTGCTTACTTTTAACATTTACTTGAACCGTATTTGTCATAACTTTCATGACTATAAGATAAAACACTTTTCCAGATTAGAGTCAGTGTTGGTCCATGCACTCCATTTAAAAAAAAATAAAAATTACATTGTGGAAAAGTTAGTTTTATAGATTCATACACACAATAAATCCATAATCTATGAAAAATGTCTCTTTTTAAATGGAATTATGGGGGAAAAGACAGAATTTCATCTATGATAGACAAATTCTTCTAACAGGATCTGTACATTGATCTGTATTTTCTGATCTGATGGATATAGTGGATATCAGACTAAAAGATGGTGCATATTCACTTGATTGAAAATTGCTCACCTACCACAAAATAGCTCCACGGGGTCCATTCACATCTATTACAATCAACTCCTGCAGCCTCACTTACAACAGGAGGCTCAGTGTCATGCAGGTCCCCCAGTTTTTGTCGCCAACAGGACATCAAACTGTTAGAAAAAGGAGCACAAACCTGATTAAAATGAGTCTCATTGTACCATTGCATTTTCAAAAGATCCCACTGGAAATCTCTTTGTAATCGCCTCCAAATCTCAGCGAAAATCACAGCTGGACCTCAACAACTCACAATAAGCCAAACATGTGTCTAGATTCAGGGTTTCCTTTGGTATTATGTGTCGTGCCCATTAAAAGTGTCCTTCTATGAATATAAAATCTTGGATTATTGGATTACAAGTGAAATATTTTAAAATGAAATTCATAAAAGAGGTTTTTACATTCCCACTCAGACTTTTGTTGTATCGCAATAACATCACCTGATTCATCCATTTCTCCCTTCATAATTCCTACTTTCTACAGCTGCTTCTTCATAGTAGGTTAACATGTTGTTTTTGGGCACATACATGACTGATTGTGACATTTTTCTCGGGGGGACAGTTAATTACAGTCGCTATGAAAGAGGTAAAGGTGACTGATGAATATGAGCAGCAGACGGCTGAGATCGCTTTCCAATAAAGCGATAATTAATTAATCCTGCATGTCATCTTCCTGCTGTGCGGTGGGACCCGACACAATATGCACTTTTGTTAATTGCTTTTGTTTTTAGGCATTGGGAGACTTTTGCCAGCCACACGAGGGTGAGGAAGGTCAGTGTGTTGCAAAATAATTTAATTGAGTAATTTTTCTTTTGACTTTGTTGTCTTGCCATCATGTGTGCCAATGACTGGAAAAATCCATTAATATGAGCCTGCTGATACACAGACAAACAACTGGTTGGTTTTCTATTGTGTATCCTGCTAATTGAAGGGATATTCCACCAATTTTAAATATGGGAAGGTCTAAGAAAAGATGCGTTGCAATTATTTCTATTATGGGAAGAGTAGGATCCAGGATTTTCGGAGCTCATAAGGGACTAAAAGCCGAAGTGAATTGACTTCTGCTTTGTTCCTTAATTAAAAGCCTTTTGTAATCCATTCCTGAATTGCGTATTCTTGGATAATTGTGCCCAGCTTCATGGAGTTACTATGATTAAAATAAATATACAGCTGTGTGTCATCAGCATAACAATGAACAGAGTTGTCAAATTATGAAGGGGAGCCTGTACATAGAGAGTAGGAGTGGACTGAAAACCTTTTTTCTTAGGGTCAATTAAAGTCACATCAAGTTGTTCAAACAAATGAAAAACAAAGAGATGTTTTGTTTCTAATCATCATATACCTTAACATATATGCTTGCTACAATTTCTTGTTATTAGTAAAATAAAATATATAGTAAAACAATTATTATAAAAATCATCATGGAAAAAAAATACAGAAAATATAATGTATTATTTATTACACATGATAAAGAACATAAGGCGGCTGCGTCATGTGAATTCAGTGTGTTTTGGTTCATAATTAGTATTCATGAATGTTCCTTATGTCAATGTAGAGATTATAAATAATGTGGATTCTCATTTCATCTTTAACAATCTTTCATCATGAGCAGTTGACCTTTCTCAACATAATTGAAACAGATTCCCTCCGACCTCTTCCCTTTCACAAGTCTTTGCTCCCGCCCTAGTTTGTATTCCTCCCTGTGCTTCCTCCTGGCTTACACATGACTATTTGCTTTACCCACTGCTGCGCTGCAGTTGTTTGTCATGCCACAATGAAAGGCACATGCTGAACTCTGTGTAAACTCATTGTTGTTTCCGCTGACTCTTTTTTTTTTGTAGAAATCCTAAGCTTTCCAAAGCCTTAACAGCTCATTAGTGGGTCTCTGGTAGGACAGTGGGTTCATTATGTCTATCAGGGAAGAATGAAACATGAGTCTGAATTGTTTGCTTCGTTGCTTTGCTTTTTTTTTTTTCCCAATTGTTATTATAGGCTAAGCAGCAGCAGCTGCTTTTCACTTAGAGAATAATTAGAAGCATCAATGATTAACAGCATCAAGTACTATTTCTAATTCTGCCCTGTGCAAAGAACAGTATACAGCGACAGTTATTTGAATAAAAATAATGTTCAAAGTTTTAGGCTTGCTGCGATTTTAAAATGTTTAAGCTGAAATATATAAAATATGTGCCATGAATTCAAATACTGCAATCTGCTTTTGGATCTTTACATCACTGGTTCTCAAGTTGGGGTCCAGGGACCCCCAGGGGTCCGTGAGGTGGTTCCATGGGATCCCCGGCAAAAAGTGGAATCATTTATTTTGATTATCCATAAGTAATTACATTTTTGTCATGGGGGTCCGTGGTAAAACCACTGTTTTACATGATGTTGAGGGCAGATGCAACAACTAAATGTGCTCATGTTAATATTTGTCAATTGGCAGTTGCTTTTTTTCCAAAGCCACTCACAAGGACAGTGACTCAGAAGAGCCCTGGTATATTAAATTCTCAAGTAACTCATGAAAGTACAAATTCCCTGAATTTAACATGGTGAATCGACTAAAACCAGGCCAAAACATTCATCTCGTGCCCTGCGTTGTCTGATTGGTGACTAACAGGAAGTGAACAAACTCGCCGCCAATGCGGTGCCAAAAAGTTGCTGAGATATCGACTACAAGCAATGTCACAGCGATGAAGCGTGTGTGTGTGGAGGAGCAGACGTGGCAGAGGGACGGTCTGTTGCCCTCTGATAGACAGCTGCTCTGGGAGCTCTACAGAGAGAGAGGGACCTGGGGGAGACCCCAAGCTTCTGAACGAACAAGGAGTCACATCAGCCATTTAACCAGGAAAAGTTTATTTATTTATTTACATTTTTTTACTTGGGGGTTAAAAAGTGGATTTATCTTCACTCTTGCTCTCTATTCCAAGTTGACTGCTGACCTGTGGGGAAACAGACATATCAAGGACATCGGTGACCATTTGTGACCAATGAAAACGGGGGTGGGTGTGCAAAACTTTGCAGCCACAGCCAGGGCGAGTGTTTTTTTTCTCAAAGCAGAAACATGTTGCATAGTCTGTACGTGGACGCACGGTGCATGTTGAAACGTCTTCATGAAGAACAGTCGCTCGCTCTCCGGCGAAGTTGACGACAGGCGAAGCAGACACAGCGGTTTTTGGTAGTGAGGAAAGCGGTAGATCGGGAGCAGAGTTTGGCGCTCTGCCCGGCCGCGTAGGTGATGGCCAAACGGTGATTAAAACTGTCCCTCTCCACTAAAACGTGTCGTGATGGGCTATTTTTTTCCCCCTTTCCTTCTATATCCAGCAGCCGACAGAGAGAGCAAAGCCGGCTATACGGGAGTGTAAAGGTCCCCACCGCCCTGATTCGCCTTTAATACTCCTTTAATTGATTCTGTCTCTTTTTAGTGACTTTTTAGTGACTCATTTTAGGTTCTCCTTGTCACATACTTGAGTTTACCCTGTTATAGTCATTTTCAGATCCTTCAGCTTTTAATGACACAGGGATAATTTTCGGCAGCCTTTCAGTATTCTTCAGCGTCTTCTTTTATTTTGTTAAATGAAGTGCTCCTACACCTGATCCGAAGAGTAATACCGCCCGGGGTGTGCTCCACACGTTATCATATTTATAGTCCTTTCAAGTAGCTTAAAAAGCTAGCCCGGGAAACCAAACGGAATATTGGAATATCAATATCGGTGAATTGAGTTTGAATATCACTTTCAAACAATAATTTCTCCAAGGTCTGATTCATTGGAGGTGTAATGAAACTCGAAAAGA
Source organism: Lepturacanthus savala (assembly GCA_030544235.1). Taxonomy (NCBI): domain Eukaryota; kingdom Metazoa; phylum Chordata; class Actinopteri; order Scombriformes; family Trichiuridae; genus Lepturacanthus; species Lepturacanthus savala. The sequence goes on along the minus strand of CM060476.1, from coordinate 13,189,696 downwards.
AAACTTTTTTTTGCCAAGGACAAAACACTTGGAATATGTATGTAGCGGCAATGTGGTCCATAGACTATTACGATGAGAAGATGTGTAATTAATTCATCTCTTCTCATTTCCATTGCTTGTCAGGCATCCCTGTAGCACGCTGTGCCTTTATTATTTTGCCGTTAATGAGAACTCGCTATCAATCACAAAAGAGTTTCTTAAGTCTGAGCTGCTTGATTATGGACTGCTCATCTTCCCATCCTCAACAATGAGTAATTGCAAGGGATCAGCTTGGGGAGTCTGACAAATGAAGGTTAAGAAATGAAGAAGCGTCTCATCAAAAAGCAATTAATAATAACTTGACAACTCATGTTACGGGAGTAAAGCGATGGGACAGTCGTGGGGTGTTTATGCGGTCAGCACCGGAAAAAAAAAAAAAAAAACGGGACGTCCGGAGATCATGATGGTGTTGGGATATCTCTAAAGTTAGCGCGATTGTCATCAGTGTTCCAGAGGCAAGAGGAAAAGTTGGAATGAGTAGAAGGGAGATTTTTCTACAAAGGCCTATTGGGCTGAAAGGAAGCTCTGATAAGGCTTCTAAAAGTATACGGCTTTGCCAGAACTTGCACCGTGGTAAAAGGAGTGAATCATAACAGACAAGAAAAGATAAGCCGAGCAAATAATCATGCTTTTATTCTCACAGCAACAACATGATAGGAGCTTCGCTGTATGAGACTGTAGAGAGGGGGCTATTAAGACTTTAAACAATAATTGGAGGCTAAAGGAATGAATAGGTCCATTTAGGATTGCAGGGTATGCAATTAATGGAATTATGATGGACTGAGCAAATGGAATTTCACAATGTGGAGAATATATTTAAAACGTACAGCATGTTTAGACGGGAGTTCATATTAATAAATTACTCAGGGTACCATTTTCATCCGGTTTTGAACCTAAAGTACCTTTAAGCTCATCTCTGTCCAACAGTAGCGACAGATTTAGGGAAAATTATGATTCATCAAAGACAGTTTGTTGAGTGAAGTGTGCCAGCAGCAGAACAGGGTTTCTGTCGCTGCTCTTTGCTATTTTATTAGTAATATGCAATTCCCTATGTAATGGTCCGGTGGTAATAAGGTTTCACCTTTTTCCATTATGCGAAACTGCTGAAAATATAAGAAATGAATCAACTCAGGTTACTCTGACCATAAAGTGGCACCAAAATGGACCATTCCACAAATAGATATAGAAATCACACCTTTTCATAAACATATGCAGATAATTCTATCATGCATATAACAAGTTTAAATTAATAACCAACAGTGCTGACATTGTCCCTTTGTCACAACTCTTCTATCTATGTTTTCTTTATTTTTATGACTATTTACATTGTAGATTATCACTGAAAGCATCAGCAGAAAAATTCAACTTGTGCTTGTGTTGAGAATATGCAGCTCACTATATTCGCAGGGATATTTAACGTGGGATAGATTGGCATGCACACACAGTAATTGTATTACCTTCATTGTGAACACACTGTGCGAGACGTTCATACTGAATATAAATGCCAAATGGTCTCAGTTCATATTTTCCATTTCTGGTCCTTCTAATATGCTCTCATGGCAACTAAAGGCTTATGGTTGAATATTGAAGAATCTCTGCTCATTTCAAGTAAGGTATAATATGAATTCTGCAGCTTCTCATACGTGTTGGGTCAAAATTTCGCCTGTAAGCATAAATCCTCTGCAGGGCTTCCACCTGGTCTTTCTCTATGTATTTTTAGTTACGACTCACTGCTGTTCACACATGTTTAAAAATAAAGGCTCGGGATGATTTTACAAAAGGCTTCCGACAAGCCTGAATTAATGTGATATGCTCTGTGCAATGTCCAGAGCCAGCAGGACCAATATCATCCAGTGGACTGACATGCTTTATGACCGGAAACTAACTTTGGTACATTAAGTATATTGATGGGAAATTACTTGGCATTCACACTCACTTCAAAAGTACAGTAAAAGTGGATTTCAGCAGAAAATAAATGCATATCCCAATATAAGCTTTGCTGATATTGCAGATGAATATATTCTTTCGACCCAGTGGATCTATAAGTGTAACAGTGTCCAAGGTTTATCAGCCGCCCCAACTCGAGTGTCTCCTGTCAATTGTGGCTTTTCTAGATAAATGACTGCACCCTTTGCCAACAGAGGCAAAGAAAAATGTCTGACAGTATGATGATACTAATAGAGTGAAAGCAGGGACAGGAACTGTGAAGTATCCGTCGAGCCTTCACCACGGAAACGGTGACTCAGCACATGCCAGCAGTGGATTTCAATAAATCAAAGCTAACTGGACTCACAGGGTGGCCATGGCTGAGTGTTTCTCATTACAGCCGGGTAAGTCAACAAAGCTGAGTGGCAGTTTAGCTGGGAGCCAGGAAATAATCTGCACACATCTGAGGTTGTGAGCTAATTTATTGCAAATCCCTTTACCTGTACTGCCATGGTGCATCAACACTCCCTTCTGATTTGCTTAGATCTTTTTTTTTTTTTTTTTTTACCAGAAATGTAGCTACAACTGTAAGATCCCCACGTCAAGCTATCAGCTCCTCAAATGCATGATGGGTGGAATCTGTTAGCCTACAAATTAACTGGTTCATTATTTCCAGTTTATCTTCAATTGACACTTTCGCTGATTAATTTAAGCCTTATCTCCAACAACAGATTTTTCTTTTTTTTTTTTTTTAAGTCTGAGACTGTGGGCTTCCTCTCAGACGAAGCTCAGAAAATGGAATGCTACCACCCTCCTTAATTCATGTCACACAATTCCTGAATATAGGATGTTTGACTACACTAAATAAATACAAATTACGTCCTGAAATATTCATTAATTTCGGCCTCTGGGAAAGAGGGAAAAATAGCTAAATTCCCCAAAACCGCTGTAGACCTATATCTGAACTTTCTATTTAACCAAATCACACATAAATCACTACTCAATATGATCTTATTTTGATAACTAATGTTATAATTACTGATTTTTTTCACTTGTGTTAATTGAGCTTAACCTAAAACTGCTACTACTAAGTCTCCTACTCTATAAAATAGAATAGATTTCTTCTTTTGACAAAGAAAACATTAGATAATGATACTTAGGCTTCTGAAGCACAGGACTTGACATTAGAAAATAACAAAGTATATTCTTTTCCATGTTCACCATAGCATGATAGCATACTAAAATTATCTAATCAGCACCAAACACAAAAAACAGCTGAGGCTGGTGAAATTGTAATTTGCTTTCAGTTATCATTTTTATATCAAGGTGATAGACACAGGGGACACATTATGTCCTTTACACAATATATCGTGCTGATGTAAATAATTATTATTTGTATAGGATGATATATATATATATATACCATCACTGTGTAGTTCTGAAAAATGAGGCAGAATTACAGTAGTAAAAGATGGAATTAATATGCTTAAAACTAGACATGCAATAATATATCACTGCAATGACTTGGGACTTTTTTTTCTGCATTAATGGTCATAACTGGGACATGGTGCGTGTTAAAGGTGGTCCCTGGTTCCCCAGCGAGTGTCAACTTCCCTCAAAGTCTCCTTGAACAAGACCTTAATTGCTCTGTGGCTCGGTGCTTCCTGACCGACTCTCTACTTTTAGCTCTCCGGTGACTTTCATACATATTCATCATGAGCTATTGTATTGTATGTGCTTTAGGGATAATTCTGTATATATCATCTGAAATGGTACCTCTGTAAGCACCTTCTATAATTACAGTTCATTAGATCAAGCTTTAGTAACTGACCTGCATAATAAACTATATAATATTTGGTTAAAGTAATTCAGTTTTGCTAACGAAATCTGTGTCCCTACGTAACTTAAGTGAATGAAAATTAGTTTGAATGAAACTGTTGGGAGCAAACACATTTACAAGCTCTACTTACACAAGCAAACATCATTCACAGCCACAGAATCAGATAGTGCACCTTATCTAAGTATAAACGAAGGAGTCTCCCACTGCCTTTTCGATTTTCTCGACAACCATTCATCCGATTGACTTCACACTTGGTGAGTGTATTATTGAGGGCCTGAGGAAACGCAGAGTCAAGTGTGACTTTGTGTGGATCATGACATCAATATGGCGACCGCACTGCATTTGTTCACGAGCAAATCTCGACCTCTCCAATAGGGCGACCCACAGCTACAACATAAAACAACAATAGGGCATCATTCCTGCATCTATACAGAAAACAGCAGCATCATAATGTTTTACATTCAGCAAATAAGAGACCACTGCAAAATATATATTTTTTAAATTAGTTTTTCCTGATTTTACTACTTGTAGGTGTTTGTGTATATAAACTATTGACATTTGCCCCAAATTCCAAGTAAAAATATTATTGTTTAGAGCATTTATTTGCAAAAAATTATAAATGGTCAAAATAAAAACAATAAAAAAGATACAATGTTTTCAGGCTTCAATCAACGCAAAGAAACAAGGTCAAATTCATTTTAAAACAACATAATACTAATGTTTACACGCAAGAACCCTTATTTTTAATCACAACTTTCATGCTCTCAACAAGTCTTTCACATTGTTCTTGGGTGACTTTATTCCATTCCTGGTACCTCTTTAAGCAGAATGAGGTGTTCATGTGTTGGAATACAACAGACGCTGGAAGGGAATGGCTGGAATACATGTAGAGATGTTAATTTCAGAAAAAAAATAATAATAATACGGCGGTCTTTTTTCCAGAGCTGTATACTCTTCCTCCTGTAAAAACTCAATAATAACAATGTATCTGAACTTGGTGTACCTGCTTCCATTACATCTATGAATGCTTCTGTAAACATGTGTGGACTGAGCTAATGCCACAATTTACCAAACTGTAAAAAAAAGATAAGGTAATCCTTTATCTTAAAGAAATAATAATTAACAACAAGAAATATAATAGAAATTTGACAACAACAATTTGACATGCAGTAAAGTGACCTAAGTGAGCAAATTGTAATTCAGTCTTGGAGAGTGTGTAGTCTACTGGGAGCGCTGCTTGCTGTAGAGTCTGACGGCTGCAGGAAGGAAGGATGTGATAGCGTTCCTCCACACGCTTTGGCTGAAGCAGTGTGTCGCTGAAGGATCTCTCCAATGCGGCTAAAGTGTCCTGCAGGAGGGCGGTAGACGTTCTCAGTCATTTATGACAGCTTAGCCTTCGTCCTCCTCTCAGCTACCGCCTCCACCGAGTCGAGGGGGCATCCCAGGACAGAGCCGGCCTTCTCCATCAGACATTCAAGTCTCTTCTTATCAGCCGTTGAGATGCTGCTCCCCCAGCAGACCACTCCATAAAAGATGGCTGACGCCACCGCGGTGTCGTAGAAGGTCTCCAGGAGTGCTCCCTGCACTCCAAAAGACCTCAGCCCCTTGAGCAGATAAGAGTGTGCTCTGGCCTTTCTTGTAGAGACCACAGAAACGACGTGACATCGGCCCACTTTCAAACTGAATTACAGACAAGGCTTTGTAACATTAAGATCACTCCCGCTTGTTAATGGCATTTTATATTAGGGCTGACCCGATTACCAAGGACAAGAAAATCGATGGGGAGTTGCCACTTTCAGTTGACGCAGTGTTACTATGACAACCAAACATTACTGGTACCAAGCGCAACTCAGACCTCAAACAAAATTAAGTGAAAATCGTTCGAGACACAAATTCACGCAAGACTTCAGTCATTATGATCGATTACTATGGCAACGATTGATGTGTTCGAAGCTCCGATTTTGATGGGTCAGCCCTACTTTATATAATGCTTTTTTTTTTTTTTATTTACGAAACTAACAAAATATGCAGACATTCGAGTATGATTTTCACAAAGCTGATCAGATGAGCGGTACTTGAGAAAGCTGCAAGTAGGAATACCGGAGAGAAAACGGCAAGCCCATTCCGAACAAGCACATTTAAAACAGGCATTGCACTAGTAGTCCTAAAAACCCATTCTGCCTGAAGTGTAAATCTGCTGCAGTTTGGCTTTCTATATAATGATGCCAGCGAATTGTCTCACTGTCTCAGCTTTTCTTTAAAACGCTGGCAATTTTCTGTAAATGTTTCCAAAAACACCATGGCGACCATGCTCAATTTTTATGGACTTAACGCTGATTTGTTGCGAGGCTCCGGTAAATCTGTGCGCCCTCTCTAGCTCGTGGACCCGCATCCTAAGTGGCTGCTGCCTTTGTGTACCCGTGTATCTGTGTGTATGTGTCAAGGTCCGCCTGTGTGCATGTGTGCTCCACACTTTGCTATAATGAGACCGTGAAATCTTTCCAAACTGCTCTGATAGCTGCATAAGCCGTACCCCTGGGCTAAAAGGTCGCGCTGCGTCGGTGGGAGCTGAGGCGAGCGCCTGTGCCCGGCAGCCCCGCGGCACAAGCCATCTATCAATGCGGCTTAGGTCCATCGCCACTGCTCAGCACCGCGGTGACGGCGCATCCTGACACACACCGCTGTGGCTGCAAAAGCGGAGACAAATCGAGCTCATACGCTACACATTTTCGTGTCATTATCTAAGGGTAGCGCTCAGGCGGCAGAACGGGGAACGATGCACAGGCACAGCCGGTCATATTATGTTGTGACATTTCAATATGCTCCCAAAATAGCCCCGATCGCTTATCTCCCCTTAGATTAATAGTGGCTTTTATCGCTGGTTACTCAATCCATTAGCAGTTTGTACATCCGCTGGCGCGGCCTCGTTTTAAGGAGCCAGTAATTTAAAACACACCTATTCAGTTAAAGTTTCCCTGTGTTATGTACCATAACTCTTATCAGTATAGCTGTGAAAATGCCAAGCTCATTACCATCAACCGGCCCGCTTGATGAAAACTAAGCCGTGATTTTCAGAAGAAGCCGATATGAGAAGGGGGATTAGCAGCCTGTCAGCATGCTGGAGGAGAATTCAGACGGAGCCCCGCGTTGCTGTCTGTGGCATCAAAGTTCATCGTTATTAAAGAATCTAATGAGAGGATTTGCAAATGCATCATCTAACTAAAAATGGAAGGAGCCTGTCTGTATGTATGTCGTTCAGGTTCCTTGCAACCCTTCATCCAATTGACCTCATAATTGGTGGGCGCATTGCTGAGGACCCGTGGAAGGGAAGTACCGAGTGTGAACTTGTTTGGATGAGCGGTTCTCGAAAAAAGCTGCAAAGTAGCAACCGATTCTAAAATCATTTCAAACGGGCACTGCACCGGTCTAATAAATCACAGATGATCAATGCAGAAGACTTTGTCTCACCATGAAGTATCTGACTGTGTCACAGCCTCAAATTAGAAATATTTAGCTTGATCACCCCTTTATAAAATCTATTTCCATAATTTCAGACGAGTTCATACTATCATTGATCATAATCACTGGCCCATGAATAGCACAACCAGCGTTGATTAATTTCCTTGAGTTATTACGGAGCCCATCATGAAAACGATACGCGTATTTCACATGATTCGCCTTTGTTTCGCTGCAGCGAGTCCTCATGTCACCTCATGTGATGAGGAGCATCATTAAAAAACAGTAAAACCACAAAGACAGACGCAAGACTTAATGCCAATTTCGCACGAGACAAAGACCTCATTCTCTGTGGCCAATACAGTATCGAACGTGAAAAGACAGCGTGGAGGCAATTATTGTAAAAAGGACGAGGCCTTGATTTTACGATATTAATCCACAATTTAACGTATGACTTGTTAAATAATGCGGTCAATTCATTACACATAACACAGACAGGAACTTCTCTCGGTGGGCATGAAAAAAAAAACACTTCACAGAAAATAATTTCTCTTGTAGTGCACCTGAATGAGTCTTTACAGCAGGACGACGGGAGCAATGGGCATTGATTGTAACTGTGATTGTAAGGAGGTACTGGATTGAGTCAAACAATCACCCGCAATTAAATTGATTGGATGAATCTCCGCCGCAGCTATACAAAGAGGAAGCGGTTGGGGACCGGGGAGGACGGTGTGACATGAAGAATGATTCACTTTGTATTCGGCGTCTGTAATTTAGTGCGACAAGCTGATGGGACTCGCCACACGCCGCACTGCATGCTGATAGCTTCCCTGCCACCCTGTAGCCCTGACCACTTCTTACAGTAGAAACAGCTCTTACCATGTCATGTGCTGAAAAGTTGGTAACGTAATAACGTCAAGTGAGAAACCAAGAGTCCTGAGGTGAAGAGAGGAATTGGCCCAATTAGACATCAGGAAAGAAATCACGTCTGACAGCTTACATCCGGAGGAAAATGACCTATTCCTGTTCAATAGCTCAATAACGTGTGTCGTATCTTCCCCACACCTGTCCACTCACATCCATGCCAGCACACTCTCTGTCCAGAAATCACATCCTATCACCCTCCTACAAGACTGACAAGGCTGTCTTCCCTCTATTTTGTTTCATTCCTTTCCCATATGTCGAAATCCTTCCATCTGGATGAGGGACTCGAATGGTGATTTATGCCAGTTATGAAAAGGGGCATCCAGTATCTTCACGGTTTGTATTCAAAAGTGGAGAAACCGGTGCACCATTTTTACCAAGCTCCATCATCTTGCAAGAGCTTTAAAAGAGAGCATGCACTGGTGATATGAAGTTAGTATCATTTTTGTTTTTGTTGGATATGAGGTTTAAAATGGTATATGTATAGATATATATCATTCATTCAAAAATGCCCCTTTGAAGGATGCAAAATGAGTTCTGAATAACATGTATTAAGGTTTGTATAAAAGGTTGCTTCAGGACATGGGGACATGGAGAGAGCAGAGAGCATCTGTCTCCCTGACATTATTTCCAGAAAAAAAAAATTAAAGACTCCACATACACATACACCACATATACCTAAGGTATACAGAGAAATTTGTAAGAAAGGTAACTACTATAAAAAGGAAGTATTAGATTTGGGAAATATTTACTTATTTATAACTTCCATTGCCATCCCAGCTGTGACACTAACAATGCTCATGTTAGTTAACATCTGATTTTAGTACAGGCACGGAGCAATGTAGAAATCATTTGGGTATCGCTAGCACATTCCTCGCTTCTAGCCTACACTGAACTACCTTTTTTCAGTGGTTGAAATGACAAACATTGCCGACAGGAGTTATGAGCTACAGCTAATCAAACACGATTCCATAATTAAATTGACCAAAGGCCAAATGACGTTATTGGCTGTTGTTGAGCTAATGTGCTTTCTGCAAATCTGTGTCGGGACTTGGCCAAAGATCGTTTGTTAGCAAAAGGAACGGTTGATGAGTCTTCACTGGTGTTTGCATCTTGCCAGATTTTAGGAGATAGAATTTCTTTCTGCTTTGGTTACTTGTTGACTTTCTGAAAGTAAAGTGTTCTTTCTCACCTAATATCCGGTGGGTTTAAACCGCCAGTGCTATTCTGAATTATGTGAGGCGATGGTTTGGGGCTTGTACATTTTGATGGGACAATTGAAAGTATATATACAGCTCAGGTGACATTTACAGTTGCAGTATTGTAAATCTGCCGCCAAAAATGGTTTCGATATGAAAAAATGGAGTTCCTAACAGGTTTGATAAAATGATTTCTTCATGGTTCAAGAGATTCAAACATGCTGTCAGAGGTCACATGATCAGTCAGCGGTAAATCTTTGCCAAAACCAGATTCAAAATTTCGGGGTCCTATTGCTCACCCGGTTAAAAGCACATCACATCCACTCCCAGCTCTGTCTTGCCTTTCAGATTGGACCTTAGAGTTAGCAGCAGAGACATACGGCTGTTATGTTTGCTGAGGAAGCAACAGTTTTCCTGGATTAAAAATGCTAGAAAAAAAGAACTCACTATGCGCACACTTTTGTTTCATTTTCCAAGCAATGCAGATGGAGATGGCTTTTTCGTTTAAAGCTTCTACAATTACCGCAAGTGTATTATCGATGCCCAGAACAACAGCTGGCAGAAGCGAGACTGTGTTGGCTAAATCAGGAGCTAATGTTTCATCAATTCCTGTCAATGCTCTGGAAAGAAGGACGATGAGAGAGACTCACCTCATGCATTTACACTGCTTTTCTTTACAATACTGAACACATTAAAATGACCTTTTTTACCTTTATTATTATTACTCTTATTACATAATGTTATTCTTTTATTATCAGCATGCCCTCTCTCCTTTTTTTGCCAACAAAATATAACAAGGAAAAAGAAAACCTCAAAATGTCATTGAAACTATGTATGCATGCACACAATAGATGTAGTCAGGATCGCAGGTTAGACTTTGCGGCGTGTACTTTGTATGGAAATGCATCATTCGCACTGTAGAATTGTAGCTGAGTAATAGGTTTCCTCCCAGGTGCTGAAAATTAAAGCATCAGAGACAAAATAGCTTGTCAAACTGCAATGTATAAAGTATAAAGGTGATGGTTAATCATGTCTACTACTAAGATACTTGTGCATACAAAATGATAGACTGTGTCGTGGTGTTGTTGAAAGCTCCTTTGTCTATTAGGTGATTTATGGAAGAAGCTGTGAGTCTAACGGAATACTGTTACACTCACTGATGCATTACTTCATCTACGATGAGGAATTTAACTAGAGGCACCGTGCCCTTATAACTCGTAGAAACAACTGCAGACAAATAATAAAAAAATTGAATATTTTCTCATAAAGAGTCTTTGAAAAGGGGACTAATATTAGAAAAGATTAACATGTCCCTTATGTCATGGGTGATGATGGTCACCATGACTGAGCTGATAGCAGAGTTCACCCTGCCAATACTGTTAAGGGTGAATTTATGTATGCTGTTAATTACTATTCTAGACCGTTGTAGTTGATTTGTCTTTAGCGGTTGTTGTCAAGTGTGTTTCCACAATCACAGAGTCAATTTTTGAACAGGAAAAACCCATTAGCTGTGCTTTAATGAACACCGATACAAGCAAGTTGAGCAGCTCAGACTGTTTTCACAGACGCATTCTGTTGGGGTGAAATGGCTGAACCGATTCAAAATGCTAACAGCCAAAGTTCAACAACCTTCGATTAAACAGACATGTTTTACCATGAAACCCATGTTGTATCGAATATCACAGGAGGAACCCTCCTTGGGAACAATTAGTTGCAGGCATGTCAGCCGTCAGAATGAGGTGCTGCATCAAATGAGTACTTTATTGTATTGTTGGTGGACAATGGCCCATTTGCTCATCACGTGAGTTTCATTTTTCATTGTGAAATCGAACAAAATGTCAATCTTGCACTCAAGCTCAGTACAGAAAGAGGAAGCCAAAGTAAAAAATGTCACGTGAAACCAATTATAACTTTAAAGGATGTCGCCAATTAACCGAGTGCCTCTGTTACCTTATCCATTACATTTAACCTGATGTTTATTCTTGACCCATATCCTTACAGAATAATTGTTTCTGGCTCTACTAATTAATATGACCTGGACCTGACTCCTGAACTGTGACGGCTCTAATTGTTTCTAGAGTCACGCTCGCTGCTCTATAAGAAGTTCACTTTTATGAAGGTATAGGTGTAAGCAAATGTGTTTGTCTGCTTACAATAAAAATGTGCGTGCTCATCTTTAAAATTATCTTTCATTTGTCATCTTGGTAGCTGAAAAGCACCTTGATCAAAATACCAAGATAAATGTGTTGTTTTACATAGCAATAATAAAACTATTTCTCCATTGTTAGTTCCACTGCAGTTGGAATAACTAAATGTAAGCAGCAATGCAAATGTTCATGTACAGCAAATGTACATTTAATCAATCACAATGACCTATAGCAAACACAAATCTCAGTTTATCTGTTTGCACCCATTTAAGGACCATTTAGTGTTTTCTTCAACTCATTCTGTTTGTCGCTTTGGATGAATCCCAATGCAGCCCATCTATATTGGCTTAATTAATCTTCTAGTTGCTCTGCACATCCCAAACAGTAATGAAAATCCATCTAAAGCATTCTCATGAGTCGTAGGTTTGGGGCTGCGTGGGTATTCCATCATTGACAGAAAACAGTCTTCTTTTGTATTTTGAGAAGCGTTGGCTGCCTATATTCGCTGTGGAGACCACGTGTTATCAGAGGTTCAGGCAGGTAACAAGCTTTTATTTTAGCAGGTTGTGGATGGATATGGAAGATGGGTTCGGTATATATTTGTACAGTATGTGAGAATAGCAGGTCATTAGTCAATTCCCTAGAAAAGACCCGACACAAAAGCAGGGACAATACAGAAACAAAAACAGTTTAAAAGTTCTTTAGTGGATTCATTTTTTGTAGTTTTTTTAGTGTACAAAATCATTTAATTGAGAAGGAAGTGGATAAATAAAAGGACGCATGCAGCCTCGGACAAGTTACGGAAAATGAGTAATTAGTTAATGCTTTCGTGTATAATAGCAGTAGTTGGGAAAGTAACCTATCCGTTGCGATCAAGATTCAGTTCAAAATCAGTTCTGTTCCTATGGGTACACTAAACAATACCTTTAGAGAAAATAGCATCAGGACCAAACTAGACACGGCGTTCTAAGTGCATAATTTACCATTAATGGGTGCAATTTTGCCGGCTAATCTTCCTGAGTTGATTTCAGTGTGAAATTCAGCTGGAAATCAGCAGTAACTAAGAACCCATGATTAATATAATGTGTCTGTCTCTAGTTAGACTTTTGTATCAAACCAATAGCTCAAGCATTGTACTCTCCTAATAAACCAAATTTAAACTCGTTAATCAGTTTGCAGGTTTTAGGATTACAACATTATATTTTGTATTTAAATATATAAACAATATTACAGTGGTGTTGGTTAAATTGGTCAGACGTATTCTACTAGAAGTTGGTGATGTTTAGAATGTTCATGTTCATCAGAGGGTTGATGGGGAATAGCAAGAGCCAGCGTGGTTAGCTGAGAGCTGCAGAGCTGGCAAGCAGGTAGTCAGACTGGAGATGATGCTGCACATGATTAGTCCCTGGCTTAATCAAAGCAAGAGGACCAGGAATTAGAATCCAGAGATTAGGAGGCTGGAAATGTACCACAGTAGAAGAAAAAACAAATGGGCAGTGAGTCGGTGGAAAGTCTGTGTTGATGAACTGGAGCAGAGATGAGCTGATTGATGGCAGGCGTACAGATAGAGGAGGGAGCCAGGAGCCGGGAGAGTGATAGGAGCACCACGTCCACATCACAAGACAAACACAGTGCATCCCAAGTCGCTTAGGCTGCATTTGATTGCACGCAAAATCACGGAAAGATCCGAAATTCAAGGGTAAATGCATTTCAACGTCCATCGGAAAACACGGGCAGCCACAGTAAGATGATGTTTGTTTGGATGTCTTTCGAGCATCAAAAAGCACTGCTGGGGAAGTACATTAGCTACTTGATGGAGAGAGAGTAGAAGAAAAGCCATATGCTGGAAGAAAAATAACATACTTTTTAAAGCAGCAGGGAGGGGAATCCTGCAATGCCATGCAGGTGTAAACTCTTGCTGCATTGTATTGTCTTTTTCCATAATTTCCCACTCTTTCCCCTTTGAAACATCTGGTGTGTAAAATAAGAAGGCTGCATTAATTCCATCTTCCTTTGACACCATTCCCTCTGAGAAGAAGTCCAGAGTTCAAGAGTACTCAAGTAAACCATGCGAGAAAAGAAGGATCAAGGAAATATGTGGATGAAACATGTTTAGAGAATCGCCACATCTTTTCCTTCAAAGCGCGTCATGATCACAGCAGATCAGTTGGCTTCAACAGCTGTAGAGAGTCTGCACACATGTGGTCTGTGCTAATACTTATTAAAGTGCAGCAGGGTTTTCTCTCTGCAGGTACCTGTTTACCAAGCAAACAAACACCTGTTTACCAAACCTGCACATGGCTAAAAACCTGCATTCCTGCAGAATTTGTTCATATTATTTAGCGGTTATTTGTATTGAAATGCGTGATAAATGATGTAAAATATGAAAGTGTTTATAATGTGTTTCTTGCCTTTCTACAATTAACAGATTTTTAAGCAGATGATGAATCAGAAAACAAATAGAATATGAAACTTGGGAGTGATACGGTTGAGTCAAATTTATTATCTTGTCACCACTCTGGTATAAAACCGCAGTGGTGCTGTGATGTATCAGATCAATCCAATCAGCCTCATTGTCCAATCAATAGCTGCTTTTTAATAAGGGGGCTTGTCATTATAAATAAATAATGAGTCAATCATAAAAAAACACCCTGGTAATTTTATTACTTTTTTCTTAATAAGCCAAAGTGCTTCTTCTGTCTTCCTATATCTTTTCAGTTTCAGCTCCTTCAGGAAAACATGATGCTGCACAGCTGCACGTCTCCTATAAAATCCTCCGGTGCTTAATAAGGAGACTTACACAAGCTAAATGAGCAACATTTTATTTAAACATAGACTTTCCTGCAGGCTACATCTGGTTTTATTGTGCCTCTCATTTAATTTCTGTACTGTCAGTCATTTTTAAACTGTCTATTTATAGGTTATCATGGTAATTAGAATTTAAACTGCAACTCACTTTTAAACCTTAAAAAAAGGGTCTTTGGCTTGCTAGATGTTCAGATCTTCCCCAGCCGCACACTGATTTTGGCTCTTTGAAGCATTTTGGCAAGGAGGTAGAGCGCGTGAGCTGAGAGGCGTCCATGTTGAGAGCCACTGAGACTCATCCATATGGACCATCAAACAATGAGATGAAAGCACTGCAGACAGAGCTGCTGATTCTCAGTGGGATCAACAGTGCTAGAAAACATCACATAACCACTGGCATTGTCACGCGATTTATATATCATGGAGCTGTATGTTTTTCTAAATATTGATGGGCTTTTATTGATGGCCTGTTTTGTTTTGGGTTTTTTTGCTGAATACCTGCTGTGCCACTTCATGTCCACCGTGATGACCTGAAATTTTGATGTGCTGATCATTGAGGAATTCTATTTTAAATGGCAATGTGAATTCTACATATACTCCAACAGGTGTGGTTCAATTTTCCAACAAGAGACCTTGATTTGATCACCTCTTAATCATTGTATCCTGTCTACTCTCTACTGTCACTGTAATAAAGGCTTTAAAATGCCCTAAAATACACTAATATATAAATATCACTACAAAATGATCATTTTTTTCCCCAGATTTCACTACCTATAAGTATGTGTTTGGGCAAAAGGAACATTTTTGTTTGAGTCTATAAACTACCCACATTTCCCCCAAATTCAGAATAAAAATATTATTCTTTAGGGCATTTATTTGGAGAAAATGACAAATGGTTAAAATAACATAAAATATACAATGTTTTCAGACCTCAAACAATGCAAAGAAACAAGATCAAATTAATCTTAAAACAACATAATACTAATGTTTACACTTAAGAAGAGCTCAGGAATCAATATTTGGTGCAATAACCCTTATTTTTAATCACAGATTTGATGCGCCTTGCCATGCTCTCCACAAGTGTTTACCATTGTTCTTGGTTCAGTTGTTCACCTCTTAAAGCAGAATGGGGTGTGCTTGTGTTGGAATTCAACAGACACTGGAATGAAATGTCTGTAATACAATGCAAAAAAAAAATGCTTATTTTTTCCAGAGCTAGCTATATATATATAAAGTGTAATTTAATTTGACAATAAAAAACATCTTCATAGACTTATTATAAGGTTAGTTTATCCAGAAGTCAAAATAAAACCCATTTATACTGCAAACATTCAAATTGTATGATTTTCCTAATTTAGTACTCCTGCCATAAATATTAAAGTTCAAAATTAGTTTAAGTGTATCCATGCGGGCACGCTGCCAAAGTAATGGCACAACATAAATCTAAAACAAATTACATTCAATGTGAATAAAGCCACAGCGCGGCCTCGGCCGCTGCAGTCTGCATAATGCAGCAGTGCCAGAAGCTGCTCCGGGCTGAATGAGGGAAAGATCCGCATAGAGATGTTAAATCAATTAGTCAGAGCCCCGGCCTAATAATTGCAATATAACCAAATAATTTCCAGCCCAGAAAGCTTCTCCTCGTCTCAGTCCCTGACTTTTTCTCTCTGGCTCCGTCATATCGAAGATTCGAAGCGGGCCGACTCGAAGGGGGAGAGCGGGAGAGAGAAGCAGGTAGATGTGTCATTGACGCTGGAACATCAGGGCCAGTCTGTTAGGGCTGTCTCTCTCTGTCACAGTCTCAACCACTTCTCTGTTATCTGTGCCGAACACATGTCCACTCATGCTATTACACACTGACTGCTAATGGAGCATAAGACTGAGGTGGACCTCCCATTCACTGCTGGCTCCACCGCTTCCTCTCTGACTCAAAACGATATTCTTGGCGGCACAGAAAGAGTCACAAACACGGCGTGCATCAACACGCTCCGGGAAAATCGCGCATTTTTCTATGAATTAGAAATGTACTTCAGATTTTTTTTTTTTTCCTCAAATCTATGACAAAGCGCCCTTATTTTCGCTGGTTGGGAGGGGGGGGGATTATTTTCACAGAGATGGACGATGGACTGCTTTGCTGGAGGCAAAATAGCTGTAATAGAAATGGTAATGTCCTCCCTCTATCTGATCACGTTGGGTTTGAGATGCGCTCTCTGGGTGGCAATTTGAGTTAAAGCGCTTTCCTATTTCCTTCCTCTCTGTCTTTCGGGCTGCTTCTAATAACACGGTGGGACGCTGAGGGAGGACTGTTTATAGCCTGACAGGAAAGCGGCTCAATCTGATCGCACTTTTTGATCTCATGGGGGAGCGCATTTGCTTTCGCTTTTTTTATTTTTGTGCTGCCGGGGCTGGAATTCGTCCCAACGCAGCACATACGAGGCAGAAAGTCTAGGAAATACCAAGTTCAGGTTGTGAGGGCTAACAAAGCCGTACAGACACGTTCTTACAGTTGATTCTTTCCTCCTCTGGTTCATCTGCTCATTCTCCTCGTGTGCTTCCTACTTGAAGGCAGTCCACCACGTAATTGGTATGTGAAAAGAAAGATGGAAACATGCTCGAATCATGTGAAATCACCAAAGCGCAAGCTTACAAATTTACATTTAGACCACTGATGAGATTGTTTTGCTGGAAACATTTTTTGGACAAAAAATTGCCTCCATTACCCCCCCCCCCCCCCCAGTCCAGAGGGTTTTATACACAGCAGCACATACACAGGCGGTCATGACACATCGTTGACACTACAAACTGGGATTCAGGTGCTGAATGTTATTTGGGTTTATATGCTACTAAAACATTTAAGATAGTGGTCTGCTTAAATATTGAACGCTGCAGCACTGTGCCGAGGTCTGACTGCTTTTTTTTTATTTTTTCTGTGCTTTAGAACAGCCACTGTCTGGGTATTTTTTTTTATTCACGTTTTTTTTTTCCTCAAATCCTGCGTACTATACACTGTAAAAATGTGGACCATCTACTTAAAAACATGTTTTTGTTCCAACTTTGATTAAAAACTACTGATTTAATTAAGTAAACCAAAACAAAACTATTAAATATGAATTCATGAAATCATTGGTTGAAATATTTTGGGTTTACTAATAAAATAGTGAATGTTGAGTAAATCCAAATCGGTTTTACAGAGAAAACTGATGAATTAAGTTTGAAGCATTTTAAAGGTATAACTTTGAACTTGAATGCTTTGTGTATCAAAATAAAACCAGGAAAATATTGATTTGCCATTTAAAATAATAATAATAATAAAAAACATTTAAAACCTCATTTAATTATTCATTAATCAGTTCATTGATAAAGTAAAGAATAAGATAAAGATGATGAATATATTCACACTACAGTTAAAGCATCAGGCATCACCTTACATATACTGTACATGTCTGCTTAGGTCATACCTTCTATCAGTGTAGACAGTCAGAACATGTGCTTTAGAACATAAAGTCATACTGTATGTTCCAAGACATTCAGTCTCAGTGTTCTTATTTTGGGATGTAATCAATGAATCCAAATGTTTACTCGTATAAACACTCTAGGAGTATGTTCCATCTGTTATTTATAATATTAATGCACTTCCCTTTTTGTTTTATGCTCTGCTTGATACAATATGGGTCCTCTGTGCCATTTCCCATTACTGTAAACCATGTTGGGAATATGCCAGCACATAATTGTGTCATATACTTGTTTATATGCATGTTTATGCAGACTTTGATTATGTGTGCCTATTTACTGTCAGTCAGACTGACATGGTTACATTCCCATTTTCCCCATTTTGTCACCTTTTGGATATTAAATAAATCATTCCTGTTTTGTATTTGAAGAAGCTTTTTCATTTCTTTGCCAATATGTGAGCCTTTATTTATTTTTTTTCTTGATGATGCGCAGCAACTCCACGCAAGGAATCAAGCTGCTTAATTTTGCAAAGCAATTTCATTTCGGTTATTGCTTGTTTGCAATTACGATTTCCGAAGAATATCTTTAAACAGAGAAAATAGAAAAGAATTTGGGGGGGGGGGGGGGGTGGAAAAACATCATAAAACAGCGTAGCATCACATTCATCACACTGTTTCGTAATTATTCTCTGTGCCAGAGAGACCAGAGGGGCCAATTGCACTAAACAAAAAGCGGTAAGGAAAAAGAAGACTTAGTGGATGACAGTGACCAATGATCACTGCTACACCCTCAGGCTGCACCCTGAGTCCATTTAATCTGCTGTTCCTCACTTTCTTATCACACGACTGTATGTGCTCAGCTAGCACCCGCAAATCTACTAAACCAGATCAAAAAGTCCATGTTTTACACCAACTCTAACTTTCCAAAAGTTGTGAGACTTCTAAGAAAGGATATTGATAAAAAAGGAAAAAAAGAGAATAAATAATTCATATATATATATATATATATATATATATATATATATATATATATATTTTTGGTGGATTTGAAGAGACAGGAATTATTTGAAAGCATCTCCTGCTGGGTCCAGAAAATAAGAAGAATAAAAGTTAGAAGAACAGAGAGCAGGCATTCAGCCAGTCCTTGTTCTTCTGAACAAACAAAAATCCAATGGTGAAGCATTTCTTAATATATTTCAAAAACTATAACTGTCAACCTAAACAACACAATGCAAATGATATTTTCAGAAATGAGCCTGGAAAATTCACAATATAATTAACATACAATCAACTAATACAAATACGTTTCACTCAAATCATAACGGAACAGCCCCTAGAAAAAAAGCACTAGCACTGTTTCTTTCAATGAAGATCATTTTAAACTAATCAGAAATACACTCTATACGTTGTTAATGTGGTAAATGACTATTCTGGCAGCAAGGGGTTTTGGTGCAATATCATTCCAGTGTTTTAAAATGCTTGCTCATTGCATCAGAAGGCTAATGGATGATTAGAAAACCCTTGTGCAATCATGTTATCACAGCTGAAAACAGTTTAGCTGGTTAGAGAAGCTATACAACTGACCTTTTCGATGAAAGCTGATTTTGGAGGAATTAAATATTATTTCAAATACAATACAAATCATTATTTCTGACCTTGTCAATGTCTTGACTATGTTTTCTATTCATTTCACAGCTCATGGTGGTAAATTAAAGTGTGACTTTTCATGGAAGACACAAAATAATCTGGGTGACCCCAAACTTTTGAACAGTAGACAATAGGATTGGCTGATCCCTGTTATTGACAGACAGGCAGGCAGGTGACACAGAAAGGCAAGTATCCTCACAGAAATACTGTATATTCATCTGGTATTTGTGCATAGCCAGACCCAAGATCGCTTGCTACAGCATAGACAAACCAATCAATTGCTTGTTTATTTTCCAATTATCCCACCATAAACATTAACAGACCATTTAATTGTGACACATTTCCAGAATAAAATATGAGCCGGCGTCGTGAAAGCGGGATCAGTGTGTGATATACAAACATAATTAAATGAAACGCTACCAGCTTTTCTGTCACAAAATAACTGCAAAGGCTGCACTCTTCGCAGTTATCCATTCATCATGAATATAACTTCATTGGAACATTTTTTACTCATACCAGTGAGTCAGATAAATTTCTCCGAACAGTGGACGAATAATTACCCTTCCTATTCCTGGGTGAGCAGTAAAGTGCTCATTCAGGAATCCTCAAGTGGCCCACCAGCACCGAGAGCCACCGTGCACCAGCTTTAAATGTGATAAGGCAGCAATTTATTTGCAAGAAACCACTTACTGTGTGATGTTTAAATTCGCTACATTCTAAAAGAAAAGTCACTTTTTTTTGTCTTGAAATGAATGGAGTTTTTGTAGATAAGCTAATCAAGTCTTTCTGACATTTTCTTTAAAGGATACACTAAAAAACAAATAGGGAAGAATATGTTTCACTGAATGGGTTTGCTATACTTTGCCATGCATAAATCCATAAACCTGGTGAACCATGCGTTTACAGATCAATTACAAATAGATTTGTGCCACTGTCTCGCTGGTAGCCTGTTTCCATGAATAGAACATTTGTTTAATTACACTGATTAGATAGATGGATATTAGTTTTAAGGCTTAAATAAATAAATAAAAATAAATTATTATGAATTATCAGATGAAAGCCGTGTCCCCGGCAACGTGCGTCGCCGTCGGATTCGCTTCCTCCTTGGGGAGGTGAAGTAGCCATTAGTCAAGAAAATTATCTGATCACTTCTGTCAATGACAGTGTTGTGAACAAGCCTGTTGCATCACTGAGCACCGAGGGGTATTAACCTTAATGACATTCCCTTTCTTGGGAGCTTTTCAAATGTACTTGGAGCCTTAGGAAAAGCGATGCATTATTGGCTGATGTTTTGTATGTGTTATTCACTGTCTTTGTATCTCACTGACATGCTTTATCACTTTGCTGTAGCTCATAAAACACTCACTGAAAAGGCTGAGCACAGGCTTGCGCATTTAAACTTTAGCCTTGAAGGTAACCTTGTAGATTTTTCGGTCTATAGCGAGGTTTCTCAAAGTTTCTGGACGCATTTAGCCCCCAGTCGATGCCTGGACATGAACATTGCTTCAGATAACCTTATCTAAAGCTAAATTACATTTCTTCTGTTGTTAAAAGTTGAAATTAAATGCTACAGTTGTCAAAAAGTAAAATCCCTGCAAGTACAGCTAATGTCAAAACATATATGACAGTTTAATGTCAATAAAAGATATATATAAATATACAGTGCATCCAGAGAGTATTCCCAGCGCTTCACTTTTTCCACATTTTGTTATGTTACAGCCTTAATTATAAAATGGATTCAATTTATTTTTTTCCTCAAAATTCTACACACAACACCCCATTATGACAATGTGAAAAAAGTCTTTTTGAGATTTTGAGCCTGCCGGTGAACACCCAACTTCTAATCGTTCCGTTCGCCTTTTGTTGATTTGTTGTTGTCGTCCTCTGCAATTTGTATCCAGGTCAGAAGCTTCTTTCAGGTTTCTAAAGCCTCCTTTTTCAAAACGAAAACTCAAAGTGCAGCACAGATCGGGCCGGTGTTAAAAAATTCAGTGCAACCGCCAGCGCCGCATGTGCAGAGGATTCGCGAGGCAGATGGTTTCTCCGGGTGAAAAAGCCAGCGCGGTTTTAAAAATGCATCCTTGTTGGTGTAGGAAGTCACAGCTACACAGGATACTCGCTGTGTTTTCGGAGCTGTTTGGATTGAATTCAGCACAAGAATCTCTGACGCCCTCCGGTATAAGCCCCTGTATGCTAGGAGCTGTAGCTTTCATTTAGATTATACTTCCCACTTTGCTGTCTCCTGTTGCTCGGGGCTGTTTGTTTGCCGAAAGCAATGCTAGCCAGCCAGCACACTGTCTGGGATACTGGATTTTTTTTTTGTTTTGCAGAGAATCAGTAGCTATAAATTCTTCACTACAAATGTTTAGCCTATTACTACGAAATAAATTTGCTTTCTTGACAAGAGTTAGATGAGACGATTGATACCCCTCTCATAGCTCTCCATTAAAGCTACAGCCAGGAGATGGATAGCTTAGCATAAAAAGAGTCTGGCTGGCTCAGTCTAAAGGTAACACAATCTGCCTACAAGCACCTCCAAACCTCTCAAATTAATAAACACATTGTTTCTCATTTGTTTAATCAAATCTATTCCCAACACCTGTTTTCAGTCAAATTCAACATGTTTCTTTAAAGGTTACTTTTCGGTAGCGTTCCTGGAGGATGTCAATGAGTGACTGCTGTTTTCTCTTGTAGGTACAAGGGCCATGAATTAAGTCAGTTTTGAATTCCCTGCATGCCCACGTCCCGCCGTCAATCACATGTCACATCACTGCTCGGGATGCCGAGGTTGACCTTCTCATCAGGACTGCGGTGCACAGTGAAGGACAAGAAACTGCTGTACCATTAACACGGCCCAGGCTCCACGCTGCCTAAATCAATGGGAGAATATGCTTTTATGATAGAGCCCCAGCTGATTTACTTTTCCCATAAATGGGCTTTCAGTGATATTATGGAGCTTAGAGCAAAGGAGTTTAGAGCAATGTGTATTCTAAATGAATTGTCTATCAAAAAAAAAAAAAAAAACACTTAACCCAGCAAGTGATTGAACAGTGATAAAGACAGCTGCTTGAGATGCTTCTATCATAGCATTCATTTACTTCTCATACAACTCTACAATAGGTGAGACTGGGTAATTGTCATATTTAAAAAAGAAAAAAAAAATTGAACAAATGCAGTTCAGCCACAAACACATACGGAATGTATTAAATATTAACCCCTCATATATACTGTAGTTATTTGGGTAACACACTACTTGAATGGGGGGGGGGGGGTCATGAGACTGTCATAATCATGACATGACACCTGTCATGAACATTATTGAATGCTTATGACAGTTGTTGTTAAATGTCATTCATTAAATTGACATTGTTTGACATGTCTTTGTTATGACAACTTGACATAAACCAAGACGAAATAACCTGTCAGTAAGATGAAAGGTTTCTGACTCGGGTTTTCCATGTGTCCACTTTTCCAAAGAAATGAGGCAGGAATACAGTACAAAATAAGTGTTTATTTTAGCAGACTTTTAAAGTAAAAAAAAAAAAAAAAAAATCTTGAATAAATTTAATAATTCAACAAAAATAACCTAGCCTGGTTATGGTCAGAAAATTGTTGCTCCATGCCTCCTCTCATGCGCACCTAGCACCCTCTGCTCCAACATGTGCTACCCAGAGTCCTGCAAGCCCAGGATGGAGCACAGATATAATAATATAATAAATAAATATATGGATGCCTGGACATGAACATCACTTCAGATAACCTTATATAAAACTAAATTACATTTCTTCTGTTATTAAATGATGGAATCATTTAATCATCAAATCCCTGCAAGTACACAACACTCACACAAGACGAGGTGGATAACATCAATGCACAGTAGTTTGACAGTAAGGTCTGCTATGTCATGTTCATGACAGGTTACTTGTGACATAATTTACCACGGCAACTGTCATAAGCATCAGTTAATGTTCATGACAGGTGTCAAATCATGATTATGACAGTGTAATGACAGTCTCATGAACCCCCATTCAAAGTAAAGCGTTACCATTATTTGCATCTTGCCCTCATTGAACTACCACAGAATGTTTTTTGGTGCACAGAAACTTAAACCACTGTCTACTTTAATGTAAATATTTGTAATAACTTTCATTGCTTTTTTTTTGTCCTGTTCTTTTTAAGTAGAAAGGAGAAGCTGATAATTAACGACGCATGCTGTTTAATATAGGAATACAGATGAGCTATTAGTGCCGTTTTTGCTACTGAACTTTATTGTCTAATCCTTATAGTGTACTCCATCTGGCTCTGTAAGCTTCAAAAGTTTATGAAGTGTGCTGCGATGCGGTCTGACCCTGGGTGAGCTCTTGGCAGTTGGCCATCAAAGTGAGGCGCTCCACTCTCCTCTGCTTTCATCTCGCACCTATCTCTCCTGCAGCCCTGTCAGAGATTATCGCCGGATGCGAGAGGCACAGGGACATAAACCGGCAGGAATAAAAAAAAAAAAAAAACAAGGTAGAGTACGCTCGGCCCAGGAGTGGATGTTGATAATATACTGCTACCTGCTACATTTATATTACTGATTTGTATGCATTAACACAGAAGGATATTAGCAGCCAGTGCAGCTTCTCTGTTTCAGAAACAACACTTTGCTCTCACGTCTCTTCCCTTTCTCCTCCCTTTTTTTTTTTTCCAGCCACCCTCTGCGGGACCCGCACGCAGGGAGGGGAAAGAGATTCGAGCAGTCGGGAGCCGGTGTTTTCACCCTCAATGAGAACCTGACTAAGAATAATAGCGCTCAGTGATGCGTTGCGGTTGTCGGCACTGTTGTGCACAACAACATTGATTAGGTTACTTCCCTGACTAATGGCCATTTCCCCTCCCTTAGAGGGGAAAGTGAATCTCTATCTGATAGTCAGTCTTCCATTCAGCCCTGGCTCTTTCCACCACCTCTTTATCTACAGTGCATTCATCTTACCTGACTCCGAAAAAGGAAAAATCATTAAAGAGGACCTTCTAAAACTTGAGGTTAACATGTGTAGAAATGCTGCCTGAAAGTCAGAAGCCAGAGATCCAGCCTCGCTCGCATATTTTGATGAGCTGACATCAGAGCGTGGCTACGAACGACTGTCTATTCCATAGCTAAGGTTGTTGTTTCTGAATTATTTGTGTTGTCCAGATATATATCGGATTCCAACTCGAATATGCACAGCTGCCAGCTGCTGGTATTTGACAAGTTGATGTTTTGAGTAAAGAATGAGTAAAATAGCGAAATCCTACTATTATAATTAGTTTTATGGTCGACCTCCCAGAGTGACTGGAAGTCAGCCATGAGGGAGCATTGAGAAGTAAAATAATCAGAACAGAGTGGGCTCAATGGCCTTAAAGAGATAGATCCGCTCTCAGACAGAGGCTGAACTAAGGTGCTGCCTAAAAGGGTCAGTGTAAGTTCAATAAGTACTGTGAATCATGCAAAAATATTCCAGTAGAGCCCCTGAATAAAAATATAGACCTGGAAATGTGAAAAATAAATCCCCTTTAAAACTTGATTTTGATTTAAAAAATCTGCAAATACAGGTAACGATGTCCATGTATCTATAGAACAGGGGTCTCCAACCCTGGTCCTGGAAAGCCACTGTGGGTGCAGGTTTTCATTCCAACCAAGCAGTTACACATCTGACTCTACTAATCAACCATTAGGGCCCTTGACCTTCAGTAATAGAATCAAGTTGGTAACTGCTTGATTGGAACAAAAAAACTGCAACCACAATAACTAGGACCAGGGTTGGAGACCCATGCTATATAAGAAAATCTATGCAGCTGAGGAGTAGCTTCAAATACAATGCTGTGCTTTGCCCTTTCCATAATGGTTCTAAATGCACACATGAGATCAGTATTCCCCACAGTTTGAAGAGTTAAAAATACCCTTGCTCTCTAACCTTTGTCATTCCTGCATTTCTCTTTGCCTTGTCATCTCCTTGGCCATATTGCCATGGGTGTCTCCAACATTTCTAGTGAGCACTTCAATTACAATCCCTTATCTGCATCACACACAGCAACTACTGATTTTTAACAGCGTGCATAAGCCAACCTTGAGAATGTAGAGAAACGAGCGGGAGGAAAGCTTATGATGAAAGAGACTGACGACTGAGGACCGATACTTAACTCCAATTAAAATGATGAAACAAGCCAGACTGGTAGAAACCAGTAACCTTGAGTTGTAAGATTCAACAAGACTAAGAGTCTACAGACATGATAGCAGCACTGTGGGGGTGTGCTAATAAGGCACAGTGGTGCATTGTGCTAAATGCTAATGTCAACACACTGATATGTTCAAAATGGCATGATGATGTTTAGTTGGTATTTTACCATCTTCGCCATTATAGTGTTTGTCTTATGTAATGTTAACATTTGCTTAGGGTTAGAAAAAGATGATAGCTTGGGTTAAAATGACCACTGGAAATGTGGTTTGTATGGCTTGGCATCGTCTTGGCAACAGTAAACACTCATCATCACATGCACCTGTTTAGTTTATCACTATGTTTTATAATGTTGCATGAATATAATACATTTTTAGAGACATTTTTCAAATAAAACTGGTAAGCACAGATCCGGGAAATACTCTCTACTCTGTATCGTGCCTCCGAAAGCCAAATCGATCATGATCATCCGAAGCCATAAACTCCATCACCTTCTTTGTGATTCTGTTTGCTTTGGTGCCTTTTGGTCCTTTTGCTAACTTTTTCAACATCGGTCACGGATGGAGTGGGCATGCTGTGACCAGCTTTCCTTTTAGCTGCCACAGCTGTCTCTTTCATGCTCAGCATGCTGTTCAGGGTGTTTGGCTTTTAAATGACAAACTAAAGCAGTACTTCTTAGCAAAGGAACCCCCTCTAGATAGTTTGATTGAACCCTCACTCTCCAACACATTTTAAGAAAGGCGCCAGGTCACTGCGTCTCATTGCATCACACCCCACTATATGGCCTTGCTTTTAACTCACTGAACTAATAGTTCATGTGACATTTTTTTTTGCAATACTTTGCCGAATATATTCAGTTGCCAAATATTAGGCGCATTCTTAGTAAAACACCATGATAATCATACTGGAAACAGGACACAAGCAGCGCTCTCCTGCAGCTAAATCCGCTATCCATCCACCCAACCCACCACCTCTGATTATGGAAATTTGTCACCTTACATTGACGTTATCATTCCTGGTCATAATCGTTACAGCTGCTGGTGTTTGTCATTAAAACGTAAAGCAGGTTGTGCCTTTTCTTGTGAGGATGAGCTGAGCGAAGCACACACACACACACACAGCCAGGACGTTTAATCGCCGGGACGGTAATTTGTTTCCCCCCGTCACAGGTTACTTCCTATCTGCTTGTTCTCTGCTGAAATCCCAGTCGTCAAGTCTCTCATCATCCCACATGGACAGAATAAGCATTACTGTGTTTACACGCACAACAGTTTCATCCACACACACACACACACCCACGGCTCCCCTCAGCACGACAGATGGACGCTTCTTCCCTGCAAAATGATGCGGTTATAATCAAAGAACAAGGTTGACGTGATCAATGCGGTGTGATGGCAGGATGCCACTGAATCCCCGCGAACCATCGCTCAAAATCGGATCACGTATTGTCGGCGCGCTGGCAGGTTTACGGCCTAGATCGTATTCGAGACACAGGCCCCCCAATGATCACGTATTACAGCCATCGAGGGTTCTAATTTTCACTCCATTATGAATGAGCCGGTTGTTTGATGAGAGACGGCTGTCTCGGCGCCAACGTATTATGACCGGCAGCCTGTTGGTGGAGTGGACGGACGGTGGCCGTTTGGCAGGCAACAAACGGAGGGAAAAAAAAAAGCCTCACGAAAATTAATGTTGAAGCCGTATACTGTATTTGCGTCTATCGGACCACCATCTGCCGTGGCCCAGAATAGCTGGCTGTGTGTCTATGTGTGTGTGTGTGTACCTTTCTGTGTAAATGTTTGGTGTCTCCGGCTGATGTTTGCTCAGTTAATCAATAGCGGCGATGCTGTACTCAGATGACATATAGTCCAGGCACCCCTATCTCCTCACCCTAATCAGATTAACACTGAATACCATCTATGTACACACCGGCCTCCTGGCCAGGATTTGGAGCTCCGAGACGCTGCCAGTATCGCGGCAGAAGGGGAGCGAACACGCGGTCGGGAAAATTGCAAGACTAACCCTGGTCAAGATTAGGAGTTGGGTTCTCCAGAAATGCCGGTGAGTAACACCTCACAGGGAACTTAATCTTGTCTCAGGAAATACATAAATGAGCAGCGGAGATTATATTCAAACGGCTGAATGCAAACATTATCAGCAATCATGAAAGCCATTTCTTGGATGATTTCTATCAGCGGGAGCCAATTCTGCACAGGGTAGCGGCATTGCTTTCAGCAAGGTGAAGGACTGCTCTAAAGAGAAGACATCTGTCGCATTTACAACAGCCCCAAAGTAGAAATTAGGATGGCGCGCGGTGTTAGTTTATCCTGAATGTCACAGCTCAGAGCCTCAAACAATGATAAAGTCTGAAATGCACAAAATGTGTTGCACATTTTTAATAGCTATAACTGAGCTATCCAAGTTATTATGTAAAAAAAAAAAGCTTGAGTAGGTCAATATCTAAACCAACTATTGACTTATGTGCTGTTAGAGCAGAGGGTAAAATATTGAAGTCCCCCCTTCAAATTTTAAATAAATTTAGTATTAAATTTGTAAACCAATAAAAAAAAATCCAGTATATGTAGTTTGTTTTTTTCCTTGCTAAAAGCTGTGGTGGGAAATGCATGACTGCATGTTACTGCGGAGCAGTACCTGCGATCAAAGTTGACCAAGAATTTGTTTCAAAACTGTTTATTTTGACAAAGTTTAATAATGAGTCTTGTAAGTTACATCTCCCATGTTGCTATAAGGTCACGAGGACCTTGTTTATGCAAAAAGTGCTCTCTTTCATACCAGGCACAAGGTTAATAACCTTCCTTTTTCTTTCCTTTTGGAAAGGCTGATTAATGTGCCGCAATCTGCCTTAGCACCATCTCCTCCAGGGCCCCGACAGGTTAGGACACTTCTGGAGCAGAAATATCCGCAGAGATGCAGCATGAGTGTGCCAGGTAAATAAAATGGGCACAAAAGTCGAGGAGAAATGATTCGTGAAATGAATGAAACCTATTTAAATAACGCGACTGTATCCACTAAAACAGATCCTGCGGTTAGTTGATAAATACATGTAACAAATCAAATATTAAACTAAAGTAATTAGTGGAGGAGTGTGTGATGCTCCGTCACAGAGAGGCTTCATACTATAAGCAAAGAAAGTTGAAAAACTCATTTTCCAGTTAAGATTAATACCTCCGACTTCCGAGGAGACACTTGAAAATACAGGTTTCAATCACACTGACCTGGTATATGGTCATGATAAAGCAAGAAGGAACTCATAATACACATGCCGGCCTGCATCTGTGTTTAACGACTTGATTTTACAGGTGCAAACCATTTGCATATAAGAACAAAAACGTGTCATTAAGCATCAACTGTAGCACACACACTGGCATCTCACACCCTATTGTTCTCCCACACTAATCTAGTGCTCGGTCTTAGGGAGCAGATTCATTCCACTTTTCTCCTAATTAACATATTTGATTATGCAAAGGAATTCTCTTGACTTTGCCAGGCTTCCCGAGAACCTCTATTACATTTCTACCAATGAGGAATCCTCTGATCACAATTAAATGATAAATGGATAGATTTTTGCATATGGAAATCACAGTCTATTTTGTTTAGTTGTTTAATTTTTTTACTGTAATGAATAGCTCTGCATTAGCATGAAAGGCCACGTCCATGGCAGGTTGTAGAATTTGTCACTCTACATCATCTGTTAACAAACTTCGCTTGCAATTTGTGCATTTCCACCCCAAGGATCGGTTTGTGTGCGTTATACTTCTCAACCTGACATCTTTATGCTAATTATTGAAATAAAAAAGAAGGAGTTTCTGTCCGTCTGTCTCCCTGTCCTTCGATTTTCCATTCGTCTGATTAATTTCACACTTGGCTGCGAGCAACAATGTGGAAAGCCAAGCAATCGTCCCCTTCCCGAATGGGCACTGCATTAATGCAGGAGATCGCTAGAATTTTATTAATAGCAATACTTATTGATACCCTTAACAATAAATTTCTATCATTTGTGCTGGGAAAACAACTGTAGTTAGTCCAGTTGCTTGCCAAAAGCTAAAATTCCAATATTAACATTACATTTGAACACATCCTGATGATATTTTAATTACTGAGCAGTCCGTGAACACGTCATGCTATGTTATGGCATCTTGGCTCAGCTAGAAAACTAGCTCTAGTCCTGTAATTTCCACATTGATTGCAACATTGGATTGATAGTTTCAGCTAACGAGCCACAAAGTTTGAGTGTGCTTACCCGTCGCTAATTAGCACTATTTAAAAAGCTCTGGGGACAATTCACTAATTGATTGTGGCCGCTTATAGCTATTTGCCCTGTCTCAAGGTCTGATTCACAAAAGATACTGCACTAATGATATTCCGGTATAAACATGCCTGTACAGTTGTGCAGCAGTGCAGTTTACCCTGGTCTTGCATCTGAGTGAGTGAGTGAGTGGAGCAGTTTTACAGTGTTGGAGGATTTTCTCAACATTTCAGCAGACTGGTCCATAATCCATGTCAAAGTATGGTTATTAATGTGACTCTCAGCTCTGACACATTAGATTAATGTCTGAATCTCACAATGATGTTTCTGAGGTGTCACTGAACGTATCACTGGATTTTGCAAGTTCTCAAGCAGGGATGTGACCCACAGCAACTCAAACTATAAACGTATCTGAGAAAGAGATGGAATACCAACAATAACTCCAGTGATGGGGGTCGGTCAGGAAAGCGATGCTACTTTTAACGTTCTGTGTCCCGCTACACATGTGCTGTACAGAGATCAGCTGTTACACCCAGAATCCACCTGTATACGGTGGGGTTGTGTGTAATAAAGCGGCCCCTTATGGCTGAGTCCTGAGCTCCATCAGCGCTGTCAGGACATTTTTATTTTTAAGCAGCTGAAAGTCAGAGATAAGCCCCACACCTGCTTGATCCCCCCCCACCCTCCCACCTCCGACTGAAGATTTCACCATCGACAACTCGATAGAAGTGACGTGCACCCCTCTTTAATTTGGCATTGTATAACAGTGAAGAGCCAGTTTGATCAAGTTTTTTTTTTTTTGATAAGTTAAAATAAACTTAAGATAAAGAAATTCACACAATGAAATCAATTGTTTTATGATCCCCTCTGCTCCCTTGTGGTCGCTGATGTGTGCTGGTATTCAATCGGCGGCTAATGCAGTCCATCGAACCAGAGCAGATTAAAGGAGAAGATACGTCTCCACTCAGATGAATAAAAATCACTTAGAGAGACTTTTTTTTTTTTTTTTTTGCAACTCGTGACAAATACCTGGCTGGTGCATGAGGGAAAATGGCAAGAGAACGCAGCCAAAGAAGTTTAGAATCAACGATAATGGTCGTTTTACTATGTTAAACTGCTAAAGTATGAACGATTGATTAGATTTGGGCATGTTATCAGCATATGTTGAGCATTTGGTTTGAATGAGGCTCAGTGATTTTTCAGAGTTCTATCTTTAGGATTTAGATAATAAAAAGGACTGATTATATATATCTTGTGTGCAGCGGGGACCAGCACAACATGGATATTGTTGTTCAGAAATGGCGAGATTTCAATTGTAGAGAATTCCTAAAGCTCATTTGTTTGTGTGTGGTTCAGCCAGAGGTTGCAGTAATCCCCCAGTAGGCCAGAGACTCTGATCTTCTATTACACATTGTACTGAGGAGCCTGTTGGGAAGAAATACAGTTGCTTGTTCGGTCGCTCCCAAGACAGCCCTTTTCTGCTTTGAACACGTCTTTGTGTTTGCTGGAAAGGAGCACAATGAGCAACTATTTCATGTTGTGCAAGAAATGTTCCCCCCATTGTTTCGCTAATCAGCGCTGTGTTATATGTGTCTTTTATCCAAGGCTGGCGACAAATGACAGGGCAGATGAAGGCAATGGCAAATGGAAAAAAAACAAAAAAACACAAAGGTAAACCTGCACAGGTGAAACAGCAGCAAGAAAAAATATACAAAACCAGACGGGATACATGGGCGCACTGAGAAAAGTTAGTTTTCATGACTTTAGCTTATTTATTATATTTCTATTTCTATCTATCTAAATTGTAAATTGTAGGCCTATGATATGTACATGTATCCTCTTTTGCATATTTGCATATACGTTCTGCTTCTTTTTTGTTATTCATTTGCTTGGTTTTATCGTGCAGGATTTGCATTTGCTTTTATTTACTTGTTCATTTCACTATAAGGTCGATTACACATTGGCAGCACTGATTGATCACAGCAAGAGGTCACAGGTTCAAGGCCTTGGTTTGGGACCTCTGTGTGGAGTTTAAATGTTCTCCCCATGTCTGTGTGGGTTTTCTCAGAGTTCTCCAGCTTCTTCCCACTGCCCAGAAATATGCTTAGGGTAATTAGAGGCACTAAAATTGCCTGTAGGTATCAACGCGTGCCCCACAGTAGGCTGGCGACCTGTCTGGGGTGTATCCCTGTCTCTCACCCACGGTGCGCTGGGATTGGCTCCAGCAGAGCCCTGTGGCCCTAATGAGAAATAAACGGGTATAGGAAATGGATGGATTTTACTGTAAACCATTTTGAGTTATAACCCCTGTATAAAAAGTGCATTATCAATACAATTTATTACTATTTTTATCATTGTATTATTATTGCACATACCAACAAAGTAATTGAGTCCCACTAGATCCATATTATATCGACCTTGCAATCCAAATTCTAAATAATGAAACCAAACATCCTCCAGATCACTGTAACACCAGCAGCAACAGACATAAATTGGGGAAAAGGTGTCAAGTTGGACCAAATTCTTATTAGTAATCTCAAAACATGAAATGTTTTGTCATATTTGTTAACTTATTCAATATAAAACAAAAACGTAACTAACCATTTTAAATTGCTAAAAGAAAAAGAAAGAAAGTGGGACTGGGCTGGGTAAAACTACACAATTAGGTAGAAACAGAGATTAGAATTAAGCCCTTAAAAATACAGAAAATAGTAAAATGATATACCCATATCCCAGTGAAATGTTAGAGGCCTTATCGTAACTCTAAGCCAGTCAGACTCCTCTGGGAGTTTCCTGCTAATCAGCAGCTTCATGGAGCTGTACAGGTCTATATTTAAGTGTTCTTGGATAGGAGGGTGTTGAACATAAAATCTTTGGCTTTGCCCGGATCCAGAAATCCAGACACGATTCCCTTCCAGAGTACTGATCCTCTATTCAGCCGGGTACCACAAACCAAAGACATATGACATCATAACAGTATTCAGACAGAAATTCACAAAAAAGCATAATGTCCCCTTTAAACCCTGAAGACAAGCAGCAATTTGAGTGCCAGCAGCTACATAAACATTGTAATTGTATAGGGTTAATTGTATATCATTCAGAGTTGTGGCTTGTGTGATATTCTGGCTGTAGAATTTAATGTGTTAAAGAATCAGACAGAAACTGACAGACAAAGAAGGCATAAAATTGCAGTCTTGTCGCTGTTAATAAAAATATGGAGAGTAAATATGAAATGATGGTGAAGTGCACAACTTAAGGCTGTTATATATAATAATAAAAAAAAAAAAACATCCCATGCATGCAGAAAATCTCTCTTCTGCCTTGTGCCATAAAATACACTCTATTACTGCGAGTGTAATTTAAGTCTGCAGCATGATATTTGAATAAAATGGATCATGGGAGTTTTAGCATTAATCACAGAATTTACTGTTTATTTGCTAGAATAAATGAATGGGAAGACTTAAAGGCTTCACCAGGTATAGGTCATCGAAATGAATATGAAGCATCGGAAAAAAGTTCTACAGTAAAATGTTTTCTTTCGCGTATATTCCTCTATGGATGAAGAACCATGAGTCCTCACTGCGTTGCTCGTTAATGACCTGTCTTCATATCAGAACAACAGAGAAGCAGTTAATTAGAAAGTCTAACAAAAGCAGAGGAACGCTAGCATTGCACTCCCCCCACATACTCTCTCAAAAACTCATTGGTTTCATACTTTTTATTGTCGCATGGCCGGATTGCATGGTGCTAAAACGATTAATATTCTATCCTGGACAAGAGCCTCAAACCAAATCCAAGAACATCTGTAATTTTATCTGTTTGTTTAGACTGTTTTTTTCCCTCCATCATTGGAACACACATTCCTCAGTAGATTTTATGGAAGTCTGTTGGGGTAGATATCGCCAGTAGTCGTGATTTGGTTTTTTTATTATGATATGTGCAATTACCAATCTAAGGCTGGAATTTGAACATGGGAGCATTAGCAATAAGTTAAGTCTCAATCAGAAATAACTATAAACTCACCTCTCTCTCTATGACAGAGAAAAACACATTTGCAATAAAAGAAATGCTATAAAGAGGTTAATCATGCATGTTGGAAAACATCCCCGGGGAGAATTACCTGACACAAAAGCTATTTCTGTCTTAAATTATTTGGGGTTTGCTTTCACTGGACATTTTCTTTTTTGAGGAGAGGGGGAGGTATGAAATGCCTCAAAGATCCACAGTCAACATTTTTATTGCTTTATTATAAAGGCATTATATACTTTCTTGTTGATTGTTTTCACATCCTGGTATAAAACAGCACTATAAAAACCCACTTCATAGCAGATGACAGCTCCTGCCAGGAGAACAGAGTTGCTGCGGTATTGATAATCAACAGCCTACAGATATCAGAAAATGAGTGGCGGCCCATGATGAACCCAGCCTGACCACAAGAAACAACCTGAGGGAGGACAAAATGTCGAGCTGCCAAGTAAAAACATTAGCTAGGACCTGTGGATTGCAGCTTGTGAGCCAGATTGTGATTGAGGCTAACCCCCTTCTATTAGGCTCTGTTTTAAACGTTAACTCTGATCTTAAATGGCCTAACACCAATCATCTCAACGGAGACTGAGATGAGGAACTATTCGGTTATGAAAGCCAAGAGCCATTTATTGGGCGCATTGTCAATGAAATGTGTTTATAGCCAATGATATCAAACTTTTTTTTTTTTTTCCAATTTATTTATATTGTTTTTCAAGGTTATAAAACATTAAACAATGTGCAACAGTAACAAAAACTACCCCTCACCCACTTCGGTCAAGGCCAAAGTGAGAGAAAAGAACAAAACAATCACAAATCAATACACTCACAAATTCCATATATATAATACAGGGTACATGGACATAAAAAGTTCATAAACCTCCCATAAAAACATGTCTGGGACATCTTTAATCACACACCCAGGTCCAGCTGGTCATCTCATGTGTGTGAATTGACCTTCTGTGAAAAATTAAAGAGACATCAAGTAAAAGTTAAGTTCTCAACAAACTATAAAGGGGGTCCAGGTTTGAATAAATGTGTCCCTGCGATAGCTACGGTTATGTTCCAGTTTCTCTAGTGGAATCATAGAAAGCACTCCCTTGACCTAGTGTTCAAATGAGGGAGGTTTTATTGACTTCCAAATTTGAAATTAGTGGATTGTTCTTCAGGATGGGGATCCACAATAACACCTCGAATACACTACCGTTCAAAAGTTTGGTGTCACATATTTCCTTATTTTTGAAAGAAATGCATTGTTTTTTTCAATGAAGATAACTTTAAACTAACCAGAAATAAACGCTATACATTGCTAATGTGGTAAATAACTATTCTAGCTGCAAATGTCTGCAATATCTACAGTACATAGGTGTATAGAGGCCCATTTCCAGCAACTATCACTCCAGTGTTTCAGTGTTTGCTCATTGCATCAGAAGGCTAATGTAATAGAATTTTTTAAATTAATTTTACAACTAATGGTGGTAAATAAAAGTGACTTTTCATGGAAAACACTAAATTGCCTGGGTGACGCCAAACTTTTGAACGGTAGTCTATGTGACATAGCCTCAAACACTTTTGCCCAAAAGTTGTTATGAGGAAATAGTTTAGCACTAAAAATTAATATCTAAATTACTTAGACCACTTTCTAAGGCTGCATCGAAAGGTAAATTACCATCTGCCGCCATGTTGGCTCCACAATTATCGACAAAGTCGCTACTCTGTTTCGTCATCATCTTGCTGCACCCGTTAGGTAATTGGCTCCCTAGATGAGGAGAAAATTGGGTCCTTAGTGTCCAGACTGAATTGCAGAGCAAAGTGAATTTGTGCAATGAAGGATGGGTATACCCAGGCTAGATTTAACAGTGATTTCAAAGAGTTACAGGATAAATTAGTTCTGCAGCTGCCTTTGGGTAATTGTGAATTGCTAGACAGACAGAAAGCATCCTATGCAAATCTTTTCTCCTTCCTCTCAGAGAGTAAAGCAAACTATCCTGCACCGTAACAGTTTGGAAAAGATGGAACCAACTCGAGCAGACCATTCTGAACTTTAAGTCGCTCGGGATCCCCAGAGACATTGCACTGCACGTTTGTGCACTCGGGGCGGAAACCGGAGCACTGAGGCAACATGGAGAATATGTGATCTCTAGGCAGAAAGCCCGGTGGGGACATAGGCTTGTCCTTCCTGATGCAAGGTGACAGTGCAACCACTTAGCCACCACGATGCCCAAATAGATCTGGGTCGCCCTGCCTGATGCCTCCCACTTTAGCCTCTGTGGGTTCGCTCATCATTCTTTTAATATCCAAATTAGGCTGCTCTATGAATTTTTACTCTCGTTTTTGTCACACAAAGAGACACGTGATTCCATCCCAGAGGTTGCTGGAAATGTGGATATTATTAAATCAACTGTCATCTTCAAAACTAACTAGCCCGAAGAGCTAAACTTTTGCGGAAAGATAGACACTCAAGTTGTGTCGTTTTTCACGAGGCTGGACCACGTTGAATAGCTGCATCCAAGTTGATGTTGTGAAGCTCAACGGAACGAGGCGAAAGAAGAAGAGGAGGGCAGAGCAGACTGGAGGCAAGCGACTTCGGAATGAAAGGAAATGGTGCTGAGTGGGAGAAGAAAGGGGATTTGATAATAAAAATAAGAGGGGATAGGAAGAAAGGGGTAGCGAAGCAGTAGGCAATCCTGACAAGTAGGAATCCTGCCTGATCATAAGAGCTGTGCACAGATCAGATGCTGAAGTCAGCGCATTTGAAGCAGCAGAATCCACCATGGGAATAAATTCCTTCAAAACAAGGGGGAAGGATGGAGGAAAGGCAAAAGTGAGGCAGAAACAGCGAGAGACGGAGATGGGGAGGGAGAAAGGACAGAAAGCAAAGATGTTCATCACTCCCTGGTTCTTGAATCCACTTTGAGAGAAGAACTTTATGAATTACTGAAGACTGAAAAATAAAAAAAAAAATAGCAAGGAGGAAGGAGGAGAAAAAGACGAGCACGACTAACAACTTACATTCAATATGCAACCGCGGTATACATGAGGCTCTAAGGATGGCGATGTTCAAAAGACTGTGGCTCGATTGTTTTGTCAGATCCCAAGCTGCTGAGATTCAAAAGTTAGAAAAGTTAGGAATGAAGCATTGAGAATCCCCACATGAACAACTTTACAAGCATTCACTTCAGACATCTGAAGAAGAGTTTGGTTTAAATGAAGCTGAAAGACAGACTTTGGCTTCTTTTTGGTCTTCAGGCATTTCTGTGTTAGTAAGACAAACAAACTTTTTTTTCCCTGTCAATACACAATATGGAAAAAGACCAAAAACAGACAACAGAAATCATGTGGACTAGAGCGACATAATTATTGGCATTCTTACTGAAGGCTAAATTTCCCCCTCTTTTTTGTTTTCCAGTTGATTCCCCTTCTGAGTGTTTCATGCTTCTAGTTCATCTCTCTCTGTGCATGTGTGTGTGTGTGCATGCGCGTGTGTGTGTTGGGCCCAGCCTCCTGTTTCCCTCTCACACTGTTCATCCTGACCACCAGCAGCTCATTTACCAATCAACTCAACGAACCACTGCAGCATGAAACCCGGCTCATCCATCCAGACTCGGCCAGGCTGTTCAGTCACCTATGTGATACAGATGCTATGGCTGCGGCCACTTCCAATCACTGATCAGCTGTATTGTTGCATGTTCACCAGCTCGGTCCCAGCATCCCCGCCACTTCAGCCTCAACCTCATTCCAATTGTGGATTTCCTATGCGTTCTGCTCTGGGTCCTTCTGCCCGCTTCAGTCTTGCACCGCTGCCTGCCGTGCTCCACCATATCCAAACCCTCAGGTGTGCACTACACCAAAATATCAGGTTATCAAGCTGGAATAAACTTTCTTTTTAAAGTTAGTGTCCATGATTCTGAACCGATACACGTTTTGTCACAATTGGGCAATGCTCAATGCTCATGAGCTACCAAAGTTCCATTAAAGATTAATTACCGTTAAACTGTTTATTAATCAAGTAATTCACCTTTAAAGCAACAGTTTTAAACGGTGAATGGATTAGTTATACTGTTAAACCATATGCAACGTTGCAGTTATATCAATGCTATTTCACTTTTTTAAACTGTTATTTTTACAGTTATAAATATACCTTACTGTCAAGCAATATACAATGTCACTGTATCTTTTAGGGTGAAATAATGGCAACCACAGCTGCCAGTTTTTCACCATATATATATATATATATATTACAGTGTACACAGTCCCTCCTCTGTAAATGGGAAAATAGCAAAGTGTCTCAGACTGAGACACACAACACTACTCACTAACAGACACTAACACTACTCAATTATTGGTCCCTGACCCCTGAATCTAGCTGCTGTCGATCTAAAGGGAAGAGAAATACAGCAACTACATGATATATTTCTCACATAAAATGTTTTCAGAAACACATTTCAAATAATGATTTATTTATTTTTTATAATATAACAATTGTCAAATAAGATGGTGGCTAGTCCGTTTAAACCCAATGAGTGAAAGTGTTCTTCTAATCAGGTGCCTCCAAGAAGTGTTATAAGTCCATGTCGATTCAAGAGGCCCAATCCTTTCAAAAGGAGGGGTGACTTATTTTGGTGCTTGGTTTATATATTAACAGCTGTCCAGAATCTTGGACTCTGTGGATCTGTGTTTGCATTTGGATCATAGAGTGAACCCTAAACACTCCCATTTTAAACAAATTTTGAATGCTTTCCGGTGTTTTCCTCCTTTTTTTTGAGTGTCGTGCTGTCACCAAATATATGAAAGGGCACAGAATTTTGAAAAGGATTTTGAAGGAGCAGGTCGGCAGGCTGGAGCACAGCATGTGGAAAAGGGTGATGTTTATTTCTGAAAGTATGAATAAAACAAAGGGAAAAATGAACCCTGGGAAATTCAATAACTTTAGCTGAAACAAAACAAATCAACTCTGCAACCTCACAGCAAGATGTCACCGAACCTCTTTCCTTGCTCATCACAATTGACCGGTGACTTCAGTTTTACCTCCTCAGCTTCTGAAGAGTACCATCTCTTCAGATTATTATTGAGTGCCCTAGACTGATCTTTCAAATCAGTCAGTCAGTCATTTTCCCCCAATCATGGGGCACACACACCATTCACTCACACACTCACACCTACGGGCAATTTAGAGTCACCAATTAACCTCAGCATGTTTTTGGATTGTGGGAGGAAGCCGGAGTACCCGGTGAAAACCCACGTAGACAGGGAGAACATGCAAACTCCACACAGAAAGGTCCCAGACCCAGGACCAAGGAGGTCTTGATCTTTCAAATCATAATGAACAATATTAATGCTGAATTTCTCTATTATTGCTGGCAATAAGTTATTATTACACACATACAGCCATGAATGTGCTAAATCATAGGGAAAGTAATACAGAACAGTTTTATCCTTCCTACCTCAAATTGTCTAAGCAGTACTCACTGCATAGTGTGGGTAACGATGCAGGCTTGTTGCATTCAACACAACTCTGGCATTGTGAAATACAGGTTGTGATGTTTACCAAGTCCATTTAAGAACCTTTAAAATACAGTGAGTTATCAACCATGCATCCCAAATGCTTGATTTTAGATTTAAGCGTATTATAATCCAATGACCCCAATGAACGACAAAGATGGAAGTCAAAGGATGTGTCTCAATTTTGCAGAATCCTGCGAGAAAAGTCTAAATTTTCTAAACCAAATATTTCATACGGTGCCGATGCTTCATCCTTTCCAAAGGCTCCTGCAAATGCATCCAGGTGAATCCTTTGTCCAAATTTGGACGACAAATGGTTTTATCTTGTACGGGTCTCTATGTCCCACGATCCATTGTGTGCCAGACAATGGTGCCGGTCTCTGAGCTCAGAACATCTTTTGCGGTGGCATGGGCTCAGTCAAATAACCACAGATGTGCTCATAATCCTATTGATACGATGCCGTTTGTATATCAGCTGCCTGTCGGTGATCAAGTTAATGTCTTGGGATAGGCGTCGTTTCTTACAGGCTAAAAGAAAAATGAGAATATATTAGCTAAATGGAACAACTCTGCTGATGTAAAAAAAACAAAAAAAAACAACAAAAAAAACTCCCCTCAGACACTTTTTACAGTCAAAATATCAAAAGAAACCAGAATTAAACACACCTGCCAGTGTCATTTAGCAAAATTAGCTACATATTTACATGATTTGGTAATCAAGAGTACAGAGTGAATTTAATCGCATTTACACAAGGTATTAACATGTGATGTGTATCTGGATATCTTATCTGTGTAGGGAAAAACACATGTCAATACCGGGCATTAATGCATCTCAATGCTATCAGTCACATCTGGAAGTGATCAAGCTCCCAATATAATCAGATCCCAGGTGTAAATGCAATCAGTACAGTTCAGAAAAAAAAAAAAAGTACACACCCAACAAGCTGAACAGACAGATATCACCAGCACCTTTTAGCATCTTAATCAAGCTACGGCAAAAAGCTACAGATGACCCCTTCCTCTGCAAAAGGGAAATTATCACATAGTAGTAGTTGACAAATATCATTTGATTGGAATGACGTTTGCACTCTGGGGCTTATGTTCAGTGCAGCTAGCAGAGAGGTGGTTAAGGACAAGCTGTGACAGAGACAGACAGCCATGTCAGCCGGATAATGATGCAAAACCGAAAGCAGAGTGAGGAAGACGCATGCACACACACACGCACACAAAAGGAGAGAGCGAGGGAGGCTGACTGAATAGCAGAATGTCAGCAGCGTAACACTCCTGATCAAGACGTTTAGGTAAAGGTGCAGGGAAAAGGAAAAGCCAGAACGTTGCCATTATAAGTCCAAACCGCAGTGAGCATCAGTCTCCAAAAGTAAATGTCAAGGGCAGAGGCAAAGTCAGAGTGTTGAGTCTATATACTGTAAAAGAAGCCATTTGTCACTGTTCTGCATTCCATTACAGAGGCTCCAATTTGTAGCCGCGGCACAGCACCGTGCAGGAAAAAGAGGGGGAAAAATATTCTCTGTCGTCTATTACTGCCCAGATAATCTCCCCAAAGCTGCCATGCAATGCACCTTTAGGTCCTCTTTTGCATTTTTGGAAGTTTCCTAAAGAAGTAGAGAAGGAGGGGAAAAAAAGTTAGGTTTTTCATTTGAATGAATGGTTAATTATAATGACTAGCATCGGCTAGCAGATTAACTCTGCTCTGTTCTTGCTCACCTTGGAGGAAAAAGCCGTCCAACTGGAAGAATCAGATAAACCGGCTTTTGAAGCCTTGTTTCTTTTTATTTTTTTATATGAAAATCCCACAAAACGACAGGGATGAGCTTTAGAACTGCCGAAGCGCCGATATATCCTCCCGACTCAAGTCTGGTTACTTACGCTACAATATACTCCTCAATATTTAGCACATCCTCATCAATGCTTGATGATAGAGACGTTTCTTGGCTGCAGGCACTAATACAGCCATTAAAGTTTCTCTGATGCAGCACT
This sequence comes from Lepturacanthus savala, assembly GCA_030544235.1. NCBI lineage: Eukaryota > Metazoa > Chordata > Actinopteri > Scombriformes > Trichiuridae > Lepturacanthus > Lepturacanthus savala. The sequence continues at coordinate 13,148,277 of CM060476.1, read as the reverse complement.
TTCTATATAAGTGGACAATTTTGCTGACTTTCTCATTGCAGGTCGATGATGAATTGGTTTCTAAGTAAACAGTGATGAAGCACCTTCGGCAGTCCTGCTCTATATTCCGGCGATTCCTAATCATCAGTGACAAATATACTTAGGAGTACCTTTGGGGCACATTTGACAGAAGCATTGTGTGCACCAGAGATGAAACCGTCTGCCTCTGGTTGATCAGCCAGCCAACCTGACCTTCCTGCCTCCTGTTGCCATTTTGGACTATATTTTCACAGTAATCCACTCATCTGACAGTATCTTCAAGCCCTTTCATAATAATCTTTAATAAGGACGACCTTTGATGCCACAGACAGCTTCACTGGGCTGTCTGATTTCTCCTCCGCATGCCGACAGGCTGGTAATCCTCTCTTATCTTGGCTCGCTCTGATATCAAAGCTTAATTTTCTTCGGGCTGTGGCAGCGGTTGGTAATGAACTTGGTATTTTTACTGCAGAACATTGACCGTCAGAGTTGGGGTTGATCAAACCCTTAAAAAGGAAATTTGTGTTTTTGATGATACGATACTGTGACTAAGTGGTTCACGCCTATTGTGTTTACCCTCTCTAAAAGGAGGCTAAAATCAGCATTGTTTTTTTGCGGCACTGCCATTTCGCCATTTTATTGAGCCAATAAATGGAGCAGTTTTTAGGCATTTTTTTTCTTTAAAAAAAAACAACAAAATGTCAGGCCATTTGAGCAAAATGCTTCCTGTGGGATAAAAAATAAAAAATAAAAAATTAACATGTAGTAAGAGTTATACAGTATGTTCCTGAATTTCCCATCAGGGCATTATGTGTCAGCCTGCGACAAAGCGCTGAGCGGGTGGAAAGCACCTAAGCTGAGCTGATAGATGGTTGAGCTGCAGGCATCTAGAACTGCCAAGCATCAATGCTCAGCTCATGCCGGGCTCAGGCTCGCGGGCCTATGAAACGCCAAAGAGAACTATTGGAGCATCATCTCTATTCTTAGAGATTATAATGTCATTACATGCTTGTACCATTGAGAATGGCACTTGGAAGCACACTGACACCCATCCAGACGATGGACTGTAAATGAAAGCACATGCAACTAAATTCAGAGTCAGTGCTGCAGGAAACATACAGAAAACGTATTAATATTCCCATCATGGCTGTTACAGCCAGTCATAGTCATGGGAGTCTCACCCCTGAGCCAAAGTATTACCCTTGTGTCCGGCAACAGTCTTCTGAACAGGTATTAGTCTTGGCTCATTTAGGGAATCATAATCCAGGGGGCATTGCAAATTTTATGCATTTGGCATTTTAAAATTAAAATGAATGAATGAATTAAAAAGAAGTCAACTCGCTGACATTCCATAGGTCAAAGAGGTCACAACCGGGCCAGAGGCACTGGATTCTAGGACTCTAGATCTTTGTAAGGGAGTCTATGGGAATATATATATATATATATATATATATATATATATATATATATATATATATATATATATATATATATATATATAGTGACATACTGTACATGGTCTACAAGATAAGTATTTTATTTATTTCCGATAAGCAGCTTCTACAACTTGATCCTGATTTAGTCTGTAGCTCATCTCCTGCTTTGTCTTTGCTGCCCTCTGAAAAATCAATAAATCATCTTAAATACATCAAAATAACATTCTGATTTGATTTGACTGGCATACACATAACAAACCTAATAATACAGTTCCAATTCAATTTGTGTGCATTATGAATCAAATGAAAAATACCACGTTAATTCAGCCATTTGTTTAGCCTCTTAAATGACTGAATAATTGTTATCAATGTCAAACTACTAAAAATATATTTTTCATATATTATATATGTTATATCTCTGTACGAAAATGTTAAAAAGGTGACACTAATTGAAGACCATAATACACTTGTAATGGTTGAGAAAACCCTGATAAACCCTATTTTTATACGTCATTATTTTAGACTAAGATAGTTTCTTAATAATCACGGTCTGTTGCACAATGTCATGAAGCTACAGCAGGAAGCTACTTACTGTAGTTTTCATGTAGCTGTATGCATTACATACAGCAGCATGTAACAATGTTTTTTGGAAAACTTTTTTATGTGGCTCTTTTCCCCCTTTTGAGATGCAATTTTTCAATTTTTAATGCAATTATTAAGCAGAATTGTTACCCACTCTGTTCCATCCATGTTCTGCCCCATCTGCCTGCATGATGTAATTTGATTGACTCAATCCAAACCAAGCTTTACCTATATATACTACTGATTGGCTCCTAGAGTGCACAACATCCAAACCTCTGCCTAAATATAAACATACACAGTTTTTAAGGCCCGGCCTGATAGCAGTGTATTTTTTTTTCCCCTAAAAATCTATTTGGTACTAAGCTCAGTTCGGGGCCGAACCCCCCCTGAGTGAACGACCCTAACGACGCCACTGAACCATACGATTAAGGTGACATCCAAGCAGGGGAAAAAAAATAAATGAATCCTGGCAGGGCATTTCAAGGCCACTCCTGGTAATCAGCACCCACAGCTGTTTGCTCCATAGAAGACACCAAGTGGCACTAACAACAAGCCAACACCATATGTGTGATCCATTAGTGCTCAATGTTTTAATTACTGTACAAATCATGGATGTTTCTAAATTGGGAAGGGAAATGGAAAAACACACATTAGTCCCTCATCTGTAACTGTTAGTTAGAAATAAGGAAACTTTATTGCTAGAGCATATTAATAAAAAGCAAAAAAAAAAAAATACATGAGAGATTTGCCATGAGATAATAGAGACCTATAGTCTGTGATATAAAATGGGGCCTTGATTGTGTGTGTACAGCAGCGGTGGTGAGGTCTGGTGCAGAGGTCTGGTTCACATATGTAAATTCCATCTGTAAACTCGCAAACATTAATACATTTTCATGGTAATACTTCTACTGAATAACTTATCATTTCTATCATTCTGAGGCACAGAGCCACTGTGGCAGAGCTTCACATTTAAACCACTATGTACACCAGTATGCCTGTCCTGGTGGTGACATGTGATAATATCACAGAAATGTGATAATATTGATAAATATAGCTGCATCTTTAAAAGGGGGATGGGAACGAAATACATAAAAGTATATTTACGTATTGAAAAACATTCATATATACACACACCATCATTAATCAATTCATCATATATATGTCACAGCCTGCAAAGTGCACAATAAAAGCACTCAGGTGAAAAATTTAGCAAAGTTTATGAAGTCCAACAATCACTAATATCACTGTGAACTTCACATGTTTAGGTTTAAACATTGCATAGTTCAACATGATGAATTGCTGTAGGTTTTTGATTTTTTGACATTAACATTTGACATTAATGAGACCTAATTGTACTTGAAACTGTGAATAGAATCATTTTTAAAATGTGTCTTTATTTAAAAAATCATTGTCGCTGTCACTCATTGTCATTGGTCATTGGTGACACGTCATTGGTGTGCAGACTTTGCTGTGCTGTTGATTCAGTTCTGCAGAGAGAATTCTCTCTAATGGTGACTAGTACTGCTGTCCGTCACAATATACTGGAATATAGGGGCAAATAATAAGCCCCCTGAAGCCAGAAGCAGAGGAAATAGAGGTATAGAGGCTGTGATGGCATTTCTTTGATAGGCTTCAGAAAATTGATTTACAGTGAGAGAATATATGTAATGGGAATAGTGACCAGGTCAATTTGTCTGTACAAAGTGGACTAGATAAGGTGGCGTTGAATACAATAGGCATGATATTGGAAAACAACAGCCCATTAATATTACTGATAAGACAATAATTTGAAGAGTATGCCCTGCTACATGGGTAGTCTTACTTATATGCTCAAGGAGGACAAAGGAATCTTTGAAGAAAGTTTGCGATGGGAAAACAACACTCGTGAATTTTAAAATCATACAAAATCCAGCATCACATCATGTGAAGGAACAATTCAAGACTGGATAATGGTTGGGTTACATCCAGATCAAGCTGTGTATGTCCTTCTGGTCAAGGAGAATGAATTTCACATGCCCTTTATGGTGGCGTAACCTTAAAACACAGAAAATAATTGAACTGAACCTATCCCCAAAATAATCTGGGCTTGGCCCCTCCGTCTGGTGGTTGGGTAGTGTCTTTTCTTTTGCTCCCTTTCCTGCCAATTGAAGCAACGCCAACCTGTAATTCTCTTCTCTCCTCCAGATCCCCACACTGACATCAAGTGAAACAAGTCCATCCCTCCTGCCTCCGGAGGCAGGCTGCCAAATGGTTCCATTAGCATGCCTCTGGAGGAACCAGGCAAGGCAATACCGTTGCTCATTCTCTGCAAGTGTCACGGCCCCGGCCGTGCCTCCAGATATTTCCTGTGTTTCCATGTGTTCCCCTTTTCCCCCGTGTCTCCTCTATTCACCCGTCCATCTCTCTGTGCTTGTGTGTTTGCTCGTGTGCGTGTGGAGGTGGATTCCTTCATTGGCACACTCATCAACTCACCCACCTGAACAGCGTGACTGCATGTTTCTCCATCCACTCATTGCCAGATCAAGTTTCCAACTCCAGCAGTAGGCTCTTACATAGCATATTCATTATTTATCCCCTTGTGTTGTTTGCATTACCTTTATTTGCCGTGTTTTTCTAACTTCCTGGCTCACCTGCTTGCCTTACCAAACCACCCCCAAGGTTTCCCCTTAGCCGGCGACGCTCGCTCCCTCCTCAGCTCAGCTCTGTCGTCTTTATTACCCTTTATTCCTACAACATCCCCCTTTTATATTACTTAATTCCATTGTCTGTGCCTGCGGTTAGGTCCGCCTTTAGTGATCGTAACGGCAAGTCAGATGGGAAAGTGCCGCCGCAACTCCGGGCACCGCGGAGAGTCACTTTAGCGATGCGATTCAATTGCGGAGGCTTGAACAAATGATACATGTCTACATGTAGAGGAGGCTGTTGTAAAAGTTCCACTTTTAATATAATCTCACTGAACTCCTTTTGCCCTTTTCGACTCTACTACCCCTCAGAGAGAGAGAGAGAGAGATGGTTTCAGATTTTCCGAATTGCCTGGTAACTAGTCAGCTGAGAGACAGTCAGCTCGTAGAGTTTTGTGTTGCTGATTCTGTCTGAAAATGAGTTGACCACAGCACTAAGGATGAGGTAGAATTAACGTGTGCAAGGGGGAACTGGAATCGTGCAGGAAACACGCACACTTCCGCACTTGTTTAATTATGCACTTGATCTCATTGAACCGGCACTCTGCTTGCACGCCTATTGCTTTCGAGCTCAACGGTGACAATACATTTCCCATGAGCCTAAATACAATGCAATGATAATGAAGAACACATTCCTCTCACAATTCATCCATACATATTCATACATTCATATCCCATTCCTATGGTGGCTATTGTTAGCTGATGTTAGAATACTTTAGGTAGACAGTTCTATTCTATTACAATATCCTGTAATTGTAACGTGTGGACAAAGTTAAGTTCAGCAAAAGTTAGGAAAGAGGCATATAATTATAATATCCAGCCAATGTTTTATTTTGCTGTAGCCACAGGAGACCCTGAGTGAAACAAGAAGAAATGTAAGAAAAACTGGGCAGAGATTGAAGTTAAAAAATATTTTAGATATAATGTGTAATTGGAGCTGAAGAATATACGGACTCTTAAAAAAGACATGGAAGGCTTTTGTTTTTCACAGAGACCAATGGAAAAATGAGTGAGATTGCAATCAATCCAATTTTATTTATTTATTTATTTATTTTTTTAAAACTGTACGGGCCAGACTGGGCAAGGGTGAGTCTTAATTTGTATGAATTCATTTTCCACTTCAAGTTGCGTTTGGTTGCATGTGCTAAATTAAAGTGAAAACATGAAGAATAAAAAAAACTACAAAGTGTTTCTCCAAACACATCAAATTCACGCTTTTTTTTAACTGCTCCTTTTTTTGCTGATTTTTACAGAACAAATAAGGATAATTAGTGTGACATTAAAAATATCACATATCAAGAAATGTCACATATGCCTGATATTTACTTTGCACTCACTACGCATTCAAGGACAATCCTTTTTAAAGACGTGAAATTTGTGTTTCTTAGCACGTTCCAACTGGCAAACTCAAAAAGCAATCAAAGCGCACGCTTTCAACACGTGCTAATAATAAGTAATGGTAATAACACCCACGCTACATGTGGGTTCTAATCACAAAGGAGTTTGTGAGAACTGTTGAGGAATCAGGAGAGCCGGCTTCTAATAGCAATAGAACTTTGCTGAAACATCTTCAGCAGGGAAAAAACTCTATGCTGAACAGACACTCACATGTTCTGCCTGCTGTGATATTCTCTCTAATGTTGGCTTAAAAGCTATATCGGCAGCCTTCAGTTACACAACATTAAAATAACTGATGGAACTGTTTCTACAGCCGATCACTCATAATGTTTATGCTTTTTTTTTAGCAGCATTACTCATTCGCTCTCCTGTTACTACGCTCTCCTACTCCGGTTACTGTTACGCTCATGTCGTGTTATTGTATCTCTAAATATAAGCTCATGAATAAAACCTGAGTAGTGCTCTTTTCCATCTTTTCCCACATTGCCTATCTATATGCTCAAACACTCGGTTTTCTAGTACTTCTAGATCACCCTGATTCAAAGGCCTGTCGAGCTTGTTATAAACACGCGTGGGTTTGTGTTTGCCTGCTGGAGGCTGAACCATTTAATCAACAGAAAAATAATAATGCCAGCCGTTTTTGAAGAAAGCATCCCAGCTTCTCATCTGGAAGGATTTGTGATGCTGAATGCCGAATTTGGTCGGATAAAATGCACAATTTGAAGCCACTGTTATGAATATTTTTTTTCATTATTTTTCTCTACTCTACTCCGAGTAAACAGTTTGTTGTGTCAGACAGTTTGCTACATTTTCCTACCTTGTGTATTGTTACTGAGGGGTCCTCGTAACCACAGCCTCGATGCACTGTGAAGGACAAATTTACATTTTTCAACATGAAACGCTGTTGACGGTGAAGTTTGATTTGGTCTCTTCCCTACGGCGAGAAGGACAAGATGACACATTAGCTGCTCCCTCGTCGCCGCACCAGCGTTTGCACCGGTGGCAAACTGTGTTTGCTGGTGCATGCCTTTAAGCCATTTTTGCATACATTTAAATGAGAAAGTGCTTTTTGGAGCAAAAGGCGTAACAGTGAGTGAAGGTAGGCGTGGAGGTGGTGGGAGAGTCCTTTTGTTGCCTGCTGAGAATCTCATCAAATACAGAAAAAAAAAATACATTAGGCTGAATGCATCACTGGCACTGTTACGCAGAGGAGTGGTAACTTGGATGCACGGCAAGGGTAAAAACACTCACTCTAAGCCGCACGTAAGACTAAAGAGAAATAAAAATTCTGCTTGGATGTATATGACACTTAACATTTTATATCACGTTTTTCAAATGGGAAATATGATGCACTTTTTCAGGTCTATACGCTACCGTTCAAAAGTTTGGGGTCACTTGGAAATTCCCTTATATTTGAAAGAAAATCACTGTTTTTTCAATGAAGTTAACTTTAAACTAAACAGAAATACACTCTATACATTGATAATGTAGTAAACGACTATTCTACTAATGCTACAAAACCTATTCGACCGCTCAAGTGTTCTAATGCTACAATGTGTGCTCATTGCGTCAGAAGGCTAATATAATACAATTTTCTATTCATTTTAGAACTCATGGTGGTAAATAAAAGTGTGACTTTTCATGGAAAACACAGAATTGTCTGGGTGAACTAACCAAACTTTTGAAAGGTAGGGTATGTATTTATATTTAGAAGGAAGTAGCGATAACTACAATTGAATTGATTTGAGTCGGCTGAAGCCCCAGATTTTGACTTTTAAGGAGGATTTTTTTTTTTTTTTTTACATATGTTCACCTTAAATTTTGACTATTTATACGGTAGACATCATAACAGTATAACAAAGATAAGAAATACATAATAAAAAACACAAATAGACCTGAAACTGTCTCATATTAGGGCAGGAGGATGCTTGACTCACACCAGTCTATATATTAACAAAGCAAAAAACATTTCTCCTAATAGTGGCTGAGGCCTTTAGCTACTTCAACTGCAGAGGGTGACATTCCTTTCCAAATGTTACTCGAGTGAATGGATCAAATTTAAGACGGGGGCACAGAAGGCAGAGCTGCGGTTCAAGACCAACGACGAAGGTTTGGTCTCCACTTTCAGAACTGTATTATTGTGTTAACTGCCTATTTAGTGGCCACTGGTCTTCTTGGGATCTACACAACACAGTACGAAGACTGAGTACAGCTAACAATACAAGATTAATATGAATAATTATGCAAATTTTAAACTACTAATGAAAAAAAGAATTAAATAAACTGTAACCCTAATGGTGGCAGACGGACAGTTGAACTCTTCAGTCCTTGAAAACGTATTTAAAAGTAAAAAGAGGAACATCACTGACTGAGTAATAGCTTGAAATTACTATGTTCTGTCTGTTTGTCACTCAATGTTCACAACGGGAGACAGAAAAGATGACGCTTCACTTCCTTGTCCAAGGAAAACATTTTGTAGTTAGGGAATTTGAAATAATGCAACTTATCGTGTGTCTGACACCAAAACAGATTTGCTATCATCTTTCCTTTAAACGGGTGTGAAAAAAAAAGAACAAAAATAGTGCACTGACTGATTTGAATTCTGCTGTCAATCAAATAAACCTGGAACACAGCCCGAGTGTCAACTGTGGCCCAATTACATACTAATCTTACTGTGCGTGTGCCGAGGCCTCATGAGAGAAAATTACAAAATCATATAAACGTCCAAATTCTAGCATCATACTGAAATCACTTGGTGTTTGAAAAGTATGTCAACACCCAGTACAGGAACACTGAGCACTAAAAAAGGAGCCAAACATCTTGACTACAGCACAACTACAGGAACAGCTCAGAAAAAAAAGCAATAAAATATAAGAATTTGCAGGAAAACATCACATATTTAAGAAGCCTTTAAAATGGAAATTGTACTTTTTTTTGGACATAAATGCAGTATACGCTTCAGTTATATGCTGATTCAGTAAGAACCTGTTCTGAGACGCTGGCAGTGGTTCTTAATAAGCCACACTCCTTTACATCCGCGTTTCTATCCACCGCAGAATCAAATATCAGCACAGTGGGCTCTCGCGCGTTTGATGCTGCAATTTCTGCCCCACATCACGGAGACGTGATCAAGTTAAAAGACACCTAATAAAATTACTGGTCAAAAAAAAACATTTCATGCCATCTGAAATAGGGTAATCTCAAACAGCAGGGGAGGGAGTGAGTGTTGCGTTTTACAAGGTGAACATAAAGCGGCTGGAAAGTCATCAAAACAGTCCCCACATTTTCTCTTTGTGGGGAAAAAAAAAGGTTACATGAAGGGATGAATCCACTCCGCTTGTCCTGCGTTCCCTCCAGTGTCATGGAAGCCGAAACTCTCAGAGAAAGTGACTGAATTACCACTCGACTTGTGAATAATGCAGGCGGGATGTCAGTAACATAGAGAGGGGTTTCTGCTGAGAACAGCAGGTGCCTTTCATCATCGTGACACAAGAAACAAGCGAGACACAGCGGGGTGTTTGCTCAGCACAAAGATAAATAAAGCACATAAGCATGCACGCACGCATGTAGAAAGAGAGCGTGCTCCTGCGTGCGTCTGCGAGAGCGGGAAGGGGAGAGAATCGCATCCTTTGGGAAATTACCTCCAGAATGTGGTATTGAGTGCACTTTGGAAACGGAAGCATATCTGAGTGCACTGCCCGGCAGTGGAATTGGAAGGGCAAATTGTTTTAGTGTTGTGCAAATGAGTAGAAAATAACGGCAGGAAAGTAAAGGAACTTTTGAGGCAAGGCTATTGTGTTTTCACGCACAAACTCTCCCGGCGAAAAAAGCAAAAAGACAAAGCGGTATTCGTACGGCTGCGGTGCATAGATGTTAAATAAACTCACTTCACGTGTCCGGTATCTTGTGCGTGTGAGGCCGGAGCGGACCGAATGGACCGGAGTTAACGCAGGGCAACAAAGTGAGACGCACGGGGCCGAAAAGCATCGGCATTCCCCTTTAACGATGCAGTTTAACTTTTAATCACCCTTGAAATTCCCTTTGATATGTGTTACAGAGAGGAGAAGAGACAACGCGGGCTTTCAGCTGCATGTACTGTATGATGATGCCTGCTGTAGATAGCTCCTCTGTCTAATTACCTAAAACTTCAGCTGTGATTTCCTTTGAAGACGGCTGCCTCACAGGCATGATCAGACCACGGCCGCAGGCTAAATCACTCTCACATTCACTCGGCGCTCTCAGGACTGTTGGGTGAGAACTGCAGATTTCAGAGATGATTTACCATTTCTGTGGAATTGCGCTCTTTGAAACCGGGTTTTAGAAGGGTCACATCAACATATAGGCAACGGAGCTCATGAATTGCAAAAAGCGCTTTAGCTACACAGACTTTTGTTGCTGTATTTTTTTTGTGGGGATATTCATCTTTAAACATCTCTGAAATTCCTTCAAAGGTGCCATATTATGCATGTAGCCACTTTTGATGTGTGTTTTTTTGGAATCTAGATAAGGTCTATAGGTTATATAACAACCGTCCCGTGAATCAACCCCTCAGAAAAATGCACACAGACTGGATTTTGAAACTTTGCCATTTCGTGGCTTGTTTCTGCTTCCTTGACTTTGTAATGTCATGCAGTAGCTTCCTCCACCTGTAAGAGGTTCTCAGCACAGCCCACCTGCCCTCGCCACCCTTTTTTGTGAAAATTGTCCAATCCGAAGAGAGGCTTGGAGGCACTGGAGGCACTCCAAAGACCACTGTTCAACTGCGTTGAGTTGAGAAGTTTTGTGGTTTAAATTGCAAATATATTATGTATATAAGGATATTAAAACTTCAAAAACCCAGGAAAATGCCTGATATGGGACCTTTAATGGTTAAAACTGATGAACTAACATGCTTGAACATGTGATTATAGCTGAAGTCTAATATTTGTATGTGATCTTGAATTTTATGAATAAACATTGACAATAAAACTATATATCAGTTGACTTCATTTTTAACATTCTGATTGTATTTTGTCAACATATACAGGACATTAGCAATTAGCTTTTCACTAATTATTAAATTGATCATCAATATTCTCTCAACTTCTGGTGATTTGTCCTAAACCAGCAGCATCACAATGTTTGCTCATATTTTCTGTATTGGCAGCGTGTTTCTCTGCCCTCATTATGTTTAATGACATCACACCCACTGAATTTGAAGGGGCCTGTATCCTCTCAGGTTTGCTGTCTTGAGAGAATGTTTTTTCTTTTCCTAACTTGGCGAGAGCAGGACGAGCAGATTGACATCCCTCGCATGTCTTTATGATGAATATTAAGCTGGTTCTAGGAGACTTTTAGCTTAGTTTAGCAGTAAGGCTGGATACCAGCACCACCTGACCTGGATAACAAACAGTCCGGGACGTATCCCATCATAAAACCACAACGCGTAATTGTTACACAATTTGGTTTCCATTATAATTAATCAATGAGACAGGAGATGTATTTAATGGACTTTAGCTCACTTTGCAGCATTCACATCTCCACACACACTTAATTTGCTATTTAAACAAGAATATAGAAATCATGGATTTCCACATGTGCAGAATCTCCAATTACGACCTGCTCGCCCTGAATGTAGATAAATCTAGTTTCATACTATCAAATATTGAACAGACGCTGTTCAGTTATTTATTAGAAGTCAATATTTATAATCCTGGGACAATGAGGAAGTTAAATCAGCTGCCTTCATCATCTCAGCGACTTCATATCAGGCTCCCTTCTATCCCCTGTGGAGTGTATGCTAGCCTATGTCTATATTAATCGCCAGCAAATCAAATAAATGACTCTGCCCTCCTATTAGATCCTTCCGCCTGTTACCACGGAAACCTGAAGCCCAATGACTGTGATAGGGGGGAGGGGAGAGGACGGCCGCTTGAAGTAAAGGAGGAAGAACGCGGCTTTGACACCCAGGAGAGGAATCAGGTAGGTAAGACAGAGGTTAGTGCGGCTCATGCATCACATGCGCTGTCATCTCGAGAGTGTCACATTATAGGAAGAGAGGGGCGAGAAAATCCAGTCAGGAGTGTAAAATGTCACTGATGCTCTCCTGTACTGCACCTAGGCTCCGTCTCTGCTGCTGCAGTCTGCTCTTCTACTACACCGTTTTTCACTCGTTTTCATGTTTCAATGTCAAATGTAATTTTTATCAAATCTGTCTTACTACAACACCTACAAAGCTATGAGAAGGAAACTCAGGCATAGACGCACTTCCCTGTTTCCTTAAGATATGTTTTCTAAGATCTGCAAATACAACTCCTTATTTACATATATTGTTTGGTATGACTGAAAAGAGCAAGAGTAAGAGGCAAAAAACCCCCCAAAAAAACAGGAAGTCCTGAAGACATTAACGTTATAACACTAATTAGATTATTTTGAGAGAAAGAGAGAGAGAACATAATGAGAAAATGTAATTAATTAACTAATTTGGCAAGATGCAGAAATGTGGATACTGAATGTTTGAGTAACACATTCAGCGAGAAGAATGTACTTACTAGTAACATTTGGTCCAGCCTACAGTGACCATTTTAAAAGAACAAAATAGTTCATGTGTAGTAAATGTGTAAGGACACTTTTTTCTTCAAAAAGCAGCAGGGTTAAGGCTAGATCCAGGTCTAATATTTAACCTTGCATTCATCATTTTTTGGCAACTTGTATGTATAATCTTGGAATTTTATGTAATTACATGTTAGCGAGCAGCAGATACTGATCAATATTGGCATCGATTTATATTATTCACTTATCTTTTAACTCTGTTTTGGTCTCCACCAACTCTTGAGGGAAATATTTGGCTCTTTAAAGTCCTCCTGAAAAGAAAAGAATGTTTTAATGCTTTTAGAGCACATACACTTATTTATCTATATTTAAAAAAATAAAAAAAAATGTGCATACTACAGTTTGTTCATATTCTCTGTGGTATCATGACTATTACTGTTCAATTGTATTACATATTTAATACTTTTTAAATAACAATTGTCACAACAGAATTAATCAGAAGAATAATTATTAATCAGAAGTGGTGACAACATGAGACGCAGTAAGTGAGAAAAGATAAAACGGTGAGTTCCAAGTTGGAGAAGAAGTGTTCTGTTAAAAGTTTAAAGCGAAGTGCACACACTGAAATCTACAGGGAGGCTGTTTCAGAGTCTGGGGGTGTGTGAAGTAAATAGAGCATGACAGCAGGTTTTAGTCCTGGAGCAGAGAACAGTGAGAGTGCAGATAAACACATCCACCTGTTAGTGACATGAACACGGGAGGTCACGGATATAATCAGCAGACAGCAGACAGTCATTTGGAAAAGATGAGAAGCGCCAATTAAGAGATGACACGAGCGGGGGTCTTCAGCAGGGGGTCTGCGACCCCCAGGGGGTCCTCAGGGTTACTGCAGGGGACCACCAAATTATAGATTGATAATATTTTGAATGTCTTTTCTCAAAAAAAATTATTAAATGTTTGAAAAATGCACATGCAATGATGAAATTGTGTGAATAATGTATAGTTGTTTTAATTACTGTATGCATGATATGTTTATAATAATACAATCTAGGCTGCTCTACACCTTATTGGAGGCCCAGTTTAATATGCGATGCAGGTTTCTACAATATAGGGGTTCCTGCCCTGCCTCTATCAGCTAAGGAGCCTGAAGACTCCTGTACTAGAGAATCCATTTCGATGTTTGATCAGGTCTTAAAGTCATCTGTCGAATTGGAATGTGGTGATGAAAGATTGGATAGAAATCTACTGGTATTTCATCCAGGCCAGGACCTTTAAAGGCTTTTAAGGAATTAAGGGCCACAGACAGTTCATCCACGGTGATCGGCCCTTCACGTAAGGCTCTCTCTTCAGATGTTAAAGGTGCCATACAGTATCATGCACTTTTCTGGGTTTTATTTGAAGTTTTGTTCCCCCCCTAACATGATATATTTATGATTTAAAGTGCAAAAGTTCAATTCACTGTAGCTTGACAGAGCTGTCTCAAGCACAGGTCATTTTTGCTCTGCTTTATAAATACTCACGAGCCTCTCTTCTGATTGGATGGTTTTCAATTGAAATAGAGTGGGTGTGATGGCGGGGCGCAGGTGGGCTGTGCTGGAAACTTCTACAGGCGAAGGGAGCTGCGTGACATCACAAAGTCGAGGAAGTGCAAACAAGTCATCAAACCGCAAAGTTCTTCTGAGTGTCTGATGTATGGGACAGTATTTTAATTTGCATGATATGGGACCTTAATTACTATAGCTATAAAGCTATAAATTGTCCTAATAACTAGGAAAAAAGGATTTGTACTCACATTTAGAAATGTGACTGAATAAAAAAGATTTCAGAGGAAATTTGATGTTCTTCTCTGATAACATTGTTGGGCTCTATGAACATGATGTTAGTCATTATGAGCTTTGCCTCCTGAGTATTACAATTTTTTTTTTGTATTCCTAAGTGTTACAAATGACCTCCAGGTGTTTTGCAACAGATGTATGTTTAGAAAATGTAAATAAGATTCAAATTTGTAGGGTTAATTTCCAGCTATTTGTCAGAGGTTGTAGGTTAAAGATATAGCTTCTGATGTCTTGAATTATGCCTGCAGTTCAGTACATTTCCCTTCAGCTCAATATCTGTGTGTGTGTTTCTGTATTTGTTTTCTGATTAGGAAATAAAACATGTTTTTTCATCTCAGTGTTGGCAAAAATTGGAATATGCCCAAGGCCGTCCTGCCACAAGAGAATATAGTTAAAATTAAATAGAGTTTCATCAAACTAAAGTTAATTCTCAAAATCCTAGCTACACACAGTATCTTAAAAATCCAGATAAACAGTGAGACCACTGAAGAAAAATATTGCATGAAAGCAACTTTCCCCTGCGGTTGCATCATCGTTGTGCCAGAGGCAGAAAAAATGAAAACAAAACAAGACAAAGGAGTGCAGAGAAACACAAAGGAAGAACAAAATTGAAGTTTTGTCGACAACTTTTTTCATCAAAGGACCAGTGACACAAACGTTGGGTCTTTTGCTGACACCGCTGCAGCTATAATGGTGTGTGTTGCTGTGTACCTACAGACAGTGCAGATATTGTGAGGCTGGGAGAAAATGATATCCTGTAAAGATGGTGTAATGCCGGCCAGCTTTGAAGAATGGCAACTGACAGCATGCGAATCGTCTTTGTTGCTCAACAAATGTTCTTATTATACGAAATCTTCCTTACAACTGATTTTTACGTACTTTGCGTCAGAGAAAGCTGGGCATGAATGGGAAAGTTCTGGATTAAAGGCAGTAATATTTACGTTGCTCATGAATACCAAAACTATTCTCAGGGCGCTTTCACACCACTAGTTTGATTGTTTGGTCCAGACCAGGCCATAAAATGTTTTACCATGTACACTACTGTTTAAAAGTTGGGGGTCACCCAGACAATTTAGTGTTTTCCATGAAAAGTCACACTTTTATTTACCACCATGAGTTGTAAAATGAATAGAACATTTTAATACATTAGCCTTTTGACGCGATGAGCAAACACATTGTACCATTAGAACACTGGACTAATAGTTGCTGGAAACGGGCCTCTATACACCTATGTAGATATTGCACCAAAATTCAGATTTTGCAGCTAGAATAGTCATTTATCACATTAGAAATGTATAGTGTCTTTCTGATTAGTTTAAAGTTATCTCTATTGGAAAAACAGTGCTTTTCTTTCAATAATAAGGAAATTTCTAAGTGACCCCAATCATCTCATTTGGACCCGAGTTTGCATTATCACCAGAGTTACCACAGCAAAGTTTGTCATTAGGTTCGGAGTCAAGAGAGCCAAGACCACCTCCAAACAGTCCGTTAGGACCAAAGCTGCTTAGTCCGGTTCATTGTTTTCAGATGGAACCCATCACGCAACAAATGGAAAATAAACCACACATAGCAAGATTGCAACTGGATCCCCAGTGTTGAAAACAAAAGAAAACCAGTTAAAGGTATTTGCATTAATCCTTGGAAACCAGCAGGAACAGAAGTTATTATTAATACCATCATTTCACTCAAATATCATTTGTATCTCTGGAGCTATCCATTAGAATTGTTAATGGGATTACACTGCTGTGTCCTGGGGAATTCCTTTGTGAAGGTGCTAGAGAGGAGACTCTTTAAAGTCTTAGATTCAGAAGGGGAAAAAAAAAAAAGAAATGTAGATTTTGTCCTGGTCACGGGTGAACAGACCAGACTTAAACAGATAAAATAAGAGCCAGGGGAGTTTGTTAATCCTGTCCGTGTGTGCTTTGTGGTTTGAGAATAAAGCTAAACCAGGCATTCTTTGGGAGTACGGTGTACCATATACACTTTTTATTATTGCCTTTTTGACTCAACTAATTTTTTGGGGGGGCTCATAATATAGGTTTTTGTGTTTTTTGTTGGGATTAAAATCATCACTCGTCACAGAAAAGATTCCTCCCTTTGCTCCAGCTGGCTATTTCAGAAACCATTTACATAAAATTGGCATCAATTTCTCTTAATTTTTCAACCGTTACAAATCCCTGTTAATTATGTATATTACATTAATGTGACAATACTGTGGCTGAGGTCTGGTTAGGTTTCGAGAACGATCACGGGTTTGGGTTAAAACTACTGCTGTCAGTCGATTAAAAAAAATAATCAAATTAATTACAGGATTTTGTAATTAATTAATCAAATTAATTGCATTTTAATGTCATATCTGCTAAAGGTCTCCTGATAAAGAATTTGAATTCTAGGATATTAAAAAATTCAAATGAATACAGTAAGAAGAGAAGATCTGAAATCCATTTTTTTATTGGTGAACTGTGCTTCATGAATTAAATCCAAAAGTAAAGGTCCAGCACATTAAACAGTTAGACCAGGTGCATTATTCAGAAATGTAAAACAAATACAGTTAAATAAATAAAATAAAATAAAGCTGTCTTCAAAAATGTATAACAAATAGTGATTCAATTAAATAAATAAAATTCTGAAATAAAATAAGGCTGTCTCATATAGTCACTTAAGCTCAATATAGCAATTCAAAATGAATAATAGAAGCCGTATATTTTGCGCTGCATTGTGCCAACATAATTTTGCTCAGTGAGAGCAAACACGTGTGGTTTGAACCAATCAGAATTAGCGATGCTGATAATGTGACCACGTGTCCAACCAGAAATGCATTTGTTCAGCTCGACTCGCTACGCGTTAGCAACCAGAGACGCGCTGCTCAGACTTGTCGCTCCGTGCCAAATGGCACAGACAGACACCGAAACAGCGTAGATTACACTGAAACGAGCACACTGGGATTGTTCAAGCATTAATGTAACTAATGTGACTTTAATACATTGTTTTCTTTATTTAACATGGGATTTTGACAGGGAGCGTCTTCTCCTTTTTAACGGAACGCCGTTCCGGTCGTGAACGGAATGTAGTTCTGGAGAGTTCCGGTTCACTTTCACCCCTGAGCTCACCACCGTTGATACTCATAATTAATTGCGTTAAATTTTATAACACGTTAAATTAATTAATTAATCGAATTAATGCGTTAAAATGACAGCACTAGTTAAAACGATCAGCAAAATGCCCAACATGGCGATAAATCATGTCGCCCAGTAAGAACTCAAAATCTGAACAAAAGATACTTCTAAGAACTGCACTGACAGGAAAGAGGCAGAGGATAAAACGGAAAAATCACCTGGGGCAGTACAGGCCGAGCATCAAGGCCACTGTGGCTGCAGTGATTCTTTGAGGGGCCAAACTGAGGGGAAACAGCAGCCAATTTTTTTGCCTCTGTAACACACATTCTTTTGCAGCTACGCAATAGTGGATTTTTCATCTTTGGCATGCTTTATGTCTCTTTTATTGCTGCGGCTCTCCAGATAATGGTAATGCAGTAGTAAAGGCAGATTTTTGGTGTAAAAAGTAAAAAGAAAAAAATTAATAAAACATTTCGAAAAAAAAATGGATGGAAAGGACAGGGAAATAAAAGAAGATCTACAGAAAGCTGAATATTTCTATTTAACAATATAATGTATAATCAACAAGGGCATTCGGTGGTAGCTTGGTCTACAGAATACTCATATGCCAGAATTATTAATAAGAAATAGAATGAAAGCAGTGTGATTTAAAAAAAAAAGTTTCATTTTATATAAACATATGGAATACGGCAGTCTTCAAACATATAAAGAGCAGAGCCAAGAGCAAAAGCCTAGCTAGGTTCATTAAAAAAAATGATGCTGGCTTTTTGATGTAACAAAGATTCACATCTACATTTCATGAGGAATTTTAGAACACACACACACACACACACACACACACACACACACACACACACAATATAAGCTATAAGCAAAAAGTAATTTGGACTCAACACTCAAGCTGAGAAAGTGATCAGTGGAGAGAAGTTATCAACTATTGCAAAAGTTTTTATTGAGTTTGTTACTCTTAGAAGAATTTCAACTCAAGTCATCTTAGAAACGGCATAAAGAGAAGGCCAAACCAAAAAGGTGAGACATACTTATCAGTGAAAGCCTGAACATGGACACTTTCCCTATCTTACAATAACGTCATATCAAATACAGGCAAATACTGCAAAAATAACCTATAAAAGTAAGTAAATGTACCAATGTGTAGATACCAGGATAGCAGATACAGCAGATGCAGCACACATAAGAACACATTTATTGCCACTATGGATTAATGTATTATTACATTAATCTACTATGTACTACTATATATGTAATGTATTATGCATGTATATGTGAACATGTGTGGATAGTATAGTGTAAAGCATATAGTATATAGTGCTTAGTTTAGGTTAGATTTTCAGCCTTCATCTTCTTTAATTTCTTCATATTTTTTCTAAACTTCCATAAATACAACTGTCTATAGCAGAATCTAGCAATAGAAATAGATGTGTCTTTTTGTGCGTATTTTTCTTCACCCCACAACAACAGATGGGCGTTAAGTTGCATTTTTGGTGCTCATATGGCACATTGAATATGATATTTTTATACTGTAGCATCTAAAGGTTTGAGCAGTAGCAACATTTATGCTGCTTTTGTGTTTGGAAACTGATTTTTTCGAGATAGAGGGGTGCAGAAATAAATTCCATTCAATTCCATTGCATTGTATTTGGGTGGTGGAGATGTGTTTCTCAAAACCTGGATGAATAAAGACCAAAACACCTCTGTGAGACACTAGCTTGTGTCAACAGAACATTAGGAGGGCTCACAAAGGAGATGGACTGCCTCACAGAATGAGAGAAAAAAGACACTTAAGGCAACCCAAATCCTGACAGGGAAGATTTCTGCTGCTAAGCATGAAAAAAGAATAACAGATGATGAGCACGAGACCACTCATGCAACTGTATATAGAATGGAAATCATCTCGCGGGCTGAAGGAGGAGCTGGCGAAGTCAGAAATACAGAAAATCACCGGCTGCACAGACAGCTGCGCCGAGAGAGAGAGGAAGCTGAGTGGAGACAAGACAAGTGGAAAACAAAACTTGACTCTCTGGAGAAAGAGTTGGCATCCGGGGAGAAGACTTTCAAGGTGGAGCTCATGGCCATGGAGCAGAATTTTAAGAGCTTTAAAGAGGAGGAGAGCTTTAAATGGTAGCTCTCTGAGGAGGAGACCTTTGAAAAAGAAGCTATCCAAGATGGAGACTTTGAAACTGGTGCTCTCTGAGGAGAAGGAGTCTTCCTTCCTTACTCTCTTTCCTCTGTCCTAACCTCATCCTTCCTTACCCCCACGTCCCTCTCCCTTTATCTTCTTCATCTCAAACTCAGCGAGAAAGCATATTCCCCAAAATGTCAAACTATTTGCTTAAAGATATTAAACAGGAAATTGTATACGCTTAACAGGCATGTGCTTTACTCCCTTTTTTTTCTTTGTGATATACACTGACAGGATATTAAAGTGCTGCTGAGATCCAAAGATGAACACATGATGTGGCAATGGTGTGACGATCATTTTGTCCTTTTGGCCTCATTGGACAGCAGCTCATTTATTCCAGTGTCATGAGTGAAAGTAAGAATGAGTTATGAGACTGAGATTGAGGATCCTGCTTCACTTGTCAGAGTTTGGCCATAAGTTCTGAATAGCGAGGGACAGAGTTCGGCCATTTAACTTTCGGCACAAAACGAAGTTCATCCATACATCAGCTCGGCTCGAGAAGCTGGGGGATCCAAGCGGAAGGTGGAGTCATCAGGGAAGGATTATCCCCGAGGTGCCTTCTCTGAGGGTTAGGTAACCTCAGGGCAGACCCAGGGCATAACATCACCCAGCTGGTCCAGAGGTATCTCAAGACCTCCCCATAAGGAGAGAGAAAACGATCCGGCATAATTGGTTTCCCCTGTTTGCACTGTAATCCCGCCCTGACTAAGTGGCAAGCAAAGGGCTGGATTAATGGAAGATTGAAATATAGATCATATACCCCAACATTCAATATTTTAATGTTCCTTTGTCAATATTACCGCCACAACTTACTCAACCCTGTCATTAAATAGGTTCCTGGATGATCCATAAATAGTATGTGTGTGTTGGCAGCCATTTGTGTGGATTCATCAGTTTAGCAGGCATAAAATGAGCCCCGTGATTGAGTGCCCGCTTAATGTTTTTTATGACTGTGGAAGTTGAAAAAGGGAATGGTTTTCATCAGCCGATGCAAGTCATATCAGTAGATATGCAAAGCATAACGTGACGAATTGTAGCTTTTACGAGACTCCTCAAAGTGAAAGAATAAACAATGATGATGAATAACAACAGGACGGCTCTGATTTGACCCAACATCAAATGGAGCCTGACATTAAGGACTCTGGTTTGGAGGGGGGAAAAAAAAGAATGATGCATCACTCTTCACTGCGCCCACTAAAGGTTATGGTCTTGAAGTGTAATTCTCTGAGGAGCCAGAATCAAAGTTCTGAGTCCAAAGCATAGTGTCACCTTTAGACTTGCCCCCCCACCAACCCCCCCCCCCCCCCCCCCCAATAACGATATTGGGGGGGGGCAATAACAGGAACCCGAAGCAGGTAACAGTGAGGAAGTTGTAAATCTGTTTAAGCTGCAAACGGCTTACTTTCATTCTCCTGCTGTGAACAAGCATTTGCAGCAACTCGGTTCTTAAAGTGAGTGCAGCCTCAGCACACCTAAGACTTTTCACCATTTTTTATTCTGAAAGGTTTGTCTATCAAGCTACTTAACGTTACAGTACAGTACAGTCAAACAAACAATTTTTAGCTCTAGACGGAAAATAAACAAAGCAGAAAAGTGTTTTCATGAAATTTAATATAATAAGGTATGATTAATCATTAGTAACTGTGAAAAGGGATGGGTTTATCTAGAATTGGCAATTGTTACGTTTACTATAAACTGAAAGTAAAAGGTTGTGATTTGTTTTACTATTAACAAATGCCATGAAGAACAAAACCCCTCATGGTTTCCAATCTAAGTGTAAATTTATTTAAAGGTACAATGTTTTCATTCTGGAGCTATCTAGTGTTGAGGCTGCAGATTGCCATCAACTGAGTAACCCACACATGTAGGAGCACCTACAGTGGCTGGGAGAAATGTGAAAGGCCGTCTATAGAACCATGTTTGGTTTGTCCTTTCTGGGCTACTGTAGTTACACAGCGGTAAAACATGGTGGGCTTCATGGATGGAGATCCGCTCAGCTCAATCTAAGGTAGTAAAAAATGATTATATAAATGATAATACAGCAGTTCTCTGATATACGAACATTGGATTTACAAACTTAAGTTGATAGGAACAACCCCTGACTGATGTCCAGAAATTGTAAAAAAAAAAAAAAAGGCTGTATAGCATTCGCAAGTTCGTATTCTGAACCACGCGCCACATACAACACTGTTAGCATCTCAGCGCATTAGGCATCGACCCCCTTGGCTATTTTACCATTTTCGTGCAAGTTTCCATGGTAACAAATGTTGATGAAATTTAATATAAAACAACTTACGAACAATTCAGTTTACAAACAGCCCGTTGGACCCTGTTGTGTTCGTAACTTGGGCAGTGTCTTTATTATAATTCTTAAGGGGTGTTCACACCAGACTCAATTGACGCGATTTTTTCGCACGATGGACGTGATTTTGTCGCGTGACAAATTAAAATTTGTTGCGCTGTTTTGCGAAAATTCGCCAGATAGCCATCGCGTCCCCGCCTGTTTTGTGTTTTCTCTCATCATCCGTGTGTGATCACCACTGTCACTGCATTGTACAGCTCTGAAAGTCCGAAGCTCGTCATTTCTGGGTACATGATACCGTCTGGAGGTGCACAGAGCTCGGCTGGTTTCTACCGGAGCTCCGCCTGGACGACGCAGCTTCCAAGTCCGTTGAAAAGTAAAAGACTGGCGATAGGTGAATTTCTCGTTGTCATGGAGACGTGGAGCGAATCTCAACACTGATTGGTTGTCGCACTACGTCATCCTGCGAATTCGCCTGAAAAGTTCAATATTTTCAACTTGATGCGACAGACGAATTTCGCGTCGCGAAGTGCGATTTTTCGCCACTTCGCGTCCATCGCGTCGGGAAAAATCGCGTCTTCCCATTGACTTAACATGTAATCTCGTTGCGCTGTCGTGCGAATTTTTGTCCGGTGTGAACACCCCTTTAAGCCTATGCTGTAGGCTGACAAAAAATCATCATTATGCATCGCGGAGACATGAATCACAAGGGCTGTGATCGGTACCGCTCAGCCGCGGAAAAATTCAGTACAAGAAAAAAAAAGGGGGGGGGGGGGACAAGCACAGGCAAAAATAACAAAACAAAATCTGGAGCAAGAAAAAAAGGGAATATATGTTATTTTATATGTTTTTTTGGATGTATTTTTTTTGTCTTGTGTCAGACTTTTTTTTTTTTGGTCTGGTGTATGGTTGCCATTGTTTACTGTGAAAAGGAAGCAGAAATTCGGCAGAACGTGTTCCCTTAACGCAGAACTTTAAATACTAGGCTTTACAAATTGTATGTTGAAGCAAACTTCACATATATATAGTTTAATTATTAACATATGCTAAATCATTTTCTAAAACAGCAGGGATTTTTTTTTAGCACACTGCTCAATTGGGAGTGGATATGTTCGAAGCTATTTCCAGTTATGTTACACATTTGGTGCGCTAGTACTGTAGGTGTTTCTGGCAGCGTTATGTTCTATGTGGGATATGTGGGATTCACTTTAAATAAACTGTAATGCCTATGTTCTTTGGGAAAGAACACATCACCCAGGGCAACAGTGTGGCTCACTGGTGTGCTTTTATTAGTTATGGGATAACAATGGGGCTCTGTGGCACAGAGGAGTTCTGTGCCATAGAAGATCTAGGGTTGTAGCTTCACAGGTAATCAGAATTGTTGTTATATAGAATATCATTAAAATATCCTCATTGACATGATCAGCAATATATATATATATATATATATATATATATATATATATATATATATATATATATATATATATATCATGTTTTGCTCTCTGGTGAAGTTCTTCATGCTGCTATTTATTCTTACTGTACTGCAGGAGCCAACATCTCATGCCAACCTTGCATTAATATAAAGTACTTTGTTGGATGTTGGATAATGCATATTAACTATTAACTTTTGATTAAATTATCAGTGGGTTGAATTTACATAAAAGTTGTGCATTTCTTTTTCTAAAGGAAATAAAATGAACTACTACTTGTGTAAAATATTCATTCAAAAGTTGACACAAAACATAACTAGTTAAATATCTAAAGAGAGTCATAGCAGCTGGATTTATAGGTCAGCGGCAGATATAAATATAAGTTAGTGAAGGGCGTCAAGAGATTTATCTTCAGGCCTGTCATCATGTGATTGGCTGTCATGTTCTATATTGTTACCTGGCTGTTGCTGAAGGGATGAGTGGTCCCAACAGAAGGACATGTCCTTCTGCTCATGTCTCAGTGACAGTAAAACACTAGTACAGACGTCCCCCCCGTCTGTATTGTGCAGAGCCTTTTGGTAGTTTAGTAACACATTCCATTAAGCTTATCAAAAAAGATGAAGCTTTAAAACGATTACAATAACCTTTTAGCGCTGATGGAATATGTAATTTTGAAAACCGCAATGAATTTCAGCTTCCGCCTGAAAAAAGACGTTAAAAAGTACCAGATTGCCGTTTGCTATCAAAAGCTCTTCATTTTCCTGTTTGTATCTTGTTTATTTGCTCTTTTAATCAAAGCAGCTTATTATTCCTGGCTGGTTGTTAAGTTGGTTTGTACATCTGTTCATTTGCAGCTCAGTCGCCAACATCAGAGGTTCGATTCCAACTGTGCAACCATCGTAGTGTAAGATTAGACATAAAATATGTCGACCTCTGATGTGTGTTTTCATGTGATCTTTTTTGTCTTTGTTCAGCACTGTTGGAGTACAATTTCCGTTATTAATATTTAATTGAACTGAATTAGGATGCATTTATTTTTACACAGTGGTTTAGTTTGATCTTTGCTATACCTTGCTGTACGCTTCCAGCATTTTCTTGAAGACATCTAATTTATTTTCCTCATGAAAGAGATTGTGTATTCTGTAGGTGTGTTGTGGCTCTACATATTCTCTTAAGCTCATGGTGGCTTTCTGAAGTCAAGAAAAAGTGGTCAGGAAAGTATAAAGGCCAAAGACTACTGCTGTTTCCCAGTTACTCAATTGTATTCCCTTTGAATTCATGGCTTGAAATCTCTGATTATGTGAGTACAATGAAAACCAGCAGGACTCTGGGTGCCAATCACTGAAAATCACTGCTTTAAGATTGGATAAAAGTGTCCACCTATCTTCTACTACTGCAACAGTCAGAGAAAGACTAATATTCCTTCTATTGTGAGAAGAGTAGACATATTGCAATTCTGAAACATCCAATTGGATAAAAGTGTCCACCTTTCTTCTACCAATGCATCATTCACTGAAAGACTAATATTCCTTCTATTGTAATTATAATATTGCAATTCTAAAACCTCCAATGTGGTATGCAAAGCATTTTATAGCAATAGCATGTAAGATGCATCAAAAAAATGTGAGCTTCCATAGTTCCTTCATCCATCTCTATCTATAAAATTTGCATGAGCATATGTGCCCACTTGTGTTATATGGACACAGTGGTATTTGGCTTAGGATTAGCAGCAGGATGTCCAAATACCATACGGGTGAATACATTTGTGAAGGCACAATGCATTTGCATAAGAAGATAAGCAATGGCAGCATCTATGTCCAAACACAACTAACAGTCATTTAGTGCCTCTGTGATGCCTCTGTGAAGCTGTTTAAACACAGCAGCTTTTTCAACCCAACATGCTTAAAATGACGATGCTTAATCACTGATCATTAACAGGTATAATGTTTACCGTTCTAACAATCTAATTTTATATGATGGTGTACTGACATTTACTAGATGCTATTAAACTAATAATGTAGTACAACTGAGATTAACGGTAATATGAATTAGTTTTTCATCCATTTAGTATATTACAATGTTAAAGAAAATGTTTTTTATTATTATTTTTTTTATTTTCTACATTTTATTCCCTTTTTAAACTCTACTAGATGATGGATTTTCTTCTCTTACATGGCGCCTGCTCTCTAGATAGTCAGATAAACAGTAGAAGTCATACTGTAGCCTTGAATAGCACACAGACTGCAAAGCCCCCAGTGAGTATATGATGCTATTAACCCTAATGAGATACAAGCTTAGGCCAAGACTTGACTTTGATTTCCCTCAACGGTTGATTTTGATGGGCAGCTCTGCTGTGTCATGGACATTCGGAAACTGCCACAAAAGGCCGTCTTGAAAGTCATTCGATCGGAAAGTGATGCCAGCCCAATTGGAATTGCAGACATTGAGACACTCCCTCATTTGCCCCTGGCTGGCTGCCTCTCAGGAGCTGTCTGGCGCTTTTTTTTTTCCAGAGGTAACTCCTTTATATGAAGTGGCGTGGCAACTTAGTGTGGCAAACACTTATTTTATTCTAGGAGAGCCACTTCAGTTATAATGAGCAACATAAAACAGACGAGTTTCAGTGAATATCAATGTGACAGACAAGTTTAAAAGCCTGTGATTGTTAGCAGATGAAGTAAACTAGTGGCGGTCACGTGTCATCTAACTGCAACATACGCAGCCCAGAATCCATAAAGAAACAGTATTTTAGTCAATGAAAGTCTGGATTTTAAAATATCAGAGCAAAAGTTTAAGCTAACATTAGCATTATCTCAGGTTGTGCGCCGAACTGCCTCTGAGAAACATAGATTGTTAATGTGAAAATGCTTTATTCTGTGTTTTTACCTTTACATCTGTACTCTGTAGAAAGTAGTTGGAGGCCATAATTCCCCAAAGTTGGGACAAAATGTTGGTGGTGTCATTTTATGCCGGTAGCAACAACATAAAATTCATGTAGCTGCAATTTCTTACTTTCCATCTGAAACCACAGTAGCACAACATTAAAGAGAGAGGAAACCTACCTGTAATTTAGAGGTGATCAGAAGATTGCAAACTGGTGTAGGGACATCTTCAAAAAATTGCCATCTATTTGAATTTAATCATAATATGCCCAGTATTTCCCATTCCCTGTGGTGTAGACACAACCTTATTCTTCTTTGAATCTTTGACTCTGTTCTCATGGAGAACCACAGCAGGCTTTATATGTGGCATTTTGACTGATTGATTTTTTAACCTTTATGTAGTTCAAAGTTAAATAAAATAAATCCATGAGTGCCTTTCTGTATGGCAACAACATCTTTTCAATGAACTAATGACATTTGCTTCTAAACGGTTTGTGTAAAGATCTGTAGATGACATAATCTAATTGATTATTTTTGATGTAGGTTTTACACATACATGCATGTAAGGTAAAATCAGTATTTCCTGATCTAAGAAAGTACTAGAGTAGTTTGCTTTGTTTTCTTACTTTGACAGTGTTCCCTCCTCCCAAAGACTAAATATAATTATGTTCTTTCCATCCTTTTTTCTTTCCTTCCTCCTAATGCATGTGTCTTCTCAGTAGTGAGGAAGCTGTATAAATCTGAGATAATGCTTTCCTTAAATGATTCTCTGTAAACATGAGCTCTAAGAAAAGAATATTTCTTTTTATAGATTTTTAATTTTCTGTTTTTTTGACAATTTTGATACCCTTAATATGATATAATTGTGATTTAAAGTACAAACATTTGACTCAGTGTAGTTTTACAGTGCTCTCTCAGGAGCTCAGCTAGAGCTCCAGAAAGCACAGGTTGTTTTTCTCCTGTCTCATCACAAAGTCAAGGAAGCACAAACATTTCTAAATCCATTCTTTTCATTTCTCAGTTTTTCTGAGTGTTTGACACACAGGAGAGTTTTTTGATATAACCCCTAGACCTTATCTAGAGTAAATAAATCCATGAAAGTAGATATTTGTGTGATATGGGCCCTTTAAGTGCTTTAAGTCAGTATTAGGGATGAATTCGATTTAACAAGAAGCATTACTCTGGCATTTAAAGTTAATATATCTTGATTCGTGTCACCGGAGAAACACCTTTTACCACAGTCGCATGGTTCACGTCAGAACCACAAAAGAATCCTTCTGGTAAATGAATCTCGTCTTTTCAATATGCGATCGACTCATTCAGTTCCTGCGCCGTCGGTTTGACAAAGTACCGAGAGACAACTAACGAACCAGATGCCCCGATGCACCTGAAAGAAAACTGGGAAAAGAGGAGATACTGCTGGGTTCATTTCCCTGTTTGCTCAGATGATAGATATTTTTGAACCCGTGAGCTGCTGCTTTGATAATCGTGTCACTTCTGCTTTTTATCTTACTCATATCTGTGGCTTGCAAAGTCATATCCATGCAGAGTGATACTGCCACAGCAAAAAAAAAAAAAAAAAGTTCAGCAAATTCATAACAGTAAGTAGTACTGCTATTATTGCAATTTAGTGCCCAACCAACCACACTCTTGTTGATAGGCTACTTAGTTGGAGGATATTCAAATATTGATTATTATTATACATATAAAACAGAATAATAAACTATATACACTATAAAGAACAAATACATCAACCCGTCACCATCAAATATTATGGTAACACCTGCCTTCTTTCACTTCCTCTAGAGTGAAGAAAGAAGAGTGTGTATATATATATATATATATATATATATATATATATATATATATATATATATATATATATATATATATATATATATATATATATATATATATATATATATATATATATATATGTGTGTATGTTTTTCTCCCCAAATTCACCAGACCCTTGTATATTGTGTGATAATTCACTAGTCTGGCTTCCTTGGACACTTGAATGGCAATGAGCCATTGTTGGTGTTATCCAGTCAAAATGTCTAGTGCAAAAAAGCTCCTTCTCACACCTGTACCTTTTCTACCTGCCCACATATTCTTCCACCCTTCATCAAGTTTCAGAATGCACATGGCAGACACATTCTGTCCTTGTATGCCAGACCCTCAGATGTTACAATAAATGTTTGTTATCAGTCTTCATCATACGCGTAGATATGAATTAGCAGGGGCCTGCTATACCTGCTAGTAGGTGCATACCAACCCATTGAAATTGGACACAGCAGGTGCCTATCAGTTTCACTTCATGCAGTAAAAAGTCCTAACCTTACAATAAAAATGTCTGGTTAAGTGAGAGGCAACCAATTCTCTCCTTCTGCAACTTTTTCATCCAAGGAAATAACTACTCATCCACAATTTCCTAGGTCAGAATCACTAAGTCCCTTACCTGTATCTATGGGTCTGATAGCTGGGCTGTATGCTATGTCTGTTTTAGATGAATTGTAACTTACCTCTTGCAGAAGTATCAGTAAGAACAGACCTTGAAGTTGGAGCTTCGACTTGGAAACTTTGGCCAATTTCATGCACCTTGAATTCACTGTAAAGCCGATGCTGATGTCACTACGTATTGCAGCGTCTACCGAAGTGACCACGGAGGTCAACATCATGAATGACAGGTAATCGACTTCAGGCCATAAAGTAATTTCCTCTGCCTAAAACTGCTATACTTCCTAGCTCTCTCTAAATGTTTTGCACAGCAGATGTTGTGTTTAGTTATAGTAGGAGAATGCAGAGGTGGAACTAACAACATTTATAAAGGTTATGTTCCATTTGTGAATACTAGCAAGCAGAGAATAGAATTGCAAGACTCTGAAACTGACACTTACTAACACCTTCATGGAAATCAGCCACCAGCCATTAATGTTATTAATTGCTGCTGTGCTTGTCATGCTATGACATTTGAACATGTCTGCTGTGAAAAATCTCTATCGATTATACTTTCAACTGAAGTACACTTTAATTCAACCTGCCTCACCTGTCTCTCTGCATTTGTGCCCTACTTTTTTTACAGAAAGCCTTTCAAACAATGACAGTTTGGCATTAAGTACAGTAAAACTTACAGATTATGGAAAGCTTGTGTCAAAGAGCAGAAACTGCATAAATCCCAAACTCCATAAAAGTTTCGGAAAGCATGAACTGTAAAAACTTCTCCCACAGGCTTAATACTACCTTAAGTCTGAGGAGGAATTCTGTAAATGTCTGTTAATGTTCCTCATCGGTGGCCAGGCCTGCTTCTACGAGGGTGGAAAAGCATGTGTTGCACCCTCAGCTTTATATTTTGCACCCTCAGTTGAAATTTGAATAATAAATGCCAAGCGCAGCATGGTAGGTGTTAGACACACGGACTGTGTGGGCGTGCAAATGGGCTGGATGAAGGTGAATATAGATCAGCAGGTGTGGTGATTATTAAGTGCTACTCTAGTCTCAATGCTCTGAAACAGAATTACAGTTAAACATAACGACAGCTCGGGATGTGTGAGGGCGGTTCTGAGCGTCACGACACGAACATACAACCACAAATAATCTGCAGCCTATGATGGAAGGAGTAACAAAATTGATTTTGGTAAGGCCGTTCACATGATTATATCAGGCCGCTGCTATTTCAACCATAATTCTAATGTACCACCTCCTACATGGTCACTTTAGTGATTAATGTTACACAACAGTGTATGCACTGGGCTGTGCTTCAGGATAGGGCATCAGACACCACATTTGCTAAAATGAAATTTGGAAAAGGAGGCGACAAGCCCTGCTAACCTGACATCTCCTCCATAATACAGAGAATATGAAGTTATAACCGACCAGCCTGTTATGGTGTGCGGTTATTCTGCAGCTGCCAGGTGTCACTTTCAGGTGATTTAATAAAGGCAAACACATTCAAGGGCCGTGCACTACAGCACTGTGCTCCGATGCAGCACTTCTCAGAGGCTGCCTAACAATCCTGCTGCCATCAGATACCGCAGCCATTAAACCAACTGAAGGAGAAGCTTTTCTGACTTTCACCGACTTTCCTTTCCTCCTTAAAATGTTATTTGCTATGCGGATTTTTGGTTTGGAGAGCGTTAAATTAAAATAAATTATTTATATTTTAAGCATAAATCTATTGTTACAGCCCATCTGCAGTAATTATCTATCTATAAAAGCAAGGAGCGTCTGCGTGTCTGTGGCTAACGTATCTCTCTGACTGTTTTGTCAGATCAGCCTTAACTTTCAGATATACCTCGTGCATGGCACAATGATGTTTGTTGGATATTATATTGTTTGGATATTCAAAACATCATTATTATTGTTAAAAGTTGAAATTCCTGGCATGCTGTGGTGGTGTAGGGGTAGAGCGCTCACCATATACAGCTTTTTTTCTCAAGAAGCAGACCCCAGGTTTGGGGTCCCGGTTGGATTAGTCCTTTGCTGCATGTCTCCACCTCTCTGTCACATTACTTCCTGTCTGGCTACTGTATAACACAAGTGTTTATGCCACAAACAAAAAAAAAAATAAAAAAGCTAACATAACCAAACTACATACACGATAAGACATTAGCCGGTTTAGCTGCTACTTTATTCCTCATGCACAAGCTACTGTAGACCACAGCCTTACTCTAAGATATGTTCACGGACCCTCAGGAAATCCTAGCGCTATCACTCAAAAGAACAGAATCTATGCCTAAACTCATTTATTTATAAACACATAACAGTAACATGCCCAGGTTATTACACTATACAGGAACAAATACAAAGTAAGAGATTGATCTTAAGTCCAAGTTTACTTGGCCTGTCAACACAATTTCTAAATGTGTATGTTAGATTGACATCCAAACTTTCAACAAAAATTATAGCCTTTTTCTTACAATAACTATGTTTGCATGTCTCTCCTTATCTCAATGTATGTCCATGTCTTACCCAATGTACGATTTGTCTATGAAGACTATGTAACAGTCCTACACACCCTCATTTGGCCAAGCATCTACTTAAGCCTCCACTTTTCTATAGGAATACATACTTCCTACAGGCACTGCACCAGATTAATTGAAGCACAGGTGCCTGGAAACTGAATCACAATGTGATGCAAAAAAAGGGATTTTCTGAGGACAAAATGACCTGGTTTATCTATAGTTATACATCATTGTTCCATTTAGGAACAACCTTTTTTTTTTGCTATTTTTACTCTGATTCTAAAAATTATTTGATGAACAGTGTGGCTTATTAACATAATGGTTAAATTACACAAAAAAAGGAAATATATTAAAAATACTAAAATACACTGGAAGAGTTAAGCTCCTTCACCTTTCCTTCTTTTTTCCCGCATTTACATCCTGATGTATTAAGTTATGCAGTAAACCTTTTATATCATATCTTTGTTAGGAATATAGAAACCTGTGTTTGTTTAGTTCTTGGTGCATCACTACAGGCAGAGAAAGAATCTTGCTGTCTCATTTATGCTCCCTGCCTCACTGTTGATTCTTTCCAACCAAATAGCACAGGGAAAGAGGAAACCAAATCCTTGTTTCCATTAAAGTTGTGACACCGAGGGGTCTGCAACAACTTCAGAGGGAGAATTTGTGTGATAGATGACTCTGGGACGACCCACTGGGCAATTTCTGCCCTTAGCATTAGAGATTCCAAATGACCACCCTGCCAAACAAAGTTATCTCTCTTAACATATGGTTTCTAATATTAGGAAGAGATTAGTGGCTGCCTTGAATCACTGTGAGAGCATGCATGGGTGAGAGAATGCAATTACATTAGGAATATTATTTGAAAATGTTTGCGAGTTGCTTTTCAAGGTCAAGTACGAGTCCTGGGCTCTGTATGCTGGTTAAACAGCATCTGTGCTAACGCCACAACCTTTTGATCTGCGATTACCTTAAAGGGTCTTGAAAAGTCTCCCAAAGTGTGAAAAATATGGAAATTGCACTGACAAGCTGGGAAAAAAACTGTGTCCTCACTGCTCAGAGTGCATAAGTATCACAAATGTCACACCATAGGGACATGTGAGCAACCAATTGCCCCTCTGGTCACCATTAGTGCTCCTCTGGTCAGTACAAAACCCCCTCCGGTCAACCCAAGTGCCTCTCCGGTGTGACCTCTTTGCAAAATGACTAGTAACGTTAACGCTGCACATTAGTGTTGCCAAGCAAAATGGGACAAAAAAAAGGCTGTTCTGGAATAATGGCTGGCACTCTTCGACCGTGCTATACTGCAGGCATATTGATGCAAACCTGAACCAATAACTGCAATTCTCGCTTGTTTCAGATCGACCGGTTACACCTTTAGCCTGTGTGGAAGTTATTCTTGACCTTGAAACAATAGTTTGACAGTTGAAACTAAAATGCTGGATTGATTCTGGCCCAATACAGAGAGCATCGTAAAACCAAACCAATAGTTCAAAAAAGATGCTAAAATGCTCAGCAGAGGGTTATACCTCTCACATAGAAGTTTGCATCTGATCCATTAAAATAAAACTATGAAATATAGCAGCTCTAAATCAAGGTCCTCTTAATAATCTTCCTCAGCAGAACATGAGTTTGCCCCGTTGTCATGAAGAAGCGATTCACCGGGCAGATTTTGCAATAATTCAAACATCTCCATAATAATCGAGCAAACTCAATCGACTGAAGAATATTATTAAATGTGATTGAAATTCACCCATAAAGCGGTAAGTGGACCTTGAGTTTCGATTTTTCCTTCCTATTAATACAGTATGTTTTTTTCTGTTCCCCATACGAATAAAATATTAGACAAAAACAACTTGTACTTTCTTGTCAGGGGCACCAACCCCAGTAAACTGTTTAGTCATTGCAAATTATGAGCAAACAGGATGTGTCTGATTAAAAACCACTAAGCAGCACCTTACTAAACTGACTGATAGTGAATTTGACTTTTTAGCAAAGCAGCAAATGACCACAGGTGCCCAAGTGTAGAAAATTAAATTAACAAGATAAGACAAAGTAAACCTTTTGGCCCTCTGGCACATTAGACTATCTACAACACATTGTTTTTACAGTATGTTTAATGTTTAATGAAATGATGGGGGAATTAGTTTATTTTTTTACATTCATTTATTCTGTAGCTTTGCAGATCACAAATTTCCTTCCTTTCTTTGTGGAAAATTTTAGTTTGTATAAATTAGTACTTAAACCTATAGTGAATTATTTTTTTTAAACCTTTATTTACCTAGCAAGTTGAGATTATTGAGATTAAAATATCTCTTTTTTGACAGTCCTGGACAAGATAGCAGCAGTATAGTATTTCAAACAACATACAAGCTAATTACACAAAAAAAAAAACATACAGTGCAGCATCCCACAGGATGGTATGCCTACAAAAAAAAAGAAAAATGATCTAACTAAGGAATTATACAAACTCCAATTGAATTTGCCTCCAAACCCTTCACTACATTTAAATGCGCTAATCAGGATTAGCTCATCTAGCTGCAAATCTGCCTGCAAGTGGTTCCAGGCTGCGGAGTCAGAGAACATAGAAGCCTGTTTGCAATGTTCAGTGTGAGTAACAGGGTTTCATTACGATAATAATTGCTATTTTTAAATGAGATATACCAACAAAAGGTAAAAGGGGAGCAGACCAAGGACAGATTTATGAATAAATATCTACCAGAGTGATGCTGTGTATCAATTGGCTTATTCCTGTACTCAACACTTGCTATTCTGAGTGCATAAGTGTGTTCACACTGACAAAGCTGGGATATGTAGTGCATTATGAGGACCCAGATGGTGTTACTCAAAACAGTCAAAAAAAAAAAAAGTCGAGTGTGGAACACTTCTCACCCTCAATGCTCATCATTTTGCCTGTGCAACAGAAGGGAGGAATTCTACCTAGATTAAAGACCCAGGACTGACAACGCCAGCATCAATTCCAACTTCTTATCAGACATATTCTGGATTAGATAGCATCTAGATACTGTGCTACTTATTCAATCTGACTACCCTGCAGGTTTTTTTTAACATTAGGAATGCTAGGGTTTAGTAATAGGGTTTGCTGTAGCGTGTAGGGCCAGTATTTGCGTTATGAGAACAACAGCCAATACAGAAATACAAAATGAATCGGTAGGGTTTTAATAAAGATGCAAATCTACCATTTCAGGGTTGTTACACAGATATTTTGTGCTGTATAAGGTGTTGATGTTCAGTACAATATATTAAAAGCAGCATGCTATAGAAAACACGTGTATACCTTCATTTCCCCTGCATATAATAAACCAGCATTTCTAAAAATGACACACTTGGACCTGCGATGTCTTCGCTGTTATCAGCTCTGCTGGCAGCCGCTCTACACAGCTCACTCATCATGTTGAATGGTATAAGGCATTTTGATAAGAGTTTTGAGTTTACCTGCATTGCCATGTTTCTTGCTGGGTGTTATGACGGCCTGTATTACTCTTTGGGGTGTTGTGTCTGCCCTCAAGGCGGTTTCACTGTTATCTGGGCACCGCCAGGCTGACGCAGGAGAGCTATAAATGAGCGCTGAGGAATGCGATAGCTCATGTGTGGCCATACACTACCTTTTATTCTCATGAATAAAACATAAGGAAGTATAGACCATTTATGCAATATATATATATATATATATATATATAAATATATATATATATATATATATATATATATATATATATATATATATATATATATGTGTGTGTGTGTGGGGGGGGGTCTATCCAATTACCTGTATCTGTGTTTATCACTCGCCCCGTTTGTATTTCTTCTTCTCTCCCACAGACATTTGAAATTTCTTTTGGCATCAAACTCCTATTTTGTATTGTAATGGCACTCTCTGAGTATCCAATCATACCTTAATGAGAGGTTGGATTGTGGAAGGGAAAACCAAACTCTTTATTTCTTTCATTTCTCTCCGAGAGGCTTTTCCCCCCCTCGGCTCCATGCTCTTCTTCAAGAGATAAACAGCTTACCTTTGGCATGACCCATTCCACTTTAATAAGGCGTTAAGTACTCCACTGTCCCACTTTTCAAAGCCGTTAATTTGATAAGTGAGGGGATCTCTCACTTAGCAATCATATTCTGGACAATTAAACCCATATCTGAAGAATAGGGCCTGTCTGGAGGGCTTTTTACTGTCAATTATGTGGAACCGTCTGTTGAAATGAGCCATTGTTGTCAGAGAGACATCGCTGATGTAGCTTTTAGTGTTCATTTTAATTTAAACATTGAGGAGCTGTTTTTTTATGCCATCACCAGTCCATCAGCAATAACTGTAACTTCAGTGATATGTTCGCCCATATCCCTTTTTGTAGTGTTGGATAGGATTTCTACAGATTATGTTGAAATTCACGGGTAGCACTGTTGCCTCACAGTAAGAAGGTCGCAGGTTGAAGGACTTGGTTTGGGACCTTTCTGACAAGTGTTACTTGTCTAGTCTACGAATACTAAACAATGGAATCAAAGTTGACAGGTTGTTACTGAATTAATATTACAACAGTTAACTTGCTGAACACGTTTGTATAATACTCTTACCTAATTTGTCCATGGATGGTGGTGTGTAACATCACTGACGTTAGCCAAAACGCAATCAGACTCAATGTGCCCTTAAATAATATAAAGCACAAAAATGGCCGAGTTACTAGTCTCCATAAACAGACAATAATTTTTTCAGAACAAGCCAAAAAAATATAAGTCGCTTGTGTAACCATGCTAACTTCAGCTCTGAGCTAGCAACCCGACACATAATAAGTTGAGCTAGCACCAGCAGTACCATTCATTGGTGCCGATTGAAACCACAGCGGGTACCTCCGTCTCCTGATAGAAGGCATTCATTTTTATTTTCTTTGGGATGATATTTAAAGTATGTCCATGAATCCTCTCCTTTTTTCCCCAATCGACAAATCCCACCGTGGTTTACGCCAATGCCATGATCCATTCACAAGTGTTCAGTTTTGATCATTCTATGTGATAGCCAGTGATTCCACTAAGATTTTCATCTTGTCTGGTCAATGAAAACACACATCCGTCCATCACGTTTTGACAAAATAATTTCATCATCATTATTGTTACAAAACAACACTGATATGCTAATTAGAACATACTTTTGAAGAGTATATTTGATCCTTACCATGTCTGTTCCACTAGATGCTGCTAAATGCCACTAAATCTTACACTGTACCTTTAAATGCTATAATGTTGTAAGATTGATGGCTAAAACTTAATAAGTAAGATCAAGGTTGTGGAAAAACAAAAATAATTTTCCATTACTGAATTCATTTAGCAGCAGGGAGGCCTCTGGGCCCATCAACCTGACTGACCTGAGTTCCCACTCACCATCATCAGTAGCAGCAGCCTTTCTGCTGTCCAGACATGACAAATGAAGAACTATGAGGTTTGGAACAACTGAGTAAACACAAGCAGCCGAGCCAACAGTGCACGGAGATCAGTCAAACGTCATCGCCTCCAGACAGCTGGGTCAGCCAGGTCTCACGTAATAATGATGAATGTTTCTCCAGCACTGATATGAAGTTTCAAGTCCACAAAGTATGATAAAATAAATAAATAATTCACAGACTTTTTAGAATACTTAAATAAAAAAGGCTAATTTCAGGCCATATTTCTTTCAAATTTTGGGGTTTAATTGATGGCAGAGAGTGAGTCACAAGAAGAAAATACTGGCCTGTCACTGACCGATTTGATTAGACATTCAAGATGGGCGATTACTCACTCTGATTCAGAGGGCTTTGCAAAAAATGGACAAAATGTTGTGATTATAACCAGCCTTTAGAAGAGACATGGTTTTTTATTAGTTGAAAATTGTTTTTAGGAGTTTGTGACTCAATACAAATTGTTCAAAATGAACCGAAGCGTCGGCGTTCATATGGCGCGTCAAAGGAGATTTTAAAGAGGCAACAACGCTCCCCTCTCTCAAACTAGTTTTCGGTGCCATAAAGCACAAAGGAGCTTTGTACCAGTGGCAGAAATGGGATGGTACATTTTGTAGTTTGTATCTGTCTAGGTGGTTTCATCTGTGGAACAAGCCACCTTGTTCTGGGCGAGATTAGATCATGATTCACTTCATGGAATCAATTTCACAGTGTATTACAGCAGCATCCGCTGCAAGATCAGTCTGAATGTCATTCTGGGGAATGATTTGTCTCGCTCCCGAGTGCACAAGCGTTTCCCGCGTACTGTACCTGCACTCCTCAGTTTATCATATTTGCCCTCGGAAAATCTTTATCAACGTGAAAGCCTCGCGCCGGGTCTCGGGGGAGAGCGGGCTAGCATTGATGCAGATGACAGCAGCAGTCTCTTTCACACTCTGTAGTGTTGACAGATGTGGAAATAGAAAGGATCTGTCAGGAAGCACCGCAGAACTCACCGCTCCGGCTATAAATAATTCAGGCAATAACAATCAGGGCTGTTTATTCTTTCCGGAGTTATCCGTAAGTATGACTGACTTGTTTTGAAGATGGCTGCTGTTTTGACAGATTTCAGGGCTGACAGTGACTGCTCACTGTCAGTGCGATGTTTGCACGCTGACGCGGCGTCTGCCACCTGTGCCGCGGTGGAGCTGACAGGCTGTGACTGTGAGCGGCATTAACAGTAGTGACACCACGCACACCCGCGTCTTCGGCTCACTTTATCCGAAATATCACAATTTCGTAAATGTGCATGTTTTTTGTTTTTGTTTTGTTTTTTTAACAGGATTCAGGATTTCATGATTCAGGGGTGGTTAAATATAGACGCCTGAGTTGAATATTTCCTGGGTAAAAAGAAACAAAAACTGAAGAGGAGCTATGAATCAAATTCAGTGACACCCAGGACTGCAGCAGCAGTTTCATTGAGGACATTGAGGTCATGGTCAATTTTTTGGTTTTTGTTTTTGTTTTTTTTTCCCCCACAGGCCCCTGCTTTATATATATATTACTGGAAGATGCAGGTTCTCTAAAATAGTGTCTTGAGCTGTGCTGAACAATATATTCCAACCAACAACTTTAGAGCCAAAATCTTTCAACATGGCTGCTAACATTTGCAAAACAAACTTATATAAAACTTCCGTTAATAAAACCACCATTCTCATTTTGGTGAGAATGGTGGTTGACAGGTTGTTACTAAATTAATATTACAACAGTTAACCTGCTGAACACTTGTATAATACCCTTACCTAATTTGTCCATGGATGGGGCTGTGTAACATCACTGACGTTAGCCAAAAAGCTATCAGACTCAATGTGCTGTAAACGTCGGCTTGCTTGCGTAACCACGGTAACTTCAACTCTTAGCTCAACTACCCCACTCACAATAAGCTTAGCTAGCACTAGCGGTCCCACTTTTTTTGTGCCATTAGTGTGTTAAAGTTATATTTTAACAGTACTAGTAGTAGTAGTTTCATAAAATAGTTTCTTAATGTGTGCTGAACAATATATTCCAACAACAAACTCTCAATTAATGCCTTGCAATCATCAAAACCTACATAGCCAATGCTAAACCACCATTTTGAAAAGACGAGCATTATCTTGTAGACAGGGAAAAAAAATAGATCCTCCCTTGAGAATTCAAATTAACCCCCTGCATTCATTTGTTAAGGAGAGGAGCCTTTATTTTAAAGCCTGAACTTCTCCAAACCGGTGAGAGGACTGTTCTGTAATGTCTTAACGCCCCAAACAAACAAGGATTGATTCAGAAGGGAGCATTGATTACCCTGCCATCATGACCGATGATGCTAATTAGCATTAGCCTTAACTTTACTGTCAGTGGGCCGACATAAGGCAAATGAAGAATATGCTTTAGTTGCTTAAACACCTTTTATTCGTTCAAGGTCCGATTACTGGCTTGCGGGATTCTAAATATGTATTCTCACAATGATCTTCAATAAATCTACATTGATACTGATAAATCACCTCAACACTGTCAAGGCAAAACAAAGATCCTGTTGTAAAAAAAAAAATCTATTTGGGTAAACAAAGAAATGGCAGCTGGTTCACAAGATAAATCAGCAGGGGGGAAAAAAATGGCAAAAAATATCCAAAGAAATTGATCCATGACTCTCTAGAACAGATCTGACATGGCTCAATGTAATGTTTAGCAAAAGAGGGCGAAAAGAAAACAAACAGCGTGGAAAAAGAGGCAGAGGAGAGGTGTGAGGCCTTCCAGAGCAGGTGGCAGAACCGTCCAGATGCTGCCGAGAAGCAGCGAAGCAGATAATGTCCTGCCTAGATTACCTCCGGGGCCTGATTACAGTGGAGAGTCCACATCTGGGTCAGCTCCAAGCTGGTTCTGCAGGGATCAGCTGTCCCCCCTCCCTTCTTACTGATAGTCTGAGGGCTCATCTGTCCCAAAACACAGAGGTCTGCAAACATCTTGATGTTTCACACTTTCTTGTTGTTTAATGCTATGTTTCTGACCGGAATGCACAGGTCACAGACAGATAACACTGTTTTGCAGATGTGTTTAGTGGTAAATTGAGTTTAACAGATTTTGCATCTCCGTGAGCATGAAGCGGTAAATTGAAGTGATACACCGTGGCATCGATCCATACTTTTAATTGTCAACAATTCTCATGAAAAAAAAAAATTAACACCTCAACTTTCCAACTTCCATCTCTCTATATTCCAGATGAAATAATAAACCTTTAATGATAGCTCACAAATATATAGTCCAATGTTTAATCTTGTCAACGTACAGTACTAAAACAGGAGTGAATGGTATAGTTTGTAGGGACTAGTTTCAGTTGTGGATTGATATGCCTTGGGTGCTTGCATCATGACCATAACTGTAAGGATTTGACTTACTGAGAGGAATAAGCCAAAACCCTGCGATCCTCAATTAGAAGGTGTGGCTCCCAACAGAGAAGGCAGTACTGACCATAAGTACAGAGTCAAATCAGCTACAACGCAACCAATGCAAACCAATTGATGATGCCTTGCTACGTAGTTTATACACAGCACAAGTCTAAACTTTCTAGAAAGTAACTTTCTTGAGATGCCTTAATTGCTGGTGACTGGAAGAATATCATTCTTGGCTTCTAGCATTTCCTCTGCTGCCACTGTTTCACATTGTTAACCTAATTAGTGCCTGCACACTGATGGTCTGATGATTATTGCTTGCGGTGGTCATTTTGTGTATCGATGCCATTTCTTCAATTACAAAGGTCAGAGGATAAGAGTCCTAATTATGACCAAAAACCAATAGAGATTAGATACTCAATCTCCAGAAAAATCTAAATGAGTGTAATATGATTTTTTTTTTTTTGTCTTCAGGGATATTCTCTAATCACACAAGGTCTGGCAAATGGGAATACGTCTAAGATTAATACCATCACTTTGTACTTATCTAGTTCTCAATGATATTAGTTTTGGATTCTCACAAATTGCAGAACAGGGTCTGTAGTTTAACTCTAAGTGCAAAGAAGGAATGAGGTGTTTGGTTTAATGTTTGGTTTCTTGTGTATGTACCAATGGCACATCCCATATGGATTACATTACACATGATAATACCAATTTTAAATTAGAGGTTCACATCAGTTGACATTGGTTTTCTCAAGAAAAAAGAATCATAAAACCATGATATAAATTATTTGTGTCCATTATGTCTATATGTCAATATATGGAATCATTTCATTATAACTTTATTTACCTTTATTTATTAAAAGACAGGACCACATTTGTTGGGTTTTATAACCCAGGATCTGTCAGCATCCACTGTCCTCATCCTTTAATTTACTTCCTGAATAATTCTCCTCTGTGATTCTTGACATCTTGCAGTCTTTCAGCCACAGTCCACATGTTGACATGTCAACATTTTCCCTATTGATTCGCCCTCCATGTTTACACATTGGAAGAAAGGTATGTGTGCACCAAGTGTGGCACGAGAGACAGCTGAGAGACACTTGGCAGGACCATCGTTAGAGACCGCAAACATAATTAACTCATCATGCGGGCTGACATGTTACAAATATGTAATTGACTGTGCAAGTGCAAGTTTGAAATATTCATGCAGGCGAGTTGCAACAGTTAGACAGCGATACTGTTACAAACACAATCACAAAACTAATTGGGTCAGCCACTGCTCAAAGAGGCAATTTGGAAAGCAATTACAGTCTCCGGTCTGCTCCTGAGTGACTGAT
The DNA here is from genome assembly GCA_030544235.1 of Lepturacanthus savala. Classification (NCBI taxonomy): domain Eukaryota; kingdom Metazoa; phylum Chordata; class Actinopteri; order Scombriformes; family Trichiuridae; genus Lepturacanthus; species Lepturacanthus savala. Next base: position 13,106,708 of record CM060476.1, on the reverse strand, counting down.
AACCGCGTGAAAATGTCTAAGTCCTCTGGCGAATCTCGCCAAAAATGGAGGCTCTTTTCAAACATGTCTTCGCGACACACCTAATCGATTTCGGCATCACAGGTAAGCGACGAAACCATAGATATTACAGCAACCAATCCTCGACAGAACCGCATTCTATACGAATGTGTCCAATCCCATGATCCGATTGCCGAAGCAATGGCCTCCGGCTGCATACGATCAAACATTTGTGCCTTGAAGTTTTACTGAGGGAAATGCAATCCAAGGCAGTTGAAAATCGAGGCCACTGATGTTGAAGGTGTATAAAATTGCTCACATATTCTGGTCCTAAGGGTAGCACATAAAAGGGAATTACAGTACATAATAATCAGTGATACATGTGTAATTTCAAAGTAATTGCTTTGTAATGAATAAATAAATTAATGTTGAATCAGTCCCTTGTTGCTGTAGATGTGTTCAATATTTACTTTATTGTCTATGAAAGATAAATCACTCAAATTGCAAAATTAAGTTTTAATGTCCAATTGAAGCACGCTTCAATCTGAGGGAGCAGCATACATGGATTTAGTAATTATAGCCAATGAAATGTGAGATTATTAGATCAGGGGGTCAGGGAAGTAATCAAGAACCATCCTCTGGAATCCATCAATATTGTTTCTAATGGATATTCAGCAGTTATGGACGGGGTCACTACCATCCCAAAACGCAGCGGCTATGCAACGGATTGCCTGCAGTAATGGATAGTTCTAGAACAGGCAGCATCAGGGGGATGTCTCTGACACCACGGCTGCTCTGCAAACAAATAATGATTTACAGCTCCTTCAATTAGCTCAGAGCTTCTAATATAGTAGCCGGGGAGCTACTCATTGCTTCAGCCATAAATCAAATGGAAATACGCACTAAAATGCATGCCGAGGCCGAACAAGTAAGTGCATCCTAAAACTTAATATGCATCTACATATTCAGTCCATTCATTCATACAGTATACTTTCATTTCCACATCCATCAGCGCAAAGCTTGATAAAGATTAGTCACAATGAGTGCCTTGGGTCGGCTAATACGCCGCTAAATCATTAATTTGCTCCAATTAAAGAGGCAAAAACCTATTTCTGGCTCGCATACTCAGTCTTTGAAACAGCTGCGTTATTAGTTGTTGATTGAGTTTGTTTGTGAGCTTCTGTTCATTTGCATTTTTGAAACTCCTTACAAATTCCAGCTCCCAATATGCATCCAGGGTAAATTGGCAGATGGCTGCTATTCAGTGTCTACCAAGCAACACTAACTTTTATGTATTTCACTATCATCTCCTGAGACTCATTATCAATGCTAGTTAGGCACTATAGTAAAAGACAGTTCGGAGGTTGAACACCTGGCAGGAGAGATGGAGGATACAGGGAAAAAATTTTCCCCCCATTCATTTTGTGTTAAAATGAATCCATATATAACAAAATAGAGGTTTAGGACATCACCCTCTAAGGTTAATCCTACTATGTGAAACCCAACTGCTCCGAAGACCCCCACAATCCTATGAAATAGACTTTCCTCAAATTGTATTTGTAAATCCATCACTTAAGCCTGTTCTCTTTCATAGCCAGGCTTTATCAGTGAGGGGTGTCAGGGCCTGAGGCACAAACCAACTGAAACCCATCAGAATAATTCTATCAGATTGCCCAGAGATCTCATTACGGGGCTGGAGTGGGACACTAAGCATTAGACTTTCACTGTTGCCAGCAGAGGCTCTCTGAAGGCGGTGGGTCGGCTGATTGACAGACTGAAGGTTCTTTCAGGGTGAGTTCATAGTTAAATTGCCTTCTGCTCCCATTCTCTGTATCAGTGCACTGTCTCTCAACTCTCACATTCTCTGATACCCACTTCCAGGTCCTTTATGTAAATAGTGTAGCGGAGAAGCCAACGTACTTTACAGTAGATTTTATGATAAAAGAATCTAATTTAATAGTATTTTTTTCCCTTTGAATCGTCTGCCAGATACTTCAGTTAAACCAGGTCTCGAGTATAATGCTTGTACTTAAATAAATTATATTAAACCCACCAAATGCACTTAGGAAACACTTGTATTTTTAATGCAATTTGTAACTAAGTATCAATATTATTGGCTGCTATTAGACAGGGTTGCAGCATGGCTGGATTTGCTATAACATTGTACCCCCAGTAGATGAATACTAAATTTGGGACCCCATGAATTTTCTAATACCACCAACATGAGGTTGATATTGTGTTAAGGTATTTCTCTAAAAAAGTTTTCAGATGGATTACCATAAAAAATTTGGGATGCACTTTCAAGTCCGCTCCGCTCCCTCCCTGAATATTTCAGCACCGCCAACAGGTCAAAAATCTTCATTTGTCCGATATTCTCTTAAAGGCAGAGTCCATGATTCTGGAGAAAGACAAATATGCCCACTCTTACCAATCAAGTGCATCTTATCTTAAATGCACTTGATTGGACGAACGCTTTTCTCATTGGGTCCTGTTTGGTGGATTTCAAAATGCCGCCATCTACGTTATATTATAGAAATAGTTCACTGAAATGTGTTTGTGAAAATGATCTGTCATTAGTATGAGACTTTTTCTCCAGCACAGAAAGAACAGGCAGCTTACAGGCATGGTAAACATACACCTGCTTAACATCAGCGTGTTAGCATGTAGACATTCACATCTGCTAGCGTGGCTCTAGTCTTTTTCTTTGTTATGTTAGTTTTATATGATTTGTGTGTATTCATTGTGGCTTTATAGTAAATGATTTATTGTTTCTGGCAAACCTTGTGGCCTCAAAGTTTGATGCTTTATCACAGACAGTACAGACAGTAACAATGTCTCTTAGAACATTTCTCCAAAACAATGTATTATCTGCTTTGCTCATGGGACTGCCAACAGTTTTGGTACTAAAAGCATCTCATATCATGAAGAACATTGGAATCATGTTCGCTCAAAAGAAAATATCTTGAGAGTTCATATGATCACTGGATCTTTTTTTCCTCTGGTGCAGCTCCTCCGTGGCGCAGAACTCGAAGTGATTTTTCAAATCGTCTCAAGGGCAAAGTGTGAATTGTACATTGTCAGATAAAAGCTGCTCAACAGCTACACAGCATCTAACTCATGAAACTCATGAAATACAAATCGCAGTTTGAAGCCCTGCTCTGAATTCAGAGTTGGGGGATCTCTTTACACGAGCCAAACCGCAGCATCTGGCGAGAAGACTGCATTTTTGTAAGCTAAAGGCTCTGCTGGGAGATAAAGGTTTAATGGCTGCTCGCTGCCTTTGCGAAAGGCTTTTAACATGTCGTGTCATCTTTTGTATCGTAAACACAGAGTATATAGTCTAGGGGAAAAATCGGAAAACTAAAGCCAGGATGCCATGTGCACAAGTCTTCTTTTTCTAAATTGATAAATCATCGCATATGGCCTGTGATAAACTATTTATTCCACCCTTTTTTATCATTTCTGTCGGACCTCCACCTCTTAGAAGAATTGTATATCTCCTACAGGAGCTGTACCCAACTCCACTAAGCTGTCTCTCTACTTCTCCCTGCCTCCCACATACTTGGTCCATTTATTCTCCAATTATATTCCATTACTGGACCAATACAGACCATTTAGCTTTTTGACCCCTCCTTTTCCTCTCTTGGTTGAGCGTTTCAACTGGTCCGCGTGACTCAGTTTTAGACAATAGGACACATGCTGCTGAAAAGCAAAAGGAAGAAAAAGTCGAATAGCAAAACTCTGTCTCAACAAGGACTATAGCCTACCATCCACTGGATGAGTGGCACTCTCTTGCTATTTTTATTCTGTGGGATTATGATACGTTTGAACAGCACAAAATGTCTTGGAAGAAAGACTTCACTAACGTCAACAAATCATTGTGACTGAGAATAGAAAATCCACTTTTCGTTGCATAAGACTCTTAACCATTGTGTCTGGTTTAGACTGGAAATACAAAAGCACGGAGGGGAGAAAAAGACCAATATTGGAAAGAACTCCCCATTATAATCCGAGGTTTGTTCTGATAGACAGTAGGTGCTTTGATCGAAGGATTCATGGTTTCTCTTTCTTTATGGGATTTTTAGAGCCTTGTGAACCAGTTTCTTTCGCCTTTCATCTCTGAGTAACACCAGCTGTTACTGCACATGAACAAAGCCGGACCAAAAGTCTCACGCAACACAATTTCCACGTAAACTGTAGCCTTAATAGAATCATAACCAGAATGTGGCGAGACCACCATGTCTTCCTTGTTTCTTCTGTCTACTGTGGATGACGGGATGGAAAAATGGACAAAAAAACCCAGTTCCAAACTTCATTAAAATAAAAAAATAACAGCTTTTTCAGTCCCAAATACAAACCATGCATTTCCTACAAGAGTGACAGTCTTCTCTGAGGCGTGTTTAAGTTAGTGACCCACAAAGTATAATTCATGACCAGTTTAGACTTTTGTTTTCAAATATGAGCAAGATTTTGAATTTCCATTATCACTGCGGTGTCCTCGCTGCAGCTTTCTTTGGGCTAATCCAAGAATTATCCTCATGTGACAGATGAACGTTTGTAATGGGGCCACATCCTGAATACATTACATCAAAATAGCAACAGTGGAACAGAGGAATGCAGTGCGCAAATTCCCCCTGTGTTTTTTTTTTTTTCCTTCTCATCCCTCTGGCTACGCTACCACTTGATCGTATGTGATGTCTTTTTGGTCAGATAAGGATAACGTGGTGAGGAGGTGAATGACTAATAATAACAACTTGTCTTCTGACCTTTTTATGAATAACGTTTGCACATGATTGACGGTTGTCGCCTCAAGATATCGATGCTGGTGTCTGAGAGGTCAAGAGTTCAAATCCTTACCAGTTCACTGACGGGGGGGGGGGGAATCGGGTTGGCCTGGTTGAATGTGCTCTGGTCAAAGTGCCCTTGAGCAAGATTCTTGGCCCTGAGCTGCTCTAGTGGGTTCAAAGCAGAAGACTGTGGTTGTACTGGGCAGCTCGCAAGTGTGAAGAAGTAATTGTTAGGTAGAAACCGTAGAAGTGCTCTGAACAGGCCTGTGTGCTCTACAAACCTTTGGCTGCATAATTATCGCTTGGGAAAATGAACGAGGATGAACGTGGGGTGAAGTCAGCCTCCTGTTACCTCCTGTGAGGCACGAAAGGAATCTTTTTTATTCCGCACGGAAAATACAGTATGAAACCCACACCGCCATATCCTCAGGACTCTCTGAAGTATTCAAAAGCAAAGGAGATCTCTAAATTCACACCCATAAAACGTGTTGTCAAATATTCATAAGGTTTGGTGCTCGGTTTTGTGGTACATTTGTGAATAATCAGCCCCAAGGTACATCTGCCAGTGAAATATGTAAAATGTACAATCCTTTTATTGCAAACCTCCTTCTACCTCCCTGATTTTATCCTTCAAGGATGCACAAATATAGAACTTGTTTACTTTGGACTTTAATCATTTGTACAGCACCTTTCATACATAAATGCAGCTCAGAGTGCTTCATAGGAAAACAATGGAAACAACAGTATCTACATAAAAAGTTACAAATAATAAAAATGTCGTGAAAAGCATAAAACAAGACTATAAGAACAACATCACAATAGGTGATTAAAAAAAGGAAATAAAAGCCTGAATGTAAAATGTTAATTGGCTTTAGAATTATAAAGATGTAATTTTCTTTTTAAATGGTTGCAGCATTAACTTTGCAGCCAACTATAAAAGTCATGTTTAAGATAATACTGAGAGAAATTAAACTAATTATACTATAAGAAAATAGAGATAGTATTAAAAAGCCATCCATTACAATACTGTTGAAATGCATTGACTGTAACCTCCATACTGTTGCTACGCCTAACTTTTAGTTCTCACAGTTTACAATAACGATGGTGGATTTACAACTCTTTTTTCATTGTAATTTCATGAATAATAAGCCATCCATACATAGACAAAATCATTGCCAACAAACTGATTTTTCCATCTGAAATGAAAGTCGCTGGCAGATTTTAATAGATAAAGCTAGAGCTTAAATAGCGAACAAACTAATAAACTTGTAGAGCTAATGTGAGCCAAATACTGCAGAAAAGTGCTTGTTTCAATGTCCAACACTAGAGTAACATAATGCAAGATGTATCTGTGAGGGCTTTTTACACTCCGGAGGGACAGATTAAACTTTTAGTCAAATTACTTTCTCACATCTGCTCTTGTCTTTCCTCACTCCATACTGTCAGATTTTACTTGCTCCCCAACAGGAATTGTGGATTGCCTGATCTAACTAATAAATAAATAAATAAAAATCAGAATAAAACAGAAAATAGCCTCCAACAGGAAAAAAAAAACACTGAAAAGAAAATCATTCTATGGAACTCTTTTCTCAACCAGGTTACTGGGTTGCCTGCTATTTATAAATCTTTTATTCTGAAACCTTCCTAACTTTTTTGTTATTTACATTTAGTTTGACATTAATTTGCAGCCATGAAAGCAAATCCCTCCACAGTGGCAACAGCACGGTGCATGAATGTAAATTATAAACAATGTAAGCTACTCTGCCGCCGTACAATACGCCGAGCGGCTCATTCTGAATGCGCCTTTGTGCTCGCGTCGTTCCCATTCACATGAACCGTAACTAAATGAAACTATTTTGTTCACTCAGCACCGGGGCTTAGCCACCGTCTGCTGCTCCGCTAGCTCCGCCGCTCGCTCACTTCAATCTCTGCCAGGGGCTTTGTCCGTCCAGGAGATTCACTGCTGTGTACCGAGCCCATCAAGAGAACAGCTTTATTGTAAACAGCGGATGCTGAGGTCCATAATGAGGTTTTGAGGCCGGGGTAAGTGGAGTGGGTCATAGCATAACAAATCAACAGGGCTTCTAGGGGCTAACGGGATCTGGCCTGAAGCCAAAGACGTACAGTAAGAGAGGAAAGGAAGGTAAAGCAATACATCTTCACTTCACTATGTAGTGGCTAAGTGACACAAAATATAGATTTGAATGGTGTCATTGCCCCATAAAGTAACCTTGGCCATCTCCTTCATTTTAAGTTCAATGGGTAACCCTTGAAACTGTTCGACTGGTAATGGAAGAACCTGCAACATCATAGGGAGCCATCATCAATTAGAATCAAGTTTCAAGTCATTTCTATTTAATAGTGCCTCTAACTGTAATTACTCACATTTTCTTTATGGCTTCTAGCTCTGGATTCATTTTTTATGGTTACTTAAGTATGTGCGCAAGTCGGTCCGCTTAGCATTAGCTTTCAGACAGTTCCTCATTCCCACGGTGTCAAATGTTACTGTTTTGACAGTCTGACAGTCATTTTTGAACATGCAGGATAATCCCATCAGCAAAAATCCCTCAAAAAGATGAAATAGGTGCAATCAGCTTGGTGACGTCCGTGTAAGGTGGTTACACAAGCTGCACATGGAGATGGTTGCTTGGGTGAAAAGTTGCACGGGCAGCAGAAGAGCTGTGACAGACACCACACATTTGGACATTTTTACTGTCACACTAAACATTTTACTGATCATTATTCTCCCAAGTGTTTTTTTTTTTTTTTTAAAGTGGACCCTGTTGTCACAGGAGTTATAACAGTTGAGAAATGTGTGTGAATTTCAACCAGACTAGAGTTGTCCTAATTGGCAATATCATTGTCCATCATGATGGATGACCCAACATCGCGATGGAGAGCCACCATCATGATGCAACGCCCCCTCCTGTCAGAAACACGCACTGATCTTCTGTTGACAGTTCCGCTCTAAAATAAGTGCAATGGTTCTCGCAAAGCATTATGGGAAACAAATATGGCCATTAGTGTCAGTGCTAGCTGCAACATATGACATATTCAGTTCAAAGCTGGTAGCAAGCTAAGTAAACATAGCTGAGGCTGAATATGTTGCATATGCTAACCGTCCATGTGCTAATGTAGCTTACCTATGCTGGTGAGTTTTCAGTTGCCTGATATAATTTGACATGGTTGATCCAGCATCCTTAATCTTGGTACTGAAGACTTTTTAGCTAGCATTTCATTGGTGGTGTCTTCTTGTTTGAGGTTTTAATACCCAAAGACAATTACAAAGGGTACAACAGCAGCTACAGAAGTGTCATTTGAGGTACTAGTGAGTAATGACATTTAGCTTGTCAGACATTTTAGTGTTTCCCCAATTGTGTTATTTAAAAAAAAAAAAAGGGGGGGGGGAAAAACAGGATTGTTCAGAAGTCCCAAAACACAAGTCCAAGTCAAGTCTTTTGAGCATGAGTCCCAGTTAAGTCTAAAAGTCTCTGTGTGCGACTTAAGTGTGACTCGAGTCCAAGTCACAAATTTGAGTCTCCATCTCTGGTATTTGACCGAATATTGATCAAATACGGACAGTAAAGCAGTTAATATTGGATCTACCCATATGGATTTATTTTACAAAGCCTCCTGAAAGACACAAGTTCTCGGGTAGATAGAAAACCTTCTCCATGGGCTACGATTGCACCGGAGGCAGCATTGAAAGGGTGCGACTGTTAGCTTTCAGGCTAAAACACAGCTACGATTTATTGATCAAAAGTTATTGAAAGTTAAATGAACTGTGCAGAATTTCGTCCACGACAATGATAGTTTCAGAGGGTTAAAAGGATAGCATGGTTGTTGCTAACACAAATTATTATTCTAAGCACACATTCCCCTCCAGAGATCATCATCCATCACGATGATTTACTGTAATCATTGCAAACTGCCAATTAAGGGGACAAGGCCCAAACCTAATCGAGACAATATTTGACACTCTGGGATGAGAATGCGTTGCGGTTTCAAGCTTGTTAGCTAAATCATCGTCTATCCCTAAACTGCTGATTTTAAGCCTAGCATGTAGGAATTCTGCCTTTTTCCATTTGCACATCTTTAAATGTCTGGAAGGCCCAGATGTTTCCTTTAAAATTCATTCATTCAAATTCCTTTTTGCTAAACTCCTACACTACAATGTTCTTGAACACAACTAGAAAACAACAATACAGACATTTCATTGAAATAATGACAAAGGCTAGAAAACGTGTTGCCAGAGACCTATTCAGTGAATTTTCTGCCATTGATTTCATAAATAATTTTCAGTTCATCATGAAGATTCATCAATTCCTATCGACATGTCCTATATTTATCCATTAAGGAAAAGATAGGTTTAAATCTTAATCTCTTCACTATCTCTCATGTAAAAGGCTTTAATCAAATTCCCTACAGTAATTATTATATTTCATTTGCAGTATAATTAATGAGATAATCCTTGTGTTTGTGCGGTAATCCGGATGTTATCCAGGACCATAAACAAATGAGTTGTTACACTTGCCTGTTGTTTAACAAGCACTCATCAGCAGTTAAACAGTCATCGCAACACACTGGTTGGTTATCACAACCAGCACTATGTTGTCTCCACTTTAACGAAGCAGTAGCTGTAAAATACATATTTGCTATTAAAAAGAATCTGTCAACACATTCCATCAATTCTTAACATGTTTGTCAGTTTTTAACTGTGTGGATGTGACTTTCTTCCCTCGTACAAATTGCCAAGGAAATGAAATCTTGAGCTTGATTGCCTGTAGAAAGCCATTAGATATTTGACCTATCAAAATGTAATCGCTGGTAAATGAAAAAAATATGTGATTTTTTTTGTTGTTTTGATGCATACTAATCATGAAAACAGATATGTTGCTGTTATGGTGAGATTAGTTGCCTGTGGTGTTTTCTCGAGGAAGCATTCTGAGAGAAAATTGATGTGAAAAACACAGCTTAATTGAGTTTCCTGCCCAGGGAAGGAGCCATAATGGAACCAGCGCCATATTAGTTACTTTATGCTTGAAATGTTGAAAGGAACTCGCATAACTGTAGGCAACTTTTAGAAACACTCACAGGGATACGAAATGATGGCGACATGGATTGAAAAGGTGTTTGTTCTGTTGAATCTAAAGCTTTCCTAACCTCCTAAATATGTATTTTACAGATTGTCACTAATTGATCGTAAAATCTAATATTTTCATGAAGATTGTGTCATAAATCAATAATGTGTTCAGTGGGTCTAATCATGCTATCAAAAAAGGAATTCAGATTAGGGCTGCAACTAATGATTATTCTGATATTCTGATTAATCTATTGATCATTGAAACTATTAATTGATTAATTGGTTCATAAAATGGTGAAAATTACCCAAAGGCATGGTCTGTTTTGTCCAGACCAACCAAGTTTACTCTCAAAGAAGACTAAAGAATTAAGAAAATCCAATTTGAGATGCTGGAATGAGAGAATTTTCTTCTTAAAAATGACTCAAACCGATTAATTGATGAATCAGTTCCTGATTGATTTCGGACTCTGCAGCTAATCGCTTAATCATTCAGCTCCAATCAAGGCATTATTAAATATTATTGATGATTATGGCATCTAAAAAAACCTTACTTAATCATGAATATCACGCTCCACTTGGAGAGTTTTTTCCCCCACCACAGCAAAGAGTCAACATGTGTTTCCTCAGTCAGAAAATCCTTTCCCCAGGAGCCTGCTAACACCTTCTATCACACGCCATCAGCAGGATGTTTATTTTCCAACACCCTGCTGCTGATTGTGCCGCGGGTGATTTAATAAGCAGAGAGAAATTGACTTTGCGGGGCTTGATGCTTCACCCGGGTGAGGATGGCGACATGGAGCCACACGTTATTGGAGCAGGAGCGAGCGAGCTCCATCGGCCGGGCCGGCTGATGCATGGACCTAAATGGTTACCCGGTGGCTCAGCTGCAGCGAGTCTCCTCGAAAATGTTTGATTGCTGCGGTCTCCCGCGTCTGCTGGTAATCACACATCAAGCTGTGTACCTGCTTCAATTTATATATGACAGAGTGCACAGCATGACGTGTAGGACAGCACATGAGAGAGCGGGGTGAATTAATATGTCAAATTGGAAAAGAAAACCCAAACTCCTTCCTGAGATTCTTAAGTTGATATATCACTGAAATTGAGAAGCGCCGGTCTGTAAACATGCACGTCATTATGTAGTCAGTCGGGGGTCAGCACCTTTAACATTTAAGTCCTTTTGTGCCAAAATCTTTCACCGGGTTCTTTGGACTGTTCTACAAACAAAAAATGTGTTAGAAATATTTGAAAAATACACATCGGGGGGGTTTAAGAGATGCTGGCATTCTGTGTGCAAGATTCAGAGTTTTAATCAAATATAGATTTGCACGTTATTACACCGCCACAAACGTGAGAAGACATTACTCTTTTTATGAAATATGATGCATTAAACAGGGAAAACCGCCAAAGGCCTTCACCTACTAACTAAATTAATCAGGAGAGAATGCACTGTAGTTAATAAGAGCAGCAAATTGAGATCTGGGTTGAAAAACAAGTGGAAAACGTGGAGGCGAAGAACAGTTGGGTGGGATGATGAGAAGAAAAGGTCACTGATGAGCTGCAGGTCAGACACCGGGCTGACACACTTTACCCAACAGAGTTGGCGCGGAGTCGATGCATACAGATTCAATATCTAACTTTAAACTAATTAAGGTGCAATATTGAACCTGCATGCTGGAATCAGTCGTAGGGCTGCATTTCAATAGCCAGTTCCATATTGGACCCAATTCCCATCAGCAAAACAATTCGTTAAACTAAGATGCTAATGAGTGAATGCCTTTTAACTAAATTTGCAGCACATTCGGGTAAAGTCATCAGGCTTCTTATTTTTCAACCGGCACTAGCCATTGCCGTTGCGGGTTAAATTGACATTCACCAATAGAAGATTGCACATTAACACGCTTACGTGTTAAATGAGACTTGGCATTTCTCCGAACCAATTTCCCCTGGGTGAAATCCATCACCTATTTAACAGATTTTAATGAATTTTGGTGAGAAAAAAAAACTTGTTCAGGGACTAAAACATTTTCGTTTTGTTCAGGGACTAAAACACTTTAGTTTTTTCGTGCTGATGAAGATCCACTAATTTTTGATATTTTCTTGTAATGCTCTTATGTCAATGATTAAAAAAAAAGGACATGTATGAAGATTGAAGGTGTACTCCAGTGAGAGCAGAGGTTAAGATATTGTGATTTATAGTCTCTACAGGTCATGCTCCAAAATGGATCCTACATTTTCCATGAAGCAATTAGCAGCAGCTTTAGCACCGATGTCTTTCAATCTCCACACCCACCGTTTGTAACATGAGCCTGACAATCACACTGAATTGCTCTGAATTGCTGGTGGTTTGTTCCCTTCATTGAGTCACCAATGGACTCATTGAAAGAATCAGAGATGTGGGCAGTAATTCAGAGGTCTGAAACATAGCTATTGCAATGCAGGCTTTTTATACTATATACAGTATATATATATATATATATATATATATATATATACATACTCAATACTCAATTGAGTATATATACTCAATTATACATCTGTTTTCACAAACTGAAGTAAGGTAAACCAAGTTTGTTCTGTATGAATTAATTTGATTGATTCATTTGTTTTAAATGTAACAATTTAATTAAAAATAGATAAGGAAACAGTATCTGAAAAAGTAGCAGGCAGAAGTAAAACTTTCCAACCTTTCTCATTCCTCTATGAACTCATTTTTTCACACCAACCTAACAAATTCATCATAACCAAATGCAAATATAATCACCCAAACTAATTTATTCCAGGCAAATATTAATATATAACCAACCACCCCCAGTTATTTAACAGCCCAAATATCCCCCGGTGTTGCATATTAATCAAATGTCATATGTATCCATCTTTCTAGATTTAAATTATATTTTATATATATATATAAAATGTATTATCCACTAACATAAATAGCCCTATAAGTTAATATTTTCTACATGTTTAAAATATGTCTTGGTAACAATCCCATTCATTTAGTAAATTATGTCATCATCAGAATCATAACATTTTAATATTTGTAATTGAATAAAGACATTTTTTTCTATATGAATGAATAAATATCTAAATCTATCTATATCTGGGAAAAGGCTTACAAGACATTATTTCTCCAAACTGCATAAACATTGCTAAAATATCAACAAATTAAAGAAAATTAAAACTGAAACAGAAAGATAATTTGATTTGGTGATAATTTTTCATAATATAAAAAACAGGATGGTTAAAGGTTTTATATTTCATATTTATAAGCACATTTCAATAACAAGGCTATTCAAAGCAATTTAAAACACTAAACGCATTAAGACAAAGTGCAAAAGACAATTAAATACAATTAAATAACAGGGAAGTGCTCCCCATAACAAGTAAATTAATCTTAATCTGTCAAACCAGCACACTGCCCTTTTAAAAATGACTGTGTAGCCTTGGTGGAGAATGTTTTCTAGTTTTGATATACATTTCTATTTAGAAAAAAAGTCGCTAATTTCAGCATACGTTTTACCTCATCCAGCAATAATTAACTATGGCACTTTGCAGTGAACCTATGACAAATATGAAACAAAATTCCACCCAGCGGTTTTTGTAGCATACATAAAAATCATTAAGCATGTTAAGCTGTTATGAATGGGTCCTCCATTGAGCATCACTTCTTATGTTTAACAAGCAGACTGATTACTTGCCTTCCTGCAGAGACTGAGCAAGTATCCCTTTTAGGCCACAGCTCAATAAGTATTGATAGATTAGCTGAATTCACTGCCCACAGCTTACAGTACCAGATCTCCTGCATCAGCAGATAATTTCTCGAGGGCAGCTTGTGTTTGGGTGTGCAGATTTGTTGCTGCGATATCTAGTCATGCGAGTCCATAATGAATTTCTCCACCGGGATGCTGCGGGTCTAATATAGACGAAGTGAGTCCCAGCCAGCTCCGTTCAAGTCCTGCGAGAACCATGACTTTTAAGTTCATTAATGTGCTTTCATCTTAAATTAAAAGGGAGAAAGAGGTTTATTTCACCAACAGGCACCCACTAATGTGGTTTCAAAGTAAGTGAAATGCATCTTGACAATTTGGTTTCATAGATTAAAGAATATGTCAGCCATGCAGAGATTCGGGCCTTGAGGAAATCTCTCCTTGCATCACGCTCCCCTAGTAACGCTTTACCCACCAAATGGGAGAAAATTCAATTTTTTTGTGTTTTCACTGTGATAGTGTTGTGGATCTTTTGATCAAAATTGATCTGCATAAGAAGGAGAAGGTAGTAATCTTTTAGCTTGGCTAGTGATACATGATGCCATGGAATTATGTAGCATTAGCCTCTCACCCAACATTGTTGTCCTATAGTATGGAGGTGCAAGATATTATCACCAAGTAGCCTCAAACAATGGCACCTGTTTGAAGGTTCATTTACTGCAATGTAACCAAGCAACAGAAAGTTTCAAAGTGATCCATTGTATGATTCATCCAGCCAGCAGGGAGTGTGGCCACGGACACAAGATTAAAAAACTCAGTCTACTGTGAAACACAGAAACCAGAATTTCTTTTGGATCAATATCAAAATGTAATCATCTGTTCAGGACACCATTTCCAACATTTGCTGAAAGTTTGACGAAAATCCGCCCAGAATTTTTTGAGTTATCCTGCTAACAATCAGACAGACAAAAGCCAGCGAAAACATAACCTTGGCAGCGGTAACTCGTCATACCACTAAAAAAAAAACATCCGTCAAAAGGTTTACAGCTGAGCAAGCATTGGTATAATGGACTCAGGCTCCCATCATTCATTTTTCCATCAAGAAACGGGACAGAGAGAAGAGCTGGAGCCACGATAGGCCGCTTCATCCGGGTCACAGGTGACAGACACAGCCGACCATAAGTCAGTGCAGCCCTGACACCCCCAGGTGTTGTGGCTGCTGTAGGGCACGAAGACAAAAGCACCCAGCCTGTGGCCAGAGACACAAGAGACCATGACTTTGATTATGATATTCCAAACAGGCAAGCAATTCCTCACTCCATTCCCCACTAGCCAGAGAAGATAGAAAACTTTCTACCCTCAAACATTTAACACTTTAGTCTGGGAGTTCTATCTCCCTCTGCTGGTGGTGAGAGCATAATTACACAAATACTGGAACATTTTTATTTCTTTTTCTCAAATAGCAGCTACTGCACCAAAGTTGCATCAATTTCAGGCTGTGAAATGGTGGATAAACCGTTTAGAGCTTGACGCAGCCCTACGACGCATTTTACAAGCAGAATATGATCTATTTGTACTAACAATGCTTGGAGAGACTAGAAGAGCTGTAAGATTACATTATTTCATCCACAATCCAAGTAAGTAGAGGGCTAGTGGAAGTCTCTGGAGTCCATGCTCTGCCCATAGAGCACACACAGTATGATTCATCCAGCCAGCAGGGAGTGTGGCCACGGACACAAGATTAAAAAACTCAGTCTACTGTGAAACACAGAGAGATTTACCTGGAGGTGATAGGCTTAATCAGCATTGTGTGAACTCCTTCAGAGAGCTTGGATGTATCAAATATTGATTTATATTTAAAAGTTCTGCTCTACAACTTCAGCAAAAGGACATCGCAGTTTCAAGGTTAATCCGATTTCATTGAGAGCGACTGTGAATCACTTCTGTGTACGGCACGTTCAAGGGCGCAGGTCTAATTACAACTTGGTGGGGGGGGGCAAACATGTAATTGTCCCGAGTATTTTATGGAGGGGGCATCAATAATATGGCCAATGTATAGCATATTATCTGCTGTAACAGACATAGGGGGGAAAGAGACTCAGCGCCTGGGATGGTCACAGCCTCGTCAGGTTATTGGTTGTCGGGGACATTAATAATATCACCAACATAGGCTGTAATTATGTGCTGTAAGACATGGCCATAGCTTACAATATGAATTAATGAATCACTTTCAGCCATTCACTATACATATTTATCTAATTTATTTCACAGAGTTGCTGTGTTTGCTTGTTGACTCTCCAGCAGCCGGGCTGTTAATGCCTTTGTGTTCGGGTTCAGCAGACACCACCCACGACTGTCCACGGGTCGGACCACTGAGCAGGAACATGGGGTGGTACTGGGGGGAAGAGAGGACCCGACTACCCAGGGTCTGAGTAGAGAGAGGGCCTGCGATTTTTTGTTTTGTTTTGTGCCCTCCAGTTGTTTTTTTCATATTTTTATATGATGTCAAAAGTATCAATACTTTTTTTATCATGAGAGAAGGAACTTTGCGCCACAGTACTATCAGACATTCTGGGGGCCCAATCATTAAGGCACAAATTGGTTTAGTCCACCCACAGACGGCAGCAGGCGACTAGTGGAACGTCAAGGAGCTGATTTTGAATGACCTACCTGGAGGCGAGTCATCATGCCGGCCAAAAAGTACAAATCGAGGTATCAAAGTAAGAAAGAGGAAAGAAAAAGGAAAGGTGAACCAAGTTTCCTTGTTATACATCCAATTAAAGTTAATCTAGTCCACTTAGTCCACTCCAGACAGCTGCTGATGATGTCTGGATGTTATATGTAGCTTAAAATCTATCATTTTTAAAATTATGAATGTGTGTGTAGGGCTAAACGATTTGGGAAAATAATCTAATTGTGATTTTTCCCCTTGTGAATTAATATGCAATTTTTTGAATTTATTTTTTCTTTTATCCTCTATTTTATTATTTTCATTTTCAAAAAAATATACCATAGTACCATATAGCTTTCATTTGTGAAATTTTGTGAAAGTGCTGGAACAAGTTCGTAGCATTACCCCATGAAGTTCAAGGGTTTTTCTCACTCTGGGTTTCTGCAGTAGCAACAGGAGCACAGCATGCTCTGCGCGACACCCGATGCTGTGCAGCATCTTTTTTTGGAAACTAAAGTAGCTCCACACCACTGACACGCTGTCCCTCTTCAAGATTACATTCTCAGTTCTGTCCGTTTCTGACTGTTCTGGCGAGCCAGAGGCTGTTGCGCAACACATTTAAAAGCAGCATGAAAAGTTGATGCAGCCGAGTCCCACTCGTGTGCTCTCGTCACGTGATCACGTTGTAATCGCGCATGTTGCAGGTAAAAAAAAAAATCACATTTTATCACATCCTGAGCAGGATACACAGGGGGGACACATAAGTGAAACCTTCAAGAAGTGGTGTGTTTATATGTGAATTATTTCAAAAGTGAACTCAGCTTCTATTAAATATATAATTTAAAATTACATAATTTATTGGTTCTCCACAGGATCTGCACCCAGTGCATGTTAGACTGTTACTAGAGGTTTCATACATAAACTAGTGCAGCGCCTGCTCAAAACGTGTGTGTTCACCCGCCAAATGTGAGGTCAATCGGATGAACCCTTGTCAAGGGAAGCGAAAGACAGACAAGAGACTCTTCCCATTTTAGTTGGATGCAAGTTGGCATGTTTTTCCCTCCAAATGTTAGTTGTATGGGCATGCAAGCTAATGCAGGGAAGCTGACATTTGATATCGACTGATCAAAAGTTCGCTTACAACAAAAGAAAACACCAAGGGGAGTAATGTGTTTCAGAAGTTATTGAAATTAGGCAATCTAGCTTTAAAAAAAAAATGTAATCAAAATAGTTTCCATGGACATTGCAGGAACTGTTTGTTTGGACTTCAAAAAAAAAAACTTTTAATTAAGCCTGAATCATGATAAAGGCGAACATCTCCAAGCTCACGCTCCTTCATCTTCTGCCTAATTCACACAAGTATCCTTTCATAAATAAGCTCTGGCGTGGGTCATTAATAACAGGAAAAAGTCATTACATCTCTTCCGCATGCTGAATAATTGAGCTGCTGGCTTGCCTTGTGCGCTCACTGGAAAACGTGCAATCGCACACTTGCTTTGGGCTCCTGATCAGGCTCCTGCTCCCCCTGCTGCTGCAGCAGCCTCCATCACCGCTTTGGCTCGGGCATGCCACAACCTGAGCGAGCACACTTAATTGGATTAGTTTGCTGTGTTCTTATGATGTCCTCGTGCAGACAGGAGTCGCGCACCTTTGATCCCTCGAAGCGGCGAACACAGCCTGTTAACACGGCTCGGCGAATCAGAGGGCGCGAGCGCTGGAGGAGCAGGGCACCTTCGCCATATTCCACAGCCTCGGCTACAACCTGACAACCCTCTCTTCGTTTATTAAACGTGATGTTTTACAAGATCACGCTAGAACAGTATAATTATGATGAAAAGAGCCATTGAAGACATCTAATTGCCATTGATAAGAGAGTCTACGGTGTA
Source organism: Lepturacanthus savala (assembly GCA_030544235.1). NCBI lineage: Eukaryota > Metazoa > Chordata > Actinopteri > Scombriformes > Trichiuridae > Lepturacanthus > Lepturacanthus savala. The sequence continues at coordinate 13,088,574 of CM060476.1, read as the reverse complement.
GAAGGCCTGTTTTGTCAGGAGGTTTTTGTAATCATGACAGAAAACGCATTTACACTTCCAGACCAAGAATGCTGGAGTGCTGCTTAATGTGCTTGCTCCATTTGTTAATGTGAACTCAATGCAGCGGATGAATAGTAATTGAATAATTGAATAGTAGTGCCTCAATACATTTTTCAAAGCATTCTATGTTGAGGCCATCACTGGATTAAACTACTTAAGAACAGAACATTTTTAAATCTGTCATTGTCGGCTGTGCCTAAACGCATCACAGCTCACTGAAGGACCAACTGTTTAGACATTTGAGAGCTCTGTTTAGGCCTCATATGTGTTGATCTATAGAGATATGGTTAGGGAAGACAAATATGTAGTAATGAGAGTTTAGAGAATAGAAAGCAAAACAAGCAGGAATTTGCTTCACTTTGCTATTGTTACACATGAAGCAGAACAATCAACTTTGAATTCTAGTGTTTTGTGAATTCATTTGTGTAAATATGCAAATAAATGTTGGATTTTTAAAGGAGTGTGCCCTGAACAGCTTTGAACAATAAATATTAAAAAAAAAAAACATCAACATCAAAACCTCATTTCAGAAACATCCTGACACGCAACATGACTGTGCTCACCGGAGAAAAAAAAAAGAAACAACCTACCTGGTTTACCGGCATCAAGGAGAAGAAGTTCAAGGGCTCTCATCTTTTTATAGACAGATAACATGACAAAATGTAGTTTCATCATTCAATTTCACTTAATTTCTCCTCTGATTCATGTAATCTTCAAACACATAATTCAGGCTTCAGATCACTTGAAGGTTTTTACTGCTCAACTTCCCACATGGTCTATCATTTCTATACTTGCCGCCTCACTGAGCCAGGATCTATTTCCAGCGTTTCACTGCTATGAGACTTTTCCTCGGGGAAGTCCTTCATAATCCTGCTATCACTATTTGTTTGTGTGTTTTTGTTTTTAGTTTTTTTTTTTTTCCACTAGGTTTTAGATTAAAATTTGTAACACATTTAGATATCAGCTGAATACATTTGCATTTTAAAAAGCACAACATGGCTTTCCTGATGGTTGTGTTACAATGGACATATTGTTTTATTATTATTATTATTATAAGTTTTGTACTGTAAAATTCCTAAAAGATTCCTAAAATTGAGGTGAGGAAATGTATAATATTATTATTTTAGCCTCTATTGCTACTGTAAGGTTGTTGCTAAGGTTGTTTCAACTCACATATTTTGGATAAGAGTTGTTTTTTTTTCCAATAGAAACAACCAGTGTAAACTAATGTACTTGTGTTTAAGTAATAGTGACAAACATTTACATTTAATTTATGTTGTATTTATGTATCTCAATGTGCACAATATGTCAATTAACAATATGATGCACCGTCGCATTATCGCAGCCCTGTAATAGAGAGTAAAGATGACAACTCTTCAAAGTTCACTCCTTATTTTTCATTAGATGCTGTGAAACATCTGTAAAATTATGATTGCTAATGAAAAAATAGAACATCAACTTTCAGGAACGCGGCCTTTCAGTACTTTTGTGTCCCCACCAATGTCAAAATCAAACCTACTCCCTCGGTTCAGAGGCCAAATTGGATAGAAACGTGTGTGGATTGGAAACAACCTAGATTCATGTAATTGGGGCCTAAGAAGGTTTGGACAGGATCATCTCTGGCCTTATTAGCACCCTACAGGATGTAAACACATCACAGCTCTACTGCTATGATTAGAAAAACATTACAGTGACTGTGTGTGTCATTAATGTTCAAGTGAAGGTGAGATATGTGGAATCCATAGTAACTGTGAGCACCAAATTTTAAAAGTAAAACTGTATGATGGTGAAGCCAGATATTACATTTCAAAACCTTGACCATTTAAATCAGAACTGTGTGTGTGGTTGTATGTATGTGCAATATCTTTTGGGTATTTGGGGGAACAGAGTCGACCTTTTAGGACCAAATACTGGGGGAAACAGATGCAGACGACATGTGATAAATGGCCCCAGGCTCGATTCCAACCAACTAATAACATTGTTTGTGCTTTATGCAGTTGGGGCGCACACACATTCTTTCAACAATCATTAAAGAATATGTATTTTTCCTCAGGCTGTTACTCGCACACTTTACTAAAGCCTTTTGCTTTGTGTTTTACATCAAATTCCATGAATTTTTTACTGTTATTTTCTCTGCTTAACTTTTAGTTTCAAACAAATAAAAGTGTGATGAGGGATCACTTAGTGAGGAGAAAACAACGTAGAAAGGAGCATGGGTGAGAGGACAGAGTAAATATTTAGATCTTAAAAATGTACTCAGTTGCACACAGTGTAATTAGAATGTCAGACATATCTGTCAGAATATTAGAAATAACAATCTACCCACCACAGCAAGCCTGTGTGATTGTATCATCTGTGATTTAAGTCGCCTGCATTTTACGGGCACCAAAGTTAATTAAACTGTCATTGTTTTAGTGTTTATCTTGATGCAATATTCATCCTACTTTATTTATTTTTTTAAACAGGCTTTAATGTTAAGTCAAAACAGTTGATGATAGAATTCATAAATTTGAGTTTCATTACATTAAGATTGGCACCGTGTGGTAATATATATATACACACACACACACACACAGTTGTGTTAAATATAATAGCAGTGAGTAAAGCCCAAATTGTTTTATAATAATTTTTATTTTGGTGTATTGGGTATATCCTAATTCAAATCAAAAGGTATTTTAGCTTCACAATTCCTCTAAATTCCTTGGTTTTGCCTCAGAAACAGCATTTTTGATGTCAGCCCACAGGTTTTCAATGGATTAAGGTCCAGGGATTGGGTTGGCCACTCCAGAACTTTAATTTTGTTGGTCTGGAACCAAGATGCTGCTGGCTTAATGGTGGTTTACTGCTGAAATTCACATTTCAAAGGCATTTCATTTCTAGAGCAACAATTCTATTCTTCAATTTCTGTAAAACGATGAAAAAATGGACACATTTTTCTTCATATTTTGATTTAGGATGTAAAATACAGTAATCCCAATGCATCAAAATAAAAAATCTTATAAGGAGTTTGGCTTTGCTCATGTTTTTAAACACACTGCTATTATATTGAACACAACTGTATATGTACACACACAGTTTTGTATTGTCTATCTTCTGCTTGTGTGTTCCCTCCTGTGTTTTTGCTCAGCTTGTGGGCGGGGCAGAGTGGTTGAGTCGCAGCTCATCTGTTCATTAACATCTCATTAGCTCCTTACACTTATTGCTAGAAAGTAAATAGCAGTAACGTACAGCTCTCCTTGTTATCCTGTGTTCTTGAGTTCTCCTCTCTTCCTGTCCCTACGTCTCTTCTAGTAAATCGCGTCTCCTCTCATCGCTCCAGGATCCAGTTGTACCTTGTTCTGCCCGTCCTCCATCAAGCCTCCCGCCGGACTCTGTCTCACCGCCCAGCTCCCTGTGGTTCCCTGCCATGGAAGCTGCCCCGAACCCTGCCCTGCCTCTCCGAGCCTTTCTACTACCTGCTCACAAGACAATAAAACACTCTTTTTACTGCACTCTGTCCACTCCGGGGTCCTATTATAGACCCGTGACACATATAAGCTCAAAATGGAAACATAATGCTCTGTGCAGTGTAATAGTTGCATCAGTTTAATGCAGTGCTCAGGGGAATTTGCTAATAGTGCATCATTACACTTTATTTTAAAATACATTACTAAATTCAAAGTATTTCTATCAATGGATATTGTTTATTAAGACAAGTCATTGGTATTCACTTACTGTTAGTTCACTGTGGGTTTAGAATTCTTTGGCTTTAAAAATGCTTTCGAATCTTGTTTATTTTTTTTCCATTTCATTTCATATACTTTTATAAGGCTGAAAAAAATTGCTCTTTAAGAGTTTTGAGATGTGGGTTGCAATATTTCAAAGTAAGGGCTTTGAACATGACAGGTAGCTTGCTGCAAAAAGGCTAACGTGTTCTTACAAATTACAAATGACATCTCAGATTGTGGTCTCTCTTCAAACCGATTCCTCCCCCCCAAACAAATATACAAACAATTCAAAAGGTGCATTGCCTGTGTCTATGGACAATTTCACGGCATAACAGCAGAAGTGTGGAAGAGGCAGCGGAAACATCTATTCTGGAGCGTTATCACTTTACCTCTGATTCACCTCTTCTATACCTTCCTGTCACCATGGCAGCAGCAGTAGGAAGCGGTTTGATAACTTGGTTTCTTTATCACAAGAAAGCCTGTCTGACATTTGGACTAAGATGGCTGATATAACATTGCGGGTGACATTCAATTCACCTCTTTGACCCTCTCTCTGTGTGTATTTTCATAGACAAATAATCATAGTGGAGGCAGATGTGTTGTGATAAAGCGATCAAATGAATTGCTAGTTGTGTTGTGCAAACGCAAGATTCTGCTGGACAGTTTCAACCGACTTCATCTTAATCCCACCACTGCTAAATCCAGTATGTCGCCACATCAAATATACATGAAACAGTCTGTTGTGTGCGTCAGGTTGATTTATTGTTTTAAATTCAAGCCTTTCTGGGTCTATAGTCACCAATAAACCTTTATCACAGCAGATATTTTCACCTGTCACGGCAGGAAAAGCACAGGTGTCACTAATAAAGTGAAAGATGGCTCAGCCCTGCAACCAACTCAGATGGAATACACCAATAATTAATGGATCACACTTTACTTTCAGTCAGTTCCCCTATTCAGCATTAATAAGCAATAGGCTATTGAATGGTTTATAAGATTATCATCTTGATGTACATAGATATGGGTTAATGTATTGCAACTTTAACTCCTCCTGTGGGAATTCATATAAGTGGAGGCTGCTGCACAGTATGACCAGGTAATAACAATGTAGTAAAACACACAATGATTCAAATATTGATATGGTGTAAGGAGTTATGTTATAATTGATGGAAAAGTCATATCTCCTTAGAAAAGTGTTCTAGACAATTTATTAAATAATTGTGCACTGCTTATAAATTATGAATAAAGTATATGAATAAAGTATGTGAAAGGTTCAATTTGGAACTTTCAAAAAGTTCCTTCTCATTACTCATATGTTTACATGCACAGCTTAAAGATCCAAAATCTCTGGTGGTTCTTCTACTTTGATCGTATTCTTCTTCTGTGACCAGCTTTCTTGGGTGTTTTTTTGTTCCTGGGTCAAACCTGGGTGTGGAGCATGCATACATACATTGTCCAGTTCAGGGGTGGGCAACCCTGGTCCTGGATGTTACTAACGAAGCTCCATTGTAGGGGCCCTAAAGGTTGATTAGTAAAATCAGGTGTGTTCCTGCTTGGTTGGAACAAAAACCTGCACCTACGGTGGCTCTCCAAGACCAGGGTTGCCCACCCCTGGTCTAGTTTAACTCCGATATACATACCAGAGAAAACCACATTATCCCTGTGTCTTAATCAGAGTTGAAGATCTGATATTAATCAGAGTAACGTGTTTACATGCACATCAGTTATCCAGTTATATTCGGATTGAGGCAATTTTTTTTCCAAGTGTCACGTAGTGAGTGACAGCGACAGCTGTTAAGTGAGTGTCAGTCAGCATCCTGCTACTCGCACTCATCGACTGCAGGCAAACACACATTCTCAGAGTAAACACACAGCGGCTCCTGCTGCCTCGTGGCCTCTGGCCGGTTGGGAGTCGGAACCGCCCAACCTGCAAAAAACACATGTTAATCAACCGCCTGAGCCCGACCTGACAGGCAAACCGCCAACTTCGTTTACCAGCCACGTACACTACGACTCAGCCATCCGTGTCCTGACGTACTGCGGTTTTGTTGCGAAACGTGCACTTGTCACCTTTGGACTACTAAAAGGAAGAGAGAAAATTAGGTTCTGTTATCGCCATGGAGCTTGTTTGTCCTGCTCTTTTGTGTAGGAAATATTGTTTGCTTTAGCTGTGTGTATGTGTGTGTGCTTATGTGTGTGGGTGGGTTCTCAGGAGTGGGCAAATTATCATTGCGGTGAGATTTTGTTGAAAAATGTGTGGTGATTGCTAGGTACCTAGCAGTCTCATTAGGTGGAAAGCCAAGCTGCAGGGTGTTTCCAGTGAAATAGCCCTGTTTTGAGGCACTCTGAGCCCACATAAATGCTAGAACCTTTGATTTTTCACAAAAAAATGAGCCTTTACGCACAAGTTAGGGTAAGTCGTGGTGTGTGTTGGAGCAGGACAGGGAATTTAATGATGAGAATGAAACAAAAGTGGTACAAAACAAAAACTGCATGATAACACGGTGAAGCACACATCAATGCACCACAGAGAACAGAAAAACACACTTAAATACACAAAACTAATTGCAGACAACAGGCAGGTGAGTGAAGCATACGAGACAATCAACCAAAGACGAAAAACATCAGAAGTTGAAGTGACAAGAATCAAAAGGGGAAACCTTCTCAAAAACTAAACTGGACACAGGAGGAAACAGAAAGACAATCAACACCCAACAAACAAGAAAACCGGATAAGACAGTGACAGATTGTGACACATTTGCACATTTGTTTCCAGAACAGAAGTGTGAACATTGGTTAAAGCCAGGTTCAAAAACTCTTCTTTCATTTTGTTGAAATATTAGAATCAAAGTTTATTTTGCAGAGAAAATCTGGGATATCATTTTTTATCACTCCACAAAAACCTGAAAATGCACCCAACATCTATAAAAAAAATCAATTTTGACCATGTTTTTTAGGAATAAAATGTTAATAAATCAGACTATGAATGATATATGAACACAACCTTCAGAATATAGATGAGAACACCACCAGAAAGTTTGGTGTATGTAAATGCTACTGAAGTGGAGATTTCTCCTCAGAGTATGAGGCTGTTGTAAAATTCAACCCTGACCTCCACGCTCATTTCTCCTTCACTTCATAGCGGGGACACGGCTTCCTCTTATAGCACTGGACATAAATCGCATGGCTTTGTCCACATTATACCTCAGGAGATGGGCGGTCTTTTCCGAACAACGCAATTACCCAACACCTTTACACAAAAGCTAGTAAACAAGGTCAACGAATAGCTATATTTTATATATTTATGAAAACAATCGGGCCTCCGTAGATTTAAGTGAACTGTTGGAGTTTGATGCCTGAGGAGGACCACGCTAATTTATGTTCAATTAAATTAGTCGTGTTGAACGTGATAATTACTCATGTTAAGCGAAATGATCATCCAGCACTAGACGCTGATACAATGTGCCATGACTATAGCTTGTGGGCATTTTTTTTTGTCATAACAGTGGGGATGGACTGGCTCTAATTTAGAAGCTGCCTGAAAATATTTAAAACGTGTGTGTGTTTGTGTGTGGTACTACTCATCCTTTGTCATACTATGCTGAAAGCACTGCTTTCTGTCTAATTAGTTTTGGCCATTACATACAGTAAATAGTTTGTATGTGTTAAATGTTTCATATATGATTTTCTCTTTAAAAAGAAGGATACAATGTAATAAACATGCTTGTAAAGGATGAAAATATGTTAGTTTGCTGCAGGGGTAGAAGCTCTGGGTATTTCTGGTAAATGGAGCTCATTATTGATGATTTGGTGCACCTCCAGTTTGCTCTATTTAAACATCTCTCTGCTCTCCATCTCTGTTTGTTTCCCACAGGGCGCAACCTCGCTGCAGAGCTTTTATTCAAATTTAGTTGTTTGCTCATGTATGATCACAAATGTGTTTCCCCAATTCCACACAATATAGAAATTCTAAAACTAATGCAGTGTGTTCACATTGTAAAAGCGCCTATTATGGAGGAGATACTCACAACTAAAAAAAACATTTCACCAAATTGCAGATGGCATTGGGATAGCTCAGGAAGATAAAGAATAAGATTTAATTTGTCCTTCCTTTTCCATCTGTAGAAAATCAGTAAAAAGCGTTCCTGACTGAAAAGAGTTGTAGGACTTTTTAAAAGTGAGTATAGGGTTTGTGTTGCCTCCAGTTACTCAGTTCCCTCATGGTGCAGAGTTTAGTCCTGAGGGCCTGGAGGAGCTAGCAGACTTGCAGATGTGGTTTGTGGCATGATCAGTTTCTGTGGGCAGGACTGGGGTTCGTCCTGAATGATGCTATAAACAGAATGGTGTTATAGATTTGTAATTTTCCACTCAAATCAGGATTGTGTTAGTACTGTTTGTTAATGACGTAACACAATACATGTGTTCATTCATAGTTTTGATGTCGTCAGTGAGAATCTACAATGTAAATAGTTATGAAAATAAAGAAAACACATTGAATGAGAAGGTGTGTCCAAACCTTTGGCCTGTACTGTACATACACAAACCCATTAATGCCCATAATGCCCCATGGAAATTTAAAATTGCCTTCATAGTATTTAAAGGGCTAGCTGAGCTAAGAACAAATCCATTTATTTTTATCCAAATCTTTCAAAGTACTAGCTTAGCTGTACCCATCCTTTTCTCCAATTTCGTGACAATCAAAGGACAGGAGAGGGTGAAATATGATGATGAAAAACAAAGAAGTGACTGTGTTGATAACTGGTTCCAATATAGCTGCAGACAGCAATTTAATTTCTTTTGATGGAGTGTTAATGTGAAAGTGGTCTAAGTAATTTAGACTGCAAGTTTATTTTGACAAATGACCAACTTTTATTACTAAACTATTTCATTGTGATTTGCTACAATTGGCCAAAAGTTACGTACACGCATTTGATAGACATTCGTAGCACCCAATGGCTGGGCTTTCATAAACCACACCTACCATACAAACAAATGAGTGGATGGTTCTACATTGGGAGGAGGTCTAGTGTTAGGCTGTCAAAGTACGAGGCTACAGTGAAAGTTCTCCTTAAATATTTTTTTGTAGTTTGCAGTTAATTATTTTATCAAAATGTACAAATTTTTACACAAAAACTAGAAAAAGAAGGTTCTATAAACACATGGAAAAGCAAATGGATTTTACATATAGAAGTGATTTTAAAAGGATAATGCAATATTTAGCTAGCCAACACTCATCAAGAAAGGTTTTCAGAACCAAAAAATTCACTTTTCCCAAAATTTCAACAGCAGAGTTTGTGTGCTTTTTCCTAGAGTCATTAGTTTCTTTCATGAAAGGAGACTTTCCACGTCCTTTTGTCAACACACAATCACAAACAGCTAAATTGATGACTTTTCCTTGCAATTTCCAGGAACTGGGGCTTTGAATTTCCTGAACCTCCGAGTTCGGCTACCGGGAGTGCCCACCAGCTACTGACGATCCCTCTTCCCTCACCGGTGCCCCGCTGAGCTCCAACCCTCGGCTGGAGCCACAAACTATTCTTCTGCTGCTCCTCGTGCCAGCATTCCACACAATGCTCTTGCGAGGGAGCGAAGGAACTTTACAGTATCTACATGCAAAGGGCCTTCTGCCGCTCCTGGCATTCATGTTTTTATCATCTTGCCATGGCGCATCACTGTATCACAGTGATAAGTAGCTCAGTAGGCACAAGCCTTTTGGTATCTTGGAGCGTTGGTCCTCAACACAACCAGCGTGCGATCAGAGGAGCTCACTGCCAAGAACACTGATGTCATTCAACCCTGCATAAACCACAAACTGGTTCAGAAAAGATGAAAAATTACTTTAGCAAGCTTCATGACAGTAATCTGGCATGCAAATATATTTTCTCCAAATTTGGGTTGGAAAAAAACAATATTTCTAACTGAAATGGATATTTAATCTCTTGTTTCGTAAAATGTTAACCAGACTTTGTGAACCCCCTCTTGTCAGTGTTATTTTTGATGTAGAATTGCAGCTGCTCATTGTGGCGATTCATTTATTTGAGATTATTTCCCAGTAGTATGCACGCACAGCAACCTAATCTGCATTCACAGTTGCCCAGCTGCTTCTATGGGAGAGTACAGAGTTCATTCACAGTGTTATTCTTCATAGTTTCATCTCTGAAAAGTTTATTTATTTTCGACTTGGATCTGGTTGAGGCTTCATGAACAAAGCCAGCTGGTTGACTTTTGTTCTCGTAATGATATTTTCAGATCCCTGCACATTGCTTTTGGCTGGTGGCTGAAGAACTTAGTTGTTTTTGATGAGGTTTTTCAGGCTTTGAAATTTTGCTGTTAATGCCCATGGACTGAGTTCATCTCATAGGTTGTAAATAATCCAACATTCAAATTATTTCCAACCTGAGAAGTTTTTTTGTAGGTTTTTTTTTGTTATCCCATCATTACTGCAGATGCTGGTGTTGTGTATTTGATGTTGATGCTGAAGAAGAAGACATCTACCTCAGACATGACTTCTTTGCAAATAAAAAGTGTTTATTAGGACAATGTCAAAATTCTGAAACTTGAAAAGCTTCTGTGCCAATATGAGACCTACCTCCAGTCATCTTTATATACTGTACTATACTATACTATACTATACATGTCCACACCTCCCGACATTCTAAAGAGACCTATAGATCTGATCAAAGATCAAACTCTATCTATGATCAATCGGGTCTCTGACCTAACCCTCATACCCAAAAGCCAACTCACCATGAGATCCTCTGTCCAGTTATCTTGATGCTATCTAGAGAAGTACAGAACACAGCTTTTAATATGATCAAAAGCCAACAGACATCCATATTCCACATAACGTCACATCTCTTGGGACAAGAATAGACAATACACTACACTGGTAATATTAAAACTGTGGCTCTCGTTAGCCTACCTCCTCATCTGCCATGCTATAATTCCCAAATTCATGAAATAATTAATTTGAGTTGTTTCTTGTCTTAATGTACTCATGGAAATAGATTATTAACAAATGAAACAAGGTGGAAACAATTACCTAATAATTATTGTCCAATTTTTTAAATATTCAATAAGACAATTTTTTTCTCCCATTACAAGTTTTTCGACCTTACCTCAATAAATATGCATTAATATGCATTTCAAGAAAAGAAATTCGGATATCAGATAAAGAACAAGGAACAAAACTGGGAAGTTTGGTGTCTGCAAGTGCTGCTGTTGTGGAGATTTCTGGCTATGAGTCAGTTTAAACATGGTTGATTAAATATGGTGTACCTCAAGGCTCCAGCTTAGTTAATAATAATGCAGCTTTTTTCTTCTTTGCCTAACTCTTTCTATAAGCCAATTGGTTACATGATGTTTGACATTTTAGTTTAGTAAATTGTCAATTAATTCAAGTGACCAATGTCTGTCTTTATAAAATATAATAATAATAAAATGCAGTGTACTGTAAGTGAATTCACCTTGCAAAGGCCATGCATCAGTGAAATGACAGAATAATATGCTCGGCAAAGCACCAGTGACTGTTTAGGGAGCTCAAGGGATCCATATCCCCCACTGAGCTGTGCCTTGCTGCATACGAAACCTCATAAACATCTTTTCCATTGTTAGTCCTTTAAGACTGCTATGTTGATCACAGCTCTGAGAATTTGATGTGTGGCTCCTAAATAAACAGCCAGTCCTATGTTTCCTTGGAAACAAGTGTTGGAAAATGACTGAAATTGTGTTTAAAGCAGCAAAAAACAAACAAAATTGACTGCAAAAATGACTTTACAAGACAGAGCACTTATTATATCAGCCTGATTTAGCCGTACCACCATTCAGCTCATTCTAAATAATTTAGTGCCCTGCTGTCATAGACTGTATACCTTCTGCTGCAAAATTCATACATTGAGAGACAGCTAATAAATATTGAGAAGCCTGTCTTTATACCTTCTTCATAGTAATGCAAGATGACTATGAATGTACTGTATGTACCTTTTTATAAAAAGAAACATTCAATATAAACATTTATGTTTATTCCACTTTTTTACTACGTGTTGTCCATGTTGCATCTGTAGATTGCTCCTAAATTTGTCAGTTTCTCTATTTTATCACAAACTCTAAGCTAGAAATCTGCATTTCTGCAGCACCTGCAGGCACCAAACTTTCCAATTTTAATCCTAACTATATACTGGAGGTTTTTACAGGGGGGGTTGCGCATCATTTGCAGCCTGAATTAATGGAACATTTTATTCCTAAAAGCATTGCAAGCATTATTATTTTTTGGACTGTTGACAGTATTTTCCATTTGATTGTTGGGAGAGATAAAAATACATGTTCCGAACTCCCTCTGTACACATCTTTCACTCTATGATGTCAACAAAATGAAACAAGAACAGACTTTCAGAATATTTCTGTTCTGGGAATGTATCCAAATTATCCAAAAATGTAATATCTGTATGCTTGTAAAGCAAAACATGCAAGGAATTAACTGGGGAAGTTTCATGATTATGTAAAAATTGTACCCAATTTGCCTTAATTGTGTGGTGTGAAAGTTCTATTTTTTTATGCATCTCAAAGCAAGTAATTGCAGTAAGAGTGGTCTGAGTGGTCTCAGTAGTTATATTTACAAGGATGCTTATGTGACCCAAATGATAAGATTCTCTTTAATGTCAGGATTCAATGTGCGGGTATACATTAGCATGAGAGACTGATGCTCTCAAGCACTGTAATTACCTACAGTAAGAGTCTTTAGCCAAAAGAATGACACCCCACACAAGCAGGGAGTGGACTTTGTCACTATTATTCTGCTGTTTCATCTCCTTTGTCTCCAAAGACATCAGTAGCACTGAGATTTGGCATTCGGCCCAAATGCAGCTGGACGCCTTGACACAGCAACTGAAACATCACAGAATGGAAAACTGAAGCATTCAAAAGCTGTCTTTGAAAATCGAAGCGTTCCTTTTTTTTTATTTTTTTTAAGTATGTCATCACTCTACAGTGGAATTTGTCATCTGCAAACAGACGGCATCCTTACTGATGAAGGAGCTGAGCATCGACATCTGCTGCTTTCTGTGATAGCAGCCTCTAAAACACGTTTGATAGCTGACAGCTTTGATAACTCACTTATGACAAATGTGTCTATTTTGTCTCCGGTGTTTATTTGCTGCCGTTTCCATTAATGCTCACTGTGGAAGGGCACATGCCGTGCTTGTCTCATATTATCAAACAGGTATTTTTTTTGCCTCACAGTACATTTGAGTATTCCTCTCATCTGTTGTGGTGTAGAAGGACAACCAAACCTCTTAAATCGCTGAATAAATTAAAGCTTTCATCACATACATATACACTTCAAAGAATTGTACCATTTGGAGCCGTAACCTCTCCGGTGCAGTCGAACTCTACAGTCATGTAACAGTGTTAAAACGGAGGCTGAACTACCAGCGGGACTTTGCTCTCTGTGCGTCCATTTCATCATGTTCCACTCCACCACGAGCTATGTGCTGGTACAAATGCTCAGAGAGGGCAAAAAAGGCAGAACTGTCATCACGACAGGGCACTGGGGTGTCAAAGTGGCAGGCAGCACTACAGGCAAGGTCTGCCAGTGCTATATGAGGATGTCTGTGACAGCTGGAACAGGGCAAAGCTTCAAATGGCCCAGTAAGAGAGAGAGGAAATGTGGATCAGGTGACCCGCATTAGGTCTAACATGAAGATACATGCTTTTTGTCACCTGGGAAATGTCTGTAGACCATGTAGAGCTAAGGTGTTGTTTTGCTTTTTGTTTTCTCATGTTGCAATTTGATGACCTCTCTTTGGGGTGTTTTCTATAAAAAGCAAAGCAATCTCTTGTTAGATGCTGACCACCAGGTGTAATGGATGAAAGAATAGAATGAAAAATGCAAACTGGCATTTCCATTTGATTTTCATTTATGTGCTAAAATTGTGGACCCAAAGCCCGGTGTGTATTGTCTGCGGAATGTAAAATGAGTGTCAGAGGAAGGGCTGTACTTTTGTACATTTGGCAATTGTAGCAGTAATTATGCATCTGCCAACAGGAAAAAATTGAATTTGAGGCTCACATCCACATTGAGGACTCAGTCATAACTGCATTTATAACTGCAACAGTTTGGGCTGACATCAGTTCACTTTGATACGATCACTGCAAGCTGTGGATCCGCTCGTGGATCTTTAATTCTTTGACATAGAAAATAGAGACAAATGCTTTATAAGCTCTACATGCAATTGGGAGTGTATGCCACTGGGAGATTATAGAGCGCTGCAGGGATATTTTTTATAGGCCAAACCAGATGTTAGCATCACCATTGTTCCCTCAACAAAAAGCTTTTAGGATTTTTTCCATTGGGATTTGGATTATTACAGGATTTGTATTGTATTGTGCAAGTCAGGAGAGTTGCGGGTATGGTATTAATGTGCTAATAAATGTACCAATGCTGTGTTTCCCACACATAGACCAATCAATGGCGCAGCGCCACAGAATGAAAACAGAGTGCCACAAATTGCCTCTTGTTTTTCCAACACGATTCGGTCATTCTCGCCCAGGCGCACAGAGAGCAAGAGAAAGTGAGACAACAACTTTGCATACAACTCAGACGTCAGGTTAAGTTGCAGCTCCCCTAGCGCCACACAATGCTACTTGGTCTGTAGGAAACACTGCAATGTACCAACACAGCCAGAGAAGAAGCCATAATTTGTATTTGCTTGACTTTATGACGTTGTGCTATGCAGTAGCTCTTTCTGCCTGTAAAGGTTCTCAGCAGTGCCCACCTGCCCCCGCTGTTGAACTTTTGTCAGTCTTCTAAGTAAAATATCAGCCAATCAGAAGTATGGCTCATCAATATTTATGAGACAGACCAAAATACGACCTGTGCTTTCTGCAGCCCCAACAAAGCGCTAGAAAGAGCATGGTAAAAGTACACCAAGTTAAATTTTTGTACATTAATTCACAAGTATATCATGTTGAGGATATCAAAACTTCAAACAGAACCCAGAAAAGTGCATGATATGGGACCTTTAATAAAAAGATAGTAAAAGCTAATAAAAAGCTAAATGATGACATACTCCTTTAGGTCCTGAGATACCATTTATCCACTACATCCTGCCTCTGTGCCAGTTTTCCACACAGATTCCACAGGACAGGTTTTAACTCTTATGGTCTGGTTGGCATCTTGGTTATCATTTTTGTAGAACATGTGACTGAACCTTTTGGTCTCACTGACAGTCAGAATCTGTTTGGGACATTGTAGAACAAAGGAAAAGTGTAGCAAGAGTTTCTCTTTCTATTCTATAAATGACTGAAATTGAGATAAATCAAGCTCGGCCTCGCTTGAAATCCACTTTTTATTCAAAGTGGAAAAAAATTATGCAGTCTAGATCATGACGACGAATGTAATTCAGCAATATATGAGTCACTCAAATCGAATTAACCACAACTTTTTGAAGTTTATTGCTGTATTCCTTCAGCTGGAGCTGTCAGCACTCTCTAGAGAAGCTGATGAATGCTGTATTGAACCCAAACACATACTGACACTTTAATGACCTAAAATAGTTGTTTTCCTGGTGCCATCAAACTGCAAAGTGGTAATCAGCCCATCTGTTTAATCATTTTAAAATCATCGCTGCAGGTACACTCTGGATCCACCACCCACATTGTTTTCGAGCATCGTGTGTACCGACACCATCTGGCATTAAGTGAGCCTCTCTGAGAAATATGGCTGCAGCATGGATGTCTGACTGCCAGAGGCAACCTGGGGCAAGTGCTTTGTAGTTGAAGATATGTTTACAGTGTCTAATAGATCGGCATGGGGCCAGGAATCTGGCCTGTCCACCTCAGGCCACACACCAGGGTCAAGCAAGTTGGTGGAGTGAAACGCTGAGGTTTAATCACCAAGCACTGAAGTGTTGAAGGGCGAGCAGAAAATTCAGGCTTTGAGCGAGCGTTGGTGGGAAAAAAAAAAGGAAAATTATGTTTGTGATCTCCCTTTTTTACCACAGTTTCCGTCCTAATACAACTGCCAAGACATTTTCTGTTGATGGTATTAATTTAATGTCAAAACTCCTTGTCTGCGGGCTTGAAAAATTTGCATGCATATCATCTATTCCCCCAAGTCACAATCCCCATAAAACTCATTGCTTCCCCTCCCCTTGCCCCCTGCACAGGTGACAAGCTAAAATGAGAGATAGCTCCATTTGCTTCCTATAGCTAATTGGATTAGTGCTTAAGGCACTACAATAACGGCGGAATTTAGAGAGGCAGGCGGAGAGAATGGGGGAGTGGGGAGTTGAGTGGTAGAGCCAATTTTCCAGTGAAATGAGCTTTGCTCCAGGTGAAGAGAAAACTCCTGCAGAGAAATAGAGAAGCTCTGTGTTGGGAGATTTTATGCTACCAGACGCTGTAACATTGTGTCACAGAATTTACATTCAGTGCTTTTACAAGAAGGGGCATGAGGGTTGTAAATGACATGTTTATATCATCGTCACAATGCAGCAAATTAATTACATGTCATAATGGGAGATGATTTGGTCTTTGTATCACGGCCATGGAAAATGCTTTTGATGAGTGGGAGGGTGTGTGTCATTTTAGATAAGAGCATGGCTAAATAACATGAAAACAGAGGCAGGGCAGGAATCGGGAGGTCCGGTAAATTTTAGGCCAGCCGAGGGTCAATCGAGGTAGCCCATGTCATGTTGATGCGAACGTCTTGGCAGTGGCCGTCAATAACGTAGAGCACGTCATTGAGCTACTTTGTACTAAATGCCAACCACCTTATGAATTTCTGTTTAATAGTTACAAATTCTGTGGGTCCAACCAACATTTATAGCATTTAGTCTGTATCGGCTTATCCATCTCAGTTCTCTCCCATCAGTACATACATAGCCTTTAGGTATCTTAAATTAATTCTTTGTATTTTTGGAGTGTTACTGAATCTTTGTTGTCACAAATAAATAAATATATAGGTTTGTTTGCCCTAAAATTCAGAATGGAGCAGCAAAGCCTCCTGGGAATGGGAAATACATTTGCTAGGTCAAGTCTATTACAGAAATGTAGGGGGATAGATGAGCGGCCCCCTCCTCTAATGGCATGGCCCAATAGCCTCTAGTTAAAGTAGTGTTACTTTTGATAGTGAATGGCTTTGCAGGTGCTTTTTTGATTAGCATGGAAGGCAAGGAGAGAGGGGGTGTGGGTGATAATCCCTTTTTATATCAAGAAGGCCAAGAAGAATTAGACACATGTGCTAGGAGAGAAATACACTTGACTTCTATGAATACAGTTGCTGTTAAAAAATATTTAGCAATTAAAATTATATTTAACCCTAAGCCTAACATGTCTTAACATGTTAGATATCAATGGTAACTCAAAATATAATGTCTGGGTGGCATCTTGGGCCATAGTCTGGGCTGGGAGCATTATGTATCTTGCAGAAAGATACTGTTAGAAAAAGACACAATAAAGAAGAAGTGAATTCTGGAAGATATTATTATACATATGGATGTTATAAATATAGATATACATCTTTCCATAGTTTTGTTTTGATGTTTTTATTTTGATTTCAATTACCCCAGAAAAAGCTATGAATGTACACTTAATTGTCAATAATACCAATAATGTGTATATGTGTAATTGTCAATAATGTTGCCTAGTGCCATCTAGTGGTCAGATTTCATATTTCTGTGAAATCCTTCCTAATTGTGTAGACATGGGAGAGTGGTGTTGGTGGGGTAGGGGATTTCCATGCAAAAAGCATAACATTCATAATCTTGGGCTTCATCCAGATTTAAAATAAATGAAATCCATGATGATCCTCCTGTCTTTTTTTGTTTGTTTGCCTACACCTTAACCACAGTGTTGTCACACAAAACAGTATTTGTGAAATTATACACACATCAAAAAATGTTGATATGATACATATGTCAAATATTAACATTCTGCAGAAACATAAGCCATTTCCCTCTGGGGACAGGGTTAGAGTAAAAAAGAAGAAGGGTGTGGGGGGGGGTGAAATCCTGAGTATATTTTTTTAACAGGTCGGTTCAGTTGCTGTTCTCTATCTGTTAAAACATTCTTCCTGCACCCTGGCAAACTGCCTTCACAATAATCAGGGCAGAACAACAAAGGTTATTAAAAAACACCATGGTGCAAAATTGTACCGAGGAAGTTAATTCAAGAACTTCGACTGGCCTATTTGCATGAAACCTGTCCACACTCTTCATTCTTGTTAGAATTGTTTCTTCATTATATCTCACCATTGGTGGTACACGTGCAGCCACCTTTTTATGACAATTTGCTCAGTTCTCCAGGAGGCAGTAAGAGGTTTGCAATATGCAGAACTCATTTAACCTAATTTAAACACGACGAAAAGAACAAAATGCACCTTTTAAAATGGAAGTCTCAGGCTGAGACAGACACACCGCAATCATTTCATACAAGCCTTTTATTGGGGGAATCCAACCACAAATGATGAATTATCAGGACTCTGGTGCACATTATGAATCCTGGTATTATGATCATGCCTAGTTTTTTTTTTTATGATCTTTGCCTAGTTTCCAGGCAGGATCGGAGCACAGTAAGCTGTCATATGAGTTCACTGTTGTTTACTTTGGTTACTCACAGTGATATTTAAAACTCTGTAGAGCCAATTCTGAAAATTACATTTTGTAGACACATATTTGATGAACTAATGCAATAAGCGCTAATGTCGGTGACAATTACATAGTGTTTCCTTCTTCTTCACTACTTTTTTCCATAAAACAAAAAGAAATATGCCAGAGTTACACAGTTGAATGCTGCAGCAGTAAATGAAAATACTAATCAAAATAGAAACTGTTGTTACTACCCACATGGGACGCGGCCATGTTTCCCCATCATAAGAAACTACAAACTGTATCTTTAATAAAAACTAGGGGAGGGGTAGTTGCAGAATGTAATTATATTGATAGGAAAAGAAAAAAAACAGTAAATATGTTAATTAGGTGTGAATTTTAAATCCAGTATATGTATTGTATGAACATGAATAGTATCCCATATCCTCCAGAATATGACAATAATTATAGTTGTATAATTATTACTCCTCCAGAACCTTGATTAGTGTCACGATGTATATTTATTTGCGTGAATATCCATTTTTTTTTTTTATTGCAGATGCCTCACATTTACCTATTACCGGCAAAATGGGACTAACAGTTTTATGGAGAGTGTAAATAAAGGTAGCAGTTAGTGACAGAAAACATGGGGGGGGGCTAAGGTTTGAGGCTCAGTATTAAAACATGACATGAAATGGAAAATTGCTGAGATGCAATAGGAAAGACAAGGACTTATGGCAATTCTCCAGTGCTGATTTATCTGATGAGAGGGGCGATTTAACACTTCTGCGCTGATTTGTGGGTGTTCTTCATGCCCTGTCCACCTAGATCAATATGGGTGTCAGAGTTATGGCCTTAAATTGCCGTTAGATGCTCATTACGAAGCAAAGCTCAATAGGATCGAGGGTGTGGGTACGGTGCGTGTAGGTGTGTGTGTGTGTGTGCACCTGTGAGTGCATCTCTCTGAAGTGCCTGCCAATAAACACCAAGGCCATGAGTTGGTCTGAGTTGCAGAGATTTAATCAACCGGAGGCATGATGTCTCCTTCTCACATGTGAAAATACAAACCAGGGGGGAAATGACTTAAACTCTCCTTGAAGTTACCTCCCGAAAAGCGCGGCTCTCTTTGTATACCATATTACGTACAGCAAATAATGTTGCAGTGCAGATAAAACATGAAATAGCGTGTCCACAATGGGATGATCAAAGGCCAGAAAAAGCAATAAAAGTAGTGTGTCTATCCATCAACGGGCTGCTGAACACCTAGAATGATTTCAGTCTCAGGTGGACTGGATGCCTGACGGACTCTCCTCTCTAAATCACATGGCTGCTCTCTTATTTCCTGGATGACTGGACAGTTTCTCCCCTCAGTCGAGTACAAAACAAGCAACTTCTGGAAAAGGGAAACTTCGCCAGTCGCTGGCGAGTCACATTTATGTATTATTGATTTCTCCTTTTGTGTTCTGCTGAGGGGACATCAGCACATCTTATGTGGCTTAAAGTGATAAATGGGATTCCACACACGCATTCAGTTTTATAAGTTGGCTAACTGTTTTCATTGAGGGGAGACGTGACAGGCGAACAGGGCCAAAAATGTGAAATAAAAAGTTTTTGATGTTTAAATATGAACTGGGGCACTAGCTAATGCACTAATTTGTATACATTTCCAGAACCGAAATGTGGAAATCTTTTGTGTTTTATTTTATATATATGTATATCAGATCAGGCTAAAGCTGCATGATTAATTGATTAGTTCCCAACTATTATATTATTGCCAACAAGAAATTGATTTCACTCATTTTTAAGAAGAAAATGTCATATTCTCTGGTTACAGCTTCTCAAATCTGATTATTTTCTGCTTTCTTTAGTCTTTTATAATAGAAAACTGATGATCTTTTGGTTGTGGACTGTTGGTCTGGACAAAAAAAAAATTTGGGGTTGAATCTTCAGCTTTGGGAAACAGTGATCCACATTTTACGCAATTTTTTATAAACCAAACTACTCGATTAATCATTTTAATATATTGATTAATCAACTATCAAAATTCTTGTTAGTTGCAGCCCTAGATCAGTCCTAACAACACTGGTGAATATGAAGAACCTCCCTCTTTCCTAGCTCAACTTATAGGGGGATACATTTTATTTCAGGCTGACACAAATTGCCATGTATGATAAGTACAAATAAATGTTTTACTTGAATTGAAGATTATTAAAAAGAAATATATTGACCTGAAGTTAGCACTGATGCTTGTTTGTATTTTTATTTTGCGCTGCAAGGGGTAAAAACATCCACAAATCCAATAAAGAGTCCTTTTAACAGCTGTACTCTGATAGCATCCCAGAGCAGCTTCCCCCTAAATGGGACACCATTACACAGTGGATGTGCTAGTTGTGAACAATGCTTAGCTTTTAACGTAACACAAGCTAATGTAGTCAATTAATGATGCAGCCATTAGAGCAGATAAGCAGTACTCCGTTCTATCGGGTCCTTACTCTTGTGTTTTGTTTTGTTTTTTGATTCGGAAAAATAAAAGTACACCACCTTCCAAAATCATCACCTCTCCACAACCAGTGGGTCACGACAGATACTCTGTATCCATATTTACTGGCAGTCTACGAAGCGAGACACGCCACGTCCTGTAGAAAAAGGCAACCTACTGTTGGATGACGGGGCCCAATGCGACCTGTTCTTCTTCGGAAAAAGGAGAAAAAACACACACACACACCCGACAGTATCAGGTTACCTTGTTCACTTCCCTGTCTGATGTGCTTGGCTGCCGACTGTCTGAGGACACGGCTGAGACCATCCTAATGAGAGATAAGAAAAGAACAGAGGCATGCCTGTGTGTTCCAGCATGTGTCGAGCACACTGGGTACAGAAGGCTCATACTGAGGCTGTGTCTGCACTATATGCCAGCTGATTTTTAAAAAAAAGCAGATTTTTTTGTGTGTGGGTGTGTGTGTGTGTGAAAATGACTTACATCCACACTAGCATTGTTTCATGAAGACATCTTCTCACAGAACACGAGGGATGGAAATAGACCACAGAGGAGGTGAAGTATTCTCAAGGGGCTTTCTGATGAAGTCGTAGTGAATCAGCTGATATATCCAACCCATAATCACAAATTGCCACTTATTGAGCCAAACAAAAAAAAAAAAAAAACATACATTTCATCAGGTTATGTAAAGAACCCAAAAAGAGAACAGGTTGCCAGTTGAGTTAAAAAGTTTTCAACAATGAGGACAGTACATGGCGCTAGACAGCTCTGGAAAAATAAGTGACCATTGCATTTTTTTCTGAAATCAGAATCTCTACATGTATTCCAGCCATTCCATTCCAGCGTCTGCTGAATTCCAACACATGCACACCTCATTCTGCTTAAAGAGGTACTGATTAGGTGAAACCTGAACCAAGGTCAATGGTAAAGACTTGTGGAGAGCATGGCAAGATGCATAAGAGCTGTGATTTTCTGAAAGACCTACGTGCGCGACACCTTCCCACAGTGGGAAGCGAGAATGATAATAAGTGAAATGGCGAAAAGAGTCGTTTAGTTGAGAAAATGTGTCAGAAGTTCTCTTATATAGGAACACTGGGTTCAAAGATTCCAACGAGGAGCAGAAGCAACATAACGTGGAAGACTTGCTATAAGGACATATCTGCAGCTCTTGGCATCAAAACAAATCTGTTTAACTCCCTCAAACAAAAGCACAAAGTCACAAATAATCATTTTAAGAATTTTGATTTAAAAATAATCATTTAGTTTTTCCTATAATCAAGCAGTCCTACACTATGATGTATATATTTATTATATACATCACAATGAGGACCTACCTAACATACAAAGAGAGTCAGTGACAACTGACAACCTGGAAAGCTGTAAACTAACCAAAAGATCCTTTAACTTTCTGACTGATTTCTTCATAAACAATATTTAAGTAAGTAGAGAACAATAATGGGTATTATATTAAGAGTAATTACAGATGTTTGTAACTTTGTTGAGAACAGTATTTCCCAACAAATGAGCCTTGCAGCAATTAGAGATCAATCAGAAGAAATGGACATTAATTGCTTCTTTTTTCTGTTTGATAGTCTCATTATCATCTCCTCTTCATAGTTATCAAGGTTAACTAAATGAAGTGTGAAACTAAGCACCTACAATAGCACTGATGTGGTAAGAAGTCAAACCGGTCATTATAAAGAAATAAGGTATAAAGTTAAAAAAAAAAAAAAAAAAAAAAAGCACCCCATAATATCACTTCTATATGTTTCACTCACCTGTTGTTCCTCAGCATGGAGTTAAGTTCCCTGATGTCGTCCATAGAGCTAAAAAAAAAAGTCCAAAAAGGTGATTTTTAAAAAAAAATATCCCCCTCTTCTTCATTCTCATCTTCTTCATTGAAACACCTTGTATATGACAATGAGCTGCAATGTGTTAGCCACTGTTAGCTAGTAATGCTAGCAGTGACGTTAGCTTGATAGTTCCTCCTCATTATCATCAGGTGTGTTACAATGAGGTGTAAAAAGAACAAACGATGCAGTTAAACTATTCCTAATGCAACTGGATTGTGCTTTATGTCTATTTTACCTGCTAGCAAGATTAAATAAAAAAAAATTAAATGGAAAAAAACGGTAAGTTGACAGTATGACACCATGACGCATTCACGGACACACAGATTCTTCAGGAGCTTTTAAAACTCGAAGTTTCCAAACCCACTCAGAGTGGAGGGGCTTAGTGAAGCGGATTCTAAAGGGGAGGGATCAATAATAATAGAAAAAAAACACAGTGCTAGAGATTACTTTAGCCACTTTTTATTAAATATAAGTATTTTTCTCTCTATTTAATTAATTCTATTTTAGTTTTATTGTCTTTTATTTATTTATTCAATGACTTAAATTGTATTTAAATGTCATTTTATCATGTATTTCACCTCCCCTCATGTATGGAGCTTGTCTCTGCTCTGCAGCTGTGGCCTGGTTCTGGCACAATCAAGACACACACATGCACACACAAAAACTTTATTCAAAATATTCATCCAAACAACAAAAAGTCCAGTTACTTTGTCACACTGGGGAAAATTTAGTTGCAGCCAAGTATTACAAACACATCCAATCCAACACCCAATCCCTAAAATACAAAAGACAACATAATAAAAAAAAACACAAGGACAACAATGCATTATAAAACAATATGATATACAGTAGTAAAGATCACTTCATATGTAAAACCTAAAACAAGGATGGGCAATGTGCTGAGTGCAGAAATGTGAAAAAGCAATTGTGCAAATTCAGCATTCCTATGGCAGGGTTTAATTCCTTTAGTCCTTTGGGGAGGAACTCTACATCTTTTCTATAACTCTATCTGAAAATGCATGTTCAGTCAGGCATATTAGTTCCATTAAATTATTTTATTTATTTATTTATTACATTTAAAATGATTTTAACAGAGAAAGTTATGTCATTATTTTTTCCCATATAGAAACAGAGAGTTTTAAGATTCACACACTGGAAAACATTTCTGAAAGCTTAGGTTTTTTTCACAGCTTAGTGTGGAGGTATTCAGTTTAATGCACTTCAATACTTTGCTGCCACTTCAACAAGACAAGCAAGTTGATTGGAATTTGAGTGCAGTCACAGTGCAGCTCAAAAACAAAGAAACCCATTTCTGCTCCCCTCCTAACCCACCCAGCAGTTTTATACTTGTTACACTTTAAATGTAAACTCACGTTTTAACTCAAGTTACATCATAACCGTATATGCATCACTATACCAGAGCTATCCTATCAACCAATCAGATTGCAAGATTTTAACTACCCTTTTCATAAAATAGTATTAATAGTCTTGTTTATATTAAGAGTTTCCTGCAATTTGCACTTTGTGAATATGAAATTATGTTTTATATGAAAAGTTAACGGGCGACACGGTGGCGCAGTGGTTAGCGCTGTTGCCTCACAGCAAGAAGGTCGCAGGTTCAAGACCTCCTTGGTCCTGGGTCTGGGACCTTTCTGTGTGGAGTTTGCATGTTCTCCCCGTGTCTGCGTGGGTTTTCACCGGGTACTCCGGCTTCCTCCCACAGTCCAAAAACATGCTGAGGTTAATTGGCAACTCTAAATTCCCCATAGGTGTGAATGTGTGAGTGAATGGTGTGTGTGCCCCACGATTGGCTGGCGACCATCTGGGGTGTATCCCTGCCTCTCGCCGTAACACGCTGGGATAGGCTCCAGCAGACCCCTGCGACCCTAATGAGGAATAAGCAGGTATAGAAGATGACTGACTGACTGACTGAAAAGTTAACATCAGATTTGTATATTTTCTACAACTAAATCAATACTGCACAAATGGAATACATACAAAATGAATTGCCCAGATTGACCTGTTTTTTAGGCTTCCGGGACAAAGTCAGTCCTTTTTATACTCAAAGAGTCTCAAGTGTTTTGTACCTCTGCTTCCGCTGAATGCATTTTTTACAATTAGTGTCGAGATAAAAACGTGCCTTCGCACCTGCACTCGGAATCCTAACGCACGTTGCATTCTGGGATTATAGATGCATGCGTTATTTTTTTTAACCTAGTTTATCCGGAGAGGCTTTTGTTCCATCATTATTCACGGTCATTAAGATACATTGAGTCCTGCAAAATCGTCGAGGACTATTACAGACTCGTGACCGATTTTTACCAGATTTGTCTGAGGGAGCAAACAAACAGAGCCACCTGCTCTGCCCACCGAGCTGTCACGGCTGCACGGAGTTTAAATGTGTTCAATATGTACTCTCACGCTATATTTCCTCCCGCTAGAATGTGACAGTGGTGATCCTTTTACGTATGATTGCATGTGTTTGTCTTAGTCACTTTGACAATTTACCATTTTCACAGGTCATATTAGGCTGACAGCTTATATTTATGATTTCAATCATGAGCTTTTACCATTACTGACCATATGTCTGCCTGCTGTAACATTCAGATGCCATAAAGAGGCTGCCTTTGAAATATAAAACTGAAAATAGCAGAATAGCACTTTCACACTCCCTATATCGAATTGTTGGAAAGCTTCAAATACTTTGACATTTCTGAATGTGCGGAAGCCGCAGCCTATTTACTGCGTGACAGAGGTTTATCTTTGAATTGTAGAAGTGCCAAAGTTTTCACTTTTTTTTTTTCATGATGCACACATTAGTTTTGCCATTTTTCAAACTGAATTTCCATAGAAAAAGCGCGAGATGTTAAACAAACAGCCACCGTGCCGCGAAGATTCGTATCTTGCTGTCATAACACTCCACTGAGCTCAGCTATTCGTGCAGGAGAATTTGGGAGACACGGTTTTGCTGGAAGAACACTACACATTCGGCATAATTAGGATTTTTGGATGGCGGCGTCTCTCAAGCTTGTAGCTCGTGTAGCTAATCCTAACAGGCTATACAATGTGATTGTCAGGGGCTATGGGAGAAACTGTTAACTCACAAACAGAGCCTGTTAGCTGCCACATGGGGACAATACCCACATTCACAGGTAAAAGTCTTTGCCACTGGGGAAAGCACTTTTATGAATCGTATCATCATATGGCATTGCATCCGATCTGCACAGAAATGACTTAGATCAGAGTCAGTTTATAGAATGCAAGAACATTATTGATACCTTCAAAATGATTTCTAAAGGAATAGTTTAACATTTGGAAATGTACTTGTTCACTTTACTTGCTTAGTTAGATGAAACAATTGATACTATTCTCCGATGTGTCCCTCAATATGTTTATATGTATTTTTTTCTTTAATATTCACCAATACAAGCACCTGCACAGGGCATCAAGTAACAGGTTGCATTGTTTATTTAATCAGTACAAAAGCAAAAGTGTAAAAATAAAGAGACAGTGCTTTTACCTATTACACGCTTGACTATTTGTTAGCCAAAAAAACAATTTCAACTTGAATACACTTAATTTACTATACACATTTGGGTTTTTTTTGCATTATAAACCCCCTTTTCTATGGAGCCCCCCCTGGTGACACTAGGTAAACAATAAATAATGCATGAATTATGCAGACATGACCGGTTCTCAGTGGTGAAGTTGGCTCGTTATCCGATATTGACGTTTGCTATTGACTGAGCTTTCAATCCGGCATCATGACAATTTGAGCTAAACTCTATTTCAGGTTATAGCACGTTCATCGTGCTGCGATCAACTATGATGATTTCCTCACCAAGTTTTATCAGACTGTAACATGCCGTTCTCACAGCATGATGAACGTGCGATAACCTGCACTCTTCAGTTTTAGCTGAAACTGTCATGATATCTGATTGAAAGCTCAGTCAAAAGGGAAGGTCAATATCCAATAAGGAGCAACAATCAACGCTATCTCCATGGAAATAAAATCAATAACTATCTCGTGGCCATGAGTTATTTTTTATCTGTAGTTTTCAGTCTTTATACTGAACTAAAATAATATCTCTTGGCTCCGGCTTCACATTAAACAGACTAATATGAAAGTCAATGTTCTCATATCCTCTCAATAATAAAGTAAATGAGTATATTTCCCAAAATAAATATAAATACATTAGATTGTGGTATAAAAAAAACCTCAGAGAAAAAAATGTCCTTTTACTTTAATACAAAATGCATTAAAATAATAAGTAAAAATTCAGACTTAAAAGGTTAGACTACATATATATAGATAGAAGTAAAATGAAAGGCCATAGCCTAGGAAGCCAGTAGGTGACTAGAATGAATTTAAATCCATTGATTTTCATTTAATTGTTGATGACTTTGGGAGTATGGGGCTCATTAAAACAAGCGCACAATGCAGGTTCACATTAGCTCCATCAAACTCGCATCTCTGACCTCGGAGGACCGCTGCATTTAACAGGGAGCTGCTCCTCATTACTTATCCTTTATCTGCTGTCCTATTAAAACCCTTGTTCTGTTGTTTCTTTTTTTTTTTTTTTTTTAGAATTTTCTATTACTGTCTTTCCAAATCAAATCTGTTGCATAAATCAGCAGCTCTGTGTCTACATAGGCAAGAAAAGAAATTACTTATGTTGTTAGCTTTGAGAAATCTGGGTATTTGGGGAAGTAGTAAGTCTGTAAATAGGGAAAATGGACCAGAGAAATATTCCTATCATCCCAAATACTGCACTTTTTTTTTTTTGACCAAAGTATGATTTATATGTAAGAGGGAGGCTTCTTATAATCTTTGCAGCGCAGCATCAGGTCTGCAGTAAACTAATGTATATGCTGATATGCCTTCCTGGATGGTGGATGATAGCTCATGCGTCATGACTGCAGGCCTATCACTCGCCGCGTTCCCTTCCCGTAGTGCGAGCCAATATGTTCAGTAGATATAGATGTGGGTATTGCCTAATGGAATCCAGTCAGCATGGCTGATATCATCACCAAGTCACACTGGCAAACCTCGATAACACCAGGTTCTCTCCCTCTTCGGAGCCATGGCAAGTGTCCTGAAGAGCCCTGCAGCCCTACATATTAATACTTCTCGACATTTGCTGGGTGATAAACAACCCGGATACAAATATATAATTTTTTTTACGACTCCACTTCGACAGAGCTTCATCGAAGACTATCTCTAGCTATTTTCTCTTTTTCGTGGACCCGTATCTGAAACAAATGCTGTCCTCAGTAACCTGTACTTCTTAAACATACATCACAGAAAGTAAAGCATAAAGAAAGGTCTGCCAGACTCGGTCGCAAAATTGTATTATGTGGAATCAAAGGGATCTTTTTTATTCATTGTTTTTTTGTGAAATTTGCTTGTTTACATGACTGCTGAAAGTTAAAGGCGGACTATATTAAACGACCGACATCTAGTGTCTCAAAATTATAGTTGCTACACAATAAAAAAACAATCCAGCAGTCGGGTTGCCAGTTTTTTTGCCAGCTGCACCATTACACAATTGTAAGTGATGAATCGTAAAGGATAACTACAAATTTCAACTAATCAGTTCATATTAAAACACTATTTAACATTCATTCTGCTATCTATTATCAATTAGAGGCATATCTATGAGAACCAGCCATCGCTAGCCTGTTATCTTTCATTCTTTTCATCTTGGCTGCTTAGGATTCCCTCTGATTTGTGTGTCCTTTAGTCTTTTAGAATTGGTTGGCTAGCTAGCTAGGTATTCGATTCTAATAAGACTCTAGCCAGCTCTCAACTCAAAATTATTTCATTTTCTGTAGCCTGGAGGTGGTGATTAGACCAGCAGCTTTCATTGCAGTGCCAATGAGGCTGAGGGCAGATAGAGAGATGGAGAAACTGAGGTTTTGCACAAAGTTACCTATTGGGCAGTGGTGTGGTGATAATGAATAAAGAGATGAGTAAATTTTCAAATACACTAAGTTAGCAAGTGAGTTACCTTAACTTACAGATTAAGGAGAAAGGTTGTCATTTCCTTGTGCATTTTGATGTCATGTAAATCATTTATGAGTCCATCTTGCATATGGTTCACCAATATTAACTGGGTTTGACTCCAGATTTATTGAAATTTTATAGCAGATTTTGTGAACTGCACAAAAAGAAAATGCAAATTGATGCCCGTTTTCATTCCTTATTGTTTTGCGATTTTTGGGAGAGGGAGAATTTGCTGTGAGATTACGTCATAAGAGAGTGAAAATGTGTCCATGACAACAGTTGACACTAAACTTCACTTGAGTTGTGCTTGGGTTGGTTAAAAATGTCGGGCCAGTGCACGTGTTAGGCTTCGGTTTCTATCTCTCTCTCGCTCGCTCTGTGCATGTGAGAGTGAGTGAAAGAGAATGACAAAATTGCTTTAAAAAAAAGACGCAGAATCATATATGACGCTTGGTTTTTGCCACAGATTGATCTATGCGCATCTTTTGGTGAATTGCTTCCACACCCGCCGGCTGTCAAAGCTTCAATCAGAATCTATTTTTTGTCCTCGAATAATCGATTCTCAAAATATGGTAATCAGGTCTGCCCTACTATGACACTTTTTATATAGAGTAGATGTCTTTATATTGTTATATAAAGAGATCCAACATTCCCCCAGGAGCAAGAACTTGGCAACAGCAACACAGGAAAAACTCACCTTTAATGGGAAGAAACCTCAAACAGAACCTGACTCTAGGTGGGCGGCCAACTGCTTCGACCAGTTGGCTCAAGGGATAAAGATGCACAGCAACAGCAATTATACTAATAACAGCTATAATCATAAGCTATAATCAATAATAATAATAACGGTAGCAATGTTCGTTTGGCCGGTCCTCCAGGTGAGCTGGGCTTTAATCAGAGAGCCATCAGGTGGTCTGCAATCATGGTGAGAATGGTGCAAAAACCTGTAATGTATGACATGAGTTCATACAGATGGAGGGAGAAGAAAAGGCAAGCTCAGTGTGTGATGACGCTCCACATTAGTCTAATAGCAGCAAAGATAGATTCAAGGCCAGTCTGAGCCTGTCCTAACTATAAGTTTTATCAAAAAGAAACATTTTAAGCATGTTCTTAAATATAGAAAGGGAGACTGAAGTTTAAAAAAAAATGATTCCACGGAAGAGGAGCCTGATAGTTGAAGGCTCTGCCCCTGATTCTACTTATAGAGACACAAGGAACCAAAGGTGAGCCTGGGTTCTGCACAGTGTTCTAGTTGGGTTATAGGGTAATATAGCTCTTTAAGTTCTGATGCTGTCTGGACATTTAGGGCTTCAAGTCAGGAGGATTTTAAAGTATATGCAGGATTTTACAGGGAGCAAAGAAGCTAATATTATCACTTTTCCTAGTTCTTGTCAGCACAAGTGTGGCAGGATTCTGGAGGCTTGAGCTGGAGGGTTTTTAGAGACATGTTGGAGCACATAAGGAATTACAGGAATCCAGCCTAGCTTTAAGAAATGTGTGGACTAGTTTTCTGCATCTTTTAAAGACAGGATGTGCTTGATTTTTCAATGTTGCATCAGTGAAAGAAAACAGTCCTTGAGGTGTGTTTAATGTGGAAGTGGAAGGAAATATCCTGATGAAAGATAATCTCAAGTTCCCTACAGTGAGGCTGGAGGACAGGGCAATGCTGTATAGAGTAACTATATCGTCAGATACTGCTCTCTGCAAACTAAACTCTTATAATTCTCATCCATTCACACATGATATCTGTGTCAGTTTGAGTGCATCTTTATGGATACTGGTAGGCACATTTTGTTACCTGTGGACATAGCCAGGATAGCCATTTCCCATCAGTCTTTTTGCTAAGCAAAGCTAATCGGCTGCTGGCTCCAGCTACATATTTACAACAGAAACATACTGTAAGAGTCTCACATGTGTGTGTGTTTGTGTGTGTGTGTGTAGGGAGGGGGGCAGCCTGCAGAGCCTTGAAATCTAAAAGTGTAATGCAGATTGAAATGAACACAACCCACACAGATCTTCTCCTCCCCACCCTCTCTGCGGATTGAAAAATTCATGTTCTATTACCCCATCAAATATGAATTGCAGTTTATAAGATCGCATTCAAAATTCCAGGTCACAGCTCATGCATTCCCAAATACTTTTGGTAACATCGTCTGGGTCTATTTCTGGAGCCAAACATGCCAGCTGATAGAAGTAGTTCAAAAACTTTTTTTTTTCTACATCATGAAGTGCAGTAATATGAAAAAACAATTTCAGGTAAAGACTGTGACAAACAAAGCTGGAATAAAGCATGAATAAAGCAAGAAGAGATACTGTCTATGGAGATATATTTAAATATATGCATCAGTGCTGCATGAGTTATGAGATTTCCAGATCACTTGTCATGAACTGGCGGAGGGAATGAGGCATGTGTCATATCTTATTGGAGTATGTTTTGGTGGACGATTCACAGCAACTACCTCAGCCTCTCATTGCAGCTTGTGTTGCCGAGCGCTTCTTCCCCTCCGGCGAACTGACTGGCGAAGTTTCCCCGCCGGATGCCATGACAATGTGTGGCATCTGTGCTTTGCACAGATTTGCAAATGGAGGTCATCTGAAGAGACAATGCCCTTACCTCTTACCTTCACCTGAGCTGCTGCCACGGCTACAGGAGCCAGCAGACACTTTCAGCCCCTCAGCCATTCCCAGCATGCAGTTCATCTCTCTGCGGGCTGGAGCCACCAACCGCTCCGAGGTACTTATGCTCATGCCAAGGAATTCAGGTGCCAGGAGACAAGTGCGGCATGTGCTTGCATCTCTTACACATCCGAGTCCTTGGGGTTTTACATATCCTAGTCCCATCAGCTCAGTGTAGAAATCAACCAAGGGAAAAAAAAATAAAAAAAGGACTGCTGCTGCAAGTTCAGCGTTTCCCTCTTGGCAAGTAGCCGCACTAAATGATCAAAATACATCAATTATTCAAAAGGTTAAGATCCTCGTGTGTGCATCAACAAGACATTTTAAGTTTCCTTTCCTGAGCTACAAATCTACAAAGTTACTTGCAGGATTTTAGGATTTATTTGTCTGTTTTTGTACTCATCTGTTACAGGTTATATCCATCTTCCAGTTTACCATTAAAGGGGACATATCCTGCACACTAGAGGAATAACTTTACATGATTTACAGTTAAAAAAAAACTCTTTCTGTATCTGTAACAGTGGCTCTTTATGCAGCCTTTCAGTTCAGCTTCCATTTCAAACAGACTGTTTTAGCTCCTGTCTCTTTAAGGAGACGTGCTGTACTGATTGGTCAGGAAACTGCTCCTTGGCAGTATGAATAGTAATAGGATTTTACTTATTTTTCTTGGTCTTCACTCAAATAGATGTATGGATGCTCTATTCAAAATACAATCTGAAAATTTGCACAAAAAAAAACAACACAAACAGCCCTTTTCGAATTAAAGGCATTTGCCTTGTAACTTTAATTGTATTTAACATAGACAACCAACATCATAACAATATATAAATGACAGAAAATCAAAAAAGCATAGCATATCCCCCTTTTGATGCTATGATTCCAGGCTTAAGAGTTATAACAGGGATATAAGGATTATAGGTTCATAGGAATACAAGATATAAAACTTTGCATTATTTAGATCCAGGATTATTTTTATGGCATACATTGCAGACATCCAATAATTGGATGTATGGTGCAGATTAATAATTAATCTTTGTCTTTGAGGTGGTACAGATTAATAATTAATCTGTACCACCTTAAACACACTTTTTTTTTTCATTAACGCTATTAAACCCAACTAAACGAGGCCTAACGGTGCTCTTACATGAATGGTTTTCTCTCCAGTGCTTGACTCAGATACTGTATGTCCTGAACGTGGCTCTGAGTGTTGTGCTGGGGGGCAGTAAATGCCTGTGATTGGATGGGCTGTGATGGGGAGTAAAAAAAAAAAAAAAAACAATAAAACAGCACAGGCTCTTGCAGTTAGAAAGGTCTGAGCCTGCCAGGGATATACAGCAAAGAAAACAATGTTCAGCTGGAAACCAAAGGCACAGGATGTCACCTGCCTGGCTTTTTGAAAGATGGTTTCTTGTAAGTTGAATTTACGTGTAGTTATAATGCCATCAGAGAGATTTCAGTATCAGAATGTGTGTTGATGATGCCAGAGACAAATATGCTTATGCCTCATTATTGTGCGCACCATGCTTAGGCGAAAGCGTGTTCCTCAATATCGCCTTCAGCTAATGACAGTGAGAGATGAATTGACATTGACTGTGGAGCCAAATGGCGCCGCCAAGAATCACGAGCATGAATAACAGACTGAATCAAATATTAAATTCACACAAAAGGGGATAACACTGGCAGTGACAGCGTGATCAATCCACATTTTGGTCTGATCTATTGTGTAACAGCTCAGACAAAAGAGCACAAATGAAGAAAGAAGTCAATTCTTCCTCTGGCTGTGAAACCCATCTCCCTTTCACTTCTTCTTCCCGTCCTCACTCATTCCTTAATGTTCCCTTCCTCTCGTTGTTCTCCTTCCTCCAGATCACTTTAAACTCTATTTTCCTGTGCAACTTCAGTACATTACGGTTTTGTGTGATGACATGTGGTGGCTTCACATTCCGGAGTTATTTGCGGTAGTTTATGAGCGGGGAGACCGCCTGCTCAATTTCTTTCCCCCCGTGACAGATTTCATCCTCTACGTATCCATCTTTCTTACCAGCTTGGGCCACATTGCTTCTGAAATAGGAAGAAAAGGTCAGAGCGTTAATGCACAAAGTGACAGCAGATACATCATCTAAATCTATGGTGACTTTTGGCAATACATCCCACACATGAACACTCAATTTTCATTGGGAGAAACCGGGAGTGGAATAGGACAGATATCCGGAAACATGCAAAGTCTTTTCGCAGAGTAAGTGTTTTTTTTTTTTCATTCATTTGTGAGTGTTAATGGTGTTTAACAAGAAGATAAACCGAGTAGGGGGAATCTGTGTTTTAATATTAATGACACAGTTTAGACTCGATTTATTTTCCATTAAATGATCATTCTGCTAATTAAAAAGCAGGTGGTGACCAATGGATGCATCTTATAATTGTTTTACACTTCAACTGTGAGTTTGAACTATGGCACATTTCCTGTTAGAAACTTTTTACCCAAGGATTGTATCACTGTGCTTTTGGCATTTCAGCCCCATGTTTTAGAGCCATTTAAGGATAATTGTTCTTACCTTGTGCACCCTCATGCTTTTTCCCCCCTTGCTTTTAGCAAACATCTTTCTCAACTAAGTGGTATTTCAACTAAAAGGGCAGCGATTACACTTTTGATTTTGTACAATCACACTTTATATTTCAGATTACGGCAAATGGCATCTCGCTTTTGATTTGTTGGTCGGCTCCACCGGGCTGTGACTGACAGTTGAGGATTTATCTCGGAGCCCAAAAGAAAAGGTGGAAATCGGAGCAGAAATTTGGAAGTAAGAAGCCTTTGGCTCCCGCTGTATTCCCAAATGTGAACATTAATCTGAAACGCTGTTTTTCATTTCGTTCAAAAGGTAAAGCCTGATATCGACACTGCTGCAGTTTTGCAGAAATGTGATTGATGGCAGTACTTGTTGTTTCCTCTGACATGTAAGAGAGTGAATGAGCCAGAGAGGGAAACCTTACCAGGGTGACAAAACTAATCTGATACGAGTTACTTATTATACAAAGTAAAAATAAATATGTACATAGTTTAAAGCTACACTAATCCATGCTCTTATATCAAGAATAAATTAATCCCACTATACCCTACAGTATCTGCCATGCATCAATTAAAGCACTTCTACAGACATATATTATCATGGGTATTATTTTCCACATTGGTGGAACATTGGACATAAATACTATTCAAGACACAAAATATTTCTTATGCCTGCTGTACATGTAAATGGGTAAACATTAAATAAATATTCACCACATCAACTTACTCAGGTGATAATACAATGTGTCATGTCTGACTCTGTACAGCAGTCCCCCCATTCTACGTAGGGATATTCGTAGCTATGAACAACCGCTGACCGATGTCCATAAATGAAATAAAATGTTGTAAAATGCTAGCCTGGTTAACACCAAATGGGAACCATCCATTCATTTGTCTATATTGGAGGTGTGGTTTATGAAAAGCCCAGAGCCATTTATCGGGCGCTACAAATGTCCATCAAACGTGTCAGTAAGTAGCTTATAGCTAATCGTATCAAAGCCGATACCTGGTGACAAAGAAATAGTTTAGCTCATTTTTCAATATAAACTCGCCGTCTAAATTACACAAGAAACACTTAATAACACTACATTTAAAAGGGTAAATTACCATTTGCCACCATATTGGACCCACTTTACCGTTTCCACACAAGTTCACCTTAGTCTTTATAATGGCTGATAAAGCAAAGGCTAGTGCTAGCAGTAGTCGCAAAAAGTGTAATGGAAAGTGATGATAGCCGTAGTGGTAAAAAAAAAACACAAGCCAAGCGATCTCCATGGAAACAAAGGTTGCCATTAGCAAAAAGTTGGACAGTGGGGGAGAAGATGGCTAACGGTATAAAACAGTCAACAATCGGAACAATTTACAAGGGAAAGGGCAACATTCTCATGACATTTAAATGACCTCAAATATATGGTGACTTACGAATAATTCATCTTACAAACAGCCTCTCGGAACCTATTAAATTCATAAGTTGGGCACTGTCTTTATCTGTTTTGTTTACAGCTTGTTGTGCTGCTCCTAAGTGGCCAAAAAATTAATGAATGCATGTTTAAATACAACAGAATAATTATAGCTGAATAAATAATAATGAATGCAGGTGCAAGGTTCAGGGTGCGATGATTGAAAAGTACAGGTTTCTGGTCACAACGCTCCAAATTACAAGCAATGAATGAACATAAATAAATGTAAAAGGAAACCCATTGCCCATTTGTGTATCGCAAGTAACTAAAGCGTATTGTACGAGTGCAGATTACCGATTTAATGTATGAGCCTGTTATTTTTATTGTCATTAGGCTGGATAGCCCTTAAAAGATTCTGTTCAATTTCCTGTAGATTGCAGGCTGCATTGCAAGCATTTGTAAAGAGTCACTTTTTCACACCCTCTGTCTCCCTCTATCACTCTTTGTCCTTGTGAGTGATTAGAATGCACCCTGGTTGTCTGTCTGCTCGCTCATTAATCACACGGCGAGAGACTGGGCCGAGCACTAAATATACAGTTTGTCCTCATCTCAGCACTCCACACAAAGTGCCATTACAGCAGAAAACCACACAGGTCATAAATGACTCATAAGCAGGGCTAACGGTCGACTAGCACTCGTTATAGAAGCCTTACTTAAGCATAAGGTGAGGAATGATTGCTCATCTCATAAAATCTTACACCTGATAAAAACAAACCCAACAGCAAATCCTGAGTACATTTCCATTACATTATAGTGTCTTTGAGGCTTTTTAACTCCAGCAAAAGGCTTACAGAAAATGATTGGTGATTGATAGAATACATCAAAAATAACTAACACGTTGTCCCTTTGTCAATTCATTAAGATCCATATTTTATTGAGCTCCATCT
This sequence comes from Lepturacanthus savala, assembly GCA_030544235.1. Taxonomy (NCBI): domain Eukaryota; kingdom Metazoa; phylum Chordata; class Actinopteri; order Scombriformes; family Trichiuridae; genus Lepturacanthus; species Lepturacanthus savala. Next base: position 13,052,279 of record CM060476.1, on the reverse strand, counting down.
CTGTCTGGTTTTTATTGTGGTTTATATTTGAATCTAAAGGAAGCAGCAGATCTCTGCAGTGAGGTTTTAGGAAGCACAGAGATGCCAAACACAGGTACACTCCACAAAGGTATAATATATACAAAAAGACCTAATCATACTTTTAAGTTATTTACAAAAGAAATCTACTTTAATTGATGATACCTTTTTTCTGTGGTAGGCCTGGCCAGAGTGAAGTTTGTCAAGAGGCAGACTCAAAGTTTCCTTATCAAAAAGTGTTTCTTTTTTTCCAGGTGTCACCAAAAATGCACTTTATCCGAAGCAAAAAATAGGGAAAAAAAGATCAACAACACTGTTAACACAGCTTAACTGAAGATAACTAAACTCAACCTGAGCAAAAAAATAAAGGCACACTCTCTATTATCATCTAAAACACATCTAACACAGTAAAACACAGTTCCTCCTTCTGCCCCTGAACCAGTGAGTATAAGGAAACTTAAAGCAACTGTTTTAAAAGAAAAGATAATTAACCAATAAACTTAATTGAACCAATAAACATATATACCTTAACATTACCTATGTGTTTTTATCCAAAAAATGTAAATATTCCTTATTGAAATATAAAATGCAAACCAAACCTGTGATAGGCTGTGTCTGCATAGAATTTGACAGAGATGGAATAATAAATAATAAAATACACAAACATGAATATAATATCAAGGGACAAATGGTGAGTCTCATGCACTTTGAGAAACTGTCGCTGGCAGATTTGATCATTTGCACCTAGGAATGAAAATAAAAGGGTAGGTAGGTATATATCTGGGTATACTATTAACAATACAGCTATAGGTTGAAAATGACTTGTTCTAATACCCAACCATGTTATACAAGACAAAGTTAGTTTCATTGCTTTGAAGAGGAGAATGATGATTGATTGGCAATGTCAAGAACTTTTTTTCCCTTTAAAACTACCTTAACAGGAAAATTCAAATCATAGTTCAAATACTGAATCTAATAGTTAATAATAATTATTTGAAATAATTAATGAATTCACACTGTCCTTGGTCTCTTTGGGACCACTAGTTTGATTATTTGGGTCGCACAAAGCACTCAAATTTACACTAAAAGGGTAACATTAGTATTATGTGGTTTTAAAATGAAATGGATCTTGTTTATTTGCATTGGTTGAGGTCTGAAATGATTGTATCTCTTTTGTTATTTTGACCATTTGTTATTTTCGGCAAATAAATACTCTAAACAATGATATTTTCATTTGAAATTTGGGGGAAATGTCAGAAATGTCAAACACATACCTATAAGTAGTATAATCATAAAAACTGGTTATTTTTCAGTGGTCTCTTATTTCTTTCCTAAGATGTATTTGGACAGATGTTTGGAAATAGAGTACACTAATTCCGTTTTAATCCATGTAAAAAGGTGACCCAAAGTTCAACCTTGAGTATATGTATATGACACTCTTGTTTCAGTCAGTCATTTTCTATACTGCTTATTCCTCATTAGGGTGGCAGGGGTCTGCTGGAGAATATCCCAGAAAGATGGTCCCCAGCCAATCGTGGGGCACACACACCATTCACTCACACCTACAGGCAATTTAGAGTTGCCAATTAACCTCAGCATGTTTTTGGACTGTGGGAGGAAGCCGGAGTACCCGGTGAAAACCCACGCAGACACGGGGAGAACATGCAAACTCCACATAGAAAGGTCCCAGACCCAGGCGGTCTTGAACCTGCGACCTTCTTGCTGTGAGGCAACAGCGCTAACCCCTGCACAACGTGTCGCCCAATCTTGTTTCATAAAAAAAAAAAAAAAAAAAACTTGCTCATCCCTCTCGACTTGCTGCTACCTAGAAATTCCAAACTGTTTTACAGGTAAATGAGGTTTGTGATTCAGAAGGGCACATTCATCAGTCAACAGGCATCAGAAATTCTAATAAATATATAATATGCCTGATGTACTCAAACTCTCAAATGTCAAGTCAAATCAACGAATACACAACGCCTTGTTACTTGGAGTATAGGATAAGCAGGAGGAAGGGTCTGTAATAAGCATGCCTTGCCCTCTTAATATTCTCCTTCCTCTAATTATTCTGCATAGGCCTCCACATTAAAGACCGACTGGAGGGCAGTCATTTACCTGCAACATAAACTCATATGCCATTGTTGCTGTATGAAGCAGACTAATGAGGTTGGAGCGTTCGCTTCCCTTATGGAATCCAAACAAACTCTGTTGTTTAGGTGTAGTTTTCTTTTTAAGGACTCAACAACTAATGGTGTGGATGTTGATTGTTCTGCATATTCACAGAACATGAAACGTGTCCACCAACAACACCAATTATCCCGAAAATGAATATCTTCTGCCGTTCTGAGCTTTAATTCGATACAGCTCGTCTCCCCTCTCCCGGGAAAAGGGATGAGTACAAGATCTCCACAGGGAAATCTAGGAATTGTAACCCCTTAAAGGAGCGCTCCGCTGATTTTTCGTGTCAACATCAATTGACGCATCACGGGGAGTGCCGCGCGGCCCTCAGAAAACAGTGGTGCAATTACTTCCAGGCTCCGGGGGAGTTTTGTCAAGCGGTATCTTCTGAGTGATCTCGAATAGAGGCTTGGAACTCCATAATTTAGTAAGAGAGAGGCTGCTGTCCAAAACTGAAGTTGTGGAGTTGTTTAAAAAAAAAAAAAAAGCACAGGCAAATGAAAGGCATTGTGAAGTTGAATTATGGGAAGTGTAGGAGTGTAGGATGCAGTATTTTTGGAGCTTCACCCTCAGGCAGTTTTTTTTAATTTAATCTGTCTCATGAGTAGCCCAAATTGTTGCAGTCGGAGGGAAACAAAGACCTTGTTTCGAAAGTCACAAATAAATCTTTCCTCAGGTACCTTGAATCTCGCTAAAGATAATTTTCTTCCTTTTTATTTTCCTTTTATTTTCCAAACCTAATGTATTAATTGTAATACTAACGTAACATTTACTTTCCCACCTTGCTCTGTATAAAAATGCAGTTTTTTTCTGTGCAATGGCATCAGTTTTAATTTGAAATAATAGCGTTTATGTGTTTCCTGTTGCTTGCTCCTGCATATTTACACCACATGTGATATGTAAAGGCTATATATATGTAAATGCTTTGATAATTTTGGAAGTGAGTGATAGCTGAGATATTAGTCACTATGTATTTAAATGCGCTTGCTGGCATACTCACTAAATACTGTCACTCTTTATCATTCTTTTCCCTATTTCCCCCCCCATCACATGCAACCAAACCATGAAACAACACTTAAAACCCAATATGGGAACCGTAGGTCTCCGCAGCCACGGGGAAAAAAAGCTGCAGAACAACACGTGTTGTATACGCTACATCATCCGGCACGGCGCATGGGCCTTACGGCGTGGCATAACTGCTGAGCTCACCCCGCGCAGTATTTTAGCGAAGCTTCATCTACAGAACAAGCAGCGGACCATAAACAAGATGTCTTATTGACTTATCGACCTTTACGCGCGTCAAAGTGGTTGTCGGTTCTGTATCTATCCTCCTCCCCCCCCACGCCATTTCAATTTGAGCTACAATAATTCTCCGGATTGCAACTCGCACATTTCACGCTTGATTTCATGTTTCTCCCCACATTTATGGAAAAAAAAAAAAGCAGTTGTGTGCTTAGGCACATTTACATTAACGGCCCTGGAGATTGTTTTCGCACGGCTTGGACAGCCGTAAGGCGCGGGAAGTTGCTTTATAAAAACAGTTGTAGCTGTTGTCACAGACCATATAGCTTCATTTCACCTTGGAGATAGGAGGGGTTTTTTTTGTACGGCGTAAAGCAAATGGATTTACTATCGGTATCATACTGGCCGCTGTTCAGACATTATTTACCATGACGCTGTGACAGTGATGAATTCATATTCATGCTTTACTTTTGAAAAAAATAAAACACTGCGGCTATTTCCATTCTTCCCAATCACCAAGACGGATTTTATGGGTCCGAAAAATCTCAAAGTAAATATAGTCGATGATTGCAGCACTTGGATCCATGGCTCTCTGGCACCTGCTATAGAAATATATACATATATATGTATGTATACTGCAATTTGGCTGCATCATGAGTGGGTTACATTTACAAGAGGGTGAGGATGGATCAAACTGCAGACAGCAGAAGAAAGGTTCTTACAGGACATCAATCCCTGTATGAACATCTTTTTTTTTTGTTCTAGCTGTAAACACCTCATGGAAAAGAGGATAATAAATCTGTATCAAAACCATAGATTCAGACAACTTTATTGATCCCGGGAAGGACAATTCATTTGCAGCTTACACCATCCACAATCACACAAACAACATCCAGAATGTGACAAGTCAAAAAAGGCACAGCTCAATGAGCAAGCAAACAGAGGGCGGCGAAGGACGGCAAGATGAAATTAAATAAAGTCAAATAGCGTTTAAATAGAAAATAAACAGACATTGTGACATCTGTCATCAAGGCACATTAAAAATGACATTGAGCTTAATGTAATGAAATGTATGAAACGTGCTTCTACTCTACCGGCTCAACTGCTATATATCGTTCATCAAACCTCAGCCTTCGGATATAGTTTGCACATGATACAATGGTGTATCCTTTTTTTGAGGATTTTTTTTGGATGGATATTCAACTTGCTCATCACAGTGATATCCTGCAGCAGCACTTTCCAGTGTAAAGTTCTGTATCACAGCGCCTTTCCTTCATGTTGCTTCCTGGCACTTTCATTACAATTCAAAGCTCCGTTGTCCCGTTCCTTCCTGCACTAATCGTGCAGCCAACATTACCAAAGTATACAGGAAAAAGTACAAAGTAAGAGATTAATCATAAGTCAGTTTACTTGGCCTATCAATTTAAAAAATGTAGATTGAAAGTTGCACTTTCAGCATCATTTGTAGCCTGGCTCACTGTGTGTGGCTGTGGATGCCATCGCTGGATGTCGTCAGCATTTCACTTCCATATTTGTATAGGAAAGCATTCAAACACTGCACTAGTGTCACTAAATGTTGAAGTGTGTGGGAGAATTCAGCTGTCCTTGGATATAAGTCCCTTTCAGTGTCCGGCACTCAGTGACCATTTAGAGCTACGCTGCATGAAATAAAATCTTAACAAGTGCACCTATCTCGCATTGTGTACAATAAGTCCAATATTGAGTAGAATTATCTTAAATTACCTTATTCTGTTGGCGAATAATTTCACTTATTTCAATTTTCTGTTCTGATTTTGATCAATTTAGTGTAAATTTGTCCAAAATAAAGAACAAACATCCGCAGAAGAAATAAGCAGAATATGATAATTCTACTCAATATTGGATAAACTGTACAAAAAACAATATATTTTCACCGGATAAAATTACAGAACCTCACCTCTGGAAAATAAATTATGTTTCACGTGCATTCAAAATAATAGGATTTATGTGTTAGTTTGTTTAAGGGTTGTTTTTTATGACATAATGCAACCTCTTGACTTTGTACTAAAATTGATTCAAAGTTAAGAGGTGCTGATATGTGGCACAACAAGCCAGAGATGCTCCATAAACCACATTCCCACACGTGCTCAGCAGCGTTTGCCCTACATGGAACTCTCTGGAGGATTCAAGCGCGGTCGCTATTATTAGTTTTTGGAGCCGTTTCTTAAGAAACTTGACCAAAGCTCTTTGTAGTGAAGGAACATGTCACCAGGGCAACAGCGGCCATGTTTACATGGGCGATAATAACCTGACTATTGACCTCATTCTAAATAAGACAGTATTTGGATGAAGGTGTTTACATGAGATGCTTCAAATATTCCGTTCATGTTTGAGACAGTTTTCTAGTTTTAGAATACATCCATCCATTTTCTTGTACCCATTTATTCCTTAATTTAACAGGCAATTTAGAGTCTCCAATTAATCTCGGCATGTCTTTGGACTGTGGGAGGAAGTTAGAAGCTAGAGAAACCCATGGGGAGAACATACAAGCTCCACACAGAAAGGTTCCAAGGACCAAGTCCTTGAACCTGTGATCTTCTTTCTCTACCCACTGTCTGTCATGCTGCTCTTATTTTATCTTTTTTTCCAATTATTTCTGACTTTTAACAGGTTATTTCAAACCGTTTTCCATTTTTTTTTCCTCAGGCATTTTCCAATTGTTTTAGACATGTTGCAGCATTCAAACCAGTTATTTTTTACCCAAACGATTACCTTTTCCTAATCCTAACCAATTGTTAGATTGGTTAGGATTTTATATATATATATATATATATATATATATATATATATATATATATATATATATATATATATATATATATATATATATATATATATATATATATATATATATATTTGTATCTGCATGTGTGGGACTACATTTAAATGTGACTATGGTGTATATACACGGTGGTGCAGGGGTTAGCGCTGTTGCCTCACAGCAAGAAGGTCGCAGGTTCAAGACCTCCTTGGTCCTGGGTCTGGGACCTTTCTGTGTGGAGTTTGCATGTTCTCCCCGTGTCTGCGTGGGTTTTCACCGGGTACTCCAGCTTCCTCCCACAGTCCAAAAACATGCTGAGGTTAATTAGCAACTCTAAATTGCCCGTAGGTGTGAGTGTGTGAGTGAATGGTGTGTGTGCCCCATGATTGGCGACCATCTGGGGTGTATCCCTGCCTCTCGCCGTAACACACTGGGATTGGCTCCAGCAGACCCCTGTGACCCTAATGAGGAATAAGCAGGTATAGAAGATGACTGACTGACTTTTATACACGTACAGCTAATCGCAAAATGCTGTTTACCAGGCCATGTCTTAATCAGAGTATCGGTTTATGATCGGAATGTTACTGATGCAACTGATGTAACGTTTTCCTCTACACATGTGATTTTTCGAAAATATACAAAATCAGCAGCCATGTTCTTGAACACGTGTCTTTGTTGTTTTGTCGACAGAGAGGGAGAAGCAAGGCTGCGTGGAACACCATCCTTTAGCTTAACAAGACCTTCCTCCTGCTTCATTAATATTCTCCCCATGCTCTTGTAAAGCGCAAACAGCTCTCCAGTGCAAACACCCAACAACGGGGTCCACAAACTGTGCGAAGACTGCACAAATGTTTGACTGTTTTTTAGGAATTAAAGCTCTCCCAACAACTCCTGAGTGCCCTTCCGAGAAAGTCCAAGAAACGGGGGGGTCAAGGCGGCCCCGGCGCGGATTGGCAGGGCAAAATTTATTTCTGTAATGACTTACTGGAATCTGACCTTGTATGTCAAAGGTAAGGTGTAAAGAGAGGTTGAGCATGACATTAATGGGTCGCATCTTGCTGTGAATGATTGGAGCGCCCTTTGTCTCCACGGCTGGAGTTAATGGGGATGTCAGGAGGAATGTGAGGCCCGCGTGTCATGGCAGGAGAGAGAAAGCACGGGTGAGCATGTGGGGCATAGAGAGAAGTAACACGTTTAAGCGTCATTTGTGTCAAAAAGTAGCCGATCCTCCTCCTCAGAGAGCCCCCGAAAGAGACAAACGGGAAAATCAGCAGTTTCACAGCGCGCGTGGCCTTCGTTGGCCTTATCGACGGCCCGCGCGGATCAAACAGGTGACCTTTTTTTGGCGACGGCAATGGTTTCAACGGCCGCCGCCGTGTGACAACAGTGTGAGTTAAGGTCAGAGCAGCTTAAACTTTGGGCAGAGCGTTACCGCGCCGACCGCGCAGACACCAATACAGAGACGCTGCCCTTTAAACACTCCGCCGTGATTGATCTGCTCCGCGGGCTTTACGCCCCGCCATTCAGTGAATATTAAGTAAATCACTATCTCTGAAAATTACACAGTTAATGCAGTGTCCTTAAAAAATAGAAACCACTCATTAAGAGAGATTAACACCCTGTAATGTAGTCACGTTAATGGATGGTTTTCTACCTGGTGCTGAAACAATACGCAGCAGCAGGCGTAATTACCGGCATAAGTTTTTGGCCATGCGCACACGCGGCCATTGTTTCGCCGCCACTACTTATATATATATATATATATATATATATATATATATATATATATATATATATATATATATATATATATATATATATATATATTATATATATATATATATATATATATATATATATATTATATATTATATATATATATATATATTATATATATATTTCACATTTAATTAAAAACTACTTTGAACACAGCCCCCGGGAGGGAGGGAGGGAGTCACTCCGAAATAAAACCATAAATTGTGCAAAAAAAAAAAAATATTATCTAAAAATGTCAGCCGCATGTGTTTTACTCTCCCTCCCTGTCACACTCTTAAAACAGACACACACACATGGTTCGACCAGTGGCCATTAAATAGCCATTAGTTCAGCTGACTCACCTCTTCAAGGCGCCTAAGGCGCAGTGATGCACTGTGGGTCACATTACGGTTCAGCTGCCGCAAAATCTCAAAGGTTAATTCAAAGACTTCACTTTAATTCTTCTATAAATCACCCTTAACTCCTAATTACCCCCCTCCCCCACCCCTCCACATTCAACTGTCAACATTTAGCCCAGGTACCTCTTTTCCTGTCCCTGATCCACCTTGGAGCGGCGCAGGGGACTAACGAGTTAACAAGCTCAAGTGTACGGAAGTCTCAGATTTGCCAGATAAGCTTGTGGATCATAATGAAATTGGCTGCATCCCATTTCCAACAAGAGCCAGCAGCTAAGGATGTTAAAGAAAGTCTCCGGCCCCACTGTCGTCTCCCTCGTGCACTGGAGCAAGTAGAATTAATCCCCCGTCCGCTCGTATTAACGGACATGTGTCCACGTTTATGGGGCTCGGGTTCAAGGATGAAAGGTGTACCTCGGTCATAATACACAGTTTTGCGGGTTTTATGGAATCCGCTTGAACGATGGAGATGCTTCAAATATCTCATCCTCCTCTCCAGTCTTTTAGCGCCACGCTGTGCCTCAGATGGACGGCACAGTTGGCTAGGAACGCACAGAGCTGCCCTGTGCATGTGTGCAAAGTTAAGTACGTGTGGCATTTTGCTGATCCCTCTGTTTTTCAGAAGCTTATGGTTAGTTATGGGTTGGTGAATGAATCTAGACAATTTAAGTAATAGAAACGTGTGTGTGTGTGTGTGTGTGTGTGTGTGTGTGTGTGTGTGTGTGTGTGTGTGTGTGTGTGTGTGTGTGTGTGTGTGTGTGTGTGTGACTGGCAGAGAGTAGGGGAATCAGAGGGCTCAGTAAACACCGCCATGCACCAGAAAAGAGGGATCACGCTGTGTGAGGAGCTTTTCTTTTTGTCTCTTTGCCAATTTGCCTGTCAGCCCGATCGCTGTGTACCCTTCCCCTGCAACAGTGTTTACCGTCAACCTCAAGGAAAACACTCATCCCATCTGCATTTGTTGTTTGTTTGAATATTGTCGGATATTTCATAAGTTTTCTTTTAAAGACTGTGGACCACATTCCCACTGGACTGAGCCTTACCCTGTAGGAAATTTTAATTCGATTTTTCAGAAAGAATTGCAACGAGCAGGAGCAGGCTTACAGTACATGTGGAACTCGCAATAGTCATTTCCTGAACAATATAACAAGCAATAGTGTAATACTAGTACGAATAAGTTTATAAAACTTTAAAAATATATATGTTTTTTCACTCTCTTTCATTTTTTATCCAGACATTTTAGAAAGGGGAAATCATTGTGTTATACTGCTGTAAACTGCTCCTTAGTTGAATCTGGTATTACATCCAAGTGTGCTACACACTTTGTACTGTATGCAAGCATGTTTGTTTTATCTTATTATAATCAAAAATCAATTAAAAATCCATTTAAGAGGGAATCAGGATATAGATTATTAATTCTTAAATAATACTCTCTTACTGCATCCTGAGGATGTGAATGCAAAACTTCACAACTAAAAGTAGAAATTACAGTTAGATTGTAAAAATGAACATGATTTTTTGTAACAGAGATATATTTGTATATTTGAAACTTGTCTTTTGCATACAAAAAGGCTTATTTCTCTCAAAATTCGTTGACAAATATGTTTACTTCCATGTAGAGAGCACTACTTCTCCCTTGCCAAGTTAATGCATCTGCTCATCAGGCGGATGGATGAGCAGCGTGATTATTACACAGGTGAGCCTGATGTGCAGTTTCATCACGCAACACAATTTCCACAGATGCCGGCGACATTTGAGGGAGAATGCAGTCGCGTCCCGACTGCAGTAACATCCAGAACTGTTGCTCGTGAATTAAATGTTCATTTTTAGTACCGTATACCACCTTAAAGAATTTGTTCGACCGGCCTCATAACTGCAGATCATGTGTTACCACGGCGGCCTGCACATCCAGATCGTCCAGTCTCAGCCTCTGACGCAACAGTTGGTTTCAAAAAACGGAGAATTTCCCCCGCAAACAGCCAAAAAAAGCGTCTCGGGCAAGCTCGCCTGCGTGCCTGTCATCCTCACCAGGGTGTCAGGCCTGACTGCAGATTATCGGAACCGTCCCGAGTGGGTAAACGCTCTCGTTGGATGGCGTCTGGCACTTTGAATCCTGGTTTTCACTCCACCGGGCAGATGGCAGGCAGCTTGTACGGCTTTGTGTGGGCGAGCGGTTTACTGAGGTTCAACGCTGTGACTAAAGGGCCCCATAGCAAATTTCAGTCCAATTACAGTCAGTCAATGATACAGATGGATTAGTGACCCAGACATCCCCCGTCCTCAGACCCTCCTTCTCTGCAAGGAGAAACCTTGGGGAGAACCACAGTGAAGGAGAGATCCACCCCCATGGACGGACAGGCTATAGATGGACCAGGACTGATGATGAAAAGACCAAGTATAAACTGGATGGATAAACTGGTTTATTAAGGACAGACAGTGGTACATGGTACCAGAAAGAGATGATAGAGCTCAGTGCACTGTACTTCCCCCAGCATTCTCACTCCTAGGGCAGCTTAGACTGAACTGTGGGTTGAAGTCTACCTTTAGCTACCCTGACCATAGGCCTTTTGGAACAGGAATGTTTTCAGTCTAACCTTAAATGCACAGACTGTGTCGGCCTCTTTAATATTAGTCGGGAGTTGGTTCCATAAAACCGGGGCTTGATAACTAAAGGCTCTAGCTCCTACTGTACTTTATGGACCTGTTATGGACGGGCAGAAGCTACCGAGAATGACGAAAATGCAACAGGCACGCTGTTTAATCAGCATCTTGACATGTTACACCTGTCAGATGGATGGATTAGTGCTCACTAACACTGATTTCAATGAATAAAATTTGACAAAAAAAAAAGCCTTTGGTTTGCAATGAAATAATCGTACATTTTGTCAGTTCAACTCAGCAAAGCGAAAAAACAAGTGATAATCGTCCCATTTTGAATCAGTTGTAAAATTGGCTGAATCCTACAGTGCAAATCCTCCATAAACACCCTGACCTTCCTCGCGCTGCCCGGCGTCTTCCATCTCCGCTTTCAAAAACGTTCACTGTTGCTCACAGGGGAAAAATATGATGCCACCAGTCTCACTGAAGCTACAGTAGATTTCCAGCAATCCATCATTCATGCCATATTAATCACAGACTAGCTGCCATCCACGTGCTGAATTAGCTTTGCGAGAATGGAACCCCTCTGAGATAATCACTTTTTCATCACCAGCGACGTGACGTGACAAATTCAGATGTGGATATAATGGGTAAAACAAAGGACAGATGTGTGTGCGGAACGCGTCTCAGTGCTTCAGCATCCACGATATCATTCATCATGCATTCGTTGCTTCTGCCACCAAAGACTAAAACATCCATTTTATAACCCTCCTGTCCTCGGAAGCTTGTTTTATCTATAAACTATTTTCTGTGTTGTATTTGGATTCCTCACTGGAGCGAAACGGTGTGTTGAAATGCTCAATTCTACCTTTTTAACTTCATTGATAATCTATAATAACGAGATACCTTCTTAAATATTGCAGATAGGTGTTTTTTGTGCATTAACCTTCAATTGCACTTATATTTCCGTTTTGATGCTTTATACACCAGAATTAAATCTCCAATTTCCTCTGGCAACCGAACATTGTGCAAAAGAAACCTTTTATTTCGGAACAGAGCTCGTTTGATAAAAAAAAGGTCCATTGGCAAAAAAAAAGGTCTACTGGCATGTAGAAAATTCATATCAAAGTTGGTATTAAGAGGTCGCATTGTGAAGGGATCTTTGAGAAACTTTTTTCAGTCGAAAGTGCTCGAGAGGAGCCGTCATCCATCGGAACATTTCCTTTCATCCTGCCAGTCGCTGCTTTGTATTCATACTCGGGGTTGTGTACTATGTTGCCTGAAACCTGATGCGTGTTCCCTTCTTTTTAGCCATGTCTCTTTATAAAGACATGTAGTCAGCAGCACTAACCTGGGAGCATTCTTTTCTTAATAAAGGTAAGGCTTTACATGCTCAAAAAAACAGCGCCAAAGTGCGTGTACTGGCTTTATAGAGACTCAAGGAGCTTGTCATCTTATGAATGGTGGATTGATTTGGTGAAAAAGCAGTTTCAGGCTATTGGATTAAGACTTTCACTCGCCTGCCCTTAATGCAACCATATCCATCCTTCACATTTGCAAAAAGCACCAACTACAGTTCAGTGACTGGTGATATTTGGCATGATACTGCCATCCAGTGGTATATTTCATTAAAGGCCGCATGCAATGAAAGATATATCATCCCAGTTTTAATCTTGTGTCCCTGTATTCATTTTCATGTCTCTCACTGTAAATGCCATTTTAATACTTTTACATCAAAATCCCCCTTTTTCTCTTCCTGTAAAGCAATTTGAATTGTTTTGATGACTCATCCGACATTTACAAAAGTTCATCCTATCAACCTCATTATTTAAATAACAGCTTAATTAATGCTAAGTTCCTGCCCCTTTGTTGAACTCCAAACAAATGTTGGGATTTGATTTAAAAGCCTCTTGTAACTATTTAAATGTATTTCTCTGGGAAATACATCACACAATATACTCGAAACTTGCATTTCATCGGGCCTTTAAATCACCACAACATAGCAAAATGAGACAATCTTTGCAGTAATTAAAAACACACTGATACATTGTTGGCATTTCTTTAATAAACATTTGCCAAAGGAGGAGGGTGGGGGACAAAATCATTTTAGTACAAAAAAAAAAAAAAAAAAGACATAGTTTACTTTTTGAACTCGGGTTATGTGTGTTTGTTTTGCTCATGATTTAACAATACCCATTGGCAAAAAGGCATGTGGAATTTAATGTGAAAACAGCCTTTCTCCATGAAGTCAGATCAGATTTACTGCAGTCATCCAAGTGCTACCAGTCTCTCTGGAACTAACAGTCCTTTTCCTCGAATAGCTCCCTGTGCTGATACCTAAGCCATCAACCCAATCAACTGAGCCATCATTGTTTCAAAATAATCATGGCCATAATAAAGAGGACACTACATTACTGGTCATAATCCTAATTGTGCAGATAAAGCACATGATCAGTTTCCTTTCATAGCTAAAATATTTTCCGCCTACTTCAGTCAGTAGTGCAAAACATTAATACTACTCTGCCCTGGAGCAATTACAGAAAGGCTAAAGGTAGAGGTTTAAAATTTACCCGGCCCGATAAATGTACACTCAAAAAGGTAAAAGTTTAATTTAAAAGACAGCAGAATAGATTACAAAAAAATATGAAAATGGTATGAGCAAGAAAAGCTCCTCTGGTGTTATTCAGCTGTCCTTCTGCAACGTACTCCGCATTCCAGGTCGAGGAGGAATACAATGCCTTACACAAGAATTAAGTTATTACAAATTGAGTGTGCATCTCCAGATCCCTCGGTTCTGGCCTGAGGAGGCTCCAGACTCAAAAGTTGAGTCCTGCAGCCTTTGTTCATTGTCAAAAAAGAAAAAAAAAAAAAAAAACAACAACTGCCGTTTCATGTTTCCAGTCTATCAGAAAGGCAGGCCTCGTCCTCTGATTGCTGCTGTCGAGTTCACGTGTGGGACAAACCCGAGGGGTAGTGGTGGAGCCCCGACCTGAGAAGGGGAGCCCCAGGGTTGTCCCGGTGCTGGGATGGGTTGTGGAGGGGGCACGCCGTCCTTCCTGGCCATGCTGTGGTTGTACATGTGCATAGCGCCGGGGTTGGGCTGTCCCTCCACGTGTAAGGGGCTGTGATTGTACTCAAAGCGGTGGTCCTTGTCCCCGGAGAACACCATGCTGCCGGCTCCCGTGGCCCCGGCGCTCGGGGGGAAGGGCTCGGGGTGGGCCGGGGCCAGAACCCCCGCGGCGGACGAGGAGCCAGCGGCCTGCCCCGGCCCGCTGAACACCTCCCTCAGGGCGTGGGGCGGCAGGCCTCCGCCCAGCATGTGGCCCATGTAGCTCTCCCCAAACCCTGCGGGGGTGAAGGGCGGGGGAGGCGGGTGGCTGTAGTCTCCCCCATATCCGGGCCCCTCCGCGGTCGGGAGGGGTGGGTAGTCCGGCTCCGGGGGTCTCCCTCCATCGCCTCCACCTGCAGACGCGATGGGGGGAGCGTGGCCCGTCTTGGGCTCAGGCGGCGGCTGCCGGTAGTCCAGGTCAGCATGTGGTGGCGGCTCGGGAGGCTCAGGTGGTCTCTGGTCTGGGGGCAGGATGGACACTCCACCTACCTCTGATACTGAAAGACAGAATGAATAAACATGGAGGATTTATGTTACACTTTTATTGTATTGACTATGGCCCTTTCTTATGAAGCATTCTTTGCATTTTTATAACAATAACAACAATAATATAAATGTTATTTGTATAGCACCATTCATACTACACAGTTAACATAAAAGTCAAAAACATTTAAAACTGTGTTAAGGAAAGCATTAGGAGACTATTTAAGAGGGAAAAATCTAATGAGCACAGAGGAAAAAAATGGGAAATATAAGTGGGCAGATGAGAAAAAATAGGTAAATAGTTTCTTTTTCTATCAATTCTTGTAGAAGTAGTCAATTATCTGATTTCCTTTGACACAATTCCATTTGGTTAACTATTTAGTTAAACATTTACTCAATGTTACCTGGTGAGACTGGGCTGGGCTCTGGAGGCTGTTTGACATCCGGAGGTAGAGGGGGGCCTCCAGGTCCTGCAGCAGGGTTGCTGATCTCCGCCCCTTCGCCACCATCACCAGGTTCCTGCCTCTGAGCCTGTTGAGCCTGGAGCAGCTGAGCCAGCAGCATCGTCATGGCTGTCTGGGTGGCAGCTGCAGCTTCTCCTTCTGGGAGACTCAATGCTGCAGACATGGGGGGTGAAGGAGGCTTGGGCATCGGGGGCGTACGGGGAACTCCTACTGGAGCGCTGATCTGGTGAGGCTTGGTGGGTGTGGGTTGTGGGGGTGGCGGCTCAGCCGGATCGGCGGGAGCGAGGACTTTAGAGAGCTGCTGTAACGTCTCCTGGTTGACCTTTGTGCTCATGGTCTGCACAAACTGGGCCGTGTTCACTGCGCTCTTGGGCTGACCGAGGAAGTTTAGGAGCACTGCCAGCTGCTCCTGGGTCAGCTGGGAGTTTGGACCCTTGGGGTCTGCAATAAAACAGATTAGAAAAGAAGATAAATTAAAATGTGTATACTCACCTTTTTAATGGCAATATGACATGAAAGACCATTCTCCTGAGTAAAATGGAAAAATGAAGAAAATCAAACAAATCAGACTACAAGTACGTTCAACAGGGAACAACTGCCCCACAGTATTCTAGAGAGGAGCTTTGTTCAGTGTCGTCTATACACGTGTTTGGTCTTAGAAGACAAAAAGTAGACAAAACCTGTTAACCGAGTAAGTGAATTAATAAATGACATTATGGAGAGGTTAAGGGGTATTTGGCCAAGATCAATTACTCAATTATTTGACAAAGATTAGATTACGCCTGTTCTACTTCTTTTACTGACTTTTAATGACTATTTGCTACTAGTACTGTGGCATGGTGAAGTCACAATAAAACAGTAGAGAGATAAAGAGAGGTCAATCTTACCCAGCAGTGCTGAGGCAGCTGCATTCTGGGCTTTGATACCACCAGGAGCAGGGAAGCCCTGGGGAGTGTTACTGCGGCTGTCATCAAGGCCCAGCTCTTTACGGGGCGCCTTAGGGGCTGCCAGCTCCTCTGGCATCTGCTTCTGCCGCCGGCGTTTCTTACTCCACAACTCATGACAGTCTTGCCACAGTGGAAGACTGGGAAAATAGAAACATGTGGTTAATGTGGTGAGGAGGGACACAGGCTTGGTGAAACTACTTAAGAAAAAAAACATAATTGTGATACAACATGAACCAATACATACTCTGGTGGGGGCATTTTGTCGGGGTCCACATCCTTGAGGAACTCGCTGTATAATGCCTGTTCAGCTGTGCAGCGTTTGCTGGGGTCCAGGTTTAGCATGTGATCGAACAGGTCCAAGGCAGACAGGGGGATGCTGAGCAACAACCAAGTTCCCAGTTAAAAAAAAATTGCTCTAAGACCAAATCCCTAAAACATACAATTATGCATGATGTATATTAACTTACAAAGCAAACTCCTCTCGTAGTCGTCTCCTGTACTGTTTCTTTGGTTTCATGGTGTTGAAGAAGGGAAGTTTTATTACATCTGGCCAGACAGCGGGGCATGGACTTCCACATATTCGGCTAAAAGAAAGAGTTGTGTTTGTTTTAAGCAGAACGCAGCAATGTGGGGACCCAACTACTGATATCAATAATAGACAAAGTAAATCAAAATCAAAAAGTGATGACGTTTCATGCATTTTAAAAGGGAAGAGTTGAATATGTTGCAGGAGGTTTTTTGTATGAAGCTTGTTTGTCGATTCCCCTAGCCTACATAGTTTTTTTCTACTGAAGGTCTCTGATGATGATCTGTTCTTTTTAATTTATAAGTCGGTGATTAAATCAGTGAATTACTTGACAACACCCAGAGAACTGGCCTGACTTGTTGCTTTAGATTGCATCACATTTGTCTTCACTGAGCCAATTAAAACATTTGTAGCTGTGCCACATTATAAGCAAATTAGCCAAACTTTCCCCCCTACTTTTAAAAAGCTTTAGATGGCTGAAATCCCTACTTATGTCCCAAGTAAAGTAGGTGCACCACCGTGAAAGAACCACTCTAGAGGTCAAAACTTAATTGAAACCCAAAAGCCTACCTGATTAAGCTGAACATACCTGATAAGCTCCAACTGGGCAAGCTCTTGATTGGCCTGAAAGATTGGTTTCTTTGTGAACAGTTCCCCAAGTATGCATCTGTAACAGGAAAAACACAATTAATTTATAAGAAATAATAAAAAAATGTCACTGGTAAACAATAAAGTAACAGACACTTCGATATTAGTCCTGCTCTTACCCGCAGCTCCACACATCAATAGCTGGCGTGTACCTCTCCTCTCCCAGGAGCAGCTCCGGGGGACGGTACCATAGAGTAATCACTTTATTGGTGTATGGTCGACTGGAAATGAGAACATCATAAACATTGAATATCTGCTAATACTTGTAAATATTAATTTTTAATAAGGCAAGACAGCTTGATATGTGAGGTCTAATGAGTATCTAGGGAGAGTATTGGCGTCTCACCTCTCTTCAGAGTTATACAGCCGAGCAAGACCAAAGTCTGCCAACTTAATTTGACCTCTGATTTGGAGACAAAAAAAAGATTAAATGTAGTTGGGAAAACATGCTCGACAATGTTGTCGCTCTGAATGAGTGTGAAAATCCCGAGCACTCACTTGTTGTTGAGCAGGATATTGGAGCACTTGATGTCCCTGTGCAGAAAGTTCTTCTTGTGGCAGTAGTCGAGGCCCTCCAGCAACTGCCGCATGAAAGACTTGATGTGGCTCTCGTTGAAATGGACCAGGCCAGACTCAAGCAAACCCATCAGGTCGTGGTCCATGTATTCAAATACAAGATAAAAAGCACCTGGGATGGAAAAGGTCATTTTAGACATTATAAAAGAATAATATAGATATATAAATAATTGAACTGTAATATTTTTTTTCTGTATGTGGGACAATGTCAAAAATGTCATCACTGTGTCCCTAAAGACTTGGTACCAGACAGTTTAACTCTCTTAGAAAGGTTTTAAAAAATAAAAAAATATTAACTAGTTTTATATTCTAGGTGGATTAAATATTTAAGATTTATCATTCTGTTTCAGTTACATTTGACTTGAAATTTGCACATTCTGTGCGATTTTAAAAAAAAGGTACAAATGGACTTTCGATTGACGTGAAACCAACATAAACACATAATTTGAGAAACCTAATGAATGCTTTTAAAACTGTATTTTAAAAAAGTTTTTGACTTTCTCATCTTGCCAACCATTATTTGTCACTGACCCATGTATGAGTCATTAAGAGTCTTCGAGTGAAAACATATTGTATACCTTTATCGTTCTTGAAGTCCAGAGCATCCTCCTTGTCTGTGACAATTTCTTTCATGTTTATGATGCTCTTGTGGTTGAGTTGTCGCAAAATCTTGATCTCTCTGATGGCTGTGATTGGGAAGCCCTCCTTTTCGTTGTCCAATCGAACCTTCTTCAAAGCCACCATTTCATCTATGGGACAAAAAGGGAAGCAATGAAAATGATTCTTGTTTATATAGAAGTTCCCAAAAAAGTGCAAGTTTAGACTACTCACCTGTGTCTTTGTCTCTTGCTTTGTACACCTGTCCGTAGGTGCCTTCCCCTGTGATTCCAATAATGTCAAATTTGTCCACACAGCGTTTCCCCCAGTCTATCTCAGTTTCCTTAATCTCACCATATCTTGGGCCGCAAATCCTGGGATTAAAAAGAAAACATAGATGCACACCTGAGTACAGAATAAACTGTGGCAGAAGAAATATTTGTATATAAATCAATGCAACATACTTAGGCCTTTTGCGTAGTGTTTGGGACTTTTTGTCTTCAGGTGGGCTGTGGGGGGAAGATGTGCCACCAGGAAGTTCAGGTGGGAGAGGCAAGTCAGACAGAAGTTGACGGGCCTTTCGCTCTGACTTTTTCTTCCCTGAGAGCAAGCTGTCCTTCAAGCTGATGGAAGAAGAAAGAGAAAGAGGTACAGAAACAGGGGCAAGTGAGTAAGTCATAACAATGAAGTATAAACATTTTTAGTGAAATGAACCAAACACTCACCTTTCTCCCTTGTCCATGTGCTCAAGAACTGTTTGGGGCAACGGGAGGGAGGACAGAGTAGAGATGACTGGACCGGCGGCTCGTTCCTTGTCTTTGCTGAGTCCAGATACTGGTGCTTTCCTCTTATCCCGATGTACAGAGTCATCTTTCCCCTTTCCATCTCTGTCCCTGCTGGTCTGGTGCTCAGTGGTCCTCTTAGATGTCTTGTCAGAGGGGGACTGAGGCTGGCTGGATGTGGGGGTTCTGGGACCTTTCTCTGGCGGTGGAGGTGGGGAGGGAGGGCGACCCTTTCTGGTTGTGTGATTGGACTTGGGACTGGGTTGGGGTGCAGCGGAGGAACCCTTGGTTGGAGTAGAGGTGTTGCTGGAGTTCTTGGCCTTAGCAGCGGCTTCCGCTGCTTTAGCCTTTTTCTGCTTACTGAGCTCGGCGGCAAGACTGGTTTTGAAGGTGAGCGTGCTCGGGGAAAGACTTGAGGGGCGGCTGCGGGAACGAGAGTGGCGGTGACGGCTATGAGAACGAGAATGCCTCGTGGATGAATATGGACTTCTGCTACGTGACCTAGCGGATCGCCTGGAAAACAAAAACATTCTTTTAGATTTTGATTTTAACGTCACAGACTACAACTATAACATATGACTACAACTTGCATTGGATATAAATGTAATGGATATTCCAGTTTGAAACATATATAAAACATGTCAGGCAAGTTAGTACACACACCCTAAAAATTGCACAATGTCACATTTTTTTCCCTTCAACAGACTTTTGGAAAGGAATAGGAAGGCCATCAATAGTGGGGGGGGAAAACAAAGCCACATTAAGTATAAATAACTTTGTCTTCGTTCGTCTACACAAATATTAACAATATATTCATACACTAAAGATGAAAGAAGACATTTGATTCATATGACCAAACCACTACCTGTCACACCTGAAGCAGTGGAGCTTATCATAACAAATCAAAACCAATATGCTGATCAATTCTGAGTGTGGCCAACAAATAAACATGTTATTTTATAAGACCTCACCTGACATCTGGACTTGGGCTCAGGGACTTTCTGTATGGACTTCGTGATCTCCTGCGGTTTCCATAAGGACTTGAACCAAACTCTCCTTGCTCGTATGGACTGTGCCGGCCATAACTCGGGGACCTCCTCCAATTCGCTGGGCTTGCGGGGGACCTCTTCCTTTTGTTGCTCGAGTACGAACTGGGCGACTTTGGCATATTATATGCCCCATACACATCTACATCCCGGCTGTAATACGTGGAACTGGGAGAGAGTCTTTTGCTCCCATAGGTTGGACTTCTTTTAGATATCTGCTGGTTATAACCACCGGGGGACTGGTAGCTATACGAGTATGATGTCCCATAGGGACTTTCTGCTTTGAAACCAGGACTTCTCCTGTATGCCCTGAGGTCTTCGCGGTCATCTCTGTAAGATTGTGGAGCATCTCTGTATGCAGATGGGGGCTCTTTCTCGGACCTTGTTTTACTTCTGTGCCTTTTCGAATCCCTTTTATCTGCAGATTGCGAGGACTGACTTGTAGATGTCCTTTTGCCGTTCCGGTCATTGCTCCTTGTAGTGTCCCTGTGGTTTTTAGAGCCACTCAGGCTAGCTCCACTCCGAGCTTTTGAGGAGTCTCTCTCTCGGCTCTGGTGGTCCTTTTTCTTGCTCAGCTCCTTGTCCTGCTTGCTCCTTTCAGATGGTCCCCTTGTTGGCTCGTCCTTGGCGAGGCAGACTGCCTCCCGGTCTCTCGGGTGACTTTTGTCCGGGGATGCTGGTCCATTATAGTCACACAAGTCGCTGAGCCGGTCCACTGACAGCCGGTCAGGATGGGGGTCAACTTTAGGAGAGGGGCTACCAGAGAACCTCTCTGACTGGGAGCTCACATCATCATACTCTACCAATGTCCGGAGTTCCACCTTTTCGAAAGTGCCTTTTCGGTCATTACCAGGGTTTTCTGTTGTACCGGTGTGCCACAAGTCTCTCCCCTTGGCCTGTCTGCGTTTCTTTCTCCCAGAAGCCGACGAGCGCCTCTTCTCCCGGTGTCTATCCCGCTGAGCAGCACCGCTCCCCGGCTTACTGCGCCTGTCCTGCCGGTTAGCGTTCCTCTGCGCGGAGGGGCTCCGACCCCGACCCTCGCGAAGCACCTCTGAATTAGGCATTTATCTACAAAAAAATAACTAACGCTACAGCCACCACGGGGTTTCAGTATACTCCTTTATACGTTCTGCACTTCGCTTAAAGTGTGGAACAACACATTTGGGCTAGCGGTGTAACAGGCTAGTTAGCTAAACCAAAAGTCACATTTAGGCAGGCGGCTAGCCGGCTAACTCACGAGCTTAACGTTAGCATCGCGGAGCTAGCTCGGCTGAGAAACCCAATAAAGCGGAGTTAGCTCAGACGGCGACTCATGACACTCGATGCCGGAAGATTCGGTTACAAAACAGCCACAAAACGGTGTTTATTAATAGAAGCCAGTCGATACTCAACCATTGTAGTTACAGCA
This sequence comes from Lepturacanthus savala, assembly GCA_030544235.1. Classification (NCBI taxonomy): domain Eukaryota; kingdom Metazoa; phylum Chordata; class Actinopteri; order Scombriformes; family Trichiuridae; genus Lepturacanthus; species Lepturacanthus savala. The sequence continues at coordinate 13,030,686 of CM060476.1, read as the reverse complement.
GGACGGACATCTCCGGCTAATGCTAGTTTAGCCTAAGCTAGCCTCCACTAGCTGCGTCCTGCTAAGACAGTCGTATTCCACTTCATGGCCAAAGCAAAGGCCTCCCCCCGTTTAAAATCCACTTCTTCTGAAATGTTACGGCCTCGTGCAAACATATATATCCATTAACCGTGTATCGTTAAAGTGGAAGCAAAACAACTCCCAAACTTCTCGCCTCCCATCACTCTCCAGTGTGCAACAAGGAAGTGGATAGCACGCTGCTAGCTTTCTTTTCTCCTTGCGTGGAGTTCAAGGCAACTCAGTGAAGATGCAATAAAACAACTGCCATTCAAAGGCTGCTTTCACGTCTCCTGCCTCCTGGAGTTGTTGCTCCCGTTCGCGACCGCGCTGTCAAAAACAAAAAAAAACGCAGGACGCGTCTTTCCGGGAAAAATGTGCTCAACAATTCCATGAATTTATTTCAGAATAATGTAACTTTTTGTTCGCTGTGTGGCTAGTTGTGCGGTTCGCCAGGGCCCAGACAGCTTTCAAACTACAGGCCTGGTGCGTCGTTGTGAACCAATGATACCCGTATGCGTAATCCAGATCAGAGGTTACGTCACCAGCGAGGGAAACCCTGACTTTCACATAACACACTGATCATAACCACAGATGAAAACTAAGTACATTTATTCAGTTATGCATTAAAAAATCCAAAACCTCCTTAGCATTTAGTTATATGCATATATTGCATTATAAGACCTATTATAAGAATTAAACTAAAGTATTTTAGCTAACACAATGTTACTGTTACAGTATTAATATCGCCAGTATCCACTTTATCAATAAAATCAGATAATAGTTTAATATAATATCAATAGCAGAGCTGCAACTAATGCCTATTTTGATATTTAATTTAGAGTTGAGCTGTACAGATTATATATTACACTTTACAGATTATATTCTTCATGTTCTGTAATGATCCTCAGTGTTATTTCTACGATTTTATGGATAAATAATTGATCTTTGAATTCATCTTATTATTACATTTTGTATAATTTAGCTTATTTTCATCTGATTTAGGTCAAATGGTCTTGTTTTATATATATGTCAGAAGAATTGTACTATCTACTATACATTGGTTCCACATTGAACAAATCAAGTTGTACAATATAGCCTGCAGTAATCATATAATACTATGCACAATGAGTACTTTTACTTTTTTGCTGATAATACATCTATATTATCGTTAGTATGTACTTTTTTGTTTTAACCATTTCAATTCAGGACATACTTCTACTCCACTACAGCTCCAGTCTCTTTTTAGTTTCAATTCTCACATGAAATAACATAATAAAGACCTTACGAGTTAAACTGCATTGTTAGAAGTAGACTATGCAAGATTTCCCTAAAAATAACATATAAACTCCTACATATAAACTCAATCATCACTTATGACCTACTGGAAGTGTTGACAGGGCGATTATGTGACACCCTGCTGCCCCTTTGCCTGTATTTTCTACTTTTCTCATTGTTTTGTGTGTTTCAGGATGTCCCTGTCCACCAAAACAAGCCATGACTTACTTAAGTAATATACTGTGTCTGAGTATTTCTTCACTGCTGTGTATATTAACCTGTAAAATAGTCCCTCCTCCACTCAAAACATGTTTTTTCCTGTTCCTTCAGTTGGATGCTTGAACTCTGCTGAGCATGAACTCTGCTGAGAATGATTTAGGGCAGTGTTTGACACTAGAGCGAGGTTTTCAGATTTGTCTGCTGAAAGTCAGAAGTTTCTCTGAGGTTGTTGAAAATCCACTTTGAAGGGGCAAGGCAAAAATGAGCTAAAATTGTGACATCACACACACAAAAGTTTTAGAACACCTTGATTTTTCAGTTTTTATTAAAATTGTCATAGTTTAATGACAATTTTCATGTGGTTCATGTTTTAAACTTTTTACTTTTTTTCATCCTCTTCAAATGGCTGTGAAAGGAGGGTGTTGGTGTTGACTGTATGGTAGTGACATCACAACTTCACCTAAGTCATAACTGCTTGTTTTAAGGCTGTGTATGTTTCTCTGTGGATTGAGTTTTAAACATGGGACAGTATTAATACACTCTCCTGTCATATATACAGTAAAATATAGGGGTCTAACATATATATACATATATATATATATATATATACATATATATATATATATATATATATATATATATATATATATATATATATATATATATATATATAGTTTAATTCCAATGAATTGCCATATATATATATATATATATATATATATATATATATATATATATATATATATATATATATATATATATATATATATATATATATATATATATATATATATATATATATATATTCATTGGAATTAAACTACTTAAATTTCAATAAAAATGTAAAAATGTGTTTTCTTAAACTTTTGAACTGTAGTGTATAGTTTAGTTTTTTATAGTACACAAGTGTGATGACCTTACAGTAAATTAGGAGACAACTTGTGTCCAATAGTTAAACTATTAAGATGATATCTACATTTATAGTTATAACATGTTTAGTAAGGGAGGAGATGCCATATTGGGGATTTTAAGATGTCTTTTTTGTGAAAAAAAAACATATTAGTCACAAACTAGTATTCAAAGTGGAGCGATTTTTTACATCTTTAACATGTCTGGAGGAACTGAGCTGTGTCATGTTGCGTTTACTCTGCCTCATATATTTCCCCGCTGTTCCTCGACGAACGAATCGTTTTATTTCTGTCTGCTCATTTACATGACCAATCTCTCGTGGATTTATCCAGACACATCAACAAACAGCAAACCAAATATTCTGGCATGTTAATCCACTATTATCGAACAGCACAATACATCAACATCATCCAAACAAACATAAATCGCATACAAATGACGGAGATACCCCACAGTGGGAATTCAACAAATAAACAAACACAGCCCATTAAGCACAAAACACAATATACAAATCCAAACAAAACTAAATCTACATATGAATCCGTTAGTGCCAAACACTGTGTATTTGATCCAATTCATGTACCAATAGTCAACAATCCATCCAAGTTTATTAGTAGTATTATGACTTCTTTCCTTCTATTACTTGCTTTGGAAATATATTCAGAAAACACAAGGTACTCAATTAAAGCTCAATTATCAGCTACTATCTAATCTAAATGTGGATAAACTTTTTTAAATATGTAAAAATCTGTGCTTTTACTTCATTTTCTACACACATTTTTGAAGCTCCAAAGAAAGCACCTATTTCCTGACTCCATATATAGTATTATATGGAGTATAGTATTATATATTGTCTAAATAATCACCTTTTTAAAAATAACCCTTTAATTAAATGATTAAAATATGAGAACAATATTGCTTCCTTTTCCTCCTGTGTCCTCCTGTGATTAGTTTAATAAAAATCAGGTCCCGTTTCTGTGTTTGTGCTGATGTGTGAAATATAAAGTGTGAAATGCTGAGACGTCAACTGCGATTTGAGGAAGTTCACGTCCTCTTCTGAGGAACTTCATACTTCATCAGAATGAGCCCTGACGCAACATTACTCAACATCCCTCCCCCACAAAAAAAGAGAAAGCTGCCACATCCACTAAGTTTCTGTACATGTAGAAAGATCAAGAGGAACCTGATTTCAATTTTATAGCATTTGTAAGAAAAAAAAAAAACTCCACCAACCGACGTTATACAGCTGATATTACAGTAACACAGTTTCATGTTTATATGACGTAGGAAACCACTTCGATCAGATGGAACTCGCAGCGCCACTCGGGGGAAGGTAAAGTGTTCTGATCCAGTAATAATACAGTTCCCCTTCAAAAAAAGGTCAGGTTGGTGATCGAGATTCAGTGTGCTCATGGAAATTTAAGCAGCAAAATGTGCACACGCTCCCAGAGGACTCTCCCAGGACCAGTCTGCCTGCTTGCTGCAATAATAATTCAAGTCAAGACACACACACACCTTAACACAAAGATCTGAACGCATCGGAAAAGATGTTATTAGTAATATCCACTTTATTTGCCATTTCCAAATAACTCACAAAAAAAAAAAAATGAATTGAAATGTAAGCTTCACCTCTTGCATTCACAAACAGATAGGCTACATTAGTGGTTATGTTTAAATAAGTAAACATGAAGGAAACATTTAATTGATGGCATACATCCAACCAAAGACATATATATTTATATCCATTATTTTATGTCCAAGTGTATTTATATAAAAGGCAAAACGAGTTATCTGAATATCCAGCTTTCACACAGACTTCCGTGTTTTTATTATCACCCTTTAAATCCCACTGAAAATATTTGGGTCATCGTGAACTATACATAAAGACAATGGGGGAAAAAAATAGATTATGGATGTTTGCTTCTGAAACAAGAATTTGACTGGGTATAGCCGATGTTAGCAAGCAGCACTATGGTGGTCACTTTAAGTATTTTAGCTTCAGCAATCCTCAGCGATGAAGACACACAGCACTTCATGTAAATGGCCATAAGCTGAGGAAGGTTTTTGTCCTTTCACTACGTGTCATGATCTGTAGCTTTCAGGGTTGTCTCCATCATGGTATGGTGTACTGGTGGTTAGCCCTTAAAACATAATAAACCAAACTACTTTCCAAACATTCTGATGCTATGGGCTCCTAACATATCCTGTCCCACCCCCACCCTCCCCTATACCCACACCCATCTTTAAACTCTCTTACTCTACAATGTGCTTTTCAATAAATACAAACTATCACTAGCATTCTTTACATTATTGACTCCTAGTCGCCCCGGGACAGTACGACTGACAAACTTAATTATCTGATAAACAAAGCCTGCATTCAAAGCCAGAAATTCTTGAGTGTTCTATTAATTCAGGGAATCGATTCAAGTTTTTTTCCTTTACATTATTTGAACGATTAATTTTTTTAAAGCTGTGGTCTGATTTGCAAACAAGAGGAAGTGCAAAATAATCCCAAAAGCCACGGTCAAAGACACTGACGTTTTGTAGTGTCTCGTTTACTCTTCCCCCTTTGCAATGACAGCGGGTACTTTTGCATAGACTCCAGTATTAGGACGCCGTCTCGGTTGTGGAAATTCTTTAATGTAAATGGTGAGCTGTTGCTGTTGGCAATGCACACGACATTTACACTTATTTTAACTTAAAAAAAAAGAATAAAACAACTTATACATGGTTAAGACTATTAAAAAAGCAAACGAGGCAAAAAAAAGATATATTAATGGTGAAAAAAAAAGTGGCTCAGTCATAGGTAAACTTAAAAAAAAAAAAAAAAAAAAGGAAGGGCAGATTTCACAGTGTGTTTTGGTCTATGCAATTTAACTCTTAATCATCTACTAAATGCTCATTTTGCCAATTTCTTACACTGCTTCAATCTTCGCTTGCCTGTAAAATTATCCAGCTGCATGAGCGAGACAGAATAATTTCATTTAGATGCAGCAGTGTTAGGACATGGGGTGGTCCTGCTCATTGGCAGCCACTGTTACAGGCCAACGGGATGGATAGAGGGGATTCTTCACATTCACAATGGACAGGTAGGCAACAGTGTGCGCTGTACAGGAATTAATAAAGCCCTCAGAACCTTGCATTTCTTTCCCAGGTGATTCGTATTTAAATCTGTTTTACTTCCCCCTGACATCCGTTCAACCTTTACCTCCTGTGGTTTTAAATACCTACATAGTGTTTACACAAACGCACGCTCAGGGTTGCATCAACTGACGAGATGCATCACTCTTGATGCAAATTGTGATTTGTTTCAATTAATAAGTGGGCACTTGTTTGTTCTAGCTAGCATTTTTCTTTGGTGACTAAGAGCAAACACATTTTTGGACAGTTAAAACCTAGCTTCTACCCAGCCTGCATTCCTTTTGCTATATTTTACAAGTCATTTATTTACCCATTAACTACTCAGATTTTAGCCCACAAATAAAAAAAAAACAAAAAACAAAAGGGGAATACTTGATTAGCGATTAAAAGATTACTGAGCCAGTAAAGTAAAATTGGCAAAAGAAACCTTTACGTGACTGGAAGCGATTGGTTTTAACAACTTCGGGATGTGTTAAACGCTGCAGGTAAAGGATGTAGTTATGGAATCACCTTTTATCAGAGCACCATGGATTCCTTTATTGCAAAGAAAAAAAAAGGCAATGAAAGTCATTAGCCAAGTGAGGTAAAACTTCTGAAATGTTGGAACTGAAAAAAAAAAAAAAAAGTTCAAGTGTTGTAAGATCCCTCACGGATTTAAGGGTAATAATCAATGTTGTTTGTGCATTTGAGAAGACTCAACAAAGTGACTGGAAGGGCAAAGAAAAAGGGGGCAACGATTAGTGCACTTATCTCACACTGGTTGATAAGATAAAGAGGGGGGAAATAAGAAGAGAGAGAGAAACTTCACAGATAAAAACGTTTTCAAAATCATTACCACAAAAACTGAGATGTAAAATAACATAAATAGGAATGGCATCAAATTTAGGCTCTGGCTAAGATAACACAACAGCTTTTCAATTAAAACGCTCTGTAGATTCACCGGGCCGATGTGCATTTTCGCGGTGGCACTTGATGAATTCTGGGTTGACACTACACGGCCCAGTCTCTCCACTTACGTTGCCGACCCAAGACGCTGGGCTAATTACGCGACTCGGGGCTTTCCAAGTATTGAGCTACTCCAGTCATATCTTCCCCACCAATTAAACCTTGGCTATGACACTTTTCGTCTCATCTTTTGAACTTGAACTGCACAGTTGTCTGAATATATTATGCACATCAAACTTTACAATGAAAAGTTTCTTCTTTTTTTGTTACATTTCAGAGCCGTAGCCTCTTGTCAAGCATAGGCCTAAATTAAAACACCGTCCATTTATTACACTCTGCAACGTGGTCAGAATAAGAGAAAGATAGAGAGAGAGAGAGGGAGAGAGAGAGAGAGAGAGAACATAAATTATTTGGAGTGTCAGCACATAAAAAGTTAGAGCTATAAATGGTGTATGGAGTGCCACCTTACTACTCCCTGACACACGGTCAGATGTCCTGTCAACCAGGAACAGAAAGTCATGGTCAGGTATGGGCACAAAATAAATGCAAAAGTCTGAGAAATGTATATGTACATAAGCAGCTATCCTGCTCTCTCTTACCACTATAAAATACAACACCTCTCTCTAATTCTCTTGGCCAGACTTTTACTTTTCTTCTTGCCGTTCTTCTCTTTGCTGTCCTCCATTTTCCTCGCCCGGATCTCTCTCATCAAGTCAAAGAACACCTGTTAAAAAAAATAGAAAAAAAAAATAGAAAAAAAAAAGAAATAAGACACTAAGATTTCTCTTCTCAGGATCAACAAAGCGAAGGCAGGTGCTTTCCTTCAACCGCTGTGACTAACCTTGTCAACGTTGGCACGGGTTTTGGCAGAAGTCTCCACATAGCACACGCCCCACTGCTCGGCACGTGCCTTAGCTTCATCCGCGCTGACCTGCCGTCGGTCGTCCAAGTCCGACTTGTTACCGACCAGGAGGAAGGGCACGTTCTCGTCCTCCTTCACTCGCAGAATCTGCTCTCTACACAGGAAAAAAAAGGAAAAAAACAAAAAAACATGTCACTCAGCCATGAATTATGGAAATAAGCAGGCTTAGGTAAACTGCAGGTTATGTCTTTCCAGCACAAACACACACTCAACTGTGTTCCAAAATTATAAAAAAAGCATTGTTTAAGGACTACAGTAGGAGGGATAGCTAATATTCAGAGTAATTAAATTGTAGCTGTAATTTAAGTTGCCGAGGCTCCACCTGAAATCTACTGTTGCTGCAAACGATTCCAGTTCCGTGATGGAGAACACACAGAGGAAACCCTCGCCGCTGCGGAAGTAGTTGTCCCGGATGGCGGCGTAATCTTCTTGTCCGGCCGTGTCGAGGATGTCGATCTGTACCTCCTCGCCGTCCAGCACCACTTTCTTCCTGTAGCTGTCTGCTTTGGTGGGCTCGTAGTCCTCCACAAACTGTGACGAGAAAAAAGAAGAAAAAGAAAAAAAAAGGAAATGAGACAATAAAGCAAATGTGAACTTTGGCCATTTTGGTAATCCAGTAAACCAACATGAGACAGCTGCGAGTCAAATTGATGAAACTGCAAATGTGCTCACCTCATCGTACATGAACTGGAGCGTGAGGGCCGATTTCCCCACTCCTCCACTGCCTACCATAATCACTTTGTGAAGGGCTAAAGAATTCTGCCCTTTTGGCTTAGCAGCTGCCATGGCTCTGTGTACCAAGAGATTTGAGTGTGAAGGGGAGAAAGTCCAAGGTGGAGGAAAAGGATTGTGAAATGAAGACCGTAAAATTCAGACTGATGATTCCAGCTGCAACGAGGAGTTGACAGAATTCCTGGGGAGATTTAATAACAAAAAAAATGGGAGAAGAATACGTTTCATCATTATTCCTGACACTCCAAATGACAATCCTGCAGTGGGATTACATTTCCATCGTTGTGTTTCATCACAATAACTTCCAGTGCAATAGAGAATCATCCACATATGGCACGCAGTGGGTGATAAAGTGTGTTAATAAACACAGTCATTAATTTGATGTGTAAGAACTGCTTTTTAAACAGCATTTTACATCATCAATCCTCCGTACAGCTGTAAAAAGCTTCATATCAGTTAATGTACCAATATAGTACACAAGCCGCTAAACCGGGGTAAACCCATGAAAACCCTTCAGCATCTTCTGTATAACATCTGGTAGGGCTTTCCAATTTGTGACAGGGGTGGACCAAATCTGACACATGCCAAAGCTGTTTAGGGGTCAGTTTCCCACAGTGTCCGAGAAGACCATGGAAACGAGATGATGTCGAGAAGTGGCTCACACAGACCAGAAAGATGGGAATGCGGCCAATAGGTCATTATACAAATTAACAATCTGGGGGTCCATTCGGCGAAAGTCAATGTTACAATTTATTACTGAAAGCGCAGTTCTTTTACTTTAGCAAGTTACCCCCAGCCCAATAAAAAAGAGCATGTTAATTCATATATGAAAAAATCTATCCTCTTTAAAATGACATAATAGGATTCAAAGACCATTTAACTGCTGTGTTATAACGGTTTTTCATGGATCTACGCTTATTTTTTATATTATTGTGTGTATATTTGTTACTATTAATTTGTCACTATTTTTAATGGAGCCATATTATTTTCTGAATGTTAATGTTCTCTTATTTAAATCATTATGGCATTTTAACTGGGTTCCCTGCCTCTTCCTGCACTGCATATCATTTAATACAAACAAAACCTGTTTAGTAACGTCACGTCGATGCAACAATTCCTAAACAAAAGTTATGAATGCATTAATCTCACGATAAGAAATGAGAAACACAGACAACAACACGTGTTGAGGTTGCAAATGGTGACCGCACACTTTGGGGTAAGGTCATCACAACCGCAACTCTAATAAAAAAAGAAATACGCGGATCAGGAAATGTGCAACTAACCCAAATAATGATAGCATGGCACGGTAAGATAATCTACGTGTTAGCCGAGCAAGTGACCATTTTAACTAACTAGTCTCTGCAAGAACAGACACCCGAAAACATAAACGAAAACGAATATCGCTGTACAACACTAATAATCAGCATAACTTATTAGCAGGTTAGCCGCTGACATGTCACCTGCAGGTGTGCTAACAACAACTCGTCCGTCCGGCTGGTTAGCTTCGCCTCACCTTTAAATAAGCAGCTCACATAAACACATCACGATCAGAAAACACACAGCAACAGATGTTCTTTTTTTACCCTTTCAAAACTGGGCTAGGCAGCTAAGGGTGGTCACAGACACACACACAGAGAGACACAGAAAAGGCTAGCAAACGATAACAAGCGGCTAATCATAACTAAATGATGCAACGTAACGATACGAAGAAAGCAGACGTGAGCGGTTCAACGACGATAAACGTGTGGCCGACAACACCCACCTATGTTCCAGACGGGATTCGGTCCTGACGGATGAGTCGAGGGCGGCGAAATGAAATGAAAAGACTCAGCTAGCTGCTGTTAGCTCATGGCTAGCCGCCTAGCTCGGCTGGTAGCTGTTAGCAGCAGACTGACTGCGCGTCCTGTGGGCTCTCGGCTCAGCGTCTGTCTGACAACGCCCGCCCGCCTGGGATCCCACTTCTTTTTAATTTTCTTATCTGTCACGTTTCCTCGCCCACGGTTATTATTTTTTTTTCTTGTTCACGTGTGTTTACTTCGTTGTTTTACTTCGTGCTTGAGATGCGGTTTAAAAAACCGGCGGGTTTGAACGTGACATAATTGATTAATTGGTTAATCCGCATAAATGTTTGCAGGTTTGTCCAGTAGGAGGAGAACACGTTGTCAAGTCAGCAGGAGGGAAATAGACTTTTCAGAAAGCAGGTGATGGAAGTTGTATTTTTTTTGGACGAAATAAACAAAAGATATGTTTTAATTGAATCCAGACCCACATCTGCTCCTTTTAAACTAAAAGAATGTTACTCTGCTGTGAAGATATGCTTTAAAATGGCCTGAAATGATGACTCATGATTCATATTTTGTCCTGTATTTGTCTTTTCCTCCCCCCTCTCTCTTTTTTTCTAAGTGATGAAGTCCATAATCTCTGACTTGCATTTGAAATATGCAGAAAAGACTTGGAATGAAACCTTCCAGCTTGTAAGAAGATGCATGGTGAGACAGATTCCAGGAAACACTGCCATGTCCCATCCTCTTCTCTCATATGCTCACCAGCTTGACTACTCAGTATATATATATATATATATATATATATATATATATATATATATAATCATTACACAAAACTCCTTATTTCTCCTTATTTGTCATTTTGTTGGTAAAAATGTGAGAAATGATTTATATTTAAGGGGCCAGCTACTGGGTTTTTCCTCTAATATGATGATGTGTTGATCAGGAACTGGTGTGGTGATTCACTGAGAATGAGCTCATCTTTCCTAGAACATTCAACTCTTTGTTGCTTGTTAGGCAGCCTGTGCTTTGAGCGTTATCACGTCTTTACTTGGATTCCTTTCAGTTTATTTTCTCATTTTAATTGTGCAGCCTAATGACTAGAATTCTTCTCCGTTGACGCGATCCTGTTTGAAGCCAATAGAGAGTAAATATCTTTCCAGTCGTTCACGCTTCTGCTCCGATCTTTTGGAAGTTACTCCACCTGATGATTTTTATGCAACAAAAAAAGCTGAAATGTAGTATATCACACACACTTAGCACAGCTATACTTATTTCTACGCTGAAGCTCTAGAGAGGGTGAGTCGGTTTTCTTTAGATTAGTCATGGGTGGAGCACCAGGACAGATAATACTTTGGATCAATGTGAAGTTGAGCTTGGCAGTGGTCAGTCTCCAGAGTGTGGTAAAGAAACTTGGATTTCTTGGTGGTCTTAAGCAACGTGCGGTCCAAAGGGATACAGCAGCCTGAGCTAGGCCTATCCGCCAGCAGTAACGTTTAAGGCGATGCATATAGGGCTTTAGGTATTGCCGGCAGATACGTGCAAATGCACGCTGCGTTTTCACACTCCCAGGTGCAATAAGATCCCCGCCGCCCTGAACATACTGAGCCCATCCCAGAGTACAAAGGATCCGAATGTCAACATTTCCTTGCACGGCGGAGGCGCACGGTTTGCGTTGCGCTGTGGGATGGGCCGGGAAGACGAAAGAGTGTTTACACAAGGATGACATTGTCACACAACTGCTCCATTGTTGCTGCTGCTGCTTTTCTCATAATAGGACAAATCCAGAGATAAATCCAAACCCTGTGAGCTGCTGGTTAGATCGCTGGAAAGGCTCCAGGAAGTATTTAATGGTAAACAAACAGTATTCTGATAATTTCTGTGTATTTTTTTTTATATACAATTAAATATGCAGAAATGATCTATAAGTCGGTCTCTCTATATTTCAATTTCAGTGTCCTCTATGAATGTCATGACGTCTCGTCTGGAAATGATAGCCAAACAACAAGGGTAATGAGTTGACTTAGCAATGCAATTTTATTTCCCTTTTTTTTTTTTTTTTTTTTTTTAAAGTGTATATTCTTCGCCTCCCCAAGTCTAAAAATAACAGTCAGGTGCTCATATGAGCACTCAAAGAGGTTGTTCATCACTGTAATCATTCCTCCTGTTCATACTGGCTGTTAAAAGATCACCTTCATATGCGCTTGAATGTAAGTGATGGGGGACAAAATCCACAGTGTGTCCACACAGTCATTATGTGCAAACATGCATTTAAAAGTAGATCCACAGCTTATATGAGGCTTTAGCAGTCTGAGTTACTCATATCTAGTGGATATCTGCCACGTTCTCCGTCCTTTTTAGCATCAACCTCTCTCTCTTTGTGTTTCCCCAGACGGTGTTCTAGTAACAAAAAAGGGAACTTTGGAGGCTCCACAAAGACCGTAATATTGAAAGATATTTACTTGGTTTGATTTGACACATTTGGACAGCCGAAGCTTCACATTACCTCCAGAGAAACTTTTTTTTTTTTTTTTTTAATTCGTTTGGACAGAAGGCGGCCTGTGCATTTTGCTTCCCGTCACTTACAGTCTAAGTGCATTATGGAGGGATCAGGAGTAATCATTATGGCAAGAAAAACAAAACTTTCAATGTTAATTTGGGCGCCTGACACTTTTTTTGAGACTTAAATTGTGAATCTGTCATGTAACTTGTGATCTTTGACTTCGTAGCATTACCAGGTCACTCTTTATTATTTTCTTTCCTTTAACATGACATTTCTTTTTACCTCCCCTTACACAATCCTATAATGTGGTTTCACTAACTCAATTCCGTATTCCTGGTTGCTCTGTAGGATGGGCTTTCACACCACTGAGGCCACATGCTACCTCACAGCTGACCTATTCTACCTGGAGGTGGTGTTGCTGCCATGTGGCGAGGTGGAGGAGGTGAAGGTGGCCCCGCACGGTGGATCCCCTGTCGTAAGCGGACTCCGGTTTCCACCAAACCATTCACAACACTCCCCTTTACTCTGCGTCATGCTCATAAACCCTCATTTTTCTTGCAGTCCAGTGAGTCCCTTCTTCAGCTGCTGAGGTAAGAGGTTCAGCGGTGGCACGTTTCTGACGTTTTGCTCGCAGACTTCAGTGGCAGCGCTGTCGTTCCCTACGTTACGGGGTTGACAGTGCCGTTTAAATGATTAGCTAAGAGTGAACGGCTTTAGATGCTCATGCTGACGGCACTGCTGTACGCTTCCACACGCAGATCAAACAATCTCGACGAGTTCTCCGTGAAACTGGAAGGCCTCTTCACCCAATACGACATCCCCGGAGACAAGTACCTATTCATGAATTTGTTCAGTGGTTTGAACAATCTGAGGCTTCTTGCAGTCATTTTTAAGCATTTTTTTGTCCTTTTTTCAGCGATGTCAAATTAAAACTATTTGCATCTCTGCAGTACCTTGGAAAAGATTTGGAAGAACTATCAAATTTGCCAAGGTGAGTGACATGGAAGAAGAATGCTAAAAACTGGGAATATTTAAACCAATGCTATTTGTCTGCTTTCAGTGTACCAGAGGACGGCAACCTCCAGACAGACATTATAAACAACGGCAGGATCGGGCGTGTGATAGCTGGGAAAGAAGGTACATGACAAAAAGCAAAAACTATTAAAACATTTTCTTCAATTGTTTAACTCTTGATAACATTTTCTCCTATTAGATTGCCCTCTGTCTATCCAGTTCTACAAGATCCCAACTGATGGGGTAAAGACTTCAATTTCATGTAAGATCCTGACGCTCTCACAGACAAAAGCAGTCATGTAATCTAATGTTAATCTAAACCAGGTTACTAATAGACCCGTCATATCTTATGAATGCAGAGTTCGCAAGTTGAATCTGGAGACCCCCCTGCTGAAAAGCTTCCATTTAACTAAATTCCAGGTATGGAGCCCGTTGTCCAGGCAGCCCAGGTAACCGTGAGCCTCAGCGACGCGGCTCACAGTCTTCAGATCGCATCTGTGATCCCTCAGCCTCCACAGCTGGATCCCCAGGGGTAACGCGTTCGTTTAGTCTCCCACTCAACAAAATATCACTTTCACTTCGCATCCCGAAGCGAATCCGAATCTCCGTGCCAAGCGGCGTTAGTATTCGGTAGTAAACTCCTGTCCTGTCGCAGCTCTCCCGTTTTCCTGCCTCTGAGCGGGGGCCCATATGAGACGTTTCCTGCCTGCTTTCTGCTGAAGCTGCAGCCGCCAATACCGACGCTGATGTCTTTTGTTAAGAAGCTCGGCCAAATTACAGGTCCTTGGAAACCTTTCACAATTTACATATGCTTTTTATTTAGTTTCACACATGATGGATGTATTACATCTTGTGTTTTCTCTTCCGCCCTCAAGCATCTGTTAATATCCCGTCTGTATTCTGCTGTTCTCCCTTGTGTCCTAGATGTGACCATACCAGATGTTGACCTGCAGTGGGCACCCTTTCCCAAGCTTCTATTAAGCGGTTCACTAAGTGCAAAGAGCTATGGGGAGACATTAGAGGAGCAGGATACTATTTTTACTGTGGTATGTACATGACTTTTGCCTTGGTGATTGACACTGTTGTGTGTTATACTCGTAAATATGCAGTAAGATGACAAATATAAAGCCTGAGGTGTAATGTATGATGTCAAACTAATCAATACTTTTTCTGTCCAGCCTCTGCCTGGTGATGTGATACACAGATATATTTTTACTGGAGCTGCATGGGAGGTGCCCGCCCAGAGAGCGACGGTGATGACCAGCGTTCCCTTCACTCACCCGGCCCAGGTCCCAGCTCTGCTGGAGCTGCTGCGCCATCAGTGTGTCATCAACACCCTACTGAGGAGCTGCATGTGCGCCGGTCCAGGTAGGAGAAGAATCGGGGGGGGGGGGGGGGGGTATCACTGGAAGGTTTGGCAGGAACAAAATGCCAATTTTCTTCATTCATAATCTTTATCAGGTTCAGCGTGTGACCTGCACTTCGAAGTCTTGCCGCAGTCCGACACCAGCTTTTCTGTGACCTTTCACCGACCCGATGCCGACTCCCTCGCCGTTTGTGAGCATCCGCCACATCTTTTTTTATTAAAGCTTAAGAATCACTGGCCTCAACATCTGAAAAATATTCCTCAATCAAAGAAAACTGGCTCAATTTATCTAACAAAGTGTGGATTTTGTTTCAAGTCATATGGGTGGTAATTTGGGGTCAGCCCCAATGACAAATAAAAATGTCTTAAATTACTTATTCCTGCTTTTTTTTTTTTTTTTTTTTGTCCACAGTGCTGGTGGACATATCTGATTCTCATCAGGTTAACTGCAGCTTGTTTGGAGCAGGAATAAGGGATTCCTCTCTGGATGAATATGTCTCCAGTGTTTTGAAGAGGTATGGTTTCCTAACTTGTATGTATATTGCACTACAGTTTAGGAGGCTGCCTCCCTCATTCTTTAAAATCATAAAGAAAATCATTCAGAAAATCAGATTGAATATTGATTTGATATATCAGAACCTGCATCTTTGCATTCTGACCTCAGCCTGATCCCCTCCAATACTTTTTGTTTGTTTGTTTGTTTTGACTCAGGTGCATGTCCATTCCTGTGACTCTGCAAGCATTATACAGTAAGCTAGAGCAGATCACCTCTGCCCCGCTTTCTCCCAGCCGCCCGGCCACAGCAGAGGCTGAAAATGACCACTCTGTTACCGCTGTGACGAACACCAACACCACGTTTGCCCAGAACACAGCTGTGGCAGAGGACAGCTACGCAGTTTCTGGTTCAGCCTGCCTTGCCATGCCTGTAACCAACCCTGAACCTCTTTCTGAAATAAATACAAGTCCCGCTGACAACCCTTACCCTGTTGCTCCTGCGGGCGCGTTTTCACACTGGATGACGAATAACAGCCAACTGTCAGAGCTAATTTAACTGATTTTTGTATGTGCATTACATGTGATGTCCTGAAGTTAGGGTTTTAGGTTAACATTTGTAGTTACTAATGTCTTAATAAAGCACCAGTTTCCTCCACAATTCAGATCAGTAAAACTATTAAACCTGTTATTTATATATAATTTTTGTCAACTCTTCGTCACTGAGAGAGGCATGAGTTATGTGAGCTTGTGTGTGTGTTGGAGCTAAAGTCTTACTAGCAATGCATTCCACTGGCAGAGTTTCCTGGCTGTAAAGGTCTGAGGTTTGGCATTTGACCTCTCTTACAGCCAAGAGCCCATTTGATTAGTACCATGTGAGCCAATCAAACTTTGTTAAAATGCATTATGCATTCTTGACAGCTCGTAAGAGTAAATTCAGATCAACACTGCATTTTATTTATTTTTATTTTTTAAGGAAATGTCTGTTAGATGCAGAAATAACATCAAGGATACAAGTTGAAACACATGATGGCTCCTAGTATTACTTGCCAAGTCATTTTTTTTTTAAACAAATGCTTTGTATATTGCACCATTTTGGTGTGAAATTGTAGGACACGTGTGTGTGTGTGTGTGTGTGTGCGCCTCGGTGGGATGGAAACTCACTGTCTGAAATCTCTTGATTATTGCTGAGAACCCTGTGCACAGCAGTGCTTTTCCTGGGTACCAGCCAGAACAGCTTCCAATAGACCATTTTCACTGCAGCCATATTGACATGAAATAGTAGGTAAACACAGGTGTTACCAATGATGCTAATTAAGTTTCTGTTCCATTTAGTGTATCGGAGCTTTTCCAGTGAGCCAACACGCACAATAGCAGTGCCCCCCCCCCCTTAGTATCATTGGTAACACCTGTGTTTACCTACTATTTCATGTCAATATGGCTGCTGTGAAAAATGTATAGTACAACTAACTAGTTTTTGTAGGCTACTCGTTGACATTTTTGAATTTGTCTCCATGTCTTTGTATCATGCAACATCACAGGTGTTTGTAATACTATGAGATGGGAAATGAAACAAGGAGTGCTACAGTTACCATGGAATCACTTGAGGGTCTGTAAGGACCGAAATACCAGGTTATCCCAGTGTAAATATATAGCCTGGGTGGATTAAGAAAGGAATTTAACATGTACCCAGACTATTAAGTCTGTCAACACCAGACAACTGCTTTTTTCCGGAGTCTTCACATTTAGATATCCAATGACCTGTATGGCTGCTATTCATAGAAACTTTCCAGCATGTGTGGTTAAAACCACGCTCTTCTTTCAGTGGGGCTATATCCCCCAGAATACAGCTGAGATTGCATAACGGCTTCTGGTCGGTGTGAATGTAGTGGAAGCCACACCTGTGATGACTTGAATATTAATGAGGTATATAATAAATCCAGGTTTGTCAGTGGCAATTGTTCCTTTTCTAGTCAAAAAATCAACTTTTCTTCTCGTTCCTACAGTTGGACATCTGCGCCCTGCTGTGCAGAATGATGTGTGTGCTGAGTTTGACACTAGAAGGATAATTTTACATTACATCTACTGAAAGGGTAGTTTCTATGTGCTCAATGAAAAATCCATTTTTTAAGGGGCGGGGATACAGTATAAGCATGATTTGTGACATCACACATAGTTTGTAGCCTATCCTGGTCTTATATTCGGCATTCAGTTTGGACAAACTCCAGAGAACTGCAGGTCTGCTGCAACTTTCACTGTTAATAAGTCAGAGCTGAAGACTTTTCTGTTTGCTGCCTATTGCTGATGTAACTTCTTAATACACCGCCATGTAACTTTGTTATTTTTATTTTTAATTTATGATTATTTCCCTTTAATCAACTGTGTATTTTTTTGTTTTTATTTCAATTTTTGATGTTTAATTTATTTTCATTAAATTTAATCTCCCGCTTTTAACTGTTTAAAAATTATTTCTTGATGCTTTTTAATGTTTTATGTAAAGCACTTTGAATTACAGTACATTGTTGTTGAAATGTGCAATACAAATAAACCTGCATTACCTTATATTCAATTTACAATTGAATATTTTGAAATTCATTTACAAAAGTGTTAAATGGAAACCTGAAGCCTCAAGTGCAGAAACACAGAAAATAGACTTTATGGTGAAGGAGTCCAGCAGTTAAATTTGCAACGAAAGATATATTATCACATTTTAATATAATCTTTTTTGAGGAAGAGATGTCCTTTTAAGGAATTTTAATAAGATAATTTATTTATTTTGTGTTAAAAACAGACGAAAGTTGTTTTTTATATAGTTTTTAATAGAACATTGTATATACACCTTTAAACTTTTCAACAATTTGCTTTTTTTTTTTATTCTCCTGCACCGCAACCATCCATCTTATTATACCGTTCACTGCTGAGTTGCAGCTTGTCTTTGGTTTATTTTTATTATTATTTTATTTTTTGTTAAATATCCACATCTCCCTCCCTGGTCTGCGGTCTCTTTAAATCCAAATCTACTGGACGAAGCTGCGTGTCCTCAGCAAGTTGTCTGGCCGCTATGATTGCCCGCACTCAGCCCTGATAAACAGCTGCTTACCATTTAGGGCACTTCACAAAGTTTCGTCTAAACTTCTCGAAATCTGTATTTTGTGTGTGTGTGTGTGTGTGTGTACAGCGCTGTGTGTCTGAGGATGTTCAGATAACATTATAGCAGTAAGTCTGCACCGCTGGAAGCTCAAGTCTGGATTCTAGGTTTGCGTAATGCTGAGGCGTCCTCCGTTCAACATCTGGATTAACTATTTGGAGTCGGAGCTAGCGGCCCAACACAAAACCTCTGACTGTCTAGTCCATCTTTGTGGAAAGACTGCCTTTTACGCTGGAATTTAACTCATTTCGTTAACCCGAGTTTTGCGCATATATTATGTATTCTTTAAAATGGGTGCGAACAATGGAAAACAGTATGGAAGCGAGGGTAAGTGCTGTAATTACAACTTTTTTAAAGAAGAAAACGCGTTTTATTTTAGTGACGCTGGAAAGAAGGGAGTTTTCTTTTTTTTTAATAACCAAACTCCTCTGCTATAGTTGGTAAAAAAAAGATGCGAGCATGTCCCCGTTTTTGTCTTCTCGGTGTCCAACTAAACTCAAAATATAAAACAATGCGTAGTTTCTTGTGTCTTTAGCCTCCTTGAGTTTGTCCCCAGACATAAGTTAGCTAGCTTATAACTAGCACTATTCCGTCTTACTGTTATATATTTCATCCCCTTGCACTACGTGTTTTGTCCGTGTTGTAGTTTCATTTATCCCATACAACGTTCAAAAGACGTAGAATATGTCCCGATAGCTGCATTTGACTTTAAATGAAGTGCTTTTTTTTCTTTTTTTCTCCCCTTTCTTTTCTTAGACCTTTTTAAAGATGTGCAACGTTCATATTCATGCCATAGGAAAGAGAGAGACATCTGGTGGTCATGTTTTAAACACTTTTATTGTTAATGAACTGTTTTACTGTTTGGAACATGGAGTTGAGGCTACAGTCAGTCTTTTTCACGATCTTCCCCCACGTATTATCCAGGAAATGAACTCCTCAAGCTCTTATTGTCCAGTTAAAGGTCCCATATTGTTCACTTTTCCTGGATTTTATTTGAAGTTTGGAAATGCCCAAGATGATATATGTGTGGTTTAAAGTATCAAAAATCATCTTAATATAGTTTTTAATTTCCTCTCTCAAGCTGAGAGAGGAAAGCTTTAGAAAGAACAGGTCGTTTTATGTCTTTCTCATTAATATTAGTAATCCGCTCTTTTGATTGGCTGATTTGAATAGCTGTGAATGGGGAGGTAGGTGGTGACTGTATAGTTGTGACATCACTCTTTCAAGGAAGTCCTGATGCTTACTTTAAGGCAGTTACTGAATAAAGGCTGTGTACATCTCTGTAGATCGACTGTTCTGAAACACGGGACACTATTTAACCAACACCCAGGCTTTAATTAAAATCAAAAATCAATTAAAAATCTCACTTTCTACAATACAGGACCTTTAAAAACAAAACAGTCATATAATAAGAGCTTGCACAGGTGTTAGTTTAAATGCAACTGTCAGGCTCTAGAATTAAAATTAGTAGAAAGATTTTTTTTTAAACAAAAATGAATTGGTAGGGCAACAAGTTCGTCAAGACAACACCAAGCCATATAGTGGTAGTGCGTGTGTTTGCAGGTTTTTTGGGGTCGGGTCAAAAGGACACGAGTGTTGTGGCATGTGGGCACTTAGTCATTCTTATCTTGATAGGAGCCAATTCCAGAGATTGTTTTTGCTCACAAGCCCTTCACCTATTGTTGTTTGATGTGGTAGCCATTTTGTGCATTATCGGTCGATGCCATATGATCCCCTGATCAAAACAGCTGCACCCAAAGACAATTGATTCCTAAAATATAAATATATGTATGAGTTTAGATACATTTTAGTTCAGTAGTTGTGATCGGGAATATCAGGGGGCAAGTTAATTAAATACTGATCTAACTTATTGTTCCCACATTATTCAAGTCAGTATCTTGACATCAATAATGTGCCAGTATTAAAAATAAACTAACAAAAACAATCATCAGTAGTGTGGAGATGTTGGTGGGGCAAGCAGAGGCACTCACTGTCCATCTCTCTTAGCTCGCAGATGAATTCAGAAAATTGTTTCACCCAGCTGGAATGCGGCTTAAATCCTAAGAAAGACAACATGAAACTTTCTTCTTTATAATATTTTATGATAACGAAAATCCAAGACTAACTCAATATTGATAAAAATCTCCATCTGTAGCGTTAATGATCCTGGAATGTCAGAGAGAGTCAGACTCACCTTCACTTCATAATCTACGGCCTTATCTTTCAACATTACTTATTCAGGAAAAAAAAAAAACACAACTGTGGCCCGACTCTAGCAAACACATTATTTCTGTCTCCGGAGCAGAAACGTTTGTATAAATAACATTCCAGTGTGATCTCTTCCTAAGTCAATAACTGAAGAGAAGAGATTGGAACTCACGATTGGTAAAAAATAACATGTGGATCAGCTCCACCCAGGAGCATTCAGGAATCCAGCCTGTTAAGGTATATGAACAGATTCCATCACAGGTTTGACTCAGTTCAAGTCGTCCCTGAGCTGAATTTGCATCAAATGTATCTTTATGCAACATGAAACTCAGTAAAACCGCGAGAGCAAACATAGTCTTGTTTGCTTTTTGTTGAACTGGCATCATCACTTGAAGCAGATGATGTCTAACTTTCCTAGTTAAACACAAGGATTCATTTGATGTGTTTGAAGTTGAAAACATTCACCCTTAATGAAGCTTGGATTACCACATCTGGCGCAAAGGTCCCATATTTTACCTTTTCTTGGGTTTCATTTGAAGCTTACATATTTGGTTGGACTAAATAATCATGTTACTGTAGTTTTAATCCCCTCTCAAAACTTTCTCTGGAGCTCTAAAAAGAACAGGGCATTTTCATAGACTATATAAATAATGGACGTAGCCTCTGTGATGTCACACGTTAGTTTGTAGACTTGCAGTTTGAAGCCTGGCTATATATATATATATATATATATATATATATATATATATATATATATATATATATGAACGTATTTGGATGAAAGTGTGAAGCTGGGTGGGAGCTGCTCTTAGTAGACAGCAAGCCACTTGACACTCAAAGCGACAACTTTATGAAATATAAATGGGCGTGTCATAAAAAAGTCACCCCCTGTAGAGTTGTCACCAACAAGGAAATTTTCTATCGCAATCAAAACTGTTGTTTTTTTTTCTTGTATCACAAATATGTTTATTTCTGCTGTGACATTGGTCGTTTTAACATGGCGGTCTAAGGTCTAATCCTAAGGGGACCTCAAGTGAACATTCGAGGAACTGCAGGTTTTGGGGCTTTTTCTTCAGCCTCCCAGTTTGCCCCTTGGACGTTTGTGTGTTAATATGTGTTGTTAACATTAATGAGCCTCTCCTCTGATTGGCTGAATTAAATGGCGGAGGACAGTGACTGTATAGTTCTGACACATGGGTGTCTCATCCTGGCCCCATCAGCCCCATCAGCACCATCACCATCTTGTGATAACACTTTATCTTTATTTAAATTTCCTGAAGTATAGTGACATTGTTACATACATATGCAAAATTCAGTGAGTTATGATGATTTCAATCGTGATTAGACCAGCTGCCTCGATTGAAAATTTTAAATAGGCGTGACCTCCCCCAACACAAGATGGCAGCCGCGTTGACATGTCATTCCAATGCAGCAGCGGTGATGTTGGATATCTACGGTTGTGACATCACAACCTCATGGAAATCATGATGGCTAGTTTTAAGACAGTTTCTTAAAATGGGTAGTGTATATTTCTCTGGACCGAGCATTTTAAAACATGAGACAGTATTTCTATACATGATAAAATAAATGATATAAATGAATTCTAATTGTACCTTTAAGTACATAAATAAACGCTGTTTTTTATCTTGTGGTTTGTAAAATGTTGGTAAATTAACTATTGTTAGTCTTCAAAATGTCTTGAAAATATCAGAATGAATATCCATTGAAAACCAGAATATATTCATACATTGGGAAGTTTGAACCTATGAATATGTTCCATTTTCACTCAAAAGATTGCTTGATTATTAAAATCATTGGAGATAACTAACTAATCAATTAATCATTGAATCTTTGCAACATTACACAAAACATACATTTAAGTAGAGTTGCAAATTTTTCAGGAATTTTTAAAGTTGGGAATTTTCCACGAAATTAAATTTTCCAAAATTGAAGATTGGCTGCTAACAGGGAGCTTATTATATGTAGCTGGGGAAAATATATTTTAGCATAATCTTGGCTAAAACAACAAGATTTAAAGGGATAGTTCAACATTTTTGATTTACCATTAGCTGCAGCTCCCCTGGTCTAGAAACAGCTGGTATTGACAAAAAAAAAGCTAAAGCACCAATTGCTATGACTTCAAAAATGTTGAACTATCCTTTTAATGCAAACACACTCCTCAATCACATGATCAGGTGATTTCTAGATCCCCGGAGGCCGCCTTTGAGCCTAGAGCACAAGACTATTGAATTAATTATTTCCAAAATTCCGTGGCTTAACTTCCCATGGAAAGTTTCTGGAAATTCCAGAAATTTTGCACCCCTGTGCAACTCTACATTGCATAAGTAATGCATTTGCTTGTAAAACGAAAAGAGTCAAACAAGGAGTTTTCCAGGAGATCCAACACATTCAATGCATATTTTGGGATACAGTGGATGGTTGCGTTGTCCTTAAACATAGGGACTGACAGAAGATGTTAACCAGATGTCCAAAATGTTCACCTCAATCAATAATTACCGTTGCAGTTTGATGTTAACTGTTGCAAATGGAATTTAGTCAAACTACGTGACTAAGCTTACATAGTGTTCATCTTATCAACTAGATAGTACCCAAAACCGGTGTCTCACTCACAAGTGCAGTATTCTGCAGTCTGTCCGTCCACATCTGTTTTCAAGTGTGACTCCGCAATTAATTACACACTGGTCACAACTATGCAGCAGCCCTCCACTAACACATTATATAAGAGAGTCAGGAAGTAGGAGCTTTTCTGAAAGTTGTTTTTCCACGAGAGACAGAAAACAATTGGCCTCGCGCAGATCCACATGCGTCAACTCGAAGGCCCTGCAGAGAAATGCCTGAAATGTTCAAATATATCTGCGCCTGCTGACACAGCCCCCGCTTTGATATTAGAAAGCAGTTCTCACGTTAACGTCTACAGGCTCCTGGTGAATAACCAAGTCGTTTCAGATGTGGCTGCTCAGTGATGCCACCACGAACTGTCGTTCGTACTCATATGAGCTGCTTCAAATAACCGCGTGCGTACCTCTGCGATCACGTGTTGTTTGTCTTGAGTCTGGAGACACAGGTTGCATTTTTCGGCACAACCGCCCCCTCCCCTCCCCTTGTGCAAGCTTTCGTATTTACGACTTATTTAGGGAACTGTCTAGTCCGTTTAGGTGGTTGCACTTGAGTGGTGGGTGCATGTGGGTGTGACTGCTCGAGAATACGTCCTCAGCCTGTTGTGCTGGGTGAAAGGCACATACTTAGTTTCTGGAAAGCCACAAAGCTGCATTTATGATCTGACAGAGGAATGAAATGCCATAAACAACCACTCCACAGACAGCCTGCGCTCACCAGGGCAGACAAGCCTGCCGTAACCCAGCAGCAGAGGCGCACATTCAGAGAATATCTCTTTGAAAATTCATCACTCTTATGTGACTGTGCAGAACAGCTAAATCCAATAATACATAGCTCTTAAATAAAAGTTGTAAATTCACGTAAACTTTGTGAAAAAAAAGCACTTTCATGCAGCAGTCGTTACAGACAGCATGACCTAAAAAGTATGTTGCTAATGATACATATAATCGTACATCAAATAGAGTGATTGCTTATGTCTTGCGCAGGAGGGTTTCCTCACTCGTTTTCCCGTGGAAGTGAAGGCTGAAGTGGATTTCATGAGACTTCATTCTTCTTCCAAATATCAAAAAACAGACACTTACTCAAAACAAACCAGCATACTTTGTTACATGTGCCAAGGCCAACCATTTATCTAAAACTAAAGGAACATAAATGTCTCAAAAACAGAGAAACGATGGGTTTTATATTCCCTCATACCTACACAAAAGCGTGACTCTACGTTATCTCTGACAGGCTCGAGCATGCAAATAGTTTTCGCAAAGCACGTTCTCAATTCAAAGAACGTTAAAGGCCGCAGTCAGCATTACATATGTGATATTTCAGTGATAAGACATGGCTCATAGATGCAGATAGTCATCGTAAAGTTGCCATATTGTGTCACAGCAGTTCTGTTTTTCTTCCCATTCCCCCTGCAGGTAAAGGGAGCTCAAGCATCTCCTCTGACATAAGTTCGAGCACAGATCACACACCAACTAAAGCTCCAAAGAATGTGGCTACCACTGAAGGTAAGGCATCTGGTGCTCATTAACCAAACTCCCCTCCCTTCTTCTTCTTCTTCTTCTACTTCTACTTCTTCACTCACCCTTCTTCCCTCCTCATCAACGTTCTGTGCTGACTATTTTTGGAGAGAAACCTGTGTGTTCCTGGGATAACCCGAAATTGAAAACAAACTCACAGCTCCCATCAGAACCCAAAGGCATTTCATGGGCTTTGTTTGAGAAGATGAAAAAAAACACTTTTGGCTACTCATTGTGGAAGAATGCTTATCTAAACTGTGGTCGTATCAGGCTCAAAGCTTTGCCAGGGAGGGGAGGTACATGTGAGAGAGAGAGAGAGAGAAAGAGAAGGTGTGGGGAGTGAAAATGGAGAGAGAGGGCTTCACCTTCTGCTCAGACACTGGTGTTACTCCTCTCCATGCAGCTCTCTGGCTCCCTCTCTCCTCCCCACGCCTCCTGCCTGGCAGAATGTCGTGAAATGCTCCTCTTTGTCAGTAGCGCGCTGTATTTTTTTAGATGCTTTAAATGCTTATTGTAATGCTTCAGAATTACATTGCCTTTTTGAAGCCTCCTTGTCGGCCACTGTCCTGGATCAATTTTAACAATATTTCAGTCAAAGCAGCATTTTTCCTTCATTTGAACAAAACATCACCTCATCCTTAATTTATTTTTCACCGTTCTGCCTGAATTCACAGAATTTTCTTTTTTTTTTTGACCACTTGAGGCAAATAGCCGAAAACACGACGTTGACAGTTAATTTGACCGTCCCCACCTTCTGCCTCAGCACCACGGGTGCAAGGGCTTTTAGCTGCACAACCCCCAGCCTCTGGAACTCTCAGCCTCCACACATCCGACAGTCTGACACTATGTCAACATTCAAATCCCACCTCAAAACCCACTTGTTTAAACTGGCCTACTCTCTATAATCACTAACCACATTAATTCATCACCAACTCCCTCCCATACAAGTTTGCCCAATTTGTGTCCTTTTTTACTGGTTTCTGTCTAATATTTAAATTGTTTGAATGTCCAATTAAAGTGTATTATTGTTATTAATTACCTTATAAATCCTCCTTTTAGCTCCGTTTTGGTCATTGATGGAATGGAAAGTCTCTTTTAGCTGCTAAATGCTCCACTAAGTTCACCAGCTATCTGCTAACTTTTTTTTCTGTCCACTGTTTGGTGTTTGGTGCAGGTAGCATACCGTTGTTTTTTTGAGATGCTGCATATGGAAACGATTAGTTCATGAGTGTTGAGAGCAGTGGGCAGTAAAAACAAAACGATTAGCTTAAAGATGCAAAAATGCTAAAATAGAGCTGAGGAGGAAAAATTCTAATTCTCTGCCTTTTTCTTATTAGACATTAGTCATTGGATCAAATGATAATGTAAAACTACTGATTAGTATAACTGTCAATAACTGATTTCTGGCCACTTGGGGATACAACATTGATCTATCTTGACTTTTTTTAAGTTGATATGTTGAACTTGTGAGCAAAAGTTTGCTTAATTATACATCCAGCAGTTACATAGCAACATTATCATTCATTTGAAGTTGTATATCAGGCCACCTGATGAATTCAAGCTCAATAATCACTCTCTTTTAACATTGTTTTCTACCAACTCCAGACACAGTTAGGTAGTGTTTAACAATGTCTGAGCAGGTAGTGTACAATGTTTGTTTTTAGAGCTTTTTTTATTCTAAAATTCCTACCTGGTATGTCTGATTCCTACTTGTTATATCCTATAAGAGCAGTTAGAGGGAACCAAAATAGTAAAGTTGCAGCTGCACAGCTAAACAATGAGGTGAAACCCAATATAAAGCTCGGTATCGGTGAGGGGAGCTGCCGAGTCAGGTGGTAATTCTCTGTAGGTTAATGCCACTCACATTACACATTGTCATTTGATACATTGTTATTATGAAAAATATAGATTATAGCTGCTTTAAGCTGATGGATTTTCGTTAGCTTCATACACCGTTTAATTATGTTTTGGCTAATGTCAGCTAGCAATAACAAGGTACACCATGAGAAGCAGCATGACGCACATTGGTTGACAGGTTTTGGGAGCATGTTGAACTTCACATAGGTGGGAAATGTTCCGAAAATGAGAAAGCCTGAGAACTCAGCAGCCATGAAGTAATCACTGAGTCACTGATTGTCACCAAAAACCTTATCAAAGTCCCCCGCGGATATATTGTGGTCTCTTTTTACTGTCGCTGTCACTTTTGTGCTGTGGCCGCTCTGTCATTCTCAGAGTTGACCAGTGACTCACGAACTGTTTTGCACGCTAACGCACATATACTCACCCAGTTCCTCTCGTGCATTGTCATCACCGGTCTTAAATTTGCTCTGGCATGATGAATGTAGTATTCTTGTGGCTCGGAGCTGCCCACAAGAAAACAAATAGCAGCTACAGGCTGTGATTAGAACTGTCACTCAGCTGGAGATTTCAAGGTGTTTCTCAGAGAAGAAAGCCTTAGGCAAGGTCCTCACGGGACATCGGATGTTCTTTGGGTTTCACGCAAGATGTATGTCAATTAGTTTGTTTAAGTGAGGTTAATTGACTGATTAACCTCACTAAATATAGAATGGGCTGTAGCTCCTTCCTGTGAGCGTGCATTCAGAAAAGGCAAAATAATGTTACCCATTCGACTTTGCTGGAAATGCTGAATCACTTGGATCTGTCCATTGAACGGCTGCTGGAAGTGCACCCAGAGTATTTTGGGGAAATTGATAATTGTCCTGAATGTGTCTACTTGGAGAGCAACCTGTGCAGATAGGAATATATAGACAGAGTATAGACCGTGGCCAGTGGCTTCCCCACCATAATTTCCCTCCTGTGTTATGACTGAAATTGTTATTTTGTTCTCCATGCTAAGTGGGAGTAATTACATGGTCTGGAACCGCTATGGCCACAGTCAAATCCCCCCTCCTTAAAAAGACACACACACATGCAGATACATACACACACACACACACACACAGACACACACATGCACACAGGGAGATCACACAGTACTTGCCCACCTAGTACTCTGGTCCACTAAACTAATCAGGAAGCAGTCTGGGCTGTTTCCCCACCACACACTGAGAGTATTCACATTATACAGTGTCCTCATGCTGCACTAATGCCGCCGGTGCATTAATGTAGTTAGTTAGTTTGAGGTAAAGTCAAGCAACAGCCTCTGGAGCTGCAACATGAAGACAAAAGCGGAAGTGCCAGAAACTGCAGTTCCTTTAATGGCCACTTGGGCCTGGCTTTAAAATTGAATCAGTCCCCATAGAACCCCATGTTCAAATGTCTAACTTTACAGCACATATAAACATGATTGCAGCCTACCATAGCAAATTTTCCTATAATATCTTTAATTTACATTGAATTGGTTTAAAGTTGCATAATTAAATGCTTTGCTTTGAGTGCAGCTCTACTCCTGCCCAGCTCCGTACTCTTGCCACATTTGGCTCCAAAAGACTAAGATGGCCACTCTGTGTATGCTAATACACAATATAATGCAATTCACATATTAAATTACCCAGATGGTAATATCTATATTTGGGAGTGCCTATATTTGGGGTGACACATACCACATAAGCGTAACCTGTGTTGCATGCTGAGATATTCATTTTGTCTCACCCACACACACACACACACACACACACACACACACACACACACACACACACCATGACAGACATCAAAACTTATTGAAGCAATAATTTCATAAATTACCATCTTAACATATGACTGAATTATTGACTAACTATTTGCAGACAGAAGTTGGAAAGTGACATGGCATTTTAAGGTACTTCCACATGGGCTTCAGCTTCAAGCTGTGGTAGTTGGTTTAAGTCAGAAAACCATAATACTGAATTATCATCCAGCCCTAATATCCCTATTCAGATGGAAAGTAGGCAATTGCCTCCCTACTGGTCCAAAATGCATTCACACTAAATCAACATTAGGAAGTTACACTCATTCTCCTACCAAAAACAAACTGAGCTGGGCAGTCGTCTGGCAAATTTTTGCAACGTGTCTCTGTTTTCATTTATTATTTAGACAGGCCTGTGGCGGCCTGACCCAGTTGAGTTGCTTATTAGCTGCAGACTTGGAGGCACAGTCCTGAACAGTAAATCCTTCCTGTGGGACACAATTCAGTGTCTCTCAGCAGGGGTTAAACTGTGACCCCGTCTGGGCCTCAAGGGTTTCCTTTGGCACACTAGGAACTCAGGGTACCTTAGGAATGTGTCTGGAGCATGGCAAGAGCGAAACCAACAGCACCCAGAGATGTTCAGCCTTTTTAGGACCATTTTGATCCTGCTATATCAGCTGCAGCTGGTGCCAAGTTTTAGCCACTGATGTATCGCAGGCTCACAGGGGCGTTGATCATGTCAAAGCAGCTCTGCTTTGGGGTCAGCCCCTTCACATGTTTAGAACGGCACCAGGAAAGGTGGCTGAGACGCAGCAAACGATGGGAACAAGCCACATGCTGACTTCCTCTCCGTCTGCCAAGGTCTAAAGGAACAGTGATAACAGTGACATGGATAACAGTGACAGGGAAAAGCTGACTTTCACACCACATCCAACATCATAGTAATATATGATTCTACTTCTATACAGATCTTTTTCCTGCATGCAATCGTTACAGTGATAATGGCTTTTTTTATGTCATCAGCACACAACAGTAAACATAGCAAAGTCAACGAGGCATTCCTCCTTGCTGCTCTGATCTTGATATAAAATTTGTGTTTTTATCTCTTATGATCCATGTGTTCTTGTTTTAGGCTTTGTGACAATGGATTTCCAGAGCCAGTGGGTTTGTGAACGGTTCATTTATCCTGAGAAGTAATGTGTTTCCCCGGACAAGTCTGTTGTCTGGTATCGTTAGAGGTGCGCTGTGGGATGATATACCACTGGAGATCAGCAAAAACAAGAATTTCATAGGGTGTTACCCTTTAAAACTACAAGTTTATAATAAGATAAAACTTGTGAATTTGGCCGAAATAACCAAGATAGGTGAAGCTTACATACACCCCAAACAATGCTGCTTTTATTCTTTATTTTTATCATTTAACTATGATATTAATCCTTTGAAATGGACACTGTTCGATGTCAAGTTTTATTGGAAATTTCAGTTTTCCTGCACATTGCAAAGTTTTGTTTTTGTTATTTCCCCTCAGCCATGTGTAAAATTATTGCCATATTTTGGATGTTTTTTCTCAAAAGACATAAATGTCATGTTGTTTGGTCATATTCCTTTTTTTCACAGGCTCTAATATAATAATATTATAGCAATAAACAATGAAACATTGATCAGTTCAGTTCACAGTACTCCCACATTACTGCTCCGAAGGCTGTGTGAGGATTAGTTGGAGAGTCTAAACAGCTCAGTTCAGAAAACTCCTGTCTCCAACATGTTAATATTTTTGTCCTCCCAAGGGTAACACATCCCTCACACTTCATCTGTAAACCGAGTCCACGCACTCGTGAGCCCTTTAGTTGTGTTTACTCAACCAGATATATAGTGTTTCACTGTTGACTTTTGCTCTGCCAAATGTGAAAGCGGCCGCAGTGAGGTGTTTGTGCGTGTCGTTGCTGTTGGGACATTTCCACTGCTGAGAAAATATTTAAGCCGTTAGTCTCCAATTATGTTATAAATGTAAGTTTTATCGTCGATCTGCAGTCATTATATCATCTAACGCCAGGCAATCTTCAAGCTCTTGTGGAAAATCGATCTTGTCTTGGTAAAATGTAGCTGTACAGCTGTGTTGGAACTTCTCAAACAGGCAGAGAAGTTTGTTTAGAAGAGGAAGCATCCGTTGCTGAATGTAAATGTTTGGCAGGTGATCGACCGTTGACTATGTTTGGTTAGTTATGAAGAATTAGACGGAGCACCGGTGTAGATGATTGTCACTTTTTCCCATTTCAACTTACAGGAAGCAGCACACTGCACCCCCCCCCCCCCCCCCCCCCTTTACTTTTTCAACAAATCCACAGCAATTGTAATGAGAAATGTCAGTGGTCTTCTTCCAAACCTCACTGGAAATTGGAAGTAGTCTTTGTAAAGAGAACACAGAGAGGAAAAGAATGCCAACGCTATTTTCCCCCAGATTTTCTCCATCAGCTGTCCTCGCTCCTCCCCCTTCCTTGCTACCACTCCTAGAGCCAGGAAATCTGAGCAAAAAAGCACAGAATAAGGCGGTGAAAGAAAAAAGAAAACAAGTGAAAGTAGTTTATCTCAGTAGGAGGAGGAGGGGAAGGAAAGGCAGCTCAGTGAACAGACCATCTCCTAACTCCTGATCACTGATCACGGCTTGATCTGCTCATTTTCTGTCTCAGGGAGGAAGCACTGGCCCTGTTGTTTTGAATGCCATTTTCCTCAACAGGGTCACATTTTTTTCGCAGTTCTACTACGGGAGCATGTTTGACTCGACTTGGGAAAGACGCCACCTGGCTGAAACACGTTGCTTCCTGTCAGATTTTGGCTCGTGGGTGATGTTTTTACAGCGATACACCTGGGTGTTTGGGCTTTTATGTGGCAATATGACCACAGTTGTGGACCAGCTGAACTGACACATTGGACTCCCCCTCCCCTCCTTTCATTCTGCGGTTTGTTTCCTTACGTAAGCTGGGAAGTGTCAGTTGTGGCTGAAGATGCAATGCTACAAGAATGAGAGGAAAATTTCTCTCTAGACGGAGTTATTCACAGGGCCTTAAACTGTGCTTTATAGACTCGTGTGTTTTAAAGAACAGTTTGTGGTTGCATTTAACACCTGACTGTCATATAGAGCAAGTTTGGGTTAGGGAGGAAACATTCTTTATCTTTTTCTCTTGTTTTTTTTTAAATTAAACAATTTGATTGCACAATTGAAGGAACAGATGGGATTACATTTCCCTGTGATTACAGCGGACAAATGAAGATTGATGGATTGATTTGTCTTGGTTGTCAACGCCTCTGCCTTATTTGATAATTTTCCAGATCCAAACCATCATGCTCCATGTTACATTCCGTGTTTGCAATCATGGAATCTAAACATTTTCACAGCCCAGCCTTTGTTGAAAATATACACTCGTTGGGTGGTACGCAGGTGTAGATTATGAAGATGGGTCTACATGATTTATTTTGAGAAAGACAAAGAGAGATATCTTCCATTAATGGAGTAGACCAATATAAATATACATTTTCTACCCAGGAGTAAAATGGGAATGTCTGTACACTGGATCTTCAGCTAGCAGGCAAACACAATAGCATAAAGGTTTGAAATAAAAAAACAAAACAAAAAAAGGCCTAACTATTTCCTCACCAGTACCTCTACATTTGAATAGTTAACACATATCAGCAGCTTGTTATTTCACTGATGTGCAAAAATACTGTTATGGTTAACATGTTGAGTTCCACAACAATCCTGTATTAATCTGTTATGTATTGTAGACATGTGTTAGGCCATTTCTCTTCAAAGGCTAGTTGTCTCTTTTCCTTAAAAAGACACATGTGCAAAGTAAAGCTTTAATTTGAAGGAGATGTACACTGATTGTAAGCAACAAACATTTAGTGGGATCAAGTCTACTCAAGTTTAAAAACACCAAACAGAAGCAACCCGTTATTTCCAATACAGCTTCATTCACCTTTTGCTGTCTTTTCTTTCGGTGAAGGCATTATCAAAAAAAAAAATACCTATATCTACCTGTACCTATCTATTTTGACTAAAATTATGTTTAGTGTCTAGAAAACCGAAGAAATATAAGCCACTTTTTCCTCCATGCCATTTTGCTTGTATCAAAACTGCCTAAATAAATGACTTAGGCAGATAGTGTTTTTGGATTCTAATATGTTGTGATTGTTGTGAGGATGATACAACAGGAGTAGTAGTAGTAGTACTGAGTAAGCAACCACAAAAGAGTCTCTGTGCGGCTGAACTTAATGTTGAGATAAATGCTTACACATCTTAGTTCATCATGTTACCAATGAGTATAAAACATGAAAAATGAGTATAAAACATGAAATAAAGCTGGGGAAGATGGAAATGTGATTATTTTTGCAGCTCTTCAGTCATAAACCCACGTTTTGGATAAATGAAATGTTTGACTTGTTGATTTTGACCCTAGAGAAAAGTCTCAAGTGATGATTTATGGTTCGTCATGGAGGAAAACATGAATATGTTCAAAGTTTCATAGCATCCATCCAATAGTTGTTGAGATATTTCAGTCTGGACCAAAGTGGTGGACCGACAGACCGGCTGCCAGACCAACATGGCTATAAACAACAAGTTATGGCTTTACAGGGAGTTGGGTGCTATAACTTTTTCTTTGTTGTTTCTACTCTGTATACTAAGCTAACGATAAAATAACCGTGGCTATGGTAACAGTTTCCTGGATGTAGCGTCATCCGGTTACAGACTTAGATAGACAGCAGTGTTCTCAGCTGACTTGACCGGAGAATGAGTATATTTTCCAAACTGTCAAACTATTCCTTTAAGGCAAACACAAGCAAAGGCTTCTTTGTAGAATTAGTCACAGTTTGAACCATTTAACCCATTAAAAACCCACAATGTTGTTTACCTTCCACCTTAAAAGCTGCTAAGAAGTTTGCCATCTGGTGAGTGGTTCTAACCACTAAAATTTCCAGGTTTTCTGAGGTGCCAATCCAGGACTGTGACATGTTGACTAGTAAGTAGTACTTTCCTGTTCTATAGCATTCAATACACATATAATAACAAGTATATGCAATCATATCTATGCACTGTGCTACACAAAGCTAAGTTTAACTGATTGCTTTAATGGTTAGAGAGTTGAGACTTTTGAGCTCTTCATACCATATGAGACAAAATAACCTCTTAATGTAGTTAAAGTGAACCTTTTTTCGTCAAGAGCTTATAACCGCAGAAGTTCCAGCGCTTCTCTTGTTCTGTTGCTTCGGCCACATGAGATCATTACATTTGCTCCTCATCACAACCAAATCAACCGTTTGAGCCAGCGCTCGCTTTTCCATTCCCGACTGATTTGAAGTTCTCTCCGTGCTGTGCGAAAGCCAGCGTTGCCCTCCTCACTCATTTAACATGACTGTCACTCTACACACTAACCCTTCTCACACACCGCTGCCAGGAAGGATAAACTGTCCAGAAAGGCGTCTCATGCACGCGCTCCTCCGTTGCTTCATTTCTGACATCCCGATTTAACGACCTGAACGGAATGACGTCAGCTCGGATGTCAGCGATTTTTGCCAAAAAAAAGCCGGATCGGTTTTGCACGATGCTAAATTGCTTTTGGAGACGAGACTGTCATCTCCATTCTGGAAAATGTGCGCCGTGATGAATAGACAAACACAAAAACCTCATTTGTGAAAGGAGCGAGTTTAAATTTGGCTTTAAGATATCTGGACGTCTGCTGTCCTCCTCAGCTGAGGATTTATAAAGTGACAGGGGCGGAGTGCGGAGCGGACAGTGCGGCTTTTTATAAGAGGCAGAAACCTTCTCTGAAGGAAATTGGACGGCGGTGCGGGGGGAAAAGCGTGGCGCGTATACAGCCAAATCTGGTGCTGCGTAAGCTTAAAAAATGAATCCCGCGTCTGAGTGAGTGTGAGAATAACTGCAGTCCAGAAGTCGAGGAGTTATGGGGGTTGTGTGGAGCTGAGGAGTCTGTTTCCTGTCCAAGTGTGCACATTGTAAAGGAACCAGCAGGCCCTATTGTCTTTCAGGTTGTCCAGTGACGTAAGACCTTCCTGTAGTGAAGGCTTTGCTGATAGCGTAGCCGCCACAGTGCATGGTAATATCAACTTCCATGTATTCAATAAAACCCAAGACAGACCCAGATGTTTTTATCCCAGGAGTTCTCTCTCTCTCTCTTTAAAACACTGGAGCATGTAACCCGTTAGTGCTGATTAATCTGTTGCGTTTTAGATACTCCTTGATGTTTTTTTTTTTATTATTAGCTGACACTTTCCTTTTTTTAAACGCTTTCTTGCATCGATTTAATTTCCTGACTTAGGCGTAGGAAGCATCTCCGATTCCCTCTCATGCGCCTCACCACGCCCTGTCACAAGGGCTAATGGCATTGAGGTAGTGCCGTGAAACATGTCACAAGGGCTAATGGCATTGAGGTAATAGATTGGTTTATTCTGCCAAACACAGCAGTAATAATCCTGCTAGCTCCAGACAGGGTCTTAGCAGAACTTCACAGCGCTGCAAGATCCTGAAAAAGGATCCCAGGAGCTTTAGTTTATGACCAGACAGCGCCAAAAGTCAGGATTGACCCTGCCTGTGCACTTGTCTCTGTCTCTGGTAAAGTCTGCAGGCTCTTTTGCCAATTTATCTTCCTTCTTTCTTTTCCTCTTGCCCCTATTTTCTTTTTGAGGCCCACAAATCTGTTTTTGTACATTACTTTGAAAAAAAAAAATCATCAGGTTTTTGTCATTAAGGAGACATCACTCTGAACATCCAGCTGCGCCTCTTCATCATGCAGGCATCTCGTCTTCTCAGTGATCACTCCGATTGATTTACATTAAACTTCTGGTATCAAAGCACGATCCAGATGTGTCTCAGAAGTAAGGCTAAGGCCATGTTAATGGGATCCTTCTGTGGCACTGCTGTGGCTCAGCATAGATTTGGGTATTAGTGGCAAATGATTTCAGCCAAGTATGCCTTGCTGTGGCTATATGCGCATTCAGAATGCATGAGTTTCTCTTTCATTTCGCCACTGCGCCGTTGTTCTTTGTCCAGGGTAAAGACCAGATGTTCCAGTGTTTCTCCTCTGATTTCCGAAACTGAGTCTTCCACCATCTGCCCTCGCCTTCAAGAGAAGTTTAACAGCTGCATGGTATTTGTTCAGTTAATGATCGGTTTGCAAGTGATACGGAGATATAAAACACGACCTGCCAGGTTAACTTATAGATTTCAGCCACAGCTGAGAGTTACAGGACAGGTCATCGCTTCAGTAGAGTTTGGAGCAACAAATAGATGATTTCAACTCCATAATTGATGAAAAACAACAGTGAATAATGACAGGACAATCCAAACTTGCGGTCCATATACTAGTCTGCTCTGGCACTTTGATCCATATCAATGGATGAGTTTGCTCAGTCGTCATGGAGATGGAAGAGTTTCCATGCAAGTTCAGCAAGTGTTATGATTTTATATTTATATTTCATTCTGGGCCTTGGAAACAATTTGATTAAACAATTCAAACTCAAAGTCCACTTACCTGAGTTATGGTTAAAAAGTTTTAACTTTAAGATTTCTTAAAAGTCCTTAACTTTTTTTTTTTATCAAACAATTTTACCCCCTCCCACCTTTTATACTTAATGAAGTTAGTAACTGATAGAAGTGGGTGTTTTTATTTGAACAAATTTGATTGGGCTGGGGACCCCACAATTTCCGTTTTATATATATACTTAAATTTTTGAGATATAGAGATAATATATATGTTTGCAGGTTGGTGTATAGATTTCATAGTGAAGTGGAGGCTCCTCAAAACAAATGTGAAAGTGTCAGCCATTGCACTCCTGAAAATAAGCTTCATGTACTTGGTGAAGAATTATCTTGCTTAATCTGAATTTTTATCTGAATCCAAGGACGTTTATTCAGCCTGTATCTGTTTGGCTTTGAAACTGAATGTTGTGTTCCTCTAGAGAAAACACCGGCGGCCTAAATCCTAGGCAACTGTATGTTGTTGAACATAATGTTCAATGGGAAAATTGCATCAATTCTCTAAACCACATTACAGAAAATAGACACACAGACAAGTGACAGTGATCATCATTTTTCACCATTTTGAACATTTTATAGACCAACGCTTATAATTATATCATATTAAATACAATTCAAAATTCTACTAGTTAGTTGCAGCCCAAATGATTAGTGATTATTTAACAAGAAATGCCTCTCTCAGCTAGAAAACCTAGATACAGAACACCTGCACATTCCTTAAAGAGACCGAGATGCTATCTATCTGAAATCCAGCACAACCGAGAATCTGTCTTCATTTAACTTTTCCCACCAGCTGTGTGAAAGTGTGTCTTGGAGAGAAAGGGGGTGGATGTCGTCTAATTAGTAGCACAGTGTTTCTCTGGGATTGGAGCGCTCTTCTGATCTGTGACATGCAATCTGAACGTTAGTCCATCTCATTAGTTCTGGACATCATTCATCCATCAAAACTCCATCAGGGCTCCAAAGGGGGAAAATGTTTGATCTTGTCCCAGAGGTCCTGATTTTGGCATCGTGTAGATTAGATAGATTGTGTTGTGATACCACAAGCCTGATCCCATTCATAACACAAATATTTAACACAGTTTCATCAATATTCTCATCATTTAGGCTACTGAAAACATTACATTTTTCTTTTTTGCACACCACTGGACCAGATGCCAAAATATACTGATTCCCACTTGTTTACATAGCTCTGTGTGGTTCCATCTATGTTAGATGGATCCACAAGCACAAGGTATTAACTCAGGAATTTTGCAATATTTATAATGTGGTTAAATAAATAAATAAAAGAAAAATCCCAGCACCAGTACTGTCATGATATTTGGACAGGTGTGTGTTTATAACGACCCCAGACAATTAAATCTTTTGTAGTGCGCTAAAGCAAGAAAAACATTTTCATCAGAGAAAGCCATCTGAGAGCAACGCAGGCCAAGATAAGCTACATGACCTCAAGGAAGTAATCCCACACATGTAAAGTTGAACTAATCATACATGGACCACCCGCAAGGTTGTGATGTAATAAAACCCAAACTGAGGTCAACTGCATCCAACCTGAATCCTTCTGAGAGACGATCGCTAGATTTAAACAAATATATATATATATAAATGCAATGTATTTTTTTGACACTCTACATTTTGTCTGAATTTGTTTGCGAGGGAGGACGTGTTCCCGAGAGGTCAGTCTGTGGATGTCATCAGAGGCGGGCTGGGAGGCAGGCTGAGCTGAAGTCTGGAATTCAGATCTGCAGGACAGTAGCGATGTCACTGCCCAGCTGTCTGTCCCAGCTCACAAATCCACATGACAGGCAGGATGCTGTCCATTTGTCATGTGGACGGTGACTTATACAACTACAGCGGCTGAGAATCAGTGTGGAAGCATCCGATCCACGACTGGCACTCCAGATGTTGGGTATGGGTGATGGCAAAGGTGTAGTTATACCGGACCTTAACAGAAAATACGACAAAGTAGACTCCTTACTTTTAACAACAAAGCCAAGAGTCTACAGCCATGCTGGTGCCTTTATGAGGCTGCACTCAGGCTCAACACAAAGCACAGCTGCACTCCAAATACAGGCAAGTTTCTGAGTTCAAAGAAAGGTTCACTGTCGTGGAAACAGGCCTCATTTTTTAACAGTGGAAACCTGGGACTTTTGAGTATATTTTTAGGAGAAAAAAAAATAAACCATTGTTCTATTCATGGATTAGATTTGATAATATGAAATAGCTTGTAGTGAACAGACAGCAAATTATCACCCAATTGTTTTGATCCTAAAGGAACTTTACTGTTTTGGTTCACCCTAACTACTCTGGCAGTTGGAAAAAAGGGATAAAGTGCTCTAAATCACTGCTTATTACTAAACCTTAGACTCTCAGACAGGCAAACTCAGTATCTGTTTTGAGTCTCTTTTCATAGTGTAGCACTTTGTAACATTGTTTTGAAACATTCTCTGTAAAAAAGATTATTATAATTATTATTATTCTTATGTGACAAACTAAGGTAGCATCTAGCTTACTGAGTGGAAGATTTAGGAACTAAGGAGCTAGATATTCCTCAGGAGTTGGTAGAGAATAAAACAGAGCTAACAGGAGTGTACATATTGACCTAATGCTAATAGTGCTCTGTTACTGCTACAATCTAACCAATTAGCCACATCAGCATCATAAGACGATCATTTTATATTTAAAAATCTATTAATACAGCTAACTTCGGAGAAATTTCAGTATTCTGCATGTTTTGTGGAGAGAGTCATCGAGAGTGGTTTTTTTTTGGCCATAGCTGGACACCTGTAAGTGACATCATACTTGAGAGTTCTCGAAATGCTTTTAGTGATGACTATCAATCCAGCTAAACTCGA
Organism: Lepturacanthus savala; assembly: GCA_030544235.1. Taxonomy (NCBI): domain Eukaryota; kingdom Metazoa; phylum Chordata; class Actinopteri; order Scombriformes; family Trichiuridae; genus Lepturacanthus; species Lepturacanthus savala. Next base: position 12,991,782 of record CM060476.1, on the reverse strand, counting down.
GACTGGACAAGACAAATTCGAGGGGTGACGAGGAGCCGCTGATAGCATCAGAAGAGAGCACTCACAGTCCCGGCGTGATGGCTCCACCCCGGGAATCGGATCCCAGCTCCCCGACCCGGCGGAGGCAGAGGGCTGCGCCGTCTCACGCCACCGTGATGGGATCCAGCCGCCACTTAACACAGCTGCGTCTTCAGATGCGGCAGCCATCGGCGCACATCTGTCAGGAGGCCGGAGGGCCTCCGTGTTTACACAGAGCTAAGCGTGCGTCGTCGGCCCGGCAGCAAACTGCTCAGCTGCTCGCTTTGAAGCTACAGAGTCCACTGCTGCCCCAGCGCCCGAAAGATAAATGTGACACATTTCCCCCGCCCATAGTCAACCAAAAACCTGATAGTGAGATCAATGGAAACTTTGATGAAAGCTGGTGTGGCACCATCATGATGAAGCCGGCACTTTTCTGCCCATTTCTTGGCTTTTTTATGTGTATTGTTCTTATTCCCATGGATGACTGGCAAAATTACTGTAGCACTGAGTCATTTCAAGCATGGATACAGTGAGGATTAATCGAAGGAAGTCATTTTACTGATCTAAAATAGCAATGGTGAAGGTCAGAGTTTTTCTGTAAGTGCTCCGGAATGAAACACACCATTAATGAGTCATGCAGCAAGGAGAAAGGGAAGTTATATCAATGCCCCAATAGCAGTGGCCTCAAATGACCAGCATGCAATGTAGTATTTAACACTTTTTAAAAGTAAGACAATGTAATGAAACAGTTATATAATGTCTATGTAACTTTTTTTTTTCATCAGAACTTTACTAATGTCAAGGAGGAGCTTTAAATAACCCTGATGATGTCATGAGGTGCAATGTTTTAAAGAAGGAAGCCTGCGTTACAAACCGTGGTCTTTGGAGTTTGAAAGATTAGGTGATAACCAAAGCAGGCAGGTCTAATGAAAGATGTTGCCGAATGACGGATTAAAGTCGGGATATCTTAATCCCTGCTGCATTGATTTTGACCAAAGTTCCATTAAAGAAGCAAAGCTGTTGCTTTTTCTTCTGCGGTAACACTCACTTTTATTTCTTATTAACAGCATCAGCAGTAGCTGTTTTTAAATTCAAAGGAATTTTAAGATGGGAGCATCCAAGAGCATTTTTATCATATTGCTCAAAATCCTCTTCACACCCAGATTGAAACTAATTAATTAAATTGACCCATATGCAAATACTAAAGTGTGGGATGATTGAACTCCGTCCAATTGTGAGTGTCAGATTGAACATTATTGGTTTGTGATTTATCTATCAAGCTCAACTGCTGTTCCTGTACCTCTGTTCCTCTGGAGGCGTGGCTTCAGGGGGGAGGAAGTCTGAAGAAAGGGGTTTGGACTTTTCAGTTGTCTTTTTTTCTAAATGCTGTGTGCTCAAACCGTTTTTCCAGGATCCTCCACCCTACCTTTAAGGCGTTTGCTCGAGTTGTCGAGTCATTCTGGGAAATGTAGGAAAGCACTAGTTGAAGTAGCGCTGCATGACACAGGTTTAAGGAAATTGGAACAACACTTGTGCGTCGCATGAGAATTTCTGGAATGTCCTAAACATCACAGATTATTTAATACTGAAGGTGAAGTTTTCCTTTAATAGAAGTTGAGTACGTATCTAGTAGTTCTCTTTGTCCCTCTTTCCCATCTCCAGGTTTGGACTCCAGCACGCGGACACTGAGCACCCCCAGCCCGGGCCTCATCCTGCCCTCCAAGTCCTCCTCCCTCTCCTCACCCGCCCTCTCTAGCAATGGCCACGAGACCAACTCCTCCTCCTCCTCCGCCACCGCAGAGACAGTTGCCGTCGTCCACCCTCAGCCCGGCGCCCACACCCGCTCGCGTCAGTCCAAAGGCCACCACCACGCCCCCATCGACCTCCTCCCGGACCACTCCCTGCTGCAGGTCTTCTCCCATCTCCCCACCAACCAACTGTGCCGCTGCGCGCGGGTATGCCGCCGCTGGTACAACCTGGCGTGGGACCCGAGGCTGTGGAGCACCGTGCGGCTGACGGGGGAGCTGCTCCACGCCGACCGTGCCATTAGGGTCCTGACCCACCGGCTGTGCCAGGACACCCCGAACGTGTGTCTGACGCTGGAGACGGTGGTGGTCAACGGCTGCAAGCGGCTGACTGACAGGGGGCTGCACGTGGTGGCCCAGTGCTGCCCCGAGCTCAGACATCTGGAGGTGGCCGGCTGCTACAACATCTCCAACGAGGCCGTGTTTGAGGTGGTGTCCCGCTGCCCCAACCTGGAACACCTGAACCTCTCAGGTAAACACCACATTGTTGTATTTTATAAAATGCGATCAAAGCTCCTGGATTACTGGCTGAGCGAAGCTCTCGCTGGGTTTTCATTAAGGAGCGGCTGCTACCTTACATCACGCACAAGTGTGGATTTACCTCAAAGAATTCCTCTCCTCAGTCATTTTCGTCTAAAGCTGCTGAAATCATTAGAGGAGCAGGAGAAGCTCTGCCAACCTTAAGCTCCCATGTGGGAGAAGAAAGGCTTTCTTTAGCTGAAAGCAAAACCTACCTCAACATGAGTAAAGAGGAGCGGTCTGCTGCTTTCATTAAGGAAGTGACACAAATAACATTGAGTTGGACAGGACTCCGGCGGCAGAGCAATTGCCATTAGTACCAGGAAGTATGGTCTTTGTTGTAAAAATAACCTTCAAATATGAGCGGCTTTCATTTAAAAGGTTGTAAAATAATTTAATCAAGTCCATTTCCGAAGGACGTCGGCCTTTGATTTTATTTTTTCCCTGAAAATTGACCACAGCTTTGGTTTTCTTCCGTTGTTTGCACTCAAACATTTTAATGCCTCTAGTTGCAGGCATGAAGCCAAATAGTATTACTCTGGTGCCCTCAAGTGGCCAATCATAAGTGAGCTTAACCTCAGAGATGGTTTTAAAGGCCTCATGAAATGAAAATGACATTTTTCCAGTTTTAATCCAGTGTACTTATATTATTTATTCAGGAATCACTTCTTTTTTGTCAAATATATGCAAAAAATTACTTTTACATCAAAATCAGTATTTTCTCTTCCTGTTTGATGACTCATCCTGTACTCACGGGTGTGTACAAATGTTCATCCGATCACTAAGCTCTGCTCACTTTCTTGCAGTCCAACTGTAACTGTTCAAAACTCAAATAATTAGTTTAAGAAAATCATTTGTGCCTCCTCTTCCTCCTCCAGGCTGCTCCAAGGTGACGTGTATCAGCCTGACCCAGGAGGCCTCGCTGCAGCTGTCCCCGCTGCACGGCCAGCAGATCTCCATCCACTACTTGGACATGACCGACTGCTTTTCCCTCGAGGACGAGGGCTTGCGAACTATCGCCTCCCACTGCCCCCGCCTGACTCACCTGTACCTGCGCCGCTGCTCCAGACTGACCGACGAAGCCCTGCGCCACCTGGCTCTCCACTGCCCTTCGATAAGGGAGCTGAGCCTCAGTGACTGCCGCCTGGTGGGCGACTTCGGCCTGCGGGAGGTCGCCCGGCTGGAGGGTTGCCTGCGCTACCTGAGCGTGGCCCACTGCACCCGCATCACGGACGTGGGCATGCGCTACGTGGCCCGCTACTGCCCGCGGCTGCGCTATTTGAACGCAAGGGGCTGCGAGGGGCTGACAGACCACGGCCTGGGCCACTTGGCCAGGAGCTGCCCCAAACTCAAGTCCCTGGACGTGGGCAAGTGCCCGCTGGTGTCGGACAGCGGCCTGGAGCAGCTGGCCATGTACTGCCAGGGCCTGAGGCGGGTGAGCCTCAGAGCGTGCGAGAGCATAACGGGCCGAGGACTCAAAGCTCTGGCAGCGAACTGCTGCGAGCTACAGCTTCTCAACGTGCAGGACTGCGAGGTATCGCCGGAGGCGTTGCGGTTCGTCCGGCGCCACTGCCGACGTTGCGTCATCGAGCACACGAACCCCGCGTTCTATTGAGAATTCTCGAATTTAACGGACCGGTCCTCTGACAAGTGGATGTTGTAATATTCCTGCTATGGTGTTGGCAGCGGCCGATGTGTCAGAACTGATTGAAAACTGGTGTGCAATACTGGCCAGAATTTTGTCTTTTTTTTTTTTTAAATCCGCTTAGTGGCTGTTAATGCTGTCCTCTGAAAATACTTCCGTAGAATGTATTTAACCTATTTATCTGTAAAAAGAAAAAAAAGAGAAAAAAAGAAAAAAAAGGGCAGAGAAGTACAGTATTTCAGTATATTACTTTTTTTTTTATGTCAACATCACAATTTGCAATGTAACAACATGCTACAACACTGAGCACTGGGTACAGCTGTGTTACCATTTAAAAGCATTGTAATATATTCTATCTTAAAGTTCATCAACACCTTAAAGGTGCAGTGTGTAATATTTAGCGGCATCTAGCAGAACAGACGTAACAGAAAACGAAAATAATATTCATTTTTAAATCAGCATATAATTCAATAGAAATATGATTTTTTTATTTCCTTGGATTGAGCCGTTTTTATTTACATGGGGACATATTGTCTGTTCACATTGAACAGACAAACTAAACAATGGCTCTACATTGGGGTACTATGTTGGCCGCAATCATGCAACTTTGCCACTAGATGCCACCAGAAAACTACACGCTGTACCTTCAAGGCCCTGAAACGTAATCGTTATCGTACTTTACTGCAACTATTTATGAACAGCAAGTATCTGCAGAGTAAACCACTAAGAATGTAGCTACAAAACAGCAAAAAAAAAAAAAACCCAAAAAAAGCAGATCGGTTGATTTCGATTATACTCAGTTTCACTTTCTTTTTTTTTGTTGTGTGCATATGCACTTTATGCTATTGTACTGACAATCACTTCAACTGAGCTCAAAGTATCACCGATTTGCCAACCGAGGTTCTGTTGATTAAACATCACTATTACCCAGAGGACTTGTACTGCTAAGTAGAGACAAACAGGTATGGGATCATTGTTTGAAATAAACGAGAACACATTGCTGCTATAACTGTGCCAATAAATTTCTTCAAAATCCGCCTCCACAACTGCGAGTGTTTTACTCCTGCCCTTCATTACGGTCTTAGAAGGATTCGAGTCTGCACATTTGGGAGTTATTAAGGGCACTGGGAACATCTAGGAATATATGCGACAGAATTGCGAGTCTGTTCATGTCTGTGTTTTGTAATTGTTATATTTTTTTAAAGCCTTTCTGATGGAAGCGACCATCTGTCGGCTGTGAGGAAAGCTATCCTACACCTGTTCTTAATTGCCGTGTCCTCCGGTGTTCCTTGGCTCCAACGTCACCAAGCAACAGCAAACAGTGATGTTACAGGCATCTGTGGAACAAAAAAAGAACGTGTGCTTCTGTGTTTTAGAGACTTCTGGACCTGTAACGACCGGAGGGCCACAGAGCAGCAGGTGGAAGAGTACTATTCCCATTAGCCCCTCCACCCTCGAGCAGCTGAGCCCTGGGAGGGGGTGAGAGACGCCGCAGAAATGCCGATCATGTGAGTAAACATTGGCTCTTCCTGAATCCGCCGTAGGCTGCCGTACGGTGAGAGTATACGGTGTGAATCATAAAGGAATGGGCTCAATTTGTTCCAGCTCGTAGATAATTAGTTTGTTTTTGTTGTTTGAAAACTTATAAGAATCCAAGGTGCTATCTCCAGAATCCCAAGTATGTTCCCACATCCTTTCAGCACTTCTCCTGCTGTTTATTTAATCTACGCTGTCTTTGCCTTTTTTGGAAAGGGGTCCGCGGGGTACGTCGTCTGCGGAGGCTCTGGAAAACCTTTCGCTGTCAAGTGTTCTTAAGTGGGAACGTCTTAAGCTTAATGGGTACAGACCCACTGGGACCCGCCCCGGAGACAGGATCCCAGTTACTACACACGTAGCATTATGGTTATGGTGGTTACGTATGGCTGCGTGTGACACACCAATATCTTCACCCTGGCGTAAGTCATTTTTTCAAGTTCTTGGGAAAACACAAAAAATGTTATCAAATGCAGAGAATAGCATATTTAATAATTATTATAATCAAAAAGGCCTTGACAGTGGATGACTGATAGAACGTTGTGAGTCACTTATGTAAGATTAAAGAATAATGTGACTTTTTGTGGCCAGTTTTTTCTAGATGTGACTTTAGGCATCTTTAAAACCTGGTTAAAACTATCCTTTGATTCCATAGAGCCATCTCAAAACATACATTACCTGGAGTTAAATTAAATATATATATATTAAATAAATGGCCAGGAGGCAGTTCCCTTTGTCATCACTTTGTCAGTTTTTTTTATTGAACCTAACTCATTTCCATCATGCAGTTTTGACGACTTTTGGAAACCTGAGATGTGGCAAATAGTGAAACTTTCCTTTCTTTCTTTATATTTGGCTGCATATTTATTGAATTTATGTATTTATTAATAGCCTGTTGTGCATTTTTGTTCATTAATGAAGCAATAGGAGAATATTATTAGGCTTAAATCAGTTTTATTCAGAAATAGTAAAATATCAATATTACAGAACTCTGTTTGTCCATGACAAACAACAAAATGCATCTCTCCCTGAGTGTTTAATCATGTCCAATGAAAGAATTGTGCAACACAAGGAGCTGTCCTGATTGGCTGCAGCAGGTCTCCGCTGGATCCTCAGGATGTTGTTATGTTTGTGTTCCTTGTTATCTTCTGACTCCATTCACCCTCCTCACATGGATGCACACTGAAACTTGACGGTTAAAAAACCACAACCTGCCTTCTACATAACTCCCTGTTACACCATATCCTGTTTTTTTCCCTTTCCTCTTCCCACTCAACAGCTAAAAGCAGAAACTTAAAGTTAACATGATTTTGCCAAAAGATGCTGAGAGGAGTTCTCGCTGTCGCTTTCTCACGCTTTGTCCATTTTATTGTTCAACACTTTCTCCCCTCTTGAAATAGCAGAAGTCTCCTTTTACGTCAATGTATCTTATTTTGTAAGGACGAATGTAGCAAGATGGTTCAAACCACTCTGTTAAAAGCAAATTGTGTGATTACAATGAGCAATAACTGCTTATGTGAATAAGGTGAAAGATAAATCCAAGATCAATCATTCTTACATGGCTTCAATATGCTGTGATCATTACTTTTAACTGTTTACATGCTTTAATCAATCAATCAGTCTTTATTTACCGGTATATAGCCCTTTCATACATTCATACTGCCTTACAAGGAAAAAAGGCAGTAACTGCATTTTTGGTCAAAAATTAGTTGTCATGTTCATGATATTCAAGGCATCCTTTGACAAAATATCTTATCTCAATCTCTATTATTGTCTATCTTAATATCTTACAGAGAAATGGTAGTCGATTGTACAGTAACTGCAAAACGCCCCACTTACTGCATTCTTTGTTTCATATCATTTACTGTACAAATTACTGTTTCCATGGTGAACAGACGGCTGATCCTCATGAGACTGTTTCAACATTTTAACAGCAATTTCACCACGATTTCACACTAATTAGCAATCTATTATTAAATGTTTACAAATTTGAAATATCTGTCCCATGTATTCATTTCATTTAGTACTTTTAGAGAAGCCTTAGAAACACTAAGACAAAATGATCTTGTTTTGCTCTGTTAAATTGGAGTTTAACTATATTGCTTCAAATAGACGTTTATATTATATTTTATTTATATCCTTTATTCCCTCCTTTATTTTTCTTTGCATTTCCAACTCAATATATAAAATGGAATATAAATATAAAACAAATAAATTTGTGTGTGAAAATAATAGACAAATCACAGAAAATATGTTAATGGGATATTAAATAAAGGGATTTATTAGTTTCATTATTTTTTATATGGCAGTCCCCCATATGTTCTGTCATTGTTTTACTTATGAATGAAATTACAGTGAAAATAAATGATTTTCCTCTTTTTTGGGCCCCGCTTTGAGAACCACAGCTCTAATGTAATCATGAATCATTGCAGGAAGATGAGAATGCCACCGATATGTGAGACCATGTGCTTGTTGGAGCATCGTGGTCATCATTCCTGATGGGAGGACTGGTCTTCCCCTGGACTTCTCCACAGCCCTCCTATATTTACAGCCCCCCTTTTCCACCCATATATTTACATCCTGAGCAGACGCTTTCCTGTTTCCTGTTCTCCTATTAACCTATTAACATCACAGGTGGGGTAGTATGTCATAAACAGTCTTATCAGTCTGGAGCATCACCTACTGGGAGTTGTAGCCTAGCTGCCTTAGGATTATAACATTTGTGATCCTGGGGATACCGTATTTAATGAACAGTTTGCAGAAGCGCGCCTTTCAGGTTTCAATTAAGGTGATTTTACCAGATGTGGCAGCATCATCGAGAGATGATTCAGGCCAAAAACTCACTTCCTTCAAAAAATAACTTAGGCTGTTATTTTAATAGGGTGATGATATGCCAACTCCCTTCTGGTAGCGTATCAGAACGTGGTTGTTGGCAGCATCGTCCCAGTATTCTGAGATATCTAAGGTATCACTAAAATTCATGATATAGTGTGTTCTCTTCTATGACTTTTTTTTGTAGATGATTTTTTTTATATATAATTCAGGGAAACTGGGTCACTAAATAAGGCCAGAGGTGTTTTGGGATGATTTGTACTTTTGTGATTTGTGATTCCAGTGGTGACCAGTAGAGGCCACTACAGGTCTTATATTTCTCTGATGCTGGCATGAAGTAACCACACTCAACCAAATTCTCAATTAACCCATTTAGACCTAAAACACCTGGAAAAAATGTATATAAAACTATTCTAGGATATATGTGCTTATCTCCTGATTGTTTTCTAAAAAAAATGGTAGAAACTGACGATGTCTTCAAAAACCTTAAAGGGATAGTTCGGTATTTTTGACATGAATTTGTATAGCATCCCTATCAGCAGTGTCGTACACTCACACTCACTTACCCCCGACAGTGTCCTGTGAGCTGAGTTCTGGTCCGGTTCTGGTCAAAAGGAAAGTAGTCGGCAGGTTTCTGGGGGACACTAAAATAAAACGTCTTTCTTCTCAAAACAGCATGTGTTCAAAAGAGTGATTTATATGCATCACAAAGCCAATATCCAGGAAAAAGTCACACCTCGTAATCACTTGGCCCTACTTTCTCTCCCATTGTATCTGCTGCAAGACGACCAGAGCTACGTCCGTCACAGGAAAGCGATGAAATCCGTGAGGAGATCCAGGCACATCTTTGTTGCTACAGCCTGTGTAGTCACACGTGCTCCCCATTTTTACACATATATTATGTTTATAGCTTGTACTACTTTCGTTTTGACCAGAACCGGACAGGAACTCGGCTCACAGGACACTGTCGGGGGTAAGTCAGTGTGAGTGTACGAAACTACAGATTCATGTCAAAAATACCAAACTACCCCTTTAATATATAAGTTTCTGGAACACATAAAACCATGAAATAATATGCGTTTAATAAGCAGTGGAAATAAATATGCACCAGGCAGCTTCCTGGATCAGATAACCAGTCTTCGCTGTGAAAATATAGCCACCTTTAATAGAGAGCCAAACCCAGTCGCTATTTTTGGACAATCTCTTGGTGGCATTAGTGCGTCTTTGTTGGTGAGTGTGAAGGAAATAAAGCAGGTTACAAATATCCGAGCAGATATGGAAAACATATTTCTGTACATGTTATGCAGGCGGGTTATGTCACCTTTGGCTGAGGGTTTGCTCCACAGCGCTATTGCCATGAGCTATAGCCCATACCTGGGCCATAGCTCATGGCCATATGGTAACTAAATAATCAGAACATATTAGTTTAGTTTTTTTTTTTTTTACTGCTGATTTCTTAGTCAGCTTCCTTTTTGCAGGTGATTGCCAATTTCACTGACAGAGGCAAGTCTAAGGAGAAAATACTGAGGGCTATTAAAATGAAGTTGCAGTGAATCTCATTTATTTAGCATGGTATTTCTTTTGCTTACTCACATTCATATTAATAATTTGTTGTGTGTGTCCTTTATTTGCATGTGCAATAATCTATCCTACTCAATGCAGCCTATTTATCTTTTATATATGGTGCATCTATCCTATATTATATTGTATTATATTCTGTTTATTTTTTATATATAATCTGTGTGCAATCTTTTTTTTTCTTGCATGTCACTTGTACTGTCCCTGCTGCTGTTGCTAGTGCACTTTCCCCACTGTGGGACAAATAAAGGATTACCTTATCTTATCTATCTGTGCTTGTTTATGTTCTTGGTTACGTTTTGATGGACATGTTCTCCACATCTCGTGCAAGTAGCAACCATACAAATTAGTCTTTATTAGTTGTTCAGTGGTTTATTTTTATGATAAATACACACGCATTAAAAAAAAGTGACAACAAAAAGAAGAAACACAATCTGAATAAATATCTGTATATACTGGAGATTTTCTTCTTCTCTCTACATCCGCCCCTCTCTGACAGGCCTCAGCTGTAAATGAACTAATACTGGGATGAAAACCTGCAACGGGCAAGAACCCACACAACGTTTTCACAGAGTGGCGATAGGGTTTTTGTACTTCCTGTCTCTAAAGCGGCTGCCCACCGCCGAGGTAGTCACATCACGACTTGCATGTTCTTGACCTCCTCACGGATGCCGGTGTGCCCGTGTATGTGTAAACGAGTTCCGGCGTTGGCCTCCGATGCAGGTCTGGACTTGGCGGAGTGAAACAGAACAGGGCTCGCTCCCAGAGAAACTAGCGACCCCTGACCCGGGCCGTCATATCATATTCCAGCGGGGGCTTTCCATAAAGTGCAGCAGAACAAATCACAAAAACCGAGGAGAAGATCATCGCTTTTCGTCGCTGGGGTCTCGTCACTGAAGAGCGTGCCGGTCGGTCGCGTGTTTGCAGGTACATTGGAGAACAGGCTGCGGCCGGGTCCCGGTCATCTGGGAGAAAAACAGAGAAGCTTGATGAAACCTTTATCGCCTGAAGCGCTCAAATGCCTCCAGGACTGTGCAGTTTAGATTTTTTCAAATGTCAGAAATATTAGAACCTCAACTTCCAAGTACCTGTGATTTTAAGACTTGCAGCTCCTTTTGAGCTTTTCTCAACTTCTTCTCCAGCTCCAGATATTTCCCCTTGAGCTTCTCCCTGTCCCTCCGCTCCTTAGAGAAGTCCTCCTTATAGATCTCAGCCTGAAACGACGAGTTATTCACTTTTATTTGACATGAACGTCACAATAGCAATGGAACTGCAACATGTAATTAAATACAGACAGCGGATGCACTGTATTTAGTGTTTGCACTGGAATTAACAGTCCACAGGAAGCTAAAAATTTGGCTTGTTTATTTGTATAGCACATTTAAACAATAAAGGTAATTCAAAGTGCTTTATATAAAACATTAAAAGCATCAAGATATAATTTAAAATAGTTGATTAAAAGGAGAAAAATCTAAAAATTTTAATTTAAAATAAGAATTTAGAAATTTAATTTAAATTAAATAAGGTTAAAATAAAAAATAAATTAATTAAAAACAAAAAAACAAGCAAAATATTAAAAAATAGTTAATTAAAAGAAAGGGGAAAAACATAAAAGCTAATATATGAAAAAAATATGGGGGAAAAGAAAAATAATAATCAAAATACATCCACAGAAATAAAAGTGACTCAGAATAAAAAAGTGGTGATTGAGATGATCATGGTAATTGGGGATAATTATGAGTTGAAGCTGTAAAGTGTCAGAATATGAACAAAAAACAGTTATATGGCAATGAACAAATCTCACCTGGTGCTTCCAGACCTCATGTAGTGTTTCACTGTTCTCATCCGCAGGCTGAGCGGTGTGAAGTTTCTCTGCTAGAGCCTGTACGAGCATATCGAAGCAGCAATGAGGTCAAGATGCCTTCGACTTTATTGCACAGAACTGTTCAGGGAGCTTGGCATGTTTTTTTTTTTTTATTTCTTCACCCGCATTTCATGACTCACCTTGTTCAGTCGTTTGATCTCCTCATGCTGATGCTGCCCTCTCCGGGTCAGTGCCATGTTCTGCGCTCGCAGCTCCTTCGCTTCCCTCTCTGCTTCAGAGATGACATCACAGTTTCCATCCTGTGAGAATTTACCCATGAGTCTCCCAACGATTGCTCACATTTTTTTTTCTCACATTATTAACAAACTTAACTCATTCCGAAAGCTTTAAAGCGTATTCGGTATTCGCAAAATCGCAAAACGTGACAAATCTACCTGTGCGCTCTCTTTGTCTTTGACTGCCGCGACTGGTAATTTTTCAGACAACGGGACGGGCTTCTCCCCTTTTTCCGCTTCTTTCGGGGGAAAGTTGCCATGCTGCAGTAACGCTTTTAAATCCTGCATCTGTCGAGCAAAGAAATAGACATTTTACTCGTCTGAGCATCTGTTCAAACATACAAAAACTCATTAAAATGCATTGAAATAGCACCATGTTCAGTGTTTGCCTCCTCCTTACTTTCTCTTGGTAGTAGCGCACCATGGTTCGGTACTCCTTTGACCATTTCTCATTAATAGAAAGAAGCTGAGTAAAACAAAAAAAAAGAACATTAATCTTCAATCTAAAATTGCTTGTGTATTTCAATTTGAATGTTTGAACGTGAATCTCAGTTCTGAAATGTTCTCACCTCTTGTCTTTGCCTCTCCATGACGAGTATCTGTGCTTTCATGCTGCTCGCAGACACGTCTGACTGAGGCAGATAAAACAGAAAGAAAAAGGGGAACTGTTAAAAAGTTGCCTGTATCCATCGCCGAACTGTGGCGGCTATGACTGTACATGCAATTATGTAATATGACTGTCTGCTAACTTCCCTTTACACAGTTTGGGAAGTTTTGCTTTGCTTTCCAGTAACACAAGGAACAAGGTCACTTCCTTGTGATCAGGGAATGAGAATGATTTTTTTTTTTTTTTTAGGCGTATCTTCCAATATTACATCTGCTGACATTACCTGTGTGTCTCTGAGCAGGCTCTCGGAGTGACAGACTGCAGCTGTGTGAGGCTTTTCACTACTGGAATAACCCGGCACACACACCTCATACCTGAAAACAAATGATCATTTTAATGAGTTTCTGTATTTTCCCCCAAAATTTCCAATCCCCTCGTTCGATCCCCAGATGAGCATCTCATTTAAAAGGAACATATAATTCACATTTACAGGTCCCAAAATGTATATATTATTTATATTCTGGGGCTCTGCTGGTTTTACATAAAAAAAAAAAAAAAAAAAAAAAAACTCCTTATTTATCTTCTACTGGCCTTTAACACAACCGTTTTAGTTCCTGTATCTTTAAGGCCGCCCTGGTTCCGATTGGTTAATATATAAAATAAAAAAAATAGATTTAGCTTAATTTACAATTTTTTTTTCTAATATAACTTAAAATAATGAACTTCTAAAATACATCTGTACTTGTATGAGCCTAATCCAATCCAAAATGAACAACCAACTTTGGAAAAAGTCCTAACCTTTGACTTGAAGGCTGCATTTTGACATACATTTACCCCAAGCTTTGAAACTTTGATTATACTCATCATAATAATAGTATATTTCCTCATATAAAATCAGCATCAGGACTCATATGTCTCCTGTAAAATGTGACGTAGTGTTGCCTTTTATTTGAAGCACCAAGCCAGTAAAGCATCAACAATAACCCTGACTGCAACAATACTTTGAGATGAAAGTGTTCCTCACGTGTCTACATCAGGCAGTGATGGATACAGCCTGTGGAAGTGCTGCTGGTCACTCTGTGTTGCTGCTGTAGCAGCAGCTTTTCTCTCCTGTGATCGCTCCATAGGTCTGTTTTCATGCATGGACTGTAAAAAAAAACAGTGGAAGAGTCATCAGTGAAACATTAAAACCTTAAAACACATCAAATTTGCACTATAGGGTCCAGTTTTTTGATCTATCGCTGAAATGAAAAACATCTGTGATAATTTACAGGGATAATCTTTCTGAGGATTTATGTGTGAGTAGTTTTTTTTGTTGTCTACATGCTTGCAATGTGAGAATTTGCATCTTTTCTCTGTTTCATATAAAAGTCCCATGTCATGAAGCCACCTTCATTTTTTTTTTTTTTTTTAAATTATAGATAAGGCCTAGAGGGTTATATAAAAAACAGCCCCAAGCACTGAAAAACAGAGAAATGCACACAGCCTGGATTTAGAAGCTTTAATCATTTCAAGGCTTGTTTAGACAGACCAAAAAAGGACATGTGCTTTTTGGTGATCCAGCCAATATAAAACTATACAGAGTTGAACTGTTGTGCATTAAATTGCAAACATATTACATTAGGGGGATCAAAATTTCAAACAAAACCTAGAAAAAGTGCAGATACAGGACTTAATGGACCTCGGATGTCACGTTTGTTGATCAGAAGATGTCGCCATCAGATCTGGGAACTTGTGCGTATTGTCAGATTAAACAAATAATAAATCCCCTGAGATGTAGGCCACGAGTTCATTGAAAATGAAAGAATAATTGGTTTAGGGTTATGAGTCGACAGCACAGTCATACGCAGAGCTCAACATGCTGAAGATAGCACAACGTGACGGCTGACTCAAGCCTCAGAGGATGTGGATTATCTCATCTCCACACAGTGATGTGATGATCACAACTCAGGCTGCACATGGAGATCTACATGCTGTACCTACATGTTGCCTTAATTACACCTATATTACATTATGTTATGTAATTCAACAGGAAATATGCTCTGATGGCAATCCAGGTGCAGCATACTATAAATGTCATATAGCATTTATATAAAAATGAATTATAATAAATATTATATTATTTAAACAGTGGTGGATGAAGTACACAGATCCTTTACTTGAGTAAAAGTAAGAATAATGTCAAAAAAATACTCAATAACAATAAGGGTCCTGATTTAAAATGCTAACTAATTAAAAGAACATACAAAAGTATAAGCAAAATTAAGTATCAGAATTCTGCAGATTGTGGAATATTACACTACTTGATTTAATCACTAAATGCATGTGGGAGTATTTTAATGTTTATCAGTGTGGAGGCTATATGAAATACTTCGGACAGATTAATATTGATAATAGTGCATCACAGTATTCAACGTTCACACAAAGTGAAGAGCAAATATAAAAATAACCATTTAATAAAATGTGGATATTAGAATAATAAAGTATATTCATCGTATGTATAGTATTAAAAATCTGCATCTAGAAAATAACTAAAGCTAAGTAAATGTAATGAAGTAGAAAGTATGAAGTAGTATCCGATAGAAATAAAGCAAAAGTAAAAGTACCTCAAAACTGTACTTAAGTAAATGTACAAAGCTTTATATATAACTCACCATATTTCTCTTCTCTGGGCTCCTTTGACGTGCGGATCCCACAACAGGTGAGATTATCTCAGGCCTCGTTTATATACCGTCTCTCTCCTCCCGAGGATCCCGTGTGACGTGAAAAAAACACCACCGACTTTGTCGAAGGAAAGGAAAGTACAAGCTGTTGCTATTCCAGAAAGACGCTTTAACAGAGTGTTCTCTGAGCTAATGAGCCCGAGTGTTAGTGTGTGGGAAACTCCAGATTTGCAGCCCTCACTCGGTAACCTCCTGTTTATTATAGGGACGACGCGACCAATCATCGCCAGCTAGAGATCGTCGATCAATGATTCTGCGCGTCTATTAATCCCACTGCAAAAAGTGACGCGCATCAGAGGTGGTATCCCGAATTGTGTAGCCTATTTATAGAGCATCAAAAAGCTTACAAATTCATGAATATATAAATCATATTATGGCATATAAGTATTTGTATTTATGTCATATGATTGTCAGTTTAATAAAAAAATATTATTTTATTTTGGGTTATATTTTTGGACGATAATGGGTGATAATGACACAACTACATAAATATAAAACATTACATGTATAAAAAAAACGCATAAAAGCTTGGTTTTGGTGAAACAGTATGCATTTTATACCATAATAAATATTCACTACATATCAATAAAAGAAAAACCTCACCTGCAGTAGTTAGGGCATTGTGAATATGATTTACTACAACAAACAGAGTAGGGCAAAGTCTTTTTTAAAAAAACTTCTGGGAACATTTTTCGTTAATCAATACATACTGAGACATGTAACTTGCAGACGGTCCCTAACACGGACCGCAGCGACTGACGGTAGATTGACAGTTGAGCTGTTTTCCGCTAAAACGTAATATCGCGAGGAAAGTTGACAGTAATATTATACTACATCAGAGTGTGATGCCGCTGCTGTTTATTACACTCTTTATTTACGTGGAAACTGCCTGGGTCTCCGATTAAAAGCACAGATAAAAACCAAAAGTCAAGCCGATATCCAATGACGAGCCAACTTCGCCGCAGCGTGACTTCCTGGGTGGGTTCGACGCAACTGCACGCGCACGTCGTCCGATACCGGAAGACGTTTCGAAGTCACTAAACGTGGAGAGGAAACTGTCCCAATTTAAGAACATATGAATTATGGGGCTGCGGTTTATGGGAAAGAGTTATTTGTGATTTGACATAATCTAGTCCGAGTCAGAGCGGACTTTTCTCTAAGGGGGAAGGAGGGGGGAAACACGCGGCTCCTCCAGTAAGCTGCATCATAGGGGTCGACCCTGACGGCGGATTCATGCTTTACATTACGTTTTACATTCAGACGCAGTCACTGCTGCCTGTGGAGTCAATTCAAGATCATGACAAACAAAACAAAACAAAAAAAATTGCCCGAGAACCTGAAAGGAAACGTGTGGTTTAGAATAGATGTGATTTCCTTGGTTACACGTGACGTGTCACATCCTAAAAAAAATAAGAATCACAAATTTTAAAATATTTTTTATGGATTTTTTTTTTTTTACTTTTTGCTGAAGTGGGACCTTCCACTTGTACTAATATTAGCAGACGTGTCAGTGGGCTATTCAGGGATATCCCACTTTACCCAGGGAGATTTTTTTTTTTAATTTAATTCTATTCCCAGCGGTCCTATTTTTATTCATTGTCCCTGGGTTTTACTTGAAATTGTGAATATCACAAACAGAATAACTTTGTCCTCCAAAGGGTCACCAGATAATTCTAAGGATTTGAGAGATAATAATGATGATGGAAAGATTCTGTTTTCAGCTTTTGTCAATTTTCCCTAATCTTTGTTTTTTAGTGAAATATTGGATCAGTTAAACATTTATTGAAATGAAAACCATGTGAGAAGATTAAAGGGAGGGAAAAATCCCATATTCCCAATGTTGTCATCTTAAAGGTATAGCATGCTGGACTTGAAAATACATATTGTTTTTTAGTCAAATCTTCATGTGAAAAGTACCAAAAGTTACAGAAAGAATGCAGAAAGTACCATATTTCCCTCTGCAATGGAGTGGAAGTATAAAGTGGCGTCAAATAGAAAGTAAAGTACCTCAAAACTGTGAATGTGTATTTTCTGGCTCCAGCAGCTTCCTGAATGGAGACTTAACGGGCAAATCCAACCCATATTTTAAAAGGCTTTCCTCACAAAATCTATGGAGGTTATTACAAACGCTTCATTTATGTCTAAAGGCGGTTAACCTGTTAATGCTAAAGCAGTTTATACTCAAGCCAAATAAGTGGCCTTGTGGTTTTAAAGCAGGTCTAATAGGCAAAGTTGAGGAAAATATGTGAATTATTTAAAACCGTTTCCAAAACTTAACATATATGTCAAAATGGATGGATGGATGTATGGATAAGTCAGATAATGACAGTCATTCCAAGCAGAACTTTAATAGGTTTTAAGACATTTAAACACACTTATGAATGTTTGACCTTTTTCTCTTTGTTATTTCCTTAAAAGTGCTAAAAAAAAAAAAAGCTGATCTTCAGTAGTAATAGCGATAGTGTTGGTGGCAGCGGCGGTGACTAAAACGGTGACGGTGCTTACTGACACTACTTCTCGCAGTCCCCCATGTTGTGGTTTCATAAAAGGGGCCTTCTTGATGTGACACCTGTGCAGCGAGAGCCCCGGGACGCCTCTTCCCAGCACCGCGTCGGGCCCGTTTACGGTACGCGTGACACAGCAGCAAGTCTCTAGAAAGGAAAGAGGAGGCACCGCTGTGCTGAATGAGCCATGTTCTTCCTACCGCAACTACTTCTCACTCGGAGAAAATCACACATGTAACTCCACACTCTTAACTTTCTGTCTGTGTCACCGTTTGACACACACATACACACACACACACACATGCCAGATAAGACAATCTGTGGCTTACACCTACAAACACAAAACCATAGCCCTTTTAAATTTTATTCTTTAGGAACACTTTCTATTCTGGTGGTGGTTTAGTGGTTTTGCATATTTGCACACGCCTCAGTCAAGCAGTTTCACACGAAGCAAAAAAGAAAGTGCTCTGCTTAGAAGAAATGGAGACAGGGTGGAAGAATGCAACACATGTTTAATTTAAATATGCAGAACTTCATATAAAACCATAAGGTCATCAGAATCTGGGGGGGGGGGTCTAAGAATAGAAGGAGTTGTATTACTGTACATACTGTAAAGCCCCCTGAGTTTGGATATTACGCTTGTGTTTTTTGCGAAGCCTTCTGCGATAAGACGCTCTATAATTTCGATTAATTTCCATCATGTATCAAAATGCAGGATCGTGATGTTTGTTAACTTTATGTCTGAAATGTATCAAGTTTTCATACGTTGGAACACAAATCTGATGTTTTATTCCAGCCTGAACAAGTTCTGAACCTGTTTGTCAACAAACGTCATTCGATGTCCACAAAATCATTGCACAGAGGCGTCCGTATTTTCAGATTTTATATCAAAATATTGCAAACTCTGCCGTCAGATGAACATAATTAGACAACAGTCGTAGCTTAGCCTACAGTACATGATAATTTACCGCAACTCTTTAAAACTTAATGAGAAGTTTCCCCGTCACACACAGAACCTATTTGCTAAAACAAACAGTTGAATTGTTATTAGGTAAATGTATCAATGGAATCTATAAAAAAAAAAGACATATTCCACATTAAAGTCAAACTGGCCCAAATGTACAAACTTAAAAAATAACAATATGACACATTTTATCATCCCTAATAGAAATCAAAACAAAATCGGGACACTTTTATTGTCTTTTTTAAAAAATGATTATTTTTTGTTTCCACAGCTGGTTATTGTTGTGTGTCGTCTGTAGATATCATTTGACTGGAGGATTTCTGATAGTACTGATTCTGGGTTATTTCAGTCATCTGAGTTCACACATCTTCACCAACAGGCTCCACAGGGATTCTTGGAATTGGAGCTACACTCCTGGATCCGAGATCTGCATAAGAAGCATATTAATGAGAAGTTAATCTAACGTTTGAAGAGAAAAAACACACACACACACACACGTGATCACCTCTGTTCTCTCTTACAAACACGCTGCACTCACTTAGATACTTCCTTGCAGCTGTATTTAATTCCTTTATCCAGCTTTTTCTGTAAATCCTTTAAAGATGCATTTGTACAGTTTGTCCTAAAGGGGAAAAATCCAGAAAAGACACAGAAAGAGAATTTATTATCAGTGATACTAGTTTCAATAAGTTCTATGTGTTTCACCCCTCCAGAAAGAAACATACTCGTCATTCTGCTGTGTGACCAGAACAATATTCACGCTCTTCACCCTGGTGGAGTTGTTCAATCCCTTCACCTCGATGGTCGCGAAAATACTGACAGCGGAAATAAAAGAGAGATAACCAGTCAGCAGGGGGATTGTAAATGAAGCAGGAAAGCTTCAGAGGAACAGCTTAAAGGCACAGTGTGTAGTTTTCTGGTGGCGAGGTTGCAAAAAATGAGCTTCCAAAACTCTCTAGAGCCATTGTTTGGTTTGTCCGTTCTAGAGACTGTAAAAAACACTACATCATGGCAGCTTTGAGACATGTGCCCCTATTTGGATAAAAATGAATTGAAATTAAGAAAGAAGCCATCACCCATTCAAATTTAAAGTGGACGTGATGCAAGATTGTTGCTTTTTCCCATTAGATCTTACCGGAAAACCATTGATACCACACCATGTATAATCAATAAAATCAGTTTCATGCCGATGCAAATGCAAATCTATGAGAATGAAAATAGGATTTGAGATGAATGAGCATCTGAAGGTGAAAAATTAAAAAAAGCTGGCAGGAACACCTGGGTATGACATAGTAACAGCAGCTACTTAAAGCGCGTCAACCTATTTTCAAGTTAATCTTAGCTCTACAGCAAAAATGGTACAATTCAGCGCAATGCGTTGTTTTGTTGGAGGGTCTCATTCATGTAGTCTTCTTTTGAGGCTTGGTAAATAACACAAAACAGTCAAATTGATATCACCGACGTCTGTCGTTTTTTTTTATTCAACGTATTAAATGTGGTAACCGTTGACTTAAATTGTCGTGATGTTACGGTAGAAACGTTGCGTAAAATTTCCTGACACAACAATAAAAACGGCTGTTCTTACAGGAAGGGAATTCGAATAGTGCTGCGTTTGCAACTTTTTTTTCCAGCTGACTAACTATCTAGTAACTGCCCATGCTGTCCACCCACTCCTAGTGACCTCATTTCTACTTCCTCTGAACTACGACACCTCTCTGAATCACAATTGCCAGGGTGTTGCTTATCAGTGGATGAGATTGGCATTCTGAACCCACTAGCGGCTTTGGCAGGTGCCTTCTAACTCAAATCTGGTGAACATTAATGACGCCCTTTTAATCGATGCCATTCAACGTGGGTGCAGTCATAAAACCACCAGTACAGTAAGTGCAGAGCTCACCTTGTGGGACTGAAAGGTGACGCGATGGATCCGTTCAGCATCACTGTGACATCACCACAGGCAGCATCTGCAAACTAATGTCAAGAATACAGATACACAACAGATCCACTACAGAACTGTTCGAGGAAATACCTCATCCGATTTTCCTTGGACAGTGTAGATAATCTGTAATATAACAGTGCATCTGTAGCCATAGCACCTAATGAAGTAAGAACACAAAGCAGCAGTCAACTAGAGCTGGGATTATTACTATTTTAACCAGCAGCAAGTGACTTGCAACAGTACCTAATTTGTAAAATCCTGGTTTTCACTGACCTCCAGTGGCTGTCATCCTGCTGCAGGGATGTAGAAACACAACCTGACATCACTGTAAGTTTAGTTAAGCCAAAGCTTTTCATCTTGAAGTTACTCTTTAAAGTAAATCAGTTCATATATGTGTCTAGATTAAGTAAATGCTGCATGTATTGTACTTAACAAATTACGTAACTAGATGGAATTGTAAGCCCGTGTTCATTTGTAGCAGGAGAAGTGCATAATGCAGATTCAGCATGGATATGGGTATGATGTAGCATGATAGTCAGATGCTCACATTCATTTAGGACACGGTCTAAGAGCTGGAGCGTAAAATACTCCTCTGAATGGACATGGACTGTCTCCATGGAGACCAACAGTGATGACGAAGCAGGAGGGATGATCTTTTTCTTTCTCCTCCCCATTATAATAGTTTCATTCAAGGATAGATTTGCTACACCTTATGTTCAACATATTATTTGAACCGTCGCTTTTACCTCAAATTGTTGCATGTGTTGGCAAAACCGTAAGAACTTACTGCAGCCGAGGCTTTGTTCCAAAAGGAGCGGACGGGGTTGTTTTCACAGTCTGTCCACCCTGGGCAGCCGGTTGTGAATGTCTCTAAAAGAACACACAGATTTGACTGTATTACCACTTCAGTGTGGTTGATGCTTTAGTGCAGTGGTTCTCAAAGTGGGGTCCGTGGACCCCCCATAGGTCCTTGAGGGGGGATGTCAGGGGCTCCCCAGAAAGGGAAATAGTTTATTTTCACACAAATACTCTTGGTCAGCTATAAAGAAGTGGACCGCAATTTGGTAATTTATACTTTTTAAAAAAGGATTTTAGCCTCTGATTTCTTCCCCTTACTGTTATAAAACAGTCAGTCAGTCATTTTCTATACCTGCTTATTCCTCATTAGGGTCGCAGGGGTCTGCTGCAGCCTATCCCAGCGTGTTACGGCGAGAGGCAGGGATACACCCCAGATGGTTGCCAGCCAATCGTGGGGCACACACACCATTCACTCACACACTCACACCTACGGGCAATTTAGAGTCGCCAATTAACCTCAGCATGTTTTTGGACTGTGGGAGGAAGCTGGAGTACCTGGTGAAAACCCACACAGACACGGGGAGAACATGCAAACTCCACACAGAAAGGTCCCAGACCCAGGACCAAGGGTCACATAAAAAAAGAAAACAAAGTAATTATACTCATATATAGTTCAATGACTGCGATTAGTCTGGATTTTTTTTTACCAGTATACAGAAATATATTCAACTGGGCCCAATAATGAAGTTGTCATTTGCTCTGCTCAGCATCTGAAGAGTCTTACCATTGCTGCCCTCCTTTCCACACCACGTCAGTCCGTTTAGTGCAGATCCCAACAGAGTGTCCTGCATAGTGGCGAAACAATTTCTATTCCGGGTGAAATCGTGGACAACGTCGTTTGTTTTGCTCCAGAGCATCATCTAGGACCACAGAGACAGCAGAGATCACATCGTTGAACATATTGCTCTGAGTTATGAAAGCGTTATGTTCGGATAATGTCAGATGACGTTTACTTTGTTGCATGCAGGCTGGAAGGGTGCCGCAGCGATGAGAGGATCATATGATTCCATAGGAACTTTACAAGGGTCCCGTCCGACATAGGATCGCTCAAACACACCCCATATATTTTGACAGTCGTGTCTGGAAAAAAAAAATTGCGTGAAAATAGAATGTGGATGTGAATGTGAATGTGGATCAGCGTCGTTTTAATGCAAACTGCACTAATTTTGTTACATTCTGTTTTAAAGGTTAGAAGTGAACAGTTCAGCCCAATATCCTCTTTACTGCAGAGTAGGGCTGGGCGATGTGGACAAAAATCAAATATAATATTTTGTCCAAAACCTCAGTATATATAATATGCAACAAGTCAAGAAGTAAGTGAACACAAGAATACTAAAGAAAAAGTGTGTGGTACATATTATTAGTTACTATGGCTGAAGTGTACTTTAGAAACTGTATCATTATGACACTGTACAATTTAAGACTGACTGGAATACCAGAACCTTGAGCTAAACTACTACTAAATTTGTAGTTATGTTATGAAGATTTTTTGGCTACTGCTGACTGATTCCCTGAAACCTGCTATAATAACTCTTCTTAGAATTCTTTCTCCAAAAAAAACAAACAAGTGAATCATGGTTACCTGCTGAAGTTGCTCACACATTCATCATAATAATTCTCATTCATCACAACTTTTCCATTCTCACTTGTTCCATTGTTGTTAACATGCATGATGGTCCAACAAATATTACTTACATTACATATATTTAAACATCCATTCATTTTTTTCCCTACCCGCTCATACTTCAAGCCTACAGGCAGGGTACATCTTACATGGTCTGTTAAAGGGTTAATACATAACATAACACATACTAACGTATTCATCTGCCTGCCTTTGGACTGGAGCCGCTGAATGAAACCCACACAGGCAAAGGGAGAACATGTCAGCTGACCACAGAAAGCCCCCAGCCGACCAGGCAGGACCTAACATATTTAACAATCGTATCCCAAATGTAATTATTTTTCAGCATTTTAAGTCATGTGAGAAATTAAAGTGCATCGCCTGACCGATTACCCTACACTTCCCTCTTCATAGGACGTATGAGCTTTTTTTTTTTTTTTTTTAAATGAACAACACTTACCCTTGGAACCGTTCACACCTGGCAATAAATGTTTCCTGAAGTGTGGCTGTTTTCTGACGTAGTGTCCGTTCTTGTTGAGAACTTACTGCAGCTGAGGCTCTGAAAGCACCTCTGCTCCAAAGTGAGCGAACAGCAGGGTTGTTTTCCCAGTCTGTCCATCCTGGGGAGCCAGGTGTGAATGTTTCTAGAAGAACACAAGAGAGTATTTTTGTGGGTAATAAATCTTAAACTAATGAAAATGGTGTTTCTTCTAATTCATTATTAATAATATCAAAGGAAACTTTTAATTAGTTCATTAAAATTAAGACCAAATAGCAAAAGCACTGTTGTATATCACACTTATTGTGAATAGTGCAGTTCAATGACTGCAACTAAACTAGATTGATTGCTTGATCATATTACCAGTCTATATAAATAAACTGAAACTGGGCCCAATAAGGAATTTGTCAATTGCTCTTACCACTGCTGCTCTCCTTTCCACAACAGGTCACATCATTTAGGACGGATCCCAACAGAGTTTCCTCCAGAATCCCAAAACAATCTTTCTTCTCAGTGAAATCATGGACAACATCCTTTGTTTTACTCCAGAGCATCATCTTGCACAACGACATTGGAGATCAAATGGTGAAACCTATTGTTCTGAGTTGTTACAGCATTATATCTGGATAATGACTTCTGTCACACAGACAGTCCTGTAGTGAATGATATTTACTCTGTTGCATGCTGGTTGGAAGGGGGCTGCAGCGATGAGATGGTCATATGATTCCATCGGAACTTTTCCTACACAGGCTTGCTCAAATGCATCCCATATCTTTTCACAGCTGTCTCTGAGAAATAAATGTGAATGTGGATCAGCCTGGTTTTTATTGCAAACTGCATAGATTTTGTTGTATTCTCTTTTAAAGATTAGAGGTGTGCAATTCATGGCCAACATCCTCTTTGCTGCAGAGCAGAGGGGCTGGGCGATATGGACGAACTGAAACATCAAAAGGATATTGCAACACTTACCGTTTGAACCCTTCACACCTGGCATTTAACGCTTCCTGAAGTGCGGCTGTTTTCCGACCTAGTGTCCGTGACCGACACTTGGAGGCCGTTAAACTGGGATCACGTCCATGGCCGGGACTGCCGGCATTGACAATAATCATTACTAAGACAGCGAGGCAGCGTCTCCTTGTCCTCTTCTCCAGAGGTCGAAGCTCTCCGCCCGCCATTTATAGGAACTTCTTCAAAATAAAATAAAGAATAAATAAATAAAAGAACTTTGGCAAAGTTTGGCTGTCAAACAATTGTCGGTTGAAAACGGCGCTTGCGCTAGGACATGTCTATTTATGGAGGGGCAAAATCACTGTGCACAGTGCACACATGCATGTGCAATTCACTTATTCTAGCCTAGCATTTGTTGTAAATTGTATGTAAACAGATTACATAATTCGATACTGCCTGGCACTGGGTTATTTCGGTCGTCTGACAGTATAATCTGACATTTAGTTCACACATCTTCACCAACAGGCTCCACAGGGTTTGTCAGGATTGGAGCCGCACTCTTGGAACTGAGATCTGCATGAGAAGCATATTAATGAGAAGTCAATCTAATGTGTGAAGGAAGAAAAACACATACATGTGATCATCTCATCTAATCAACCTTCTCACACACACACACATACACTCAGACACGCACACACTCAAACATGCTATACTTACTTTTTTCGTCAAAAAAAAAACATTTAAAATGTATAATCATTTAAGTATGTTCACTTTCCTTCATGAAAACAGAGAAACTAGGTTTTGTGAATTTACACTTCTGAACATGTGGAAGAAGTGAAATTAGATATAGATGAAATAGACATAATGAGAAAAAAAGCATTATCATCTTCATCACTCCAATCATTATCATGTATCACATTTCTATAAAACTAAGCAAAGTCTAAGAACTATAGAACCACTAACATCTTAGCCATAGTTCACATGTAAAAGAAAAATCACAACATTGAAACAAAAAACAAATTTCACGGTGTAAACCACGGAAAAAGCAACTTACATCTATGTCAATCTTTTTGTACAACTTTTGTAAGAAGCGTTTCACTGGATAGAATCTATGAAGCAACTTAAAAGAAACCGCTTTTACCTTGCGTGTTAGAAGGAACCTCTGTGGTAAGGACCAAACTTTTTCCCAGTCAACATTACAAACAAAATTACTCCAATAAAGTGTTGATGCGGGAATAGAAACCATGTTGTCCTGAAACAGAGCTCTTACTCTGGACTTCATACCGCTATTAAAAGAAAAGCAGAGTTTACCTAAATGGAGACTGAGTTGGATCAGGGGGCGACACTGAAAAAGGACAAGAGAGTAGTGAACATTCCTAAATAACATACGCATGCTGTACTTACTTAAGCCACTTCCTTGTGTCGGAATCTAGGTGATTTGTGCATCCCATGACATGGTCACATGAATCAGGAAGGGACAACGCTTCAGTAGAGAGCCCTTTGATTTGGCTGCATGCAGCTCGTTGTTCTGGACGTCTCCCTCTCATTCGGGGTGATAAGCAGGAGTGTGTGGCCCATCCGTCACGGCAGGAACCGGAGCAAAGCTCACGTGCACGGCTGCCAACTTTAGGCTTTAGAGACCTGAGGCCTGTGCTCCAAAGCGAGTTCAACATCCCCGGGGATTTCTGGCCGTCATCTGGGCCTCACTTGACCGACCACCGGCATCCTGGATAACCAGAACTCCAAAAGCTGGTTATCTACCAGCTCTGTCGACTCTTGATTGTTCCTGTCCCGCAAGGAGCGCCTCCGTGTGAAATAGGCGGGTTGTTAATTACCAGTGACATCATCAGAACCATGAATGAAGTCTTTCATAGGATTTTTGATATAGTGACAGGGGAGAGCAGGGATTTTTTTTTTTTGCTCGAGCATCAGTAACGCCAGGGTTGTTTGTCCTAATGATACACTGGACCCATATTTGTCTACTGGGCTACAAATAAAACTCACTTGGATATCTACTACACCGTCACAGATTATGTGAGTTAATGTCTAAAACAGATTTGTTGCTCTGCTGGGGTGAGACATAAAACAACTTGTTCTTTCTAGAGCTCCAGAGAAAATTCTTGAGACAGATGTAAAAATAAATTGGCGATATCACAGCTTCAAATAAAATCCACGAAAAGTGTAACATGTGGTGCATTGAGATGCTGAAGAAACGTTTTATTTTGGGCATCTGAATCATCACGAGGGCCATGTTGTGACGTTTTAATGATAGGTTACCACTTTCACGCCCAAGCAGTGAATTATATAGCCGACGTTGCAGCAACTCTTTTCTGATTGGTCAAACTCACAAGTGTTATAACTAACCCAGTGTTAAAACCATCCCCGGTCTCCCTTACCATGGAGACTATCAGAACAACAACAGAATAACACTTATCCGACAGGTAACATTATAAATATGAATCAAGAGTGATTCATTTTTGCTATGTAGTTGGGTGATGAAAAAACTATGCTAAATATGTCCTGTACATGGAAAACTAAGCAGAAAGAGAGGAAAAATATGTTGATTGATGAGTTTTATCTGAAATGTTGCATTTGTAATCATAGAAGCACATAAACAGTGTGAACTATTGTTCTAAGACTTGTCTTTTTTTTCCAGTTATCACACAGATGCAGCTGAAGTGAATCAAGAGTGTAAAATCATCCACATTGTCTCCCACTATGAAAGCCCATAGTGGGAGACAATGGGGCGATCTGAGCTTGGTGTTAGAGGGATCTGCACATACTCATAGAACCGGAGTTACATCCATCTATTTTTTTTTTCTTTTTTGTATGTGCTCTGCCCTCTGGTGGCTGTTAGGGAGGAACACACTCCTGACTGGGCCTTAATCTAAATATAAATCATTCTAAAAATCACTAACAAACAATCCAATGATCTGACGACACCAGCAACGGTGGCTTAAATGAGACACAGAATCGGCAGCCATGTCTCTTTGATATGACTGCACGAATGTTGAAGTAGAAGACCAGGAGGCAGCAAGTCAGATGTCCCGTTCCCTCTGGTGCAATGTGCTCTCAGTCCCATGGGGGGAAAACAGCCTCTCGCCTCGTAACTCTTGCGGATCACATCACAGATCCAGTGAGCAAACCGCTGTGCAGAGAGAGGGGCTTCCCTGAGCAAACAAACAATCGGTCTGGCCTTCTGAAGGTTGCAGCGCGGCCCACATAGCAGCATGAGGCAGGACAGGACACAAAGTGTGCAACTGTTCTCCATCAGAAGGAAAGAGGACTCTAAGCTGAGCGACTATAGACCTGAACGATGAGGTGATGACCTTCCTATGAAAAGACAGATAGGTGAAGAGTGTAGCAACAATGGACACAGGTCTGCAGCCCTTTTTGCATGTGCCAGGGCAGTGAGCAGTGGCGCCTTTATAGAAAGAACTTCCACCTATTTCAAAAGTTCAAATGGTGAACCCATCAAACCGTCCAACACTGTATGCAGGTCAAACTATATCACGGAACACAGGGGCCTCAGTCTCCCAACGGCATGGAAGAAAGCGCTTCATCAAAGTGTGGTTCCTGGTTATGAAGCAGTTATATGCTGTGATAACTGCTGCAAACACCCCAAACACAGCTGTGTAAGAGACAGTGTTTATTTGGCATTTTTTATATATTATTTATGTTGATGACCAGACGCTGCCTTCCTGATTATTTTAAAAGAACCCGTGAGTCCTAGGCTCCACTCTTAAGTGGCACTGTTGAATTTTAGTATAGATTTTAAGGTCTTTATTTATATTGGGCTTTTAGTAGAGTTTTTAATTACAAACCCATGTAGCCACAGTTGCAGCTACTATCAACAGACTCTGAACAAGGTCTATTATACTCTGTAATGGACACAAATGTGGATTAAAGCCCACGGTGGAAAGTGGACAAAGTTCATGCATTTTGGTAGCAGAGTGGTGGCAACCACTGCAGCCAGGAGGCCCTGGTGGTTCAGTCTGACCCTCTCAACCCGTTAATCAAACAAAGACTGGGAAACCCCTGACAGTCTGGTGTCACAATTAGGTGAGATATGGTGTCTAAACCCTGTGGAGAAACTGCATAATCGGCTTAAAGTTACTCTTTAAAGAAGTTTATAGCTGTATGCAGATTCATTCAAATTTGACTGTATTC
The DNA here is from genome assembly GCA_030544235.1 of Lepturacanthus savala. Classification (NCBI taxonomy): domain Eukaryota; kingdom Metazoa; phylum Chordata; class Actinopteri; order Scombriformes; family Trichiuridae; genus Lepturacanthus; species Lepturacanthus savala. The sequence continues at coordinate 12,962,916 of CM060476.1, read as the reverse complement.
TCTTTGACAAGTTGCATTGTTTTCATATTAGATCATTTGAGTTAGTTAATTTTTACTTCATTTATGGAGTCCCAACAAAGTGATTTGCATACTTTAAAAATGTGTATCTATTGAAGCATAATTTCTTCCTGAATTAAAACATTATTTTCATTAAGACGCTGTGAGCTGCTGCACACAGCTTCCAGTCTGCTTAAAATCACACTTCTTGTCTTCTTGCGACATGAGGTAACACCTGCTGCGGTCATTTATAACTGTCTGAAGCGATGTAAGGTCAGATCTGCTTTGTTGAAAACCCTTAGAGCTGCTGTACTTCTTCAAAGATGCCACAAGCAGCTAATGTGAAACTGGATGAGTGGGCTACCGCTTGCTCAGGAGACAGCTATGCAAAGTGGCCGCATGGATGAAAACACAAAGCCTCATTGATGAAGAACCAGGAAGGGTGACCTTTGTGTCTTTCCTCTCCATCATAATCATACAATTTCCGAGGAGATTTGCTTCACCTCATGTAATTTTAACCATTGCTTGAACCCCAAATGTATTACTATTTTGGACTCAGCAGGGGTAATATTACATGAGAATAATTATGTAATGTGAAAGCAATACAGAATATCCGAGATCCTGACTGCATTATATGAATCGTCACCTGCTGCCTGAGCTGCACTTGTTCCTTTATATAAAGTCACCATAAAACCCAGAAGTATTTTTCCCCAATCCCAATATGTAGGTACTAGGTACCAGGTGCTATGCATATTTCTAAGAAAACATGTACAATTCAAATACTTTACACTAAAATGTCAATATTTGGACCTGAGTCAATCAACAACACAATTAAATTAACATTGGTTTTAGGGTGAAAAAAGTGGTTTGGGGGGTAGTAATTTCACTATCACATTAAATTCTATGTTACTATAAATTGGCAAAAACTATCAAAATACTTGGACAATTACTTGAGCGGTTTATGGTCTTAGTTCAGGAAGAGAAGCTGACTCAGCTCAGGATCCGAATTTCATCTTTGCTTGTTTCATTCAGTCTATATGGTTACAGTCTTTTTCGCCTGTCATTTCAATGCCTGTGTTCTTTGCCTTGAATACTACAAGATTATTTCACAAAGGGAAAAAAAACATTGAACATTTTATCTCAAATTATATTTATTGGATGAACATAATTAAACATAAGCAACAGTGGTATCTTACCCTACAGTACAATTTACCAGAACTCTTGAAGACGAGCAAAAAAGTTTCCCTCATCACACCCAGAACTTGTATGAAAAAAAAATTATTTAAATGTATCAATAAAACATGTAAAAACATCACATTATTGGGTCAAATTGGCCCACATGTACAAAGAGAATTACAGTGTGATAGCACATTTCATTAGAACATCCATTTATACATTAAAACTAAATCTGGACATGTTATATTGTTGTTTTTTCCCCTCTTACAGCAGGTTATTGTGTTTTGTTGAGTGCTGGGTATCATTTTAAAACATTTCAATACCAACAGAGTACCTTATTTATTTGCTACCTTTTTACACTGAACTGCCAACACTATCAAACACCTGCTTAACTTATTCCATTGCAGACTGTGTGTGTTGTAGCTGCTGTGGGAGTGGGCCAGTCCCACGTCACATTAAAAGGAAGAACACTGGCAGTGATTAGCTGCAAGCAAAACCATACAAATAGGATGTTTTTCTAGCTCTGTTTACAAAAAGGATTGAATGCTGGTGTCATTTGATTGGAGCAGTGTCTGTACTGCTTAGTACAGTATTATATGAGTCATCTGATGAGTTTAGTTCACACATCTTCACCAACAGGATCCACAGGGCTTAAGTGGATCGGAGGCACACTCCTGGATTTGAGATCTGCATGAGAAGCATATTAATGGGAAGTTAATCTAATGTGTGAAAAGAGAAAGACGTGTCGCGACAACATCTTGTCCGAAACATGCACTGTACTCACTTAGGTACTTCCTTGCAGGCGTATGTAATATCTTTATCCAGCTCTTTCTGTAAATTGGTTAAAGATGGATTTGTACAGTTTGCCCTAAAGGGGAAACATGCAGATAATTTAATCATCAATAAAAATAGTTTCAAATCAGTGTATTTGTTTCACCCCCTCCAAAATAAATAAATAAATAAACATACTCGTCATTATTCTGCTGTGTGACCAGAACAACATTGAGGCTCTTCACCCTGGTCGAGTTCAACCTCTTCACCTCAATGGTCGCAAAAATGCTGAAGGCAGAAATAAAAGGGCACGGTTTAGAGGGACGACAAGTCAACAGGGGTTTGTAAACGAAGCAGAACAAATGTCAAAATAAAGGCTTAAATTTTCACCGCGTCACATTATTTAAATTCACGAGTCATTTCATACCCTATAATTTTAAAATCGCCATTATTTTTAAAGCGTGTATTATAAATTCAGCGTTTACATGATATTTAATTTGCTTAAAAAGGTTAAAATCAGTGGACATGAAATCACAAGTCGCTATGTATTCCTAAAACTAATTCTCTTCCAAATTTATCAAGAAACCAGTGTGGAGCAACTGCATCATCGATCGTAGGAGTTTCCTTCATATGAACTATGTTATTTCCTTGGATCCCTTCGGCTTTAAAGAGGGCACTTTTGACATTAGCACTACTTTTTCAACAACTAGTCCATGAGGGTACCAATGCTTACCTGTTTATTCCTCATTAGGGTCGCAGGGGTCTGCTGGAGCCAATCCCAGCGCATTACGGTGAGAGGCAGGGATACACCCCAGATGGTCGCCAGCCAATTGTGGGGCACACACACCATTCACTCACACACTCACACCTACGGGCAATTTAGAGTCTCCAATTAACCTCAGCATGTTTTTGGACTGTGGGAGGAAGCTGGAGTACCCGGTGAAAACCCACACAGACACGGGGAGAACATGCAAACTCCACACAGAAAGGTCCCAGACCCAGGACCAAGGAGGTCTTGAACCTGTGACCTTCTTGCTGTGAGGCAATAGCACTAACCCCTGCACCACTGTGTCGCCCCTTCTATGAGGCTGACAACCATTAATATCACCCATTCAGTCAAGTGATAACATCTGAACTACTCACCTTGTAGGACTGAAAGGTGTCTCGATGGATCCGTTCAGCATCACTGAGACATGACCACAGGCAGCATCTGCAAACTACAGACATGAAAGAGTCAAGTCAGGACATACTTTGAATTTAGACAACATATCCACTACAGTTCTGAGGATATACTACCTCATCAGACCTAATACCAATAGCAAACTTTATTCATCCATCAATTTTCTGATTGTAATCTGCTTTTACACAGGAGGCAGTTATCACATGTTCTTTAGTCACTGCAGCAACAAAAGCTAATTGGATGCAACGTTAACAAGTGAATATACACACATTGAAATATACAAAACAATAAGTATGAATATTGGATTCATGTGTCTACCAAATGACATCAGGAAGTATGAGCCTTAATGCATTGTTGATAAAAGGGTCATATTTACCAATATATGCTATCAATTTAGCAATTTTTGTCATTGTGGCTATGAATATTCGGTAAAGATAATTTAACTTAGAGCAGTGCAGCTTAATTTGTAGGAGCTTATCAACAACTCAAAATCTTGGTTTTACTGACCTCCAGTGGCTGAATTGACATCCTGCTACAGGGATGTCAAAACACAACCTGACTTCACCTGTTGAACTAGTGGTTTTCATCTTGAAGTTACTCTTTATAGCATCGCAGCTCATATATGTTTAAAATATTTTTTTAAATATAGCTTTAGAATCATGTAAAGCTGACTGAACTTAACAATTTGCATTGTTTTACATAATTAGATAAATTAAGAATCACCATTTGTTTTTAGTTGATTTATGTCTTTCAACAAATTGATACATATATACACACATTTAAATATACTTTAAAGATATATTGTGAGTCTATTGAAGCACTGATCATCATGTTTGACTATTTCTTCTTGAATTAGAATATATCATTATGAATCTGTGAGCTGCTTCACAGCTGCCACTCTGCATAAAAATCCCACTTAGTTTTCTTGCACTATTCAACTAATGTGAAACTGTGAAGGAGTGGGCCGCTGCTGCTCAGGAGACAGCTATGCAAACTGGCTCCATGGAGACCAGCACAAAGCCTCATTGATGAAGAAGGGTGACCGCTTTCTCTCCTCTCCATCACAACCATCCAAGTTCAGGAGAGACTTGCTTCACCTCATGTTCAACATATACGGGATTTGTAACCCTTTGCCCCCGACACAAAACTGCCGTAAGGGTTAACGATTCTCATTGTGAGCTCACTCCAGCCGAGGCTCTGTTCCAAAATGAGCGGACGGGGTTGTTTTCACAATCTGTCCATCCTGGGCAGCCAGTTGTAAATGTTTCTAGAAGGACACACACATTTAATACTTTATTGCCACTTCAACGTAGTTGCTTCTTTGGTGAACTGCTCAAATAAAAAGTGTCTTAAATGCTGTTTTGTGCAACAAAACATATTTCTAAAGTGCCCTATTTAATGGCAAAAATGTGTTACAGGTGCCCTTTTTTTGTCTTTTCACCCATGCTTATTATACTTAAGTTCAATGACTGCATCTGGATTTACCAGTCTATATAAACTGGAGCCAATTATGAAGTCTATAATGAGTCTTACCACTGCTGCCCTCCTCTCCACACCAGGTCAGGCCATCTAGGACGGATCCCAACAGAGTGTCCTCCAGAGTCCCAAAACAATTTCTCTTCTCAGTGAAATCATGGACAACATCCTTAGTTTTACTCCAGAGCATTATCTAGCACAACGACATTGGAGATCACATTGTGAAACGTATTATTCTGAGTTATTACAGCATAATGTCTGGATAATGACTTCCTGTGGAGAATGATGTTTACTCTGTTGCATGCAAGTTGGAAGGGGGCTGCGGCGATGAGAGGGTCATAGGCTTCCATAGGAACTTTACAAGGGTCCCGTCCTACATAGGCTTGCTCAAATGCACCCCATATCTTTTCACAGTCGTGTCTGAAAAATAAATGAAAAATAAATAGTAAGTGAATGTGGATCAGCCTCATTTTAATGCAAACTGCACCAATATCGAGGTGAACAGTTCCCCAACAGTGTCTTTACTGAGGAATGTGCTCATTGTTTGGAATGCAGATTACCTGCACAGTTCCTCCTACTACTGAAAGAACACTACAATACAATGTTATGGTTGAGAAGCATCCTGCATAGAATAAAGTGGAGTGTACAGGGTATTCAGCCATGTTAAGTAAGATTCCAAACCATAGGGAGAACACAATGCTCAAAAGGGAACTCTGAACTTTGTAAGGAAGAACTGAACAGAAGTTGGTATGTTCAACGGAAGAACATTACCCATCAGTCACTGCACTTTTTGCACTCAAGGGGGTTATGTTTGATTGTTAGCAAGATAACTCAAAAAGTCCAGGCCGGATTTTCGTCAAACTTTCAGTGAATGTTGGGAATAGGACTATGAACAAGTGATAAAGTTTTGGTCATGGTCTGGACAAAATCCTGGTTTCTAGATCACTTTAAATTTTCTGTTGGTGCCATCATTTGGGGGCCACCTGGTGCTGATACCTTGCACCTGCATGGCTTGGCCCTATGCATGGTGGAGGTCTGCACTCTTCTATCTTACTGATGTGACTATTTAAGTGGTTAGGTTACATAAAAATGTCAATACTCAAATAATTGATCAATAAAATACTAGGGCGGCAAGCTATTGCTAATGGCTGGTTTCGTTTAACAGACAAAGAAGAGCTGCTGTTTTTGCCTTGACATGTTTCGGCGGGAAAATCCAGATGTGACCTTCTGAGGAAGAAACCAGTCATTAGTTATACTACGACTAAACATGTTTCTTGATGTGCTGATGAAAGAAGTCACCAACTGACAAGTCTTCTCTTGCATGATAACAAAACGAACAGTGTCAAAAATTCCTGCCGAATCTGAGAGCAAGTCTGCTGGTCGAATTCCAGATCTCTTCCTGCCGTTATGACCGGAAGGTCAACCGTTTTCACCTTCCGTTACTATTTGACCAAAGGCCAACACAGACCCACATTCCACATAACATCACGTCTCACAAGAGCTGAATCACATATCTCACACGGTATCACAACTTACAAGACAGGAGTAGACAATACACCACAAAGATACAATGAACCTCAAGCAATGAACAAGCTATTGTTAACATTGTAGCTGATGTTAATAGCAGACTAAATCTTGGTTTGGCTAGAATAGACATTATTATTAGTTGTAGTAGTAGTAGTACACAGTAGTGTAGCATTAGTATCTGCATGGGGAAAATACTAACAGAGATAATATCTGCTACACCTGCACCGGTTTGTCTGTGTTGGTATGTAAGACCAATATGGTGCCTCCTTTTCTTTGTATTTAACATGTATTTATCTACTATTTCGTGTGAATGGGGCCGCCGTGAAAAGGCCTGCAGGGCGGGTACACCTCGCATGGTCTTACAGGACCAAACAATGCAGGCTAACCCACCTGCATTGTTGCAGCCTGCTCGCGTGTGACGCTAATTGCTCTTTAAAAACCGGTTTCGATGGTGCCATTTCGGTTCCACCTGCTCAACGGTGAACAGGAGATGGGGCCGCTGTGGAGCAGAAATGACACACTCCAAGCAGAGAGATGTCAATGGCACACGCGTGATAAAACAACACGTTTTATTTCCGAATACGCGATGTTGGAAAAAAAGAACATCCCGTCAGGATAGATGGCAACCGTACCTTTAAGCAGAGTTCTGACTTTTAACGATTGGTACAGGCAGGAAAAAGCAGCGTCAAAATGTGTGGAGCTCCTATCGCATTTTTGGCGGGTAACTACGAGACTCTCCGAAATCCCATATGAAGCGAGTGAGAAAGTAAAGTGTCCCGCCTGACTGAGACTGGGCACTGCTCTGCAGAGGCTCTGTGAGGTTTAAAAGATGAACAGCACTTACCCTTTGAGCTCTTTACATCTGGAAATAATCGTTTCCTTAATTGTGGCTGTTTTCCGTCGCAGTGTCACTCCCAAAACAACAGCGACGACAATAATCAGCATTAACACAGCGACGCCGCCGTAAATGAGGCACCGTCTCCTCCGCTTCTTCCCCGGATGTCGCCGCTCTCTAGCCTCCATTTATCGGACGTTCGTACAAAATAAAAGACTTGGGGTGGAGGGAGGAGGAGGAGGGGGGAAAGTTTGTCAGTGTGTCAAACTTTGTTGTGCGCAGCGCTCGCCCTGGGAGGTCTATTTATGGAGGAACGCAATCACTTTGCACTTTGAACACGCGTGCTGGCTCGTGGCCACACTCTGCTCCAATCAGAAATCGTGTCTATTATGGTACAAACAGCACCTGAATTTGAATTCACCCACAAGCAGAGAGCAGCACATATGCAGGAATTTAGAAATACTAATATAATAATAATAATAATAATAATAACAACAACAACAACAATAATAATAATAATAATAATAATAAAACAAACTAACTCTGAGTCTGCAACCTTCCTTCTTCTTTATTTTTTTTTAGATTGTCCAGGTATATTTTTTAATTCAGGTGCAACGAAAACTCTCATTTACAATACAATAAAATTCAAATGTAACATCTAAAAATCATTGTATACTATTTGTGTAATATGTGTTTATAACACTTGTTTTTGTTTTATAATTGTTTTTATAAGAAGAATGTAGCTCCTCCCAGGTTGCTCCAATTCCAAAGGAAAAAAAAGCACTGATAAGTTGACGGCTGTATCCTGGCTGAAATATATTTCAGGACAGAACTATTGGCTACTCGTGGTGCTTGGATTGGACTTGGACTTTATTAATTCCAAGTCCCATATTATTTATTATTAAGTCCAAGTCCAATATTAGGTCATGCAGAGATATCCATAGACAGTAAACAAATCGATAAATGCCACCTTTGTGTGATGACGCAGATCTAAAGTGAACTTTTTCTTTCTGGTTTCAATTTCAATTTAAAATAGGGACCAGGCTTATAAATAAATGCAAATACCACTGGCTAATTTCCATCTTTGGCCCCTTGGCAGATTTATGGTAACATAAAGGCAACTGAAGGGAGGATTACAGTTTTACATGTAGACACAGTGTCTAATGGTCTGATGCCAGAGTTACAGTGACCTCACGTTCTCTCCTGTGTTCACACACACGCACACACACACACACACACACACACACACACACACACACACACACACACACACACACACACACACACACACACACACACACACACACACGACCATGTCTATCTTCAGTTTATGATAGATTATAAAGCAGCTAATATAAGTATTAGGGTGTGTGCCCATTGAGATACAGAGTTCCTGCTAGAAAAGACTCAGCTAGAATAACAGGATGAAATCGACACACGCTGTCAGAGGTTATAAAAGACACACAACCATATTTTAAATATAATATATAATCTTGAAAGATTTTGCGTGCTCCAATGTAACTGTCAGCTGTCAATAAACAAGTTTCCTTTTGTCTTACTCTGTTCTCTAAGACATAATATATAACACAGATAACAATGAAAACTGGGACAGGATCACATGTAATAAAAAACATTTTTAATGAGAAGCCAGAAAATTGCCCTATTTCACAAGTTTTAAAATGTATGAGGAAACTGCACAAATGCCTATTGCACAAGATGTATTACAAGATTTGTGTGCATACTAATAAACTCTCAACTAAATAGATGGTAAATATGTTTTATAGGATATATAATGTCTTAACGACCACCAAGTAACACTAGTATGTCCTTTGGTGGATGTTTCTTGTCTAATATATACTATAAAGAAATTACATATGAATGTTATGTTATATTATAAATTCAAAGCGAAATTCTGACAGTATTTCTAGGCTTTAGTGTTCCATTGTTTGTCAAGAAACAAAAAACAGCTCAGGTTTCACACTGCGTATCAGTAGGTGTGTTACATCCTTGCAGAATAAAGAGGAATCAAGTGATTAAACACACGTATCCTGTTTCCTTATTTCAAAAGGTTTTCAAGTATTACAGAAGTGCATTTAAATTATTATATATATATTATTATAAACACAGACGTCGAGTTAGAAAGATAGATATTTTATTTGTCTCAAGGATAGATTCATAAACACAAACAAGTAAGACATACAGAATTACACAAAAGTTATACAAAAGTCTGGATTTACGGGGACACTTAATTACAGGGCCACACAACAAGACACAAAGACACGGATTGACACTTTCACCCCACAAACTCGATCTCTTGAAACTTAAGAGGAAGTTATTTATTTAAAGCTCTTCCTAAAATGGGTCTTTCTGCACATGGGTAATCTATACCTACAGCCAGAAGGAAAGGGGGTGAACACTTGGCCAGATTAACCTGCTACAGGGTTCCAGATTGAACTACAACACTCGATTTTTGTATTATTTTTTTTAAGGGGGGGGGGGCTTTTCAGGCCAAGAACCTCTGTTAAAAGTCATATTTTTGCTTTACTGGAGCACCCCCCCCCCCCCCGACTACATTTGCAGTTACATTTTCACAATCCGGTTGACCGTAAGCAGGAGCCTTTGGCTTCAGGAAACAGACAAAATTGCACTCCAAGAGGATCTCTGCCTCTCCCTATTGCAATGGGATCAATTAAAAAACAGTGGCGTATAAAAATGCACTCTTTCAACCAGGAAGTCTCTCAAGCGGGCGGTTTTCCGACGTTCCCCTTTAAATGACAGCATTAACAATCTGTTTCATGTCAGGTTATACGTTTATTTACATTCAAAATCATGTTTAAATTAAATAACTACAAAATAACTATATGGGACGCGGGTTATTCAGTTGAACGTGTCCTTTCTGTGTAAGAGGCTGTTTGCAAATGTCTGGCAGGAGGAGTGTTTGGGGTTCTGTATACACTGAAGGATCATCAGGGTCCTGCAGGAAAAAAAAATACAATTTCTGTTACTCCAGGGTGCAGCAGGAAGTCAACATCTGTATCGTCCGTCTATTTAGGACGTCACTTACTGGTCGTCGTCTGTGCAGGTCCAGCGGAAACCTCTGGACTGGAGGATTTGGATCAAGTCTACAATGGATCCTTGTTTACATGATTCTCTGTAAAAAAAGGGAAAACAAGGACCTTTATATGTAGATTTGTGGATATGTGCACTTTCTTTCTAACAAGTCACCATGTATATGTTTTTTGGCCTGATTAATGATAATAATAATTAATAATTAAGTTAATTGTTCAATAATGCGTTATAGATCAGACAAAAGGCTGTTCTCAGGGTTGCTTTCACACCTAACCAATACATAAGTGTATTAACTACATTTAAGAAGGCAGCTCTGATGTTTTTGAACACAAAAACGAGATAATTATTTATTAACACTAAAGAAATACTTTATCTTACTGATAAACTTGTAAACAATGTTAAGCATGTTGAGGAAACTAAATTAAGATAAATCTCAGCCACACTGCTCCATGAGAGACATTTTTCCCAACTTTCTAAAGGTATGATTAAAATCTATCTATAAGACATTAGTAAATGGAACAATTTTATGTGATAGTTCTTTTTTTTTTTCTCTTGTAATGCATGTTTGGGTTCTGGAAAGACATCAACATTATCATGTAATGGAAAGTGCTGTTTTTATCCTCACATGAAGGGTCCTTCTAGATTTGTCACCACCTTTATGTTGACATAATTCACCCTTTTTGGATTGAGAAAGTCCAGTTCAACGCTTCCAAACATGCTGCAAGACATAAAAGAAGATTATTACACATGCAAATTACATATGCAAAGAAATGTCAACATCACAACATTCTTTTACCTTTTTCTGTTAAAGGCGTTGTCAATAGATCCATTTAGTAATACAGTGATGTTGCCACAAGCCATCTCTGCAAACTGACAAATGGATGAAGAAAGTCACATGAGGACAATATCCCGGAGCTTATTTTGATAAGGTATGTTGCATATAAATGACGGAACAATGGTGCTCGTGTGCTTGTTTGTGTGTGTGTGTGTGTATGTGTGTGTGTGTGTGTGTGTGTGTGTGTGTGTGTGTGTGTGTGTGCTGGAGAGTGGTGCCTGACGCAACTCTGCATTTCGACATTAAACTCACACTTTGTGAGGCTTGCCTCCACAAGGAGTATACTGGATGATTTCTGCATGCTGACCACTCCGGACAAGAGCTGAAATCAAAACCTGTGTGTCAAAATTCACAGCTGTCAGTTAAAAGAAGCGATTGCTTTCATAATATTCAAATAAGACGCAAAGGGGTCACCCATTAGCTGAGTGACAGCTGAACGGTTCGGCCAGGACTATTTGCTGCATGTCATTCCCTTACTCTCTTTCCCCACAGTTCCTGTCTCTCTGCTGTTAAAATAATGGCACATGAAATGTCCCAAAAAATATTCATGATAAGAAAAACATATTTGGGTTTTGTTTGGATACTGGCATAGATGAATCTGCAGCTGGAAGGTGCATAAATGCTCCGCTTTTACTATTTTGACCTAAAGGGACAAAACATTTGTGAGCACAGCTCCAGCTGCCGAAGCTATTTGAATGCCACTGAGTGTTCTGCATCTCTTCCTGCTAAAATGTATGAATTAAATGTACATGTTTGCAACTGAATACATTTATTTTTGTTTTTTATACAATAATGATGAAAATTGATACATTATATTGAATACAAATAACTGAAACCTGCATTAACTAAGCTTTTGGCCACTTAGGGGCACTATAAACAAGCTGTAAGGTCTTAGAGCTCTGATCTCCAATTGGGGTTGAACTACGTCTAAGTGATTATTTTACCTGATATTGCAATTGCAATAATATTTGCCTTACAAGAAAGAATGGTCATCTTGACATCATTATTCTCATTTCCAGTGAAAAACATCTTAAAATGATTATTTTTGGGGAGATTTGTACACAACAACATTATTTTCCCAAGTCTGTAGCATATAAAGTGTAGGCTAGGACATCTCTGCATTAGCATGGTACTTTGACAAAACATTTTTGTCATTTGAAATCTGCAAGAAGCCATATTAATATATTGATAAAATTTGGATTAATAATTCAGCCCTATCTCCAACATCTCCTGAAGGAAATGATCAAGCTAACTGCAGAGCAGGTAGTGAACAATTAGCTTTTAGGATTCTTTACAAGAAATAGTGTCCAGCTGCAGCTGGACATGATGCAAGATGTGATCTAGACACTGCAATATTTTACTGTAAAGGGTCATACTGGGCTTATATTATTTCATCTATTTAATAATTCTATACTTTTCTAAACTAATATTTTCCGACTGATGTTTTCAGACCACGTCTGAGCACAAATAAACGACAGTTTTTCCTTTAAGGTACTAAATAAATAAGATTACATTATTGTTTCCCCCATATGTTTTATTCTTCTTTTATAAATACAACCCATTTTCTGAAGAAGGTAAAGACGTTTCACAGCCTCTCTGCAGCCTTTTTTTCTCTATTGTATCCATGGAAACAATGATGAACATAGCCATAAAGTTTTCCTCATGCAGAAAAGATAATCTCCTTATTTTTCTGATAACTACATCACTCTGTATTTTAGAACCATTCAGATAAGATGAATATTTAGTTATTTGTGATTCTACTGTAAGTGCAGTTTAAAAATATCTGTAATTAATTTGATCACAAATGTTTTAGGATTTTCTTTTGTACAAAAATGTCAGGCCAATGTCAATAGTCTGGAAACACAAATAATACTCTACTTTCCACACTCTCTTTTCTCTTTTACATTCCTATTTAGACATAGAAATTACTTAAATCAAATTCCATTCTTTTCCATACTGCATATAGAAACCCTTGTGTTTGCCTCTCTTTTGTTAAGACAAGAAAACAGATCTACCTGAGTCCCCCTTTTGGCCACACCAGATGAGGTCGTTGAACATGTAGCCAACCAGTGTGTCCTCCAGTGTCCAGAAGTGAGGTACAACAGCTGCATAGCTGTGCATCAATGTCCTGGTTTTACTCCAGAAGAGGGACTACAATCGTGAAGGGAAACATAAAGAGCAGCTTCAGATTTTTTCTATTACAACGGCATAGAATTTATAAACAACGGAGCGGAAATCTCAGCCTTGCTCACCCTATCACATATCCAGGTTTGTGGTATTACATGAAACATCTGATGATAATTCTCCACCGTCACATTACAAGAAGACTGATGGACAACCGCCTCCTCAAACTGTCTCCAGATCTCCTCACAGTCATACCTGCACATACAAATAGGATACACAATGAAAACCGTATGGTGACGTTCAAATTACGACTAAAGCTTGTTTGAAATCCTGAAATCACCGAAAAGTAACTGCATTTATGATTTTCAGTTTCAGCCAGTACCACAGCGCTGACGCTGTGCTGATTGGAGTAGTAAATTATCAGCACTACAGTGAAAAGTGAATGCACGATCCTTATATTGTTGGTTTTGTCCACACCCTTTACTGGGATACATATCTGGGATAGTCCTAAAGTAGTGTAACAGTTTCCTACTCATCAGACTGCACTTTAATGCAGGCGACACACGGGTGAAGCCTGACAAGCATTTCCACCTTCACATATATACAGCAAATACAAAATCTAGGATCCCTGCTTCACAGGTCAATTCTGACAAAACAGACATCGGTCTCAACCACCTGCATCGGAAAAAAACATCATCACCCCCTCCACTCTGCAAATATCCTGAGACATAGCATGGTTATTGTGATTTCAGTCAAACGCCCGGACTTCAGCCTGCAGTGAATGCTCCATTTGAAAAGTCACCTCAACCTTCCCATCCAACTGACATCAGTTTGTCCATGCAATGCTCATAAATGGCCGTCCATTCTGTAGTTGCTAAGGTTGTTCCATGTGTTGTTTGTGTTGGCCAGTTCCCTATTTTGGACTCAGATTTAAATACGTAGAGAAACGTATATATCAAGTAAAAAGTGGGGAAAATGCTCCTTCGACATGCATATCGGCAAAGTAATCAAGTCTTGCACATACTTAAGAGAAATCTTTGTCTTTTGAGCTTAAAGATGCTGAATGCATCAAATATGCTTTAATTTCCTCATGATTAGATTACTGTAATGGCCCCTTAACTGGCATAAAATCATAACTAAACTCACAGACTACAAATTAGACATAATACAGCAGACAGACTTCGAAGTCAGATTAAGAAAAGCGGCTAGACACGTTTTTGTTGTTTTTACATTGTCTGTCTAGTTTAGTATTCAGTTTTAAAGCATGACATATCCTGGCCCCAGATTACATCTTTTCTAGTTACTCTCCACTTGTCAACCTGCACACAGTTTGACATCCTCAGATATAAACCTCCTGGCTCTAAGGCAAGAAACTGAAGGAGATAGCTTTTTTTTTTTTTTTCTCAAGGCCTTGATATTATGACCTGCTCAAGAATCTTAGGTGTTCCATGTCTTTCAGTCATATCTGAAAACTCGCTTTTATTGTAAGACTTTCTCATATTCTTTATTTATTGATTTCTCTATATTTGTTCATATTGCTATACGCTGAACAAAAAAATATGAGTGCAATTTCACAAGTTGAAATTAAAGATTTTTTCCTGTGCACACAAAAAGGCTTATTTCTCTCAGATTTGTTTAACACGTTGCCTTTTTCCAAGATAAGTCATTCACCTGACAGATGTGGCATATATCGAAATGCGGATTAAGCAGCATGATTAATGCGCAGGTGTGCATCGGGTTGGTTACAATAAAAGACGCTATAAAACATGCAGCATCTGGTTTGAGACACACAATTTGCATGCTTGGGTATTGGGGTCATGCAGATCTTTTGCAAATGAGACATGTAATATCACGCTGCAACATGAAGTGATGGCAGTGGAGGAACGTCACCGCATTGGGCTTCGGGATCTCGTCACGGTATCTCTGTGCATTTGAAATTGATTTTTTGGCATTTTTTGGTTTATGCTTTTCAAGCTCCTGCATCTGTAGTCCGGGTGGCCAATCTCAGATGACCTTGGAAGTGAAGACACCAGGTGCGGAGGTCCTGGGCTGTGGTTGTGAGGCCAGTGAAATAACAGAGACACGGCTTGTGGTAGAAATGAACATTCGGTTCACAGGCAACAACAGCTCTGGCTCTGCTTCTTGCAGCCAGCATGCAAACTGCACAATCCTTCAAATCTTTGCACCTGTTGCGTCACGTTGCGTGGCAAAGCTGCACGTTTTGTAATCTTTTAATGTGACCAGCCCATGGCAAACCTGTGTAATAATCATGCTGTTTATTCACCACCTGGATGTGCCACACCTGTCGGGTGGATGGATTATCTTGGCAAGGGAGACGTACACACTAACACAGACTACACACATACACACACATTTGTGGACAAAACACAAGAGACATAAGCCTTTTGTATGCATAAAACAAGTCTTAGATCTTTTATTTCAACTCATTAAAAATGGGGGCAGAACCAAGCAGTGTTGCATTTGTATCTTTGTTCATTGTGTATATATGTTGCAATGTATGTATTTTATTCTATTCTTGGGTTCTTTAATGTTTGCCTTGTAGAAGCTTGAATAAGTGCTATGTAAATAAACTTTATCGTTGGCGTAAGTGATAATAACTAAGGACAATAATTAAGAGGGCATTGACTTGAACCTATGAAGGCCTCATAAAATTGTATACCTTTCTGAAATCATTCATTCATGGAAAGCCTTGACAGTGAAACATCCTGTGTGTGGTCAGAGTGGCAGCGGGGAGAAGCAGCTGTGGTGCAGCTGTTGTCCCGCTGCCGGTTTCCCACCGGAAGAAGCAACAAACAAAACAACATTTTATTTTTTGTCTAACAAGCAACGCCCAACTCACAGCACTTCACTGACACGCGACCCGGCCGACCAATAGCGTCGTTTGTTCTCCCCACACGCTCAATCGCAGCAGGAAGTGTAGTACTGTACCTGTGGTTCAGTCAAACAGAAACAGGAAGGGCACTCAGCCCATGGTGAAGGCCAATGGTAAGTCTTCTATCTGACATTCAAATGTGCAGCACAACCAACATGTGCGGCTATATTCCCATAAATATTAGGGTCATGTCCGGCTGAGTTAGGTCACATCACAAAACCAGCAGGAGCCACCTATAGCCACTAAAACAATAAAACAATCATGTAAATTTCATGAGTGGAAGCTGCCACCAAGTTTCACATAAATACGTCCAGTAATTTTTTCATAATCCTGTTCACAGACAAATGGCGCCAAAAGCAATACCAACTGTGCGAAAGTAAAACAAAAAACTGCACTCCGACTGCACATAAAATGAGATATCAGCTCATTTCAAAAGGAAACTAAGAAAATACCTCTCAACTCAACACTAACACAGCTCAAGTCGTGCAGATGAGTCCATGTCCTCATTTCACAGCAACCGTTTCTGTATCAGTTTGTTTTTCTTTCTACCGGAGCTAAACACGTTAAAAAAAACAAGAGTTACTGCCCCTCATGTGGACTTCAGCACAGGCCTGAATACTATGCTGTATCATATGAAGCCAAAATTCCCCTGCTTTAGGCTTTGGGATAAGATCAAGTAAATTTGTAGATTAAGTCCCATTCTAGTCCAAGTCATGTGACCGGAGTGCATACATCTGAAGTTTGCTATAAAAAGAAACATAATAGATTGAATATGTTATAAGCCATTGTGCAGTGCATTACCTTAAACTGGGGTTAACTAGAGTCATGTAACTGTAACACCTTCCAACCACAATGTGTTTTAGGTTGGGGGTTGTCCCGAGCTGGGCTCTCAGTTGACTGGGGCAGAGGAGAAGCATTATAAACCCTTTGAAATGGACACAAAGAGAGGATAAAGGGCACATTATCTATCACATTTGGGAGGGGAGCATTAAAAGAAAGAAGAAAAGAAAGGAAAACAACAATAAAACTGGGTTTGTCAGGAGGAAGTACTTACATATTGTCACGCAGGACACAGATGGTTTAGGGTTGGTCATGGTGGTGAGATGGGGACCCTGGACCTCCTCATCCCTGCTCGGAAAAAAAGAGATTTGTTTGTGCGAAAAAAATAAAAATAAAGCAACGTGATTGACTGAGATCAATCATATGACTTTACATAACTTCCTCCCACGTTTTGTTTCGTCCAGAGCTGTCAAACCTGGCAGCTTTTCAAACAGCTGAAATGGCTGACGCTTAGACAACAATAAAAGTCCCGGCATTTTAGGGAGTTGGTTCTTTCCTAAAGATGCGCATCGCTTTTAACAATATTACCGTCACAGTGGTGCAGTGATTAAATATCATGTGAAGAAACACATGCCGTACACATGCCCAGCTTTGCAATTCAGAGAGAAAACCCTATGACAAGTATATGCTCACCATTTTCCGGACTGAAGGCACAATTGCAAGAATGGCTCCATGGTTGTGTCATCCAATGCTTAGCTCAGGTCACAATTATCCCCAAATTGAGTCTTGTTGTGGTTTAATGTGGTGAGTACCCTCCTCTCAGGGCTACTGCTTGACATGCCTCATAGTCTGGTCTTCATAGGTCGACGAAATGTTTTTTTTCCAGCCCCCTGTTGCAAGAGAGTAGATCCACATGACTCCCATTATGGCACCATTAAGAATCTTCCAGCACAGAGTGTGCGCTGTTCTCGGGGAAGTGTTGCCATGGGCTGGAGGAGAAAATATTGCTGTTTGTGTTACTGGACACACTGTATTATGACATGAACTCAGTTAAGAGGGCTTAGATCAGTGGTTCTCAACCTGTTTTTGGCTCGTGACTCCACGCTGACGTCACAAAGCAGTGGAGACCCCACACATTCAAAACACATGCAGTCTTCTGCTAAAACGTAGTGGTTTGTTATACTGTGTCGCAGGAAAAAGTGTGTCTATTTAGACCACATTTAAAGTATTGCATCATCAACTAGGATAAAGATATTGCACATTTGAATTGGTTTAAAAATGATATATCCAGTATATGTATATTTTTGCCATGTGACCCCACTTGCGGACTGTTTAGATAACCTGATACTGTCTCTTTATTTATACATTTCCTACTCTATAAAAGCATCTACAGTGGTGTGAAAAAGTATTCACCTCCTTCCTGATTTCTTGTTTTTTTTGTTTGTCACACTTAATGTTTTAGATTGTCAAAAAAATTAAAATATTAGTCAAAGACAACACAAGTGAACACAAAATGCACTTTTTAAATGTAGATTTTTATTATTAAGGGGAAAAAAATTCAAACCTTCATGGCCTTGTGCAAAAAAAATGACGTTAAAACTTTTCTAACCACACCCAGGCCTAATTACTGCCACACCTGTTTTTTTTTTTTCAAATTATTTATGCTGATAGCTAAAGAAATTCAGAAACAGATGTGAAACATTTAAGTGTGACGAACATGCAAATAAAAAAAGAAATCAAGAAGGGGGTAAACACTTTTTCACAGCACTGTATTCTGGATCGGACCCGACCAAACTCACTTTACAAACAGACCCTATGCTTCAAGTTCTGTGGGTTTATTCGGAACATTTGAACTAGAATTCATTTTGTATTATTTTTTTTTATACACAAGGAATTTCCTACAACACATCCTCAAGATCAACACTCTCGCAACCCCAAGCAATTCAAGAGATCTCATTTGTATTTTATTTTTAACTACGTATTTCTCATCGTACGTGAAGGGAATATCAATGTTTTTTTTTAAAGCATAACTCAAAGTTTGAACGAATGAAAAAAATAAATTTTGACTTTTGATACTTTGAAACATTTTACTGCACATATGCTGTACCTACAGTTTTTCCACCACTTGACATTTATTCATCCATTTGCTAACTTGTAACCTCAGACTATTGCTGTGAAGTATTTTTTAGCTTCAGGCTCAGACTGAAAATGTATTCAGCTATCCCACGCATCTGGCCTGCCCAGGACTTCTGGAGCTTGGAAGTGATACCATCAGGACCTGTTGCCTTGCTGGGCTGGTTATGTTAGGGACAGGTTGGAGCAAGGGGGCGTGTACTGAGGGGTGTGGGTATTGGAGGAGAGGTGTTTGTTGCTGAATACTGTAGGAGGAGAGGTGAGAGGAAGAGGGTGCAGATGAGGGGGAGGTTGCAGCAGGGAGGACTGGGTCAGGGGATGGGCAGATTCCTGATCAAATATGTTGAGAAATAACTTCAGACCATTCACCCACATTTGATCCCCGCAGCCTGGGAGATCGGGTCCTTGAAGCCTGTGATGGTTTCAACCCTGATCAAACTCCACTGATGTTATTCTGCTACGGTTGATCCTCCGTTTTTCTCCTGTGGCTGTTTCCCCCTCCCTGATCTGTCTCCTCAGCTTCCCCTGCAAAGCCTTCAGCTCCTGCTTGTTTCCAGACTTAAAGACCCTCTAGTTTCCCCTGAGAAAGGTCTTTATGTCAGGATTAATCCAGGGTTTGTTATTGGGGAAACAGTTTCCTGGTATGTACAGTGTATTTCTCCATACAGAAGGTTATTGTCTTACTGCATGCAGAAAACCTCCTATCCTGGGCTTGCACAGCATTTAACACTGGCTTTGTAATATACACTCGAAGATGATACAGAATCCGTGAGCCAAGAGAGACTGCAGCCACCAAATGTACGAAAAATGACTCCCATAATGCTTTGTGGTGATTGCCTAATTGTGATTCTCATTATATTGCCTACACATAATACAAAAACAATTGTCCTATACATAGGAATTAGATTAAATGTATGCCTAACTGTTGCCAGATCACTTCATTAAGTGCTTAAATGAAATGATTTTGAATTTATGCCCCCTCTTAGCGCGATAAAGGCCACAGAGGTGAAGTCGGTGTATAGATGAGACTGTGCCCTCACGTATTTAAAAGATAATTGCATCCTTAGCAGTTTGAACAGAGGACAGAGAGTCTCCATTGGAAAAAAGGCTCTTAGGTTAAGTAGTGGAATGGAGCCAAAAAAAAGCTTAAAGCAAGAGCTCAAGAAAATAGATTTAACACATACTTTTCATACACATTCTTCGTCTGTTTGTTGGCATACTGAAATAGATGCTTTCTTGCAATCATAAAATCCCCCAAGACTGTAATGTTTGTGTTTTTTGCAACATTATGGGGAGATAGAAGTGTTGATAAGAGAATTTGAAGTGACTCTATTTGCTATTTCACATGGTAATACGTAAAAAGGAAAAGTCGAGCATTTAGTATATTTACACAGCATTAAAAACTGTTCAGTCATCAGGTCAAACATAATGGGAAGGCTGCGAAAATGGAAAAGCAGGTTGGATCACATTAAGAGAAGAATGCACTATGCCTAATGAAGCTGTCAAAAGTCATTTGTCTGTAGACACACTCCATTGATTGCTCAAGGGGCCACAATTTGTTCCCACTACCCCTTTATATGACTTAATTTCCCCCTGTCTTTGCAGATATTGTTTTAGAAATGTGGCGCTCTTGTCATTTCAGGGTTTTTCTATTTGTCATTTTCTCCCTAGAGATGGAGTCTAAAAGTTAGTATATGAAGGCAGAAAATAAATCTTTGAGGTCAGGAAAAAGTAATACTATAAATGGACAGAATAATCTGTAGGTAGCGTAGCCTGTGTTGAGCTGGAGTCATAAGCAATAAGCCATAAGCTTTCCACAGTGCTGCACTGCTCTCTAACCTCTTCAATAATGAAACAGTTAACAGGCAGAAATCCATAAGCTCCAAATACCATTGTTTATAGCTATAACTAACACAAAAACAATATCAAGTGTCTATCACAAGTTACTCATGGTGACTCAACGTGTTCTTGTGACAAAATAATTCTGAAAATGCAGAATAACAAAAAATTACTCCCATTTGTGTATTTGTATCTAGTAAAAGCCTTGACTGAAATAAGCAAAGGAAACTGGAAACTGATGAAATTATAGGGAAACACTTATTATGCTAAATGACAAGCAATCGCATAATATAATTTTCTCACAAAGTGAAATCTGGTCAATAAGAACATGTTTTGACATGACTTCCTCATCTCTTCTCTTGTATGTTGCAGAACATGTGTGCAACAGTGCTGCCACCCTCTGGACTGAGATGGCTTTATATATTCTGTCCAGGAGACCTGTATCTATCCATTTATGACCTTTCATATGACTGTATAAAGAAGCTGGGGAATTCATACATTATAGTTCTCTGTTGCATTTATTATGAATGTATTGTATTTTAATAAACTAGAATTGATTGTATCCATATTATTTGTTATTCTAAACTTTGTATAAAAAGGTTTGCCAATTAAAAAAAGGCTGACAGTGGCTGAAATAATACAAATAATAAATAAATAAAATTGTTTTAAAAAAATCACCAACAAATGTAATGACAGTATTCCATCCAATAAGAGCGGTGAATCCACACCCAGTGGTATTGATTAACCAATGAGAGTCAGAGTTCTGTTTAGTCCCGCCCACCCACGGCATAAAACGTCAAAACAAGGCTCATATGAGACCGTGTGGAGGCGGGGTGAGTTAGCATTAGGTTAAGTTCATTCATATCGTCTTAAAGCTCTCTGCAAAGTAAATTAAGCGTTAATACAACGCTGCCTGGCAGGACAGTTCATTTTACGTTTGCAACCATAGTTGTTGCTAAGTTCGGCATCCGTTAAACCGTCATTTCCCCCTTAAAAGCTGATTAGCATAGTGGCTAACGGTATAGCTTTTCAGGTAGTGTCCAGCGTCCGTACTGTTATCTCACTACTCTCTTTCTAATGGTTTAACATAGCTTTTACAGCCACTCCTTCACGACAGTTGTTGTATCTACATCGTTACGACAGCATTATACTGTGAATGACTGGCTTGTGTCTTCCGGACAGGAACCTACAATCCATATTTGTGACTATTTCTGCTCCTTCATATCAACATGAGTGATCCTTGGCAGGAATGTATGGACCACTGTGTGGAGGTCACCAAACGGGCTGGGGAGGTGAGAAAGTACTATAACTTAATAGATGTATTTCCCCGTTAAGGCCTGAAAATCACTTTATTCCGGGGCAAAAAGTTGCACAATAATAACTATGACTTGGCTTTTGCATATACTTTTGCCTACATTACATCACCTTGTAATGATGTAGTAATAAACGTAAGTCTACATCAATTCATCAGTTTCTTTTTAGTTTTATAAACAAGAAGTCTGTTGAGATACAGATTCTATGTAGAGATCCTGACCAAAATGGCACCATAGAAGTCACATAAAAATACTTTATAGCACATTAACATCATACTGCGAGGTATAAAGGAGATCGCTTGAATCACTCTGCGTGAAGTTTGTGTATAAGTTATTCCAGGACAAGGGTGTGTAGTTTCATGCTGCTTTGCCCAGTTCAGACACTTAAGATTATCCATTTTAATCATCTGGTCTCATAGCTGTTTGAAATGGGAGAGAGCGTTTCATAGAGCTGGCAGGGTGGCTTTAAAGATGAAAAGGTGCATATGAATTGCTCTGTATTTCCATTGAGGTTGAGTTAATGTGCATGAATTACACTGATGAGTATGTGATCCAACAATCAACATAAAACGAAGATATGAATATTAAATCAGAAACAAATCTATGCCCTAATGTTTGTTTCTGATGTGTGCATGTATAGGCTGTCACTATAATTTAAAATAAATGGATCCAAATAAAAAACCTCCTTTATTTTACAAGATTTTTAATGTTGGTCTAGAAAGTTATTTTACCATCCAGTCTTATTCCAAAATAGTTATAAATATATTTTTTATTCAGTTCTTTCTACAGTTTTTTCTTTTAATGCTGGGTGATTTTGTAGCCCAACCTTGGGGAAACAACAACAAAAACAGTTAGAAAAATAAAAAACTAAATAAACGAAGACAATCAGATCCTCCCAGTAATTCAGCACATTTAGAAGCCAAAAGAGACATTTGTAAAAAAAAAAAATAAATCAATAAAACGCCTTTCAAAGACATCACAAAGTGGTCATGTCTTTGTCTAGACTACTTTGATAATAATTAAAATGTTATTGTGTTAATAAAGATGGTATTTCTTTTAAAATTTGCCTTATTTTTCTTTATTTAGAGAAAAACAGATTGTACACAATGTGCATGATTTTGACAGCACGACAGTGTTTATTATTTATTATTATACATGACAGCTGCAGTCATGTGTAATAACCACTATGAAGACAACAGAGACATATATTGAGGCTTTGGAGCTTTACACCCAATTATCTCTGACCCATCATTGCCAACAATATGTGACCGTAATACATAGCGCATATTAGGCTAATTACAGTAACAGATGTAGTCACTCATCCAAAAAAATCCCCTTGTCGGGTTTGTCATTGCTGTGCTCCTGCCAGATGATCCGCGAGGCGCTCCAAAAGGACATCGCCGTCATGCAGAAGAGCTCACCAGTCGACCTGGTGACCGAGACGGACCAGAAAGTGGAACAGCTCATTATATCTTCCATCAAGGAGAAATACCCCACACACAGGTACTGCTCTTGAACATGGACAGCAGAGGTAGTATAGGCACCGACTGTTTGATCCTATAGAAGAATATTTTATCATGGACAATCAATGAATTTTTACTCCTTCTCCTAAAGTTTAGTTTCTGTCTTTATGCTGCTTTAAAATGTAATATACTTCAAAGTTTTTAATGCATTTTGCATTATTTGCAAATTTTATTTTTTTTGCAATGTAGATGATCATTTTGCATCGCTTGGATGGATTATCAAGTGTGGTTACACTGCTTTTTATCACTCCTCCAGGCAGAGTTACGGCTATTAACTATTGCAAAGCCCTCTCTACACTACCAGCAATACAATTCTTTGCTTAAAAAGAGTACAAATTTAAAAGTTTAAAGTACTGAAATCAGACGTCAATTATCTACTAAGATCAACTGCAGAATGTATCCTCCTCCCAATATGCTATAAAACCCCAAATCACATAAAAAATATTGAGAATATGACCTTGTAGTAGCTACGGCTCAACATCCAGACTAGTGGAAACTAAATATAAAACAAAGTGAAAGTAATCATAGTGGGTAGACGGCATCAAATGTAATGATGTAAAATGTTACAGTTGGAGTAACAATGGCATCGTGCTTTATCATGTATCTTTTTCCCTATTTTGTGATTTTTGAAGCTTCATAGGTGAGGAATCGGTAGCAGGAGGAGCTACCAGCGTTCTTACTGACAATCCTACTTGGATCATCGACCCGATCGATGGCACCACCAACTTTGTTCACAGGTACTGCCTGCATTTCAGGACTGTAGGAACCTTGGGGGAAAAAAGAAACCTCGCATTTGTTTTGTCTTTGTCGCTCCGTTTTTATCTTTTAATTAGGTTCCCCCATGGAACGTCCCTTCTATCAGGGATAATTAGATGACCTCCATTAAATTGAACTAATAGAAACTGATTCCTCTGAGCTTAAACCTAAAGGGAGCATGTTAAATGAATGCTTTATATTTTCCTTTTTTTTTGTACAGGTTCCCATTTGTGTCTGTATCTATTGGTTTCACGGTGAAAAAGGAGGTAGGTTTATTGTTTGTGATTTACTTAATTTGCGATGTTTCACATGTAAATAGCACTGTAAAGTATTAGAATTATTAATATGATAAATGTCCCAATATCCCAGTGAATGTCTGATCAATACTAGCCTTCTCTATTTATATTTCTTTTGCCTCACACCACGTGAATCATCTGTGATCTGTGTTTTCTGTGCTGCATCTCAAACTCAGATCGAGTTTGGGATTGTCTACAGCTGCATCGAGGACAAGATGTATACAGCGCGGAAAGGGAAAGGAGCGTTCTGCAACGGAGTTCCTATCAAGGTGTCTGGACAGGAAGGTGAATATTGATCATCAGTTCAGCAGTTTTGCAGTTGCAGTACTTTAAAACATCCACTAGGTGGAGGGAGCATCCCTTTAAGATTCTGCTGCTCTACAGGAGACAGTGCTTGATTACACCGGCTTTCTAAATAAACTGCATTCTGCAGGGTAGTAAACAAGTTTTCATTATTTATTTATTACAAATGTTTAACTTCATTTGTTTTGTATTGTTTCCCTCACAGATATCAGCAAATCTCTAGTCCTGACAGAGATGGGCTTCAAAAAGGATCCGGAGCAGTTCAAAACGATGCTGGCCAACATCAAAACCATCCTCACCATACCCGTCCACGGGTAATATGCACCGAACCATCTGGAAGTTAACGGCGTGTCACGTGCAGTCGATTGCAAAGCTAACATCCCATATCTCCATCCCCAGCATCCGCTCCCCGGGCAGTGCAGCTGTCAACATGTGTCTAGTGGCGTGCGGATCGGCCGACGCTTACTACCACATGGGCATCCACTGCTGGGACATGGCCGGAGGGGCAGCGGTTGTAACCGAAGCCGGAGGAGTTATTATGGATATATCCGGTGAGTCATTAAAACAGCGCGAGCTCCTGCTGCACTTTTCAAGGGCTGCTGAGTCACTTGTTAAAATAAAGGAGGCAGGCAGCAGCAGTGTGGTTGATTTTCATTAAAAACAAAAAAAGAAGTTATTTATGTTTATGAATAATTTATTTTGACTAATTTCTTATTATTGGCTTTTATTCTTCATGAGCACACAAATGCATATTAAACACAATCAGAGATGAAGAGCCAGTGGCTTTGTGCCTGAGGGTGGAAGATTCAAAAGATTAGATCTTAAGTTTGGGCAACAATGCTAATGACATTACAGCTAGTCTGACATTTAGGATGTGAAGACATTGTACTCAAGTTAAACCTGCATTATTGACAATGGCAGTGGAGCTGTCAATCTTCCTCTATAATCCAAATTACGTTCCTCGCTATTTTTAATATTCAAATCATGTAATACTTAAATTCGGACTATTAATAATGTTTTCTATGAACCTGTACATTGCATGCACAGGTTTATTGCATATGGTTTTTGTTCTGTTCAACATTATTCACTGAATCATCATCCATGAGTCAGTCATTCTGAGTCAGACTCAGAAAACACGTTCAAGAGACTCGACAAAAACATTTCGTTTTCATATGATGGATCGATGCTGTGAGTCTTAAGGTGAGATATCGCTAATGTTAGCCCAACCAATTACATGCTTGATCAGGCTGATCAGAGCGGTGCCCCCGTGTCATGTGGGAAAACGACGTTTGATGAGGTTAGAAGTAAAGTTAGGCTTTGCTGTCAGCCTTTCAACTCATTTTGAAAAGATGAAAAAGAAGAAGGGAGAGGGCAACTGTGCTCAGGTGAGACAGAGAGAGAGAGAGATTTAAAAAAAGACGGCACACACTTATGCTTACCTAGAATGACGCGCATGTTGATGGTGGAACGCAAACGCAAGCATGGATAGTGACGACTGTTGGGGTCACATGAGGTGCACGAGCAAACTCAAAGCGTGTGTTTCCATTTCCATTCCATAATCTTTGAAAAATGTATCAGGAAATCTCTCACCGTCAGCTTTTTCTACTGAATTATGTAACTTTTTTTCCTCCCCCTTAGCGACTAGCTTAGTACAATTGTCTTTGTACACATCTCAAAATGAAAGCATTCTGCTTGTTTCATCGATTGGGCAGCGCAATGAACCAGATTTATGGAGGTGGGAAATTTCCACTGGCACATACTCTACACTCACTGAGCTCTTTATTAGGAACACCTGTGCAATCTAATGCAGTTCTAACATTAATTCTACTTTTATGGCGCTTATACATATTAGGAACAGTTTTCAACGCACTCCAGTACAATACTATCCAGTATGACCTCCATAATAAACATAAAGTAGAATTCTCACCTTTTTGACATTGTCTACATGAGCTGAAAATGTGTAAGCTTCCTAAAAGCAGAATTTATGGCAGAGTTGTTGTTGTATTGAATTTGATTGCACAGGTGTTCTTAGTACAGTGTGTAAGTGCTGCTGTTTAACCGTTGCCATAATGGCCAGTACTGTTTAATTCCATCTTCGACAAGTAATAAATATAATGTCATTAGTAAAGAGGGAAAAAAGTCTGATGTAGGTACTCTAAATAATATATTTCAGCCACTGGTTCTCATGCAAGAAGCACTCGTAGGAACAGATTCGTTCTTTAAAAGCACATACGAGTGATTTGTGGCATTCATCAATTGTCTTGTGCTCTGAATTTTCTCTTAGGTATGAATGAAATTTACGAGCAGTCTGGAGCTGTCATATGTCTCATGAATATATTATCTTTGCCTTTCTTCACTGGGGAGTAGGACTGAAATGATTCCTCCAGGAACTCAAATATCTTGATTTACTAAAAATCAGCGTTTAATCCATATTAAAAATAAGAGTAACAAGCGAAGCCACAAAAAATAAGAGAACTCTGTAACTTACAGTTTCAAACCAAACTAGCCACTCACAACAGCATGACAGAGAGTAACATTAATGTTATAATTAGCATAGCATCCAATTAATCTATGGAATAATCTATAGAAACCTTGATTAATAGCAACATTGATGGCTGAAACCCGTAATTTGAATTAATGTCTGAATTAATTTAGGGTTACTGGACTAACACTAAAATATTAGTAAAACTATTATTATATTAGGGATGTATTTCCATCATTTGGAGTTCATAGAGGCCATCCATGAGATCAGAGGAGACGAAGAGAGATGGGGAGATAGAGACATGAGAGTCAAATTCTTCAAATGTTAATTAATTGTTAGATAGATCCAACACATCTGTTTGATTAATGTCCACTAATGAAGCTGGAAGTTGTGCCGCTGTGTTTGCTGTGTCTAATACTTTTTAATTTTGTTGGGCCAGTTGTGGATAGCGACAGACAGAGGCCATAATTTAAAAATTATTTGTTATTTAATTTATCATTTAAGTGACTTGCTGCTCTGATCTTTTCGTTTAGGTTCTAATGTAGCGCACTCTGCATAAAACATACCTACCAGTAAAAAATGATGTCACTTTCTATTAGGGCTGGGTAATATATCAATATTACGGTATATCTATCATGATATAAGAATACTTGGTTTTCTTAGACTTTGGATTTCATAATATCATCATATGGTTATATAGTTGTCTTTTTCTGTCCTACTAGTAGAGCTTCAATAATTTGTGGACAAATCAATTAGTTGCCAACCATTACATTAATCACCACCTATTTTGATAATCGATTAATTAAAGAAATTGTGAAAAAAATGTCCAAGTAATCAAATTTGTTTAGTTTCTCTTCTTTCTGTAAAAGTAAAGAAGTGCAGATCTTTGGGATCTTTTAGGATGCATCTTCGGCTTGGTGAAACAGCGATCGACATTTTACATTATTTTATGAACCCAACAACAAAACCATTAATCATTTCAATAATCAATGGATTGATCATCTATCGAAACAATCGTTAGTTGCAGCCCTACTTACCGGTCTGTTGTAACTGATGAATGTTAGGCCAGAATAACAGGATTGACAGGGGCAGAAGATAGGAGACAAGAATTTATTGTCAAAGGTGAAACACAATATGGGTGGCACGTCCAAAAAGTCTAATCGGTTCACAGAGTTGCAGGGTAAAGATCGAGAAAAATCCAGACAGGCAGGCATTCTTGCGAAAAAATAGTCTACGTATAGAACAGAACAAAATAGGTTTGAGAGCCCTGATCAAAAACCCCATGAGAAACACAAAGATCAAACACAGAACAAAGGGAAAGGACTGGTATAGTCCCTTTTCATAGCAGCCATATTGACATGAAATGGTAGGTAAACACAGCTGTTTCCAATGATACTAATTAAATTTGTGTTAGATTTATGATAAAGGAACAGACATGACATCTACATAATTATTGTAATGGCCTTTGCTCACTTAGTCATTAAACCCACATTATTTAACAGAAATCTCATTGTGTAAATATTTTGTGAAAGGTAGATGTTAGTTTAAATAATTTAGCATTAGCATGAGCTGCAGATAGCCAAGCTGTACAGCTACAATCTGTGGAATTTTTTTACAATTTTGTGCTTCAGAGTTCATCATGCCTGTCACAGCGAGCAGATAAAGGCACGCTACGACTTTTTTTTTTTGTTTTTCTATAGTTTGCAGTCGGTCACCAAACACCACTGTAACTTCATCTTATTACAAAGTAAGAGGCTCCACCTATACACACCGCCCATGTCTCCTGCATTATCATTTAATATATTTTCAATAATTTGAATTATTGATCGAAATATTCCTTAAATGCATTAATTGTTGGCATCCCTAATGCTATTTTGTATTTATTTATCCATTTCCTATGTTGGGATGTTGGTCAGACACAACAGAATAAAATGTATTAACATAGATCCACATACAATTCTATATTATACACTTTATTTGATCATTGAACCATAACAAATATAGCAATTTCAGATGTGCTGTCTTAATCTTAATAATAACAATTATACCAAAAAACACATGTAATGAAAAGTTATGTAGATGGTGAATTATTTGAAGTAAAAACTGAGATGAGCTTTGCAAAAAAAACATCAGTTTTATTTCATAGATTGAAAATAGCATTGAAATGACCAGAATTAAAAAAAAATAGAATATAGGCAATAGAAAAGCTGTTCAAAAGCATCTTTCCCCCCTAAAACACGATTGGTCTAGTATTTCAAACTGGATGGCTGAATTTTATGATTTTTTTATGCCCATATTTTGGCGCAGCAACTTTTACATTTCAGTAGTTGCTATGAAAGTTTTTTTTTTTTTTTTTCTCTCCGACAGCTGCCTCTATGTCTCTCTGCAGGTCTCTGTCCAGTATCCTCTTGTGTTGCAACTGACAGTGTCACATCACCTGTAGATTATAATATCCGGTCACTCACACCGAGGTCTTGGCTACCATGCCTGCTCATAATTAATTTTCCTCACTCACTGTCAACGAGGCTTCCAGACACACCCTGCTCCTCATTAACAGGGTCTCTTAACAATCTCTGCCCTCTGACATCCAAACCTGCTTACAACGCCTCCCTAGCTCCTCCGCTCTCTGAAATCATCAAGAGCAAAGGGCAAGGCTCAGAGCGGCAGAGAGAAAATGGCGTGAATCCAGAAACCACACCGACATTAGTATCAGTACTACCAGTGTCTACTAGCATCATTTCCCACCAGTTTAAAATGGCTAATACCACTTATTATCAGAACAAGATCTGCGGCACCACAGATGCACGGAAGATGCACGCTGCATTTAACTCAATCATCAAACTAAATCTGCCGCCTCATCCACCCTTCAGTCTGCTCAGTAACCAGTTCTCTGAGCTTGGCCAATTCACTGCCAACTAAAGAGGCCACACTCTCCTTCACTCCTGCCGGTTCCTATCAAAAATACTTGAGCAAACAGTCTATAAGTGTCTGATTTCCTTTCAGAGTACCACCCCTATGATCCAAATCAGTCTGGCTTTTCACTCCAATTTCATTCCATTGAGACTGCACTCCTGTCAGTAATGGAATCGCTACGTTCAGATAGAGCCACTGGTCAATCCTCGGCTCTATTGCTGCTAGATCCACCAGCTGCCCCCACATCCACACTCACTGAGCTCTGCAACTCTGGTTCTGGCCTCTGCCCGTTCACGTCCTACCTCTCAGGGAGAGCTGTCAGGGTATCTTGTAGGGGAGGATCTAATCTGCACAGTTCATCCACAGGGGTGCCTCAAGTGTCAGTGCTCGGTCCCCTTCTCTTTTCAATATACACTATGTCACTTGGTGCAATCACCCACTACCATGATTTCTCAAACTACTGCTATACTGATGATGCTCAACTCTTCTTATTCCACTGGAAGACCACACAGTCTCAGCTTAGGGTTTAGCATGTCACAACCGTGCACCCCTTTATGAACAGGTGGCTTTCATCAGGATGAAATTACCTGTTTACAGCTGACAGTTAAAGAGTGTTTGCGGAATCACCCATAGGGTTTTCTTATATGAATAATATTATAATGAATAAATAATATTCAAAATATTAGACATAATATCATGCATGAGGCCCAATGGCTTTGGAGCACACCAACAACAGGGAGATGAAACCATCGCATGTGATGCTCCATCATCTTTGTTTATCTTTAATTGTGCAAGAAAATATTTTTTTCTTTGCCTTTTTGTTTTTGCCTGCTTACATTGAGATGTTGAGCACATGTTAAGCATGACTAAATAATAATTGTTAAACCAACGTTAGCATATGCGCCATTAATTTGTTCCTCAACTTTATTTCAGCACTAATTATTTCCGCTTTGATCCAGGTGGGCCATTTGATCTGATGTCTCGGAGGCTGATCGTGGCCAGCAGCAAAGCAATAGCTGAACGCATTGTGAAGGAGATAACGGAGTTCCACGTCGGCAGGGACGACACAGATGGCTAGTAAACTTCCATAGTCTCTTGTGCCAGCTTGACAATTATTCACACACGCACATACACACACCTCTTTTGCAATTAACAAGTCAGGATTTTGTCTTTGCCTTAAGAACCAAAATGATAGATTTACCTCTGAAGAACATCTGAGTATGTGTGTTAAATATTCAGTGCACTTTCTGCCTGCTCACTGCTTTGCACTGTTGTATCTCTGTACTTTGCCATTCATAGACTTTCTATTCTGTTTCATCTTGTTAAACAGCAGTGATATGGTTCATAATGGTAATGATAAATATAAAGCAATTGTATCAATGTGTCTTAATTCACATTTCTTGTTTTGTAATTTTGTTTTATCCCATAATCTGTGTGTGTGCGTGTGCGTGCGCGTATAGTACAGGCCAAATGTAGCCTGTGTTATTCAATGTTTTCTTTATTTTCCTGACTACATTGTATATTCTCACTGAAGGCATCAAAACTATGAATGAACACCTGTTTATGGTGTTATGTACTCTTGCTCTGATTACTGATTTGCACACTCTTGTCATTCTCTTGATGAACTACCACTTCAGGTTGTCACCTGAAATGGTTTTCACTTCATAGTTGTGCCTTATCAGGGTTAATTAGCGGAATCTCTTGCTTTATCAATCAGAGCAAAGGGTGGCTATTTTGAAGAATATAAAAGAATTTGAACATACTATAATTTGAACATATTTTATAAGAATATAAAACAGGTTTTCAGTTATTTCATCTTTATTTGTTAAGTACATAACTCCACATGTTCATAAATGAAAACACATTGAATGAGAAGGTGTGTCCAAACCTTTGGCCTGTACTGTATACTTTTATTTCTGTGCATTGAAACATTGGAACATTTAACCAAGATACAATCAAGGACTGACTTTCATTCATAAAATACCTCAATACGGCACTATTGAAGTAATTTTAGCATAACTGTTCAGGTTTTGACCAATGTTGTTTTTCCATGTACGGTTTTAATGTTTGTTATGGTCATTTAGTTAAATGTATTTCTTGGTAGATTTGTTTATACATCAAGTAAATTCTAGAATTGTAATGCCATCCTTAGTTTGGACTATGATAGTACATGAATATCTACACCAAACACTGCACATATATCTCCAGTACCGTGTGACTGCTTCCCTATTACCTCCTGAGGTATTGCACTGACATTGTTATTAAATATGTGTAGAGTATGTTCAAAAGTTTTTAAATATTAAATGTGTTTTGTAAGGATGTGATGAAGGCAGAAAATAAATAGCACTATAAATATCTCCCGCTCATGTTCAGCCTCTTTATGACACCCCAGATGGATGATTTCATATCATTAAAGCAGTTCAGAGACAGGTGTTGGCACGCATCCACATGTTGTACACACAATTCATCCATTAGCAACAGAAACTAAAAGGAGTGTGGTAATATGTGCAGGGAAAATGCTGACACAGCAGTTCCAATTACAAGAGATGACTAGCACCGATTGAGGCGGAAGCCAACGCGGAAGCACCTTAAAATGCAATGCCACCGACGAGCCCTCGATGAGTATGCATTATTTTAAAAGACTCCTTTCACCTTGTTTGATAACGATACGTTTTCATTAACATCTACTTAATATTTTCAAAGCACTTCCAAATGCAGACTGAAGGTGGTGTAGTGATGACTCCTCTGATGTTTCTCAGCCATTTATTAGTTGCTTTGTGACTTCAAAACAGTGGTGGACAAAGTACTCAGATTTTTTAATTGTGTAAAAGTAATAGTACATTTTAAGTACTGAATTTCAAATATTACTCAAGTAAAAATACTCACTATTTTAGTATATTATACTACTTTTTGATCACTAAAAACATTTGTAGTGGAATAGAAAGTCCAGTATTTCGCTCAGAAGTGTTGCGGAAGTAGAAAGTAGCAGCACATGGTAATACATGAACAAGTACCTCAAAATTGCACTTGAATAAATGTACTTAGATCCCACCACTGCTTCTAAATGGACAATCTTCAAACTGGCTCCAATGAAAAACAACATCCATCTTTACACAGAGTCTATGTTCATTTACTATGATCCAATTAGGAAGGACAGCATCAATGACCTGGCTTCTCTGAAATACATGAAATCAATCCACAAAATGATGCAATGAAATGTCAAGACACCTTCTGTCCTGTTTTTCTTCACTCTGACACTCCTTTAAAATTCAGCTCCTTCACTGTAAGAAAAAAAAAAGCTGCTATATGCAAGCCCACGTGTCCTCAAACTTTATATTTCCTACAACCGGCGTAGAGAATGAAAACTCCCTTTAGCAAGAAAGCTAAACACGTGTTATACCTTTACAGTGTTTGTGTGTGTGTTCAGGACATAATGTAAATACATGTATGGATTCGCTTTGACCTTGAAAATCCATAAACTGTCCTTTATAATGTCTGTAAAGCAAAATTCGCAAAAGAAAACAACCTCGTGCAGCAAACAGGGACCAAATAAAGAGAGAACGGGCCTTTGACACTCCATAAAAAAATAGAAAAAAAAAAAGAAAAACAAACATACTGACTGCTGTCGTCGTGAATTTACTAGAGAGATAAAAGCGTTCACTGCCATTACCCCATGTAAAATTCCCCGCTGCATTTCCTCTGCCCTTTCAGTCAGTGCTGGTGCCTCGTAGCAGATACTGCACATGCAGTATGATGGACTGCCCCTTGGGCTTGTGTGCTCTATGAAATAGCCCCAAGTTTTGCTCTCCATGGACTGCTGTCTACATTTTTTGAGTTTGTGTTTGCTGATGGCTAACAAATGGTTTTAAAACACTTTCCTTGAGCAAACCGGGGTCTTATAGGCTCCAACCCCCCTCCGCAGAAATCAATGGTCCATGTTAGTCTGCGGCAGGGGTTTCAGACGTAATCACCAGTGTTGGAAATGATTTCCTGAGTCAGCCGGCTGAAAGTCAAGTTCTTCACCGCCAGCTCCACCTTTGCATCAACAGCTGCTTAACAATTCTTGTAGATTCCTCATCTTTTAATATTTAATCTTCTTATACACGGTTACAAAGCCATTAGCGCCACAGCCACCAAAGTCATCATCCTTTCCCGTGTGTCCTTGTTGCCGCTAAGGAAACATGGGCTATTGTTCTTGGAAAACACTGGCAAGGGTGTGTTTCCTGCTAAAAACACGTAGAGTAGTCAGAATACACTACAGATCTGATGATTTTTTTATGAGGAATTAATCTATATTTTCTTTGGTTGGTACTTTTTCCGATTTACCACATCTATTCTTGCACTGCCTTTGGCCTGATTTTCTATCATACTGCCATAAATTTCCTTTATTTACGATTCAATTTAATGCACTGAGTTTGAATAAAGCAACCCCAGACTAGTTTTTCATCTGTTCATTCTTTTTAAAACGCAGGCATCAGGTCATTGCTTCTACTGTACTTAACTTTTCTTGTATGTTTTTCCATTTCCTCTTTTAACCAATGATCTGATTGCATCAGTCAGAATTTTGAAACTGTCTCTGCGGTGATATCGGCTGTGATCTCAGCATCCTCTCTATCTCTAGCTTTCAACAGAGATTTCCTATATTGATTTGAATTCCTCTTTTTCTTAATGTCTGATCACATGCAAATATCGTACAACAACAAATATGTTTATTTCACAAGCACTGGTCAAAATAAGTTAATTTAAAATAGGAAGAGCAGGAATAAGAAACAGTCTAATCAAATTTTAATCGCAATAAAAAAAAATACTATGAACTTCCTACTGGAATCTTTGTTACTGGCAGTTGTATCGAAACTTTTTTCGAGTTGATTTCCGAGCCTGATGTACAGCAATAGTACAATTGCTCAATAGGTCAAATTCAAAAACAATGAATCAGACTTAATTCATAACGCATTACACACAAAAACACACCAGAAAACCACGGAAAAACACCATCCCATCAATACAGGGCAGAATTAAGCTGTTACCCAGCGATAATTTATGTATTACCCAGCACCTTTAACAAAAGAACTATGCAATTTTGGTTGCATCTCAAATTGAGCCCCAAATATTGATATTCGAGGCACTACCCAGGAACTCAGTTATTCAGATGTTTTAAAAGTGGTTTAATTTCCCAAAAATGAAAAAAAAAAACAAAACGCTGAACTTTAGTGGCTATCACAAGGCCTGTCAGAAAGATGTGGATGTCTGTTGTGCAGGGTGGTAGATGTGGTGGCTGTGAGGAAGCCAGAGAGGGAGGAGCACAGGCTTGCACGGTCTTGCAGAATAAGAACTCAACCTCAGTTGTCATTACAGCACATTTTAAAGGAGAAATGATCACCATTTTTTAAATATATAAAGTTTGAAAAAGAAATTAAAAAAAAATTCACTGCAAAAAAGGTCAATTATCTAGTTGAAGGCCAAAAGTGAGGTGCCAGAATACCACCTGCAGTTTATCTAGGCATGTGTGCTGACCTTGCAACCAAAGGTGACCATGCATTTGCTGTCCTGGCAGCTAAACTGTGGAGTGAATTGTTAGTGCTGTCATCGTGAGCATGTTAGCATGTTTGAAGCGCTGCAGTGCCGCCTCATGGCTGTATAACTCAAAAGGGGCCCGATGACGGCAGCAAACCTGGCCGAAGCTTGCTGCTCATCTTTCAGGCTGCACCATTGACCTTCACCGACTTCAGCATCGTAGTGGGCCTCAGTTACAGCTGCGAATCCAGGCAAGCAAATATCCAAAACATCCGTCATTCCGGATAAATTATTCATAACAGACCTGCCATGGAGACAGCAAGACTGATGTATTTGTTTTGCCTGTCCTATCACTTCCCTGAGCCTGTCTCACAACATTTTAGAGAGCGTCTTATATTTAGTACACAACAGGGACAACAGGGCGACAACTGCTCTCCTGCTGCTCCCAGGCAAACACTACTTTCAACACATCCTTCCATCATGATACCCCATACTGATATGTTCAATCCGACAGAGGTCTGTTTATTTTGCTGCACAGCTTGTGCATCAGAGTTGTAGCGAATACAGAAATCGGTGTAGTAGGATGGCAACCTTTTCTGGCAGCTTTACCGTTGCTTGATGTAAAAAGTTGCAATCCAGGGATGGACTGGGGGGGACAAGATGGGATAAATTGTCCCCTAGGATGCTCTTCCAGTGGAGAAGGCATGATAAAGTGCCCTTTAGGGTGCCCTTCCAGTGGAGAAAACATGATAAGATGCCCTCTAGGATGTCCTTCTAGTGGAGGAAGTGTGATGAAGTGCCCTTTAGAGTGCCTTTCCAATGTAGAAAACATGATTAAGTGCCCTCTAGGGTGCCCTTCCAGTGAAGAAAGTGTGAGAAAGTGCCCTTAGGAATCCCCTCTTGTGGACAAAGTTTGATAAAGTGCCCTTTAGGGTGCCCTGTCAGTGGAGAACGTGTGACAAAATGCCCTCTAGGGTGTCCTCTCAGTGGAGAAAACATGATTAAATGCCCTCTAGGGTGCCCTTCCAGTAGAGAAAACATATTAAAGTGTCCTATAGGGTGCCCTTCCCATGCATCTTTACTTTCTGCATGCGGGTGCCCCACTGCATACAGTTGGAGTTCACCGCGGTGGAGTTCACCGCGGTTATCATATGACAATCAGTTATCAGCTGATCAGAGGATGAGATGGGGTTCTTGAACATTTGCTTTCATACACATCCTGTCATTAGTTGTGCAATAGCAAACGATTGAGAGTATTTCAACAAGCTTAAAGTAAGGTGTGGCGGTGGTGAAAATCATGTCTGAACGAGCCCTGTTGAAACACTGTTTCTGCTGCTTTACCACCACGGGCCGTGCATACGCTGCTTTTATGTACACCTGCCCCCTTTCAATGTAAATTCTCTGACACGTGGATTTATTTTAGCATGGTATGTTGTCCTGCAGGACTGACAGAAATCTGTCATGGTTTTATGAGAAGCAGCTCGAGGGTTCAGAGAGCAGTGATTGACACTCCTTCAGGACTCACTCAAACGCCCACTATTATATTGTCACTTCTTTTGTACTGCATGTCTGGGAGTGCTACTCTAGACTTTGGTGATTCATAGTACCCATTATTGTATACTTGTACAGTGGGGGTAGCTGCTGTGTATATACTACCCTAAAAACTATCATAATATTGTCATTAATCTTTTTTTTTATCCGGCAGTACTTCCTGGTTGTGTTAACACTCATGCAGACAGAAAATTGTATGTAAGTTATTTCATCTTATGGGGAGATAATCTAACTGCATGCTTTACATTATTGAAATAAGAATGAA
This sequence comes from Lepturacanthus savala, assembly GCA_030544235.1. NCBI lineage: Eukaryota > Metazoa > Chordata > Actinopteri > Scombriformes > Trichiuridae > Lepturacanthus > Lepturacanthus savala. Next base: position 12,925,365 of record CM060476.1, on the reverse strand, counting down.
CAGTTTTGATAGATCCACATGCAGATACAGGCATCTAGATCCGTGTGCCTGCAGTACATGCTTCCAGTCAGTTCTTCAGGATATTGTCAGAACATGAGCAGGCACAGTGAGGAACGAGCATGCATGCACATATAATCTGCGCTGACTCACCAGGGAACCTCTTAAAGTATTTTTTCACCGGTGGAATACAATAAAGGCATAAAAACGGGAAGGCTCAATAGCTGTGAAACTGTCAGGAAGTATAAAACTGACAGGAGCTTTGTTTGCCACGCTGAACCCTGTGCTAAAACAGGGTCTGGAGTCTGGCATGTGCCGTCTAAAACATAGGATTTTCACTTTGGAGATCCCTAAGATTCATGAGCTAAAGGTCGTTCCAATTTCTGCCTCAGATGGGATGACAATAAACGAAGAATATGGAATTTTCTGTGCTGCACAGCTCAGAGTTTACAGACGTGTGTTGCATGTACCTGTCATACTAGACAGTAGAAATGGACACAGCAGGGTGTGTTTTCCTGTGACATCTCCGCTTCCTTATATTGAAGCAGGTAGAAATTTTCCACTTACATATCCGTCCACAGCATGCGGCTCATTGCGCAGCGAATGTGCGTCAACTTGTTGCAGGCCTGTGTTTGGAAGTACAGAATGTTTTTTACTTGGGTTGCTGTGAAGAAATGCACGAGGGGGCGGTGCCAGTACTTTCCCCACTCGATTGTGCCAGTTTTTTTCTTTTCTTTTCTTTTTTTTTTTTTTTTTACAACTTCTCTTCTCTTCTTCCCAGAGAAACTTAAATTTAGGTTTCAGAAGGGAAGGCGCACTACAAATTTGTAGCTACCTTTGACAGACCCACCTGACTTCCCAAGGTAAGGTGTTCTTTCATTTTTGCAGTGTATAGGTGATCCATGTGTGAGCATTAAGAAGTGTACAAATGTGTGCTTATCATTAAAGAATAACCTTTTTATTTTTAATTATCACCAAAGAACCTTTATACAGGGTAAATTCTTCATAAAGCCGTGTTATATGATTTCTAACAGCAGAAATAATGCATAGGAAATACAAAGTAAAGATTTGACATATATATAGAGGTGGTGCCTCTAAATCGAAGGACATGCTCTCTGCAGATGAATAAGGCACTTTCTGTAAAATGGTTTGAATTGTGAGAAGTTTTATAAATGATCTTTGACTCAAATCATATTTAAAGATATTAAACCCACTGAATTGTTAGCTCATTTGAAGTGATGTTCCCCTTCTAAAAGAGAGAGAGAACACCGACTCCACCAAAATTATCACATCGTGCTTGCGATGATTTTTAATAGTAAAACCTGTGGTATGTAGAGAACAATGCAACACAAAGTGATGCCATCTGCAGAGGAAGTGTTACACAACTCATCCTGTTGTGTGTGTGTGTGTGTGTGTGTGTGTGTGGTAATTAACATGTGTTAAGTATACAGGTTTAGTTTTTTTTTGGCTGGCTTCAGGGAAAGGGCGTCACCTTTTATGCCATCCGTGATGTTTAGCTGAATCTCCTTACATCTTAATATACTCTGGCATTTAAAGGGTTAAAATTCCCCAAAACGAATGCATGTTTGGTTGTTACGATCAGGAGTGAAGCTAAAGTTGATGATTTAACAAAATGTAAAAAACAAAAAAATGAAACGCAACAATATGTTCCCCGTTATGAGGCAGTTTCAAGTCAGGGACGTTTCTATCCTCAGGGCCTCTAACGTGCAGTAAAAGTTAAAGGAGCATGAGGTTTAGGATAATATAGTGTGTTTTCTGCTGGCTTTCATTTAATTTGAAAATGCATCCGTTTCACATAGCTCTATGCTCTTTTGAATGGTTGCACTTTTACAGACTTTGTTTTGTTCTACAGGTAAAAAGTGAGACGTAGGGAAAAATGGACGACCCGTGGCAGAAGCCGTACGACTTTGCTGTTGAAGTGGCAAGAAAAGCGGGAGCGGTGCGTCTATATATATATATCTCTCTTCTCTGGTGTTTGCAAACATAGCGACAAACTAAAACTCTGACTTGAGAATTCTTTTGCAGTGATCAAAGTATAAAATATGCTATTATAACCTCGGATTAAGCTTGCGCCGATAATATTCCATTTATTCAGGAAATCAGGAAAGCTGGAGAGAGTGAAATAAGGGTCATGACAAAGAGCTCTACTGTCGACCTTGTTACGAAGACTGATGAGAGGGTGGAGAAAATCATCATCGGGTCGCTTAAGGCTGAATTTGGAGAAGGCACACACTGGTGAGGCAAACTTTCCGTGCACAAAAGACACACACCGATGTCATGAATGTATGGATTAATGGATTTGCATGCCTGGGTATGACAAAAGCACAAATCACTCAGTCATATCTTGATATTCCTCATCGTTCTTCTATGTTGCAGTTTCATTGGAGAAGAGTCAGTCGCAAAGGGGGAGCCATGCATCTTAACTGACAAACCAACATGGATCATAGACCCAGTAGACGGCACCACAAACTTTGTACACGGGTGAGATATCATTGCTGCTAAAGGACAGTTTGATATATTATAAGAATAAGGAGGCTTCAGTTTGCCCAGAACAAATTCAACACTTCCTGTTACTGATCAGCAAGAGTATTACACCATGCATTTGTCAATTAAATAATATTTAAAGGTCCAATATCTTAGAAAGCAAGTCTGTGTTAAAATGTGTCTAAAGTCTATGTCACATATGTCAAGCTCCAGTCCTGGAGGGCCGGTGTGGGTGCAGGTTTTTGTTCCAACCAAGGAGCTACACACCTGTTTCTATTAATCAGCCACTACAGCCCTTGCTAAGGACCTTCATTAGTAGAATCAGGTGTGGTACTGCTTGGTTTGAACAAAAGCCTGCACCCACACCGGCCCTCCAGGACTGCAGTTTGACACCCCTGGTCTATGTGTACTGTGTACTGTAAGAGAAATGCACACAGCCCATATTCAGAAACTGTGCCTTAAAATGAGTTGACAGGTGAAGTCGGGATGTCAAAACTCGACTGTCAAAAAAAGAAGCAAGAGACATTGTGATGCTTTGTTGTAAAAACATGATAACAAAGGCAACAAAAAAAAGCTGCAGTGAGCGTTGTTCATCACAGGAGTAGGGTGGCATAAAATCCCAGAGCCGCCAGGAGTTGAAGCATTGGCAGTGTTGCATTTCTTTCACTGCCATGTTTGACAGTTGGTCCAATCTTCCTGTTCAGCTCCATTAGGCTACACTTTCCTTGCTGAACCGGTGTCTTGAGAGAAATTCAGCAGCATCATAAAACTCAATTGAGTTGAATGTGTCCCCTAACTGTGTTCGGGTAACTTGATTATTTTGCCCAATCCATCTTGAAAAGTGAAACTATTTCGTGACTTTAAAGTTGAAACCGGATCACGCTTTAAATTGGATGTTAAGGCCGGACACGCAGGGTAACACACTGGGTTTTCATGCACCAATATCTGATGCGTTTTGATGAATGATATTGTTACTAAGGATTTAATTAGATATTGTTTCTGCCAATAGTGCTTGAAGGTCGGTTATATATTAGCTTTGCTCAACATGGAAACAGTGAGAAACATTTAGCTTGACTCTGTCCACATTTGACAAAACCCACCTACCAACAGCAATTAAGATGTTAACTATTTATATCTGTTTTTGTACCATACTAAACCAATGAATAAAAGTTTTAGAAATAAAAAGACTTATTAAGGACATAGCCAGGATAACTTTCCAATTGATTTGGGTTGTTATGCTAAGCTAAGATAAGCTAAGCTGTCTTCTTCTGCTAGCTTCATCCTTACACGGTATAAGAATGAGATATCAAACCGAGCAAATGAGCCCATAATCTAACACTATTCCATTTTTTGTTAATACTAATATACATGAATCTTCATATTTACAGATTCCCATTCGTGGCTGTATCTATTGCCTTTGCTGTCAATAAGGAGGTATGTTGAAACAAACAAGAATACATTTTGAAGTTAAAAGTTTGTGAAAGCTTTAAACAAAATACATCTGCTTTCACAGTTGGAGTTCGGCGTGGTGTACAGCTGCTTGGAAGACAAGATGTATAAAGCAAGGAAGGGGAAGGGAGCTTTCTGTGATGATGAACAAATTCAGGTGTCTGATGTAAAAGGTAAAATGCCACTGTCATGCAGGAGTGTGTGCACCTTTACTGAAATGATACATAATAGTAACCCCATTCGTATGCTGTCATCCTAGATATCCACAAGTCCATCATCATCTCCGAGCATGGAACTGACAGATCCAAAGAAAAAGTAACCAAGATCTTCTCCACCATGCAGAAGATCCTCTGCATCCCAGTGCATGGGTAAATGCTATTGCATTGCATCCGCCATATGTTTAGTACTGCCCTTCAAAGCTTAAACACAGTTCAGTTATTGTAAATGAAATGTATAGCTCTTTGGTAACTTCATTGTGGCTGTTTAGTTACTGTAACTCTGGCTGTGTAATGTAACCCAAGCTGCAATAACAGTTTGGAAATCTCTATGTGGTCTAGAAACCAACGGCAAACTTTCCTCTCAGTAACAAAGAAACAGCTAAAGCAAGAGATACTGACCACGGAAAGCCTCCTAGCTGATATCTCTTATTGAAAGATAACCACCCAACATGACATCATGCTAATTCAGTTATTCCACATAACAGATATAAGGTATAAGCTTTATTCAACCATGAGAAAACCCATAACTTCTGCTAAAGCTAACAGAGTTTCAGTATTATAGCCTACTGTCTCAGCTTGTTGTTGTGTTGTTAAGCTACCTTTGAATGGCACATTTACTTATATTCATTGTATTTAATATAACATAATTATGAACAATTGATGGATAGACAGCTAATAAAACAGCTAATAGGCTGCATATTTTTAAACTAATGTAAAATGTACAAAAAAAAGAAAAAGAAAGCTAACAAAAACATGTGAAAAAAATGTAGAAATTGCATTTATTTTTTTCAAGGCATGACACGGGTTTCAAATTGGCGGTGTGTCTGTGAATATTCTCATTCATCCAGGTCATTGTTCTCTCTCAAATTAAATCATAGGCAACTGGACTTGTAATCATCTAGGGAGACTCTTATCCAAGAGGTTACGATGGTTCGTAGGCTTCAGTCTGACTAGTTCCCTCCAGTGGAGTTGGATCCAAGTATTTAACCTCTGTGGGTGTGTTCACCAAAGCACCTGTCAAGTAAAACCAGTACTTTCGCACGTCCTTTGGTGAACACACCAGCAGAGGTTAAATACTCCACTGTTTTGTCAGACTAGTCAGACCGATAAGATAATATAAGGCCAAACGTCTTCCTAGACAAATACAAGTCCAGTTGCCTATGATTCAATTGGAGACAGACAAATTGGCAGTGATATATTTAAGTAGAATATTCAGCCTAAATAAAGGCAATAGTCATAAAGGCAATGTAACTTTTCTTTCTGCTTGCCAGCGAGCATGAAACCTTTGTTCTAATTTACTGCCACTGTAGTAAATGTCCACTGCTTTCATAGGACAGTACTTATGGAAATTATTCATGTGTAATGCTGCTAGGCTCCGTGGGTCAGGGACAGCTGCCACTAACATGTGCCTGGTGGCATCGGGAGCAGTGGAGGCCTTCTTTGAGATCGGGATCCACTGCTGGGACATTGCTGCCGGAGCGGTAATAGTCAAAGAAGCGGGCGGGCTATTACTGGATGTCGATGGTATGTATGTTTTGAAATCTGATCAAAGAGCATGTGGATCATACTGCAGCATTAAACTGGTTGCGAAGTCTTACAAACTGAATGCCGCAGGATTTTTTCCCCCCTATTAAGCTGACTTCAGGGTAATAAAGGCTTTGTTTGACAATTTAGGGGGACCGTTCGATCTGATGTCTCGAAGGATGGTTTCCGCAAACAACGAGGTCATTGCTAATCGTATCATTAAGGAAATCGAAATATTCCCCGCGGAGAGGGACGACGAGCCAGTAAAGAAGCAGTGAGAAGGTTTTTACACCCTGTTTACATTGAATATCCAAACGAAGAAGAAGAAGAAGAAGAAGAAGAAAAAAGAACAATTTCATTTCTGTATGTCAGCTGAACAGTTACTGGCTCTAATCATCGCTGATTGCTGTGAGTTTGCATTCCTGGTGTTTAGTAGAACATTTTCCACCAAAAAAAAATGATTTCAATTCAGTACCCAAATTGAAGTGACTGTTGATTACCCGTCTGTGATTTGTCTGTCAAAAGCGTTTTATTGAAGAGGGAAAGGGCAGAAATTTTGCACATAGCCACATTGTGTTTTTTTTTTTTTTTTTTTTTTAACATTGCTGTGCACATCTGTGCTCTGTGGCTCTCCATGTATGCATCTTATCAGTCAATATAAATAAACTATTCAGCACATAGACCCACGGTTGTGTTCGTTTAGTAATTTGACACGAGTTTCATCTCCGCCACACCAGCACCATCGCAACCTTTCACCTGCCTTGAGAGAGGTGGTTTATTTAGACAGGCTTTCCAATCGCTGAATTTATTTGTCCTCCCTTCTCATGTGACTCTAGTATGTAATTATCTGTTGGCGGCGATTACTCTCATCAGAGGCACCAGTCCTTATCACTGACTGAGTTAAGTCAAGGTTGGAGTTACTTTATAGACATTGGCCCCGTCAACTGCCATATAATTTACTTACAGTTAGCATCACCCCATTGCCTGAGAGCCTCTATTTTGTTATTAACAGTTTACACAATTTATTACACTATTACCGTTAACCACCAGAGGTCAGTAATACATCAGCAATTAGGTGGGACCCCAAAGAAGCTTCCATTAAACTTTGATTGATGAACTTGCAGCATTTTTTTTCAAATAATTATTATGAGTTTGCATTGTTGCAGAGTTCAGTTGAGATTGACAGCGGGCTCTGAAGTCCCTTTATGCTCTATCAACACCTTTTCAACCCCTCACAGTGAGAAAAAAATTACCCCACACGAGGAATTGGGTCATTTTTCATTTCCGCTCCCTTATACGCGCACCGTTCTGTAAATTAATTAAGGAAGTATTTGGCAGGGAATAAGGAAGGCCTGGAGATCAGTGACAAATGACGAATACAGATTGTAGGCGCGAGCTGAGAGGCAAAACTAGCAGTGACATGGAATGGAGCAGCAGCGGCAGCAGCAGGGGGGTTTATGTACGTGTTTGAACTAGTGTCTTTGAAACACAAATAGCTGCAATTCCTGCTTATAATGATGCCACTATACTATCTGCCACTACTTATATGTATGACCAGGTGTGTGGTATTCTATCGGCGATGTAAATATCACTCTTTCAAATAGCAAACTCCATTTTCTTGATAATAGATCAGACCTATTTCCTCAGTACCATATATTCAGTATCCAAAGTGTAATAAGAAGCAATTTTCAGTTTTTTTTTCTCATGCGTCGGGAAACCAAGAAAATTGTATGTTGCAGCCGAGTGGGACAGATAATGGGTGCAAATGCAATACATCTTAACATTTGCTTGAACTTGCCCAGGGGAGCAGATGGGTGGATTTTGCCTTGTAGGCCAATACAGTAAATGCCAAAGAGGTCAGGCAACCACACAGAAGTCCATAAAAGTCATTTTAACATATTTGCTTAAAATTATTAAGATTACCTTCATGTTGTTATATTTCATAATCCAAGAACATTGGAACAATTGATACTGCTTGACCTATAAGTCTATAATTTTTTTAAGTGTCTCTTTAAAGGTAGAATGTGTATGATTTTTCTGTAATTTAAGTTTGGAATAAGCCAAATTAATCTACAACTATCAACAAAATATGTAAAAAAAAAAAATAACAGTGTTGGAGACATATGGACTCGATGACGCCATAGCAGTTTTACCCAAAGGGCTTGTGTTCAAGGTAATGTTACCACCTTTTTCTCAGGTTAGCTAGTGAAGGCATCGTAAGAGAGACTCCTAGTCCCAGCAAGAATCAATGTTGGCCGTCAAAGAACAGAATTAACACAAAAACAAACAAATCGGGAATTACTTTTGGCGTAGCTTTCCACAGATGGAGACAACTCTTGGATAGAGCTGAGGTCCGATGCAGAAGTCGCAATCAGACTGTTAAGTAAACAGCTAAAGTTAACTAATATTATTTATGTGGTCTTGTTTCATTCCATCCATAAAATGGCTTATAACCCATTCTACTACTATACAATGAAGCAGTAAGAATATACATGCTGAGTATTCATTTATTTCTAGTCAATTTTCTCTCCATGACAACTAAACCATCTGCTAATGACGGCCATAGCATGTGGCTGAAAGTGAAAGTCGTAAATCTATTAAGTGGGCAGACAGTTTAAAGATTATTCTGTCAAACATCCATGACCTGTTTATAGTCAGTTTACACTACATTATGGTCTGTTATAGAACACGTATAGCATTAATATACTGCATATAAATAGGGTAACTTAAAGTTCGGTGTTACAGAAGAAGATGATAAACATATGCATACTCTAAGGGTCATGGTGACACTGACTGGTCCACAGACTATAATAAGAGATACTCTCATGTATGATTGCTGCACCTTCTGTCACAATAAGAGGGCCCAGCTGACTCCTTTATGTGGGCTAATGTTCTCAGAAGTAATAGACACAATGCGGTAAATGGTATGTAGCAGGTAAGAGTAAAGATTAAACACGGAAACATTATAATCACTGTGTATAATTACGAAAAAACAACACCATCCAAATGATATTTACATTTGGTGTGAGATTAATAATTTATTTGTGAGCGCCAGTCTTTTGAAGCCTAATTGAGAGAAGTATTAGCATATACATAAAACAGTAGGTGTAAGGTAATTGAAGAGTAATGGAAATGGGCACCTGACCAAAATGACTTGTTACTCTCTGAATCACACATCTAAATGTAAATGGGGAGTAAAACCTAACCCCAAAGACATTCTAATGAAATGGGGACAAGAAACCTGCTGAATCTAGACAAACATGTGAACAGTAGCCAACAGTGTCTTTTGGTACAAGGCCAATGCAGAAAGCTTGCGTTTTTGCCTTTTCCAGCTCAAAAAAAAAAATGTGCAAAAGGCAAAATGGTTTCTTAACTGCCACATTAAAAATGACCATTGTCCAATATACTTCATTATTAGATGATTTCCTGTCATGATCTGTCACTGTCTCATCTGGTTTTCCTGGTGTTGTGGTTGTTCTCTTTTTCCTTCTGTGTTCAGTTCCTGTTCTATTTTGAAATAAGTTGCTCCCTGTGTATCTTATCTCCTTTTACTTCCTTTTTGTCTGATGTGTTTCACCTGTGTCTTGTTCTCCACCTGTCTCCCATCAGTAATCAGTTCTTTGTATAAATAGACCCTGTTTTTTGGTTTCAGTCTTGATCTGTGTCTGGGTTTGCTGTCTCTGCTGGGGCCTTACTGGTTGAGCACTGATCTGGAGCCCCTCTTTTTTTACCTGTTCTTTTTTATTTAGCAATTAAAAGACTTCTCCTCATGCCTTTGCTCTACTGTCTGCATTCGTGTCCTTCACAACTTTAACCTGACTGACCCGATTGCCCGTGCTCTTGCTCTGACATATATCTCTATGTTTCTCTACAGCAAAAAGTGCTGAAGCTGGGTCACTCAGAAACAGCCAGAAAATGTTATCTCTTGGCCCAAAACCGGGAGAAAAAAAGGGACAACAAATACCAAGATAAAATTGAGTCAGTAATTTGGTGGTCTTTTGATTGCCTGGGTGAAGTATGTGTGGCTCATGTTATCAGGTGATTTCGGGTCCCTTCAGGTCCTGTTTGATTCAATCAGGTCTTGCACATACCTGCTGGGACCCATATCAGTTTATGCTGGACCCAGCAAAGAAGCGTATACAAGACAGTGTGAAGCAAAGCCTGTTTCTTCAAGTTTTGAGATGGTCAAGTCAAGATGGTCAGTGGAACCTTGGAATTGCGCCTCTGTTAATTAACCCTTTAATTGTTTAGCTGTAAAACATCAGAAAATAGTTATAACCTCTTAAGATGCATCGCCTTTTTCAGCTTTTTTAGTGTTATTTGTGAAAGTGGTATTCCCAAGTTATAAGCAGCACAGTTCGCACATGTCATATGTCACATGTTGTTTGAAAGCCCTGACTGTTGGCTATCAGATTTGGACTGTCTTGTCATGGGAAATTTCCACTAGCCAAAGGTGGTCAATCTTTGGCTTTCAAGCTGGCTATCTCCTGTCCCCATGCTTCGAGTGGCTCACGCATGGTGTTGATTAAGGGAAAACAACTTTCAGACAATAATTGTTGTTATTTGTGCATTTATTGCCATAAATGACCCCCCACCGCTCCCTATGCCACTCAAAGGACAGTATGACTGAAGAGGTTAAAAGGCTTATCTCAAATTAAAGTCCAACGTTACAAAACCCATATATAATCAGGCTAGCAGGGAACGCAACAAATTATCACATTAGAGAAGCTGGAAGTATCAAAAGTAAGGCACTGGCGCTTGAAAAATAATTTACAGGGGGTGATTAATTGATTATTGAAATTGAATCGACTAATTGATTAATGGACTTTAGCATTTCAGCTCTTAAGAGAAAGAAAGCGGTACCTAATTCCCTTATCATTTTTAATTAAAGTGGTAGAAAGAAAAGGAACTGTGTGCATATGAATTCATGGGAGGGGACAAAAATAAAGGGGGTGAAGCGAGGCTAAGAATTTACTCTTAAAACGTACACAGCTAAAACCTCTGCTAGTCACATTACGAGTACAGAAAATCAAAATCCAAACAGATTTAGGTGAAGTGGAGCGTTGATTCCGGGGTCTAGATTTTTGTCAGGCAGGATAATTTGACAGTGGAGTAAAATTATTCAAATGGCTTTTCAAATAGCTTTTCTTTCCTTACGGAAAGGAGGACGCAATCATCCACTCTGGAGAAATTACATATGATGTAACAGTTAGATTATAATATATATATTCAGCAGTCAATAGTGTAGAGAATATATTACCCTCTGCGATCAATAGTGGGAGTTTAAGAGGGCAAAGCAATGGGCCATGTTAGCATTCCTGCGTGATTTCCTAATTTCTTACAGTTAATGTCTAGGAGTGTCAGTGAGTGCAATGCAATTGAAAAGACGCACGCACACACACACAAAAGAGACCATCACAAGCAAAAAAAAAAAAAAAAAAAAGCCCCCAGATATCCACTGAGTCCACCTTTTCTGGTTCAATAGAGCCAGAAACAAAGCGGCTGCAGGAGATTGAGTCTGCAGATCCTGTGGGTCCAGCATATAAAACCACAGTAAACAACAATACCCATTATGAAAATGGAAAAGGAAGGAACCCTTTCATTCGTGCTTGTTATCTTTAGTTGTGATCATGAGGAACCAACGGCCTGTGGTTGCTTCAAATGCATGACATGAGATAATATAGAGCGCAGCACCACTGTATTCAGTAATATACAGTACAGCTCCCTTTTGGTGAGATTATTAAATCTAGCAAGCTTTCTGCTTCTGTCTTTGCTTTTATTCCTGACTTTTTTTTTGTCAGTCAGTCATGTTATGCAAATCATCTGAAGGAAAGCCAAAGAAATTAGCTTGTCCTGGCCATCAGCCATATTGACTTGGGGAGGGGGGGGTTCCTGGTCCCAGTTGTTTTTGGTGCACTATTACGCTAATATAAAAGTTGAGACACATTTCATCAAAGCATGTGCTGAACTTCTGCTTTCCATCTCGGAGCAGATCGATGTTCATAACCCTTCCTTGAGGAAATGAGGAAGCAGGCCGGACATTGTGGCGAGATCTAAAACTGAAAGTTTTATGAGCTGCGATGGGCGAGCGGTGTCTATCAAAAGCTACTCAAAAGTGGTGAATCAATAAGGATATTAACATCAAACTCCCACACAGATATAGACCAAATCAATGGCGATAATCCTAAGTAATAGCCCTCAAAGCCGTTCTTACATTTATTTTAACAGATTTCCTTGACATATTAATTGCTCGCCTAAGTGCTCTATTTTCTGAGCACTTTGATTAATCCTCTTTGTCTTGTCTGTCCATCACTATTGATCCATTAAACACACTTAATCTTTGCTTTTTAAATCACCGGATTTAATTACATCTGCTGATGCTGCACTTTTCCTTCAAGTGGAGTATTTTTTTTTCTTTTTTGCACTTCCCTTTCCTCGCCAGCCACCTGACACCTGTCTTCATGTCTTCATGTGTCACAGGGTGAAGAATTTTTCAGTGCGAGTGCGGCAGTATGTGCATGTATGTACGCTGTGTCGGTAAATTAGTCTCCTCCAGCTGCATGATGCCCTCTAATGCGCCAGACTATCGCCACTGGTTTCCCAGTGTCATTCAAGATGTCTGAGGTGTGAAGATGAGGAATCAATATCCCTGCCTGGTGCTTGTGTAGGCGGAGGCAATTAGCAGTTACAGCCTTAGCCTGGTGGCAGAAGGATCAAGCTGCAGTGGGGGACACTTTTTTATTAGTCAATTATTTGACAAATAACCATTAAATATGTACCAGCCTCACCATTTAGGCACACAGGCATGTTGGATCTCATGTAAGTCTTGAACTCGACATGGAGGTCTTAGAGGATGAGTCTGGTGATACTTCTTGTGATTATTTCAAATGAAAAAATAGTCCCCAACAAACAGACTGGAAACCAATTTGCTATAACAGCACCGCATGTAAAGGGAGTTATTTTAGGAACCCCATTGACTAGCCTTTATTTTCTCCTTTAGAGTGTCACCTTCATGTTTTTTTTTTTTTTTTGTAACTCTAGATAAGGTCTACGGGTTATAAAAAAAAACTGTAGAAACTTAGCTTTTTTACGGCTCGTTTGTACTTCCTTGACTTTGTGATGTCATGCAGTAGCTTCCTCCACCTATAGTTATATATGTAATAAGACAGCTGTGAGTTGAATTTTTGGACTTTAAATTGCAAATATATCATGTTAGAGTTTGTTTTTTTTATGTTGTCAGAAAAGTGCATGGTATGGGACCTTTAATTGAGAGCATATGCACTCTATGCATATAGAGCAACATGCAACAGTAAAATATGCTGCATGTGTAGAGATAATATATAACAGAGTACATTGAATGTATAGGTTTTGAATCTTTAAATGATTGGAAAAAATCATTTTTTGTGGGGAATATCATCATAAATTGTATTAAATGTTTAGAAGCAATTATTTAAAGATGCATTTTGACACGTACTTTCTGTTTGGAAGAGTAATCATGATTTCAATTGCATTTTAACTGTCATGTTAATATAAAAAAATGGCATCAACTCTCTTCTCTTCCACATTAAAAATTCCAGAATCTATGAATATGCAAATATTATTAATTTAAAACGATGCTACGCACTCCATTAGGAGTGTTTGTGCACAGGAGATTCCACATCACACATGTATAAATTGCACACTGGACCAGGACTGACTTCTAAACTAGCACAATAGGTAGTGAGTCTCTCAAGACCTGAGATATGTATGGATTATTGCTCCAGCGTTTTATACAATTAAGAGCTTCTAATCTCCCTTCTCTTCAACAAATCTGTCTTCTAAGTTCAAGATGAGATGAGAGTCTGCCACCTCCTAATGCTTCTGATTAATCTTCTTGGGAATAGTAAACAACTCGATGACGCATTGCAGATTCAGGTTTTAGCACAGACGGGCCTTTTCTGTGCAAAGTAATTGTGCATTTGACGACAAGCGCGAGACGTCTTGTGAAATTCAAAATACAAAAAAAACAAAAACAGTTGTCAATCATCCATTCATCCATTCAGCTGTTGTGCGGGTGGCCCTTCCTTGTGGCTACACCGTGTCCTCTTGTGTCACCCATGTGTCTGAAAACAGCCGCCGCCCCGTATACCCAGGAACTCCGACTCCGGAGAGGAAAATGCAGCGGCGAGGGGGCGATTACGCACGGGGAGTGAACACGGCTCCACAGCGGGGCAACCCCAAGAGGAAAAACACCCCGTGCATTTGAATAATCTGTTGCACCAACACACGCATTTGCATATCTGGGCGCTTCCAAGTCACCGGGGCGCTATGATTCACTTCCCTCCGCTAGACTGCGTTGCTACTAGTAGGAAGCAGGATGGATAGTAGGCCCGTTTGAATGCAAGTTCCCTCATGAATCTTTTAGGCCGCTGTGTAATAGCAAAGAAAGCGACTGCTATCAGGCTGCAAGAATTACTTCGCTGTTTGATTCGCAGACATCAATGACTGCGGGGAAGTTTTGTCCGCGAGGAGCTACCTGACAGGGCTCTAAATTGTGAGGAAGACTGACAGGAGTGTGAATTTAACAATTGCCAGTTAGAGTGTAAAGAGAGGTGGTGTGGTGTGCAGTGAAGCAGCCCCTCCATGCTCTCTGCCTCTTAGCCACCTCTCATGGATCCTGTAATGGATATAGCCTCTCAAGGATTTAAGGATGGCCCAGCTGCTCACCGGTTAAAGTAGAGCTCCGTAGGTGAGTCTGTCCACCGGCGGACTTCGACGAAAAGAACGTGACTTTTTTTTTTTTTTCTGCTGCGAGCGAACCGTCCGGAGGTTACCGGAGGATATTTGTTGTTATTCAGAGTTGTACACAGGCGCGGCATACAATAAAAAATGTAATTAAATCTGTATTCTGACCTTTTGTGATGTTTTGATAGCTCTCTGCTGTTTATTCAACGCGTGACTTTAATGAATGTGGAGTGTTGGGGAGCTGATATCCACCAGTGCGCCGCACTGAATCAACAGAGAGCAATGGGGGGACATTGTGTAGTCATGCACTCACCAGCAAGGTTATTGTGAGGATTGTCTAGGAAGAAGAAGACGAGCACAGAAGAGCTACAAGAATGAAAGATGTTAGTCTGCCAGTTTGTCACAAAAGCAGTGTGCTCCTGTGTGATAGACTGGCAGACCGTGCGAGCTCGGTCTCCTTGGGGATGCGCAGGCTGTTATAGAGTCACATTTTTTTTTTTTTTTTTTGCTTGAGACGCTTCTCTCATTTTCTGAAGCACAGAGAGGGGGAGAGAAGCCTCTGGTTTGAGACATGCTTAAGTCTTGTTAGGCTGCTTGTGTCAGTGGAGGTTTATGGCCTGTGTCGAGCAGCGAGTCCACAATCAACTATTATGACACAGAGGATAACAAAAAAATGTTACACTGGATGGATCCTCTTAGCGGTGTTTGAACGCGTTGGAAGAGCGACCATAAACTTTTTGTACAACAACATTGAGCGGGAGCATCGACAATGATGCAAGCGAGAATAGAAGCCGTGGATCCACATTTAGACTTGACACATATGGACAGTCAATTCCAGCCCAGACAGGTTTACTTGTATACCCCGGAATAAAACATTTTACAATTAGAATTACCTGGAGAGAATTAGTATTACCTGGCAATCCTCATGTGATGTAGAAATTACTCCCACGTCTGTATTATATGCAGAAAATTTGTATTTTTCTTGATTTTCCAGAGATTATTCCCCTGCTTATGTGCAAAAAGATGATCTAAATACAGCTCTGGAAAAAGAAATAAGAGACTACTGCAAAATGATCCGTTTTTTCAGATTTTACTACTTATATGTATGTGTTTGGGCAAAAGGAACATTTTTGTTTGAGTCTATAAACTCAAAACAACATTTTCCCCAAATTCCAAATAAAAATATTAGCATTTAGAGGATTTATTTGCAGAAAATGACAAATGGTCAAAATAACACAAAAAAAGATGCAATGTTTTCAGACCTCAAACAATGCAAAGAAACAAGATCAAATTCATTTTAAAACAACATAATACTAATGTTTACACTTAAGGAGAGTTCAGAATTCAACATTTGGGCAATAACCCTTATTTTCACTTTATTTTTGTGTCACAAACAGAGGACAACAGCATGTAAAGAATCACAGCAGCATCTTGCAAGTAAAACATGTCGTTGGCAGCATTTGTAGCTAAACGTGAGCATAGCAGATATTATTGACCAGGAAAGAGGCAGAGAAAATAAAAAACAAAAAAACAACCCAATATAATATTATTAATATATATTATGCATTGGAATTTTGAATTTATAAATTGCAGACATGGCAGATTCACACTTCATCTAATGCACGCCTGTCTGTCCTGGATGAGGGATCCCTCCTCTGTTACTCTTCCTGAGTTTTTTTTCCTGTTAAAGGTTTTTTTTTAGGGAGCTTTTCCTTGTATGATGGGATGTTGTGTTGCTGTTGTACAAACTTGTAAAGCCCGTTGGGGCCAGTCTGTGATTTGTGATTTTGAGCTATACAAATAAAATTGACTTGATTTGACTCGACTTGACACAGGATCAAGATCACAGAAAACCTCCACTTTTATTACAAATCACAAGAAGTGCCCTGGTACTACTAGTCCCATGCAAAGGGCTCTGGAGGGCTTTATAATCTGCACAGGATACCATAGCAATATTTTCTTTTCCATAATCACACGCTTTCAAAAGCAGTTTTCGAAAGCAAGGATTTTTAAACTGTAAAGTGTGAAGTGGAATCATCAAATACTGTTGTTTTCGCACAACATTTTGACACCTGGCTGCAGGGATTTGCTCCCATTCAGCCACAAGAGCATAAGAGAGGTATGGAGATAAGGCACAGTGTTAATACCGAAGGTGTTGGATGATGATGAGATAAGGGCTCTTGCAACTTGCAAAACCAATGCTTTTTAGAAGTTGGTGCACTGAGGCATACCCAATTAGAAAATAACCACAAGCCTTCTTCTAACTGTTGCCACAAACATGGCAATTGAAAATGTTTTTTTTCAATAAGATTCCCTTTTGCTGGAAACAATACAATTAGAGTAAAAGAGTTGAACTTCACAAATAGAAACATATTAATATACAATATTGGTTATATACACATGCATATGCATTATTGAATATAAAATTACCCTGATTATAAGACTTTTCAACTGTCATTTTCAGAATTGACTCGATATATTTAGGCTAAAAAAGTAGCCTATGTACTACAGTAAATGCGAGTAAGTCAGTCAGTCATTTTCTATACCTGCTTATTCCTCATTAGGGTCGCAGGGGTCTGCTGGAGCCAATCCCAGCGCGTTACGGCGAGAGGCAGGGATACACCCCAGATGGTCGCCAGCCAATCATGGGGCACACACACCATTAACTCACACACTCACACCTACGGGCAATTTAGAGTCACCAATTAACCTCAGCATGTTTTTGGACTGTGGGAGGAAGCCGGAGTACCCGGACATGGGGAGAACATGCAAACTCCACACAGAAAGGTCCCAGACCCAGGACCCAAGGAGGTCTTGAACCTGCGACCTTCTTGCTGCGAGGCAACAGCGAGTTGCATAACCCCTGCGCCACCGTGTCGCCCTAAATGCGAGTGTATATAGGTAATTTTTCATTGTATAAAAAGGTAAACGATTGATAGACGAAGTCTTGAGTATAAATATGCAGGGAAATATAAAGGATTCACAGTGTGATTCATAGTCTACTTTATAGCTAAATGTGACATATATTTCATTTATTTTAAAGTGTTTTAAGTCCCAGTGTTTGTTCAACATTTCTTTATTTATCCCACTTGTACGTCTTTTCATAAAAAAAAAAAAATCAATAACACAAATGTGAAAATCAGCGAAAAAAAAAATAAAGAGGTGTTGTCATATTTCGCAGAACTGTTCACACACATCACCCACACAATGCATCTTGCTAGAGTATCATGATTTTTAGCATCTGGCAATAAAATATGAGGGGCACAGGGTATAAGTGTATAGGGGGTAGAGGTCAACTGGGTGCCAACAGGAGCAGGATGGTGACCCACTAAATAGCTCTTTTCACGGGTGCCCTGCTGCGGTTGCTTGGATACCGTATGATTCAAATTAACAGTTTGGTGATTCACATGCTCTCCTGTTAACCTCAGTTTCCCACACTTGCTACACTATTACAGTTTATGAGCCACTATCGCGGCGCATTTTTATTTATTAATATTTTTTATTATGCTTTCACAGACACACACGCTTCATGAATAGCGTTCAGAGAGCCTATCACTCAACCGCAGTTACTCAAAATGTCAGGTGTTGAAGGAAACTCAATGAAGGCTTAATTGCAAAAAAAAAAACAACAAAACAAAACGAAAAAAAAACAGCGTGCATTGTCTTGTGGATAGAAGCTCAGTTTGTGGGTGGATCTGATTTTATGGGTCAGACTAACTACATCTCTCTGGGTGGCTCTGTCTTGCTTCTTGATTTTCACATTATAACACCACATGATATACAATCCAATCAGTCCACATCGCTATGATTAAACGACCACATAGGTTAATTGTGCCATGAACTACCGTATGAGCATTTTCCAATATGCTGCTTTCCAACAATGCTACGAATGAAGCTGTGGACAAGTTCTGGTTAGGTTTAGGCATTAAAAAACCCTAACCAAGATGAATTTTCCGTCTTGGTTAGTCAGTGATCATGGTTTGTTACTAACTCCTTAAAAATAGTAAACCGTTGTATTCAGTCCAATATGAAAATATATCACCCTAGTATACTCTGGATTATAATTATTACAGCTGCTAGATGGTGTCTCACTCGATTGCAAGTAGAAGTTGTTTTTTTGGCAGAATTTTTCCATCTTTACTGTTGTTTTTCTCAGGCTGATAAAATAACCATGCTGCATTATTTCACAATTTTCCCTGCAAACAATGAAAACTCCTTTATATTTCCTGAATGCTTGAATGGTACCTCTGGGACTTTAGCTCTTTTAGTGATTAGGATAGCTGAACTCTCTCAGAGTCTGCTCTTTGAATTAAGTCCCCCTCCCCTTTACAGCAGGGCCCTCACTAGGCTGCTCTTGCAGGCTAATTGGCCTCGGGTTTGACGTGCAGTGTTTACCAGCGGTCTTCTGGGAGCTGGATGAACTGGTAGAGGAGAAGGGGTGCAGCGGCTCCCCAACCAGCAGCGCCAGCTCAAGGCATGGACCGCTAGTCTTTATAACTCTAGCCACAGCATGTGGTCAAGACCCAGGCTTTAGCCTTAAGTTAGAACAGAAATCCCTTAAAGTTCACGTCGGCTGAATTGCACATCAATTGCATGAAGGCTTGAGGAAATGCAAGCTATTTATTTGCAGTCTCTTTACGTCTGATATTAGAGCTCTGAGGCCTTTTTGTCTGTGTTCAGAGATTTCTGAGGATACTTGCAGTAGTTTACTGCAAAATGTTGTTAGCGAAGCTGCAGGTGGTCGGAAATTGGTGTGAATCACTGTGGGGTGCGGTTCTGGGTTGCAGCAGTGGCAGAGTACCAGAGAGTTGTCATTAGTGGCTGGAGGAGCACAATAAACTAAGGTTCAGTTGCAAACCCAGCACACATAGACAACTGTATTATATCCATAGCATTTTTACTGCGTCATAAAATCATATAAGGTCTACTCTAAAACAATATTTTTTAAAACTGACATAACAAATTCAATTTATAGATTCCCTGTTAAATGTAGCATCCGATTTATTCTCCTCAAACTTAACCTAACAGAAGCTTAACTGAAAACAAAGAAATTTGGTCAAAAAACCTGCATGCAGATGTATAACTGTAGGGGAGTGCACCAGTAAGCTTTTGCCATCTTCTCAACAGTTGTTTTAACAGGATTATCATAAGGTGTCACAGTACAGTGACTTAGTTAAGAAACAGTGGTCATCTACAGCGATTTTCATGTACGGTGAGGCAAATTTGCATTTATCACAGGGCTGGACCGGGCGAGAGCGACCAGCTCCGAAGGACAGAGACAAGGAACAGACACATAGAGTTCTGCCAGTGGCCTGACACTGGCCCACCACTGGTGGGAGAGGTTTATATTTGTAACTTTTGGGATTAAAACGGTTTACTCTTCCCGGGAGAGCAAGATGGCATCACACACACCCCTCAACTGGGCTATCTGCTATGGTTTTAACCTTACTTTAACTATGAACCAGGTTAGCGATGGCAAAACCGTCGAAGCCAGCTTAGCTACACTAGCTCTAACCTGGTTCTCCATAAAATGGTGATGTGAATATGAATGTGTCTTTTGGTGTGAACACAACATTAGACTGAGCACACCATTAGCCTTCATACCTGATTAATTCACAACTCTGACCTGTTCTGGGATTGCTCCTCTCTGTATAGAAGAGACAGTCTTCACCTAGCTTGCTGCTAATTTGCATCGCGCTGTTCTGTCCGCCACACTCGATTAACTATTTACACCACACACGTCTATCTGAACTCTCTACCTCTTGAACCCTGACCTAACAACAAAGACCATTACAAAGGTGTTGCACCCTTCTCTCACACAAGCTCACCCTTGTGGAATAATCACACTGCTGTTCAACCTTTTCCTATTCCTGTCCATTTTCTTTTCCCAATAAATGCCATGGCCCTAACTGGAAACCCCACCTGCTCCCCACTGAATCAAGTGTTTTGAGTGGCAAAGTAAATATTCTGTCCATTAAATTTTCACTATCCTCCTAAATATAAGGCATGTGGTTCATAAAACTTTTATTCTAAATGACTTAATCTCAACCGATCTTAACTGAGACATGGCTTACTGGCAGCATAAGTGCTTTTTCTGAGGTGTGTTTGCCCAATTATACTGCCTTCAACTCCCCTAGGCTCAGTGGTAGCGGAGGTGGACTTAGTTGTTTATAAAAAAATATATATTTAAACACTGCCCTTATCTCAGTGGAGAAACCTCACCGCTTTGAAGTACTGATGTTCAAAATGAATCTTGATATCCCTGCATGCTGTATTATTTTATA
The DNA here is from genome assembly GCA_030544235.1 of Lepturacanthus savala. NCBI lineage: Eukaryota > Metazoa > Chordata > Actinopteri > Scombriformes > Trichiuridae > Lepturacanthus > Lepturacanthus savala. The sequence goes on along the minus strand of CM060476.1, from coordinate 12,904,664 downwards.
TCACCCTCCTAAACACAAGAATATTTTTTATCTGACTTTTATTTCTACTGTAGTTGTAATTATGACCATATTTTATTTTATTAGGGATTTTAATATTCATGTTGACCATCCTGATAATTGTTTCACATCTGATTTTTTAACCATATGGGAGTCTTTTAATTACATAAATGGGGCCAAAAGCTTGATTTAGTTTTTACCCTGGGTTTAGACATGAACACCCTCTTCTTGAGAGATTTTATGTCAGATCATAAAATGGTTTAATTTGATATGAATAGCATTTCTGCTATTCCCTCCTCTGAGATGAAAAAGACACAGAGCATATGCAGCAACTGGATAAAGTATATTACAGTGCACGTTTCTGTGCTGGGTAGATAGTCATGTTAACATGCAGAAGTATTTTTCAAAAGCACTGTATTTAATCAACAGTGACTAAAACTGCTTATTTCATTCGTGTTTCGTGCTTTCTTTTTTTTCTTTTAACCTTATTGGTCATTAAAGGTCAATTGACTCATCCTATACATTAGGAGCAGGGAGGAGTTGCAGTGCAACACCCGGGGGCCTTTTGAGACAGCACAGATGCATGGCCTTACTGCTAATGCAAGGTGCACTTTGAAGGTGTTTCAAGTCATTTTGGTAGTTAGAGGACATCGCATGGTGTAACCAGACTTCTGCACGGTGCCAGAACGTCGTCTCAACCAAACAGAATGTCATCTGCCTTCCGCTTTAAAAGCTACGCTGCGCTTCAAGGGCATGTTGCTGTTTGGCAAATTGGAGAAACGTGCATCATGCACTGTCACTTGCAACCAGGCAGCCAAGGAAGCTCAGCTTAATGCACCATCAGACTTTTTTATTTCCCTCTTTTCCCTGACTTCTAGAAGTTATTTCAATAAATATTTGTGGGTTGTAAAAATCTTTGCTAAGTATGGCACCCTGTAGTGTATGCACTGCATCGGTATGAAAATCAAAATAGTACTTGGTGATATATGGAATATTATTTCTAGGATCCAGCCATCCTGTTTTCAGCAGTGCCGTGCTGCTCCACAGCTGATCCTCTCTTCTGCGCTCTGGGTGAGGTAATCAAATGTTGAGCAGACTCTGATTTGAGTTAGAAATTAGATAAGAACTTTTTTTCTTTTAAATTGAAAGATGCTCATAGAATATTTATGGCTCACTAGCACAAGCATGTGTAACACTGTGAAATGTTTATGATAAAGTGGACTATTTACAGTGCTTTTTTCACCCCCTTATCCACACCATGGCACTTAATGCGTCAAATACAAAACAGATCATAAAAAAAGATAACCTAAATACTGTGTGACAAAAAAAAATGAATATAAACAGAACTGGAGAAACTCTCCAGAGGGAATAGATTTAAACTTTTAGTTTCTGAAATAATGTTTTTTGACCACTCTGATGGAGCTCAGCTTCAAATCTTGCCATGAACTGAACTTTAGCCTGAACGCGTGGCGTTTACCTGTCCTTTCACTGCACCATCTTTGTGCCTGACCACATCTGAACACTCTCTCCGGCGCAACCTTTGATGCAGCTGTCATTGCTACAGGAAGCTGACATCTGGCTGTGAAATTGACTCTTGTGCTGCTGGGAAACTAGCAAATACACAGTCTGTGTTTCAACACTCGGACCAGTGTATTCTGTCTAATTAGGGCCCCTGGTGTTTCATCAGCACTGTGGTCAGCGACACTGACAGGAGTATTAAACCTAACCTATATTCCTTTTATGCATTTCATAGCCATTGACAAAAGCAATCTTTGGTTCTCACCAGTGTTGGGCAACTTACTTTAAAACTGTAATGCATCATTTACTACTTGTTACTGTCATTTCAAAGTAATTTGTTACATTACAACATTACTGTATTTAAAAAGTAAGGCATTACACTGCTATTGCATTATTTTTAGGTTACTCTCATCAAAATAACTGGAAATATGGATGTGGTTCACCTTGTCATTATTGCTGCTAGTTGCAACAGGGATGTCGCTGACAAGTTTCCAAAAAGCTGGTGATTCCACTGTTGAAAGCGATTTCATGTCTTCAGCAACCCACTCCAACACAAGTCTCTTAACCTCCTGAGGCTGAAGAATCTCAGAGCAGGAGGACGTTAATTTTGTCTGTTTTGTGGTTTTATCAGCACTCACATGCTACTTCCTTGCTAAACTCATGTTACGATGGCACCTCTGTAAATGTTCAATTACCACTGCTATTTCGGGAATTGGACAATTCTTTGGTACATTTGAAGGAAAAGGAAAGAGGAAGTGAAGGATATTTTGTGGTGACATTTCACTGCTGCTGATCTTCCAGTGATTTTAGCGAATTTGTATGAAGAAAAACAAAAACAATACTTAAAAAAACTGCAATGCCTTAAATTACAGCAAAAATCAATGCATTGCAGTAACTTATTACTTTTGTAACGTGTTACTTCCAACACTGATACCCACGTTTTTATTGAACAAAATCAACATCTTCCTTCCTCTTTTTTTTAAATTTTCAGCAGCAGGAATAAAACCCTTGGAAAATATTTGCCAACCCTGGTCTCACTGCGTCTGCTTCTATTGTGTGACAAGGGCTCCTTTTGAACTGTGACAAACCGCGTTAAGTCTGTGTCTTATCTGATATTCATCTCTTCTTCACCTCTCCTCACCGCTCTTTTGGCATCTCATCACACTCCTCCTCTCCTCTGTGCTCTCCTTCTGTTCCCGTCTCATCACTCCTGTCCTGGTCATAAACAGGATGCAATCAGCATATGCCAACCAAAATCAAACCAAATCTGTCATTTTTGATGTGATGATTAGATCGTAAACACATTTTATTTACCAATTTATTTTATATATAGGCTTAACCAATTATTTCTTCTACAAAGGTAAAGTAAGGTCATCCCACTCTCTTTCTATGACTAGCCCATATCCCACATTAATAGTGTGTGCTGGATGGCTAAGCCATTGTTTCTCAAAGCGTGGGTCCTCACACACAGGTGCACCCTGGGAGTGGAGGCAGATCTAGATATTCATGGGGTGATAAGAGGGTGGAATGGAGATTTTAAGGGGTGGCAGAAGTATGTATTTGCTGATTTACTCACAAAAAGTGTATATATGAATTTACAACAACTTCACATTTTTGTGACCACTTTTGTGGTCCCCCACTCAATCAAGGGGGCTAGTCTCTGTTGTGATTGGCCAAGCACTGTTGGATATGTCACTCCCCTTAGGGCTGGGGTCACTTGGAGAAACACAAGTCAAGAACCAGAACTCTGAAAGGAGGGGGAAGCTACATTGATCCAGGGACGTACTATTATTGTCCCCTCCTGTTGTGACATCACAACAGGAGCCACTTCTAAATGGCTTGTGTTCAGCCAGGATAGGCCAGACCACAACAGAATTCCACACTTAATGTGTTAGCAGGAACACTAGAGACCTAATTATTTACACACAAGCACCGAAAAGTTTTTTTTTTTAATCTCATAATAGTAATAGACATTATTATGAATAAAACACTTTTTCAGTTTAAACTCAAAACAGTTTTAACTCAAGAACAATATCAGGGCACATTAGTAAGTTACTGAATAATATATTTTCTTGTGATACAAATATTTGTATTCATATATACAGGAAAAATGCAGAAATGAAAATGAAACAAACAAACAAAAAAAAATTAATTACAGAAATAAATTCAAATGTTCAATTTAGCTTAGTTTTCTACTTTGGCTGTAACTTTTTCAGGTGCCACATGCAGAGGCAGAATATTCTCTTGTTTTACATTCTGGATGTTCCTCGTAGATATTTCTAAATAAATATCATCAAGGAATGAGAAACACAAATGTGATATACTAAGTGTATATGGAGGTTTCCATCTATCTTAGGTCTGCACATCCACACCATATTCTTTGTAGATTCTTAGAACATAATGTATGCAAAGGTTATCTAATATCTTAATATAGCAAAGCTTACAGGGTGTATAATAAGTGTATGAAAAAATATTGTGAATTTGCTGGTGATCTGGATTTCTAGAAGATGAAAAAATATTAGTCCACACACTGTCCCAGTCAAAGTCTGGATTCATATCCGGTATGTCCCTTCTCCAGGCATCAAGGACCAAGGGTTTATATGATCTTTTTAATATGTATTGATAAATAGTGGTAACCAAACCCTTTGTCCTTACCTTAGTTTCTATCAGTTTCGTAAAAGGATGCTCAGACAGATTAACATTATTAGAAACACCTAGAGCCTTGAGTGCAGCTCTGAGCTGCAGATGAAAAGAGAAAGATATGTTCTGTAAGTTGGAATTTTGATTTAACATCTTAGATTGCACCTAAGCCATTATCACCATAGATATCACAGAGTGCATGAAACCTCTGATCTCTCCATTGTGGGAAATGAATGGCCCTGCAACCTATTAGTAGTTTCATGTTATTAAAATCTGCAGTATTTGAATGCCACTGAGCTGTAATATTGCAGAGCTTCTTCATTTGTGTTACAATTGACTGATTTTGACTGATATGTTAGATAACAACACCTTTTTAAGAGACCATGCATGCACTGTATTTTCTTCTAAAGCATGCCAGAAAACACTGGGATTGAGGTGAAACCATGTAGATAGTGGCCATAGATTGAAGGCACAAAAAAAATACAATTTAAAATTTGGAAACGATAGGCCTCCTTCCCTTCTATTTCACTGGTGTTAGTGTTTTCAATCGAGGCCTCTTGCCCCTCCAAATGAATTTATTGATTGTTTTCTGTGATTTTTTTCCAACTTCCAGGGGGGAAAGTGGTATCATGGAACTAAGAAACTTCACTCTTGGTAAGACATTTATCTTTATAATAGCTATACGGGCCTGTAATGAGTTTGGTAAACTCACCCATCTATCCAAATCATGTGTAACTTCTTTTTAAAGACATCAGTAAAATTATTCTTAACAATAACATTCAAAGAAGAGTATATTACTTTATAGTATAGTACTTATATAGTACTACAAGATATGTAAAATGCTGACTATATTAATGAGAGGAGCAACATTACTGGCATCATTCAGTGGTAAGAGCGCAGATTTTCTTACAGTTGATCTTGAAGCTAAATATTCTTCCAAATTGATCAAAGATAACTGGCAACAGTGGTGTATAATTAGTTACAGTATATCTTACACAAATACTAATATGTCATCGGCATATAAAGCTATGGAATGTTCAGTGTTATGGTTTCAGATTGAGCAAATATTTTCTGCTTGGCGTACTGCTTGAGCCAACGGTTTAAGACAAAACGCAAATAACAATGGATTTAAAGGGCAACCTTGTCACAAGCTCCAAGAGAAGTGATAGAGAAGAGGAACAATTTTTGTCATAACCATTGCACTTGGATTTGTAGTCAGTACTGTACTTGAATCATTGATGGGAACCCTTGTCCCAGATCCATTTTCTCCAGAGTGGACCATAAATAGGGCCATTCTAAGCAGTCAAATGCTTTCATGGCATCTAAAGACAACAGTGCTGCTGGTGAGTCACTGTTCCCTACTGATTCCACACTATGTAGTAGGCATCTAACATTATCAGCGGCCAGGCGGGACTTTATAAAGGCTGTTTGATCACAGTGAACAAGCAATGTCATGCAAGTCTAATATCAATGTTAGACAATGATACGTATAGCTATACTTACATAGATATATACAGCTATTGTATAGCTATAGACCAATAATACAAAGCAGTTATTGTGTAAGTATGGCTGTAATTACAGAGCTGTATACAGCTATTGTATAACTATAGTTACACAATAACTGCTTTGGTCCAATTCTGCAAATATATTCACTCTGCTGCAGTTTGTGGAACTTATCTAGTCTATCTTCATATTCAAGGAAAATAAGACAGCATTGTTCCAAATAAATCCCCTTGTAGCATCTCAGAGAATCATGGAATCTTCCACTTAGTTCTCATTAATCTGTGAAAATTCTGTAAATTTTCCCTTGAATATTTATACTAAACTTCTCATCCTTCAATAAGGTCGTATTAAGACGCCATCTGGCCACAAGCTCGAGTGTTGTCATTGGCTACTGCCACTGTGATCCATGGCTGCCCTAGGTAGTATACAACAATTTATGATATTCGTGAACATATTCTTCGTATCAATAACAAAATCAATTCTAGAAAAAGAATGATGTCTAGGAGAAAATCACATTCAATTGGGTTGACTATAGCATAAATGTCTGTCAGTCCAAGATCAAGTGCTCATTGACACAAAGCTGCTGACTCCTGTTTTTCTCAACTATGCCAGTCCTATCTATCTCAGGATGCAAAACAGCATTGGAATCTGCTTCTGTTATAAAATAATAGTCTGTATTTTGGTGAGTGTGTCATAATAGTTTTAATTTTAATTATTTAAAATTTTTGTAAGAGTTGGGAGCATATACAGATATCAATACAATGTTCTTTTTCGATATCTGGGCTTTAACCATCACAATCCTAACTTGTTATTTTCATATTAAGGCTACATCTGTCTACGAAGCATCGCCAATGCATCCGCTCTTTTGTGAGGAATGTTAAGGCTGCATGCATTCAAAGATAAAAATATTTAACTCAATCATTAAATAGATCTAAAGGTGGCATTAGAAATAGCTACATTGTTAGCCCCTGCTATACAGAGCTCCTGCAAAACATTGCAGTAAAGAAGACTGAGAAGCCTGATGTGTGATGCAACAGTGTCAGCATCTAGTGTGACATAAACCATGCTTGTTGGCCTTTGTATACGATTGTGCAAACAGAAATTCTGGCCGGTGTAATAAGTGGTCTTCTTTACTCTTTCTGTCTCTTCTGAACCCCCAATGTTTCCCAATGAAAAGAAATGGTTGTGATCAGTAATCATGTCAATGTAAGCTTTCTTTAAGGGATCAACTGGCTCCTACATGTATAAAGGCGATATTTACCAGTTGTGTCACTTATCCCATGAAGCCCATATGGCGTTGCCAGCATCATATCCAGTGTTAGAGCCATGAGAATATTTCAGAATAAGTAAAATATAATTTAGAAGAATGTTAGAATTCATGTTTATGGTATTTTTTAATCTCTAGTTTATTTATTGCATGAACAAAATGTTTTCTGTAAGTGAAGAATAATTTAGATTTGTGTCTTTTATTCTGATTACGTGCATTAAGGAAGACGCAACGTCAGAACTGAAACTACGGCGGAAAGAACCAGAAGGATTTTAGTGGAGCAGGGATGTATATATAGTTTCTTGACCGTGCTTGCTGTGTAACTTAAGAAAGAAGGAAATTGTATTGGAAGACCTTTTTTTGTTAACCCTTTTGAATAGATAAAGATGTTTGTTTGTAAAGACCTCAGCTTGCTCACGTCCATTCTTTTCAAAAGTGCTCGTTACTGAATCCTGAATGACACGGATGTTGGATCTGTTGCCATAACATCCAGCAACGCTGAATACACAGCAACAATCCTTTTCTGTGAGTTTCAATTTGGAAAAATTAAAAAAAAAAGCAAAAAAACTTTGAATGAACTAACCAGTTTGAATTGTTATATTAGGGCTTTTCAAACCAAGATGTTTTTTGTGTTGCACTTGCATGACAGGTCTGAAATTTGAACGTGTTTGTCTGCAGACTGAGCAGTTTTCGGAAAGATAAAACATTCAAGGCCGTAGCCTCGGACACTCAGGTCCAATAACGCTATTCTTCCTTTCAGGTTGTTCAAATAGTTATTTTTTCTGGTTTCTCTCCACTGCTGCCTTGCTGCCATTAAGGACTAGATAGTACTAGATTGTACTGAACACAGATAGTACTGATTGGCCTTATTTCTAACAATGTTACAACCTTGGACCACTAACAACTAAGATGAAATACTTGTTGAGTTGTTTTTGATCAGTACCTCAAATTCAATCAGCACATTAAGTCTTTTTCAGTCCTGCTATCTACAAATATTGCTGAAGTCAAACCAATTCTCCCTAAACTCATAACAACTTATTCACACGCTCATTTCCTCCTGCCTAGACGAGTGTGATTAATTATTTACTGGCCTAAACGATACAGCGGTCGCCCGTCTACAGTTGGTCCAGAATGCATCAGCAAGACTTCTTACAAACACTCGACATACAGTAGGGAGCACATCACTCCAGCCCTGGACGAATTACACCGGCTCCCCATTCGTTACAGAATTCAATTTAAGATTCTATTGATTTTAAATCCCTACATGGTCTGGCTCCGCTTTACATTTCAGAAGTCCTAACCCCTTATTCTGCACCGACACCCCCTCAGATCAGAGAATCAAATGTTGTTAAAAGTTCCACGGTCCAGGTTTAAAACAAAGTGAGGATCATGGTTTTACTGTTTTTTTTTTTTCCCCCACTGTGGAACAAACTATCCCTCAGTGTCAGATCAGCTGAGTCAGTTTAAAAAGCTTTTAGAAAACCACCTGGATGAATGTAGGTAAAATCTATAAAAGTCTCAGATGGTTACCAGTAAAGGACAGACTGCTCTATTCGTTGCTTTATTTTATTCTAAGCATCTCTTTAAAAAAAAATCTTTTTATTATCTCAGAAGTAAAATAATAATAATAAAAAAAATCGAACAGCTCCTTGGCCTATTTTTGGAGTGTCTGCCCCTGAGACTGAGAGGTTGGAGGTTCAATGCTGGTGGGGTCATACCAAAGATACAAAGATCTTGTTTTTTGCTTTGCAGTGTTAATTTAGTCGGATAAGACGAGACAAAATGTTTCATAATATATTCGTCAGTGAAGTTTTTCTTCCTGACAAAGACAAGACAAGATCAATGAATGCCCTTAACCACTGACTGTGGCGAAATTAACATGCATTTTTTTGTTGATGAAAAAAGAGACAAATCGAATACTAAATCTAATATTCAAATTCATTAAATAAAAGCTTTAAATGACAATCCAAAAAAGTGAATTCACTTGTGCATTACTTTTATTTCTCCTCCAGCGCTGCTGCCAGGGGTGTGTGTGTGTGTGTGTGTGTGTGCACGCACGTGAGGAGAATTGATGACACGGTCTGGTCCTACGTGCTATCAATCAATACACAGTGTCGCTTTCACATGTTAACCAGTGTTTCAATAAATGTATTAATGCCGGAAACACACTGACCAATAGAAGATAAAAACGTATTATTTCTAATTTAAGATGTTGCATCTGGGTTGCTATGGATATTTACCTGACTGCTTAAACAAATTTGATTTAGTGCAATCTTTGGCATTAGCAAGTTACCCATCTTACTTCAGACATCACATCAGCAGTGATTTTGCTTCACATTGGTAGTTTCTCAGTGTGGTGTGAACATGTGTCGACTGTAAGCAGCTGCTCCTCTACAATCTATGCAAAATCTACAATAAATCTTGAGAAAAAGACTAAAATGAATGTCTAGGTTTGACTAGATTAATTTTTTATTACCATTACTATCAACCTGCTGTCAAAGTGTACTGACTAGACTAAAATACGTTGGATTCTGGTCCTCTAAAACTAGACTAAAATACGATTTTCTTTCACTAAAACTAGACTAACATGACTTTTTACCGACTGAAATGTGAGTAAACAAAAAAGAATATAAGTTGACTAAATACGGAATACTAAAACGGCTGCCCAAAAGCAGGGAAACTGTTATTTCCCATTTTGGGATAAAAAGTAAGTAAAAAACAAAACAAAAAAACACATCACTACAAACAAATATAACTACACTATGAGATACTGTATGCTGCTGTCAAAAAAAAAAAATATGCACATGAATGGTCATGTGCAGAGCTGCATTTTTCATGGAATTCATTCCCTAAACGCATCACTCAAAAATCAATAAGATACAATTTAAATAATTCAAAATAGATCTGATAGATCTGTTAAGGGTTAAGTTAGAAATGGTGGCTGTGTTGAATTGAACAAAGCAGATACACTTTGATTAATCTTATTATATTTACTTACTATCATTTTTCATCATTTAATTTCATATGTTCTGTATTGTGTATTTTAAACATTAACAGCTGCAGCATAGACATGATATAGATGTTATAAATGTGATATAAATAAAATGTATTATTTATTATTATCATTATGCCAAACAGCATGTTTTCTTTGACTCCTTCAGGATTGTCTACAGAGTCCTGCTTCACACATACAAATCCATCAACATACATGCGCATCCCTACCTGCAGGAACTAATCACACCACAAACCTCCACCTGCACTCACAGATCTGCCAGCAGCTCACTCATCCACACCCCCGGTACTAAGCTCCGCGCCACAGGGGACGGATCCTCCTGCTCCGCTGCACCACACTTGTAGAACAGTCTTCCCAGGGCACTTCCCAGTCTCTTTTTAAAAAGTCCAAAAAAACCTTACATTCAGGAACCCCCTTTTTCAACTCTTATTTTCTGCAGGCTGTGTTTTCTACATTATTAATACTTTGAGTTTCACTGTGAATGAAAAAGTATAGTACAAATTAAACATAGCATCATCTTTATTTCATTATAATATATCACGTGAAAGGCCGCCTTTTCAGTTTAAAGTGCCCAGTCAGGTCAGGATTCTGGGTCGGACACCTGAAATATTAACAAAAACATATTTGATCGTCTGTTAAAATATTCATAGTTAAAATGAACAAATTAGACTTACATTATTTGGTATGAAAGAGTATTAAAATTCATGAAAGTGCTTCTTGTGAGGTGTCCTTTCTTTATGATGGTGTGCTCAGATGAAACACAAGGTGAAAATCTATATGTATTCAACTGCTATTTTGCGTTTATTGGACCAGCCAACGTACCAACAGTAGATTAGCTGTGTTTGTGTGAAGGAGACTCGCCAGAATCTCTATGATTTCCTCAGCCTTTTTTTCTTTTTGTCTTTTTAAAAAACATTTTCAACTTGCATGGGTGTTTGTATTGGCCCCCGTCCTTGGCGAATTTGCATCTTTTTTAGGTCTTTTCATTGACTTTGCATGCAATCGTCCCTAAAATCCACTTTGCGTCTACACAATAACAACAATCGCATGATGGACTCCACAAAGAAAAACCAACTGTAATTTCTGCAAAGTCTTAAATACATACACCTTGTATTCATGGCAGCTTAACTTCTGGATTTTTTTTTTTTTTTTGGCAATTAAAACCTTGCAGGAGAGAGAATGTTCACCTTCCTCTTGGCAGCATCTGCCTGCACAAACTGGCATGTGGACAGAAGCAGAGCGAGACAAAGTGATTCAATGAATGGGTTAGTTATGTGGCTGCTGATTCTGAATATTTCAAGGCAACTGTCAGGTTATTAAAACTCCTGCCTAAATATTTTTTCCTAATGGGGACAATGTTATAGCGTGGAGCCAATAAAATATAACATGAACAGGAACATTTTAAACATTTTAGTCAAATTTAGTCATTTATTTACAATTTAAATACACCTTATATTTCCATATTCCCCAAAAATCACTTTTTCTGTGTTAAAATGTATTTTTCTCACTCATCAAACCCTGACATGTGTTTTCATTCTGAGAGAATGTGCTATGTTCACAAAAAAAAAAGTTTGTAGACGAGACTCCAATTAAAACTAATGTATTCTGATCACTGTTTTCTGTTTATTTGTCAACTTCTCATGCAACAAGACAATCATCATCTGTTAAATTATGCTCCTCTCCTGCTTCAAACTGACTTTGAGTGCCGCTCGTTCGCTGGCGGTTATGAATGGGACACAGTGACGTGGAGGGTTGTTGCCTCCGAAAAATACTTTAGAATCACATTGACTAAATTAAGCAGACGCTCTGGGTTTCAAAATGGGCATTTGTTTCAATTAGGCGGTGCGTCTCTGTGCTTTCTTTGAATCTTTCCTGACTGGAAGGGAACGCCAGATGGGTTTGCAGAGCGGGAGCTAGGTCCGACGAACGCGCTCGTGGTATGAGGCGTTCACGGTGGCTCGGGCAAAATCGATTCAAAATAAAACACTATGTGAAGCCAAAAGAATGCAAAAGCTTTCCAGTAGTATTTTTTTGTGTGTGTGCGCGTGTCAGTCGAAAAGCCACGGCTTGCGCCTCAGTGACCTCGTGAAAAGGAAATATGAAAAACTTGTATTTTCAAATCTCGTCGACAATTTGAGGGTCACACAGTGTTGCGTTTTTTCCTCTCCTTCAGTCTTTATAAGGCAATTTTATTTATTTCTCTTTTTTTTGGCTGCTGTATCCAGGAAATTCTTTCACAGAAAGCCAGACCAGACACACACACACAGAGAGACTATTCCCCGCGATGAAACTTGATTAGCGTCTCGTGTCCTGCGGGATTTGTAGCGTTATTCAACAAATCCTGGATTATGATATTCCACAGGCAGCCAGAACGCCGCGTCCTCGACAGGAATAGCAGCCTAATTTCAAATTTAAAAAATACGGGAGAAAGCTTCGGATAAGTAGCCGGAGACCCCGTCCGCCTTGAAACGCTGGATTCTATCCTTCCTTTCCTTGTTTGTGTGACAATCGAGTCCACTTTCTTGTTGCTAATACCCAATTAGGGAGATGATTATTGATCGGGGTGTTGAAAGTTGACCGCTAATCTCCCTTCTCTCAGCAGGAGGCGATCAATAGGTGAGTGTAATGAGCAACCTGGTTTCTCGGTGCTAATAAACAGAATTGGATTTAGGCTGGATACATATTTATAAAACAACGGTTGGAGGAGCTTTTCCAGCGTTTTAATAGAACCGACGTGTCAGACGAGCACAGCGGCCTCTATTCTGACGCTGTTTATTATTTTTTTGGGCACTCATCGACGCCAAAGCCGTTTCTGTTCCGTTGCTTAAACCGTTAGATATCGGTAAAGCTCTGAAGTTCCAGTTGTGGTTGTGCAGCTTATATTAAAAATGTTTAAGACCCTTAGGTGGTTTTAAACAAACTGATTAAGAGCGAAGGCAGGCTAATGCTGCCAAATAGTTACGGAACAGCTTGAGTTTGGCTAATTATTTCCAGAAGGCAACCACCCCCACCCCCATCTACACTTTGTTTTTTCCAACTTTGTGATGATGAAGGTGGCTCATGAATGGATGCATTTGTTGCTGACCCATCAAGGGCAGCGAAACAATCAAACAGAGCGATTGCAGGGGCATTATTGCAGAGAGGAGTTTGCTTTTTCAAGGGCGATACGATTGTTCTTGACATATGGGTCCTGCACCGTTCTTGCCTTGATTAGAGTTAATACCACAGCGAGGCGTCTCTTTTGATGTTTAGTTGCCATTTTGTCTTCATTCTTTTTTTCATTTGTTTGTTTTTTAACTGAGTTAAGCATTTTTTCTTCCAACAAGGGGTTCATTATCTTATTTAAAAACGAATTACAGCTGCAGTAATACATTATTTCATTTTAATAATGGGTCAAACGGTTAAGTGCAATGCGGAGTTGCTTGTTGAGTCCACGAGTAATTATCATCCAACTCTGCAGTTTTCCTCTATGAAGCATCTTTATTTTTGTGTTTTTCTTTTACAACTTCATCGTGCCGGTTCAATCTCAGCTCTCTCATTATCTTTATTTCCAGCGGCAGCCGAGGACTGTTTTTAGCAACGTTACCTGCCCGACACACGAAGTTAGTTATTTCCCCCAGGAGTCGGGGTGGGGGAAAAAAACAAATCAAAAGTGAAAGGAGAGTGAATGTTGGACTTATTCGTGAGGTCACCCGAAAGCACGGCTCCAAATGAATTGTGCCACAACTGCTGGACATTTGAATCAGCGGCTGCAGCATAGCAGCTGCAGCAGTGCTTACAGCCTGTTGCTTTGCCCCCAAATGATTAAAAAAAGAGTCAATTCCTGCAGCGCTGTGATTTGGTTTCTCTCAGGATGTTTCATGAAGAACATGCTTTGAAAAAAAGAAATGACCTGTTTTTTTTACATGCATGGAAAATGCTTGTATCAGTTATTTTGGACACACACTAGCGTTCAAAAGTTTGGGGTCACTTATAAATGTTGTTATTTTTTAAAGAAAAACACTGTTTTTTCAATGAGGATAACTTTGAACAGAGCAGAAATGCACTCTATACCATAGGTGTCAAACGCAAGGCCCGTGGGCCAAATCTGGCCCGGCACCTCAATTTCTGTGGCCCCTCGATTTATTGAGAGATGGAAAAGCAAATAAATGATTAAACTTAATGGAGATGCTCCAGTCACGATTTCAAGGTGCGTTCAGGTGCACCTTGTTAACTCTGAAATCTTCTCTCAATTGGCCACGAAGGTTGTTTAAAACAGGATCGTTTCCAGTTTTCCATTTTCCTTTGTAAGTATACCTGTTTCTTGCTCTTTCACAGCAGTCTGTGAAACATTCAGCATAGCATCGCAAAACCATGGATTCCAATCTTTGAAAAATCCATAAAATAAATGAATAAAATTGTTAATATTGGTTATCTGCATATTCTTGTATGAGTTTCTAAATATCTGTGTTAATTGTTTTGCTGCAGCCTTTTTAACAATTCAATGCTAAAATCATAACAACAATATAACATTATTTCTACATCAGCATAAATTTGAGAGTAAATTTAGCAAATTATCACCACCAACTACTTAATTATCAGTTACAATTATTCCGGCGCTACTTCGAGTGTCGAGGCAATTATCTAATATAATAAGTAGAAACATTTATATGATTTTAACTATCGGCCCTTTGAGGGAAACCATATTGCTGCACTATACATTGCTAATGTGATAAATGACTATTCTTGCTGCAAAAGTCCGGTTTCCTAGTGCAATATCTACATAGGTGTATAGAGGCCCCATTTCCAGCAACTATCACTCCAGTGTTTTAATGGTACAATGTGTTTGCTCATTGCATCAGATGGTTAATATAATAACATTTTTATTAATTTTACAACTCATTGTGGTAATTATAAGTGGGACTAAATTGTCTGGGTGACCCCAAACTTTTAAATGGTAGCGAATGTCAATACTTAGTTTGTGTGATGATTAAAAAAACTCAGTCCTTCCAATCACAAAGCCGTTTGCCCCTTACATCAGATTGTTTTTAATCCTCTAAACTGTGCAACAGAAATGCATATCAATGGTCACATCTTCGCGCCGTAAACAGATATTTACAAGTCAACACTTTCAACTGGGTTAGCTTACGCTTTTCCCTCCCTTTTAAAGTTTGGACTTTCATCACTCGCCGACATCAGTGGAGAGTCTTTAGGTAGACTCTTCTGCGAAAACTTTGCCTCCTCATTTGCAAAGCTGGGTTAAGCTTATGTAAAAGAGATGCATCCCGTGTACGTCGGAGGCCCCGAAACAAACACCCCCCCCTCCCGCCTCCCCTCCCCTTGACAGACGAGTGACAGCTATTTAAATGCAAACTGTCATTAACAAACACAACCCTGCGCGACACCTGCTTTAATCACGGCAACAAAGGCGCAGCGAGTGGCCGAGTAGGAGCCCCCTCACTCTGTGATATTCAAATGACGGGGCGGTGCAACACACAAAAACAACAACATCAAAGAATAGACTGCGCGGGGAGAGAGATATGCAGCACTACGTGCCTCCCACCACCACTGTTAATCAGCTTCATTTTTAAAGTGATTAAAGTAAGAAGGGCTGAAAGTCACTAAATCGCTTACCCTTAGAATTGTATGAAATTACAGAGCTTTACTTTCTTTTCTTTTTTTCTTTTCCTGCAGAGATTTATGCAGCGCACTATTCCATTCTCTTCATGCAACATTCATAGTGGCTTTTGGGTAATTGTTTGAGACCACCTTATGGGGGGAGATATATTATTACCAATGATTACTGCCCGCATCAAATCGTCAATTTCTGCAGCGCTTTCAGTAATATTAACAGGACAAACAGTTCCCGAGCAGCATATTCTGAAATTATGTGAAGCCTTTTTCTTTTTTTCTCTCTTTTTTTTTTTCTTGGACTGTGGCCTGATACGTCTTGGGTTGTTGTTGTTTCTTCTCCGGTCATGATTTAAATGAGGAAGTTACTGGGCTGTAACATCCCGCATGGCCGCCAATGCCTGGGCATTTGAAACTAATGCATGGCATTTGTTTTGATTAGTTTTTTTTTTTTTTTTGGCCTTTTTTTTTCTTTTTTCTTTTTCTTGAGGAGCTACTGTGAAACATTTAGAAATCCGGAGAGCTGTATGCAAAACAATTTCAGTCTCTCTGTTCTACTACACACATGCACAACCTGCTATATTACAGGTTCAACTGAAGAAAATGTAAGTAAATATTACTGACCTATTGTCCTTTTAATTGTTCAGTGGTGTGTATCTCCTTGTACAAATAATAAAGGGAGCATAAACATCCACCAAATGATATGCAACAGTTTTTTTGCACATCTGGAAAGAAAATATGAAGAAATTCCACCTTATGCATTCACTTTTCTACAGAAAATGATCAAATCTGCAACCGCATCAGGTTGATCCCCATCAAATGCTGTTTTGATGCTTTTAGTTTTAAATAGACATCTTAGAAATTAAACACCCTCTGTACGTTCACAGACCGAGTGATGTACTGTATCACTACAATTCCGCATGCCTGCGCATGCCAGCTAGGTACCACATTTGATTCGAATGCGTCACTGATCGTACTAATTCTTGAAGTGAATCGTACATCTGGACGACAGAAGACGTGTGCACGGGTATCGGTCGCATCACTACAACTTTGGAACCGATGTAACAGTGATTATTAAACATCTGGTACAAGTAGCGGAGAGAATAAATCAGCAGCCACTCCGACTAATCAAATTTAATCACACACGCAGCCTACTGGATATAATTAATGGACACCGCATATCACATATATCTACTTCAATCTGCTATGAATTGTATCCGATTGCATCCACCCTAAATGAAATTACAAAAGTATTATCAACACAATGCACTTAAAGAATTAGAGAAAAATACCCCTTGTGAGTGATATATTATACTACGTTATAGCATTGGACTGTTAAATGCGATGTATCCTGCATGTATTCTGGAGCTCAACTGGAAATTCTTGCCATTATTTACCGTTTATTTTACACCGACCCTTCATGCAGGACCTCAGTTCAGCTTCTGTCTGAAACAGATGTTCCTTTAAGGCTCTAAGGGACGACTGTTTGAGGACATGCGCAATTAAACTGACATTGAATATTGGCCTTAAACAGTTATTTAAATGTAACCATCTGAGTGGTTTAGAGGGACAAAGAAATACTTTTAGTGGAAATGTGAACAACTCATCTGAGACAAGATAAGAGGCCTCGACCACCATATCATTTTTTTTTTTTTTTAATAAGGGATCACAAGAGAAATGATCGGGAAGCACATGGTATAATCTTTGCAAACTTACCACACGAAAAGAAAATAACAACCACAGCTGTTAGGTAAATGCAGTGGAATGAAAGTCATATTTCCCTCTAAAATGTAACAGACGTACAAGTACCTCAAAGTTGTACTTAGTCCTTGAGTAAATGTACTTTCCACCACTGCTTTCTTTTTTTTTTTAAACTCTGCATTAGTAATTTGGCCCTGGGCTTTGCATATTTCAACACCTCAAGCTTAAAACACTTCCCCATGCTCCTTGTAAAAACTCTTCACACTATAAGATTAGACCTTCAGTGTTCACAGAATGCCCGAGCCATGACAGTGAATGATGGCTTTATTTAAAATCATAATACTTTTAATAAATGAAGTACGGGCTGCACTGTGAACTCGTACGATGTGATTAAATACTCAAGTCTCTTGTTAATTAGATTCCTTCAGGTGTTAACCGCAAATGCCAAGCCTCCCAAAACTCACTGGCAGTGAAGTCTGAACGAAGACAGCAGGCTGTAAAGAGGCAGCTGGCTATGTCAGGAGCAAAAAAAAAAAAAAAAAATCCTTTTTATTGGCCCATGAAGCTTATGAAGCATTGATCAGATAAGGATTTGGAGCTTTTCCTTTCCGACAGATGTGCGGAAATCCACCATATCCATTTAACAACACAATCTGGTTGACATTTAGGCAGGGATCCAAAGGAACCTGTGCGAGTGACTTTTCAAAGCCATCGATCTGTACTTGTTTTAACTTCATGATGATTGTAATTAAGATTTTTTTTTCTTTTTTCATTTGTGACAATCCCAGCAGGCCGACGGCGCCTTGCATGAACAGTTGATAACATTATACTGCAAAGCTCCAGGGCTTAAGTGGATCACCGCTTCTTTCCTTTGGCGACAACAAACTCACAATTACAAAGAAAGACATGATACAAATCCATATATCAGGAGATTTAGATGTTTCATTTGTCTCTATGGTGTCTTTTTTTTTTTTTTTTTGGGGAGCGATTAAAAAAAAATAGGTAGCGTACGCTATTCTGTTTATTCCTCAAGCGCCTGGACATGAAAATCAAGCATTTATATTGCGAGCAGCATCCTGGGTGCATATGAAATAATAAATAGATGCGTTCTTTGGGAAGCATCGAGTGACTGTGAATATTAACAGCTCTGTGAGGGGGGGAGCTATTTTTGCAGACCTTTTTGCAGCGTGCGTTGTTCACGGCATTGTTCTCAATGCCGTGAACGTCATTTAACTCCTCTCGCCCATTCCCTTCAGCCCTGAGTGAGATCCTTTGCACCCGCGCGGGCGTCTGCGTCGCATTTTGACGTGATAGCCGGCGATGGCCGGATGCACGGGGAGCGGGAGGCGCTTTAACTCAACCACCAGCAGGGGTTGATATGCGGTCCCGGCTGATCCAGGTTTATTGTGGTTATGAATATTAATGTTGAATTAATATTATATCACGTTAACGATTGAGCAGGTGAGGCCTAAAGTGACTTCGGCAGCGAGGTCTTCCGCATGAGTAACTCTGCAGTTTGACATAGCCGATGAAACAGAGCAGGGCGCTGAACACCAGCTATAAGTCATCTGTTGGGTTCGGGAGAATATCTGCTTTATAACACTGTCTTTATATTCATGACTCCCTGTTTTTTTATTGGAAGAAATAGAACGTTGAAAACTAATTCTTTCCCAACTTCTCTGATAAATCCTTGGTCACAAGCAGCTGTGTTTGTTCTTCATCCGTACACCTCCCACATACCCAGGCCTTGGGTCTCAACCTTGGCTGAATTTGTTCTGACTTTTTTTTGGCTTGTGAAAACCGCTCAGATGCAGCTGATGATTGCTGTTGGGGGGGGAGGGGGGGGCGCAGGACATGTGAGGCGCCTCGCGGCTAAAAGGAAATAATAGATTTTTGCCTACAAGGTTAGAAAGAATGAACTCTGGAAACCTACACAGGCCCAGTTGTGGGCCAATTAACGCTGTTTATTCGGGAAGGAACCTCTCGGCTCGTTTAACAGTTTCCAGAAATTAGTGCGAATCCATCAAGCACAAACACTGTCAAACCGTCTAAATGTGTGGAAAGCCTTCTGCCTTTATATCCGAAACGTTCAAATCACAGGAACTGTTTACATAATCAGAAAATGTATTTTCTTAAAAACAGCGCGTGCGGCTATTAACATAAAACTGATATTTTTAGCTCCCCGCCTCGTCTCATACCTAGAAAGCCAGTGTGACTTCCAGCTGGAATTAGAGAAGTTACTTCACGATGCCATCTCCTGTGACGCCTATTTATACTTTTGAGCAACATATATTATTAAGCATCAAAGGGTTTCGTCAGCGTGTTTATAATGCTTTTATTTATTTCATCGGGTGGCGCATTTCATTATTTGAGTGCAAAAAGGGAAGTGGGAGTTCTCCTGTCTCGAAACATAAAAGAAAATATTAATAACTGTTTCATTACTGGTCACTTTGCATGGCGTTTTGGGTTTATCCAAATCCCTCCTGATTGCCTGAGCCAAACGCAGTGGTAAGCAGATAAACACACATCTTTTCAAACATAATTCACTGCATTAAGAGACTCCCTCTCTGAGTGCTGCAGGTGAGCCTTTTTACCTTTTGTTTTAATTTTCTGTGATGGATCAGCTCCTAAGAACGATGAATCACAGCTGAAGTGAAAGCTTGTGTGAATCCGCTCATTCCCTGTTCTCAACTGCTCAGCGTTTGCACTGTCGCCTAAAGCGGGTTGTTGGAAAAAAAAAAAGCAGCCGCGCTCTGTCTATGAAATGTTGGTTTTATTTAAACATTTTCATTTACCAAACTCCTGTAGCGCAAATAGGGGGAAAACACACCAGGCGCTTTAATGATATAATCACAGATAAAAATATATGAAAGTGTTTATGTGTAACGCTTGTGAAGCAATTTACATGCTGTAATCTGTTTCAGTGCAATCGGTTGTAACTTAAAACCGACTTTCAGCGACAGCCTGTGGAATGACTTTCAGTGTGTAGGGCCTGGTGTAGCAGAATGTGCATGCTCCCATGTCCCGCCGCCACCCTCAATGGACGAAAACGGCGTCTACCGCAATGAACACGGGGTTATCCGACTGAAACGCCATGCAGATATTAGCTCTCCACCTAATGAGACAGCTAGGAGGACGACCACACACACAAACACGATGGAACACACTTGCAATAATGAGTCTCTCGTTCCTGAGCACACACACAGACACACACACACACACAGTTAAAATACATATATTTCCTCAACAAACGGGCTGCAAACAAGCACCAGAGTGATCGTGGGTACATAGCTTACCGCTCTTTGATTAGCAATGATGGTAAATTAGTCCAGAAGTGTAATCCGGCCACTCACAGACCAGTCCCACAGGGTCAAATGTGTGTGAGTGTGTGTTTTTTCTCTGTGTGTCTGAAGCAAATTAGAATAAGTATGTAATTGCTACAGCAGGGTGGTGTATGAGTAGGATAAAGTGGAAAACACATCACCTATATGATAAAAATAATAATAATAATATTGCGCTGCTTCAAGTGCACTTGTGAACAGGGCCGCTGACTGATTGGCCAGGATCATCGCAAAATACTCTGCTTTTCTGATTTTCTTTTAATAAAAAAAAAAAAATTAAAGGAATTTGTAAACCTCAAACATTGTTAACATCAACAGACATTTTATTTTAACATTTTAACATTTATTTTTAGTCTACAACTGGTTTTCTACTTCTGACATTCTAATATAAGCCCAATATAATATAAGCCCTCTGCCAAAATGACTTCTGAACTGTTGTCACCAGATATGATGTAACACTGATGTAGGCGTTTGGGATATGGTTGCGTTTTATTTTGAAAGGTGACGGAAGATTTATGTTGAAACTGTCTGGTGCCATGAGATTGATGCGATTTAGAAAAGGAGTCTGTGAAGAATAGACTTGCTATGGATTCTGGGAACTTGCTGATCTGGTCCATAGTGCTCTTGGTGGCAATTATCTCATTGAATTTAATGGAGGCTATTTGCACCTGTGATCAAGGCTCAGCTGTTTTGCAGGGCTTCCCCTCCCGGTTGAAATTAGGCTTGAGCATCTAAACATCTCAAAAACACGAAATCTGAAACATGTACAACTGGCAGCACTGTAGGTTGAAGTGCATTACATATAGAGGCTGAGAGCTGAAATGGATTGCTGCTGTGGAACATGTAGAGCACTAGGACCCAGCAGTTTCAGGAAGGCTGTAAAAGGGAAAATCTCAAACTGTTTGACCTTTTCTGTTTGGAAGCTACATGGTCACTCAGCCATACATTAGATTGTCTCAGGCTGTGTCCACAGTATCATGGTATGTTTTAATTCAAACCTTCTATGCAACATTTGAACGTTTGAAAGCCACATGGTTACCAAAAGTTTGATTTGATTCTTCCATTCTTATATTCAGCTATACTAATTTAACTATAAAATAATGCCTTTGTGAATTCTAATGATGAAATACTACCTATCCCGTCCTAGAAATAGTTTATTCCTACCACATGCTCAAGTAATAGTTGACTGGGGAGAGGTGATGAAGAGGAGGAATAATAACCTTAATAATAGATAATTATAATACATAGCCTGCTGCTGAAGTTCTTCAGCTATTGTTTAGCCATCAGTGGTTTCATTTATCTGAAACCCTGGACCAGAAAAGTTGTACATTTAATAAGGAAATATTACAGTGAAAAGATAAACAGTTGATGATAAATTAGTAAATGTGTGCCAAGAACAAAGGAAAATCAAAGAGAAAAAGAATAGTTTACAAATTAAATAAACTAGGAAGGGGGAAAAATGAATGGAGCCTTGTTTATACCCTTTGTGGTATTATTTAACTAACTCTAATATTTATTTTCTATTGAGCTATATTTTTGACATTTCAGGCTACATACAATGTAAACATGTATGCATGTGAGCTTAGAAAAATCCAATCTAATAAAATAACCTGAAAGAAGCAGGAGTGAACTATGTAATCATCATTGGGAGCTGCTGCTTGGGGGACATCGAGTCAGATTTATGGGAGATGATTTAGGAGATAAAACCAGGATGTGCTACATTTTGGCATGTACATATCCATTTATGTAATTAACTGGGAGTGCTCCCGTTAGTGGCAACGGTTAATAAGCTCCAGTGGGAACATGGGGAGGCAGGTGAACCCTTGGCCCCAGAGATGTTAAACACAGATGAATAGATGCCATAGCACACACACAGCCTAGTAAATCAGATAAAACGAGCAGAGGAACAAGACGCAAATGGGCCTCACGGTAAAAACTCAATATCACATACTGTAAATGGACAGACCTCTCATAGATATTGGAAACTGGTAACCTTGCCACTTTGAGCTCACCTCTTCTAATGCTCATACACTCACTGTACATTTACAGTCTTTACCTTCTTGGTGTCCGTTTGAGCCATCAAAACCTTTATATGTGCAGGCCGGCCATAACGGGCAGTTGGCTAAATTAATGTAGCCAATAATTTTAATAGCTCTGGTAGCAAGACAGTGAATTATGTAGTCATCTGTGCCATTTCTAATTGCTACATACTGAAGCTGGCCATGACTTTAGGCAAACTATTGTGGCTTCAGATTAGAGTCCTAAGAAGCTGAAAAGAAAATACAAGGTCACACATTTGATGATCTGGAGGAGAGGCCCTGACCTCATGACATGTTTACATCTTAAACGATAAAGCTTGCACGAATAGATAAATGGAATAGATATAGATTTTGCACAGCAAGGTGTACTGAGGTTTGACAAAACAGCGTAAAGCTTGACCCATTTAAAACATGTACTTTGTGATATATTCCTTTGAGATGCATTCCTTTACTGCTGCCTCCAGCTTTTGAAAGAATCCCGAATGGCTGACTTTTTTTCTTTTTTCTCTCTGTGGCGTAGAGTGCAAAGTAAAGACATTGAAACTAGCAGCAGCAGAGGGCCCTTAGCATTTACAGCGCTTTCAGCGTTTCAAAAACTACGCATTTGTTTTATGAGGTTGGCACCATTTCTAGAGTTTTACTCTTATACTGTCTCTCAAAAATTACGTTTATATATTTCTAATTTGTAATGTCAAATACATTTTTTGAGAAATGTGCAGAGCACAGCGTCGACAGCATTGACGTGAAGCACAAAAGATGTTTAACGTTCTAACATTATAATCGTGTTTCAGTGGAGTTGTAATGAGTTGACGTCACACATGAACTTCATGCCTTACTGTAGTGATGGATGGAGTGAAGATGGAGAGAGACTAAAGCATAGATAAGTGTAGATCAGTTGAAATAAATGCATCGGAATTACAAGTGTGTAGCTTTCACATTCCCAATTTAAAATATTTAAACCTGTAGTGTGTGAGTTTACCTCTATCTGTTGGCAAGGAGCATGTATTATACCCTCAATGAGATTTTTCTATTTACCTTCACCAAGGAGGTTATGTTTTAGCCGGCGTTTGTCTGTCTGTCTGTTTGTTAGTAAAATACCTCAAAAAGTTTTGGCCAGGTTTTTGTCAACTTTTCAATGAATGTTGGGAATGGTACCATTTACAGATAATTAAATTTTGGCAATGATTTTAAAGAAATCCTGGTTTCTGTATCACTTTGAATTTTTTTGATGTTTGGTAACATTGAGGGGTCAAAGAGGGGTCATCATCCCCCCCCCCCCGGTGGTGATATATCTTGCACCTGCATAGCTTAATTTCTTTGGACACTACACCAGAGACACAAAGAGAAGACTAAAAGTCTTTCCATGCTTTGATATTTTTCATTCCACCATAGTGCATGTATTCAATAAATATAGGACGACGATGTTAGGTGGGAGTCACAATATGCTTGGCGGAGGTCTGCGCTCTCGGAGTGCTTTTCTAATTTAAAAAAAAGCTGCTGTGTTGCAGTTCGCTGTAAAACAGTGGAGAATCTGCCACAAAATGACCCATTTCGTTAGCAAAATATGATCCAGTTGCTTTGAGAACATATGAAGAGCCTAGAAGAGCTGTAAGATTACATTATTTATCCACAATCCTTGTTAGCAGAGGGCTACCTGGAGAATTACAGTTATAGTGTTAACTGGGGGTGATGGGCTTAATGAGCATCAGGGGAACTAAAACTGGCTTGGATGCTACAGATATTGATTCATGCTTTTTTTTTCTTTTTTTTGCGATGAGCGGATATTACAGAAACTCAAAGGATGTGAACAGTTTGCAGAAACAATTAGTATCACCATGTGTGACAGATATGTTCAATAAAATCTTTCTTTATTATGTGGACATAAAAAAATGTATTGCTGTCATCTGCATGTTGAAAATATTTGCCGTAAATTTGTAGTGTATAATAAATTCTAGGAGAATGGGCTTGTTTTCTTAGGTCAGTAATATAATATGAAGCCTTTAATTAAAGTATACACTGTGGCGCTAATGCACAGAGGTTTATTTGCAGGCTTATATATTCTTTCCAAACCATACCGCCGCCATATATCATTAGGAAGTTATTCTGTGCACAAATGCACCGGAGAGAATGGGGAAATAATTAAACTGTTTGATGCCAGAAATATCCATTTAGATTCACAATCCAAGACAACAGAGCTGAGACTGTAAAGAGAACTGAGGAGAAACGCGTCGTGACTGCGATGCTGAACGTAGTTCACATTTTGATTGAATTATATCTCTCATTTATATATGATTTTCATTTAACCTTTTTTTAAAGCAAATTGCAGCCAACAGGTTTATTTCTACACATACTGTGAGAACATATCCATGCATAGCTAATCATAAAAAAAAAAAAAATGAAGCCCTATGACGACAGATTTCTTATGTACTTCCAGCCACTTTGCATAATGCAGCTCACAGTTATCTTGCTATTTTTATGACCTTTGTAATTATAAAATAATGGGTTGAACTTCTCCGGTGCAACGAATCTTCACTTACACTGTCTTAATAATAAAATAGATTCCTGTAATAACGCCATAACAATGCACTTATCAGAAAAGTGTCCCTCATTTAAGTTGTCCCTAATTGTGTAGAGTTATGGTCTATTAGACACAGTCTAGAATAGCTGCACCTTGCACTTTTATGAAGTGCAGAGACGGGAAAGGGTGTGTGTGTGGAGGAATGCTTTTCATGCTGTTTTTTATTTTATGAGCTTTTCGGTAACTTTGGGCGAGACAACCCCTAGCCCTGCCCTTTAACTTCCACTATATATTCCTATCATTTGAATAATGAAACTCCTCATGTTTTGCCTTTTAGCTGTGCTCTTGTACATAGTCGTGCCGGAGACTGCTTGGATCACCAGCGGTTGTCACAAAGGACTTCACTGCACAGTGGAGGCAAGAAATGGATTTTTTTGTTGTTTTTTTTTTTCTCCAGCAATGTCACCTTGATAGAATCACAGGAGCGGGGATCCGAATTTCTCAGGGAGCCTGTACCGAGTTGTCTTTTGAGCACTTTGATACGGCATGTCATGTTAGGTGTTAGCTTACAATAAGACTTCCCGAATCACAAAAAAGAAACACGTTTTCTAGCTCCAGGTGTACCGAAGCTGTTCGCCCCCTAAGCAGCAGCCGGATGAGACGCTCTCCCCGATGACCGTTAATGCAGAAGCAAGAAATATCATCTAAGTTATGTGCTCTTATTTCAAGAACACGGCTCCCGATTTACATATCCTCCCGCTGCAGGAGTCCCTTCGGTGGTGTTTGGATGATTTGCACGCCGATACAATTTCACAGATTCATAGTTGTTCCAGACATTCAATAAAACAAGAGTCCAATTGCTTCTCCAGCCCCTCTTGCTCCCCCCATCTCCCCCCGTCCCTCAGACCGCTCGTCTCCCGCTCTGCAGCTGTAATTAACAGCAGCGTTACATCTGGTGAGATACTGCAAGCTATGTCAGAAAATTAGGCTTTGGAATAATGAGGGTTGAGGGACATGTACTATGCTGCTGGTCTGTGGCGCTGCATTAAAATCAAAGGACTTTCACAGCTAATTGGAGAGGGGTTAAACTGCTTGGCTGCCTCGCCCCCGTCCCGTGCTTGCCGTCCAAACCCGCCCCCAGGACATGAATGCTTCCTTCTTTACTGCAATTTGCTGTTTCATTTCCCTACCAAGAGATGCTTTCTTTCCCTTCTTTACAAATGGAGGGAGTAGTTGTGGTAGTGAGACACTGTTGAGATACCTTTTGGCTGCACTCTGCACGGGGCCAATTCCAACTACAAGCAATTACTACTCGTTATAATTCTTTTTCTTCCTCTTCTTTCTGAGACGGGATAGGCCGCCGTTGTGTTCTTTTGAATGGTCACCAATTACCTCAATGTCCTCGCAATACACCATAGGATACACACAGCATAAATCAATGCACTGTTCCTTCATTTCAGTCAACCGGCGCGTACACTCACACGAGTGGAATTAGCGCAGCACGAAGGAGGAGACTCCCCCCACTCATGGCGGTCCCCCGGTTATGATGATGGCATCAGCGGCATGACACTGTATAATGAGCACAGACATGGTCCGACGCTCAGAAGAAAATACACAGGCTCTCAATTGTTGTTTGAGCTTGTGCAGCGCGGCCGCATGCTATACCGGCATCGGTATACCCAGACAGCGGCTAATTGCAAGTCAGCTGTTGTATTTATGTATGAACTTAAGCAAAAATTATGCTCTTTGCTTATGAAAGCAAAATGGACGTTTTCCACGATTAAACAAGCTCGTGTTTGTTTGCTGGACAGTGTAGCCACATATCCAGAAAAAATGCCATTTGTGCTTAATTACCCTGATGATAATAACGCATAATAACTAATATTAAAGGAGATCGGCCCCACAGGATCATTAACCACAGTGGAAAAAAAAAAATCACTAACTAAGCCTAATGACAATGTAGGAACATGGTGATTATGCATTATTCATAAATGGTATGTTAGCAGATGTTGATACTGTTGTGATATTATTTAAACTACAAGGAATATCACAATTAAATATAAGTTTTCAACATACAAATGTTATTTTCTTATGAACCAAAATAATTAGCATGTATTTGTATATCTTAACTGTTGTTGGTGGTGATATCTAAGAAAATGTGGTTTTAGTAATGACAACTAATGCAAGCTAAACAACTGAAAAAAATAAAGATAGATCATACAAAGAGTTTAAAGGGATAGTTCAACATATTTGAAAAATCAGCCATCATCATGATTCCCATAGTTGTAGCAATAGGTGCTTTATCGATTTTTGTCGATACAAGCTGTTTCCAGACCAGCGGAGCAGAGCTACAAGCCACTCAACTACTACTATGAGGGTAATGATATTTTTTGGTTTCCCAAAACTCAGCAAATACACAATCCATCAACTCCTAAATGCTGTGGTGGATGAGCTGTAACCTGCACATTCACCTCGCTATGAAACAATAATGGTAACATCATGACAAGAAGAAAATATGCAGGACTACTTTCTTCAGTAAGACAGGGCTGAGTGACACAGTCTGTACACCTCAGGCAGTGCCGGCGATGCCCTTTTGTTTTGTTGACAGAAGTAGCTGCACTAAATGTACGCTTTTAAGATCACTCCGCCGAGCAGCCGTGTCTGGGGTGTGAAGAGTGTGAACTGTGAAAACGGTACAGTTATTATCTCATAGTGTGGTGAACGTGCAGGTCACCACTCATCCATCACAACGTTTGGGAGTTGCTGGATTGTGTATTTGCTGAGTTTGATGCAGGAAACCAAAAAATACCATTAGCCGTGTAGCAGTGGCTGAGCAGCTTGTGGCTCTGCTCCGCTGGTCTGGAAACGGGTTGTATCAACAAAAAAAAAAGGTAAAGCAACTATTAGGATGACTATGGGTGAATTTTGAGAAATGTTGAACTAATTTATTAAATGCTATCAGAGCTTAAATGCAAAAAAAAAAAAAAAAACAGTCTACAAACCATAGTGTTACCATAGTTTACATTATCCTAATTAATAAAGTACAACTAATTCAGTTTGGACCTTTGGACAATCAGGCACTTTACAACCAATGCAATATCTAGGACTTGTATTACAGCATATTAATTTAACTGAACAGTGTATATTCTGCAGATTATAATTATGGATATGTCTGTAGTCTATATTCTTTTTTTAATGTATTTTTTATATTTGACTCAGACTACTTTTTATTGTATTTAAATCCACATTTAAGTATATATGTTTCTCTTATGTAGCTCATTATTGTTTGTATTTTGTGATTTATGTGAAGTGGTTGCTGTTACACTAATTTCCCTTTGGGATTAATTAAGTAGTCAAGCTATCTATCATCTATATATATTAATGCATTTCAAAAAGTCTCATAAATCTAAGGAAGTTTAGGTTTTGCATGAATACATTTTTTTCGTACCTTTTTAGAAAATGCTAAACATCATATAATATGCCCAAAGGACCCATTTACTGTCTGATTTTACATCTCAATAGTAATGAAAAGTAAAGTTTCCATTTTTATTTCTGTCTTTAGAACTGGTGCACAGACACTGACTTAACGCTCATGTACTGTAACATACAGACTACTTTTAAATGGCTGATATGCTGTTTGACTTCTATGTTGCTTCTTGAACACATTTGCACACATTACACTAACACTGTTAGATCTATAGAAGCACACTTGTAATTTACTATGCAATGTAATAGATTTTTTCCCGCTTTTGCTCGTGTGGACAAGAGCCTCAGCTGTCATTGTCAGTCATTTACCGAATGCACAATGGGTCTCGACAGATGGAAGAAGCAAATTAATTCAAGTCTGATATTAGAATTTGAAGTGTTAGCATCTTGCAGCATGAAAGAGCTACATTCTAGGAATCTACTTATTTTCCTGGAAATGAGTTGGAAGATGAACAATTCAACACAAATGAACAAGAAACTCGTTTGTTTGTGTTTTTTTCAATCATTTTCCGATACATGAATAAGACCAGCGCGTAATCAAAGCACTGAGAAATAAATTGTGATGTGAAAATGAAACATTTTTCAGATATTTCAAATGTATTTCAAACTATATATATATATATATATATATATGTGTGTGTGTGTGTGTGTGTGTGTTTTTATTTTATTTTTTTTATTTTATTTTAAAGAAAATTTTCGAAAGAAGCCCAACATTTTTCTTTTTTCCTGCAAAAAGTATCATTTAAAATGTGTTTTTTTTCTGTACATAAACTTTATTGAAAACATCACATATTTCGGTTGTAACTGCATAGATTAATTTACACTTTACCACTCCAGTCTCTCTTTTCTGCTCCTGAATGAGGTTCCAAGTCCAGACAGACAGACAGGGAGGGAGACGGCTGCTTTGCGTGGTCCCAGAGGGAGAGTGTGAGGTTCTATACAAGCTCAAGCTGCCTCTCTTCTCACAGGTTTTCTGGTTGCAGTCGATGAGGCCAGAGGAGGTAGAGAGGCCTCCCTGCACAGACTCCAAATGATGCCATTCACCAGGAATAGGAGTTCATTTAAAATGTGTGATTCACATTGACTAGGACAATGGCACCTAATAATATAATATAATATAATATAATGCATACACATCTGTGGAATAGAGCTTATTTTATTTGATTGAAGTTCAACTACACTTTCCCTTTCATTATTTTGCAGTGAATATCAGTTCAAAGGCTCCACGTTTTCTATTCACGTTCAACAGATCAGTCTTTAAAAGGCTCGTTGGAATGTTGTCACATAAGAAACATGTCCTTGGAGTTTTCAGTCTTCAGCTATTTGAACCAACAGTTACATCAAGGTAAATTCAATGATGATAGTGTAATCAACATTTGATAATGCAGGTAAAGTAGTTGATGGTAACAATGGTTCACACATCTCCTTGTATAATAAAGGGGTAGCTTGTACTGATGACTATGCAGTACTATGCACTTAAATGCATCAAAGATGGGGAATCACTGATATGAGTATCTTGGAACCTTGGCACACCACTAAAAACCCCCTTTTCATATTATTCTTATCATATTCATCTGGGAAAACGGTCTTCTTTACAACCTTTGAACATGATCTGGTGAGCCACATCCAGCATATGGAGAGAGCTTCCTTTGGTCTACCATCAGGGGATGTATGGAAACCGGTTTATGTCTGGGCTAAAAGAATGAAGATCCAACACCCATATGGTGATGCAAAAAAAAAAAAAAACATCAGTGGGGAAGACTGGCTCCTAGCATTCTTGAAGAGGAATCCATGCCTCTGTCTGAACCCCACAGGCCACCAAACTTGCGTGGGCAGTAGGCTTCAATACAGTAAAAGTGGGCAAATTCTTTGACGTTCATGAAAACATGCTTCAGAAGCTGACCAACATATGTGGAGCATGGATCAGACAGGAGTCCTAAATGTCCAGCCTGTGGTGGCAACAACAGGGACTGAAAGAGGATCTAATGTTACAGCCGAGTGCATGATAAATGCGGTTTGTTCCACCGATGTTTACCTTCCCATTATCCTGCCGAGAGGGGCACCACCTGCAGGAAGACTTTCAGATTCCAGTTAGATGAATAGTTTCCTATTTGTGGAATGGCTCACCCATTTATGCTATGTAACAGGGACATTTTTTCACCATTCAACCTGCTCCACGCACCCCCAAGGCTGTACCACATACCATGCATCCTACTCCACACACCGCCCACCACCCACCAGGCTGCTGGAGAGCTTGTGCCTGGCAAGACAACTGAAGTGTCCTTTTCATATTTCAGAGGCTAGCTACATGTTTTATCAACATCGCTATTTATAAAGTTCAACTCTGTTTTCTGTCCATCCGGTGCTGAATATTCATTGTCAAGTCCCATCCTGGCACTCTCGCCTTCAGCTGAAGTTGTAGCACGAAAATGCCCCCGAAAAAAAAGAAGGCTGAGTCAGCAGCGGCGCCTGCAGCCTCGCCCTTCGTGCTCTAGAGGAGAAGGCCAATGGCAAGGAAACCTTGAATGCTCAAAAAGGTTGTGTGGCTTTGCAGTGGCTAAAGCTGCGCTATTCACAAGGCAGGGTGAAGCGCGCTGGAAACGGCACTACCAAGCAATTAGCATGTCAGCCTTTGCTATATGCACCTATGTAAAAACCAAAAAAGTCCCCTTTCTATACAAAGAAGCAAAAAAAAAAGTCTAATTCACAAAGATCAGCACAGATAGCCACACAGTGTGAAATTATTACAACTCCGTAAGGTCGGTGGTAATGGTCTCTCTCTCCCTCTCTCTTCTCTTCAATCTTGTGAGGGATTGAATGGTATAGAATTGATATTGAATGATATCAAATCTTCAGTCAGACACGTCTGTATGGGGTGGAAGGCTTATCTCGGACTTTCGGCTCGAAAATTAAAAACAAAAAAAAATATGACGGCATTGATGGAGCTCAGGATTCATCTATACGGCTTTATTACAAACTATTCCAGTTGTGAGTCTGCGTGTAACCGCTGATCTGTGTAGGTGTGTAGCAGGACAGAGGACATTTTATCATTTTCAGTCTGGAGATTCACTCAGTGTTTTAGCTGCTGTGTTAAAGCTGTAGCCAGATTCAACCCTGGAGGAAGCTGAATATTGTTGCTGAACAACATTAAGATTGAGACATCAATATAAGATGTTTTAGACCTGCCTGAGTCACATTAATAGATGTGTTTTGAAATATGACATGTCAATAGATTATGATTGACTAAAGTGGTCTGTCAAGGCAAGTAATCTCACCCACTGAAACCAAATAGGCCAGACTGATATGTAGAGCAAACACAGAATCAGGATTGTTTTAACCAGGTTATCTTTTTTTATCTTTCTATTTGATTAGACCTTTTCACAGCAACCATTTTGACATGAAATAGTAGGTAAACACACGAGAACAGAACCTGAATCATTGTTTTTAAAAGAATAAACCCCTTACGCCAGCCATAAGAGTTAGCATTTTTTTCTGATAAAATTGTAGTATGCTATGTGTTAATTCCTCTCTAAATGGGTTATTCAAGCATATTTCTTGTACATATTACATTGATATTCACATATGCATTTGAAAAGAAAATGGATATTGTTTTGAGAGCTGGCGTCTTACCCTGGTTTACCCTACAATCTCCACATGGGCTCCGAACCTCATATTCACCCGATGAAAAAATGATGGTTGTAAAAGCAGCCTGAGCAGACCACAGAAATTATCACAAGACCCATCGGAAATTTGTCTGTGAGTGCAGAATCAAAGCCATAGTCATTTACTGTATGGTGGTCATTGGATTAGTTTCTTTTTTTTTCAAATATCCATTAAAATAGAGTGAAGAATGAACAGGAAAAAAAAATATGACAAAAAGGCGGCAGCATCTGCAGTAACTCAAATCTGCATTCTGTCTCAATAATGAAATTTGAGAGAAAGCCCTTGAGAGATTAGGGATTCCCCTTTGCCAACGGGTGTTTGTGAAATGAAAGGGTTTCAAAGAGAAGAGGCCTGGGGAGGGGTGGAGAGGCAGGGCAAGAAAAACAGCCAAAGTGTAATCTTGAGATGGAGGGAAAATGTTTGGATTCTCTCTGCATTTGCACGCTGGGGTTAAGGGGACAATGGATCAGGCTGATTTCTACATTGTAAATGTATTAGAGTGAAATCCCCCAACAGAGGAGTGCTGCATCAGGATCAAGACTTAAACAATGTCGCCTTGCCTTTATCTCGCCGCCACACTCTCCGACGGACCTGCTGGAATTGACTCGCAGTCTGTTATTCCCAAAAGCGTGAATCACAAACAGCTCTCTCCCATTCAAGTGCAACTTCATTACCACTTGAAATATGCTCAGACTCGAGTGTAGGTTATTCTACTCGTATTCCTTGGCTTGTTTGATAGTTGCATCATTATTTATTTTACATAGACACTGTTGCGTAATTTGGTAACATTACCTCCTTCTGCATCAATAAAATGCTCGTTGACGATGACCCCTGGACAGTCACCAGTGACCTTCAGCTATGATAAAACATCAAACTGAAGCATCTGAGAAGCAAATTGGTGGGAAGACAGGATCTTCCATTCACCCTCTGTACAAATTCAACTAAAAGAACACTTGTTAAAAACCTCCATTTTATTGGACCAAAGCTGTCACATCTGATAAATCTCACTGTAACCAAGTAGGTGACCCAGGGAGAGCAGGGGGAATGGTTGATGACAAACTTGTGTGACACTGAAATACACCTTTCACTCCGCTCTTATCAGACCATCATTTCAAGCTGGAAGAAAAAAAAAAAACAGCGAGACCTCTAACTCAAAAATATATATATATATATTATCCCCGGTGAAAAATTGAGCTCCCGATAGCAGACTTCACTGCAATCTGACAGCAACATTTGCCTGAACACCTTGGACTTTAAATAGGGCTCATGAAACCACAAAATGAGCAAAGTGAAGACTTTCAAACGCGGAATCCGGAATGAACACATTAGCGTGTGCTGACAGATGAGTCTTAATTGTTACCTCTGGCAAATGGAACTTCACACAACAGAACAAAAGCTCTCCTCCCAGCACCCTGTTTGATGCAATGTGACGATGACCTTGCTGCAATGCACCCTCCGCAAGATCCTTAAGAGTTTATCTTGACAGACACCCAAAGACTGTCTCTCAGGTGTCGCACTGATAGACCAATTCATTTGACTCTGTCACGATCCGGGGCTTTAGAGGCTCCTTGATGAATCCCTATTGTTTCTCTGCCTGTCTGGCTGTTTGCACTCCTTGTAGAGAGCTACATTACTGTTTCAATAGCCTTTGGGCTACACCCCCACAGAAAAAAACAGTGCTATTTTCAATGAACACCGTCCTCTCTGTCTTACGCAAGACCCCATGGTACCTTTTGTAGTATGCACTGCTGGATAAATGCATCACAATTACTTGAAAATGTCGGTGTTTATTGCATGAATTCAAAAGTGGTTATATCTACATGTCTACAACACAAAAACCTAGTCTGTTTTGTATCATCATATCTTTTAAGCATAAAACATTAAATTTAATGTCCTGACATTTAAAATCTATCTCCAGCACATGGCTCAACACCCCAATAAACTGTGCAATAAAATGAGCAGTGTGACCAGTCTGCCTACCTTATTTTAAAAAACTAGTTTGACATTTTGGGAATTATACTATGCCACTTTCTTGCTGAGAGTTAGATGAGAAGATTGATACCGCTCTCCTTAGAGATATAAGTGTTAATTATTGAGCTTTAGAGGTGCTGACAAGCAGGTTTTGGGTCCATTGCACAAAGCCAAACTGGCTGTTTCCCCCTGTTTCCAGTGTTTGGGCTTAGCTAGCACTGAGCAGCCAGTTATATTAACATAAATACTTCCCAAAAATGTTGAGTTATTCCTTTTTCTTTTTATCCATTGTCTTCTATCTCCATAACGTTACCGTTGTGTTGCTGTACTGAGGGAATGTGTGGGGAATACAGGAGCATGACAGAGGTAAGAAAAACAACCCGAATTCTTGTCTCTGAAAGATGATTCTTGTAGCAGCAGACATTAACGATAAGAGTGATTTAATGTCCATATGGAAAGGTCAGAAACAAATTCGCGCTTATTAAATCCTGCTTGAAAAGAGATTTAGCATCTTGTTTTCAGCTTCTTCTACTGTACAAAGAAAAGAGTAACAAGAGTTTTGGAACTCCCATGTTTTCTTCTCTTTTTCTCCTCTCTGTTTTATAGTTGCCGTCCTTGAAAACAGCTGCATCTTCAGCTAAACACAGTTTTTTATTTTTATTTTTTTTCCTCTTTAAGGGGAACTGAGACGGTCTCAGTGAGATAAATACAGCTTATTTGTGCCACACACGGTGGCATGATTGGCACCCTTGTATTTTGTTGCTAAATAATTCTAATAGTTCTAAATAGAACTTTGTGGGAATGTGGAGAGAGATAGAAAATAGTATTTCAAGTGGGATTTTCTTGTATGTTTCATGTAGTAACCACCTAGATCTAAATTCAATATTAGGAGCGCTAAAGTTCTGGCATTTTTTCTTTGTATGAAAGGATACAAGAGGTATGTGTGAAAGGAAATATCTTAAGCCGAGTAGTTATGTCCAGTTTCTCAGGTCGGACTTGTTGCTTTCTGCTTTTTCTGTTCAACTCTGATCTGCTGCTTTGTCTTGATAAAGAAGCTTTTAGACAAACTGCATTCTCAGAGAGCTAATTCTGATTTGGGAGCACTGAATATAGCTGAGTGCAAAGTCAACTATCCTTATTTTGACACCACCGTTCCTTGTAATGCATCAACAAATCACTACAAGTGGTTGCGTCTGGCTGTGCACACATCTCAGAGCAGCTGAACTATCTCATTGCCAAGCAGGGAGTGTGTGAGAGGTGTGAGTGGTCTTGCCTGGTGTGGCAGTGGGCATGCGGGTGTTAGATGAGCCATTGATCCTTCCCAGCAGGCTCTTCCACCAAGCGATTCCTCCACTCGCACTACCCCATCCCCCACGCCATTGACTTTCTGCCATGACGTTCCGCTGTCACGGCAGGAGCTGACATTTAATGATCCTCTGATGGAGTAACGTCACATTTATCACTTGCTGGCAGATGTGACGGGGCGGAATGTGAGGGGTGAGCATAGGCTAAGGCAAAAAAAAAGACAAACAAACAATATGAGCTAGAAAGAGGAGCTGCGCTCTGACTGACAGTGGTAGTAATTCAAGATAAAGTTACCAGAATGTCTCCTGCAGGCTCCCCTAATGGGACCGATTAACTTTAGGGCTGAATTATCCCTGATTAACCCCTCCTGACAATGGATGATTACATCACTGCATTCCGAGAAAGACAACTCTACAAGGAGACTAGCTATTGCTAATGTTTAAGCAATACTTGCTTACATGTGTAGTCACAGATGAGTCATTGATAGAATGCAAACAGATAACTTTCAGCAGTGTGTGTTCCAAAATATTGTCTTCCACTTGCATGTTATAGTAATATTGATGGCGATTTAGTCTAGCTAGCTACTACTACTACTTACAATGTGATGCTATGTCCCAAATCGCACACTTCTCGCAGTAAACTTCTTTAGAGTGCACTCCAATTTAGTACACTTGTGCAGTGCACATAATTATAGTATATTTATAGATAGTATTACTGTCTAAAGTACCATCTCACACTGTCACTGCAGAATACCAGAAATGACTCAACGATTCTTGTACTAGTTTTTTTGTTACAATGTGTGTTTTTTCAAGACATTTACGCCAGTATCAGGTCCGTTAAAGTGTTGCCATCATCCTCCCTATCAGAAATATACCTGTATGTAAATCATTTTCAACCTGGTATAGGTTAACCTAATGCTACGGTTAACCTATACCAGATGTTGATTAATGTTTGTAAAGGACTTAAGTTATGATAATCTTAACCATAATGTCATGACAGTGTAGTATGTATAGGTATAGAAATTGTTGTATGAAGTGCTGTGTGCTAAAGCACCTACTTCTGCACTTACACTCAATGTTTTAAGTACATAAGTGTGTTTACGCTATGCAGTGTAAATGTAGTGCACTGTGTGCACTTACTTGCCGCAACTCAAATGGCCGTAATTTTGAATATGGATAGTTGGACACTTTCCACCCTCAACAGCCGCCACCTTTTTGATGTAACAGAACCTATGTAACTACGTAGCAGAAGCAGCAATAATGGAGGCAGATGAAGCGAGGGAGACATTTCCGCAATATACCAATGTAAGTAATGCATATGCTTTTTTCTTTTGTGGTAAGCTGTTGTCATACATGCATTTATATACTACTGTGCTATTCGTTTGGGTTGAAAAACAGGAATGCTACCCCCTGTTAGCATCAGGTAAAGGGAATGCTAACGTTGTTAGCTGCTAAACTGCTGCATACGTTCTGGCATTAGGCCCGTTTCTACAGTAGTCGTGGTGTACGTTTGGTGCTTCTGTCTGATGGCGAGAAGTGTTCCAGACCTGTTGCGAGGTCTCACGTAGTGTATCAGCCTAAGAACTCTCATGGGTCTGGTGTTGAGACTAGTCCTGGAGCAGCTGATGGTGTTTCCAAGCAACTGCAGACATTTAAGCCCCAGAGGCTAACATTAGCTAGCGTGCTACTGTTGACAGATATTAAAACTGGCAGGTAACATCTCACCTCCAGTTCTCACTGTAGAACAGACAACCCATGTTTATCTGTGTCTCCCCAACCTTCTCCAAGCTTTTTACTTTTTCGCATTGCAAAACAAGTTGTCAGTCTATTTTACTACGTCTACTTCTCTACGAGATCGTGCCAGATTACAGGAGATTAAAATTATCCTGAAGTGGGTGATGCATTATTATTTTCATCAGTATCCTGCTGAGACAAACGGATCTCTGTTTTCTAAACCAAGTTCCTGGACCATCTAAAATCTAGCCTAAGTTCCTGGCCTGGGGTCTGAGTACCAGGAATGAAAGTCTTATATTCTGAAGTGACTCACAGACTACGGTACTTGGTGGGTACAAAAAACATCCCGAGTGCGCTTTTGCCTTGAGCAAAGGCTCTGACTTACATCTGAAGGGAAAAATCTGCACTGTAAGTTAAA
Source organism: Lepturacanthus savala (assembly GCA_030544235.1). NCBI lineage: Eukaryota > Metazoa > Chordata > Actinopteri > Scombriformes > Trichiuridae > Lepturacanthus > Lepturacanthus savala. The sequence goes on along the minus strand of CM060476.1, from coordinate 12,866,941 downwards.
ATAGTGACTCTAAGGTCGAATAATTATGCGTCCCTCTGTGTGGCATATCGCTGCATAAAAACTGCCTAACTAATTTTGACCGGGGAAAAAAAAAAGAAGTAGAGGAAGAGGGGGGGGGGGTGGGGGGAAGAAAAAACAATGTCGAAGGACACTGAAAGAGATGTGTTAATTTACAAAAGGCTTCAGGAAGAGTTAATTAAGCAAGCTGCAGGAATGGGAGAGAGTGCTGAGTCCTGGAGACACAAAATATTTATTCATCAGCCCATTAATGTTTAATTCCTTTTTTCCTTATTTTTAAAATGGAGGCTGAAAGCAGGAACGCTTTGAACATTTGACCTTATATGTAAAAGTGTAGGGTGAGTCTGAGGCCCTCTGGGATTGTCTTCATCATAATGAACCAGCATTAAAAAAAAGAAAACTAAAAGAGCTTGCTCAATGCTCTATTACAGCAGGTTTACATTATTCAGATTATAGCAGCGCTCCCTTTTCTTAAAATTATAACCATTCAGACTTTTCCTGATAAGGTGAGAAAACGGATATGTGACAGTTTGACGTGGTGACCTCCTTCTGGAGGATCAATAATTGCTCAAGACAAATGAATACATGACGGGACAGAACTGATCAAGCTTGTCGGAAGTCTGCACCACATATCCATCATGTCAAACACACTGTAACACTCCACTGTAGGTAATGCGCTTTGAATCCTGGCAGACTTGCCTGATGAAAGGATGGGGCCTGGCTGAGGAGGAAACAGTCGTCTGCCTGATTTGTCTGCAGCCTAATTATATGGCAACAAACGGGTTGCCAATCATGAGAATATATTGTCTGGTTTTATCTCAGGAACTCATCAAGTCAACCCAATTAAAAGCTGCAATGAGAAAGACATCGGCAGTGAACGGGGCTCTCATTCAGTTAATTCATGATTGCCAATTAAAATAGAATAGCGTGCAAAGTTGTAAAGCTGTCAGGAGGGCCAAGCTAAATTACCCTTTTCCACTTTGAATGATGGATGTGTTCATTGCTCTCCCTTATCTTATTTATTCTCTGGGCAGGAGGAATGGGGAGGGGGGGAAAGGGGGAGTGTGTGTGGGGGGGTGGACAAAAGCAAGAACAGTTTAAAGAATGTGTTGCTAATGAAGAAGATTCCCCCCTTTGGAAACCCAAAATCTGCCCGTGGAAGGTTGTTTTGCTCCTCTAAAAGGAGAAAAAAAGAGAAAAAACTAATTAAATCACGTACGTGGATCCATGCAGACGGCCCACATTGCAGATTATGTTGCAAGTCACTATTGATATTGATATTCATCTGCTGTAGGTGGCAATAGGTGAATTACTACACATATTTCAGCAATTCCAACAGAATAAGCAAATATTGATAGTATAAATCAGGTTATTTTTCAGGCACGGCAGTCTCAAAGATCTCTGATTGTGTCAACACAGCGCTTTAAATGCCATTTAAATGTGTCCACAACAGTTAAAGCGAAGGCAACTTATCCTGGTTGTGTCTTCTGCACCATTAGCCACTGTTGCCATACTATTGATGGCCTAATTAAAATGTGTCAGGCTGAAATATGTCACATTTTCTAAAGGCTGAAATTGATAGCTCACATTAATTTTCACTTTCTCAAAATGACCTTTAATTTCGCTTGCCAAATGCAGCCCTGTGTCTACACCGGCACACCCTCCCGTTTCCGCTCCTGAAACAATATGTCAAACGGCTTTGACAACAGCCGGCTCTCACGGAGCAGGCTGACCGTTCCGCAGAGCCGAGCGCATCAAAGATCAAATTGAAGTCACTCTCGGATTTCAAATATCTATGAGAAAATTATACGCCAGCACCTTTCATAGCGTAATGGGTTCCAACATTTATTTCCCTTTTAATAACTCATCAGGGAGCTAACTTCCTTTTAGTCATTTGATCTTTTTTTTTTTCCTCTCTTCTAGGTAGCCTAGCTTTTTTTTTATTACCCCCTGTGGATTCTGTCTTTCTGAAAGTAAAACAACCCCCAGATTCTAAGGTGTCACAGTGGTGAGTTTTTCCCCTCGGAAACAGCCGGTCTCCAGTAGGAAAGAGTTTGTTCTCATCCTCAGGAGATGTGCTCCCCAGGTCAAGCTCTTTGCAACAGATTAAAAGAGAGTGCCACTAATGTCGCCCAGCTGGGGAATCATAGCACTGAAAATGAAAGCTGTGACGGACACGGATGACCACATCAGCTCCTGTCAGCACCGTGTGTCTACTCAGACCATTCTCTTCATCCTGGCAGCTGCCGCGATCTGAGGGGGGCCCTGTCAGCTGAAGCCCGGACCCGGCACAGTCTTGAACCATGGAAAACCCATGGGGGCCTTTTTCTTAGTGTGAAACTTAGTGTTTCAGCCACTCAGACCATCAGCTCAATCAATTTCTGCCACTCTGGACTGAGCATTGATGCTGTGCCGATGGAGAACTTTTCTCATTTTAACCATAGCTTTGTCTTCACATGGAAAGAAAAAAAAAAGACAAAAGTTTTAAAAGTTTCAAGCAAAGAAAAGTGAAGTGAAAGGAAAACGGTGAACATACAGAGCAGTTATTTTGTGATGTGAATTATAACACATATTTTCTGGTCACACTGATAATCAAGAGAGCTCATTGTTGTTTGATCTTTATTTCATATACTGATTGCACCCATTTTTCAGACAATGGATTTAATCACCATTTATCACGCTCATTATATTTTAATTTCCTCTTTTGTTGTGTCTATGTGCGCAGAATCTCATAAAGACGAACCATGGGATGTGCACTTTTCTTTTGTCATTTTGAACTTGACAAATATCGCTCTTCATAATTTACAGCCCGTAAACGAGTGGTCAAATGTATCTAACCTTAACCATGTATTTAATCCTCCTGTTCTCACGCGGCATATAATGCAGTTCAAAATGTTAATGGTGGCAGATTAACATTATCCAGTCCCTCCAGGAAATTGTAATTTTACGATCACGATAATTAATTCAAAAAAGCTATTTTGCTATTATTGCATCCCCCACCCTCAAATCCCAGTTTTTGCCACTTTCTGCTATTTTACTTCAAAGAAACACATGAAAACCACAAGATCAAGCCCTATTTTTCTAAGAATGGGTCTTTGTCTTCCACCCCATAGAAATCAAATCTTCTCTATTATTTCTCATGTAACTCATGTAGCTTTCTGTGCCAAATATCACAACCTTTTGACAATCTCGTGTCACCTAGTACAATAGTGTGGCTCATTGACTTGTTAATGAAGGTCTATGGCAAAGACGGATAACATGGGTTTTGGATGCAAACACGATGGTCGATCAATAAAGTGATTTGTGGGGCTCTGCACGTGATTGTTGTAGACAATAAGAAAAATCTAGAAAATCTGCAGTAATATCTTTTAAATATACACTTGATGACTGCTAAACATCGATGCCAAGGCTGTTCAGGCAAAAAAAAGACATAATCCTCACCAGCTGGCGATCCATGTAGACGACATGGAAATAAAGAAGCACAAAGTCCTAGATTTTCATTATAATGTCATTAGCTCAATATATATATTTTTTAAAGTTTGACAGCTTATTCTATCTTGGTTTATGTCAAATCATGTCAAACAATATAAACTTTGCATAAACATTACTGAATGACACTTAATTGTCAAAAGCATTCATTATTGTTCACAGCAGGTGTCATGTCATGATTATGATAGTGTTATGACAGTCTTATTAACTCCCATTCAAGTAAAGTATTACCTGCGTTTCTAGTCTTCCACCCAAATGTGTTCATCCATTCACAAACATTTGCCAACCAGTTAGACACTCACACACCTGTGTGCAGCCATCAGGAGCAATTGTATTTAATTATTATTTCCCTTAATATAGCTCCAGTCACATTGCTTCACATGCAGAAATCCTAAGTATGACAGTCCTGCTGGGCCTGAACACAGCTATGATCAGGGAGGGGCTTTAAAAAATAAAATAAAGTTTTAGTCGTGTATGGCTTTGTGGCAAATTGATTTGCAAAATACAGATTGAAAGTTTCTGCTTTTATTTTCAACCACGTATTTTTATTATTGTGCTATACTCCGAAAGTGTATTCCTTTGAGACAGCATTAGCAAACAGCATTATTTTAAGAAATTGAAGTGTTCCGCATTTGACAGGAAATATTTGTCCTTGTTTTCCTACTTTGAACACGATTGCCCGCAGCCGCTGTAACATCTATTTTTCACTTTATGATTCTTTCTTTTTTTTTTTTTTTAAACACAATGCCTCCTTACTTTATATTCCCTTTCTCTGTTCTGCAAGTACTTGTAGAAAAGAAAAAAAAAAATATTGGTAATGTATTTTGTTCTGTCCGCCCTCCACCCACTGACTCAGCAAGTGTTCTTGGCTCGTGCAATCCCATTCACATAAAGACTGAGAGAAAATTTAATGGTTAGAACAGAAACTCCTGGAGTTAATGAGAAACATTTGAAATATGCCCCGATAAGACGAAGATGACCTGTTATAACCTACTTTTAGAGTTTTCCACTGCTATTCATTACCCGGCACATTCAGTCAACCCAGCGCCTCGTCTGTGCCTGTGTATTCCCATTTGACACTTGTTGGTTGATCGAGTCCATTAAGTGATCATTGTTCATTTCCTTTTTTTTCTGGAGATTGGGGGCTCACTTCTGTCACCAGCAGGACGGTTCAGGAGCGGCAGGAGAGCCGCAATTCGGCTTGACAGGACTGCATTTGATTTTCAGGATCAGGACACTTCACCTGATACAAAAAAAAACAAACAAATAAGAAAAACACCCGTGCCGTGCACTGTGCTTTTTGTGTACACCTGTGTCTTGCAAGAAGAATAGTGAAAAAAAAGATGCGCCGCTTGCTTCCTCGTTACATGGTGGCCAGGAAACAGGGGGTTGCTGGAGCAAACAGAATGCAGATGCTTGTGGTGTGGGAAAAGGGATGTGGAGAGAAGAGGAGCAGGCAGATGGAGGGATGGGGGGATAACAAGCTCTTTGCCAACCAGGCAACCATGAGTGCTATTTCGCTGCTGGAGTGAATGCAACAGGCCTGGGTTTTTCAGCCTAACTACTGGAGCATGTGAACACACATCTTCCTCGCCATGGGAGAGGAGGCTGTCATGACAAAGCCAATGCTTTTGCCACCTCTTTTTTTTTACTGTTCCTTCCTTCTTCTATGTCCCTGTCTCCTCCTGTCCTCGTTCCCGTCTTGCTTGTGCTTGGCTTTTTTCTTTTTTCTTTCTCGTTCACAAGATGACATTATTTCCTCTCCTTATTTTTGCCTTTTCTTTTTCTTTCAAACGGAAAGGACAACTTCTCAGTGAAATGCAGCTAAAGCTTGCTGTCAAAATTGTAGAAAAAAAAAATGTTCCACCTTTCAGGAAAATCCTAATCGAAGACGTCGACTCCGCAGGTAGAACAAATAAAGTGGAAAAGAAACGAACTATGCATGAATACAGATCTGAAGGTTTTCTCAAATGTGAGGATTTCCGCACGAGAATGGCTTGAGAGGCAAATTTTGTTGTGATGTTCCAGATCAAACACCCACCGCCTGTAGCCCCGAACAGTGCAATTTAAACTGTAGCTCTTTTGCAGATGATGATGACTGTAGTCACCTTGGGTTTTAGGCACTTTCAACGGGTGAAAGTAATCCACAGCAAAAAACAGTATTAAACATTCATTGGAACTTGTCAAACCCTACCTGCAGCAATAGATTCACTTCCCTCCTCTACATCTAGCATGCCCCAAAAATCCTAGTTTTGCCAAAGATCTTGATGCATTTGGACGATCCTTTCACCCATCCCCCATCCATTTCTATGACAACACATATTCCACATTTCCCCTTCAGTGGCAAATTGGTCCCTGCCTTTTATCAATACATACAGAATTAGTCTGATTAAATTGACATGCAAAATTGTGAGCCTCTCCATACAGGAATGGCCTCTCATTAAGGAATGCCAATTGTTTATATTCATGTTTGCATGGCAAAACAATAAGCGGCAAATGACAGCTACGGCTCGAGTGCAGCTAGCGGGGATAGTGATTAAAGGGTAACCCATTATGGTAAAGCACTAAATGAAGCAGTTTCACATTAAAACTCAGTGTTTCTCCAAAGGGCTCTGACCCGAGCGTCGCTAACATTTGTTTCTCTGATAACTTAAGAGGCGGTTTTTACCCGGAGCCAAATTATATGCAGAGGCTTGCTCCTCTCTAAAACAAATGGACCTGGTGATTAACACACTGAATAAAGCAGTTCACATTAAAAATCTGTGTTTCTCTGAAATTGATTTGGTGGACAGAAGACGTCCGGAGGGGATGCAAACAGTCCTGCTGCTAACGAATGCCCTGCATGACTAAAATTTTTCATTCATTTAGAAGACATAGTTAAAAATAACCAAGATCTGAAATGTGTATGGTAAAACTGTGGCTTAAACCTGGATAACAAGTCAACCTTGACCAACATCTTGTGTGTATATACTCGGTGAAATGCACTGTCACACTGGTTGAGTTTCCATTCATCTTTTCTTTGCATTTTCAAACATTGCAAATAAGTACTTGGATGTGAATGCCAGATATCCATAAAAGGCTGAAAATTCACATCAAAGTTTTTAACACTTAGAAGGGTTGGATTTGCCAGTATAGCATAGATAAATGGAAAACGCAGCTTTCGGCTATGGAAACAGGTTTTGTGTATAAACTCTGAACTCTTTCACCCGGTGACGTTCCCTAACATGAAGAACGGCACGGTGGTCTCCCTCCAGCAAACTCAAGCAGCACTCGTAACATTAAAAACCTTCTTTTCCTTCTCCTCTTCAGTATGGTTTTGTAGACTGTAAACACATGACAAAAATGGATAGGAATGGAAATGGGCATCACTTTACATTTTCTTTTCACACCCTTCACAAATTTCCTCTAAAATTCAGATAAATTTATACAGAAACCCAGTTACCGTTTATTAATCTTATGGATTTCTCTCGGTTTGGCAATTGCTGGAAATGATATATATATATATATATATATATATATATATATATATATATATATATATATATATATATATATATATCATAGGTCTAGTAATTTTTTAGATAATTTAATGCGGAAATGTTATATATTGACCCTTTAACTGTGTCATATATGCTGCTCTACTGGTCCCTGCACTTTTCACTTTAATATTGTAATATTCAAAATAAGGGAAGAATTTTAACATCTTTCTCTGGATCTCTGGATTCTCTTGGATCAACCAATCTAATGTTTTAACTGCATCAAACCCAGATGGTTTAACATTAGTGGGGCTCAGTAGAGCAGCGTGCTTGACGTCCATTTCTTCTTCTTCAACACTCATGTTCTACTGTGATACTAGCTGCTCCCTTTGCTTATCTTCCTGTTGCAATTCCTGTAATTGGCAGCATTCAGCATTTGAGGAGGTGTACTTTTTGAAATGCTGGTGGAGGTTCGGCTTGAGGATAACATTTTCGTAGAGCTTTTTTAACTCTCGATTCCACAGCACCCCAGAGCGCAGTGTTTTTCACTGTCATGCTCACCAGAGCACCCGTTGTTTTAAAATCATGCAACACATTTGTCTCTTTTTCTTTTATTTTGAAAAGCCCAGCTTTATCCAGTGAAGGATCTGACTGTTGACTCAGAATGCAGATGGAGAGAAATATAATGGATCACATATTCATTATAAAAACGATGTTCGTATAACATCTTTTAGATAGACTAAAATTCATTTCTTATTTAAAGGACATAGCAATTTACAACAGTTTTTTTTTTTTCATTATTTTTTTTGTCTGGTGTTTAATTTGTTGACCCAAGTTCATTCTAAATTAAAAAAGGGTTTGTGTTTGTTTTATATAAAAACAACTCGTGATTGTCATTTTTTGTCATAGAGCTGTTTGTTTGACTAGAATAGGACAATGCTCATTTAATTTAAGGAACTGCAGCAACATTCTGCGTTGTCCTGGGGTCTAGAGGGTTAAATACTCTCTTTGGTTAGGTTTCTCACTGCTGGTAGTCATGATGTCAGGATAACAAATTTTAGGGGCTGATCATTAGGGAAATGTTCAAGCAACTCCTGAGGGTGCACTAATTAAGTCATAGAGTTCCTATACTATAGAACTTTTCTGCATCTAAATGGTTAGCTGCACCTGAAGTGTTTCCAAAAAGATTCAAATGAAATCAGCACCAAAAGCACAGCAAGCGTCCAATACCGCAAAAGTGGTAAATTTACAATGCTTTTGCTACCTAATGTCTATCAAATCTATAATCACAGAACTTGAAACGAGGCATAAGCACAGAATATTACCCAAACAAATGCCATTAGCCAAATGATAATGGTAAGTTCCACAGTTACCATTCGGCAGAACAAAAGCTTTGTAATGCACAAAGTTAGATTCATGGACACATTACTACAAATGCATCTGAAAAACAGAACACTAACATTGACTCCCCTAACTTATCAAATCACCCACTAGTGAGAAAGAGCGGCTAGAAAGTCCAAGTGCAACAACAACAATTAAAAGCGAGCCCCCTGCCTGCTTTTAATAAAGCCTAAATATCCATGAGGCACACGAGGGCTCAGAGCACCTCTAAAAATGAATTCATTTTTATGTGTATAGCCAAAAATGACTAATCACAGATTCGCCTCAGGAAGAGTAACAGAGAAAGGATCCCTCTGCTGGGACAGACAGACTTGCAATAGATGTTTGTACAGGATGGAATACAATGCATTCCAGAAGCAGAACTAAAATGAACATCAGCCATATAGCCAAGGACCTGAAATGCTCACTCCCACCAGAGAAACATGTCTCCTCCCAGGGATCAAAACATAAAATAAAAATCATAAAACCAAATAAGTGAATCAATGGAAAGACGGATTACTCAGTCCAGCTGGCGTACACCACAACTAACGAGGGAGATCAATGGCAACTTGGTCAACAGTAGTCAGCCCACAACCAGCCATGGGGTTACAATGAAACATAGGGAAAAAAAAAAAAAAAAAACAGAGCTCCGGATGTAATTAATCCCAGACGAGCCCCCAATATGTTACAGTCCTCAAGGGACAGAAACATGGAGACAAACAACACTCATGCTTTGCAAAGCAACATTTATTACAAACCTAAGACAACAAAAAGAAACAGAAAGTGGTGGCCGGCAAGCAAGTAAGGCTGCTGATACTGGCTGCAATGTGTGTGTGTGTGTGTGTGTGAGGGTGAGAGAGAGAGAGTTGTTGGAGCTTGACAGAGGCTTTTTAAAGGCCAATCAGCAGAGATGCCAGAAATTAGGGATCACGGAGGTAGAAGTTCCAGGTTACCTGAGAAAACACAACGCAGGGAAGATTCTGACATTTCATGGAACTTTAAGCATTTCTAATTGATCTTTTTCCCAGTTTTAACACAGAGTTTTCTAAAGCCCTACCTGCATGCTGCGTATATATTCCAGTGTTGCGACTGTATCGACAAGAAGGTTCTACTCTGACGGCCTTGTTTCCCTTTTGTAGCGATTTTGTAGGTGTGAATCCGAGTGTGAATTAAGAGCACACAGCCCGAGCTGCCACGGATCGCGCTCTCTCTCTCTCTCTGACACGCAGCCCGCTGAATGCCAGCAGGTTGGTGTGTCATTAGGATTCGAATCAGGCTGCTGTCTCGGCCCGACACGAACCGAGGTGAATGAACATGTATGTCTGCAGAGAGACGTTTCTCTTTCAGAACCCGCTGTGTCCTGTCTGGAGGGAAATTGCTGAGAATGACCTCTGCACTCCGCTGTCTGTTATCTACTCCTCTTCTCAATCTCAAGTATTTACCTAGATTGTTTCCTCTCTTCTAAGGGTTCCCCGTCCGAATCTTCTCAGGGCATGGCGAACGTCGCTTTATTTCCAGATGCGCTCTTCGCAAACCGTGCGAAAGATGCCACGAGTTCATGATAAACTTTCAGTAACATTGATTATTCACACAGATGCAGAAGATTGTCCTTGAAGAATGACTGTCTCTGCAGCGTTGGCAGCCGGTGTCACCAACCGCCGAGCCATAATTTTGCTTGCGAGCAAAATTGCATCTGCAAGCATGACAACATTTCCAACGCGCTGTATATCAATGAGGATTAAGACAATTTATATATGGCGGGGTGCAAGCGGAGGTACCCGTTGCACTGCGGTTCTCCTCGCGAGGAAATATGAGGGGAAAAAAAAAATAAAAATAAAGAGCAGGAGTTGGGTTGATAAAAACCTGTTACAGTAAATTATTCGAAGTCTAACCCCTCTGGAAGACAAGTTCTAAGCTGCAACTCAGCAAGATTGCCATTCCTCCCCCGTAATCTATTTAACCCCCAGGGGAACAGGAGAGGTATGGGCTAAATTAGTGATCTGAATGAGGGTTTCTTGAATATGGCGGTTTCAGCCGGTGAGGGATTGTATCCGCCTCCAGCTTCTGTGGCCTGACAGACAATGAGGATATGACCATATGAATCGATACAGCCAATCCCCCATGATTAGGTCATCCATTAGTTCACTTGATCTTTCGACCCTCTTACATTGCATCTAATGAAAATGTAATCGCTCAATACCGTCGGATGATTAGCCCAAATCCTTGTTCCTCAAAAGGAGGAGGAGAAGCAGGGATGTTTGGATGCAGCATATGCAAATAGCACAAGCTTTTGTATTTCGGTCATGGCGGTGGCGTCAGGGGGGGACGTCAACTCCCCGGCCTTGTCCCCTTGAACATCAAGGCCCCTCTGCTGCCTCTGATCCCAGCTCTGTGCACCCTTATGAACTCGTGTGGTGAAACTCATGTTCACATACATGTGTTACGCAAAAAAAAAAGGCTGAGAGAAACTCCGCTTCTGATGCTTAAAAGGGAGAGAAATCAATCAGCGTTAAGAATTGGAATAAAATACAAAACATTTGGGGGGGGTTAACTTGTGTGCAAATGTCTCGGTGCAATTATGGAGCATGCGGGGAAGGAGTCAGAGATGAATTAGAACATCCACTAAATGGAATTCAGTTTGATGATAAATCAGCATCCCACTGTCAAGATCACGGTGTGAAAAAGGTCACTCGCTTTGAATCATTGCTCCGCCGGCACTGAAGAACTTGAAGGCCTGTAGTGAATTCTGTTTTCATAAACTTAAAACCTTGAATCCAAATGTATTGAACTGCTTGTGTAAGCGCATTCCTGCGTTTCGCCGGCGGAATTCCTTTATCTGCATCCGGACGATGACACGGCACTGATCATGTGCGGCGGTTTCATCACGATTCCCTTTCTCTCCGGTTTGCTTTATGTGACCCAGTTCGTGCAGCGGAAAAGCCGACATATGTTATGACAGCTCTTTAGCTGTAAGCACCGCAACATGTTTTCTTTAAATGTCCACTGGAGAAATCAATACCTTGTTTAGAGCTGGAATTGGCCGGTCAATGTTACAATCATCTGTTTCCAATGACAGTTACTGGAATTATAATGTCAACTGTCTTTTGGCGCGGTGCAGCAGGGCTACCTCTATCACAGGGGCTACATGAAAAGACTCAGGGCTCGCATAATTGGGAAAAATAGAAATTGCAATTTGATTTAAAAGAACACATCCATCCTTATATAGTCAGCGGTAATAAAATGCAACAGAGAAAACGGGAAAGCTAGACGTGTAAACTTCTTTATTCTAAAGAATAATCGGTTTAAATATTGAATGTGTCATATCATTATGAACGCCTGTATAGACAGACTTTCAATGCACTTCCATACATCCACTATGTGTCACTTGCTTGCTGGATAAGTGACACATTGGGTGCGCTTACTACAGTTACTTTGACAGGATTTTTCAACCCAGAGACAGTTGAAGGAAACTTACTGCGTTTTGGCTTGAGCTGATGCACAGCATTGATGTGCATTGACGTTAACCTCACAAATATATTCACTTATTACATAAATTACATTTTTCCTACTTCTTTATTTTTCTTTATCTTTCCTTTCAGTGAAATTAAGCCAAACTTTTCCCCGCTTTGCACATTCAGCCGTTCACACACGTAAAGTAACTGACCAATGAGAAATAGGGCAAACAAAGCGATCGATTCTTCTTTATTTTGCTGCCAATTCAGTTGTATTCAAAAAGTTTATTAGACCATCGATGTATGTGTGTGCACCAGTGATTTGATTTTAATGACATGGCTTTTAACTCAAGACATAACATTTTGCTATAGGACCCACCAGGCTTGACTGCAATATCAATGGGCTCAAACCTTATTGATTTCCGGGTATCAAAAAAGGTCCATCTCCATCCCTACTTATGACCTACTCAAATTATTTGGTGGTGTGTTTATGTACAAAGAACCTTCCCCCTGTCTGTATTTCCTGTCTTTTTTATTATTCTAGTCTTATTGATCCATTCTACCCTAGGGAAGCTGTATAAGTGAATTTGGGTACAATTATTATTTTATTGCCGTCATCTCAAGATCACATTTGCATGTCCTAACTGTGTCTGTGTGGTTTCTCTCTGGGTTCTCCGTCTTCCTCCCACAGTCCAAAAACATGCTGAGGTTAATTGGAGACTCTAAACTGTGTGTGTGTGAGTGGTGTGTGTGCCCCACGGTAGACTGGTGACCTGCCTGGGGTGTATCCCTGCCTCTCGCCTGAATTATGATCTGATTGGCTCCAGCAGACCCCAGTGACCCTAGTAAGGAATAAGCGGGTATAGAAAATGGATGGATGGATCCAAGGATCACAAATTAATAATTTAGTTATCTCAAGATAATTTTCTTGTGATAAGGACTCAAATGCTGTCAAGCCAACGATGCTGAACCTCACTTATTTGCACTCACACACAAACACAAATCACAAACCGTCACACATATAAATTGCGTCTAGTAGCTTTTCACAATAAAGCATTTCTGTTTATAGTAATATATATATATATATATATATATATATATATATATATATATATATATATATATATATATATATATATATATATATATATATACACTACCATTCAAAAGTCTGTTTATTGTTTTCCATGAAAAGTCACACTTCTATTTACCACCATGAGTTGTAAAATGTAAATTTATTACATTAGCCTTCTGACACAATGAGCAAATACGTTGTACCATTAGAACATTGGAGTGATAGTTGCTGGAAATGGGCCTCTATACACCTATGTAGATATTGCACCAAAAAATAAACAGCTAGAATAGTCATTTACAACATTAGAATAGTATAGTGTATTTCTGATTAGTTTAAAGTTATCTTCATTGAAAAAAAACATATATCTACATCTATATAGATAGATAGATATATAGATATATAGATAGATAGATATATAGATAGATATGTAGATAGATAGATAGATAGATAGATAGATAGATAAACACCAACTTCATTGGGGTCATTTACACTTTATGGTTAACTCAAGCTTTGTTATCTTGATAACAAAACAGCAATCACAGCAATCTTGGCTGCTTAGGATTTCCATGGTAACCAGTATATCCACATTCATTCCATTATTTCTGTTGCTGTTACTCATTTGAATATGCAGAAGTGAGCTGGAAGTTGTAAACTATATGATATAATGGGTTTTGCTTGTCAATGTGGAAAAATTAAGTGAAGGGCATGTTTGAGTCTGAAAATTAGTCCTTATAGGTTTTTATTTCATATGATTAATTCAGTATAATCTGAGTCAATTAAAACCGTCTGCTTTTATTTACACTTTACTCACTGCAGTTGTCCCGGTTTATTTCACCGTATGTTCCCCACTGCTGCTGTTTATCATGAATGCGACCGGGTCCCTCGGTCTCCAATTACACACGACACACGCCATCGTCTCTCAAAATATAATATACACACGTGAACCCTGTCTCTGAGCAAAGTGTTTCAGCTTATTTAATTATTTTTTTTCTTCATTTTAGTCAATATAATTACAAAAACAAACATAGCCTTGTTTTCAGCAAGAACAAATTGACCCAAATCTGGAAAACAATTTAAATAGGCTAAATTATCTTCTATCTACAGCTCTGGAAAAAAAAGTAAGAGACCATTGCAAAATAATCATTTTTTTCTGATTTTACTACTTATGGGTATGTGTTTGGACTAAAGGAACAATTAAACTACTGACAACATTTCCCCCAAATTCCAAATAAAAATACTACTGTTTAGAGCATTTATTTGCAGAAAATGACAAATGGTCAAAATAACAGAACAGATACAATGTTTCCAGACCTCAAACAATGCAAAGAAACAAGATCAAATTCATTTCAAATCAAAATAATATTAATGTTTACACATTAGAGTTCAGAAATCAATATTTGGTGCAATAACCCTTAATTTTAATCACATATTTCTTGCATCTTGGCATGTTCTCCACAAGTCTTTACCATTGTTCTTGGTTCCGGTTTCACCTAATCAGTACCTCTTTAAGCAATGAATGAGGTATGCATGTGTTGGAATTCAACAGACAATGGAATGGAATGGCTGAAATACATGTAGAGATGCTAATTTTAGAAAAAAAAATGCAGTGGTCTCTTATTTTTTTTTCCAGAGCTGTACCTACGATGTTTAATATCTTCAGCTTTTAGGATTTCACTTATTGCAGTGTGCAGTTCTGTCATATGAAAATAAATCTAAAAGCATTCACTTTTATGTAATTATAATATATAATAGTCTTCCAGTTTAAAATCACTTCAGCACATTTGGAAATTTTTTGCAGTAGTTACAGAGCTATGGGGGGGGGGGGGGGGGGGGCGTTTGGTAGAAAAAAAAAAAAAAGGTTATGAACCACTGCATTAGAGCAATATCATGCAAATATGCGATTCAATATACAGCGCGGTGACAAACAGTGTTAAAAATCAAACCACATTGTCCTTGCGGGGGTCATATTCTAATAACGTTCATAAGCTGTTACAGTATCCCTTCACTGTTTTTCTTGTTAGGCCGTGAACAAAAAGACCCATCAAGCGGTGAGTCACGGGGGAGCAGATAACTGTAGGCCAGGTGAGCGGAGGTCAACACATCCTGATGGCGGTGATTGGGTGGGCGGGCGGGGGATGGGGCTTGGCGGGAGCCCGACGTAATGGAGGCGCGGCGGTTAAGTGGCGGGGGCCGGCCGCGGGATTCCGCAGGGAGCGGGACGCGGGCCACATCACCTCGGGCATCTCCTGACCGCGCGTGATTGATGGGGAAGCGCTGACGAGCCGAGCTCCCAATGTCACTCTCCAATTAAATAACTCTCACCGCCGAACCGCGGATCTCCCCCCTCCCTCGCCACCCCCTCCTGCGATAAACCTCCCTCTCCTCCTCCCTTTCACCTCTCCCTCCGTTATCACACACCCACTCTCCCTCAGCAACACTGCCTCCTTACATCCTTTAAGTTGAGTTCTTATTTAGTCCAGCCTCCTATGCTCTTCTCCCTTTTATCTTCTTGGCATTATACCCTCTTTATTTAAGCTCTTTTCTCTTTGCCTCCAACAGCATCATTCTTCCTCCTCCTTCCATTAGGTCCCCAAATTACTGTAGCTTTTTCTTTTTTTTTTCTTCTTCAAATTTTACCTTCTTTGGCCTGCTGCATTGTCCTGTGTCTCTTATTTCAGTTTTGCTAACTGCTCTTCCAGGTATGACAGACAGAGGCTGCTCTTTCTATTAGATTGGGTCAGTGCTCCTTTTCCTAAATGGTCGTGCAAGGAGGAGACGAAAAGAGCTGCACAAACGGTAATGTATTCTGTCTAAAAAAGAAAAGCGGGAAAGAAAGAGAGAGAGAGAAATAGGGGGAAAAAAGAAAATTCCATGCAGACAAAACACACACAGAAGATAATCCATGGGTGACTAATGCCCAGGATGGTGTTTAAAGTGAAATGTGATGTTTCCTCATGTGAGAGAGCAAGTGTATGTATTTTGTGCAGGTGATCAGCGGGAAAAAAAAGGCGCCGGCTCCAAAACAAACATCTCGGGTTCAAGCTGTTTACTTTGACAAGGCTGGAGGAGAATAATGTTATACCCGGTTGTGAATGCATGTTATTAACTGGAGCTCCCGGTGCACACTGTATGTTTACTGTCACTAATTAGGAATGTAACTACAGTAATACTGGCTGGTTTTCCGAAGGTCTGTGTAGCGTGGAGGTGCAGTAGTTTTACAAGGGCTGCGTTTCCGCTGTCACCACAGTGGTGGAGTTTGCAGCTAATTGGATGAAAAACAACTCAACGAACAGAAAATGGGAGCTAGGCTTTTTGTGGGGGGGGGGAAAAACGCACACAAATGCACATATTTCAATTTGGGAAGCGCAAATTCAATTAAAACCCAATGGCTCAATCAACACGTCCGCAGGCCTTCATTTTTGAAGGTGAAACCCCTCCTCCTGGATGAATATGTCAAGGATTTCATATTGATTTTCCTTCCACCAGCAAGGCAGTCATTTAACAGTACACATGCCATCTGCTGCCAAAGACTTGGCAGATTTTGGAAAATTCGGCTCTTCATCCCCCCTCTTGCCAAAACGCTGCATGTGTTCTTGGCTCCCTCCGAGAACAACTTATTTCGGTCAAACTCTTTCGATAGGCTCTCTCCGCTCCAGAC
The DNA here is from genome assembly GCA_030544235.1 of Lepturacanthus savala. Taxonomy (NCBI): domain Eukaryota; kingdom Metazoa; phylum Chordata; class Actinopteri; order Scombriformes; family Trichiuridae; genus Lepturacanthus; species Lepturacanthus savala. Next base: position 12,850,393 of record CM060476.1, on the reverse strand, counting down.
AGGGAGGATTTGGCTCGGATGAAAGCGCGTTTTCGTGTCCGCGCTGCATGCTGCGCGTTCCCCTGTGTGAGTGAGTGTGTGTGTGTGTGTTGGAGAGAGAGAGAGACGGATACGTACCCAAAACCCTGCAGCTGGGGTTCCCTGCACAGAGGCGCCACTGCGCAGGAGAGACTCGGGAGGGAGAGAGAGAGAGAGAGAGAGAGAGAAGGGGGAAGAGGGGGAGAGAGAAAGAGTGAGGGGGAGAGAGAGAGAGAGAGAGTCAGACTTGCCACATCCCTGCCAAGGGTGAGCGTTTACGCGCGATCCAGGAGCAGATCTCCTCGCAAGCCTCGCTCTCCCATCAGGACTAATTTCATCACGAAAACTTTTAACTCTTTATTTTTTTTTTGACGTAATTGTGCGGTGCGCGGAGGGAGAAAAAATAAATAAAAAAAGCTCAACTTTTACCACCAGACGCCATCTGCGCGGCAGTGAACTTGTTCCGTCTTCTTTTTCGGTGAGTAGATTTCAAAGCGCATTACGAACCATTAATCATGTGTCGAGTTTTTTTTTTCTCTCTCTCTCTCCCATTCCCGCGACGCGCGGTTCATTTATGATCCACTTTGGTATTCTACGCGTTTTCTTCTTCTTCTTCTTTTTTATTCCGTGCGTACGTCCCGTCGCTTATTGTGTAATTAGTATTCCACGGACACAGGTTTCCTGCGGCGGTCGCTCACAGAGATGTTTACTGTCGGTGTTGTTCGTGGTGCCCGATTCCCATTATGTGTTTTTTTTTTTTTTTTTTTTTTTTTTTTTTGCCAGTGGCCGATCTGTTGTCGCCTCCAGCTTTATTTCCCTAAAACCCCGAAGTTGTTAAGATGTCCTGCTTTAATGATACATGCTGTTTTTTTAATTTAATTTATTTTTATTTTTATTTTTTTTACTAGAAACGTCTCCTATCGATTTGGGATCAGGTGCGCCCCTGAGAACTTTTTTTCCTCCCCCCCTGCATTGTGCAGGTGTTGACAGCTAATGCACAATGATTGATACTTAACAGGAGGGTCAAAGCAGTCAGGTCACATCAGTGCACGCGGCCGATCAGAGGGATACCTGCTGATTTACACTGCACACAATCCACGTCAGGGGTCGCTCAGCACAGAACTGGGATGCAACATTAAAAAAAAAGAAAGCAACGCAATTATATCCTTTATATCGTTTATGATAAATTAAATACACTGCCATCAAGGTCAAAATATAAGTATTTTTTTAATCAATGTGTCTGCAGTGATCTTTCAGGTTAATATACTGCAACATGTTTAATGGAAATTCACGAAACTAATAACTGCAGTGGGAATAAGTGGCCCAGCATTTGACAGAATGTTATATTATATGAACAACAACAAAAAGACATTATGGATCAATACAAAATAAAATGGCTTATAAAGATGGCTATTTCTTGCGGTGCAGGTTTATTCTATGCATCAGATGTCTGACTGTGCAAAAAATGATCAACTCTGCTTGGGTTTTTGCAGCCCATAAACCTTATAGTGACCACACTGCAAGTAATGCTGTTTAGGATTTTTTTTTTCTTTGTATTTGGCACAACCCCCTCGCTGCTTGTTTTGACATTTCTCATCAGGATGCTGCAAGGAGGGAAACTGCCTGTAGAATAACTTAAGGTGTCAGTCCAACTACTTTTTTTATTTATTTGAAAAACTCATCAGAAATACTGTTTGCTTTCGATACGAAGTCCATATTTAACATGAGGGTGGAGGCGTCCGTCTTCCAGGATTTTTGATTCATCTAGTTTTTGGTGCAAAATATGAATTTTAAAAGCTGTACAGTTGAGAAAAAGGAAAAAAAAAACAACCTAAATCCTCTCTTTCTTTGCTCATTTGTTAAACTCTATAATCAGGCGGATCACTGCTGTCTACAAATAGTAATCTCTTTAGAGATGTTGAATTCCGCCTTGTCTGTGCAGCATGTGAAATTCACGCTGTCCGCCTCGGATCTACTAGGGAGGGATGCGGGATGAATTCAAATGAGATAAGGTATCAAAACATCAGCTCGAAAAGGGCAGGACGGTGGTTTTAGCGAGCGGGGAGACCACCCTTCGACCCGGAGGACTCCGGTTCAAGCTCCTGCGTCAGCACCGGTCTGGACTCTATGTGCCGCGAGTGTCCTTGAGCGAAACACTGAACACCCACCTGCTCCAGAGTTATTGTTGCTCCGTAGCTGACCCTGTGTTCACATTTCCCCGGTTTAGAGACAAGCAGTAAACAGTACATACCATTAGAAGCAGAGTTTCACATATCACTGGAAACCTCAGGAAAAGTCTCTGTTTGGCTCCTGCGAAGTATTACTTATCACTCGTTCTAAAATGACCCCGTAACCCCCCTTTTATGTAGTGTTTCTGACCTTAATTGAGTCAGTGTGTTCCTGACTTGTGAGTGGACAGTCTGAATGTGGGCAATGATTGAGGAGAATATGGATCAGAGGAAGCGTGTGATTGGTTACTGAGCACTGTGGCACTTGTAATCCTGTTTTGAGGCTGGCAAATGGGATTAGAACAGTGTGTGTAAGAGAAACGGAGCCCGGGGGATGATGTACATTCGCGGCTGTATCTCACATTCTCACTTAATTTAGCGTCTTTTACCCAACGAGTCTGCTCTCCTCACAGGAAGCCCCCAGCCCTGCCAGTGTCTGTCAGAGCTCTGACCACAGTGAAAAATGGATGTCGCCGGTTGCTGAGATGTGCCAAACAGACCCTATTTTGTGCTGATATTTAAATATTTTAAGATAACAGAAAAAAATGCACCAGTACGAATTTCTCTGCAGGCTGGAAAAAAAACAACTGAAGCATTTAGAGCATTTGGCACCGAAATGTTGAAAAAAAAAAAAAAGAGAGAATACAATTCAAGTCAAGCTGCCAGTGCTTTAAGGCAGGAAAACCCACATCAGCTATTCAGCAAGGGAGAACTGCCTTTAAACAAGGGAGAATGTACAGTTTGATAGCACTACACGTTTTTCTGACTTTTGTGCCATTCCTTGATGTTGCCCTCCGCCTTTTTTTTTTTTTTTTTTTTTTACATTTTTTTTTCTTCCTGGGTTCTGGCTATACAGTCAGTCAGCATAATTCCGAGCCATCAGGCCTGTTTTCCCTCCTTTCGACAAAAGCAATTCGTCGCCATCCACTCCCCGTACAGTATGAAAAACAGCTTCCGCTGAGTGAGATAATCCATCACAGCGAACACAACGCTTTCATTTGGTTTTTGCCAAAGTCCCCTCTGTTTCCTAGCCGCCGCGTTGTGACTTTTTCCGTTATCAGCCTCGCGTTAGGTTCCGCTCTGCTTACTGTCAATCTACCTGACACCAGCGGGAGGAAATGGAAGCCCCCGCGAACAAAGTCCTCTCACGAAACACATCAATGTCACATCAATCTCTTCGTTTGCCAGAGGAGCCGGTTCATTTCAAGCTTGATTTGTGATTATATGCTTTAATTTGTTTTTAAAGGATAAACAATTAGTTTTTGGGGAAAATCAAATAGATTTCTATTGGTGTGTGATTTGCCTGAAATTTTCTAACACAACCACAGTAAATCAGGCAGAAGTGGAATAAAAAAAAAAAAGAAACATTGCAGCACTCTCAGCAACAATAATGCTCTCATCGCCTTCCATCTGACTCGCATCTCTTCTCGTGTTCAGGGTTTTACCAAGATGAGAAGCAGCAACTTGGCCACTTGGCTCAAACTGACCCTGAGCCGATCTTCTCTCCCACAACACCACCGCTGCAACCTGCCTTCACAACTTGTGCTGCCCTGCAGCCAGATCTGCCCCACTTTCCACCTCTACCATTAAATTGTCATGCAGAGGCAGTGACTTTGAATCTGTACGTAAACGTGTGTGTGTGTGTGTGTGTGTACAGTATGTGTGCACATGTTTAAGCCCCAGTGTGTATTCTGGATGTATCTTAGTTCATAAATATCTCAGATCGGAATGATTGTTTTCACAGTTTATTGGAAAACGTTTTTGCCTTAGAGGGGTTTTTTGAACCTTGACCAGAAATCTAAAAAAAAAAATTCAAGATGCCTCCATGAAGAATTGGAACATTTAAAAGTGAACCATTTACAAAGCAAATCCCCTATAACACTATTCTCAGGTGCTGCACGCCGGCGTGATTTATTCCTATGTTAATTATGAGCACTGGACACTTTTGCCATGGCGGAGTACAACAAATCGCTTACACAGGAGGTGTGATGTGCTGTTTTTATTTTGCCGGGGGGAACACAGAGGAAGTAAAAATGAGTAGTGGAGAATCTGTGTGGGAAGAAAGAAGTCACTGTATGCCAAAGCAATTACCTTCCCAGTCCCGGGCCCTGCCAATACTCGGCGTAGAGGAGAGAGAAAGAGAGGTCAGCGAGGAAATAAATATACGTGCGGTCAAGCTCTCTGGTTTTCTAAATGTCTGCTTTCAAAAGGCCTCCTGTAGTTTAGATGGCGTGCCAGTATCATCCCAAGAAATTGCATGAATTTATGATCCGGGCTTCTAGTTCTGCCCGGCTTGTGTTTTCACAATATTTATCGAGGGGATTTGTCGGGAGTCATTGTCGCCCGTCAAATTAGACGGATAATACCGGCGATACTGTAAAGTTTGCGTAATTACTCAACTCCTCAGGACTGCCGCGATGTGTTTTGACGCGGAGAACATTATCTGTCAGAAGCCGATGCTCTTCTCCGCCGTTGACAACTCTTCATGTTCTGGCATCTTGGGGAATCTGTCACAGCATGACGACAGCGAAAAGACAGATCCCCCCACCCCCACCCCACCGCCGCCCCCCACCCTCGCATGTGCTCGGGCCCGCGAAACAGACGGCTACGGGAGTAGAGGTCAGGAGCGCTCGGGCCATCACGGCTGCTGACAGCTCAGATTTATTTTTAATCTCGGTGATGAGAGCTTGCCACACAGATCATGTGGCTTGTTAGTGTTGAGTGGCGGGCCCTGCCACCATTATGCCATGATCTTATACAAAGGGAATGTGACAAAATAATGACCTTGGCGAGGTAAATCCCGTCGGGAGCCGGGCTGAATGGCGTTTGATTGTTATTCCGCGCGGCTACTGTTGTTCCATTCCGTGTGAAAACCTCTTCGCTTATGTGCGATGAAAAGCCCGAGTCATTTCTCCTTTCCAACTTGCCCTCATTAACATTTTGACCTCGCTCAATTTTTTTTTTTTTTTTTCCCTCCCTGGCTCGCGCGTGTGTATGTGTGGGTGGGTGTTTGTGATGTGAAGGACATTGTGTTCATTGTATTTACCATATTTACTGTCTATTCATTTTTGGCCAATTTCTTTGAGATTGGTGAAAAATGTCATTATCATTGCATCAGCAAGCACATTACTTGCTGTCTGAAGTGACTGCGGTCACAGAGGCAATTTTGCTGACGGTACTTTCTCTCCTCTCCTCTATGTCTTTGTCCCCCCCCCCTCCCCCGATCTCTCTCACCCCCCTCACTCTCTCTGTTCTGATAGGTGCCAATTATACAGCCTCTGTGGCGAAGCCTCCCTGGTTGCCATTGACCCTGTTAGCCAGCTTTAATGTCAACTCCCTGGCTCCAAAGTGGAAGGAATTACCCCACTTTTAGTCCCCAATCAGGAAAAAAAGGAAGAGCAACACAGCAAAATGCAGAGCTTGGCTCTTTTTGAACCCAGGCGCTCTGTTCATGGTCTGACTGCACTGGCTTTTTGGTGAAACACAGGGTCAGGACAGGATAAAACCCCGAGGGTTTTGACATTTCAGCTTTGCTGTCTCTTTTTTAAAATATTTTTACTCCCCTTGTGGCCTCAGTGCTTTTTTTTTTTTTTTTTTTTTTTTTTTCCGGAGGGGGACCCAGATGATGGGGTGGTGTTGCTCAGGCATATGCAGCGCCTTGGGTCTCCTAGCGCTCCTGCTCCCCTTGCGGGAGAGGGGCTGCTGGGGCCTGAATCCCAGCTCTGGGGATCTGGAGGAGTCCCAACACTCTGATCCAGACCCCTGGGAGATCCTGCACAGGCACAAACGCAGCTGGGTATGGAACCAGTTCTTCGTGTTAGAGGAGTACACAGGAAATGAACCACTCTATGTTGGCAAGGTAAGTGATCTGTGGCTCTGAATGTTAATAATCAGCGCTAGCATGGCTTGTAGTGATGTGTCAGAACATACAAAAGGTGGTACATTTGCAAAAACAGCATTTTCAAATATTTGACAAACTAGTCTTTGATAGTTGGGAAAACCCTGCAGAATCTGGGACATATACACATATCATAAATATATTCCCAATGCCCTATATACAATCTTAAACAAATGAAAAGACAAAACACAGACAGTGTAGGAAGGTATCCAGCTTCTTATTCCAGCCAGGCTGAAGTATGTGCTTGTACAAATGAGCGATTTTAGTTTAAAGGCTGCTGTACAATATGACAAGGTAATTTGCATTGTAATCAATCCATAGAAAAAGGTATATATTACCCAAATGTGTCTTTGTATAGTAGATGTTCTGCCAAGGTACGAGCAGATACATCAAAGTAATGCATGTGTTGGCAGGTAAATAAGTATGAAACCCTCCAAATGACATTTAAAGCTAGGCACAAATGGCATAGTTAACGCGAGGGTACATTGACAAAGTGACTAATCTTGCATAAATGAGATATGGTTACACTCCCTTGGATGGAAATGTATTCAGATCCATATATATATATATATATATATATATATATATATATATATATGTATGTGTGTGTGTAAACACAATGTAAAAATAGTCAATTACAAATGTATTTTTTATTTTATTTATTTAAAAGCAAAATGCTTCAACAGAAATGGAACACTTTATTTGAACCCACATCCTGATTTTTAGAATATTTAAGATGCAAAAACCAATCAGTGAATGGATTGTAACACACTGTAATGATGTTATAAGCAGATGCAATGAATGAGTATTTTAGTTAGTGAGGAGAGCACAGACTTAAGCAGACATAACTCATATCTACTGACTATATCTGTGAAATAAATGTAGTCTGATAATATTTACTACTTATATACAGTGGAGGAGAAATAAAAAGTACAATAAGAAGACGGAAATACATGAAATACGCGTACAAGTACCCAAAAATTGTACATCTCGGTTATTTTCCACCACAGATGCAGGCCTAATTAACAACCATACATTTCCCTTTGTGAAATTGCTGGTTTACATCACAGTGATTGGTGTGTTGCGGCTTTCAGCACCACTGTGTAAATGGACAGCTCCTGTCTGGAAAATGGCTCCTGCATGTGCAGCGCAGGCCAGATGGGTCTTGGATTGGTCTCTAGATCCCCGTTATCTTGGAGAATTTTCTGGTCTTATTATTAAATTAGTTTTCATCTTTCCGCTCATCTGCAGGATAATCATTCTCATCTGCATGTATTTGCTGGGTCTGCTCTCACAAGCCCATTTCCTTGCTGTCTCTGAACTGGATTAGCGTCGCCAGCTGGAATTAGGATACATTTGACTGTCCTATTGTTCTTCTCTCTATTTTTTGCCAGAGGGATGCTGGAGGCAAGCATCTAAATCACAATGAGTGTATTTGTGACACTACTGGAGTTCGGCTAAAGGTCATTTCTTGTCCAAGCCTGCACAGTATCTCATAATACCTTATTGTCTTATCTGTGTGTCCACAGATATCTGTTATATCTGACTGCTGCAGAGAGTATTTTTCATCCATGAATATGAAGTCTGATTCGGATGTTTTGTCCTTGTCCTGTGTTGCCCATTTGAAAGTTAAAGTCGAGAGGCCAGTACAGTACTCAAGAATTTCAAGTGCTTCTTTTCTTTTACAAACACCTGTGCCTGATTGCTTTTCTTGTTAGTGAATCCCAAAGGACTTGAGCACACTGATTACTTATTCATAGCTGTGTAGAGATCTGCGTATCCACATGGAATATACACAAACTCATTTGCAAACCCTCTCCAACAGGTAGTCCCCTTTTTATTTTTTCATTACATGTATTGATTGGTGTTTTATTTCCTTCAGTATCCGCGGCTTTGCAGCGGTATTGCTAGCAGTCAAGGGTGAATACAACTCTGTGGCACTTTAGCAGAAGACATTTAAAAAATAAAATAAAAAAAAAAAATCTGACTGGCTACATCTTTACATCTGACCCCATGCCCGAGCTCAATCTAACCCTTTCAGAAATATGAAAAATCTGATTCATTTGCTCCCCGCGGGCAGAGCGTGCTGCAGCCTGGGAGTTTGAGAAGCTGTCACATTATTTGTTCCCTTAGATCATAGTTGTCACATAGTGTCTGTTTGTTTGGTATCACAAGGACATGCTGCTGCTGTAAAAAAAAAAAAAAAAAAAAGTCTGGGCGGGACAACCTGACCTTGTGACTCAGAGTGAGCTACATGGAAGGTCCTGCCAAGCCAAGAAAATGACCTTACTAGAAATGAATTGTTCACGTAGCTTCTGCTGGAGAAAAAAAACAAAACAAAAAAAAAAAACAACAACCCAGATGCATAGACAGAAACAGGTTTTCATACTCTGCTATGATATTCCCAGTAGGTTCTCGACAAAAAAAAAAAAAACACCAGAGTGACATGACCAGTAATTGCTTTTGTCATATGTATCCGGGTATCTAACATGACAAACAATGGGAATCTTGTGTCCAAACAATGGCCCAGTCACTGCACTACTTGGTCATTTATATGGCTGGAAGCAAAAGGGGAAATATGATATAGTCGGTAGGAAATGGGGAAGTCATCACTTTGGCCTGGCTGCTCCCTTTGCATCTGCAGCCTGCTTGGCTTTAATGCATTCTGTCAGATTCCGAATTTCACAACCAAATGTCTCATTATGCTTTGGCACTCTGCCTCGGGTAAGTGTACTGGCCTGGAATCAGCTGCAGTCACATCAAGCCAGTGGAAACATACATTAAAGAACCCCAGACTACACAGCCTGCCGCCGCCCGCCGCCACCACCGCAAATTGGTGACGCACATATTTAAACAAGTGAAACGCCGGAACAAACTCATCCACTTAACAAACACTTACTGGTAAACATGATGTGATTAACATTTTCCGCAGGGCATTCATGTGAATATTTGCAAGTGTTGAAAAGTACCAATTTGTAGCTTCTGCTGAATAAGGGACAAAGGGCAATTCATCTTCATGACTATTCTGTCATGTTTAGAGCTTTGTTTTGGTAACGCGTCACCTTTGCTTACTTTTCACTTCTATAGCAGCAAGTTGTCATCCCAGGGCATCAAACGTTGCCTTTCTGGCCCTCAGCTTCACTCCCCTCGGTGTCGGATAATATCGCACCAAGAGGCAACTTCCTCCTCATCCTTAGGCACATTTTCCAACCATTACAAGTCATGTGACAACACTGTGGTTAAGATTTGGTTTTGGATAAGATGCAAAAATCATTGGTTAGGGTTAGGAGACTAAAACAAGCGATTTCACAATCAAAATGTCCCTATATTACTGTGGTAAAGGACAGCCTTATATACAGGGTCTTAGAAAGGAGCACTGAATTTGGAATTAATACCTTAAAAAGACTTGGAAAAGTCTTAAACCTGGATATGTAGGTCTTTAATTTTAGTATGTAGTATCAGTAGTATGTAAATTACCATTCTCCTTAAAAGTTTCATTTGTCAACCGCTATTATTTTGATTAAATAACAGCCCAATAAAGCCTAAATAAAGAGTCAATTCATGAACTGATTGATGAAAAATGTTCATCAAAGATAAACAAAATATATTTTCCCTACTCTGTTTGATGTGGTACATCACACACATCATTTTTTTGCCTGTAGATCTGTGAATTAGGCAGTGAAATAAGTAGTAGTAGTAACCCAGTACATTCAATACAGTACAGTAATTCAATACATTATTCAGTATATTATATATTGTTCGGGCAACATGTACTGGATACACAGCTTAACAAGCTGCTCATGCTAATAATGCTAACAGTTGCTAATGAGAGGACTTCTATTGTATGTAAATGTTTAATTAAAAGTTAAATTTCTATAATACTAATTGTGGTAAATTGGGCCTTATTGCTCTTGATTGTTAATGATAGAGAGAGTAAACCATATACTGTGTAGTTATATTCAGTGGTATCTTTACACTGTTATTACCAGCTTTTAGCTCACTGTTAGCTGTTATATGTTAATGTTAATTAATATGTTATGTCTTTATATCTATATTAGCTTCTTTATTATTAATCAATCTGTATTGTGTGCTTTGTTGTTGCAGAACCACATACATGCACACACTTATTCAGCCTTCAATGAATACATTAATGGAAACATCTTGCATTTTAACTGATTCCCCCCGGCAGCCACAAGCAATTTAGACCAGTACAATATACAGTTCTTAAACCCCCTATAACAATTATGATACAGATTTTGAATAACGGCCTTGAACACTGCTCTCCTGCTGCTTGTGCAGCTTTTTTTTTTTTTTTTTGAAGTCCACATCCCAAATTTGACAGCTTACACAGGCGCCATCAGTCTCGTTGCACCTATTTTAGACATTTTGGGAGCTTTACTGAAACCTGTGGGACTATCCTGCACTTTCAAAGATTATACTAAAGGGTTAACACAGGGTTTACAGTGTATTGAACATTGACACTGATGCCCGTGAGAAAAAGGCAACATTTGACACCGTGGGAACGAGAACATTCTGTACATACACGTCCCACATACACCCACCTATTCAATAACTAATGTAAAGCTAGCGCTACATGTTATTAAGGATGTATAGTTTTCTTTTCATTGATTCATTTTATGTTCAAGTGACTCTCGAATTCCCCAGCCCGTGAGGCAAAGAAGTGCTGCTCCACATCACGGGAGGTAGAAGCGTTCAGACACAGCCCATATGCTGACTTTCACTTATTTATAGAGATGTCTTCAAAATTGGCAGTCCGGCTAACCATCCGAGTAATAGATGGACTTTTTTTTTCACCTTATAATTCAGGCAGCATTAGAAGAAGCTGGAAATTGGAAAACATCTCCGGATGGAGGAAACTTTTATAGCCTGCTGTCAAATCTTCAAGTATGACTGAAAAAAAAAAAAAAAAAGTAATTGCTTGTTTAAAACATAGGAACGGGAAATTTACCAAACCAGTCTGTTTAGTCTTTTGGCTTTGCAACAAGTATCATATTTATTGCTATTGCCATTAGACATTTTTATGAGCATGATTCATGTGCAATTTCTGACCTGATGGTAAGAACCTGATGTTGTGCGTGGCAGCACTTCACCTCAATAATTAAACAACTATGCATCATGGGCATCTGGGAGAGTTTCGCAGATAATTGCAATGGAGCAAACACATGTTACTATGTGAGTGACTTCATTAGCATTCCATTAGATGTTCGCTGTCAAATGGGTTAGAATCAGAGAGCACAGGCCACTGCTGCAAAGGTCAGTCTCAACAGCATCCGCTCACACTTGCTGGTGCCGCAGACACATCGGCGCAGCTGGGGAGTGCTGAGAGCAGCGTGTCGAGCCCGTAGAGGAGGGTGATTCAAGCTGACAGGAGGGACATCATACACGCAGCACCCAGGGACCGGCCCAGTATCACATCAAAGCATGTAATATGCCCGCCGATCCACTAGAGCATTGGCCCTCAACCGGGGTCCTTGGACCCCTATTGGTCCGTGGTGTAATTTCAAGGGTCTGAAAAAACTCCCATGGTCATTGCAGACGTACACTACCGTTCAAAAGTTTGGGGTCACCCAGACAATTTAGTGTTTTCCCTGAAAAGTCACTTATTATTTACCACCAGTTGTAAAATGAATAGAAAATTGTATTACTTTAGCCTTCGACCGCAACAAGCAAACACATTGTACCATTAGAACACTGGAGTGATAATTGATGGAAATGGGCCTCTATACACCTGTGTAGATATTGCTCCAAACACATAGAATAGTCATTAACCACATTTGAAATGTATAGGGTGTATTTCTGATTAGTTTAAAGGTATCTTGATTGAAAAAAACAATGCTTTTCTTTCAAAAATATGGACATTTGTAAGTGACCCCGAACTTTTGAACGGTGGTGTACATTTGAGCCAAAAGTGACTGGGGTCTATATATTCATCAACTTCAGACGGTATTTGAAGCAGGCTTGTATCAGATCACTTTCTAATTCCTTCTGCAGGATAAATTATAATTGGTCGTACTTTCAAAGCCTCCTTTTGACCTGGAACGCTCAAAATATGCAGGGAGGGCCAGTACCCAATCAAGGTTGAATACCACTGCGCTAGAGAACATTGTCAGTGTCATATTTCCAAGGACCTGTCAAGTGGTGTAAATGATGTCTATATGAGGTGACGAATTTCCATATTTTGAAGTGGCTTGAGCCCCAGTCTCTGCTGCTCCACTAGTTGGATACACGGGTGGATGGATGGAAAACTCCTAACTATGTAAAAAGTGGACTTAAACTTTGCCACATTAGACGACCGTTTGCTCCCTGCTTCCAACCACGAGTGTCACATTTCCGACTATTTTTTATACAACTGTTACTGCGATTGTCATGGTGTTTACTGTTGAAAGTTGCTTTTAGTTGCTTTAACTTCAAGGAAGCTTCACCAGGACCTTTAACCAACGCCATGGTCATGTGATCATCTTTTCCTAAACCCAACCAGAGCCTTCATATAAGTTTGTACTTTTCACACTTCAACAAAGTAGATCATTGGTTAAATCACATGCTTTACAACTGAAATAATTTGGTTTTATAATAAAATAAATGTTTAAACTTAAACAACACAGCTTTCAACCCACACACTTCTATCTGACCACTGTGGCGACCTTGTATATACCCTAGTTGCCATATTATAAGATTATTTCACAGGTTTGTTCCTATGCATCTGGTCTTTTCATCTTTCAGATTTTGGGTATACCCCCCCATCCAAAACCAACTCCACAAAACACAATAAGGGCAAACCTTCCACTTCTACTTGTGTGTCCACTCCAGGTTGTGATGGGTGTTAATTCTATTCATTTGTTTTTTATTAATTATTTTGTGTGGGGATAAGCATTGATGAGACTAAAGTTATAGCACAGCCAGAGGGCATCGGCTCCATGCCAAGACTTGCAGCGCAGCCTCCTGACAAACTGTATTTCGTGACTACAAACTAAATCTCAATGTTGTAAATAGTATGGGCCGTAAACACTAAGGAACATCGAAAATTACCATCACTAATAACGATTAAGGAATGATAATATAACCTTATAAATCGCTGTAGAGCAACCATGGGAGGCTGGCTACTGTACAGTCCTTTGGACAGGCCACACTGGTCTCTGTGTGAGATGAACATTATCTCCAGGATGTTAATTTTAGAACAATTCATTTAAAAACATTAATGGCTTTTTTGTATTCTTCTGCTCTTCTATAAAAAGGAAACACTTGTTATAACACAGTTATAACAAGGCTACAGCCTCCTCTTTTGTTCATAAAATACATTTCAACAGCCCCAAAAACAAATGTTCAGCTGCACAAACATGTGTAGACAAAATATATTTATTTGAAGATGAAGCAAATATTATCCACAAGCAGTTCAGTTGTTGCTCTCCACATGTGGATTTGGATTTACGGCTCTGAGGGACTCACGTGAGTTCTGTATGCTATCTCTGCACATACTGGAGAGAATCGAAATCCTGCAGGGTGTTTTTTTTGGCTTTTTTTTCAGATTGCTTTGCACATCCTCTAAATCCTTATGAAAAATGCAAGTTAGTACATGGATTCTTCAGGATTTACCCTATAGTCTTTCGCAGTCAAAACAGGTGGGCTGCTGCAGTGTCAATAAAAAAGTTTCCTCCATTATTTTCATCTATCCCAGTCATTGCGAATAAAGGTTTTTTAAAACTACCCAGAAAGTAAATGTATTTCATGACTTTTTAGCAGAAAATTGGGCAACGCCAATACCAAACTCAATTGAAAAAAACACCAATTTAACATCATGATGATTGATTGCCTGTTAACTAGTCATTTAAGTTACATTAATACTGAAGTCCATAATCATACAAAATATATAGCTAGGGTATATACCTAATTTGATGTACTTGGCATTTTTTTATCATTAAAATGTGGCTGGGTGGTAAATAACATTTTGTTGTGTGAAAAACTTACATATTTGTTATTGCTTTTCACAGACTTTATATATAAAGCAAAGGTTGGGCGAGGTGTGAAATGGTTTGAAGTCATGAATTTTATATATTTTTCCCTGTATCCTCTTTTTTTGTTTAGTTTCTTTTGTCTGAATATGGGACTGCTGACGTTTCCCGAAGTGCTGATACTGTATATTGAATTTTAGACATTCCCCAAAGGTCTGGTCTTGAATAATTCAAGAGGTCCTCAGCCAGTGCTGACAGTACAGATGTACTATGAACACACAAAAGTTACATTTTTAGATCTTTGTACTTTCCTGTCTACAACGTGGATAACAGGTGGCCTGTTGACTGCTGTGTTTCATACAGTGATGGTATCAAATGCGCTTCAACTGCATACAAGTAGTTAATGTGCTATAAAGAAGTTGGTTAAATGTTTGCCCCTTGTTTTGTGGTGTTTTCCAAGAGCGATGGAAAGAAAAAGGACCTTTTTGTAGCATAAACATATGTAATTAGTCAGTTGGGAAGCAGGAGAAAGGCACAATACGAGAGGCACAGTATAGAGATGTTTGGCATCTATGTGCAGAGGCTTGTTTATTACAAGTCTCCTTAAATGTAATGAGGCATTATGGAATGGCACTCATTTTTCATGGATTTACTAATTGCATTTCACATCTGTATGTAATTTGCAGTTTGAGCTCAGTGTATCTGAAATGGGTTTTCAAACCACTTGATATAGCAAGAGAAGTGACTTGAGACGTTAAAAATGTTTCCTCAAAGTTAGATTGCAGATATATTGAGTTTCCATGTCTGTATTATACTTAATTCTCCCACAGTCAGACAGCTAATTGTGTCTAAAAGTGTATTTTGAGGTTGATTCATGAAGAATTACTTTAGACTTACTTAGATTTAGAATCTTTGCTGTTTCATGGCTCTTTTCTACTTCCTTGACTTTATGATGTCATGTAGTTGCTCCCTCCCATCTGTAGAGGACTGTTTTTTCAGTCTTCCAAGTGAAACTTAAAGAGAGGCTTGTGAATATTCATGACACAGACCAAAAATGACCTGTACTTTCTGGAGCCCCAGCGAGGCACTCGAAGAAACACTGTTAAATTGTTGCTTAAATTGCAAATATATCATGTTAGGGAAATCAAAACTTCCAATACGACCCAGAAAAGTACATGATATGGGACCTTGATTTGTCTACCATCTATCTGAAGCAGTATGTTAATTTGATAATTCCCACTTTTGCGGTAGTCTAATTGCTGAAACATCCATTTAAGAGTGAAACCTGGTTTCCTTTTTCAGGTTAAGGGAGGAAGAGTAATTTAGTTAACTCAGCTAGATTTCAGCTGGAGAAACCTCATTACTCTGCCACGTTCAGTATAACCTGATCTGGGTTTTTTGGAGTTGTTGCATGTAACGTTATGTTGAAATTCACGACTAGAGAAACACACACAACATCCCTTTTTTGCAATAATCGATTGCTACAGTGTTACAAAATGGAATGAATATCAGAAGTTCTGATTTGGTGGACATGTAATAGTCTTGTTAAGGCTCCCAATGTTGTTTATAGAAGTGCATGGGTGCAGGTTTGATTTCAGAAATGGGGGCATGCAGGGAGGTCAAAAAAAAATCTTGGAACAAAAACAGCAATCTGCTTTTTCTGCTATGACTTTGATTGATGTGACGACTTTTACGATTTGTGTTGAAAAAGTTTTATCATAACTGATATCAGAAAATTAACTGCAAATAAATAAATAAATGAACATATTTTTTATCTAGAGGAAAATAAACCTTGAATATTAGATGAAATTGCGATGAAAAAACTCTGCAGAACACTCTGTGCCACTCGTAAGCTTAATTAAGATGAGCTCTAGGTAATAATTAAAGGCGACTGAGATGAGCTATCAACATCTTGATCAACTTGTGATAACATGGTTCAACCAAAGTGCATGTCGGATGCTTGAACCGAATCCAAATCCCCTCCCTTCACACCTCTCAGATGTTGAAATTGGCACAACTGCAGCTAATGATTTTGTAACACTCATAACAAATAAATCCACTGTTGGTCCAATATTAGCGCTTACGAGCACATTTCTGGTGTCAAATTCCAGTTTTTGTCTAAAAATGCGAACAATCAAAACACCTACTTCTGGCAGCCGATAGCCAGATAATTGGATAATTCTCTCAAGCTCTTAAGCACAATTAATTATGTCACTCTCACTGTGTACAAAGTGGTGCGACGTGTCATGTCACAGACACATTTGCCTTTCGAATTTAGACTCAAAACAGCAAATATATATATATAAATATAAATAGAAACACAGCTAATTTGCGCCAACAACACTACCAAGAAGCAGGACAGCCGTGAACCGGGTAATAAATCTACAAGTCGTCCTCCATGGAACTCTCCTGGTGCAAAACCTAAGAGTAAATCACTCCTGGGGAAATGAGAGGATGAGTAACAGGCACAGCCCAGCGCCCTGAGATTTGTGATGCAACGGGCTGGCCTGCATTATCATCCAGGCATAGCGCCTCTTCACCCCCTGTTCTTAGTAGGACACAGCCGTGGATTGCCAGCAACAAACCTCCCCAACAACATGTGGCGAAGGACAGCAGATTTACTCTATTGTTGCATTGTTGACCTGGATCACCTCTCATCCTCACAGAGAAGGTAATAGACAGGGCACGTAAATACTGAGGCTCAGACTTTGACAGTGTGTCGAGTAACAACCACCGAACACTCTTTATCTACTCTTTCGCTCTACCAAGGATGTGGTCTGTGACTTGGCAGAAATAGTAATAATCATAGTGCACATAGGGCCCCGACGATGGTGTGAAACAACAGTCCGAAAAAACTGAAACAAGACTTTATTGATCCGTTGAACACAGTCAGCGCTTTGAATGTCGTTTTACCCACGATTCAGAAGAGGAGTTGAGAAATTCAGCAGAGTGCCCGCAACTGCGTCCGCCGTCCATTCAGCGCGATGGACTTTTTCTCAGGGCAGCAAACATCATTTTAAGGCAGATGGACTTTGCCTTAACAAGCTCGGAGTGAAATTGTTAATCCATAACCTATTTTACTTCAAGAGGCAAAGGGAATCAAAGAAGAAGACCTTGAACCCTTGACGGAGAGCCGCTTCAGTCCCCGTCTGAAGAGAGCATTATTGTCCTCATACACGTTGTGGTTTAGGTCTTTCGGTTCAGACCAAGGAAAGAAAATGATACATTTCTGACTTCTGCTCACATTGACTTTCTATAAACATGAAATTATACAGATTGACAGGTATCGCACTGATTTTAGTGCACTGTCAGCACCAGTGTAGGGAAATCAAATTCTGATAACTGACAGAAATGTATTCACCACTTTAATATTTCTGATGTCACAAAGAGATCACGAAGAAATAACTGATTCTAAGCATTATTAATATTATTATACTGCAAGAATGTCATCTTATAATGACTATACAGCTAGAGAGAGAATGTAAATGAGGAATAAGCAGTAATGATTCAGAGCAGGATTGCTGTTACACGCTTTTAATTAACTTCATTAACTACAAAATACACTGTAGTCATAACATTTTGGCACCTTTTTTCCCATCAAAAAAAGAACATCAGAACCCGCTTTGACAGTGGACTAAAACCCATCTTTTTAAAAATTCTTGATTCCGTCGTTTAATCTGCATCATGGTTCAATTGATGGTTTTCACACCTGCCCAAAAATTAAGCAAAATAACCAGAGGTGAACACTCGATGGCATCTGAATCATCCTCTGTCACCTAAGTCTGATAAAGACACAGAAAGTCCAGTTATTTGTGTACAAATTCAACTTCAAATTCAAGTTCTAATGGATACCTGATGGGTCCAAGCTACAAAGCTAATGGCACTCATGACTCTTCCCAGTCTCAGTTCCTGTCTTGATAGGTAATAGAACAAGAATGGTGAATCTGCTAAGAAACAGGAAGCACTCCGTCGATACTGCACATTTATCAAATTTAGCATCCATTGCTCGTCAGCCACAGTCTGCTCCAAAAAAAAATGGGCAGATATTGCTTTTAACGTAGTAAATCTACCTTGATTAAATGTCAGGTCTTTGGCAGGAAAACATTTTTAATCAAATATTTTATCATCAAACGCAATCTTGATTTAATTTTTTTTTAACTGACACTTGGTTAGACCAGTGCAGCTGTTCTTTCGAGTCAGCCCTTCTGAATTTCAGTTTCATAAGCAAAGGCAGGGAGCATAACATTTTTTAATGTTTAGCATAAACATTCCAATGCAAGAACACATTTTATGGAAATGTAAGAAATGAATCTCCTTTTGAAGAAGTTTCTCTTCGGTTGCAATTCGTCTTTTTGAGATATGTTTCTCAATATCAATGGTATTCCATTCTTAAATTAATAGCTCACTCTAAAATAAAATAAAAAAAAATCATAAATAGAAACACTGTGTTGGTGTGTGTGTGTGATGATTGACACAGACATGCCCACCTCTTATTCTAAGTTGAGGTGCCAGGCACCACATATCCCACACAAAAAAGGAGAAACACCCATTTTGTTTCCATCAATAGGAAATCGGGAGATTACCGGGAGAAATTACAAATGGAGAGCACACTCTCTCTGATTATTCCTGTGTTTTCTTTGAGAGTTCTATCTCCGTGCACACAAATATTCAAACAGAGGTAATCACAAAACGATATATCACTGCAAACACCCGTGGACTATTTATCCAGGCTTTCTCTTCCACGCCCTCTCTTGGGTCCCACTCAATGAGCTTAGGTAATTTCAGTTCTAAAATTACAAGTGTTATTGATGCCATTGCACCCACTAAAGTGAAGGTGGTCTCTGGTAAGAAAAGAGCTCCATGTAGCAACGTAAGTAAGAATAATAATGTAGGTAAGAATAGAGAAAAAAAAATGAACCCAGGTGGCAAAAAAAACAAATGTCCAGGTTATTTATACCATTAAGAGAATGCATTCATAATTTAGAAGTGAGAAATGCTGACATTATCAGCAAAAACAATAACGCACATGTCTTATTTGCTACCGTAGACAGGCTCCTGTCAGTAACCTCTGAACTTCTGTCCACCAGGGCCTGCGTTGTATTCACCTTGACAAAATTCACAAAAGCTGACAAGCAGTCAGTGCTTACATATCAGAGACGGGGCATTTGTTGTCCTTGTGTCCACTTGAAATCAGTTCAAATAGCATGACACAATTTGAGATGATCTGATCTAAACACCACTGAAAACCTGGAGGATGTTATACAACATTTAAAATCCTCCTTCTGCTGCATTGATATTCTGCCAACAGGCTTCTTGAATACCTGCATGGTTACAGACTTTCTATAAAAGACTACTGTAAAGCTGAAAACAAAACAACTATTTTGAAACTTCCCCTGTTAAGGACTTTAGTGACATCCACTGAAACAAAGACATTTGCAGAATTTTAGTGTTGGTATTACTGGATGACGTATCTGCATTTGACACAATTGACTACTAGGCCAACTGGGAGATTGGGTGGCATTGCACGCTACTAAACTAGTGGAGTTCCCCAAAGCTCCATCCTGGGGGCTCTTCTGTTCAATATCTACATGCTCCTGCTACCTCATATAATGGAAAGTAACAAAATATGTCCCCATAATTACGACACACACATTTACATAACCATATCACAAGGGGACTATAATCTCATACAAGCACTAAGTGCATTGAATAAATCAACAATTGGATGTGCCAGAATTTTCTTTAATTAAACAAAGATAAAACTGCCGTTTTTGTTTTTCGAGCCAAGAAGAACGATTAAAAGTCAGCACTCAGCTTCAATCAGTAATGTTAAAACCACCAAGCCAGAAAACTTGGTGTAGTCATGGGCTCAGACCTGAATTTCAATTGCTACATTAAGATAATTACAAAGTCAGCCAACTATCACCTGAAGAATATATCAAGAATTAAAGGACTTATGTCTCAGCAGGATTTGGAACTGCATTTATCTCCAACACACTCAACTACTGTAACAATGTTTTTACAGGTCTCCCCGAAATTCAATCAGACAGATGCAGCTGATTCAGAAAACTGCTACTCAAGTCCTCAATAAGACCAAAGAAGTGCATCACATCACTCCAGTTCTCACATCTTCACACTGGCTTCCTGTCTGTCAACGAATTGATTTTAACGACTGATGTTGGTTTATAAAGCACTGAATGGTTTGGGGCCAAAAACACATCTCTGATCTAGTGCTACATAATGAACCATCCAAACTTCTCCATCTGATTCAGCTCTGCTTTTCATCACATATGTTCGTCACAGACTTTTTTTAAGGTTAGGGTCAGTTTTTTTTTGTTTTTATGCTCAGCTTATCTAGAGCATATCTCCCAGAAAACTACACGTCTACTGCAACCCTTTTGTTCTTTCGTATCAACTCTGATGCCTTTAAGGTTTGCTTCTGCCTTTTATTAAATCTGAGTATGTCGATAAGTAGATAAGTAGGCACCTGACTATTTTTTCATAGAAGATTTGAAACTTTATGAATAGCAATCAAAAGCAATACAAATAACTAGCTTTTTTTTGTGGATGCATTATATTCAGGCTTATGCACCAAACCTCATATGGGTTTCTTAAAGTTTTTACATATTTCATGTTGTAAAGTAGCTTTTAAGAAGGAGAAGAATAAATCATCTCAAAGGTTGATTATATTGTTGTACATTACATGTATGTATGTATGTGTGTGTGGGCATGTAAGCGTGTTTAAATTGCAGCTCTGCTTAAGTAACCTGATGCATTCTAACTCATCCCCCAATCCCCTCAATGCACACACGTGCACACACACACACACA
The DNA here is from genome assembly GCA_030544235.1 of Lepturacanthus savala. Taxonomy (NCBI): domain Eukaryota; kingdom Metazoa; phylum Chordata; class Actinopteri; order Scombriformes; family Trichiuridae; genus Lepturacanthus; species Lepturacanthus savala. Next base: position 12,829,452 of record CM060476.1, on the reverse strand, counting down.
CACACACACACACACACACACACACACACACACACACACACACACACACACACACACAGACACACACACTCCCACACTTCATCCTTCCCCAACCCCCACACCCTCCTCCAGACATTCACCATCCAGTGGATGAAGAGACCCTAATATGCTAAAACCGGGGAAGCATTGGCCACCTCTTGCTGTAATTAAATTCAGTCATAATGAATCATAGCCCTAATCCTAAAACAGGGTATATTTCCACAGGGAGGAGAAATGACCTACATGTACTGGGAAAAAAAAGCTCTTAGTATAGCCTTTCTACTAGAGCCTTCGTATTTGGCATTCACTCTGAAAGCATGACAAACACACAGACCTCACTTTGAGTCGTGTTGAAAGTAAATGACTTGTGCAGCATGTTTATTTCCATATCAGCGGTGCTCATTTATATATATCACATGCGGTGTCATTAACAAAATCACCTAGCAGCTTCAAAAGATTCATAGCTAATCATGTCACAGTTTGCAAGTATTTCTTAATAATGTGGTTAAGTCCATATTTTGAAAAACTTTTCTTTTTTTTCCTTTCTGTTCTGGTTGAGGCTAATGTTTTGTGACTTGAAGAGCAATGCTATGTGCAATGGCTCATTGCTCTTTGGAGAAGAATCTGTGCATAGTAACATGAGGCAATTAGGGTATTGTATGAGCCAGTCATAGGACTAATGCTGGTGATTCACAGTGGTGCTTCTGTACGTTTGCTTTTGGAGGTGTGTTTTATCATTTTCAAATCACGTTGGTTGCGGCCCAAGATACTGTCACCAGTAAAAAATACACTTGGCATCAGGAGAACACAGAGATAATGCATACTTTGTTTCTCTGTTCTGAGTGACCAGAAGAACGATTGCACTTGGTTGCAACTCAGGGAGGATGGTTAATTATGTCTTCTCTTTATTTGACGTGTTTGAATCAGTGTGTTCAATTCAGTGGTCTTTTTTTAAAGCTGTAATTGCACATGGTCACTAACTGCATCATAGAATGTACAATTTCATCTTTTAATTATTGCTTAATAATAGGCCTCCACTTTCAATCATGTGGTACTAGAAAAAAATAAATGTTTCTCCTGGGCAGACTTGCTTCTTTGATAAATAAAATTATCTCCTTTGGTGATGTAACTCAGTCTAATGTGTTTGGATACTCATGTCTGCTAATTACAGTGGCACTAAACACAAAGTAAAGCTGTGACAGAGAATGTCATGATTTTACCAAATTTCATGGCAATCCATCCAAAAAGACATGAATGTCAACCTCATGGTGGCAGCAGTGGAAATGTCAAGGAATCACCAGTCATCAGAACTCATACATTGGGAATTATAGAATTATGAATGCCTGAACCAGAATCTCTGTCATTTCATCTTGCAGATGTAGAGATAATTCCCTAATTCAAAATCTAAATCAAGCTCATCATTTTGATAAATAAATAAACAATTGATTACAAAAGTCAGCAAGAGGATGAAAGTCAGCAAGTTTCGTCCTCTGAGGATCATGAATGGATGCAGAAAATCTCATGGCCAACCATCTGTACCAAACTGGTGGACTGACATTGCCTTCCCCAGAGCCATGCTACTAGCATGGATAAAAATATATGCATAACATCTAAACTACATGAAAGCCTAGCTAAGGAAGCCAGATTGTATAATTTTTTCCCCCGTCATATTTAATTCAAAGCCTAAGCTTAATGATCAAATGATCTAGTAACTAATCAGAATGCAAGAAGTGACCTTTGGCGGTCTCCCTCCTCATCTGAGGTACAGACATGGCTGTAAAAAGGATAATTGCTTGATTCAGAACTCAGATGCTTGAGTGAACAAAACGAACTCCCCTCATTATGGACTCCACATGGCTGACTTTGGATATTTGATCAAGCTTGGATCAGACTTTTGGAGCCCAATGCTAATTCATAAAAAGATAAACACAATAGCTGTATTAGAAGAGCTTGTGGCTGAATCAATTCTTTTCTCACAAGTCAAAGCATTACTTAAATTTCAGGGATATCCGGGATGAGTGTAGCTTGGAGCCTGTCCCTCCAATGTGAACGACACAATAGGTCATAATGCCAGTCACCAAAAAAATTACCAGTGCTTACAACTGAGTGACAAACACTATCCATTTAGCTGATGGCACAGTTCAGATTACATATATATTGTATGAAATTTCCATATTTGAAGGTGGAGGGTTTGGTGGATTTTAGGTGAATGGATAGATCCTAACATGCAAAAAGGGGACTTAGCCCTCAACTACACAAATCTAGATTTTTTTTAAAATCACTTTAACACTTCTAACTGCGAGTTGGAGCAGTTTTTCTTTTAAAAAAAACAAAACATAATTGCGCTTGTCATTTTATTTCCTGCTGCAAGCTAAATTGAGGAAAGTATCGACCCACAACACATGTCAAGTGACTACCTTAACCCCAACCATGACCTTTGTTTATGACATAACGTAACCAGTCCCTGACCACTGAATCGTCACATCATAACACATCATTGTTTTAGAGTTTTAGAGTTTTAGAGGCGCCTGATCCTTTTGGTTCTTCTGAAGAGCTTTCTGAAGGACTTGTTGGGATTTTCAACTGCTGGAGAAAAAGTTTTCTCTTAATTTTTGTTTGCTGAAGTAGGTTTGTATTCCCACAATGAAAAAAGCTCTAAAAAGCACTTTCCACAGGAGGGTCGTCCAAAACTACTTTTCTTTCAGTCAAAAGGACCTGTAAGTAGGCAATTGGTTCTGGCCTTTTGTACAACGTAAATTAAAGGGATCAGAATTTTTTTTCTATTTACTTTGATACAGCCAGAATTCAGTTGAAATTTGATGAAATTCTATGAAAATATCCTGTTCTTGGAATGCAGCCCGTTCATTTCCTATGGAGGAGCTGGATTCCTAGTCTGACAGTGTTAAATTATGCCAAGAGACTAAGGCTATGCAAAGACTATGGGATGATTCAGAGATGGATTGGGCTATGATCTAGGGTTGTTATTGAATTTGGCTCCTGATATCCCTCACAATGAAGAATGGAGTCAGGAGAGTGATTTGCTCTTTTTTCCTCGGGTGAGACTAAATATATTCACTACTGGAGGGATTGTGTACACATCAAAAGTCTTCCTTCCCAAAGGCCCTCTCATGTTGTGGTTTAATAAGGTATTTTATTGTTTGAAGTAGTACTGCTTGTTTGAGTTGTTTATAATCCCTTTGGATCATAGCAGCACAGTTGGTAGTGTAAAAGAGATGGCATTATCCATGTGTTTTCTTTTCTTTTTCACTAGTACCAGGCTAGGGTTACGTTTTCTAATTCAGGTGTGCTTTTTTTTTATTCTTTCGCCAAAGAACGGGAAGTCATAGGTCTCAAGATTTGTATTATATACTATACACTCATAGGAAATGGACATGTTTTTCAGTTATGGTATTTAGATTCTTTTATAGAGAATCAGAGGTTAATGGAAGGGTGGATCAAGGTAAATATGGGCTTCTATAAGTTCAATATGAAGGGCCAGGAAATTCCAGATATTGAAGTGAAGAGGAATAGTAAATAACATAACAGGAGGCCTTGAGCATCTCATGCATTTTCTACACTGAATGTATTAAGTGGTCTGCTGCTACCTGCTCTGTGTTATTTTAGCCTCTCAAACAGCTCGCAGTGTTGTGATATCAAGAAACACAGATTTTTTAAAATATCCCTGCAAAATTTCTAGTATGTTTTTTTTCCCCTATCAGAGCCATTAGGAAATTGCTTGCTGATTTTTTTCTAACATAAAAAAATATATAATTCAGAACCACTTTACAATCCTAATGTCTTTTCAGGCCTTTTCACACTATTATTTTTTAACTCATTGCAAAAAATATCTATATTATTGTGTCACAAACTTTAGAAATCCTGCTGTAGTTTTAGCCATTTTGAACTGGATTTTTAGTTTTTTCTTTAAATTGCAAAAATAGAATATAGATTATATAGCATATAGTATATAATTTACTATAGTACAAATATATACAATTAATTGGACCCAGAATCACAAATTACATCTGCTCATCTCCATTTAAAACATGCTCTGCTGGACTGGATGCAGCCCCTGACTAGATTTGTCAGAAGGGTGATTCCCACAGGGCATTTTACATGAAAAAATGGTTTAGAACCACTCGTTTGACTTCAAAGTCCAGCAGAGCAAAGCATCAAATATTTGTAATAGGTGCAGAACATACATTTTCCTTGGCTGTTACAAAGCTGAAGCTGCTGCACCTCACAAAAAGAGGACAGTTCACAATAGCAGCACGCGATGGAGAGGCCTCACTCTGATTCTGATCATGGAAATGTTTCTTTATTGAAAAATGTCATGGAAAAAGGTCCATTTCAGTCGTAGCTTTGTCCCGTCAACCATAACGGCTATAAACAAACTGCCCCACTGATGAGATGGTTCCTATATACAGCGGGGACCTCATGTTTTTCTACTACTGTCTTAGTAATGTTTTTCTGTACTATATGTTGTTTTTCTTGTGGACAGACCTGTAATAATGACTCATTCGTCATTTGGGACAATGATAAGTATTATTCCTAAATGCCAAATTCTAAAATCTGAATATAACAGCGGAAAGAGAAAAAAAAAAAAAAACGAAGGTCAACTCTACAAAGTAAGTTGATTGTTTTTCCCTTTTTTTTTGTTTTTCATTATTTTTTTACTGTCCCTGAGGTTTTCTTTGTGCCTGGAAAATTCTCAAAATTCCAATTATATTCACACAAAGGCCTACAGTGGGGAAATTGAATGTGTGCATAGTAATAAAAGACAAAAGTGTCGTTATGTATTGACAGCTTCACCGATGTACTGTATACTGTAAAATCATGTTCCCTGTCAGTAACTGTGGAAAAGGACTTGATTTGTATTTTTCACACAGGGAAAAAGAAAGAAAGCATGCGTCGGCCCATATTGACTGCAAGCTGTAGGCTTTCATGATAATTAGCAGTGGACTGTAACGCAGCAGGGTAAATGCCTTGTGAGGTCATTTGCATCTGTTTTATTTCCCATAGATGATGAGATCTACTTTACATGGCATCCAATAGCATCAATTAATGTACATGATAGCCAGAAGCAATTACATATGGACTTTTTACCAATTGGGCACACTGACCAAATACAGATATATATATATATATATATATACAGGTGCCTTATGACAAGTGCTCTGTGCATGTAAAAGCTTTTGGGTCTGAATTGTACCATCCATTCTGAAACGTGCCCAGCAGCATATGCTGGGTTTATTAAATGCAAATTAAATATATTTTTTTCTCCCCTCACAAATTAGAACACTTGGTTAATATATTGTAAATTTAATCACATCTATCATCTCTCCGCGGATATTAATTCTGACAGAACTTTAATTTGATGTGAAAATCCCACCTTAATGAGTAAAAAATAAAATCTCAGCAGCAGATTTAATTTGCACATGATTGTTTCTAGAATTTAAAACTTCACAGTCGAATGTTGAGCAAATGCTCTATCTGATAACAGTATCTATCACTGTTTCTCTCTCCACCCACACTTGATACAACAGCTTCAGGGAGGGGTTGTCAAAATGCTTTTTTTTTCTTTTCTTCTTTTTTGGAAATGTAAGAAATCATTTAGAGAAGCAGTGGAAGAGAAGGCCAGCTGAGTTTAAATGGGGAAAATAAGTAATTTTACAGTACTTACACTTACATTAATAATGGATGACATGAGCCTATGCTTTTGTTTGACCTCTATAGAGACTTAATAACATGCATAAGTAAACCAATCTGATCTGAATCTACAATGTGCAAAATTATATCCTGCGTTTAAATGCAGGACACTACACTTTGACAATGAAAGCTGTATTTCTATAGGAAATTTCATCACGTGTATGTTCAATGTACTCTAGAGTGAACATATAAAAATAAAATGAATAGGCATATAATTAAGAAAATAGATAGCATAAGCAGAATAAATATACAAATATATTAACCAACTGAACAAGAAAAGTGCTAATGCAGGTAAACACACAGATGCACGCCACAGGAGAGTCGGATAGGCCGTCGGTCACTCTGAGGGCCACTTGAGCATCAGCCCATTTTCCAGAAACAAGAGAGAGATGCGTCATCAGGCAACTTTGATCAGTCCACATCCTCAGAGCAATCAGATGCATCTCTTCTCCAGATATACCTGAACAGGTGGATTCAGGCAGACAAACTCTGAAAAATGTGTTCTTCTGAAATTATTTGCGGCAAAAATATAGTAGATCAGCACCCTCTTGTTTTAATATTTATTGATTTAATGATGGAAAACTCTAACTGGTCATTTAAATTAAATTTTTCTGTGTTAAGTCCACATTTACCTATACAGTAGGTGCTGATGTAAACAGTGGTTTCATATCATTATTTTTAAAAATTCATCCATGTTGCTTGTACTTCATCTACAAACATTTTTACACTAACCGGATAATAATGCTAAAAACCTGATTTTATATACTTGCCAAGCAATAATTTGATTTGGTTAACAGCACACTTCTGTGGTGTGTCAAATGCAGAATGGAGACATTTTAGACATTATTCATAGTTGTCTGATTATTAAAATATTATTTATTTAGAAGTAACTGAGGTTTCTAATTATTTATTGCTTATAGACACACAATACCCAGGCGAGAAACTCTGAAGAATAAGCCCTTCAAGTTTCAAGGTTAATCAAATCAAATTGTCATTATCTGACTTTATATTTCCTGTGTTGATATAGATTATGCAGCCTGTTCAAATACACATTCATCATGAAACACTGACTGCCTGAATCTGACCTGGTGTCCTCACAGTGGTGGCCTGCTGGCGACAGACCTTTCACTTGCTCTTAAAATAGCTCCGCATTAGTGCTGCAGTTGCTTACAGTATTCACCCATCATGTTCATAAGTGGTGGTATTAACGGCTGGGGTTTCTGTATGTGTGTTGATGGGGTTAGGGTGGTGGAGTGTCAGCACACTAGTTGTGGTGGGCTGCTCTTAATAAAAATCCCAGGGCCATTTTTTTTATCCCAGTCTAGTCCCTGCACCGCAATAATTGAAGGCACCTTCCTCAGATCTGGATCTAATACTGGGTAAAGCTAGAAGACCTCTGCCTGATGAACTGACTGGGTTATAATCAGTGAGAAAGTAAGAAATGTACCGAGGACCAAACCATTAAGCGCTTCACAGACCATTAAAAATATTTTAAAGACTATTCCATACTGTAACGGGAGCCATTGAAATTATTTCAGTACTGGAATAATATGCTCATGTGTAATTTTCATGTGAAGACTTTGAATGACCTGGAGCTGTACACTTAACCTGATTCATTCATTTCTATGTGGCAAACAAAATAAGGAGATTCATTCAGTCAGTCAGTCATTTTCTATACCTGCTTATTCCTCATTAGGGTCGCAGGGGTCTGCTGGAGCCTATCCCAGAGTGTTACGGCAAGAGGCAGGGATACACCCCAGATGGTCACCAGCCAATCGTGGGGCACACACACCATTCACTCACACACTCACACCTACGGGCAATTTAGAGTTGCCAATTAACCTGAGCATGTTTTTGGACTGTGGGAGGAAGCCGGAGTACCCGGTGAAAACCCACGCAGACACGGGGAGAACATGCAAACTCCACACAGAAAGGTCCCAGACCCAGGACCAAGGAGGTCTTGAACCTGCGACCTTCTTGCTGTGAGGCAACAGCGCTAACCCCTACGCCACCATGTAAGGAGATTCAATTATTAATAATTATTATTAAAGACACATTCTTCTTTGTAAATAAAAGTCTAAAGTCTGGTCTTTATATCACCACCAGGTGGCCCCAAATGATGGCACCTGTTTGAAGACCCATTTACTGCAATGTTACTACAACATGATCCGGAAAGCAGGATTTCTTACGGATCATTACCAAAATTTAATCAACTGTTCAAGGTACCATTCCCAACATTCGGTGAAAAGTTTATGAAAATCTGGCCAAAACTTTTTGAGGCATTTTGCTAAAAAACAGACAAAGAAATAGAAAGACTGACAGACAAATGCCTCGTTGGCGGAGGTAACAATTTCGGAGGTATTTGCGTGGTCTATTGTGGGAAATAAAAAGAGTGCTCTGAGTGTGATGTGGAAACTTAAACTCTCCAGTGCAGTTCATTTTCTGAAATTAAGTCTATTTATAGACCCTGGACAGACTTAATCATAAATTATTTTCAAATAACATCATGAAAAGGTAACTAGTGAGAATCAACGTAAGCAAGCTCGGTTAGCTACCTAGCCTACCCAGTGTCTACTCACAAAGTAGGAGCCAACTCTACACAACCAATGCTAAGGAACCAGCCAGCATGTATTTGTTATATCTCAACAACTCTGGCTCTAATTCAGTAGCTCTGAACCACCCTGAGGCTTGAATCTTTCATGCAATTATTCTCCTCTTGAAAAGGGGAAAAATATCCATAATATCTGCATTATCATAATAGGTTATTTTTCCTTACAAAGACAGTGAGGAGACCTCAAATTTCGGTTGGACTTTCATGCAGTATCGTAGTTAGTGAGGTAATAACCTTTTGAACTTTCAGATCCCACTGGAATTTGGTTTTGACTATTTCTGGAACTGAAAGGACCCGTATAACCTTCATCCAAACCACAGAGGCACCGGACCACTCACCAAAAACATTGTCCTCCATTTGCAGTCCCTACAATGTGTTGGCTGGATAGGTAGCATTAGTAATATCTCCCACCCCAGTGACCCACACACTGTATCCCTTTCACATCCCATCATGCCTATTTAAGTTGAAGGTAGGCAATCCAGTCCTAACACAGAAACTGCACAAAGGGCAGCCAACTATCAAAATCAGACCCAGATTAACACCTCACAGACTCAGCTACTGGGCTGAAAGAGAACTTGCTTTATGAAATATGAGATTTTTAACAGGAAAAAGCTGCAGTTAGCGATCTTGTTACAGATTACATTACATTATTTTTTTGACTGGTCGGTGGTCGGTTTCTGGTCTCATGTCATTTTATTTTATTTCCACTTTCTACTTACTTTAATTGCCTTTAACTCACTTGCATGATTAACGTGTTTGTTTTGATCATGTTTGTCTAATGTTTTATCATGCACATTAGCCACATAGTTTTTGTTGCTGCAACTTCCATGCATCCCCCTGGAATGAAACCTACTATATAATTAAAGTTTTGCTTCCTGGCTTGCTAATGTCACACCCACCCTATTACAGATAGAGCATGAGGTGAAATGTAGTTGCCAAGTAGTGCAATGATTTGATTTGGAATCCGTATTCATGACATCCCTGTGTTGCCCAAGCTTTTGCTGACTCATCTCCAGGCCTTCAGGGTCTTTCAGCAGACGGTAGCTTATACAATAGAGATGTCACACTTGCTCTTGTGCTGTCTTGGTTACTTAAGGCAATGGCACAAAGACAAGAACAACAGACTCCGCTTGTTCTTGACAACTAGGTTCCTAGATGTCATGCGAGCATGAGACGAACACACCTACTCCAGAGTGTCTGATTTGAAGTGATTTATCCATATCTAGTGGCAAATGTTTCCAGTTAATCCAAATATGTATCCATTCAAAAACAACAGTGGCTTTCATGATGGGAAAAAAAAATATATATATTTTTCAAAAAAATGTTGTTTTGAAACTGCCAATTTGTGTACTCCCTGCAATCTGCCAGTTTCTGCTGGATGATTAGAAACACACTCAAAAGCACATACAGAGGAAAATACACGCAATATTGTTTTCATCTTCCTCAAACACTTGTTATTGACAACTTCCTGAAAGTGTCCCAGTGCAATCTCAAACCTTAAATAGCAGCCCGAGTTCAGTCTAAATTTGCCGTGCTCCTGATTTGCATGTCTAAGTAAATGTATAAAAGTTGAGCCCCCCTGTGGATGCCTGTTTCTCAGCTGATGAGACAGATAGGCTTATATGTTGCTCCGTTAACGCGCCGGTGTCTGTCTCATTTGCACGAAAAATGGAGAAACTTCAGGGAGCTCATCAGAAAACCGCTTCACGCTTCAGCTATGACTTTTACTAAAGGCCAGTTTAAATAAATGTCAGGCTCCAAACATCGGTAAACAGTTTTACTTCTGATCAAATTCCATAGGGGTGGTATTCGCGGTGAGCTTGCCATGGCTGTAGGATTACAAGGGTTACTCTTTGGAAATGGCACATTAAACAAATGGAACATTTCCCTCTGGTGGCAACAGTATTTATTCCCACCACTGAGGAGGCCTGCCCTTTCACTTCACGTCCCACTCATCCAAACTTTAGACCCGTCTCCATCCCTTCCCTGATGGGGACTGGTTTCAGTTACAGATGAAGGGAAAGATGTACACTCACTCACAGTTCTAAATATGATTTAGCCTGATTACATTTACACCTAGTATTAATATGTGTCTCCAATTGGGCTGGGTACTGAACGTAGTGCTTTTAAGGGTACCAAACGAATTACTTTATTACTACTGAGTACTGATTTGATCAGACAGTAATTTAAATTCTAGTTCCTTGAGGGCAGGTTGTAATGCGAGTCCACCTCAAGCCTCCATTAGCAATTGTTGCAAGAGTGCATATCAATAACAGAAAAAGAGAGAAAGAGCACAGTGCAAGATAGTTAACCTCCCACTCTGCTCAGCTAACTATGCAACACATGAGCATAGTTCATTGGATTATTTAACAGGGCCAGTCCTGAGCTAACTCTCTAATGCTATGCAGCATATCCATAGGGCATTATAGGAAAGAGATGAAAGCAGAGATGCAAGATGTCACGAATGAGAAGAATTTTGAAATTACTAAATGCCATCGTGTTTAATAAATCTCTGATCTTTATCATTTTTACTATAGTATATTTCATGGTGTTTTATTTCTTGACAACAGACCAAATATACCCGTAAAAATGGATTCCCTTTTAAGCTTGAATTAAGTTAAACTTAGTTACTTTGACCCATGATTTCCAGGTGGTAAAAAAGTGAATGGCACCGAACCATAGTTTGCAGTGTCCACATTGAGATTCAACATCTTCCTCATTTGCCAAGGTCCAAAATGAGAACCCTAACCCTAACACGCTACTAAAGCTTTTTCTTCTTTTTTGGACAAACTTGAAAACCAATTTGCATCGTTAGGGCCAAACCATTACAGTATTGTGTGTATCCAAAGCCTGTATTTTATTCGTCTGTGCTGTAGACCTCCACTGTGCGTGGAACGGTGCTCCGGAGACTGAAAATGTGATCACTGTTATTAGTCTTAGGAGCCGTTTCTGAACAAACTACTGTGGCTGTAATCTTCATGGTGAAGGAACATGCAGTACAACATTATGGCTCACTGACATGTTTTTAATAGTTTTGGGACAACAACAGGGGTCTATCGCACAGAGGAATGGGATTTATCAGGCACATTGTTGGTTTGGCTCTGAACATGAGATTTGTTGACAGTATGAAAAATATAGAAAATTGCCAGCCAAAACCTATAATAGGAGATACAGGAGATTAAAGTGTAGGATTCTGCTCAGACTCATCTATTTTCTCACTTTACTTTAATGATTTGTTTTCGATGGTCCATAACTGGCAATTTGATGTAGATTTCACTCTGGACAACTACAAAGGCAATTCCTTAAAGCCATGGATCCTTGGCCAGGAGGAGAGATAGAAGTCAAAGACAGATTCTTAAATCGTTAAGTAACGTTACTCCCCGGTTCTTGAAGTTGTTTGATTTATGGGTAATCGTAACATGGTTATCACTCTCTTTATCCATATAGCCAATATTTGGATTGTTCATTGTCCTTGTCAGTCATCCGTGCATTGTAGGTGACTAGTGGCTGAGAAGAGATTATTGATGGAACTGTCACCCAGCGGTCACCTCAGAGTGCTCCAAGTGATGAGTTGTCTTCACTGAACAGGTTTTTAATCGAAATAATGTGCGTAAAACACCATTGAAATCTGTTTGCAAGAGGTTCTGTGCATGTAAAAAAAAAAAAAAAACAGTTCCCCACACATAGGCAATTATATTTCCCAACAACAACATCAAAATGTATAGGAATGAGTGCAAACCAGTACTTTCCTGAAGTTGAGGAGACAAGTCTAACAATAAAGTGACTGATTTGTAGTTTGCCTAAACTACTAAATCTGGGAAACCATTAAGTTTGTCATTATGCTAAATTCTGTCAGAACAGTACTAAATATAAGAATATGGAAATCTGTCTTACTTTCTGTATTGTTTAACTCTGAAGTTAACTTCAAATGCTGAGTTACTCAATTATGGATATACGATATATACATATTTTAAAGAAGAATGTTAAAAAGTGTAGTGACATATCCCCCCTCTCCAGTGGAAATTATAGCTGTTCACAACTGTTTAAAATAATTATAGGTAATTAACCCTTCAGATATGTATTGACTGTGTTTAGACAGACAGGCCCTACGTGAATGAAAGTCTGCAATTTGGTGTGGTCTGATTGACAATTCTGATGGTTTGGGTAAGAATAAGTAGGAATGAATTGACTGGTTTTGAGTTACTTTCTGTACATGGGGATATTTGCACCCTGACAAGACTAAGCATCTAAGGTCACATTTGTAGCTCTGTGGTGCTTTGAGTTACATGCTACCATCATCAAGGGCAATGTCAATATGATGTTTAGCGGGTATAATGCTTTGGACAGAGTTGCTGGCAGTCCATCCAAGCAGTGCTAAGATATTTCACACATGTCAATCTCCTGATTTTGCTGGAGGAAAATCATCCTCTGGGATCCATGGAAATTTGTGCCTATCATTGCAGTAGATTTTGAGCTGTTTTTGTGGATAAGTAGGAACTTTGACTTGCTGTTATCATTAGAGGAAAAGACAACACATCACCGAAATTCATTAGGATTCATCATCTGGGCACCATGAATATATGTATAAAATTTTCTGCTAAGCCACGAAATCACCAAGTAGTTGATTTAATTCAGTCTGGACCAAAGTGGCGGACAGACTGACTCAGCTATATATATATATATATATATATATATATATATATATATATATATATATATATATATATATATATATATATCTTTAAATTAACTATCCGGATATACAATTCATTGGAGAACATTGGAGCAGTTCAGCTTCCTTTGCCAGGATAATGATTGGACCGAGGAGTGCATCATTTATCTATTAGAAAACATTGATAATGACAATAACAGGACTTGGGAGAAGGCGGGGCCTGGGCTACTATTTGGACCCATTTTCATTACATTGAGACTGAAAAATAGTGCATGCATCGCTTTATCAGATGGGAGCAATATGGCCATAAAATAGCTGGTAAGAATATCACAAACCTTACGAGAGTCATTTCGGCTCACTACAAAGATATTGATGTAGGTTAACATCTTGTTAGGTTGTTGTTTTTTAAGCTACATTGAGCCAACTTTAAGCGGCAGAGCTATACTATGCAGGCTGGGATTTATAGCCTCACAAGTGTTGTATAATCTCATGGCTAAAACAGATTAAATAGTTACAGTTTTCTTTGACTAAAATTCAAATAAATTAGACCAAATCCGTATTTTTAGTCAACTAAATCTTGACTTCAAAAAACAAAACGGATAAGGCTGACTTAAATATGGAAAAAAAAAAAAAAAAAACTAAGGAGGACATTTGACACAGGACTAAGACAAATAATAGCTGACAAAATGAATCCTAATTGGATGAAACAATAATCCCTGTACAGAGGAGTTCAGTTCTGTGATTATCAACTACTTCAAGTGCTGTCAGACAACCCCTTCCCAGGCAGTTGCGCACCACTTCACAGTTTAATTAACATGACTGATGACTCTTATGAGTACCACGCAACCTCACATGGGATCCCAATACCCCAAACCACTTGCAGAGTTTTAAATATCTGAGAACTCCCCATGATTATCAGTCAGTACTAATAAAGCCTTTTTCGATGACTTGGAGGCAAAAAAAAAATACAACCCAGATATTGTTTAATAGTACATAGACAATCAAATAAATTTATAGCAAGTTTAATCTAATTACAGTTTTTTAATGCAATTTTTACACAAAAACAATTGTATTGCATGGTGCTGTAGAAATGTCATCCTCATTTTACACCCAGAAAAAAAAGAGTTTTGAGTTGTTTTACCAACTTCCAGGGCATTTTCTTTTTCATAGGGAAGGCAATGGGGACCAGCTGCAAGACAGATGGAAAGCAGCCACTTTGGAAAGGCCTGTTATCTTTGTTGGCAGAATGGAGCAATTTCCTAAAGTTGTCAAACATTTAAAAAAAAAAAAAAAAAAATTATAGGAGACCACACAAAGTGGACTTCAGTTTTGGTGAGCCGATGTGTTCGGCTCGCTCGCGTACGTGGGTGTCACCCATACAGTAAGACTGAGAGCGAAAAAGTAATTGTAAAAGGGCTTTCATAACCGAACACTTTATGACACTCACATTTTAACACGGAAAACTTTTCCAACAGAGAAAGAAGGTGAAGCTACCCTCACTCAGAGATGTATCGATGAAAATCTGCACCCGCAAAGCACTTTTACTGTCACTGATGAACAAATTAATCTCATTCATTACTTTGGCAGGTATGCATGGAGGGCACCATCAGGCAGAGAGAAGTGCTAATTTCTGAACATGTTTGTTCTTCAATAGTATTCTGCTCTGTTTTTTTTTTTATTTCTGTGGGAAAATCACCTAATTTCTTTAACATACACTTAACTCAAAAAGTTAACAAATGAAGTGAAAGCAATTCACTTTAGAGGGAATAGTTAGTTGGTTCTAAAAAATACTTAAAGTTAATTAAAGAGAATCAATTCATAACATCATAATGAGCCCTTTGGCTTGTCATCCACCAATGAGAAACACAATTTCTTAGTCAGACATATTTTGATGTGGTGGCCAACTGTACTTTCTATATAAAGTGCTCAAAATATGCACAGTCCACCTACACACCTCTAGTACAATATTTACTTTAATCCTTGTATATCACATACTTCTATTTTCTTTTAGGCTTAACTATCTGATTTCCATAATTGATTGATATTTCATATATATGAGACAAATAAAAATCGTTCAATCTTCCATAATGGTTCAATTTAATCTATTTTTGCTTGACTTACATTAAACTCTAATTTCACTGAAACCTTTACCATAAGTACAGCAATTAAATTCATAATGTAGCACCTTTTTAAAAGAGCAGTGAATGAAAGTGCTGAAATGTGATGAATTAATTAAAATAATAATAATAAAAAGATTCTTATTATTTGGCATAATTCCATAACCCAGATGAACCTTGGAGACACGATGTATCAGTGAAGTCCGTAACTCTGGATGAGCCAGATTTGGAGCTTGGAAAATCTGAGTCTGTGACCAGGAATTTAGAACAGTATGTCAAGTGATATTTATTGCCCAGTGTCACCACATGTACTGTATATCCTGTATATTTTCCTAGCAGAAAAAGTCTTTTTTTGTGACACTTCTAGGTTTGTGGGACCAGTGTGTCCATACTATTGTCACCCAAAAGAATTTTATCTCTTAATGGCAAACAGATATTTTCAAAAATCTAATTTTAAAAGGCATAATGTGCATTTTCAGTTTAACCTGCAGAACAACAAATAATAATAATATTAACAATAATAATTGCTGTAGGATCACCATGCAGTGATCCGCAACTGATAAGGAAATAGTTTCCTTTTCACCGTTCACATTTTCATTATACTTGTCCATCAATAGGCTGTCATGAAAAAAAAAGAAAAAAAAAGAAACAGTCGTCACAAAGATAGCATCTAAGGAGCCTTTTTGTGACAAAAGAGCTTTCATTCCATCCCTCATAAAACTTTGAAAGCGATGCCTATTCCTGTCTTCCATTTATGTGCATCCCTGTGATGAGGGCAGCTGAATGCCACACACACACAGAGACGCACAGGCGCAAAAATAAATAATGAATTCAAAAGCTTGCCCTGATTGCCGGCTTGATTACTTTCATTGATGTGGATGACAAATCAGCATGGTAGCAAGGTGAGCAAACCAGAAAAAAGCGGCAGGTCACCGCCTCTAAGTGCAGTTTGTCATTTGTGTGCTGTACATGCGCTGCATCTGTCTCTTTATATGATATTTGTAATATTTTCAGAGGCGCAGTAAAACTCCTCCGTCTGTACCATTGCCATTGGCAGTGATACAGCTGCTTCCGTTCAGCATCAGAAAATTAATTTCTCAATTTCTGACACCACACCTGATGCTTTTAATGCACCGCACGAATCCCATGGCGAGTAAAAATGTCTGAACGGAGATTCATTGTCAATCGTGAATCGTTTCGCCGTCAGCTATCCCTTCTTAAAAGTGAGATGTGGTTTGGACATGAAAGGCCTGTTTTGTGCCCCTGTAACTTTCCCCGACACAATTTACAGGCTGCCCCAAGATTATAATTGTTTCAGATCGTGGAACGAGAGCCTCTCGTGCACCACAGGCTTGTACATTATATTTTAGAGTAACATTAAGCATGGCTTAACTGACACTCATTAGTTTTTTGCTTCAATATGATTTTTAATACTTAATCAAAACTTAGATTCGAGAAAAAAAAGCTATGTATTATTTTTTTTTTTTCATATTCAAGATGACTAAAATCGGGAAGGCCCATTTCTATGGAAATCCAAATTAATTTTCCACACATGGAAACAGAGCTATTATCTCGTTGGTATTATGACACAGCCAGCAGGTACAGATATGAGCTCCTGTTGTCTGATGGAGACAAAGTGTATCAATGCAGTCAGAATTCTGAAAATCCTTTCTGACTTTGATTGAAAGCCGATGCTCATGTGTGAGCAGGGAGAGAGAGAGAGAGTGCTGTGAACTCTGCCTTATCCCTGCTAAAAACTGCCTCTCTGCATTTCCCCATTTATTCTCTATAAAGAGCGATCTGCATTTGCTTTGTCCCTGCTGTCGGGCCATCGCGCGCATTTATTTATATTGATTTAACGGCGTTAAACTGCCTTTTTGGCTCATTTTGAATCGGCTCATTCAGGCAAGAAAAGCAAATCTCTATTTTTGTTTAATAAATGAGAAAAACACATTGCATTGCTGTTTTCATCAAAATTCAACTGATTTTTGTTTCCGTTCAAGTTGACACCTCAACTAAAATATTGAAGTGACTGCTTACATACCTTCTGACACTAATACTGTTGACAGTGCACACATTTCATTTCCTATATTACATCTTTTACACTGACAGTTCAACTGCTTCAGTATATTAAATGTCAGCTGACTACAGGGCTGAAACTTGAGACGGAAAAATCTAAAAATGCTTTCACCAATTACATTTGCAATGATTCTGCCTGTTTTTTTATCACTGTAAGTTCTGCTGACTGCTCTTTTCAGTGCTTATACTTCAAATGAATTTTCAAACACGTTCAGTTCTTCATCTTCATCTGACAATTCAACACCTGTGCAGCCGCAATATGCAACTTTTATCCATTAACATGTCTAAAAGAAACTAAATATATTTTGTTATATAGTTTGTTGAGTTTGGTGCTTATTATGACACATTTTTCCGAACATTTTTTTCAAACCTAGAAAAAAAAAAAGTGTAATTTGAATATGTTACAAGATTGCTTAAAACTGCAAGTGGTGATAAGTTAACAGTGTGACCACCAAGGGACAGCAGCACTGTAACCAAATGTGGGCTGGTGCATTCAGGGGCCCATCCTGATCACGTGTGAAGTTTGGAGGAGATCAGATGATGTGTCACAAGGTTGATAAAATAACTGTATATAGAGGGGATTTTAAATATTTAAAGGTTGTGGTATAGGGATTTTGCTCCACCCATAGGTGTCTTCCCTATCAGATCAAAGGGCTTGCCACCCTTGGCCTGTGTATTTATTTTCATGATGGTATGAGGTCCTTAAAGCCATTAAAAAACCTATTTTCATTGCGGGTTATTGATTGCTGCATCACCACACAGACGCCAGGTTGTAGCCTCACAACGTTTATCAAATAGCTTCACCAACTTGTTCTGCACGCTTTTGAGTGAAATTAGGTTAATGAGGTTAAAAAAACCTCATTAACCTAGGTTTTTTCAATTCAAGATGGCCGACTTCCTGTCGGGATTTCACCATGAGATTAAAAGCCTTTTTTGTGCGTCTTGGATGATTAAGGTGTGTTACGAATTCCGTAACGATCCGACTAACTAACCCCTATGCGGAGGGGTTTTTGAAAATTTCCAGGGGGCACTACAGAGCCACTTTTGTGTGTCCATGCAGTAGACCAATAGGATATGTACATTTTTACCACTCCTGTTGCGCACAGCAGAAACAGTGAGTTTTAGGTCATGGGCAGGTTCCTTAAAAAGTCAATTCATTTTTGACTAAGAAGAATAATAATCAGAATTCCTTTCAATAGGGCCTTCAACTTGCAGTTGCTTCTTGGCCACCTAATTATTGATCAAGATTAATTCATGTTGTGAATAGGTGATTCTTCAATTCGGGGCACTTCTGACTTTTGGAATTTTGACAAATTCTTCTTTAATCTCTATTTTTTCAATTTCAAAAGGTTTATCCATATATATATATATATATATATATATATATATATATATATATATATATATAGTGTCCCCAAGCTGAGAGAAAATCACCAGTTAACACAGTCACCAGCAGCATCAAATAAACACAGACTTTAACATTCTTTATTGTGTATAACCATAATGTATATGTTCATGTTGGAGAGGAAGAGACCTCTGCGGACGATTTGTCTCCTGGTAAAAAAAATCCATCTTTCATTATTGTCTTGATTGGGAGATACTGTCGGCTTAACGATGTTGTTAATACAACACAAAAAGGACAAGACAGGAGAGCACAACGCGATTAACCACCCTAAAGCTAAATCTGAGTGATAGGACCAAGGTGCCAACAGCGGTGCACAGAGGAAATGTATAGAGTGCATAGAAGCAGAACCCCCTATATAATTAAGCTACATATGGGAGTAGACCTGGAAAGAATAATGTTCTATCCATCAGCACAAAAAATATGTCTGCTTAAAGATGTTTTCATCTGACTAAGACGATTTCTACAGATATTGTACAAAAATAGATACTAGATAAATAATAATAACTGCAAATGAGTCAGGAAACAATAGATCTGCTCACAAGGTTAGTTGCTAAGATATGTCACTTTCATAGGCAGCAGGATACTAAATTTACTATCATGTTCCAGTTATATCTTACACATTCTGGAGGTTTATTATTTTAAACTGTATGCCTCATTTCAGTGGACTCAATATCATGTGACACTAATTCAAATAAAGAATTTGTATGCATGTGTACATGTAGGCTGATACAACTGCTTGGATACATTTTTCAAAGGGTTTTATGATCTGATAAAAAAGATTCTGAAAAAAATGCATTACAACATATATATATAGAGGCAATGAGAATGAACAACATCAAAAACAGGGACAGGGGATCAGGAAGGCATACATTAACAAAATTAAATGGAATAAGTCCATGTGTGCAGATCCAATGCAAACTATACTGCGTGATAGCGAGCGGTTTCTCCATGGTGATCGCTAATTCCCACCTCTCAACTTGAAATGAAAGAGGAGAGGCTGAATCGCTGAGCCTCTCTCAGAGCACAGCACCATGGCTACCCACCAGAACATGGCCAAATGAATAGATGAAAAGCCAAGCATGTCGGGAGCTGATGTCAGTGACAGCTGCACTGAGGCCCCCGTCTGCATTTTTAGCCCTTTTTTGTAGCAGAATGACCCTTCTCCCGCCTTATGTCCTTTTTTTACTTGAGCTTTTGTGTATGTTTTATTAACTCCCTGTTGGATTTATGCATGACAAAGAGTGTCCAGTAATAACCTTTATTCGTTGGCAAATTTATGATTTCTACTGGATATAATAAAATATTTATAGCATATGATTTACACTCTGGGAGCCTGGGAGGGATGATTATCTGCAGGTTTCCTGTGCACCATCAATTTCTCAGCAGGAAATGATGTCAAAGTGCACACTTGTCATTGTTTCACATTTTATTTTTGGGTTGTTTGTGATACATACTCTTTCTTTGCTCGTAGAGGCCCTTTTAAAGGTCCCATATTGGGCACTATTCTGGGTTTTATTTGAAGTTTTGATACCCCTTTCATGATATATTTGCAATTTAAAGTACAAAAGTTCAACTCGATCCAGCTTTACAGTCCTCTCTCTTGTGCTGTGGTGGAGCTCCAGAGAACACAGGTTGTTTTTGGTCTGTTTCATAAATATTTATGAGCTTCTCTTCTGATTGGCTGATTTTCACAAAGATCTAGTACTAGAGATGTGATCGGGCTGAGATTCTTAAACCATTACCTGACCTAACCAGACTTAGTACTGGCCAACCCGACAACGACAGTCATTACTAAAATGATTACGGGCCTGACCAAGCCTGACTTATTATGTAAGCAGATGTACAACATATGTGGTTAACATTAAAAATGTCAAAGACACTAAACTAAACTAAAGGAGCTAATGATAAACCTCAGGACAGGTTTGGTTTTGCTGCCTCTCAAAGCCTCACATTCACACAACAGGACTTTCTGGGAGTTGAATCCACCAATCAAGCCATAGCCAAAAGGCTATGGTGGATTCAAATGCTCTCAAGTGAATGGTAAAAATGGAGATCCCAGCCCTGAATGGAAAACTAAAACATATAGCCTAGAAAATAGGTTCATCTAACTAAAAAGATTTCTACAGATATTGTACAAAAAGAGACATTAGATAAATATTATTAACAGCAAATGAGTCAGGAAACAATAGATCTGCTCAGATGGTTAGTTGCTAAGATGTCACTTTCATAGGCAGCATGCAGGCAGCATACAAAATTTACCATCCATATATCGGTTATGTCTTACACATTCTGGAGATTTATGCTTTTAAAGTGGACTCAATATCCTGTGAAAATAGTGAGGACAACAAAGACATATAGCCTAGAAAATAGGCTGCCTAACCAGACCTGGCTCGACCTCCACTTCTAGAATACAACCCGAACCTGGCTGTCAGGTCCGGACAGGCTTTGGTCAAGTATACCATCTCTATTGGGAACCTCTACAGCTACTGCATGACATCATGAAGTCAAGAAACCATGAAATGAGAAAGTTTCTAAATTCAGGTTGTGGCCATTTCTCATTGTTATGTTTGATGCGTAGGATAGTTTTTATATAATCGCTACACCTTATCTAAAACATGAAAGTGTTGTCTATTTGCATGATTTGGGACCTTTAAGTGACCCCATTCTAACTGCTTAGAAATATCTTGAGGGCAGCTGATTAAGGGCTCTTAAGCAGTGGCAAAGGCTATTTTGTTGTACTGAATACACTATTGCTCACGGGTTGCTTGTAGGTAGTGAACTTTGTATCCATTTTATATTATGCACAGTCCATTCAATTGAATAAATTGTACTCTCCTCGAGAGACGCATTTTACGAAGCTGGAAACATGTGTCTTTGGTTTTAAGGTTTGTTTCAGGCCTCTAGTATATTTTTTTTCTACTTTCAGTGCTGTACAGAGCCAAGCCAAATCAGTGTGACAAAATGGAATTAAACACTTTCCAGAATGAGTTTTCATGTAGCACAGAATGGCAAAAATGAAAATTCAAACGCTAGAGCAATTTGAACAGTGT
Source organism: Lepturacanthus savala (assembly GCA_030544235.1). Classification (NCBI taxonomy): domain Eukaryota; kingdom Metazoa; phylum Chordata; class Actinopteri; order Scombriformes; family Trichiuridae; genus Lepturacanthus; species Lepturacanthus savala. The sequence continues at coordinate 12,807,791 of CM060476.1, read as the reverse complement.
AGTTCCAGTGATAGGACAAGCCTGTGTCTGTCGGTTGTTACAGCTTCTTTTATGCTTTTCTTTTTTTTTTTTTTACCCCTCCCTTTCGCTACAAGGTAAACAAGCAAACACAAAGACAACAGGCTGGTCCCTGGAGAACTGCCTTCGCACAAAGTGACGATAAGTGTCAGCGCTGATTTCAGAGGGGGTTCGTGTTCAGATCCCACCCCTCCTTCACAATCCTTAGGAGTGCCTTTGAGCTACACCGCCGTGCGGCGCCGTGCTGCGCCGTGCTGCATGCTGCGTGACACCCACCTCAAGGGAAGCAAAGAAAGGAATTATAGAGGAGTATTTACATTTTTGCAAGTGAAGCAACTTTGGTCCTCTGTAAAAGTAATAAGACTTCAAACTTCAAATACCACCTGAAAATGAGCAGTGGCTTTTATAATATGAGTTAGATTAATGAGTGGGGAAAAAAAATGCATTTGACCAGGGTATACTTTTAATAAGCCCTGCCCAGCTATACATATTTTATGCTGTCCTCGATGTTGATGAGGTTTATAGATGGGGATATGTGAGGCTAGTTGCTGCACAGCTGCGTGTCCCGCAGCCAGGCAGAGTGGGAACCGCAGCAAGCCAAACAGTTCGCTGAAAAGACCACACAGTGTGCTTGGCCCTTGACCCGGCTCGCATGCTTTGTGGCCTGTCAGCTTTGTCCTTCTCGTCCGTGGCATTTACCGGAAACAAACTTCCACGGATGGCTTCCCCGAGATTAAATGTTGACTTTCTCCGAGACTGACAATTTACCTCAAGTTTGCTCCTGACAGCAGAGATGGCGAGTAAACACGGTGAGCTCCATAAGGGCAGCGGCATATGCATGTTGAGGCTTGAGACCACAACCAATGCAATCACCATGCCCCCCCTAACATGTCATCCTTCAGCAAGCTGATGGATTCCATTAATAAAAAACCTTTGGTGTCGTATCCTCTGTTCATCTTGTACTCCTTCAGCCCCACACTATAATGTAATATATAATATATTTAATAATATTGACCTAATCATTCTCCGCCCCTGCGGTGCTGGCTTGGAACCTGAAATTCCATTGTTATTTACGCTGTAATGAGATGTTGACATTTACAGATAAATTGAAAGTTTCAATAATAATACTGTTGTAATATAAAATGGTGTCCAATAGATTTTTCTCACTGCTCTGCAGAGTAAACACCTCCACGAGCCCATAACTTAATTGAGCACAGTACGCGATGCTTGGAAAAATCAAAAAAAGATAAAAACAATTAAGTTGCTCAAATTTAATTTCCCCAATAAACTATTTCAGCGCAGTGCTGTGATTCAGTGGTCTGGGTCAGTTGTGGTAAGGATATTTATAATAATACAGCGTCAACGAGTTTCTGGCAAACCATCAAGCAGCACTAGAAAGGAGAGGGCAGGTCTTTGCCCTGACCGTTTTCATCATTGTTAGCCGCTGACCTCAACTTGGGATCGTGGCTGTGGAAGTAGCAGAGCGAGAAACTCCTGAACCTGGCGTCCAGGAGGAAGATGTGTTGGCAAACTCCCTCTTAGCCTTACTCATCTCTCTGGCGGAGGTTACTGAAGTAGTTTCAGGGCGCTGGGGGTTGAGGAAATTGGCATGGAGATGCAAAAGGCTCTGGCTGTTTTCTGCCTGTCATTGGTAGTACGCTTCAGTGTCACTTGGAGTTCAGAGACAATGCCGTGGGCCCTTTGAAGATGTAAAGACCAGTCGGGCAAGAATGCTGACAAGGAGATTCCTACTGATTGACAAGTCTCTTCTCCTGAAACGGTCGATCGGCTTCTCACAGTGGTACAGAGACATGCAGTTTACATGTGTTTCGCGAACTTGGTGAATATTTGTATTAGTGGCCCTTTAAATTCTTGCAGGGTTGCTGGAGGAGTATAAGGCATTGAAGCCAAATGTGAGAGCTGTGTTTGCATTTCGAGCAGTGATTTGGGAGAATTCTTGTTGAAGATTATGCATGCACCAGTTCCATTCCGGGACAAAAAGCTCAAGGAAGAGCCAAAGAGTAGGCCGTGGAAAGTCCAGTTTGGAAACTTCATTGCTGGAGGTGGTTTGCAGTTTAAAATGACAGGGATGAAAAATACATAACCTATTATTCTACATATATGCTCACTACTTTTTTTCAAAAGATTTTCTAAAAGATATTGACAAAAACAATACATTATATAGATTCACAAAGGTACACAAGACCGAAATTAAAGCAAAATATTAAATAATAAATAGGAATACTAGTAATATTAAAAAATAATAACCTTTTACTTATTGCAGTTATGAGTAATTATGAATTATGAGTCACTGTCTTTCAGAAACTATTCTGTAGCAAATGTTTGTCTCAAAGGTTAAGTCATGCAAATGTAAGTACGTCTTTTTTTTTGATTAATTTAACTATATATTAAAATGTCGCCTCAGTCCTAATCAATATAAATTGATGGTTCTAAAGTACAGTATGAAAAATCATCTCAATATAGTTTTACATCTCCTCTCTCAAGCTTCTCTCTGAAGCTTTGTCTCATTAATATTATAAAGCCTCATTGGCTGATTTGAATGGCTGTGAACACTGTGTAGTTGTGACATCACAGCTTCATGGATGTCGTTTTAAGGCTCAGTTTCAGAAACTAGGCTGTATTTATTTCCCTGTGGATTAAGTGTTTTGAATCTTCCTTTTTTTTACATGGGACCTTTAATACTCTACAAAACCAATGTTCTCGGTGCAATAGGCTTCAGAGTGAAAAGGCAAAGCGACTAGCTGTGAAGAGCTATTTCAGCAAACAGACAGCTATACACAGTCGGATTCTTCCTGATTTTATTGGTTTAAAGGCAGCAAAATTCAAACCACTGTGTAGATTCGGAACACTATTGAAGTGTGAATATAACAGGTTCAATTGAAGCAGTATGTGCCCTTTTAACATCAACTACTGAGACTCGGGGAAAAGCATCCTCTTAAAATTATCCACTAAAAGCTTGCTCAGCAGGCGTTCCTGCTAATTGAGGCATTTTGTCTCCGCCGAGGTGAAAGAAAGCCATAAATAAATAAATATGTCTTCTTTGTCCATCTCAGCCTCATATGGCAGCTTCTGTGATCATGCGGATGTTCGGCACGTTGTGGGGTTTGATGACCATCAGACGGGTCTGACTACAAACAGGATTATCCGGGGTCTCTTACTTAACGTGGTAATTTTGAATGCTCCAACAAGCTCCAGTAAGTGTTCTTTCTTTAGAGGATTATTTTTTTTTTTTTTTTCGGAGTTGTACTTTAAGCAGGGGTCTAAAAAGTCATCTTAAAGTTCCTCTGTGATTAAAACCCTGTCGGGTTGTTGTGGTGACTACAGAACTTTAAGATAATACTGTCGTCTGTCTGATTTATTTGCCGACCTTTATATCTGTATATAAAATAATATAACAACCCCCCCCTTCTAGCTCTACTGCAAGGAAACGGTAGGCTTTGTTCAAAGTGGCAGCGCACTTTCTTTGAGTATGAAACAATTTCATTTGAAGATTTGAACTTGACCACCGTTTGGTCTGTCACCAGTTTTAGAGAGGAGTGGTATACGTTACGTGGCCATCAAGAAAGGACTGATCTGACAGCGTGGCTCTTGGTACATGACCTGAGCTCTTGAGCTGTTGATCTCCTGCTTTTTTTTTTTTTTGATATCAGCTGTTTGTACATTTAAAGAACACTTTTCATGCTGACAGCTTTGAATAGCAAAGAGAGGGAGCTGTATATCCAGATGCCTTCTAATGGCAGAGCAGTTACACTATCATGCAGAAGATTAGACCTAACCAAATCTTATTGGGATGATATAAGACGCTAATAACACAAACTAGGAACATATTTGTCCCTAAACAGACAATATATTGTTGAAGACTATCTTACTGACAATTATAGAGGACATGCTGTCATTGTGACAAGGCAGAATTACACTATCTCACAGAAATATTAGAGAGCAGTTCTTTCCAAAAGCAAAAAAAAAAAAAGCCTGGGTCTGACAGAAAGGGAGAAATGACCCCTCACAAATGAAGAAGAAGACGAGTGTAGTGTGAGCTGCTAAATGTGTCACTTCCAGCCACAACATAAAAGGTATATATATATATATATATATATATATATATATATATATATATATATATATATATATATATATATATACAGTATATATATACAGTATATATATTTGAATTATGATTGTGTTTTAGAAATACATCAAATGACATGGTAAAAGAATAGAATGACACTGAATGACACAGTAGAAACAACAAAGTGAGCATTCACGTGCACCAAACCATTTATGTGCTCCTTCCAAGAAATGGAAGAAAAGAATCACAGCATGAGACATTGAGTCCAGCTTTCACTCAGCAGAGTACTCACTCACTGCTATTTGAATGGAAGTTCAAATATTGGATTCTTCACTAAATATAGCAGTGTCACTTGAGGCCAAACATATACAGTGTAGAGACTCAACCAGAGCAGAGGTATTCCTGCATAAAATCTACCCTAAACCGCCTCCAAGCTGCCCAAAATGCAGCAAATCGGCTTTTAACCAGAACCAGCAAGAGATCACTTATCACACCGATTTGATTCTGCGTTCCTCCTCCTCCTCCTCTTCTCTTACACTTTTAAATGGCTTCTCAGGTCTGCTGAACAACAGTCACTGGCTGTTCCCCAAACCTGCTTTCAAAGTTGTTGTGAAAATGCTATCCTACTGGTCCTTATATTCCTGTGACACCTTCAGGGAGCAGCTACTCATTTAGACAAGCATTAGGCTAGAGTTTTTTGTTTTAGTTGTTTTTTTTAAATACACCTCCACTTAATTTATTGCTTTCTATTTTAGCTTGTGTTTTCTAAATGCTTGCACTCATTTATGCATCTCACATTTACTAACTCGTTTGTTGATGCAACAAACAACTCGTGAGCCACATGCTGGTGTTGTCACTGCCATTTTCAATATTGCTTTTTTAAATTTTGCATTTGTTCTTATCGTGAAGCACTTTTCTATCTGTGAAAGGTGCTATACAAACAAACTTGATGCACTTTTATTTTTTTGCATTGAAAAAATGCCAAATTAGCTGTGGTAGAGACACAGGCTAGATTTTTCTGGAACCATTAATTGGAAATTTCTAGTCATTAGTATCAACCATTGCATTAGTTAGCAAATCAGAGTGGCATTACAGTTTGTGTTACCATTTCCTTCACTCCATTCCATTATTTGTTATAATATGTAAATTGTGATGGGATTTTTTAACATAATTCACTCATGCATAAAAGGTGCATGTTTTATCCTTTGATCTGATTTGGATGTTGTGTTGCGTGTGTGTTGTACAGTACAGATCAGCAATGACATGACAGTGTATGTATTGAATAATTTATGACATTTACATTTATTAATAACAATGTTTATTTTAAATTCTATTTAATAACCTTAGCAACACAATATTTACTAACACTACTGATTTTAATAAATATTGCTTCTATCACTCTTGTGCAATCCATACTTAATAATTGCTAGTGGAGCTATTCTTTAAGAGCAAAGCCATGAAGACATTCTTGATAAAGTCTGATACTAAAACATTTAAGTTGTTTTTGCACCAAGATTTATTTTCCTACATGACCACCTTTACACTATTCTCTTTTCTTCCAACAGCTACACTCAGATGTGGACAAAGGTGATGGCAAGGTGAAGTATGTGTTGTCAGGTGAGGGCGCCACCTCTATCTTCACCATTGATGAGAACACGGGAGACATCCATGCCACGAAGCGCCTCGATCGGGAAGCACAAGCCTACTATACCCTCCAAGCTCAGGCTGTAGACCGACTCACCAATATACCTGTAGAACCCAGGTCCGAGTTTGTGGTCAAGGTCCAGGACATCAACGATAATGAGCCCAAGTTTCTAGACGGACCGTACTTGGCGGGTGTGCCAGAGATGTCACCGTTAGGTACGATCCTCATTTGTCTTTAATATAATCCCACAACCATCCTCTCCTCTCTCTTTTTTTTTTACCCCTATATTATATCCTCATTTTCATCATTTTACCTGATTCTTCTTTTCATATCTCTCTCTCATACTCTCAATTTCTCTTTACTTGCACCTGCACTAACATTTGCATTTAATCATTTTCCACCTCACTGAATTTGCCATCATTTCTCCCAGACTTTGGGTCATGAGGGAGAATCAGGAAGTTTGCAATATTATTTACGTTCTAATCACATCGGGCCCAATCTATTAGACAGGATGAAGTTCTTGTACATGGATGCCGCATCAGATGAGGTTTAATCATTTTGAATTTGAACATCCTTTATCCGGAGCATGCGAGTTTATTGGAAATCGAGGTGACCTTATCCTTTTTTTACAAAAACTTTGTCAGAAGAAAAGGTCCATGGTCCAAAAGTCCATATTTTGTGGTCAATATTTGAAAGGATGATGATGTACTGAACTGGCAAAGTACCCTTGTAACTGTATAAAAGGCAAAGCAATGTTACTTCACAAAAGAAATTGAAGGACATTGACCAGAGAAAGCAGACCTTTATTATCTTTCTGACCATTAAATTTGTTTTACGCATCCATGACATATGTTGATGACCAGCCCATAGCGCAACCTGTAGAGTTGGGAGGAGAGAAACATTGTAGTCATTGTATTTCACTTTAAATGTGGTCCTTCACATTGCCTTGAAACCAGGCATCTCAGAACCACTTCTATTTGTGGTGCAAGATCAATCCACTACTGCTTTGCTGATTTTATCAACAGGATCAAACCAAATGTTTGTTGCAGAAATGCTGGCATAACAGATTAATGCCTAAAATATGGACAATTTATTCTAATTAAACACTCTCCAACTAAAACTGGCACAGAAAACATTGCTTAATGTGATTAAGGAAGGAATTTCAGTAAATCAGTCTGCATTGATCTATACATGAAGTGGCGATTCTTACATTATCAGCTGTCCGCAGCTGCTTTATACTGTATGGAAAGCTTCTCCTTCAGTTCATTAAATCCCTGTAGAATCTAAAAGCAGCAGGACTGATATGTTGATAAATCCACACATACAACTCATAATTTTTTTTCTTTCTTTTTTTCTGAAGGAGATGTTGGGTTAGCAGGATTTATAACAGCAGGTGTGCACGGAGACACTCGCAGTCTGGGCCTCTGAAAATGAAAGACAGAAGCAAACAGCAAAAGGAAAAATGAACAAAGGCAACATGTAATTGAAAGCAACCATGAACAGATACATTTATATCCCTAACTTTAAAGTAGAACTCTCAAATCTAAGTTTGTTGTGCGTAAGCATTGGTGAAAGCTACTTTTTTTTCATACTGAGAACAAGCAGATATGTTCCAGACAACCTGATAGCTCTGTATATTGTGGGTGACAATCATATGTGTATGTGTATAAAACTTTGATGGAGTTACAGACAAAAAGTTCTTCAAAATAAATTGCATTTAAATTATTAAAAGCCTAGTTTACTATTTGAAATGTATAAAATATGCTTTACGATACAGGAATTTATGTGAATCTACAGCCGTTCTAGCACCAGCCTGCTTACATGTGCATAAAACAGTGCTTGCATATTGATGTTTAGTAGTAATGTTCACACCATTCTCACATTCTTACTACAGCCTTCACAAATTTAGCATGTTGTCATTTGCAAATTTGACAGAAGTACAGAAAATGGGGGTCACTGAACTGTCCACGTGTTCAGATATTTGGTCACATACCAGTATTGGAACACGTATTCGAACTATGACTTGATAATGGTATTTGATGAAAAATCAGATGATTGCTAAAGGTATGACAAATCATCCTGTGGGGAACATGAATGTCTGTAGCCTATAAAATAAAATGTGAATGCTTCTCTTAGTTGTCTTCAATTTCCATGAGGGAACCTCCCAAAGGGATCAATAAAGTTCTATCTAATCTAATCTAATCAAGACATTTCTCTCAAAACTATAAAGTGAGCCACATGAGTCAATAAAATCATTATGATTTATCCTTCGGGGAACATGGCTGTCTGTATCAAATTTAATCAATCTAATGATTATTGCAAGAGGTAATAAAACAAACAAACAAAACAAACAAACTAAAATGTGGCAAACTCATGGTGGCACTAGATGACAAGTTAGGGAATCACCATAGTAATAGATACATCCCCTGGAGACCTTGATTGTTCATACAACATCTCAATCCATAGTTGTGGAAATTTTTCAGTCTGGAGGAAAGTGGCAGACACGTTGTTTGCCATCAGCATGACTAAAAACATTATATAATCTATAGTTATCATATAGACTCAGTAGTTCATTTTCCATTGATCACATTAGCATTTATTCCTGCAATTATATTGCTTTCTCTGTATTTAATACAGCCGTGATAGAAGTCACCATATCAGACCCATCTTTAACTGATTTTTGCTGCATGGTCAAGATTACCTCCCAAGGTTTTCAATGGGTCACGCTCAATATGCAAGTAAATGCAAATGACACCAACAACCTGAGGCCATTCACCTTAGCAGGTGTTATAAGGAACAAGGCTGGAGCAGGACAGTGCTCTCCATACTAATAAGGGGGGATCCAAAGTTTTGCAAGTTTTTCAGCTTCCCATGAATGCGTCTAAAATTTAAAAACTGGGTGATGGTGAGCATAATATGCTTTCAATATGTTATTTCATGGTATTTTTTAAATCGGCCAGGCTCAGTAAATTGTAATGGGAAGTCTGTTGTAACTTCATTTACATATTTATCACTTCACATATGCTAGAACAGACCTCTAGGATATTTAAGGGCCATTTTTTTCTCCATAAATTGGTTTTACAAAGTTCACCCTAGCCAATACTTACAGGTACATGCCTGTTGAAAAAGTCTGATCAAGAGAAATACATGTATATCCATTTAATATTTTGCCATTAACTTGCCATTTCATTAAGCTGAGCATCCTTAACTACATCCTGCTCAGTGCTCCTATGTGTGTTGGGAGCTGTGGTGTAATCACAAGTGAGCTGTGAAAATAACATTTATTGACAGACAAGTGTATCGCTATCGCTCTCTCTAATTTAAATATTTTTTGTTCTTCCGATTAAAACAAAATCTGGTCTTTCATCTGATCTCTCTATCATTTGAAGATTTCTGTAGATTGTTTTCACTTTGGGTGTTCCTAGTAATTATTAGAAGACTAGAAAAGTTCCAACCTTTCACAGCCAAATGTTACGACACCTTACATTCTCAGAGAAAAGGGTGAATAAAGTATTTTGAGATAAAATGTCACCGCAATGAAAATAATAGTTCAATCAATCATCGATTTGTAACTCAATTTCAATCAAATCTGTAACACGATGAGCATAAATTTGTCGAAGACAGACCTCATTACGTGTCTTTAAAGAGTAACTTAAAACTAAATCCATTTGTTACAGTTGGTGAATTCAATTTGCTTTATTTCACTCCCAATTGAATCTGGTCTTAACATTGGCTGTTTTCAAAAGAAGATTGATTAATTCTGTAGAACATTGTCACATATTGTCACTTCTTAGGTTTAGGTTTAGTATTTCAGTTGATGTCTGTGTGTTTATATCAATTATCATGCATTTATGATTCGAAAGTACCTAGTTAGACCTGAAGCCGCAATGCAGTCTGCCCACCCACTCGCTCTCTATGAATACCCATGCCCCATGGGTATTCCAGTCCTGTTGTGACATCACAACAGAAGCCATTTCTAAATTACTTCCATTCAGCAAGGTCTTAGCAACACCACAGATGAAGATAGATCATAACAGTATGATTGAAATACAAGCAATTATGCTAATCAGAAGTAATAATGATTAATTGAAATAAATATTTTTTTTTCCTTAATATTAAAGCTTATAATAATGGATATTTAAAATCATGGAATAAATGTTGAAGATAATTAACAACAAAAATATTTATTGTTATTAATTATCATACTCAGGTAACAACAGTCAAAAAAAAACAAAAAGAACAAGGTAATGATTCATGTTTCATGAAGAGACAGACAGAATTCAAAGGGTCCCTTTTCCCTCACCAAAATGTAGCCCTACTTCAGAGCATTAGCCCCCACTTCTCGACAAGCTATCATTACATGGTACAAATGGATGCCATGGATCGTCAAGTTTACTTCCGTATTATACCAGTATCTTTGCTCTGGCTTTAAAACGTAGTCCTCTACAGCCTCTGAAAGACAGAAATGCGTTAATTGCTTTTTATAAATTAATTGCAAAAGTTTACACGTTCATTTTGACAGCACTAATTAAAACTGAAATGGATGAGTGAAATACGTGGGTGAGACAGCGTTGTGGGGGAAGGGTAAGATCAAGTCAAGAGCTGTAAGTTGGAGTCAGTGTCATGGCGGAGGTGGGGAAGTGTGCTGTGGGTTCGTGGATATATAGAGGTTAAAGCTAAAAGAAGGTGCTGCCTGAAATGGAAAGAAGCTGTTAACACTGACATATGATTCCAGTCGAATAAGCAAACTGATTACACATACGGAGCATTAATACAGTGGATTTAATTTGGTATCCTTTTTTTTGGGCTACCTGGCTATTCACTCTCCCTTCTGGCTGTGCAATCAATAGGCTTTGAAGCTCTTGTTGGCATTATTCAGAATTTTTAATACCTCTTTAGTTGCCTAATGTCAGTTGTTAATTTGACCGATGCTTAAAACAATCCTACAGCATAAGAGCAGTGAGAGTGAACCAAGACAGTCGAGTTTCAGTTTACTTTTTTTTATTTTACTATTTTTTTTTGCAAATGCAAGCGCATCTAAACACCGAGAACCAAAAAAAGCCCATTTTTCGCATCAGCGTCTCAGACATGCACGGTGCCATGCAGATTCAAATTAGAGAAATCAATGGTGTTATGCCCTTCTTTTTTTTTTCTTTTGGTACCTTCAAAGTCAAAGTGAAAATATCAGCAGGCATACAGTGGCAGTGGGAGTCATTCCAAGGGAAGGAGCGCTTTGCTTACAACACAGGCACTGAGATCTCTGAAGGATTACACAGCCAACTGTCAACGGGGGGGTACAGAGCTCCGGCTTAAGGAACTAGAGGATTAGAGTACAAGGGCTCGGAGTTTCGTTTCCAGCCTGAGATAAGACGGCAACTCGGAACATCAACCACAGAGGGGGATGCATTCACACCACGAGCACCGCGACGCAGGGTCACCCCTCGCCACTTTATTTACTCTGCCAGCTCCTGCGACGTTCCTCAAGTTGGGAGAGCAACAGGAAACGTGTTGCCTCTTTTTTTTCCCTTTATAAATCTCCACTCAAAGGAATGATCAATGCAGTAACGAAGGGAGAAGGTCCGAGACGTCTTTAAATCATTACCGGCCACAGCTCTGCACCACTGATGAATGGGTTCAATTTAGGGGAAATCATGAATTGCATTAATTAAAGTAATTAGAGGCAGTGCTCGTCCATACACACAGAAGGCCTTGTGGCCTGAGAATCTCTGAAGGCTTTTGTCTTAATCACGGCAGGGATGTCAAATAAAAGGAGACGGGAGCTTGAGGATAGTTGGAGGTGTGACGATCATGAGCCTTGGCTCCTTCCTGCTGCACGGCGAAGGTCCAAAAGAGCAGTTTGAGGGCTCATTACAAGTATAGAGAATGTAATGTCAACCCAAGGCCACAGCTCTCGAATTTACTACTCACCAGTCCTATAACCAGCTGTCATTGTTCCTGTCTAATTCATGAGTCAGAGATCAAGGAGAGGGTAGTCATTTCATTCTGGAAATGAAAAAGATGCTCTGTTTTAGGGAAAAGGGATCTTTTATTGAGAGCAAATAGAACTAAGTTGTTCTTTTTTGGTCTGTCACTTTAGTGTCACGTTAATTCCACTTTGCATTGTGGCTTATAAAGATTATATAGATTTAAATTAATTATAAAAAATGTAAAAACGCCCAGAAAACAAAAGGCAGCGGGTAACTTTCTTTAAAAGTGTAAGATATTTTTGCAACTTGGCAGTTGCAAGTAAAGGTGAATTGAGCCCTGCTTATCTGAATCAATGGGAAGCAGGTGTGGATGTGCATGAATCAACATAATCAACAGTGGCAGCTTTGAATACTCATGAAGGATGTGAAGGACTTGTAAAACTACTGCACTTAAATGAAACATTTTCAGTTTAGCTGTATAGAGTTTTTTAAGGGAATGAATCACACACATTTCCAGGTCATTATCTATATTCTGGAGCTCTACTGGTATATCTTTTATCTTTTTTTTTGGAAAAGAAATCCTTATTCATCTTATACTATTTTATGCAGTATCTCAGTTTAGCCTTTATCTGTAACAGGCTTTTTAAAAAAAAAAAAAAACAACTCATGAGTCTTTAAAGCCCCTCCCCCGTTCAAATATGTGTTTTCTTTTTGTTTCTTTTGAATGGTTGAGCTGCACTGAGAAGAATGATGTAGTTTGACAAAATGGATTGTTTTTACATATATCTCCTGAAAGGGTAACGTTTCTCTGTGCTCATTATGAAATCCTTTTTTAAATGGCAGGCCTATTAACATGATTTGTAATGTCACAGATAGTTTGGAAGGCAAACATGGTGCGATATTCAACTTACAGAAGTGTCATTTGGAAACCTGAAGCCTCCAGTGAACAAACACTGGGAATGTTTTTTTCAGTGAAGAAGATATCTTGTATCCAGCATTTAAACTTTTGAAATGAAATGTACTTATATATTTATAGATTCTTGAATTGTTAATGAAGGAGAAGCAGTAGATGTAATTTTAGGGATCTTCACAGCCATTATGTTGAGGTAATTGAACCTTTTTTTTGTGTAAAAACCATATCAGACAAAGACACTTATTATTCAAAGAAGCGTATTTATATACATTTTAAAACAGGTTTTGAGGGGATCATTAAGGCCCCTCCTCCTGCAGAGCCAGTCTTTTCTTATTAGTGTCAGTTTCAGACAGCTGCCCTGCGGCATATTTCAATCAGTACTGGAGGCTACAAAAAACAAACAAAAGTAGTCAGAATTTCAGTTTTTGATATGTGAAACTTCTCAATTACATCTGCACATGTTCGAACCTGCATTTGACCTGAAATATGCAGGTGGACAATGCTGAAAGACCCAGAAAACAACCATAGCAACAAACACTGTTAGTGAGCAAATAATCTGATGTGATCTGACAGTTGCAATAGGGATTTTAATCAAATCCTCACATTTGATTGAACCACAATAAAGTGGGCTTAGTCTTTGTATAACAGATCTATGCCAATTTTTTTTTTCTCATTAGTAGCAATAATGTTGATTGGATGAAATTTTGCAAATGTCCTTGAGTGCAGAATAAGTCATCTAACATTTGAAATGGTTTTAAAGAAAGGGAAAAAACAGGGATTTCAATAAATTTTAAAAATGATTCCTTTGTAAAAAAAATACTGTTTTTTTACAATGAAACAATGAAGATAACTTTCTTTAATCAGATATAAACTCATATACTCATATACATTACTAATGGTGTAAATAACTATGATTAGATTAGATAAATGACTAGCTGCAATATGTGCAATATCTACATAGGTGTATAGAGGCCCATTTCCGGTAACTATCACTCCAGTGTGCGCTAATGTTAGCACAGCTGAAAACAGCTGGTTAGAGAAGCTATAAAACTGACCTTCCTTTGACGAAAGCAAAGTTTGAAGGAGAAAATTAATATTTCAAATGCAAAGCAGTGTTTCTAACCTAGTCAATGCGTGTATATATATATATATATATATATATATATATATATATATATATATATATATATATATATATATATATATACATATATGTCCCATTTGACATGTTTGTACTTTGCAATTTCCAAGTGTCCTCTCCTATCATGAACAATTGTATTGTATATTGTATTGTATATATTTCTACTTTCTACTCCATGCAGAAGGTATCCCTTCATTTGAAAACATAATGTAGTTTGTATTAATATAAAAATTGCATTCCCCCAAACAAACAGACAACACATTTGCATGTGTGCACTCAGATATGCATATTGTAGTCTACTTGACAGTTGGATGTAGCCTGTCTATGTAAGTGGTAGAATACCTGTCTCCCATTCAGAATACATGTGCCACATTTATTTTCATTACTAGGAGATGACAGTTGCTCTCCCAAAAACAGAATTGATTGTGAAAAATGTTTTGTACACAGCTGCTGCAGATAAATAAAAAATGTGAAGATCTGATCCATCATGCGAATGAAGATGGACAAATATTGAAGGGACACAGGCAGGGCAAATTGAGTAGCAGGTGACAGCTTTGCAGAGCAGAAAGAATCTATTCAAATTTCAGGGTGTTCATCAGTTTTTCTGATGCCCCGGCTCTCGCAGGCCTGTATTACCTTTCATACCTACTATTGTTGGAGGAGGATGTTTGTTGGACTCATGGGGCAAACAAAACTGAAAACAGCCAAAAAAATAAACCTTTAAAAGCTGTCCGACTCCATATTGAATGTTAATTTACAGCCTGGTCCAGTGAGCCTTGTATGAAGTGGTTTTAACTATCACCCTGTAATAGAGATTTAGATGTTGCCTGAGTTCTCTTTCATACAGCCAGCCTTTGACCTTGGCGTTTTAAACTACCTGTAATATAACCTGTCATGACTAAGAGGTGATGATATAATCTAGGTGTCCTTCTACAACCGGCCTGGTGATAACTTCTCCAGCTTCACCAAGCTTTTTCTTTTTTTTTCTATTATATTGTTCACATTCAGGGCCAGGGCCTGTTAATTCTTCTTTATGGCCAGAATGGAAGAGTCTAATCTTCAATTTCCATGATCACTTCATTCTGTAAAAAGCCTGTAAAATACATCTCATGTAAGGAAGTGAGATTTTTATTAGGATGTTTGCTTCAGAGTAAAATATCACCAACTTGTAGGTCAGCACTTTCCGTCATACAGTATATAGGCTCATGCTTAGCCAGATATGTGCAGCTAGCCATTAAAGTGAAATATCCAAGCATAAACCAGCTATTAATCTGACCTATTGAGAAAAAAAAGCATGCTTGGAAAATGGTGGTTGTATTCATGCTCAAGGTTATTTCAACAATGTGTATTGTTGATGATTTCGACTACTACTGGCATCAGCTCAGGCAGGAAAAAAACCCAAATAATTTTATTAAATGTCCTTTCCTCTGGTATCAGATAGATATCAATTCTTTGACAAAATTACTTTGCTTCAAAATAAATCCATAACCGTTAAATGTGCCCAGATGGAGCAACACGGCTCATTCCTACCATAATGAATTACCTATTGAAATTGATTGGCACTGATTAACACTGATTATGTTTTCTCTGTGAAATCTTCAAACGCTTTTCTGCTTTCCTTTCAAAGCCCTGGCCATCGGCTTAGGCATCAGCCATGCTCAGTCTGTAAATTTAAAGAGAAATGCATAAGGAGTCTTGTCTGATGTCTCCTGTTCTGCCTCTAAGGAAGAGTGGGAGAGGACAACGCTGCTGAAACAACAGTTGTCTGGAGAGTACGAAAAGTCTGCAAAAAAGCAAATTTCAAGGGCTTTACAGAAGGCTCCGAAGCTTCGTTCATCGCCATGGTATTCAAGGGAAAAATCAGTATTCAAATATTCAAATGCATACATTTTTCCCCTTCCCCCGGTGGCGGTAGAGGGGTGAGGAGAGTGAGAGAGTCGGGGAGAAGAAACGATGGGGGCAGTGGGGGAGAGTGAGTCACAGGTGCCTCCTCCTTCACTTCAAACCTGCCGGCTGCCTCAACGTCGTTCCTTTTTTGTCATTTTGTTTTAGTGTCCAGCTCCTGCTGAAGTTGCTGCTGCCAGCTGTCTGTCCCCCATAGTCAAACTTTGAATACATTTAAATAATGCCAATAGAAGCTTCGAAGCCCAAAAAGAGGCATTCAGTGCAATACAAGACAATCTAGCTTCATATATCTTGGACTCTATCTTTTTTTGTTTTTTTGTTTACCTCAAGGTGATGTACTATACTAGAAAACTTTGCTACAATAATGGCCAAGTTAGATAAATTGCAGATTAATTCATGGTAAAGGGATTCTTGTTTCATTGTGGTATATTGGAATTGAAACAATTCATCCATCCAAATTGTTTTCTTCATTATTTTCTGCTGTTCGCTGTCTAAGACAATCTGGCTTCATATATCTTGGATTCTTTCTCATATCATGAGAAAATAGCAGAACATCCTAAGCAAATAACACTTAAAGTTCACCTCCAAACAGCTTTTGGGAAATAGTAAAATACTACAATATGGGTTTTATAGGGTTTTTTCACAACAAATTCATATGACTTCCACTCTAAAATCAGCATCTACACCTCCCTTATGAAAAACACAAAGTTTATAAGAAGTTCTCAGATTAATATCAGAATGCAAGTTGTCTCCTACTTCACTGTGAAGTCCATTATCAGTGTCTGTGCAATGGAGGCTTCATGTTTCCACATCACACTTTTGTATATAGGGCGACACGGTGGAGCAGGGGTTAGCGCTGTTGCCTCGCAGCAAGAAGGTCGCAGGTCTGGGACCTTTCTGTGTGGAGTTTGCATGTTCTCCCCGTGTCTGCGTGGGTTTTCACCGGGTACTCCGGCTTCCTCCCACAGTCCAAAAACATGCTGAGGTTAATTGGTGATTCTAAATTGCCCGTAGGTGTGAGTGTGTGAGTGAATGGTGTGTGTGCCCCACGATTGGCTGGCGACCATCTGGGGTGTATCCCTGCCTCTCGCCGTAACGCGCTGGGATTGGCTCCAGCAGACCCCTGCGACCCTAATGAGGAATAAACAGCTATAGAAAATGACGGACTGACTTTTGTATATCAGACCGGGTTTGGCTTCCAAAGTTATGATGTCACAAATCAATCTCATAGTCTGCCCTTTCAAACAGTCAAACTGAAGGAACACAAAGGAGAATTAAAATTCCCTCAAAAAGTTGCAATTCTATGATGATAACGATATGATACATAATAATTTAGCTTTCTCTGGAGGGGTGAATCGTCTCTAACTTGCACAGATGGGTTCGGCTGCTGAATTTGAATCAACAGATTGAAGTTACCGGAAAAAGATGTTGCAAACTGATATGCATGAGGGATCAAAAAATGATCTCTAAAGGCTTCCTGCTGCACCATCCCCACAAATGATGGCAGCAACTGAAAGCGTCATTTGTTTATCAACGTTTGAGGCTGAGAGCCAGTACACAGAAAGTGTCAGATCCATTGGTGCTGCTTTAAACTTGAGTCATATGTGTATGAAAATAAAACGCCATTTAGAACTAAAGTAAAAACCAGAACAAACAAAGAAAGGCAGTGTAATAGTCTAATAACTAATGAGATTATTTACCGCCTCAGAAGTTCCATTTTCATTCTTCCCTCTTTTTTTCCTCTCCCTTTTAAGTGGAATTGGTCACACACTCTTTTGATATAATGACTATTTCCACATTTAGCTCTGTTTGACTTGGTGAATGGATGTTGTCTTGGAAACTAATGATGGGCTGTCTTCCCACAGGCACCATGGTAGTACAAGTGGCAGCCACAGATGCAGATGACCCCACATATGGTAATAGTGCAAGAGTAATCTACAGCATCATCCACGGACAGCCGTACTTCTCAGTGGAGCCCAAGACGGGTAGGTACATTTGTCAGAAGAAAGCGGTGACTTTAAAGAACAGATTTGGCTTCAGTGTGACATAAAAGGCCCTGAAAACATACACACATATGCACACATATGTCTGCTAGGCTTGTTAATATGAACAAGAATGTGACATTTCTTTTAATGTAACAGAAGTTTAAAAATATCTGTGAGGGACTGATGTAAATTTTGCGATGCATCATTTGACTAAGTAATGCTATCAGTTAAAAAAAGAAAAAGTTTTGTTCTTCTAAGCCATTTTCTCCTCTGTGACTCTCACAGTCAGACTAACTAACCCAACAGCACGTCAGCCTGTTGCAGAGTAAACCTGGAGTTCACGAGGAGAACTTGAACGCAGCATTGTAATCCCGCCTTCAACCACAATATGGCCTCAGTGATAAAGCGGCTCTGCAGCACTGAGATTGCAGAAGTAGCAGTCACATTGATTATTGTTTCACTGAAAACTTCAGTCTAACTTTAGCCAAAATATGAGTTTGTTGTTATCTTGAATGAAACTGACGGGACTTTGTTGCAGCTGATATCGATCTGCTGGTCTTCATTTAGTTTTTTCTCAAATTTATTTGGCACTTAAGTCAAATCTTTTAATGGGTCGCGGTTACTCTCCATTTTAAATTTTAGCCTTGATGGTTAATGATTAATTGGTTAACAAGCATTGGTTATTCATCAGAAATTTTATTTAAAATGTACATCCATACATTTTTCAGGAACATATGTTAGTGTGCTGCTTGGCTGTACAATGACACCATACTGGTGCAGCGGCCATGTTAGAGCGAGGTAAGCAAAAACCAAAATACCGCCCAACTGGCGGTAGGTCACCAAATCGTAACCCACCAGTTTGAGCATCCTTTGCATCATTTGGTGTGTCACTGCCAAGTTAACCTCTTAAGACACACTCCCTTTTTCAGTCTTATTTGCGAAAATGGTATGCCCAAGTCATAAATCTTCATTGGCTTTCAACCTGGCTCTCTCCCGACCTCATGCTTCGATTGGCTCCTGCATGGTGTCAATTAAAAATAACTTTATGACCACATATTTTATTTGCGCATAGAAACCAATGACTGAAGCAAAGTATTGCCGTTAATGACCCCTCACTGCTGCCCGGTACTGCTCATGGTACAGTGTGTACAGTGTCTTTTAGGAGGCTAACAGCAAATTATTTTGAAAGCACAATGGGAAATAAGGAAAGTCCAATACAGGATGGCTGACCAAAGGTGGCCTATGTTCTCTCACTCACTCACCGACAGCCAGCAGATACTGCCGGTTTTCAGTCCTGCCAAATTCTTCCATATTTTAGAAGCGACCAAAATTTAAATTGAATCAGGTCTTTTAAAACTATCTAAGTGTTTCTACCCAGTTTTTTTGGAAATGAAAGCTGGAAGATTATCTTCAGTTTCTAGTTGATTGAAATGTTTAGGGACTCGGTGCAATAAAGATAACAGCAATTAAATTAGAAAACAGTGATAAAAAAAGGCAGGAGAAAAGAGCTTAAATAAGCTGCTGGATAGGTTGTGAATTTGTGCTTTTGCCTGTGTTTTATCCTGAGAAGTGCAGCGGCAGTCCTTGCTGCATCTTCATACAGAGGCTGGCTCATTAGCCTCTGTCCTGTCAAGGCTCGGCTGCTTCATGCAAAGCACTCAGGGTTGAAAACAGAAAAATATGGGCCATCCTATAATATTAGGCTTCATCATCTACTTTGAGAGCAACACATACACAGATTTTATAAATGTAGTTCTAATTCATGAACTGGTGACAGCCACTGCAATGCGGGGATTTATGTTGTTTATTTTTCACACCCAAGCAGACGCAGAAATAAGAGGAATTCCATGACAACAAAAACTCCACAGTGACCTGTAGGGTTCACTTTAAACATTCAACAACCGCTGTGAGAAAATGGAGCATTCAAGAAAAATGAATATAAATATCCGAAAAAAGGAAATGACTGCATACTGCGCTGGCATTATGGATGTTGTGTCTGAGGAGGGAAAGATGAATTTCAGCTCTCTTGGCTGTAAAGCCGGCACCGTTATCACAGTAAGTCTGTGTTGTTTTTCACTAATGAAGCCTCCCACTGAAGCTTTCATTAGCGAACATTTCCTTGTTTCTATGTTTTGGGGCGAACATGTACATGTTTTATACGCTCTCAATGAAAAACTTCCTCATGGATACTCTTTAAACTCCAACTGTTCCACAGGGACCTTTGAGGCTGAAAATATTTGATTTTAAGTGAAGGGTTGCTCATAGTTGCTTAGAAGCTAAAACATTTCTGTGGGCTAATTAATGTGTTAAATGCTTCCATACTGCAAACTTTCCTTGGAAATTCCCTATTCCTTTCCTCTAATATTATATTCTATCTAATTTAGCAAGCACCCTACTTCCAGGGACACCGTTTTCTAACGTGTGCTCTATCTCTCATGACCATGCTTAAGTACAAAATCAGTTACTAATATTTGTCTCTGCTTGGATCCATCTAGATTTTGCCGAAAAGAGATCATCCAGACCATGTATCTTACAACCTTTTGTGTGTTTCACCCACAATTTCCAAAAAATATCTAAAAGTGTCTCATCTTCATCAAAATGTTCCTGGGAGGTTGTTTTATTTGACTGAATCAATGGAGCGTTGCATTTCCCTTGGAAAAGGCCTCACAGATTCACTGTATTTGCACAAATGAAATGCTGGTGCTGGGTCGGGCGTTTTATCTGACAGGACAAGCTGACACTTAAAAGTGATGTATGAAACTGTCAACGAAAGCTATAGCTATTAGACTAAATATTTCAAATTCTGGCTCCGTCGGTCCATAAACTTGCATTAATATATGTTTTAGTCACTTGAGGGCAATAAACTGTAAACACAACATTGACATAGTGTCAACATCAATGTCTTGGATGCTTTTTACTCATCCAGCAGACAAAGGGAAACAATAGCGTTCATTTGGGGTCATGTTTCTGGTTACCAAATGTCACCAAGATTGTTTTTCTTTTAGCTTGTTTTTTGACATACACCTACACCTGGGAGAAATATCTTGGTATTTAGCTGCTAAATGCTCCACTATGTTTAGCAGCTACATGTTAACATTGTCTGATATTTGGTGCTTTAGTGCTCTTTCGCTGCATCTGGAAACAAACCCGAACAAAAACACAGCAAAAATACTTTGTGAGTTTTGGATCTGTGTGGAACTGCAGCTTCGGCGTGCCTGGGTATTTCACTATACTGTCACCCCTTTCACATTACACATAGTCAATTCATCTGGTTAATGATTAGAGCACCTTATTGATCACAGTGTATAATGCTCATTGTCTGAATTGTAATCAGTAATAGCTTAGTTCAGCTTTAAGCACAACACCTTAAAGGTACAATGAGCAGTTTCTGGCAGTATCTCATGGAGGGGCTTCAGATTGCAGCCAACGGAGTAGCCCGAGCATGTAATAGAGTGAAAACCCCAAAAGGCTGTTTCTAGACCAGGGGTCGGCAACCCAAAGCATTCAAAACGCCATTTTGGAGTAAAAGAACAAAAAAGAAAATCTGTCTGGAGCTACAAATAGTTAATAGCCTTATATAATCCTTATATGAAGGCAATATGTATATTAGCTATATTAGCCTACTATCAAAATGACTAAATAAACTATAAATACACAATGAGCATTCATGATTAAATGTTTACTTTCCCTACAGCGCATCCTGGTGAGAATGACACACGTGACTACTCTGCTGTGCCATATTTGCTGTTTTGTTGCATTGATGAAATTATAGAAATACAATAAAGAAATTTGATTTTTAGTTTATTTATGTTTATTTTGAGGATAAAAAAAAACAATAGAAATCCTCCTCTTTCTATAACAGCCAATGTCCGATACTGATCTGATACTACTGTTGAATGCCGCCCTCACGCTGCAAAGAGATAATAGAAATTTTTCCTTTTTTTTATTTTTCTGCATGGATAGTTAGCAGGATGGGCGTCTTTTCAACCAAAATCATATTTTAAAACTACAGCAAACTTTATTTTCCATATTTCTTTTTTATACCACTAAAGAGACGCATGCGGCTCTGGAGCCACGGGTTGCTGACCCCTGTTCGAGACCTATGGTTTGGTTTGTTCATTCTGTAGAAACATGGAGGGAGACCTGCTCTCCATGCAGATAAAAATGGCTCAATCTAAGGCAGGGGTCTCCAAACCCTGGTCCTCTGGGACCACTGTGTTTTTTGTTGTTCCAACCAAGCAGTTACACACCTGATTCTAATAATCAACCACTAGGGCCCTTGCTAAGGACCTTCATTAGTAGAAGCGAAAGACTGCACCGACAGTGGCTCTCCAGGACCAGGGTTAAAGACCCATGATCTAATAGGATAGTTGAACTAAACACCAACAGAAACGCCCCCCTCACTCATTTGGCCACTCATGGATCTGTTTAGAGACTTTCTTTTGTATTCTGAAAACAGATAACTGAAATGTGTGTCTGAAAATATTTTAGGTGAGAAATAAGAGACAACAGCTGGTTTTAAAGTTTGGACCACAAGTCAAATCTGATGCTCCCCTTCCTCTCTCCCTGTGCCTGAATATCATCTGCTGCTGATTGGCTGGACTGATGTTGCTTGCACACACAGAACAGACAGCTTGCGGACAGCGAGGAGATATTTACTGAATTTGACAAAAACTCTACTGTACCTTTAAGATGTACCTATCAACATTATATTTAATTTCAAGTCTGTTCTGCTAGCTGCTGCTAAATCTTACACACTGTACCTTTAAGCCCATGAATGAATCCCATTTAGGTACTGTTTCTGTAGGACAATGGCAGGTTTATTAACCTGTCAAACAAGTCGGCACACACACACACACACAGACATGCACATACCTAAATGTGCAGATGCAGCCTTTGGCCCTCTGCCAGTGCCTCACCTTTCTGCCGCCCATCTCTTCCTGACCATAACTGATTATGCTTGGCTCTCCTTTCAGTCATGTAGAAGGTGATTGGATCTCATGGTTATGAGATGCAACGTTGGTGTCAAACTTGAATAGCATGGATGGCCGTCAGAGAGGTAAGACTCCATATGGGACTTGATGCAGGGAAGCATGGAGACGAGATGTTCTCTTATTTGACAGGGGTAACTTTAATAACCCCTTGACAAAAAAAAAAAAAAACATCTGTGAAGATGGACATCCTGCACACTTTTATAGTGGTTTCTCTCTTCTCTCTTTTCCCCCCTAGAGTCTCTCCATTATATTGCACCTTTGAAAAAAGTCAAAATTGTAATAGATAACCTAAGTGCTTCTACTTTCCAGTTACCCCATGGGACCCAATTTAGGAAAAAATATGTATGGGGGTCAATAGGGAGAGATTTGTGTCAACACAAATCATACATACGGTACACATATGGTATTTGTCAGCTTATATCACTACAAAAAGTCCCCAGTTTAAAAAAAAGAAGAATCAAATAATGAAGTTCTCAGTAGTTTTGTGTAAAACTGTCAGTGAACTACTTCTTGCATGGGACAAATGAAATAGGATCAAAAAATAAGTTGTCTCTGACCACCATACATCATTTTTCTGAAATAGGGTCTCATGAGGTAACTGGAAGGTGGAAGTACTTAGGCTCTCTATTGAGATAGATATTAGGAAGTGTTCACTCAGTTGCCTTCTTCCTCATCTTCATTTAGTTACCTTTCAGAAAGAACTA
Organism: Lepturacanthus savala; assembly: GCA_030544235.1. Lineage (NCBI taxonomy): Eukaryota > Metazoa > Chordata > Actinopteri > Scombriformes > Trichiuridae > Lepturacanthus > Lepturacanthus savala. The sequence continues at coordinate 12,784,469 of CM060476.1, read as the reverse complement.
CCTTAGGGAAATTCTAAAAATGATCTGCTGGCTTCCTGCAAAAGCCATCAACTTTCACTATATTATAGCACCTTATTCTGTCTATTTGTGGTCTATAATTAAGTCTGCACAAAGGATCAGTTGTGTATTAGGATACCTGTGTTCTATTTATGCCGCATCTAATATTCAGCAGAAGATTCTAAAACCAGCACAGGATTAATGGGAATTTGACAACTTGCCTCGAGTTGTTCAAAGATCTTTAACAAAGTTCATGAGGACACTTGAACCTATTGATGAGTCTCAAGTGAGACTTCATGACACCAATAGCAATTAGAGCGAGAGCAGACATTTACTCACATGATGTTCAAACAGCATGCTTTGCCCTGTAAAGTCCCCATTACTCTCATATCATGTTTTTCAGACTCATTCAGCTCAATGACTGGAGCTCATACTTTCACAGCCTCAGCTGATGACGTGATTTTCATTAAGTTAAGTGGATTCTTTAAATCCCACGGTTGATATTTCAGAAGCTTTAATGGGTTTTGATTGCTTACTGTAAGTGGCCTGTGTTCTCATACAGTAGGCTGTGTTAGAAACTGCTACATGCTGGGAGTCAGTCTTTATCCATGCGTACATGACACATGATATAGAGATCCTATCAACTGTCAGTCTACCTACATTCTAAGATTTGTATTGAGCTGTCACTGTGCTGAAAGCATTGATCTTCGTACCCTCAGATCTTAAAAGTGACAGTCACTGGCATTTCATTATTATTATTATTTCATGGCATTTTTGCAGTATTTTGCTTTTTACAGGTTTTCTGTCATATAAGGATGTAGTAAGTTTCATAGAGGTCTGTGCTGGAAAATGTCAAATACTAGGGCACACAATATGCTTGTACAGTAGTTAAGCTGTCTTTGAAGAGCACCAGTAGACACTTTCACCTTCTCAGGGAATCTGACCTTTTGACTGCTACCGAATATATTTTTAAATATTCCTTTGTGTATTTTACTGGCCAATTAATCATAGTAAAGCTGCACATTGTACCATTTTAAAGAATACAGAAGAATATTCAAAGGAACTCTAGTAATAAGAAGTTAAATTCATAAGCAATAAAATACAGTGTTGCTTATTTCATGGGTTTTACAGTCTTATATGGTCTGTTCTGTAGCTGAGGGTGAGTAATGTTAGTAACTTTAGATAGACATTGCTATATAACTGACATTATTGCTTCAGTTTGCTGAATGTATTTATGACTCTCCCCTACTTGTGCTACTGTTACACTACATTTCAGCATTCCATTTTTTTTGGTTCCTTTTTATTTTATTTTTTTTGCCACAGAGGCTGCTGTTAAGCAAAAGTTGCAAAGCCTTGTTTGTCAAAACTTTGGCTATGTGACAAGAATCCACAACCAGAAACTAGGGGCAAAACAACACAAGCACATTACAATCCAATGCAGCAGTGCTGCAAATGATGGTATTAAAAAGTAACATCAAATTAAATCATGCTAAACACTTTAAAGACCTCACAAAATGCGCTTGTAGTGAGGCTAATTTATTGAACGCCGCTACGCTCTACAGGTGCTACCAAATATATGGTGGTATCAGCCTTCTTTACTCACTGCCAGCGAATGAGTCCACACTGTGTTAACTGTTTTAACGTATCGTACACCATGGGCTTGACATGCTAGCTTAGTGCTACCCAGGATTGAGCAGTGTGGGATGAGCACTGTGCTCCTGTCTTTTCAAGTTACTAATTAGTCCCATTTGCAGCACACGCCTGGGCCATAGCAGAGGGTGACTTTGACAAAGTGCTTGTGCTGAGATACACTCTGAGCTCCACGCTGGCAATAGTGCACTAGCGATTAAGTGGCAGAGGGCTAATGGTCAGGGGGGGAGGAGGATGCATGTGACCCGGGTGTTAGGTGGGTAGCATCATGGCACGCTTTCATCTAACAAGTCTCTTTACTCTGGGTTTTAATCCCAAATTGAATCTACAAGGTGCCCTTGGGAAAAGTACTTAATCCTGAATAGCCCCAATAACATCCAGGAAATAATGTCGGCAAAATACGCAAGTTCCTGTCCCCAAAGTTGCTCAGTTAAGACAGTGTTTTGTAATATATATTGATTGATAGAGTGTACTTTAGTTTGAAGGTGAAACTGAAATGCTGTTAAGGACTGCGTTCTAATTGATGGCAGGCTCAAGGAGGTTTGAACAGCTGCCTCCAGCTCCATATACACCTTGGCGATATGGCAAGTCCTCTACAGACAATTATCCGTGCACATTAACACTGCTAATCATGCATGCATGCATACCCACAAACCTCAATGGCTGGAATAACAAGAGGAGAATTTAGTTAGTAGAAAATGCCAGGTGCCTGAATGAGAGGATTAATTACATTCTGAAGGGGGTATTTAAGATGTGACATGGTTTGCCTCTCAAAATGACACGGGCATGACATCTGAATATGACAGGTACTCAGGTGGCAGCAGGCTGGACAGCCTGAGCTTTGTCTCGTTGTGCTTGTCTGATCATGACGCCTGAGAATCTAATTAAATTGAAAACTCTCAAATAAATAAAAAAGGCCAGGTCCAATCCCCGTGTACTCTTAAGCTGCGCCGGCTCATCGCATTCAATGCCGAGGTCAGGAGGAGACGAGTTTCCTATGATCAGGCTGTGATTAAGATATTACCGTAGTCTTCTCTCAACCTTGTGTTTTTTTTTTTCCCTTTACCCTCTTCTTGAAAAGGGTGTGTGTCGCTGTGGCTCCGCCGCACGATCCTTGTTGTGGTGACTGCACTAAATCGAGAACATTACAGCTGAAGGCTAGATATAAATCTAGCAGCCTCCTGCTGTTCAGACAGGTAATATAGAGAGGGCTGTGCAATTTTTAAATTCTAATCACAAACGACAAACAAACACTTGGGCGTGTGCACAGGCGAACACACTTCCTTTCAGCTTAAGATTATAAATGAATGGATCCTGTGTTTGACAGTGCTTCTGATGTAATGATGTATTTCTGCAACACATGGGTCCTTTGTACTGTAGCATCATGTGGCCCGTTTGTACTCGGAAATCCCTAGGTAGGTATAGTGACCCGTGATTAGAGCATGATGCTTGAATGTCACTCAATAATAAACTACCTGGGCTGGCGGTTTTATTCCCTGTTTGTATGGCCTGTTTTTGTGTTATGGGATCTATTTCTTGTAAGTGGACTGCCTGAGGCTTCAGCAAATCACATACTGCATCTTTCATGTTTAACTGTTCATCACCTTCATCAGTGCCTCTCATGGCTGCACGCAGAGCCAGAGGGTCCCTCCAAAGTCTGGACTTTTATTTCCTCTTCTCCGTGACAAATGTCAAGTATCGGGGTTTTAGCGGGGAGCATGGCCCACCCGTCTGCCGCCAGTGGTGTGGCGACAGCTAGATAAATGCAAGGCTACAATGCGTCTGGCTTGCACCGGAGGCAAAGAGTCACGGCGCAACACAAGGCCGCGCCGTGATAGCGACAGAAGGATTTTAATCATCGCCTCTCCCCAGGAATGACACCAGCACCGCACGGGGGTAACAGAGATGGGGCTGGCACCCAGCAGACAAAACAACAGCCTCACAACACCGCCGCATGGATTAGCAGTGTCGCTCGGTGAGAAGTGTGTGTGCTTCTGGCCAAGCGGGAGGAGGAGAAACATGTCGCTGTTTTTTTTTTTTCTTTCCTTAGCATGCCTGAATCAGAATTCATGGCATCATTAACCACGACCAATATCTCTCGGGCTCCAACTCACCACACTTATATTAAATAAGTATATCAATTGTGTGTGAAGCCTATCTATGGGTTAGTGAGAGCATTAATTTATCTCACCACTGGCTGTGCAAACGTAACATCTTTTTCTAGTTTATTTCACCTTTCAGGAGCCTTTCCGCAGCTGCCGTTATCATAATTCGACCATTATCCAGCTTCCTTCTCAGTTTCGCTTATCAGGGATATTTAAAGATGCCCCCTGTCAAGTCTAGAAATGCATCTTTTGTCCCTATGGCGATGTAGGCGATGTACAGATCAGAATTGTTTTGTTCTGTTTGTGTCCAGTATTAAGAGAGACTCGCTGGATTGAAGGTTTGATGTAACCTCTCTGACGCAACTCAATAAACAGGGTTCACAGGTGTCACCACAGCGGGCACCAGAGCAGTGGTAGTGCTCTTTAATTGGCTATAAGACACTGTGGAAGAAGCAACAGAAAACTGATAAATGGATGGATGGATGCAAGGGATAAATGGAGCAGATGGGTGAATATCCACAGCACAGAGATAGATGTCTAAATCTGAAGCATAAAAGCATTAGGCTTAAAAAAAAACAACAACAACAAAAGAAACAGATGACATGTTTGGACTTTATCATTGAGGCTTAACTGAAGCCGAAGGCTGCTGCATTCTCCTCTCAGACACGTAACGTCTCACTATTCATTATTTGATGCAGGGCTGAAATGGTTTGTAAAAAAAAAAAAAAAACGTTTTGTAGAGCAATAGCAAAAGATTTTTGCTTTATTGACCACTATCATCCCCACAGTAAGCCCACTGGCAGGGACTATGGAGAGAAGAAGTGGACAGCCCACTATAATTTAGCTAACAGAGCCCTTTAGTTAGAGCAGCCAATAACAGCTTTCAGCTGGAGTGACTGTAATGACATTAATAAAGGATGGAAGACGGAGGAATTTTAACACTTAATGAAATTGTTTATTTTCAAGTACAGCTGCAATTGATGTTCAAAAGCCACGGTCATTGTTCTCTTGAAGTCCTATGACCCACTTTTCTTGATTTGCCCGTCCTTCCTCCCTTGTTCCTAAATTGAGCTTAATTACAATTTATTTGCATGTGTGACGGTGTGTGCGCTTGTAACATATCCTTTTAAGAGCCAGACATTGAAATGCTTGTACATGTTAAAGCAAGAATTTAATGAAATTCCGGTTTCATTATATAAGAAGAAATATTGTCCAAACATTTTATCCACTAAAGTAAAATGAGGATGCTTTCAAAAATAATGCTGTGAATATTTTTATTTGTCAATTAACTTCATGCAAAGTGCAGGAAAACAGAAACAAATGAGGATTTGCTAAACAACTCACCTATTCTCCTGGTACACCTGCACACTTCTTGTCAAACTACTCGTTAGACACATTGTTCCAAGCATCTTGGAGAAGTCGCCTCGGTTCTGCTGTTGATTTAGTTGCTTCTGTCTCTTCAAGTAATCCCAGACTGACTCAATGATGTTGAGATCAGGGCTCTGTGGGGGCCATACCATCTGTTGCAGCACTCCTTGTTCTTTTTGTCGTTGAAGCTAGTCGGTTGTCGGCGGGTAAAGTAAGTGAGTCATTTGATCCTCCCTCTATGAGCAAACATTGAAAGAAATTGTTACAAAACCCAACATTTGACTCAAAATGTCTATATTTCATGGAAACCTTCCTAAAGGAACTCATGCAAATGCCCATTTGAACCCTTGTTCAACATCTTAAAATCGTGTACAAAGATCATGGCATTAACACAGCTACCTCAATCAATCCACTGCTACAGCAAAACTCAAGTATAACAGTAAACAAGGTAAAAAAATAGAATAAATGGAAAGAAAACTGATTCATAAGCTCTATCACAGCTCGATAAATTTCGAATAACTGTTTTAAAACCTTAAATGGCTTAATCATTGGACTTGCACAGAATCTCTCCCTGTATGTCTGTATGTATGTTCCTTGCATTGATCTGTTCATCAGATCAGCTCCACGCTTGCAAGTGTATTGCTGGGAACCCAAGGAGCAATTTAGGGCTTGGTGTGTCTTCGATGTCTTTGACATTGTCTTTGATATCACTCAAGCACCAAGTGATATCAAAGAAAGGGAGGTCACAGATGGTGGTTATCATAGACAGAAGTGATATACCAACCACAACCAGTAACCACAACTTGTTCAGTAAAATATATTAAAATGCTTTACAAAATGTTCAATGAAAACATCAATTATCAATTTAAGACTTGTGCAATAAAATAGATCAGTGACCTCCACAATAAAAGAGGGTGATATTTCCCGGAATGATGTATCAAAAAATGCAAGGGAGCTCTTTATTTTAATTTAGAATACTAAATATATAATATTATCCCCTGTCACAGCTATACAAAATGGGCAGAAGGGATGACAATAAATGTGTAAAATGTGGTGCTGCTGAAGGAACTCTGCTCCATCTATTGTATCTGCAATAAAATAAAATATCTTTGGTTTGGCATGACAAAGCAAGCAATGATCCACACTAATATAGCCATTCCACATGCATAACTACAGTGAAGTGTCTTCAAAGAACAAAAAATACCTTTCACTCCCTATGAGGGTCACAAAGAAGAAAGTAATGAATGACTGGATTGTTTTAAATCCACCTAAGCTGTGGTGTGGTAAGTGTTCTGGTGCAAAATGGTTGCAATGCATCACCCAGGTGGGAATTGCACATTGATGGGGGTTATGGTGAGTTTCCCCCTTCACTGTTGATGCACTTTGGGTATCAAGGTAAAGCACTATATGAATGTAATTCATCATTATTATTAATACAAATATATACACCAACACTGAAGTAATATGAATTATGTTAGAGAGTCAGAAAAGATATTTTTTATCAGTGCTACTCTACAGTATTAACACTGCATGTTACCTGTGCTGTAAGAAGGAAAATTGTAGGATTGTAATAAATGTATGTCAGTGGACCTCAATTAGCCTACCTGTCAACTTCCTGTGTAATTTACAGGATTATAATTTTTTTTTCCGTTACCAACTCTAAGAAAGAGCAGATTGGGGGGCTGATCTGCTTATTCGGGCTCTGAATGCGATAAAGCGATGGAAAATGATTCATTTATTCAGGAACGGTGTGCGGTAGCATTGTGGGGTTCCTAATGACGAATCTTGCATGTTCTTTAGGAATCTTTAATACGTTCCATTTAATGAATGAAACACATTGTGTGTGCTAAGTCATTAACTTTGAAAGCAACAGTGATTGCTTTTGAAGGATTAGGGCTTTGCATTTAAATGCATGCCGTTCATTTTTTTTTCTGGAATTATCGTCTTTGTAGTCAGGAGATAAAGTTGAGATTACAAAAAATGTCATTAATGAAAATATTTCTCTAGAAGCTATTTAATATTTTGAGCATGTGTACCACAGCTTGGCGTAATACTATCTGTTTCACAGGGCAACTCAGGTGGAACCAGACAACAAATGCCAGTCACTGATGCTGATGCTGACACATCTCTGATCGTTTTCTGATACAGATCGATTATGACAGGGGGACAGACGGATAATGCCTTATCTGGCGGCTAAAATGTCCCCTTGCATGTGTTCACTTTTCTGACAGCGTCTTAACATTAACCTCATCATATGTCACACAAAACTATTTGGAGTGACAGCACATTTGTGGATACAGAGGAGTCACAATTCATTGCTGGTGTATAAACAAGGCACCAGTCATTATGTACATCCCCCAAGTCATGTATTCTTGTAATTGCTACTTGAAGGGTTGATGTGACGTTTGTTTTTGTTTTTTTAATCGTCAGAGTTCATATTTTTAGGCCATCTGTTTAGATAAAGCCTTCCAGTTCTTGAATGATGAATTTGCCAACTTGCTAGTTAGATTATTTTGTTTAAAAAGTTCTGTTTTAATCACTTTCTGTTTGGTACTGTTGATCTTTTTTTGATGTGTGTGTCCCCGGAGCCAAGACTCAGTTAACTTTATGCATTCAGCTCTGTGGCGAGTATGTTTTGAAGACAATTCATCATCTTGAAGGAGGACAAACTAGCTGAATACAGCTGAAAACAACAGACACATAATATATGTACGAAAATGTTTTCCTACGGTAAAGTAATTCCCAACCCAGGGGTATAAAAAGGGTACTACTGCCTGAGAGTACATAGATACCTTCATAACTTTAAAACAAATATGAAATTAGGAATTGTTTAAAACAAATAAAATTATAAAAAATCTATTATAAGATCAGACACCATGCCATGTACAGTTACATGACATTGGTACAATTTAAGCTTGTTAATTGTACCTAAAATCCTATTTAACAAGCTTATAGGTCTAATCAGTTAGCTAAAAGGAACAGGTAAATGTTAGCTTAAAGTAGCCTAATAGATACATGTTTAAGATGCATAGATTATTCTAATGGAAAAACTGGATAAATAGTTAGCGGAATGTAGCCTCATGGATAAAGGGTTGAAATAGATGATTAAAGTACTAAACAGTTTAGTTAGCTAAAACTAATGGATGTGATTGGAATATCTTGCTTAAGTAGCCTAATAGAAAAAAAACTGTTAAAATAGATAGCTTATGTTGGATTGGCTAATAGATAACATGATAACATAAAAGCATTATCTTAAAGCAATAGACAATGTTTAAAATAGCTTAGAAGGCTTACCATTAGTAGAAGTTAAAATTCAAAGGTGCTACGAATGAAACTGTTTATTATAATAAGTTAAAAACAATGGATAAAAAGAGAACAATTTACAATTACATTTAGTAGATGCTTTTATCCAAAGCAATGTACTCTGTAATCTGAGAATTAATGGAACACAAGCAAAGGAATTGTCAAGAGAGAACATACTGTCTAACGCTAAGTTGAGCCAAAGAGGACCTAGGTAGGCAGAGAGGAAATATATACACATGGTGGTTCTGCATAGAACCACCATTTTTTAAATTATTCTTTTTATTAATTCAGTACATACATTTAAGTCCAGAGGCGTTTGCAAAAGAGCTGGGTTTTTAGCCCTTTCTTAATTTTGAGAAGGAATGTACAGATTGCAAGGGGTTCCACTGACAAGGCCGTGGGGTTTACATCTGACAAAGTTGTCCTCCTTTGAGAGAGTGGACTGGGTGTTCACCTGAACCATAAACTGGACTGGACTCACAACACAGATGCACTGTACAGGAAAGGCCAGAGCAGACTCTATCTCCTGAGGAGACTGGGGTATTTTTGAGTGCAGGGGATGCTCCTAAAAGACTTTCTATGACTCTGTGGAGGTATCAGCCATTCTGTACGGTGTGGTCTGCTGGAGCAGCAGCATCACCAAGAGGGACAGGGAGAGCCTGGACAAGGTCATCAGGAAGTCCAGCTCAGTCCTGGGCTGTTCTCTGGACTCAGTACCGGGGGTGGTCGACCGACGGGTCCTGGCACAACTGACATCTATGCTGGACCATGAGTCGCGCCCCCTGCAGGACGTACTGTCAGCTCTGGAGAGCAGCTTCAGTGACCGACTGATCCACCCTCTCTGTGTGAAGGAGAGGTTCCACAGGTCTTTCTTTCCTGCTGCTGTGAGACTCTACAACAAACACTGCTGAAGCCACTGTTACTGCTTCTGTAACCTTGTCATGTGCAATAATCTACTACACTGTGCAATACATGTGCAATAATCTATCCTACTCATTGTACCCTATCTATCTTGTATATATAGTGCATCTATCCTATATTATATTGTATTATATTGTATATATATATATATATATATATATATATATATATATATATATATATATATATATATATAGTCTGTGTGCAATCTTGCATGTCACTCGTTCTGTCTGTACTGCTGTTGCTAATGCAAGTTCCCCACTGTGAGACAAATAAAGGATTATCTTATCATATCTTATCTTATCTTCTTCAGGTGTCATCAGGACAGCTCTGCCCAACATGGACCGGGAGACGCGGGACCAGTATGTGCTCGTGATCCAGGCCAAAGACATGGTCGGCCAGATGGGCGGCCTTTCCGGCACCACCTCTGTCACTGTCACACTTACCGACGTCAACGACAACCCACCTCGGTTCACCCACAGTAAGATTCCACTCCTAATTGTCCCTAAAGAGCTGGTTAAGCTTGTCTTGTACAGTACATGTTATGATTGTCAGCTACTCAGCACTCAGAATAAAAGCACAGAAGTTTTGCCACATTTGTAGTAATTTTCGTTCCAGGGCTGGGCTGTTATTCTGCCACTGAAAAGGAATCATTGGCAAATATTAAATCCACTATATTATCTGTAATAATTGTAATATTCTTTCTCATAGTTTCTAATGGAATATCTTAACCTTTACCAGGAAGTATAGACACAATAGAAGCAAAACACATTTGTTAAATTCTCATCATTAAACTTAATTTTGCCAATTACCTGAGGTTATCTTAACTGCATTTCTAACCCTGTTCCTTCTTTATTTTTGTTCTTTCCTACAATTGTATTTTCAGCAAACAATTAGACTTTTATGACCGAATTAAAAAAAAGAAAACAGCACCTCCCCACTTTATTCATCAGAACTGGGGAATGCATCAACATTGGATACTAGGATCAATCAGGCACTCTTTTTTTTTTTTTTTTTTTTGCCGTTGTTGTTGTCAGCCTATTTCACGGGCTGCTAATGGGTTCCAGGCCAAGCTTTAGGATTCAAAGGCATGCAGTGCTTCTCATGATAATCCAAAGCGCTGGAAATCGGTTTACTGCTGATAACCCCACCACTGTCTGGCTGGTGCACTCCCCACTGGACGGCCATGAAGCTGAGTCAATTTGCTGGCCCCTGGGGGGAAAAGAAAGGTTCAAGTTTGCACAACAAGTCATCAATGCTGTTTTAACCCAGTATTGTCACGCTGAGAAGAAAGCGACTTTGGAGGAGTTCTTGGTTTTGCTCCTGCTGTCCTGCTCGCAGGGTCATGGGTCAGAATCAATGGACCATTATGGAGCATTAGAGCTGATAGAGTCTAGGAGCTATCGAGTCTTTGGAAGAAACAAGAAAAAGAAGCCATGGTTAGTTGCATGAAAGGACAGAGTTCAGGGGGAATAATAAAAAGAAATAGGTGCAGGGGCAAAACCGAGGGAGGAAAGCAATTTTTTTGGTCTTCTAAAGAGCTGCTATTCCATGGCAAATTAAAAAACCATTATGAAGATTACATGGCAGCAAACAATGTCAGGCAGATTAGCATTTAGACGGTGGCTGAGGGAGACACTGTGAGGAACACAGAAAGGTCTGGTAATGAGCTCTGCCATGGTGATTGGGGAGATTATGATTATGAATATGATTCCCTTCTTTATTCTGTGACAGCCCCAGGGCCTCTGCCAGGGCTTGTGTGTGTTGTGGTGTCATTGCGTTGTGTGTCAAGGACGCCAGAAGTAGGGGGTTCAAGGGGCCGTATGCCCCCTAACTTACCCTGCTCCACATGTATGATGATTGTGAACTTATATCACAACAAAAAGTTACCAGTTTTAAAGAATTAAGCACAAAACAGTGAAGTTCTTAGTACATCTCTCCATAGGCAGAGGTTGCATGGAGGCACTACTGCTCCTATTGGCTGAAATATGTCAAGCCATTCAGTCTATAATATGGCCAATACAAATTAAAAAAAAAAAAAAAAACATAATATTTTAAATATTTGAATAAAACAAATATTCTATGAACTTCATATGTATCCTATTATAATTTATTTTGTAATGAATTTTTGTTTCTTTCCTAAACCATGACCACTGGAGCACTTTTCAAGTTTCTTTTATGAGACAAGTCAATCTGGAGCTAAAAAATAACATTTATTGCATAATAGACCTAAGCAAACATTGCAGACAGAGGGCGTGGGTTTGGAAAATTGGTCAAAAAACATTGGTGTGGATGGATAGCGGGCGGCTGATCATAAGCTATTATTTGCCACCACTCTAGCGCAAAAATCAAACTCTGCCGATGCATCTTGTCTCGCATGACATAGCTCCCTAGGCTCTGGCAGCGTCTGAATAAACACAGTGACATGGTGTAGCAGTGGGTAGCACGGTTGCATCACAGCAAGAAGGTCACAGGTCCAAGTCCTTGAGCTGGGACCTTTCTGTGTGGAGTTTTGCATGTTCTCCCTGTGTCTGCTTTGGGTTTTCTCCAGATTGGCCTCCTCCCACAGTCCAAAGACATGCTTAGGTTAATTGGAGACTCTAAATTGCCTGTAGGTATGAGTGTGTAAGTTAATGGTGTGTGTGCCCCACGATAGGCTGCCGACCTCTCTGCGGCGTATCCCTGTCTCTCGCCTGCATTACGCTGGGATTGGCTCCAACAGACCCCCCTGACCCTAGTGGGGAATAAGCGAGTATAGAAAATGACTGACTGACTGACTTATTTTCATACTTTAACAGTTTAATGGCAAAGTCCAACATGGAAAATTCATGGTACAATTCAAATAGGATCAACAGATACGTTGTCTTCCCATTGACCACCATACATCATTTTGCTGAAAAAGATCCCATGGGGTAACTGGAAAAGCAGAAGTAGGCTCTCTATAAGACAAAAGTCCATTTAGTAAGGTCAGTTAAGCTTTTAAGCAGGGGCAGTCCTGGGTTAAAGGATAGACAAGCAAACATGTGACTGGAAAGATTCCAGTTCAATCCCTGGACTAGCAAGACATATCTCAATGGGCAAATTGATAAAGTAGTCTTTTCCACTCCCTCATTACCACCACTGAGGTGCCCTTGAGCAAGAATATTAACCCCAACTGCCGCTCAGTGGTTATCCTAACACAACTAACACGTGTGAATGTGTGTAACTGTGTGAATGTGATGAGGGTATTCCTGGAAAAGAGATGATTTCTCTAATAAATAAAGGTTTAAAAAACATGATTGCAACAAGATAAAAAAAAGAAACAATCTCTGCATGCAGCAGTATCATAATCGTGCCTTTGCTTGATCCCTTGGAGTAGCAGTGTAAGAGGTTCACATTTATGAGGGAGGATGAACGCATATTTTTGAATCCATTCCCGCTTTGAATTACAGATTTTCACTGTTGACCTTTCTTTACTGGCCATCTTTCAATGTGCCACGTTTGAAATCTAGACTTCTACCCGCTGATGAAACCCGCTGCGCAGTCAACTCTGACACTGACTCTTTGAAAGAGAGGTGTCAGGACGTCTTATTTTTTTTCCCACTTCCCACAAAGACCCACCATACTCTGATTAGCTGAATGCCGGTGGGAAAATAAATGATGCTGAGGGGATGCTGCATGTGATTGCAGTGTTGACGTCTTCACACAGACAGTGGAGCTTGCAGTGGTAGAAAGCTGAGAATTTTGACAAGGGGGTAGCGTCTTACATTCACATAATACACACCAAAATAATAATTTGCTCAAAGTCTGAAGATACAAGGGCGATAAAATTCTTGTTATTACTCTGCCACAGACGTAAACTCATAGTTTTACAGTAGGTAATTCAATGAAAGATTGTATGTAATCGAACAGGCAAGCAAGCTATAATTAATCCAGAGTAGTCCAGTGAGAATCTCCAGTCAATCTACCATTGTATGTACACATTACACGCATGCAAGCTTTTTTAGCTTCTGTACTCTTCTGTACAAAATTGAATCTGGCACCCTTATTTCCCGTCAGTCTTTCAGTGTTACAGGTTCCTGGTTGGGTAGAACTGAATGCCATTGGGGAAGTGGACCTTTCATCTTGTTATTGTAGAGCACTTTGTTATAAGTTCGCACCTCATAGATTTATTGGGAAAGCTCATATGCGTGAGTAGGAATTGCTTTATTTTTCTTGTGCGGTAATGCACGGTAAGAGAATTGCATTTGGCCTGCCCAATTTTTTTTCTGTCTGCTTGGCCAAAAAAGTCACAGGACATGTGAAGTTAAGTGTTGTAATGTACCATGATTGAGCTACCGCCTCTTTTAGATACAGGGCATTTCCCCTTCTGGGATCCACTTGTCCCTGGATGTAGCGTGGGGTGACAGAGGTTGGAGCAGTTGGCTCATTGGCTAGCAGGGTTTTGGCAGGGTTGCCAGTTGCTGGTTGTGTTGCCATGCCAGCGGGTTTTAAAGCTAAAGTACCAGCGAGTCAGAGGGATGCTTAATTTACGAGGCTGTGATAATGCCTTTTTTGCTCATTGATTAGATCAATAATGTACCTTCTTTTGTGCATCTGTAATTTTCTTCAGATAACTTTATTGAAGCCCCATCCGAGGTGTTTCATGATCAGTGGAAGCAGCTGATTAAGATAGCTGATCATAAAAAATGCATGATGGTGATTGGAATTTGAAAGAAAATGTAGATACAAATTTATATGAAATTAAAATTGTGTTATCCCCGCAACTGTTTCCTAATTCTACTAATTTGGCTGTGGTCCCCTTGTCTCAGGAGTCGCAGTCTGAACTGACTGCAACAGGAAGAAATTCCTGCAGCCGTGAATACATTGAGAAAGAAAAGGAATTGGCATTGGATGGAGTATGTTTGCAAGTGGATTTTGATAAAGCACTGGCATTGGAAAAAATGAGACAGCAGATGGAAAGGGCAAAATTGGATTTGGAGAGGCTGAGTTTAATTAAGAATGCTAAATTGTCTAGTGTGCCTTGGAGTGAGCCGTCTCATGGCAATGATAACCAGCTTGACATTTTGAGTAGTTTTGAGTAAATAGTTTGGTGCCTAAATTTCATGTTAGAGGATGTTAAAGCTTTTTTTCACTTTGTTTGAGTGCTTTGCAGACACGATGGGCTAATCTGATTTGAACTGTACCATTTTGCTTCAGTGTGTATTGACTGGCTGTGCTCAGGAGGCTTTTCCTTCTATGAGTGCAAGTGACAGTAGTGAATACTCCAAAGGAAAGTCTGTCATATTAAAAGCCTATGAACTGGTTCTCGGTCTCAGAGCTGGGCCATAACCAATTCTTATATGAGTACTTTAAATTTGAACGGTCAGACAAAAGCTCAGAGAACACAATGGAGAGTTTAGAGTAATAGAATCCTTGAGTGGACATTTTCTCCCATGAAAGATTTGAAAGGGATCTAAGCATGACTCCAGTCTTGCTTTTTTTTGGTGCAGGATGGGTGTAGATAACCCCTTACATCCCAACAGTAATAGAAATTGCTTAACTGCTTCTTTATCTTATTTTTTCCCATTGCTTTATATGCTGTAGTATCAAGTGGAAACAAAGTGCTTCATACAATGTGTGTCCCTACTGCAGCCTGCCTGTGTTATGCAACATGAATTTATTGAGGAGCCACATGGCTGAATCAAAGCTGAGGGGATATAACAAAAGCGGAGCTGCTTGAAGGTGAGTTGGTAGCGAAATATGCATATCCATTATCTACATCTGCTTCTTCCTCTTTCAGAGAACTATCAATACACAGTCCGGGAGTCGCTGCCTGTGCAATCAGTGGTGGCTAAAATCAAAGCGGCTGATGCTGATATAGGCTCCAATGCAGAGATGGACTACAGGATCATGGACGGGGATGGGCCTGGCATGTTCAACATAACAACAGATGAGGACACACAAGAAGGCGTCATCATCCTTCTGAAGGTAAACCAATAAAATCAATCAAGTTATTATAACACAACAGATTCACTAGTAAGGACTTCAAAAATAGTTTTAATAGAGCCTTTGGTGAGCATCTTTGTCAGGAATGTAAACCTTTGTACCATGACATTCTGCCCATAAATGGTAATAAACACTCCCTCCCTGTCAGTAAGACATAGGGGCAGAATTTCCAAGCTGTTGGGTAAAGGCCTGTATGCCAGCAGCTGTTGTGGTGTTAAATGTTGGTTGAATTGGGATTTAATTTATTTGCTTGCAATCCTTTTTCTCCTAGAAAAAAATACTAAGTAGCATCACAACATTAAGGTTCTCTTACTTACTATTGAACTACCAATACATTCCATTCAATGCCAAAGCTACCTTATGTAAAGCTGTATGTTAGGACTAATTCATTGTGAAATGTTGGTGCAATATGGGATGACCAACAATTAATCAACCCTACTAACTTAGATATTGTCTGTCTAGCCAAAGCCTGATATACTATATTTTATTCCTCTGTGATTCCTCTATTATTCCCCTATTTTTATCCAAAACACACCAATACACCACACAATAACACTGGGTGACGTGTTCCTTCATTGTGAAGAACATGAGCACCGTAGTTTAACTATTCGCTAGAGCACCAAAAGCTGTGTTAATCCGTGTAATGGAAAATGAGCCCCTTATCTGGTAATACTTTTCTTTTTTACTTGTGGAGTGGACAATTTATCTTGAAAGATGATTGTGCACTCTCATATCTCTTCGTGTTCTGTACTCAAATGTGCTTAGGATAAGAGGATGTCAGCCGGACATTTAATCTTGTTGTCTGACGTTTGCTGACAAGTATCAGCAGGGGTGCTGCGAGAATACGATGAGTCAGGACGCAGCTGGAGAGTGTGTAACTGACAGATCACAGAATGTTCAGAGCACTGTGTGACAGCCATGGCTACCACTATAAGTGGTAGACTATTTGGTTGTGCAACACAGACATTGAGGAGTCATATAGTCAATACACAAACACACACGTATCTATCTATCTATCTATCTATCTATCTATCTAACTATCTATCTCTCTATCTATCTATCTATCTATCTATCTAACTATCTATCTATCTATCTGTCTGTCTGTATGTCTGTCTATCTCAGTCAGTCATTTTCTATACCCGCTTATTCCTCATTAGGGTTGCAAGGTCTATATATATATATAAACTTCAATAACACACAGCTTAAAATAATCTCCAACAAATGCAATATTTACTTCAGTTTTACTAAAGTTTGAGTAGTGTTTCTTAGGGTGCTTCCACACTAACATCAGTTGGTGCACATTAAACGGTCCATTCGAACCACAAGCGCTTAGCTCAGTTCATTGGTGTGAAAGCATCAGTCACACCCGGGTGCACTAAATCAAGTGGACTGAGACTTCCAAAAAGAGGTGGTCTCAGTCCGCTTGACTCTGCACCAAATGTCCCCAAAGGTCCCTGTGGTGAGAACATGAACTCCCAGTCCCAAACAAGAGAATACTAATTATTTTATTGCCTACCTTGTGGGTCTTTGGAAAAATGTTTGTCCCATATGACCTCATTCGTGAAAACAGCATGTCTCCTCTGCCTGAAGTGATGCGCTATGCGTCTTCGGTGACTCCACTGCTTTTACAGACACGGCCATCCCTCTTTTTGGAATTCAATATTTTGCCAAAAATGGACAATTTGCTGGATGTGATACACAAAGATAAGAGCAAGTAGGAATGTGCGTACGTGTCAGAATTGGCGCTTATTTCTACCAGGTGCTAAACATTGATGGAATGTCAATCGGACCAATTTTGGTTCATTTACAAGTGTGATAGCGACCATGCTGAAGTCTATAGGTTAATTAGTGAACATTTTATGACCTGATGCAGACTAAATAATCAAACTAGTGGTGTGAAAGCTCCTTTAAAATCTACAGTGCCCAGTTGTTTATGAAAATTATGTAGATTTTAGAGTCTAACTACATATGTGTCACTTTTCTTTTAAAGATCTTCAGCAGGACAATATAGAATAATACAGACATATTCCTTAAATGTTAATAAAAACATAACAATTCCGATTTTGATTCAATTTAACATGAATTAATACATACTTGTGAGTAATGTAATCCATTTCTGCCAAGTGTGTTCCAGTAGATGACAATAAATGCAGCATAATCTGTACCTTTAATCATATTGCATATACTCTTATCTGATTGTGATACATACACACTAGGTGGCACATTCTAATTTATTCGAAAATATTAGGATAGCTGCAAGCCACCAGCTTCCCTTTTCATCTTAAACTGTCTCATTCGCTTTAAAAATTTCCAAATTTCACTGTTGTATTAATTTGATAAATCAACATTGACTCTTTCCAACATCTCAAATTAAGTAAAATAAAACAGCTCCTGACTTGCACTCTCCACAAAACCAATAGGCAGTACGGTATGGTATGGTAGGGATTGATGGAGGGAATTTAGACACTTTAAAGAAAACACTCCTCTCACTATGGTGCTATAAATATTGTCATTTATATCCACCTACATAGATAAATGAAATGATGAATGATTTCAGAGTTTCCAAGGACATAAAATGATCTCCTCGGGACATGTTTTGTAGAAAAAATGGGGAGATAGACAATGCTGATAACTAGAAATTCTTGTCTGATTGAACAATTTGATCTATTGTTTGTTTTGCACCAAACTCAGACAATTACAATGTCGGAGAGAGTCACAGACAGTGAAAGTGTTAAATCAATGTGCTCCTGCACTATATTATACGTTGCAGCTTGGAGTTCAATAATCCAGACAAATCGACCAAATGTTTCAAAAGCATTTATTTCATGGTTTTCACTATGTTGTGTGCCTTTGCTAAAAAATCAATATTATTGCTTTCACAGCACAAAGTAACTATAATCCATCAGTAAATTACTTTGTTTAAGTCTGACTCTGTTAAATTGTAATAGGTCTTCAGAATCCACATCTTTAATTTGGATCAATATCCCTGTATTATATAAATGATTTACAGATATACATGCCTATATATAAACTGGTGTTGCACCCTTGGATGGGTAGTCTTTACTTTTCAAACCACGAAAACTGAATGTTCTCCACCTCACAGCTTGCTTATTTTGACAAGGAAAGTGATCGTCTCCTGCATGTGTTTTCTGCCTTTCTGTCTCCCGTAGCCGCTCGACTTTGAAACAAAAAGCAGCTTTTCCCTACGAATTGAAGCCACGAACAGGAATATTGACTCTGACTTTTTGAGCTTGGGCCCATTCAGCGACACGACATCAGTCAGGGTGACAGTGGAAGATGTGAATGAGCCGCCTGTCTTTTCCACACCACTTATCGAGATGGTTGTTTCGGAGGATGCCAGAGTGGGCACCTCAATCGGGAGAGTCTCTGCCCATGACCCAGATACTTCCAACAGCGGCATCAGGTACTAACGATTTACTCACCTGCCATGTCATGAAGTTACACGCTATCAATCTCCTGGCCACTTAGACGAATGAAAAATCTCTTCCCATTTATCTGGGTTTTCTAAAGGACCCTGATAAAGGCACCGAATCAAGTAAGCTAAACCTAAACGTTTATGAACGCATTAGTCCGTTCAGCGACTCCACGTTATCTACAGACACGTTGGAAAGATCCTCTGTGGCTGTAGCAAAAAAAGGTGCCAGATGGTGGTGGCGCCAAGGAGTGCAGCACTTGCAAAAGTGAAATGCCATCTTGAACACAAGAAGGGCATTCCTGCAGGAGGGTCAAGGATCAACACTTGTGCACTTGTGACTCAAAACAAGCTCTCGCATTGACAATATGTGTGGCGTCACTCTCGAGAGCCGCGCCTATTTAGCATCAATTGAATGGATATTGTATGATATTCATGCTTGGTCTGTTAGGATTGTTAGTAATCTTAATCATAAAATCAAATTACTGCACCATTGTAGCTGTAAATTGGCTCTTTTTGCTCCTGTGACTATTATCAGTGTCTGCAATATATTTCACTAAATTTGTTGAAATTAAAATTATTGTGGAACTAATGCATCCACAAGAGTCAAATTACATTGCAATAATACCCTTTGGATGTAGGCTAATTGAAGTTGTAATTTTCTCTCGAAATATGAGTTGCTGTGTATTGAATGGGTCTGATCAGTGTTGTGTGCTGAGGGACAACACAGCCGCCTTTAGCTTTATCAGCGTTTAATAGGGTTCAAAGTCTCTGCTGCATTTCTGAGTTTTAAAGTAATCTTTGCACTTTTGTTCATTATCTAAACGTTTTGGTCACTGAAAAAAAAAAGTATAAAGTGTGATTGATTAAAGCTTGCACTGTAATCAGATAAAAAAAATCTTCAGTGCAAAAGTTACACAGTTTGATGGCAGAAAAATCCTAATCTTTCTTTACAAATAGAAGAATAATATAAAATATCAAATCATTTCCATTGTGGATTTTGCTGCATGTGTGTGGTTACAGGTACTCCATTGACAGAAACACAGACTTGGAGCGCTTCTTTAATGTGGATGCTCTAAGTGGAGTCATCAGCACAGCCAAGCCCCTAGACCGAGAGGCCAACTCAGTCCATAACCTCACCATCTTCGGCATTGAGAGCCGTAAGTTTACATACAACAATATACAGTTTACACTATATTAGGCATTGAACTTTTCTGCACTTTTGTAGCATATTCATTGGTTGACTTTTAAATTGTGTTTTTGTATGTGTTACTGTCTTACTGTGTCTTACTGGATCTATAAATGAATAACACTACAGTAACAGTATTGACCAATATATGTATCTTAGCAACCGTAACTAGGCACAACAGGCCTGTCAAAGTTGGATTTCACTTGCTGTTTAAGTGTGCATGAGGCTCTGTGAGAGATTTACTCAATAGGTAAAGACTGTGAAGGTGTTCCCTGTTTGAACATTTCAAAAAGTAAAAACACAGGAACAAAAAAGTGTAAACACCGTGCTTACCAGCTCAAACATGAGTTGTCGTCGTTATCCGAGATAGTTTTATATTTGCCAGACACATCAGTTACTTCTCGCCCTAAACTCTTCAAAACCTACTCTGCATGCTTTCAAGTCAAGCATGTAATAAGCATCAAGTGCATATTTCAGAAAGCTTCTCCAAGATTCTCAATTTAAAATAGTCACCTGGAAACATTGAAAAATTCAACTAGAGATGGTGTTTTTTTTTTTTTGCAAATTCATGTTGCTAAGATCTTTAGTTTAAGTACCCAGCCACACCTGATAAAACACACAAGCCACAGTTGTCATTTCAGTCGGCAAAATCAATGGTTGCTGGCCAGAAATGCTTTTTACCACTGTCTGAAATTAAGGGCACTCTTTTTCAAAAATGACTCCAAGGTCCCATGTCAGAGAAAGTGAGATTTGAATTGCTCTTTGATTATACGAAGGTCTCTGTGTCCTATAAATACTGTCCAATGTATCACAACTGCCAATACACAGAGAAATGCGAACAGACCGATTTCAGCAACGCTGCCTTAAAACAAGCCATTCAGATGTCCATGAGGTTGTGATGTCACATCTATACCCACCCTGTTAATAGTAATCATTAATACTAATTAGGGGTGGGACTTGATTAAAAAAAATCATCATCTCATTAATTACAGGTTTGTAATCAATCAAACGCAATCATTCGCATAACAATATTTGTCCCAGAAGAGACATTTATTTTGTGTAAATGAATTTTAAACCCTATCTGTAGCACATCTAAACCCTTAGCTTCAACCACTGATGGGAAATTCGTCAATGCTTCCGATTTTGACGCCAGAATACTGATTCTGAATACCGATTTTGTGATGAAATGCATTCATATTTTTATTCCATTATTTTCTTGCAATGAATAATCGTAATTAACATGTTAATGTCCCATCCGTAATACTAATAAAATATACAAAATAACCTGTTCCCTCTAGAGCTCCAGAGAGAAGATTTAGAGAGGTGATGTTCAACTCTATTGAGATTATTTTTAAAACCACAAATATATCTTTAAGGGTGTCAAAACTTCAAATAAAACCCAGGAAAATTGACAATGTGGGACCTTTAAACTTTAAATATGCCACTCTTACACAGCTTGTTTGTTTCACTGTGAGTAGGTACTAGATATGAAGCCTTGTGATCGTCTCTGTCGTGTTATCCACTTCATATTGTGTCATAACCTTCCGTACTGTTGACAGTACAGTGGGGAATTGTTGAGTTTGTTGTAAGGCTGTCGGGGAATGTTAATACACACACAGGACGGTCATTTTGACCTCCATGTCTCCCTGAGCCGTGGGGACGAGATGCTGACTAAGGGGTGGGCGATCTCACCCACGGGTGGAACTATGTTAATGTAAAAAAACACACACACACACACTGCATGCCTTTTTTGGTCCATCTCTCGATGGCGCCAAGGACACAAGTGCCTCTTTTTTTTCCTATCATCCCTTTTGCCATCACGCAGAAACCGTGGACAACAATCATCAGCACGCATTCAGCTTAGCGCTGTAGACAGCTGTGTTACAGCAGTATAAGTTAAAAAAGACAACGAGCCTGTCACCCTGGCAGTTCCGCTGCTCTCACATCTTCAGACTGAGCAGTGTGAGAAAAAAGGTATTTCATTTTTTTTTTCATTTCATCAGTCTTTGCTTCAAAGATGTGTTTTTATTTACATCTAACAGCACGCAAACACGTTTTCAGTTGATTCCTGGGTGTGAGTGTTTGCCTGATATAGCAACAAAGAGAATGCAGCATATAATAATAGCCATATGAAATGTCATAATAGTCCCTCATGCTTACTGGCTTCTGACACGACTCTCGGGCATTATCAGCTGAAAATACCTCTGAGTTCATGGACCGGCGACTAAATCCACTGCCTGTATGCCTCATGACAGTATTAAATGGGTTATTTGTATCTGAATAAGGTGCGAGAGCTCCTTATTTGAGGGATGCTGTGCATTTGAGCTGCAGTCACTCACATTCCAGCCGTTCTTTCCCAGACCACGGCAACAACAACAAGTCTGTGGCCCGAGGCAACGCGAGTCCTTTTTATCACCGTCAAATCAGCCGGCACGAATGTCAACGCGTCATCTCTGGCCGGCATGGCGCCAACGCCAGGCTGAATCATCATCTCGCACTCAGACGCAGCCATTTAGCCATCAATGTGTGTCAAGCAGGCAGAGGCGTGAAGTACACTGTGCAAGACGGCTTCGTTCGCACATGCAGCCGTCCTCCGACATCGAAGCCCGAAATGATGGGCAAGGATGCCAGCTGTTGGATACACACTCCATGTTATATTACAGCTGCACCTTTTTTTTCTTCCTCCTTTGCGGCCAGTTAAAACACACGAGAAAGGTCAATATTCCATAATTTGGTTGTGTGTGCATTGGCAGAGCGACACTTTTATCTCGGGGTGGCCAGGGGGTCGGCCATGGCTATTTCTGGGGGTCCACAGACTATGACAATGAGACCAATCATTGCAATCAGAATTTTTAAATGTTGCAATGTACATACTAAGCACAAAAAAGTTAACATTTGTGTGTATAATTTGAAGTTTATTACCTATGCTTACAACAGAATTTGCACAAAATCACAATTTCAACAACTACAACAATGCTGATTTCTAGGGAATTTTCCAAAGCTGTATGCTCTGTGTAAATATATATGAGAATTTTAGAATCTCTAGAATCTAAACTGCATGAAATAAAAAAGACACACTTTTTATGAAGTAAATAAAAAGTCATTTGTATTTTAATCTTTTTTGAAAAAGGCAGGCTTCTTCAATTAAATAATAAAATAACAGACAAAATACTTTAAAAGGGAGAAACACTTAGTCCTGGTTTTCTATATTCTCTCCTTTACTGTGGTCCTCCCTGAGGTTTCTCCTTTTCCCCACTGGATTTTGGAGTTTTTCCTTGCCGCGAAGGAGGGTCTAAGGACCCAGGGTCACTGACTGAATTTTGTGAAGCCTAGTGAGGCAACTGTGTTGTGATGTTGGGCTTTAAATAAAATTGAATTGAATTAAATTTTATTTTATTATTCTTTATTCTTGTTTCAAACAAACTAAACTAGTAATACTGGTGAAGAAATGATGAAATATAAAGGCAGAACTCACTTGAGTTATAAGTTAGACTTGTGATGCTCATTAACAGCACTTTTATGATGCCCTCAGCTCCTGGAGCTTTCTTTGAAAGCACTCCACTGGTTTGCCTTAAAAGTGTGTTTAGCTAGCCTGTTGCGCAGTACATTATGTATGAAATAAGACACTGCATAGAAAAGAAAAAAAATGCAATAGCAACACTTTTGACACTGTAGCAGTGTCAGTTTTTAAGCTTTTAAACAAACTTATCATTATACCAACAGTTATGAGACATAAAGGGCAAAACCCTCCACCTGCCTTAATGTTATATTTCATTTAAGCTAACAAAGCATGAAACAGCTAGATGGCTGATTATCTGCTAGTTTCATTCCTCTAAAATCATTGGAGAAATGTGTAAATATAAGCAGCAACTTGAATTAAATGTAGAAATTGGCTGTGGCTGTTGGAAGCTGACACTGGTCATCTGTAGACACCATGAAATATAACGTGTCCATGTATGTGGCACGTGGGGGAGAAAGAGCGAGTTGTAGCTTAAGGTTAACTTTAGCTTGGTATCTGTGGCTTCTAGCAAAATGATCTCCTATCTGAACACAAAAGTGAATTTAAACAGGGACTCTCTTGTCCTCCTAATAAATGTGGATTATGACTCTTTGTGGTAGCGCCAACTAACGTACAGAAGGGACTTGGCAGTCAATAGGCATCACTGATTTCAAATTGCAACTGGTTCCTTCAGACAATATGTGCGTTGCACTGATATGTCAATCTTTCATACTTTTACCTTTATATACTACATACGAAATTCTTTACCATGCAAATAAATAAAATGCAATGTGTACACCCCATCTTGCATGTTTTTTACAGTGGTTAAATGCAATTTATGCAAAATTTAAACCATCCTATCTCCCTTTTTACTTGGGCCATCAACGCCATACAAAATCTAGAATGGAGTTTCAGACCAGCACTTTCTATAGAAGTTCTCGTCAGACATGTGGATAAGGGTCTGGTTGCAGACGAATGGGAGACCAGGAATGATTGTTGCTCCACTCCAGAATGTAAACAACTGGCTGTATATATGGCCAATTACAGCTGTAGCTGCATTAGCACCACCTCATATGAAATGAGCCTACATAACTAGCCTAATATCTTAATTGAGGTTGGGTAAATACATTTAGGTGACATACAACTGTTATAGTGAAGCAATACTCCCCCATATTTCTGCAACTGAACATGTGATTTAATCATTCCAGTGTGATCAGAGCCCGAAAGGGTTAAGGCAGACTGAAAGTGTTTAAAAGACAGTTTCATACATGCTGTGACATTAACAGGGACTCTCTTCTCACTTTCTCTTTCAGAGGACCCAACGCAGATCGGAAAAGGCATCACTCTCATTACAGTGCAGGACATAAATGACAATGCCCCAGTCTTTGCAATAGACTATGAGACGCTCCTCTGTGAAAATGCCATGGCAGGACAGGTAAGACCCAGAAACAGCTCTGCAGTTGGTCTAACTCCCTCTCTCCAAACTCACTTGAAGTGTGACTCACAAAGACAGCCCGCTGACTTTCAAAGCCATTAGAACTATTTTTTGTGCCTCAAAACAAACCCAATGTGCACATATCCACTTCACAGCTCAAGGTCACTCCAGAGAGACGGCATCATTAGTATGAGACACATCCTTAAGATTTAATAGCAGGTATTCTAGGTGTTATCGTTCATTAGAGATGTTACTCTCATTTCATACTGTCATAGCCAGCTAAATTAATGACAGTGCTTGACTCTGTCTGTGGTCTTAATCCACAATAATATCTTAGTGTAATGCGATATCTCATTCTGAGATGGAGTAGTGTTCTGCCACAGTTTGACTTCACATTCTGAAGCCCTGCGTAATTAGGTGATCACCATGGAGGGCAGCGGGGCAGAAAATGCATTACAATATCATGCAAAAGGAACGAGAGAGATTTCAGGACTTGGGAATTTAGTACACGAGGAGGAAGAGGGGGGGAAGGAGCGAGAAGTGGTAGCCATGCATTGCATTTCATTTTCCCTTTGTTTAGCATTCGGCCTCATTGTTGGTAAATGACTTGTGTGTGTGCACTGGCGATTCATCTGCTCCTGGCATTTGGAAAATACAATCAGAGGCGAAGGGTAAAGGAGGCGTGTAGTCCTGAATAAGTACAATTGATCACAATGATGTATTGTATTGGAAGTGGCTATTATGCCCTTTTAAATATGTTATTTGCATTCATATTTTGGTGTTGTTTGTCACCGTGCTCATGCAGGGGTGAACAACAATAGCAAATGATTTCATTTGCAAACATGAGAGACTATTTTTCATGTGTGCATTTGCTTTTTTCTTCATACTTGACCATTTAGTTGGATTTTTTTTTCATTGCGGTGCCTTTCAGGTATTCTCAGTATTCTGGCTTTGTTGCTGAGTTTTTGTTTAGCATTTCTGTGTTTGTCTCTGTGTTGTTATCACAAAAAAAGCAAAGTGTGGTTCAGTATAAGCAATTCCACATACCTTGAGGTATTTTGAGATATTGATGAATTTATATTTTGTTTCTCTGGTTTTAGCCGTAGGCTTTAGAGCATTTGCAGGAATAAACAGTTAGTTGCCATCATATTAAAGGCTGCATGCTACCAGAGCTGAGAGTCTGTTTGTGTGTAACAATGCTGCCACTTATCCTCAGATGGTTGTTGCTGCTGCTCACTGACTTTAAATTTGGAGCAACACAAGCAACTACTGTATCTATCACCCATCAATGTAATCTGACTTTTAAATTCAACAGATGGTTTGTGTATTCCTCACCACTAGAGCCTGATAAATTATTGCACAGAGGCTATAACAATACTGAAACATTCCCCTGTAATCAAACCAGCCCCCAGGACAAAGCAATAGCCATAACCCATAGCAGCATCATCAGCAGGAAAAGGTACAGCAAATCTGTAATTACTCAGCTGAAGCAGACAGATTGCTTACTCAATGCCAGTGATAGCTGAGCTGTGAGGTCCCCCCCTAGGTGTAGCTGGAAGCTACTGTGCTGTGAAGCTGCTGGTGATGGAGGCCTCTGTCCCAGTCCACCCAGCAAGCAGACAGGCTGCATTAAAATGCAGTCTACAAGTTGTGGAGTCATAAAAAGTTGTGCTGTCATAAAAATGAGCTGCTATCTAGGAGCTGCTTTCATCATGTTTATAGTCAAAGTACTCCCAGCATTTTGGAGACAGTGTAAACTTTTTTTACTCAACTAATGTGAAATGTATCAAAGAATTATTGACACAGGCGTGAATTGCATGTAGACTGCAAAAATAAAATCTTATTCGGGGGAAATATTTTGTATTTAGTACAATTATTCCAATATTGACAAAAAATGATTTATCTTCTTCCCTTGGCAGATAATTTTACTTCTTTCAAGTTTATCAAGGAATTTGAGATAACAAAAAAAATTGAGATAAAAAGACAATATTAAGATAAAAAGTCAAAGAAGTTATCTTATTTTAATCAATTGGTGAAATCGAGAAAAAAAAAATAAGCAAAATTATCTGCCAATGGAATTTGAAGATAATTCTACTCAATATTGGAATAATTCTTCCAAAAGTATTTTCACTTGTTAAGTTTTCCTTTTGTGCAGTGTAGATATTCAGTTAGGTAGATATTTAGCATATTAGCAGAGAGAGCATGCATTTTCTTCTATTACACTTGTGCAGTGTCATTTCAAAAGGTGTCTCTTCAGAGCACTTCATTAGCCTCTAATATTGCTAGTATAGTATTGCTTGCAGCTGTCTCGCATCCTAGCAACTTCACAGTCATACACCACACTTCCTTGGATCCTCAGCAATACACCTAACAAGTGTGAAGTCGTTTGGATGAACATTTGTTGAAAAAAATCAAAAGACAGATATACACACACGCAGAGATCCTTCCATTTTGGTTAGACTAGTGTACTGCGTATTTAAAACAAGATAGTGTTTATCTGAGGTGTGCATAAAATAGACAAAAGCATCAATGGTACCAACCATGTAATAAAAACTTATTGAGAAGAGGGCTAGATAATGCTCCAAAATGAAGGCCTCTACACACCGGGAGCAATCTTTGCAAGTAATTCATCCTTCAATCAATTTTTTTAAACTAATTTTTAGCATGGGTGTAGTAGTGGGGGAAAAAGTGGACCCTAGTAGAGACAGGGCCCATGAAAATCTTTTTTTTTGATGAATGAATAAATGAATGAAATAGGCCCTTCAGTTAATTGGTGTCATAATTTAATATGCTGTCAAATATATTTATAACATCATGAGAGAATAAACTTTATGCCGCAGTACTATATTGGGCATTCTAGGTGGAGCCCCCCCTCTTGGAGGTGCAAAATGGTTTACTCCGCCCACAGACAAGTGTATTGTCAGTGAGCCCAGACTGAATATAGGCCAAATGCATCAATTCAGGTGGTTAATGAAAGAACAACTCATCAATATATTCTGATCTAATTGTAGCTTAAAACCCTATTTATGCTTGTTTATTTGTGAATTCCTTTTTTTTTTTTTTCGCTCACGCTCTTTTAGGCTGGCATGGATATGAGCCCACTGACTTTAAGAGTGCGCAGGGCCCATGATCATGAGTACTTTCACATTGAACATGTATGTTAAACAGTGAAAAAGCGACATAGTTCTTTTCTGTCATGATGTTTATTTTTCTGAACTTTTTATGGTGAGTAAATCTATCAACTAATCACATTGTGCACAACAGACACTCAACAGTGTCTGCCTCAACAGCTTCTACAAAAAAAGGAAACAGACACTAAGACAATGACACATATCCTTGAGTTCATTGACGTGTGGAAAAGCATCATCAGACAAATAAGCTGTATGAATAGTGAGTAGCTTATGTAAATTATTTCATTCTTGGATGTTGCAACATAAGCGGTAGCTATCAAGAATTAATGTCAACATTATAATTATCAAATATTATAAAATACAGAAGACTTTAAAAATTGTTTTTATTAATTTTTGTAAACCTCAAATTGATCGACAGCATCATAAAACATATCCTGAACTGACTGTGAGCTTTAGCTTCTGTATAAGTATGGAAAACTCTTTCTGTGTCTCTCTAATGGTACTTTGTAAAAATGAATATACACAAAATCTCCTTTTCTACTGTCCAATAAAGAGGAGGATGACAAAATCAGCCCTGGGTGTTATTAAACTCTATTTTTCCAAACAATGCCAAATTCTTGCACAAATTATTGTCCCTGCAGGTGTGAATAGTTTTGCTATGGAGTATTTTCAAGTATTTTGCTGATTTTCCTGTATTTTCTTTGTCACATCCCCAGTGTGTAAAGGCCTTTAGGCTACATTTAGTGAGGGGAAAGGGTTCCTTGAACTCTCTCCGTGCATTTTCATGAATCAGAATTTCTCTCGTTTTGTTTTGTTTGTTTTTTTTTCATATTTGCAGGACTATTGTTACCTTGTTGAAATTCAGCTGGCACTTGAAACATGGAACATATTTATTGTTGGTAATTACCATTTATATTATGCATATAAGAAACTATTGCCTTCTAAGTTGTTATGAAATTCAGCTCAGCAGGCACTATTAAACACATTTCAATATCCATAAATAATTGCAACCTGCGCATTCTGAAATAAAGTGGATTAATTACATTGGACTCTTAGATTGCTTATTTTCTGCGGCTTCAATTTGGATTGTTTGAGTGGGCATATTTGCTCAAAAGATTTGTGTTTTCATACAGAGATACTGGTTTTGAACTGCCAGTGGAGCTGCCCATTTTTGATTAAACTCTGTGTTTTCGCTGTATGCCTCTCACTTTCCTCACTGCGGCTCTGATTGCCGGCTCATGCTTATGATTTTAATATAATGGAGTAAAAAAATCAGAAACATTCATTTGCTGAAAACAACTCATGCGAGCACTCAAGCGTTTAACGAGCACTCACATTCAATATATTCAGCGTTTTTTTTTTTTTCTTCTTTCCTTTTGACTGTAACGTGTGTCATTTAGCCATTTCCAGTAAGGCCCTGTGCAATTTCCAAATCATCAGATTTTATCTCGAGTAAGGATATCCACTCGAACTGATCCACCTTAATTTCCAGATGAGGGGGAAATGGAAATGAGGATGGTCACCACTTCAACGCCCCGCTCCTCCCTCACTCCTCTAAAGCAGGCTCCTCTCAGCCATCGAGCTGATCCGCACCTGATTGCTTGTTTATTCAAAGTTTATTAATATCGAGCGTGTTGCCTGTCCAAATTGCATTACTGATATATGACAGACACACGCACATATAGAAAAACAATTATGAAATCTGTGTTTTCACGTGTAATTGTCACAATAATCATGTTTTCCAATATGTGGATTTATCACATATGAGAGTGTTTGTTTCGACATGGGATATCACTAGCATGTATGAAAGTCAAGAGGTGAAAACCACATCTACAAGTGAGTTTGTCATGTAAATGTTTCACTGGGATAAATTTACATGTGTTCTGTCATCTTTATCTTACTGGTGTGATAATTACCTCAAGCTTGATCTTGTGATTTTTTTCACTATTTCTAATTTCTATTCAGTCCCGTACGTGACACCACCGTTGACAGTGAAGTGCACCACTGGGATCGCATACACCGAATAATAAAGCCGCGCAAAAGTGGAAATTTCCATGATGAAATTTACACCCCCCAAAAAAAAACCATACAGAGCGAAGGGAAGGGGGGAGAGGTTGACATTTGAATGCGCAAACACCGCTTGAATTACAACTAGGTGTCAGGCTTCTATTAGCAGAGC
Organism: Lepturacanthus savala; assembly: GCA_030544235.1. Taxonomy (NCBI): domain Eukaryota; kingdom Metazoa; phylum Chordata; class Actinopteri; order Scombriformes; family Trichiuridae; genus Lepturacanthus; species Lepturacanthus savala. Next base: position 12,754,292 of record CM060476.1, on the reverse strand, counting down.
GAGCAGGGTTGGACTCGTAACCTGTCAGAAGTGCACTCCCCTACCTCCCTGATTCCTAATTAATTAAAACGCTCCTGTTGAGTACTGTATGTCTGGCCGTAACGGTGAACAGCTGGTTGCGCTGACTTCGTCCGCTTGCCGGCAGCGTCTCCCCCTGTAAAGCTTTGTTCAAAAATCTCTGACCGCCCCGGCTGTCACGCCCATTGGCTTATCCACAGCTGCCACAGAGATGAAATAATAACATTTGCCAGTCGGGGCCAGGGTCGACTCTGTGGCTCTGTGGCACAGATTAACAGGGAGTGCAGGGACGGAGTAACCTGCCATTTTTCAGGCCTAATTAAGGCCGTCTTGTGGTACCGGCTCCCTCCAGAGATGCCACTTGTTACGGATCATTGGTGCGTCTGTCTTCTGCCATAATATTAATTGGTATTATGATGGGGTGACGGGGGCAGGGGCAGTGGGGATGGAGGGAAATGATAGGGAGGGGAGGGGGGGTCACGTTGTACAATCACTTTAGTGTAAGCATTACATACATGAGTGGACTTGGCATTCTGCTGCCCCCAATCTGCTCCCGTGCCCCTCATCCAGCTTCCCCAGGGAGGCCCTGCATCCCTGAGAGATTTGGCGGATCAAGAACATTTCTATCGGATCTGTTTTTCTTCTTTTCTTTTGTTTTCTCTGATCAAAACTATGTTAATTACTTACTGCTTACTTACTTAAAGGGATCGCTTGCAGGATTTGTCGATCAGTTGGTTGTAAACTTTCAAAGCTGGCCTGTCCTCCCCGGCGCCGCACAAGGGAGACACCAGAAAGCAAATGAAGAGGCATCCATGAAACAGAGGAATAAAATGTGTGTGTGCGTTTTTTGTTTTTTTTTAATTCCTTCACAGAGGTTGTGTCCTTAAAGAACAGATAAAACACACCACACCTCCGCACCTGTGCACACAACGCTGCGGGAAGGTGCTGCTTCGTGCTCTGCAGGGAGGACGGTCAAACAGACAAACCGACGCCACTCAGGGAGAATTTTATTAGATGATTGTTTCATGTAAATGCAAAAATGATAAATGGCTGGAAGAATGCAATAGAAACACGGACGTACCCTGGTTGCTGTGGTTTTATACATGTTTATAGTGACAATCGAATCGAGAAGGATTACATTTGTCTGAGTCTATATATTATCTCTTAGAGACATCCTGCATACCTTTAACTACCGCCTCAACTCCTATCAATCACACAACAGACCATATATATATATAAACACTCGCACCTCTAGTCCTCAACCAATTTATCAGTTTATTATAAGTGTAAAACAAATATGTGAAGGTGCAAAGCAAAAACATTAGCACATGGCAGTATTTGTTCTATAAAAAGACAGTACATGGAGCAAATATATCTCAGATCTCACCAGAATAATACTGTCGAGTGAGCAACACCAGCTTGTCGGGATAATGCCAACAAACACGCAGAAACTCAACAAATGATTCAGATAATCGATAAGAGATGAGGGAGGCAGCTTTAAATAAAGTAGAAAGATTGAACGATGACATTTGTTGAATGGTATATTGATTGCTAATAAAACATATGTTTGTGTGTGTGTGTGTGTGTGGGGGGGGGGGGATGTAAAAGGGTGCTGTTGATTTGTCACTAAAAAAAAAGTGTCTAGGTGTCACATGTAGATGATGTTTGGGGCGTCGATGTCATCGGAAGCTGCCTCGGAGCGGCACAGAGTGAGGGGTGTGAAAACCGCAGGCCCACCACTTCCTTCATCAACACAACCCATGGGGACAGCTGTCATATCGCCATGGCAACGAGTGCCACCTATTTGATGCAATGCTTATTTATACTCTTAGTTCAACTTTCAAGTGCTGGCTTGATCTCATTGTATGACTCATCTGCCAACCGGGCTTTAGGTGACTTACATGAAAGACTTCATCGCAAAGCAGTCGTATCCATTTGACTTGACTTCAAGTTATCAAGATTCGTCACTTTTTCTTCATTCATCCTGCGCAGTTTAGAGATTTTTACTAGCAGGCACAAAGAAATGAGCAAAAATAGAAAGGAAAAAATAAATATTTGTCTATCTGATAGTTGAACTTTCAAGACACTGATAACTCAATTTTAAATATTATATATTTAAAGGAGTGGATTTTTAATTGTAGTGCAGTTTTTTTTTTTTTTTTTTTTTTTTCTGCTGGCATCTGAGAGTAGAATTTAAAGGTTGTTATTGCTCTGATTTTTTTTCACACATCAAAGTCTCGCAGCCCAGCCACACAGGCATTATTGTGCTAATTATAAAGGCCACATTTCAATGCGTCTCTCCATCCAGTCTAGGGCAACATAGAATTATCCCTGGCTGCTTTTTTGTCATAGGTGCACTGATGTATGGTTTTATAATGCAGTTGCCTTGCATTCTTCTGCTGTTTTTGGAGACTTAAATCTTGACTTTTTGGAACAACGGTCAATGATGATATGATTTGTGGTATGAATCCTGAGCGCAGAGTCAAAATTGGTTTTGTGATGATGTCTGGAGATGGATAAAACCAAATTACTGGACTGAAGCCTTCAATGACAACTCCAGACTTATCCAGTATTTAGCTTTAGGTTGAAGTCAAATAGAGTTTTTGTGTTTAGTGTTTAAAGTGCATATCCATGGCTTGAATTATTGTGCTACCAATACCAAAACTACTTTTTCAGAATGTAGTTGAGAGAAGAAAACATAAAACTGCTCATTTCATCAGTTAAATGTTACTTTTTCTTTTTTTAGGTTAGAGAAAATAACAGTTTTAAGACAAAAACTACAAAGTTATTAAGTGTTATTAAAGTTACAACTTTAATAACATTCAATGTTCAATGGTATGACATGCTTCAAAATTTAAATTGAAGACACAACTTTTTTTTCAACTTCTAACCGCATCAAAGTTAAATAATATATTACATAGTAAATATAATATGTTTCTAAGTTAGAACAAGTATAATTTTAACTTTAATTACATTACACTTTTAGATACTTCATGCTAGTATGGACACATCTCTGTGCGTGCTCAGAAGGTCTGTCTATAATTCTTTTTCATTAGCGTATCATTATGCTACAAAGTATTGTGCATTTACCATAATTAGACTTTGAGACTCTCGAACCTTATCACTTCATCCCACATGCTTCGCTCATGACAACAAGTTGACGCAACATCATAAACAGCAACGCTAGCACTCTGTCGACTGTTGCTATCGTGTGTTCCAAATTACAGTCTAATAGGCTGTTTTTGCTTGGGTTCCCTTTATAATTCACAGCTTCTGGCATTGTCATTTACCATTTTAGTCGGATATTAGTATTTCCACGATAAAGTGAGGATGCTCAGAAAATTCATCATCGATCTGTTCAAGAAAGGTAGTTTTGAACCTGGGCGTTGGCAGGATAAAATAAAAAGGGTTGTAAGAAGATTAAGGGGTAAGCAAAATAGGAAAAAACAGATTGCTGCTACACAGAATTGTTCATTTTATTCAGTTTTTCTGTGGCTTATTGATTACTGAATAATGGTTGTAGTTAATTGTTTTTTTTTAAGAATTGATTAAAAAAGAAAAAACATAGAATAGTCCAAAATGAAACTGCACAAGGAAGAGGAATCAAGACTTTTAATCATGTCTATATCAATTATTTTTTTTTCAAACTTTAGAAAGCTATCCTCCAGAACCACATTATTACCCATAACGAACGAACTTCCTGTGCAAAATCAATGGTGTGTTCCTATGAAAATATTTTTTTAAAAAATACTCGCACTTGTGCCACATACTCTCCTTTTCTGGCATCTCTCCCGTTCATTATTCCTGACACTCCTTCAGGGTGCGGAGCTGTCATGTCAGCCTCCCGCAAAGGCATCCAGAACACGTAATACAACTCAATGTCCTTTGTTCCTCCCAAACATATTACTACTATATCCGTTCAGATCTCTAAGATCTCAGATATGCTTAATGTTTTCTTGAGTAACCGGAGGTTTTTTGGAGGTCGGTGGTGCGCTGCAGCGGATTCCCTGCCGAAGCTTCCCCACAAGACGGCAAGCAGAAGAACTACAAGCAAAGATCAAGCCTCAGATACGGATCAATTCTTTCATTAATAAATCATTTAATGCATCTCGTTGTTGTGGTCCTTGCTATTGAAATTTCTATACAGAAGAGACAAGTTGAACAAATATTCTAGCAATTTTTGCAGCATCGGTGAATGTTTGCTTCTGTTATATGCGCATTCTTCCACTCTTTCCACTAATGCGGCAAATAGAGACACCTTTGTCGTTTTATATCCTTTTTGATCTGACACGCAGCCATGTGTAAATTCAAAAAAAACCTTTAATTCCGTGATTCATCGGCCTCCTCAGTCTTGCCTGCGACAAGCAGCAGTCTGCTGCCGCTGTTAATGTCTCTCAGTGAGAATTTATGTCTACATCCATGCTGCTCTCCTCCTGTCTCCTACTCAACCCATTAGAGAATTTCCCACCAAAGGTTCTCTGGAATGCCTTGCATCAGAGCCACACTAATGAAAGGCATTATACATTACAAAGTGTTTGATTTAAGGATGATTTACAGTCCTTTTCCTTCAGCAGTAGGGAACGGAAACCTTCCAGAGATAAGCTCCGAATCCATCTGCAATATTCAAAGGACATCAAAGGGTTCAAAATGTGTATAGGATTCATCATCAGTGTGAGAACCACAGAGAAACATTTCTATCAGATGTGAAATTTCCATAACAGAGTGAGAGGAATGTGACTTATTATGATGATCTGAGAATCATCGGTGCCTTTCATGATATGCAGCAGAGCATGCATACAATGCATGTCTAGGTGCTCAATTGTTGTGTCTACCTGGTGCTGACACAAACATCAGATCTGTGGTGTATGTACACTACATATTCTAAATGTTCCCCAACTATTACGGATAACCTTTTTGCTCTGCACAATTTCCGCTCCCCATAGAATTTCCCTAGCGCTGAAATTCTGTTCGGTAAACAAAACAAAGCCTCCTTTGTGAATACTTTTGCTGATGAAAGAAAAACTATTTTAATATTGTTAAGAATCAGTAAAATATTCATGAATTTTCACCCCGCATGCCAGTTTTAATATTTGGTAGGATGTCGTTTACCACCTACACCAACCCTTAATACCTGACAGCTTGTAACCAGCAGCATTTAATCACAGCTGACAACTGATAATCCATGTCTCAGCACTGATGGATCACTTTTTTTTTTCTTGTTCCTCTGCCATTTATTTATTTATTTTTTAAATTTTGTTTTTGTCTTGATGTTAGACACAGAGGTGTTTGGGTCTGCGATATGTGATAATTTGGTGTGAATTGCTTTTTATGATATGAGTTTCTTTGGGGTTGAGTTTCTAGATTGCCAACAAAGGAGGCTTGATCTAAATTCATAAGGACACTGCTGCAGTAACACCCACTTTGATGGCCGCTGTGGTGGCTATCATTTGTTGTCCATATGGCATGTTTGTGTGTGATATCCTTCTCCTGTACAGCATGTACTGGGCGAGATTGGCCTTTTTTGTTCCTCTTCGTGCTGCCTTTAAACGCTGCTGCCGCACGGGAAGATGCAGAAATTAAACCCTGGTGTTTTGTTTAAACCAGAAAAGCGATAACTTAATTTGCAGATACCACATTTGTATGAATAAAAAAATAATAACAGTATATGCTGGTGGGTGTAAATAAATTGGAACAAATTGGTTTATTTGCTAATTTGATTTTCTGCATTATTTATAGTTGTCAACACTGGCATACAATAAAGGGAATAGGATTCTATTTAGTCCTCGGTTCAGAATACATTGAGCCAAAGAAAACAACCTTCAATTGTTTAACTCACAGATATGAATGCTTGTCTTGCATTGCCTTAGGCAAGAGCCGTTCTTATCATGAGTCATTTTCCTACTTGTAATAATGAAGTAGGAATGTTTGACTGCATAGCATATGCAGTTATTTTGAACATCATCAGCATAACAACATTCGGTGGACACACATTGCGTTTATCATTTATATGGCGGCTATTGGCGTCGGCAGGTTCATCCCAACGTGCCTGAGATATTTGAATAAGCGGAACGTGAGCAATACGTAATCATATGATATTGAAAGTTTCCACTAGATGCATTATGGCCTAGGTACTGAGGCTGAGAAAATAGTCGCCGGGCAGTGATTTGCTTTGGAGAAAGCATTTCCCAAAAAAGAAAACACTTCATCCCTAAGAGGTTTCCAAGCCTTTGCCAAATAAGCACTTACTGTACTTCAATAGATAAACGACACAAAAGCACAGCCAAACATTATAAAACAAATCTTTTCTATAAATCAGAATCAAGTTGATTTTCCTCCGGTTCGCTAACACTGTTGCCTGGCCTTTTAAGAAAGATTTATGCCGCCACGTGTATAAATCTATGACAGAGTGGAAAGTGATACATATACAAAGGTTTGACGACGGCGCTTTGGTCAAACTGATTGGATGGGAGGGGGGGAGGACAGATAGATTCCAGTCGTGTGTGCACATTAAACAATTTACAGCATCGGTTAGCAGCTAATCAGCCAGAGCAGGTAAAGATCAACAACGTGAATAATCTTTAACATGCTGCCATGCTCCCTTTTGTTCTCAGGTGATCCAGACCATCAGCGCCGTGGATAAGGACGAGCCTCTGAAAGGCCACCGCTTCTTTTTCTCCCTGGCTGCACCTGTTGCCGGCAACCTCAACTTCACCCTTCGAGATAACAAGGGTGAGGCATCCTTCTGGGCTGAGTTATTATTTGATATTGCCTTCAGGCTAAATGGTCTTACTGCTGCTGTGATGATCTGTGGTTGTAGGTAATAATGTGTTTATTTTTCTATCCGGTACAGGTCTAATTTAACCTGCTCCGAGTGTCAGGTCAACCCGTTGCATGCGGTAGCTCAATCAAAAAGGCTCTTGATGAAAATGCCCTCGCTGCTTCCCTTTTTTTTTTTTTTTGGTAATTGATCATCAAAACTGAATGCAATAAACTATAAACAATATTTCCACAGCAACTGGAGCACATCTGAGATAACTCAATATGTGCTGCAATCCACCTTTTTTTTCTGTTTAGTACGCTGTCTCTATGTGCTACATCAAAGGGTAACTTTAACCTGAACATAAGCTGAAATCTGCCTTTGTACCGTAATGATCTGCTCACCACCTACACACAAAAAGCAGTGGGTGGGATGAAGAATATTTGCTTCTCCTATAAGGAAACTTAATTTTTCATTTACATATAACTTTGAAAAAAACACCAAAAATTGTGCCTGACTCCATCATCGGTTGCTTGGATGAATCCTCGCTGCTTTAAAAACATGTTGAGCGCTGATACACTCTCTGAGGTGATGCCTGGTGTTGAATGTTTTGTTCACACGTGGGAGCTTGGCTGAGGCTGCCATGTTACGTCTCAGCAAAAAAAAAAAAAAACAGCAGCAGCCAGGTTGGGCCGCAGTAATCTGTTTTGAGTGCAGCCATATGTTTTAGGATGAACTATATGTTCAAGGCAACCTCTCGGTGGATTAAAAGCAACTTGGCTGCGTTACTGTTTGATAGCTTTGTCGAAAAAAAAAAAAAAGACTCCATGTTGGATAGATTTTGGGAAAGAAGCATACTTTCTTTCCTGCCGAGAGTTATAGGAGAAGATCAATACCACCCTCATAAACGTTCAGTAAATATAAAGCTGGTGCTGGGAAACAGTCAACTTCTGGCTTCCCAAAACAACTTGTCATTTATATATTTGGAACATTGGATAATGTGGTAAGAATTAGTGAGCTTTACTTTTTTGGCAATTGCCAGAGCTGTTATTCCATGTTTCCAGTCTTTACGCTAATCTAAGTTTATCTTCCTCTGGAATCACTTTGTATTTAATACACAAAATAGGAGATTGTTCTTCTTGTTCAACTCTTGGCAATTACACATATTTCCCAGTATGTCAAACTATTCCCTAAAGGGTTGGCTAAGGGCTGGCAACTACAACAGTTTATAAAGGTCGGGAAGGGTTAGGGCTGATGGTTGGGATTAATTACGCGTTTAGCTATGCACAAATTCCAGTCTTATGAATAAAAATTTGGGCCTGTGCCCATCTCCCACCCTGACCTCCACACCCTCACTGCCTCCTGGCTACATAAAGGGGAAGACGACTGACTTCCTGCATTGTCACTGCATTGACATCATGATGTGTGTAGCCGTCTAATATGAACATAACTTCTCAGGACATTGGGTTATTTCTTGTCTTCTAACATCAGGGGTTGACCTCACTAATGTTGTTATGGCTAAATGGAAAATCCCTGAAGCCAAGTCCTAAAAACCAGAGTCCTGAGGAGTGGAAGGTTTGATAGATGCATATCAATGCCTGTGGTTTTTAAATGCAACAACTAATATCTTGTTTTCCACCTTGTGTCCTGTTCCTTGGTGACAAATAACAGATATGCCTGACTGTTGCACATGTAGTTCAAGAATATATTTATTTAATATTTTAATGTTCTATTTCCAACCCTTCATTTGTGTTACCAACAAAATTGTGTTTGTAGATTTTACTAATGTTGCATTTACAAAAGATCCCATCACTATATTCATTTTCCTCATTCTAAGATTCTCTGTGAGTGAAAGCAAAGAACTTTTCATTACTAAAAAAGACAAAGGGGTTGTCCTTCAAAGTCTGCATTTCAATTTGAGAGCGCATCTTTGAATCTATTGATATAGTTGTCATGAAACGCCTTTTTTTAGTTTGTGAAATAGCACATTGTTCTCATCTGGCTGCCTCTTTCCTCTCAATTGTGAGATTTCATATGAGATTTTATCCTCAAACCAAGGTTGTTATTAGCAACAGGTGGTCAAGAACAGGGAGCGGTGCCAGTGTGTCACATAATGAATTGTGTTAATGACACCATCTGTTGGCGTTCTTGCTTTTAATACTGTAAAATTAGCTCAAAGTGCACAACTAAAGAGCAGCGATCATTACAGAGTAGAACTTAGAACTCCTGCTAGACATATGCATTTCAACTGTTAATTTCAAGCCATCTGACTTGTAATAAAACACCATTTTCTAAGCTTGTATTTCCATGTGTGATCAAACTGTACTTTGACTCTCTTTTTGCAGATAACACTGCGTCCATACTGACAAAACGAGGGGGTTTCCGGAGACGGGAACAGCCTGTGTATCGGCTGCCCGTGTTGATTGTGGACAATGGAAGCCCTGCCCTTAGCAGCACCAACACACTCTCAGTGCGTGTGTGTGACTGCGACTCTGACGGCGTAGCCTTGTCTTGCGGAGCTGTGGCCTACACGGCAACTGGCCTGAGCACCGGAGCCCTTTTGGCTATTTTGGGCTGCATCATCACACTTCTGGGTAAGACCTCTATGACCTCTGTGTCAGAAACACAAGACCATGTAACAGCAACAAATCATAGAGCCATAACCTAAGAGGAGATCCATTTTTGGTTCGGTTTCTATTTATTATCATAACCTTGCCCCATTTCTAATAGTTACATCCAACACTACAACCACGTCGCAACAACAAATGAGACCAATGTTCAGGGGTTCATCTGATCATCGTGTTGCATTCCTCTCTGGCCCACTCTAGTAATTTAGGAAGATATAAAACAAAATGAGCTCATTTAGTTTCAATAAGTAATTCACAATTAATAAGAATGCGATCTTTCAGAAATTAGCACCACGCAAAGGCTAACACGTCGTCTAAACGTGGCCCTGCAGAAAAGCAATATAACAAGCAGCAGAAGCAGCTATTAGCAGCTGATGTTGCCAAGTGCACAAATAGTGACTAACCAAAGCCAAGACACCTACTATCAATATAGATATTAGTCCAAGCAACACATATTTAGCTTGGTGAAGCAAAGCAAAGTGGATCTGAGTGAAGGGCAAACCCTTGGAAAGTAAACTCAAGGGTAGGAAATCTATACTTTTGGACTGAAAGGATTGTTTGTGGATAAGCCAATAAGAGCTAACTACTTACATGTAGTTACATGAACTGTCTTGAACAGCCATGATTGGACTGTGTGCATGCCAGCTGTCTTACAATATATGACCAGTGGCAAGATTTTGCAAGAAAGAAACAGATGAACATTGCAGACAGTGTAAATTTTTATAATCCAATTCAAATTTATTCAGAGGTAAATGTAGATAGACAGTGCTGCACTATAAACTTCTGTTTATCAGTATTTACAACCCATTCTGATTGATTTTCACTGTTATGCTGTCTTCACTCAGCTGAGTAAGTGAGAAAAGCTTTGCTAGAACACAGTTTCATCTTGAGGTCTTTCACAGGTCAAACCTGGGGGGAGATATCCTCCGTTTGTATTTCCTCTTTGGTAAATACACATGCCCCTAGGTCAACCAACTAAGTTTTACCAACTAAAACACCCTGCCAAAAGGATCAATTAAATACAGTCAGTAGTGGGTTTTGCTGGATTTTTTGGAGTATTTTTAGTTTTGAGTGTTTAGCTGGATGACTTGGATGGAAAAAAAATCATTCTTTGGGTTTCTCAGTTTAAATTCTATTTGTCCAGCCTTTAAGAAACGTAATTCTGTTTGTCTAAAAGTTACACTGGCTATGTCTGTTTATTGGGGTCTTTTAGATTTTATGCATTTACAAGGTATTGTTTATGTTGTTTAAGTTCCCCTTCAGAGATGTATAATACTCCACTTTGGATAGTAATCTGTGTTTGATACTGTATGGTTTTTCTACAGTAAAAAAGGTCAAATGAATTTCCAAAATCAAAAAAAAATATGCAAATGCTTTGAATTTCAAACTAGTGAACATGTTTCACAGTAAAGTTAATTCTCGGTATTTGTAGTCTGGAGGCTTCATGTTTCCACATTGCATTTGTGTAACTTGAACACTGGACCAGATCTTCCAAATTCTTCTTATTATATTTTTTTTTCTTAATTATTATTAAAATTATTTATGTCACAAATCATACTCTTAGAACCATCCCTGAACTTTGGATTTTCTTTGAGCACAGAGAAACATTTCCACATTTATTCATTCTAAATGGAGGGAGACTTTAACTTTCCAGCAAAGTTCTAAACTACAGGAATCTATTGCTAATTATGATTTTGTGTCAGTAATGTGACAGACAACTCTTTTCTTTGCCAGAAGGCTACCTGTGATGACATTTTAGATTTGAAATTTGAGATTGTGGTCGAACTCTAATGGTTACTTCCCCCCAGATATGTTTCAGTATATTTTATTAACTTAATTATAATATTTCATGGAGTGAAAGTATGAAGCACTGAATTCCAAGGGCAGACACTTCGACGCTTATGCTTTGTGTTGCACCATATGTTGAGATGTTAGTAAAAAGATGCGTAAGTGAGAATTGATTAACATACCCTTAAAGATGATGTGGCACTGAGCCATCAACTACAGACTACATTAAACTGCTCATAAAACCCACAGACAAAGCGTTCGCGCATCAGGGCAGAATCAGAGTTTAATGCTTAGCTGATCCTCATTGAAAACTGAGAAGGATCTAAACAGAGTATAAAATAACTAAATATAATATAAATAAATATAAATAATAAATAACTAGTTCTTTGATGAGGTCAAACTTTGTTCCGGTCCCCTCGAAATATGCCTTCTCTTTTTTTTTTCCAATGCAGAGAATACTTTTTGGTGACAAATGAAAACTTCAAAAGTGCATCGGGGAAATACATGGCCGCGCAACCCTGAACCCAGCATCGCTAATGAAAGCTGGCTCCATTCTGCACGGCATGGCCTCAGGCCACAGGCTTACAACTAATGGCTTCCAGTTTAATATACCTCCAAGTCTCCTTTTCTCTGCGTTCGTGTGTGTGTGTGTGTCCTTAGCTGTCGACATCAGTCTGTTTTGCTCAATTGGATCAGCCATTCTCCTTCTTTTGTGTGTCTCCGCTTTGCGCATATTCGTCCTCCCCCCTCTCCGGGAGGCTCCTCCTTCCCTTGTATTAACAGCCCATGCGCGACTGCTCTGCCCAATCCTTTATTCTGATTTGCCTTGATGGTCTTCCATCAAGATCTCTTTCAATTTGTGGGTATCAATGGAGGCTATGATTGCGTGCGATTGTATTGTGTTGGAGGCACAAGCCGGGAATAAGGCCCGAGCCACGTCTTGCCCCCTGTCATCCTCAGGTGCTGTCAGTCTCATGACTTAGATCTGCTCCTTTTTTTTCCCCCCTTTTCCTCCATCAGTCTCTCTTCCTCACCAGGTGAGAGGACTCCATGTTTCTAGCAGAACAGAGTCGAGTAGTCTTACCTCTAAGTCTAATAACCGAGGTGCATGTTTTGCATGGAGAGCTCTTCAGCATACCACTGTTCCTCCACCAGTTTTTAGGTATTCATCAGTTGTGTCTGGGAACTTCAATTAAAACAATTGATGCAAAGTGCTGTTCACTTTCTCCACCTGCCTGTCTGCCGATCACGCAGCGCCGTGTGCACATTAGCCATGCTTCTACGTACTCATAAGCTAAGTGGTCATTAATCATCGGTTGATATTTTTAGATTTAATTACTGAGCTTGTCCTCTGCTCCTTGCAGGGGGAAAAAAAATCCTGCAAATGCCTAGGCACAGTACGTGTTTTTGTAAATGAGGTGTTGTTTTAATGATGTCACTTTGGGATGATACATTCAAAGTACTGAGACGATTATTATCCTGTTAAGATCAAAATACCTTTATTTCCTAGTTAAAGGTTAAGCGTTACACAATCCTCAAGATGGACAATTAGGACATTAGCAAATCTGCAGACAGTTGCATATCAGGATTGTTTTAAGAAATCTTCATGTCCATTCCTTCATTTCTGTGTTGCTGCCTGTCTCCTGTTTATGCCTCTGTTTGTGTCCAGCGTATGTGCCTGTATTGAGACAGACGACAATTTGATTTTTCTTTTTTTCCACATCTGATCTTTAAGCTTGACTGTGCCCATTGTAACCTGCAAATGACTGAAGTCTTTAAACTGTGATTGCTATCATAACCAGAGCGAAGGCAGAGGAGATGAAGAAAAAGAACATTTCTTTTCTCGTTTAATAGTCTGAAGTCAATTAGGAGATTTTTTTTTCTTACTATGACAGAAGTGTTGAAAAGACAGCAAAGAAGCGGAGTCACATAATCTGGAAGGATGCAGATAACATCAGCAACAACAAAGAGCGCATAAAGCCATTTGAATCATGCGGCGCTGATAAAGCGTAAGATGGGGTAATTATTTTATCCGGCAACGTGAAGGTTTTTTTTGTTGATAGATTGTTTCTCTACCTTTCTTCCGGCCGTGCTGCAGACTGCATTTGTTGCCACAGACAGTATCATCAGTGGAGGAGAGTGATAGCTGTCATGCTGTTGAGAAGGCATGGACCTCTTCATTTGTCTAGACACCTCTATCTTTTAGCGTCCTCTCCTCCCCTTAGTTGAAATATCTAGCTTAAAAGGAACATATGACTTCTGTTTCTGCAATATGACATTCCTGAATGAATGTGTGGGCAGGGTAGGCCTATATGTCGAGAGGGATTTAAATCAGAGATTGTTAGAAGAGGGTGATTATCCCCGGTGACTCACGATTTTCACTGCCTCTCCCCGTTTCCTACCGGGGTCATAGCCAGAGTTTATGCTAGACTTTCTTTTTTTTTTTTTATTTGACAGCCAATATGGCCGTTAATATTCTGGAATTCCAGCCTTATGGTAATACCGATCATATCACACTAATCCAAATTAATATACAGATTGAGTAGCATAGGCCGTGTGTCAACTACAGCATATTTTCCCAGCTGAAAACACCAGGCGCTCTTCTGAAAACACACAGCTGGGAGGACTGTGGAAGCACAACGTTTTTTTTTTTTCAACCGTGATCACGTTGGTGGTTGCTACGATACGGAATGTCCACGCAAAATTCATAGAATATATTATACGTACGGAGACATGCTTGCTTCACTAGCAAAAGTAGCTTACTTGATCTGGATGAAGGGAAGACTGAAACGTAGAGAGAGAGAAGATGGACCTGTCAGTCTGTGTGGGTTCATGAGATTATTATGATATTGTTCTAGTCTGGATCATTTCGTGCAGAAACTGAAGCTCAGAAACCAGGAGAATCCGTTTCTCCTCCACTGCTGTGGTTCAACACTTAATAATTCCTTAACTTGTGAGATGTGCCATTCTTCGTGGTATTTGTCTGTCCACTGTGATTTGACAACTAGGTCAAAAGTGACAGTGACTCGCGCAAGGTTGAACATTTTTCAATTCTTGTTGGTGACTAGAAAAAAAAAATAAAAAAAGGCTCCTCCTTTTATTGTCCTCCTTCAACTCTGTGAATCTCTGAGCAGGAAAAGAGGCGTCCACTGGTCCATTCACTGTCACCAGGGAGACTCCACGCTCATTGCTATTGTCACATGAGCACTGACAGTGAAAGTCCATTACTGATTTATATTTCCCACCAGACATTTTGGCCTTGATATTTTCATCTGCTGGTCAATTACCGGACAAAAGCCCTGATATCGCTCTGCTAGCTTCTTCGAAACCCACAAGCCGAACAGTCAAAATCAGTTTTTAAATTAATAAATGTATGTATATGCCCCCTAGTTATGACTGAATTCATCAAAATGTAGGTGAATCAACAAATACTTCAGGGACACAGGATTAGAACTTGGAAAATGCATTCTTCATTTTTGCTGCAGACATATAAAGAAAGCCTGGATGTGAAAAGTGATTTCAGTCTTTCTAGATGTGCAGCCTGAATGCAATTTCTACTGGTTGTGTGCTCTGTTTCTAAATATATATTCCATCCATCTGTGTGTACATGTTAGCTATTAGAAATAGCCCATGTTGTTTTTAGATGTACAGCAGATGCTTGCAAGATGGTTAATTAATCTGCCATCAAATCAATCTTTTAATCAGGGCCAACACTGTGGCAGCATGAGCTGTCCGGTCAAGTCAAGAGTTATCAGTGGCCTATCACAAACTATCGACTGTAATAATGTTAAGTCCAATTTCTCACAAACAAATCACCTCACAAATGATATGATATTGGAAATTTGATTCAGAAAATGTTTTGGACATCCAATAATTGAGTTTAGCTGTGGAAGTTCCATGTTGAAATGCACTGTGGGATAACCTACTTTACCACGGTAAAGAAGGTTCAATGAAGATAACTTTGAAGATAACTAATCAGAAATGCACTCTATGCATTGCTAATGTGGTAAATGACTCTTATAGCTGCAAATGTCTGGTTTTTGGTGCAATATCTACATAGGTGTATAGAGGCCCATTTCCAGCAACTATCACTCCAGTGTTCTAATGGTACAATGTGTTTTTTCATTGCATCAGAAGGCTAATGTAATAACTATTCCTTCCTTCCTGAACTATTCCTTCACAACTCATTGTGGTAAGTAGAAGTGTGAGTGAGAGTCGTTCAACGTGCTTTACAGATGACTGACAAGCTGCCGAGATAGAACAAATAAAAACACAATGACCTTTCATATGATAAAGTCCACTTTTTAAACCAAACCTAATGATATGTAGCACATTGGAAAATCTATTAGGAAGTTTGGTTTCCATCTTTCGAACCACTCATTATCTGTATGTTTTGGGTACGATATTGAACATTTGCTCATTATCATTACAATAAAAAAAGTGCTCTGGTAACATACTCAATGGCATTTGCAGGGTCAGACGTGGGCTTGCAGACATTTCTGAGATTTTCAACCGGTCCATGAGTTGCAAAAGGTTGGAAACCGCTCGTTTTGGTGATTTCACATTAAGCTTCCTATG
The DNA here is from genome assembly GCA_030544235.1 of Lepturacanthus savala. Lineage (NCBI taxonomy): Eukaryota > Metazoa > Chordata > Actinopteri > Scombriformes > Trichiuridae > Lepturacanthus > Lepturacanthus savala. The sequence continues at coordinate 12,738,524 of CM060476.1, read as the reverse complement.
CTTTCAAGCACTGTCACAGCAGCTGATTTCACCTAGCTTACACAATGGGAATGTGTGGGTGAAAAAAAAAGAAAGAAAGAAGTGATAATCAGTCACCAGGTTCACCAGACTCACACAGGCGCTACAAAAATATATTCGAATGAGAAAGTGCTGCCTGCTGGTAGGAAAAGGCCAACCCTCGAAACTCTACTTGTTTATTATTGATTGCGTGGGGTAGATCATTCAAACGATTCAATTACAGCAAAAGCCATTGTAACATTAAATTGATCTCTTTTCCTCTGTTTCTCATTTAGTTCACAGTAAATGTGTGATGAAGAGTGGGCATTCTGTCGTATCATGGTTATGTGTTTGCTAAACTGTCTGCGCTGGAAATCATTTTTACAGGACCCCTGGTACCTGACGGTGACATAGACAGACTATTTGTATGCTCGACCATCCGCCTGCTCATCCTAGTGGTATGTGATTGGATGTTGGCCCGTTTCCAGGCCGTGACGCATCGCGGACGCCTTCTAGGCTTTAAAACCCTTAAGAGCTTTGCTGGAAAGCACAGAGAATACAGTACTCTTTTTCAGATGTGCCACTTTGTAATTTGCTTTGGAGAATCCCTGCTGAATCGAACAGAATTCAGAATGAGTTGAGTTCCCCAAAATCAGCGGAAGCAATCTTCAGCAGAAATGTTTGGAATTCCGTCTCGAGGCATAAAAAAAAAGTGTGCGGGGTATCAGCAGCACTGGGAAGGGACCATTCTGAAGATTTCAAAAACACTGTTGAAGGGGTATACTGGTGTGGTGCGGCTCCAGCAGTCATCAAACAGCCGGCAGAGAGCCACCCCCATTCATCTCCTGCAGTCTTTCCATGTGACAATTTCCTTCCTTCCATCTCTCCCATTTGCTCCCTTATTAGAAGGTGTAACGCGGTGTTTGAATTTGGTTCCTGGGTCTCTTTTCCTGCTACTTGCAGTAGCTCGATACCGCGAAGGAAAATAAATATGAGCCCACGGAACTATATTTCACTGGCACCAGCTCGACATTGATGGATAGAGGATCATTAGACATTTGCCAGTTTGCTTGGGCGTAGAGTTATTTTCAGCAATAATGTATGGGGGAGGGAACAGGGGCTGGAGGAGGGCCTCTGGTAAGATCTCAGATGGCCACTGACTCCAGTCTTGTGAAGTTTGCACAAGTTTTGAAGCTGTTTAATCATTACTTTTAACATCTATATACATTTTTTGTGTTTCCTCTTTAAACTTCTGTTTGAAGAAGTCTAATGTGCAGTGTTGTTTTTCTCAGTGTTACAGCTGACTCTAATCTGTATGGATATTATAATACAATACCTAATAATAGCCGAGTTTCATTAATGGCCGGGTCCCCTTTAAATTCCAGATGCAGGTGTATGTTTCAATAAATAACCACCCGTTCCAAATAAATTCGGAGGAAAGAGAATGAAGACGTGACTGCTGATGCTGCATGGTTTTCTTCTTCACCTTTTTTTTTTTTTTTTTTTTTACAAGTGCCTTGGTCCTGACCCTCAGGCTCTAATAGAACACCCTCTTCAGTAATATAGATTAATTGTCAGTCATCATGGATATGGTGCAGTGAAAAAAGAATCCGAAAAAAAAGTACAACATGAAATTCAAACTTTCTTTGGTAAAATATGCAGGGGAAAACTTGGGAGCCACATGATCTTCAACTGCAGTACTGTAATCGTACAGTAGTCACACGCGTTTAGGCAAGGCAAGTTTATTTGTATAGCACAAACAGTTGATTAGAAGGGTAACAAATTAAAAATGCTTAAAATTAGATAAGATAAAAATCAAGAACTTGAATTTAAAAACAAAAACGCAAGATAGAATTTAAAAAGACTTGGAAAATGATTAAGAAATGACATCAGCACTAGGCAGCAGCAAACAGAAAAGTCTTCAGCTCTGTCTTTAAAAACAGTGCAAGGACGTCAGTTTAATAAAATAATTTAAGCCAATTACCATATTTTTCCAGTTTTTCTGAGGATGATTGTTGTCAGCAAGGAATTAATTGCTTCTCCCAAATTGCCGCCTGGTCTTAAATAAATGCCTGATCTGTTAAATAATTGAAACAAACAAATGCCTGGGCTATTATTTGTTCATTTAGAGTATATTTGTCTAATCGAATTACAGTTTCAGTTGTGTCCAACAAGTTGAGCTACTCTCCAGTCTCTCCACGCACCTCCTGGCGGCTGCAGCAGCTCCGCACGGGGAATCGGCTGCCTGCCCGTAGATAGGGTATAAGAATGTTTTCCCATCAATATTGACTCGGCCGCCTCTCCCCCTTCTCTCCGCAGTGATGGTCCTGTTAATCGTGACCATGCGTCGGAGGAGGAAGGAGCCTCTGATCCTGGAGGAGGAGAGAGACATCAGGGAGAACATCGTCCGCTACGACGACGAGGGCGGGGGGGAGGAGGACACGGAGGCCTTTGACATGGTCACCCTCCGCAACCTGAACGTCATCAGAGACCCCAACGTCCGGCGGGACGTCACGCCGGACACGCCCACCTTCTTCCATTACCCATCAGCCACGCGCCCATCCTACAAGTCCCTGCCGGACAACGTGGTGTTCCGAGAGTTTATCTGGGAGCGACTCAAGGACGCCGACGTGGACCCGTCGGCGCCCCCCTACGACTCTCTGCAGACGTACGCTTTCGAAGGCAGTGGCTCCGTAGCGGAGTCGCTAAGCTCGCTGGAGTCGCTAAGTACAGACTCGGACCAGAACTACGATTATCTCAGCAACTGGGGACCACGCTTCAAAAAGCTGGCCGACCTGTACGGCAACAGCGACGGCACCAGCGTCTTCTCGTAGCCGCTAAAAAACCGTCGTCTCTTAACATTTCTCGGACTTAAAACAAAACAAACAAAAAAAAGATGAGTAAGTAAAAAATCTAAATAAAAGAATAAAAAATAAGAGTAATTTATTGTCAACAGAGAAAATTATTTTGTCTGCCTTAGTGCATCGGATGAAAAGATTCAAAAAAACAACACATGAGAGATCGGAAGAAAAAACGCTTTGACTTCAAAGGTTTTTTTTTTTGGTTTGTTTACCGCCGCGTACGGATTTTGAAGAAGCGTGCCACGGTGAGTTTTGACACTGACTTCAAAAAAGTGGATTGACTGAGGAGGGAACCTTGCGCCCGAAAAGACATTAAAGGTCTCAGATTTTGGGCTCCGGTCCAACCATTGACTGCAGAATGTCGGAGCATTTTTACGGTGAGGCACCTGTCCTATCATTCCAGCGATGGGCACGGGCCCAGCACTCTTGCTTTGATGCATTCCTTTGCTATATTTGTGCTATTTAAAAAAAAAAAAATGAAAAAAAGAAGAAAAAAAAAGTTTCTCATGAAATGCTGTGTCCCTGGCTGCTAATAAGTAGTCACTTGACTCTTCTGTGGATTTTGACAATGGTTTCTGTTGTTTTTTTGTTTTTTTTTCTTTTTTGGTAGGGGGAGTTGAGTGATGAGGGGCTGTTTTTTTTCATGAACATTTAAAAACATAGACACATCGTTCATGGACTCATTCATACCTCTCAATACTATATGAAAAGTGCATCTGCACACATACAGTATAAACAAGTAGTTGGTGTGCTAAGGAAGTGATGTGAAGACATAAGTTGTGCAGATAATAAAAAAAGATGACACTTGCGTCAATTTGATGTCTCCACCAGGGTGAACCAGGACGGCGTATAATTTCTCTTATTCTCCTAACAATACATCTTGCAGATGTTGCAATGTAGTGTTTGCCTGAGTGTGTTTTTTCTTCAGCCTTTCTATTGCCAAGTCCAATGTATGATTTCTGAGCTATAAAACGTCGGGATTCAGTTGTTCTGCTTTTGTACGAGGCAGGTGGCTGGAGGATCGGCCCTCGTCACGCTTGACTGCGAGATTCACGCCGCCTAGAGCCGAGAAGAAAAAAAAAACAAAAAAACGATTAAGTGACAGTCCGTACCTGGGTGAAGTTGCAGTTTGTACGTAAATGAATTTTGCTTCTGTAGTTTGCAGAGTCCAGCATATATTGTCATACAGAAATGAACTCAATAATGTCCATGGTTTGTTTATTGATGGTTAAAGTATGATAATCATATTGTGCCGATTTCCTTTTTTCAGCTTAGAGAAGTTATGTTATGTTGGGTGTCGACATGTACAGCCGATATGTATTATTATTTATTTTGAAGAGGCAGAATTGTGCAAATGATGTTTTTATCCTTTTTGCTGAAAATAAAATTGACATTCAGTTCCTTAAAAGACTGAAGGGATTTCTTTCAATCCGTCTGAACACAGGCAGAAAAGTGAAGCTGGAGAGATTTAACCCTGTGTTCTCTAATGACCAATGGGACGTGACTCCACTGGCTCCAAAAGGCTATGTATGTATGGAAGACCCTACATCTCACTTGATTTATTCCCTTACTGATCACTTTCCTAATCTGTTTCCTAATGACAGTCAAAAGCTAGTTTCAAGTTTTCTTTAATGCAGCATATTTACCGTTTCGTTTACTAAATTGTGGCCCCATTTACAATAAAATCTAGCCTGGGTATACCCATCCTTCCTTCCTTCACCTCGCTTTGCAATTCATTCTGGACACCAAGGAAGCAATTTTCTCCTCAGCAAGGGAACCATTCACAGAACGGGGGAGGGTGCAGCAAGATGATGACGAAACAGAAAAATTTAGACCGCAATCAGATTGTTGCCAGACCTCATCTAAATCTACATTAATTCTACTATTTTATTTAGCCTGGCTAACACTAGCTCTAATCTCAATGTACACTGAGATGAGATCTGGTGAGATCTGAGATCTGCTATGTTTTCATTGACAAGTCTACCATGACAAAAGCATTGTTATATATATTATAACGCGACCAGGGATTGGAATGGTAGTATAAGTGTAGCTGTTGCTATTTCACAGCTTGTTTTCAGTTCGTGAAAGTTAATTGTAACATTTTGGTTGCCTAAAAGAAGCCTTGTTCAGTGTATTGGTAAAAGACCCACTAAGATTGTTCAGTTTTTTTTCTGTTAAGTACATTTCATTTTAATAGTTTTAAGCCATTTTTTTTCTAGCTAAAATCTGTATTAGCATTAGTTTAAGCTATTTTTAGGGGTGCTTCAGGACCACTGTGAATTAGCTCTGCACCCCCAAGCTCAGCACATTTTAAAAATATATTATGCGAAAAAAAACTTTGAAATACTTTGAAAATTAGTGCAATTGCTAATACTCTGCCAATCTGGCGACCCTGTGTGTCTGGCAACCGCACTTCAAAACGAGGCTTATGACCAACTCACTTATCAGCTACATCCTTTCTGATTGGTTGGCATGTTCACGCAACCCGCTAGAGTTGTGTAGGGTTCTGCTTTTTGCTCTAGTCGTTAACTGCTAATAATTTTTGAATCTGCGAGGCAGCATCCCGGCAGCAGCGATGAATCTTCGTGAAATGAGAAGGTATGAATTTAAAGTCATAGCCTTTTGAAATGAAGAGCAAATTGAATGTTGTAGGAGAAGACACTAGCAAAATGAATACAGCTCCAACATTTACAAATGTGCTAGTTCAACTCATTTAGTGAAAAATTATATGCCTCTGTGAGCACTGGAGGGTGAGAACCCCTAAAGACCAAATGCTAAAATCACCCCTGATTAGCATTAGCACTATCACAATTAACCATAGCCTAGACTGTAAATGCAACATGATAACCAAGCAAACAGCAAGTGTCCTTGTCTGCCATCTTGTCCAAATATGGTCACTTCTGGCTCCAATAATCCAAGATTGTGATGGCTGAAACACAAACTCGGGGCTTCAAAGCAGGAGTCCAACAACAAATGGATGACATCACTGTGGTTACATCCACTATTTTATACAGTCTATGGGGGAGAGAAATCCATAGCCAATGATTAAAAAATAATTGCCTCGCTCGCTTCATTTGGGGAACACATCAAACCAGAGAGGAGATGGAGAAATGGAAAGGAGAATTTTCTTGTTTTCCTTTTGATGAGGCTTTTGTAATTGAAAACCCTGATGGAGACGAAGCTCTGATGTTCCACACACGAGATGACGACTAGGTCAACATCTGGGAACCTTTTTGCAAGTTAGTTAGTCCGGTGTGTAATAATCTAATTTCAGAGTATCGATTAAAACATCAGAATAGATTTAAACATGGAAAAATTCTTGTCTCATGTCCTCTCAAATTCCCAAAGATGGACATGGATACAGAACATAGAGCACCCTTTTTTTCTTTACAACACTGTTGAAAACAGTCAGTCATTTTCTATACCTGCTTATTCCTCATTAGGGTCACAGGGGTCTGCTGGAGCCAATCTTAGCATGTTACCATGAGAGGCAGGGATACACCCTAGATGGTCGCCAGACACGGGGAGAACATGCAAACTCCACACAGAAAGGTCCCAGGACCAAGGAGGTCTTGAACCTGTGACCTTCTCGCTGTGAGGCAACAGCGCTAACCCCTGCACCACCCCTGTTGAAAACAGTGCTATTTAAATGTCAGTCAAACATCTTAAATAACACTAAGACTAGACTAGACTTGACTAAGAATGCTATGCTGTATATACTTGATAACATCAATTAAATAAGAACAAGATTATGCACTAGTGGACTTTCTCGGAAAAAAAATATTCACTGTTCGCCCCCCTGGATTTTGCAGAAGCAGGATTTAACAGCTTGCTCCACTGATTGGCTAAAGGAGACTGTCTGTCAAGGCCGACTGAGACATAGAGCAAACAGGAATGTGAGCCGCAGTTTATCTGAAGATAATAAAAGGCTTCAACCATGTGAGTTAGTCAAATATAGCACAGTCGGAGTCTTTTTTGTGAAAAAATGATGTCTTGCGGCGTCTCAACGGAAAAATCGTGACATTACGAGGGAATTGCTTATCAATGGCCAGCAGCAAGAAAGAAAAACATGTGCCAATGTTCATTTACTTAGCTACTGAGCACCTGGTTATTTTTTAAGATGAAGCTACAGTAAAACACAAAACAATAAAGAGCTGATACACTCGCTGTAATTTATAGTCTACCAGTGCCAGAGCCACAATTTTAGAAATGCTGAAGTCATGGGACCAAATTCCTCCAGTATAACACTCCCTGACCCCTTTCCTACACTCTAAATAAAGTCTTAAAATGTGCTTTAAAATAATATTTATTTTACCATTTTACTTATTTTTTCTATTTATTAATTATTATTAAATACAAAACTATACATATATGATACTAAACTATAATTTAGTATCATATATGTATAGTAATATAATATAATACTCGCAAGTGAAACAATATATAAAATAAATGGTTGGAATCCATTTGTTTAGTTTAATTCCTGGTATCTGAAGTAGTGAAAAACCAGTGCGAGTTCAGAAAAAAATGGCTTTTTAGAATTGTAGTTGGTCTTGATGCAGTTTCATAAAATCACCTGCTTGGTTTCACATCATGAAGGTGGTTTTAAATATATAACTGCTGTTCATCTGAACATGTCAGAAACAGAAAATGAGTATATGTCAAATTCAAAAGAATTACATCCCACCAGCTCTAACTGCTGTCATTCAGTGTGAATCTCACTCTCTCAACGATCCGCACGTTGTAGCTTCGTTGAAGTTGAAAAGTAGCCAACTAACGTCTCTTTGCTGTCGCTGCGTCTCGACAGCACTCAAAGGTTCATGAACACAATTGACAGCATAATTCACGATGATGCAAGAGATTGCAAGGAACTCGTTATGCATCTTTGCTTGTAAATACGCCGTCTCCTTCGTCTCCTTACAGGTATTGACATAGTTTCCGAGGCTTTGAACCTGACAAAAACAAAAAGAGATTTTTTTTTTTTTACAAAGTGTTATTCAGGAGTAACCAAGAGCATGATGTGTGTTCATTATTATGCAGTTCACACAAACTCACAGGAAAGTTCGCTCTTCACGGGTTTCCGTCCACGGTAGCCTTTTGAAAACCATATTGAAAACCACAGAGTGCACTACATGTGACAAACAGAAGAGTTTTTTTTTTTTTTTTTATTTTGTGGAAATCAGTGGATGGAAAACCTCTTGTAGCGAAGGAGGACATTTGTAATCAGTTGAACGTACAATAACTCCTCATGAAGGCTTTCCAGGGTCATATAAAACCTTGAAAATGCTATAAAGGGAATTTATTTAGGACGGTTGAATGCATTTTTTTTTTTTTTTTTTTTTTTACCATTGAAAAATTCTGAACAGTAAAAAAGATGCCATTTTATATCTCTTTCCCGCTTTCTGGATTTCCTGGGTGTTATTACCGTATGCCGTTGTGATTTCACACATAGGTCGTGAGATTTCCCTTATCAAACAAGATCAGCGTCGCCTCCGACACACAAGACGTCTGATGTAAACGCCGCTGCCTGAAATCGCCTGTGACCAGATGTTGATTTTGATTGACAAATTGTCTTAAATGGCTGGCGCCTGCGGCTACTTATGAGCAATCACTGACCCTCCGCTATCAGGAGGCTCAATCTGTACCTCGGCTGATTACTCACGTTGGCCCCGGTGCCTTTGGCTCGGGAGGCCCCGGCCTCTACAGACACTTCACTCCGTTCTTATCATAACCATGCATCATCAACAAATTGCCCTGACAAAGAGGTGCCCATTTTCCGAGACTCTTAGCGAGATGAGGAACACGCTTTTCCTCAGATTGTCTGCTGGAACATCACTAATAGAGTCTGACCCCTTGGCTGTCTGTTAAAGAAATCATTCTCTGCCAGTCACCTTTTGGCTCCGCATGAAGAGCAAAGGGTTCTGGTATAATTCATCATCCAATTACTTTCTCCTTTTTGTTACAGAGATATTAGTTTTTTACTTGATTAACAACCCAATTTTGGCATCAATAGTGTTGTGTTATATAAGTTTACACTTCAAGAAAGGTAATAAGTGGAGAACGTGTGAAACGCTGGCATATTTATGTGTAGGCTGTGCATCATGAGAACAATACGTCACAGATGTACTTTACCTTGGTTCTGTGGGGATTTGAGACATTTACCTCCGCTATAGGTTGCTTCCCTCCGTAGCACAGAGGCTGAGAAATTAGATGAAACATAAGCTTAACTCTAAGCCAACCGGGGACTAAGTCCTCACATACTTATGCATACTTATGCATATTTATGTCTGTGATTACACAGCAGGAAGGAGAACTCCAAAGAAAGTCTGCATCTGTTTTCTCTCTCTCTCGCCTCAAAAAAAAAAAAAGAGAAAATAAAAGTAAAAATACATAATCGCCCTTCCCGGGGAGTGGCGGAGGAATATGCGGCCCCCTGCTCCAGCAGCAGCGGGTCGGCTCCTCACTGGAGAAAAAGGAGCGAACGAAAGATCAAAGGCCTCCGCAGCACCATGTTTTATTCTCTGTCTCTCTCAGCAGTGCTTACAGTTCGCCTGGCTTCAGAAAGAGAAATGTCAGAATTGAGGTTTGTGTATTCTATAGTGTGCCGTGGCCGTTCACCTCTCGCATTTAACTTTGCTGAGGAAAAAAAATAATATTTCTCAGAAAACTATGCTCACTTTCTTCGACGCACTGAGCACTGGCTCTGAGCATGTTATGGATTAAGGGGTTGGGGCTGGAAGCAAAAAATCCTCTCAATTCCAGTTATGTACTACTCTGAATCAGTGTTGGGAGTAACACGTTACAAAAGTAATAAATTACTGTAATGCATTGTAATGTAAGGCAGAACAGGACAAAGAGTAATATTACAGGTAATATTTTACTCGTTTTTAACCTGGATTGAAGTGCTCGTTTTTTTGATTTTGTTCATACAAATTCGCTAAAATCACCACACAATTAGCAACAGTGAAATGTCCGTGCACAAATGTTTCACCTCCTTTTCTGTTTGACTCATCAGACAGAAGATGGAGATGAGTGAACCTGCAGAAAACGTCGGATAGCACGTTCTCCAGATGGACGCACGCTCATTACTTTACGTTTGTGAAACATAAGGATTTGAAGAACATTGTATTCAAATGCACTTTGTGTGTTACACTTAGAGAACTGTCCAGTTCCTGAAATAGCAGCGGTAATTTAGCATTTACAGAAGTGCTGCAATAATATGAAGTTAGCAAGGAAGCAAGTGAAGCATGAGAGTGGAGATAAAATCACAAAACAGCCATAATTAATGTTCTCCCGCCTGAGATTCTGGTGAGAGTTAACTTATAAAGTAATGCAACAGTAGTGAAATGCCTTACATTTTAAATACAGTAATATTGCAATGTAAAGAATTACTTTGAAATGATAGTAACAAATAATAAGTAATGTATTACAGTTTTGAAGTAATTTGCCCAGCACTGCTCTGAATGCATACCTGCTTGTGGTTTTAGTTGGTTTATTTCTGGGTTTTGGAATCTTTAGGATAGTTTCCGTTTAAGGGCTCACGAGGTCTCATGCCCTGGGAATGCCACTGTGGGTGATATGAACTGCAATTTAGACATTGTAAAATGCTAAATATTTCAGCAGCGCCACTGTGTCAGGTTTGCATGCTTCCTCGGCAGGTGAACAGATCAGAGGGTCATCTACGGACTCAGAAAACAGAATTTATGAGGTGAGTGACAGAAACACTCCCACTGACAGCAAACTATTAAACACTGGCATGATTCCCATTCTCAATTATATGATTCCCAGAGAAGATTGTATTAAAAGACACCAGTAACACAAAACTTAAAATAAGTCAACCTCTTAATAAACCATATATATATAGTATGTGTGTGTGTGTGTGTGTGTGCGTGTGTGTGTCCTTAGTTCCTCTCAAGCAATGTCAGCTTCAGTCAGTTTTTAGATCTGTTCTTAGTTCTCAATTTGGAGTTGTGGGACCACCCGGTAATAAAAAGCAGAGGGATTGTGGGGCTTGTTACAGAGTCCTATCATACCAGTGGTATCACATCAGGGGACAAATGAAAGGTGACTTCCTCTGTATAGATGAAGTAGAAATGGTGGCCTCGCCATCTCCTTTGTCAAGGAGAGAATCTGGAAATCCAAGGTCCAAGGTACAGTATCATCAGGGAGTCTCAAAAAACTGTATATCTGTATAATAACAAGTCTTTTATTATAGGTTGAGTCTCCATTATCTATTACTAGAGTATATCGACAATTGGAATTAAATGAATTCAATAGTTTTAACTGCATATTTTATTTTGTGAATCGTGTTTCTCCTCTTTTTAACATCAATCATGAATTATGTCTATTTTTACCATTTTTAAATCATTCACATGGATTCATAGTATGTTAACAAGGACCAAGGTAAAGTACACAGTGTTCATTTCTTACGCAACTCATATTCACTAATAGACGTGACATTTAAGTGCTTTCACTTATATATTATCCCATGATGAATACCACACTAGAAGTATGACATTATAAACTGTTAAGCTGCTATGCATATAAAACATTTAGGTACATTGGTGCAAAAGTACTAAGCAAAATGAAATAAATTAGCTATAATTTGCAGGTTTAGAATTACAGAAATTAAAGCTTAATTATTTCCCTCCAATTTAAGGTCAACACTGTTATATTTCCCAGCAATAAAATGCAACAGATGTAGCTCACACCTTTTCCACATAGAAGATACACACAACCCATCTGTGAACAAAACAAACCACCATACAGGGGGCCCTCTGGGAATTATTACACTGTACATAACGTATTATAATTTGTAAACATAAACTGTGTGTAGAATGGGTGTGAACACAGTTGTATGTACATATTGGATGTGTGGAAAATTATATTTTAGTCAAATATTTAAATTATTTCTTAAGTTAACAAGTCCTCCAAAAGGAAGCAAATCTTGCGGCAAATTCAAACAAACATGAGCATTTTTTTTCCCCTAGTAATATTTTCAAAACATCTAAAATTATCAATATTGTTACGGAGGACGATGAGGATGAAAACGCTGCTGAAACCAAATGTTATAGTTAAAGTCAAAGCTAGCAGCACGCTGAAAGCAATTCTGATCAGCGCTGTGCTAATACTGTCAGGACTGTGTTGGAACTTTTATTTAGATCCATTAAATTCACACACTGGATATAACATCACTTATTAGAGCTTAATTAGCAACACACCAGGATGAAACGCCATCGGTGCGTGTTACTCAAGTAAGAAATTATATTATTCAGAACACCGCTGCTGCCGTGCACTAACTGCTACTTTTTTAATTTCAAACACTCTGTATGTGTGGGAGTCTATGTATGTGCACTTTGATTATCGTACCTGGGGCTATGGAGTAGAACAACTACCCTTAGAACTAAAATAGATGGAAAAACTGTTAATATTGCTAGACACAACACACGGTAACATTCCTCTGAACAATTCTTTAAGAGGAAATAAATTGTTTATTCCTGCGGAAATGCAACTTGATGCGGAATGATAGGTTAGACAAACAATCATGCGTCTTTGGACTTTGGATAATAGAAGCAACCCAGTAGCAGCAGGTGTTTACAGCTGTCTTCTTTCTTCCTTTATTTCTTTCTTACAGCTCTGGAAAAAATAAGAGACGACTGCAAAATTCTCATTTTTTTCTGATTTTACTACTTATAGGTATGTGTTTGGGCAAAACTAACATTTTTGTTTGAGTCTATAAACAACATTTCCCCCAAATTCCAAATAAAAGCTTAATGTTTAGAGCATTTATTTGCAGAAAATGACAAATGGTCAAAATAACCAAAAAGATACAATGTTTTCAGACCTCAAACAATGCAAAAATCTACAAGAACAAATTCATTTTAAAACAACATAATACTAACTCTTAAGAAGAGTTCAGAAATAAATATTTGGTGCCATAACCCTTTTTATTAATCACAGCTTTCCTGCATCTTGGCATGCTCTCCACAAGTTTTTCACAGTGTTCTTGGATGACTTTATTCCACTCCTGGTACCTCTTTAAGCAGAATGATGTATGCATGAATGTAATGGCTTGAATACACATAGAGATGCTGATTTCAGAAAAAAAATGCAGTGGTCTCTTATTTCTTTCCAGAGCTGTATGTGAATTTGTGTGAATTTGTCTGTGGTGGTAGTTTGAGTGTGGTTTGATTATTGTTTAGAATATTCTACACATAATTTAGGTCCACTTTTGCATAGTAAATAACTACATATGTATGTGTATATGTACATATATACATATATATCTGATATATACTTTTGGCTGTTTCTGTGAATTTCAGTATACCGTAATTATTGTACATTTATTCCTTGGTGTCTGAATGCAGTTGCATTGCTGCAATGCTGTTTTTGTGTTATTTCTCTCTTTAATCTATATGCACAGCCTTGGTTCATCAGGGATTAGTGAGTTGTGTGTTTGGACTTTAATTTCATTGACTTTAATTTCAATGATAACTTCAGCACCAAGGACAGCGCTCAGGCTGTTCTTCTCTCTTTTTCTGTTTCCTACTTTGTGAAAAAATGCTCTTAAAGTGAAAGTAATGTGCGTGTCAGGCTTTGAGTGTAGCTTATGGCATCCAGCCTGGTGAGTGGCTGTGATGTGCGATGCACTACAGTAAAAAAATGATGCAATGATATCATTCATTCTACATTCAGTTGGCAGCCCCCCCCCCCCCCCCCCGCCAAACACACACACACACACACACACTCAAAGCATCTTCCAGCATGTTCCATCTTCCAGCCTGTTATTCAGTGTTTTCTCTAGCCCTACATCACATTTACCTATTATTTTAATTGGTTGTAATATATACAACAAATATTAATAACAGGAATATAAAACATTTACTGTCCAACTAACAGTACCATGACCCTGTTAACAAGAGGCCAAGAATTAATTAATTTCTTAGGAAAATGTATAAATGCATACATGTGTGTACATATACTGGTAAACACATCTTATTCTAACACATCATTAACTGTAACACGTCCATTTTTAACTGAAAAGAATGAGCACACATAATTTTTAAATAAATGAAGTGATGTTATGGATCGAATATTCGGTGGCAGGTTGTTCCAGTCTGAAGGGGCTTTAAACATGAATGATTTTTTACCAATTGATTTTCTCACTGTCAGAGTGGAGAGGAAATATTGCGCTGAATGCCTTAAGTTATATACAGATGAATATGGTACCAGAAACCAGTTCTTGTGAATTTATTGTCAGCTTGGAAAATACATATTCAAACATGAGGTTACTACAGGTAAAAGTACAAGAAAAGGGAAGAGTAGAGAACTCGGCTGAATGCTTTTAGTGAGGGTGAGTTTCCCCTCCTCCAGTCCAGTAGAGGAGATTTGGCCGGTGACACATGTGGGTGTGACCGGTGGACATGGAATAATTTAGTGACCGCAATGATCATCTTCGCCGACAACACACACATTCCATCACCGAGCCAATATGACATATTAATGCTTAAAATCACTTTCCTGCCCTTTTCTTGAGCCAACTCTTTTTTTAAAAGTCTGTTCCTCCCTTTTTGCACCCTGGCTGTGCAATGTAGGTCAGCTGGTCTCATAAACATGTGGGAGTCAGACATCTGTGTGCATGCAGCTGATACTAGTTCTGAGGCACTAGACCGTGGACCAGTTGATATCATATCCCATTGGCAGATATATAGGGGCTGGGTTTTTTATATTTTCATAAATTGGCCCTAAATTATTGTAGCAGTTCACCTCTTACACTTGACTTGACTGAGGAAAGAAACAATTACTATATGATTAATGATACAACAATAATAATATATTTTAGTTATAGAAAACCTTCCAGGGTATTTTACATTTTAAGTTAAAATGATCATAGAATACAACATACGGACACATTAATCACATGTTAAAAGCACTTCCGAAAGGTCGGTTTTGATTAGTGAGCTGAACGCAGACTGAGGGTACAGTCTCGGATGTGTTTCGGAGGACAGAGTTCCAGAAGGAGGGGGCAGCTATGGTGATTTCTTTGTCACCCCAGGTCCCATAGGTGGAGTCAGGAAGTTGGCATCAGAGAATCAGAGGCTGCGGGAAGTAGTGTGGTGGCGGAGCAGGTTGTTAAAGGTAGGAGGGGGCCTGGGTATGGGTGTGGAGGATTTTGTGAGCAAGGACTTTCAATTGGCTCTGTTGTGGGACAGGGAGCCACTCGAGTCTCTGGTAAGATGTGGATCAGTGGTGTGCTGCAGCGTTCCCGATGTACTGGAGTTTATTTAGGACTTTGGATGATGTGCCATATGGAATGCTGATGCAGCAGTAAATTCTGGATGTGATGAAGGCGACGATCAAAGTTTCAGCTGGTGAGAAGGAGGGCGATGGGCAGAGACAAGCTGTGTTTTTTTTTTAGGTAGAAAAAAGTCACTTCTGGTGATTTGATTAATGTGGCGTTCAAAAGAGAGGCTGCTGTCAAAGTTGTGAGGGATTTGGGACCGATGATGATCATGCCTGATTTATCACAGTTTAGTCCAGGGAAGTTGGATTCCATCTATGATTTTAATTTATTAATTTATTTATTTATTATGATTTAATTTCAGTGAGGCGGTTGGTTAGAATATAGCCAGTTGCAGTGATATCATCAGTGTAGCACTGAAAGACGACAAAATATATTACCAACAATAGAGGACCAAGCACTGAACCCTGGGGGACACCTTAGGGCAAGAGGAGGTGCAATTGTTGATGCTAATGAACTGATACCTGTTTTGTGAGATAGAGCTATGGCCGATGATGTTGAGGGAGGATTCAAGGGGGGGAAAGGATTGCAACATCTTGCTGCTTCAGTGCCTGGGGAATGCAAGGAGTGCAAAAGTAGGTCAAAGTGGCAAGATTAAGGTAATAAGGTGTAAAAGAAGAGAAATTGTGTATAATAATTGAAAAGGAGCTCAAAATATATCAATCACTGATAGATCAAAGTTACTTTGGTTGAAGTTATAAAGAGGCTGGAGGATGAAAATAAATAAATGCAATAATCAAGACTATAAACCTCGATCAGCTTTCAGACCTTCTGCTTGTCTCAGAAATAAACCAAGATAACAAGAGCAGTTATTTAATTAATATTTAATTTAAGGACTATTTCATTGTAGATTTTGTTTGATCCGAAAAAGAAAAAAAACAATATTATGTTGAATCCCCACACAGACTAAGATTTATGCAGTGTTTTTTCATTATTATTTTGTCTTCATTTGTGTCTAATATTATATCTGAGAGTGACGACTAAAATTAATCCACACAATAGAAAAATTTTTCATTAAAATATGTATTTCACAATTGGAACTCCTTAAAGGGTGACACACCACTGACACAGACTTTTTTAACTTTGAGCTTCGGATTCTAAATCTAAAAGAATAGACAAGTGGGTTACAACAATGGATTTCATTGCCTGGGATGGTTGAAAGAAAATCTTTTGGGGATATTTCTCATATAAAATACAATGAGAGCGGGTGGACAGTCGAAAGTAAGGAAAACAGTGTTCGATAATTTTTAAGATTCTTTTCTGAAATTTCCTTATCAACATGCGACTGAAGGGTTCACGCTAATGCAATGATGAATTCATGTAATTGGAAAATTATGTGTCAAAACCCTCTCCAGTGATGATTGGCAAAAAGATGTCAGGGCAACATCAGCATTAATGAGCCATAATCGACATAGACCTAATTAGCGGCACTTTGTACTTTTACGTAGGTTTATCATCATTAGCCAGGCCTCGCTTGATATAGCGCTGAGTATGTGGGTGGCATAAGTGTTTGTTTATCATGTAGACATGGAAAATAGTTACATGCTACAACAGCCTCCACCGAAGGGAGTGTTTCCGTAGGCCTGCATCTGCCATCAGGAGGGGCTTCAGGGCTAATTAGATCTCAAAAGATTCCAGAAAGTGTGGAAGAAAATATGCATATTTAAACAAACAGAAAGATTTATTGTAGGTGTTTGGGGTGTTTTTTCTCATCTACAGTGGAATTATACATTCAAATCAGGATGACTAATAAATTATCTATCAGTGGGACTATTAAAACCTATCAACAAAGGTTTATGCTGTTGTGATTTTATAATCACAACGGCATTTAAATATATCTATATATCTGACTTCTTGGAACAAATCTATAGAGAGCTGATTTTTGCTGAGTCCAAGAAAGTAAAGTTCACAAGTTTGAATCTGTTGTGTATTTATTTATTTATTTTTCATTCTGGCATTTGCCTCTCCGCTGCATCTTAAAGTGTTTGTATGATATAATTAAAGAAAATGCTCATCGATCATGTCGTCTGACATCCGCTAATTTGCATATTTTTACATGAAGCAGCTGAGCACACAGTCGACTCCCTGCTTAATAATTCAATGGCTGTTTTCCCCTTTCAATTGTCATTTCAAGGTGTGAGCATGCAGGGGATATTTTTCTAATAAAACCGAATGGCACAATGAGAGGATGGAATTATCCTGGTTGTATTTAATTGAGTTTGACCAGGTCCCTGCTCAGTGTCAGTCTAATCTTCCCCCAACACTGTAGTCTCTCTCCGAGGGAGACAAGGGAGGCCGATAAACTTTGAAGCCTGCGCTGAGAACCTGCTTGCTGTACCCTCTGCATTATTCATGATGCAGGGACTAGAGCATCTTCAAATGGCCTGTCATTTCCTTTTACCCTCCATCACAATGACCATATGCTGCACACACTAGAGAGCGGATAGGAAAAGCAATCTGTGGCTAAGCCCAGGCAAACAGGAACACATAACAGAAACATTCACAGGTAAACCCACACAAGGGTATATTTACAAGTGGGAAAAGCTTGGGAATTCAAAATCAACCGTGGCGTATTTCAATCTCATGCCATTCAAAAGTAACCTCCTCCCACTCCCTCCACCCCACGCAGCTGCAGTTTTGCTGCTGAAATAAACATGCAGGGGATGATATCCCCCCCATATTCTTGCCAAATTGCAGTTAGAGCCAGCGTCGGAAAATAGTTATGAAAGGACAAACAAAAGGAAACTAAACTTTTCAACAATGTTTTCAAAGATCCAGCCAAGTTGGGTGACATTTTCTGGAAAGGTAGAAGCAGCATCCGCTTATCTGTTCTCGTACGGAACCGGATCGCTCGCAGCGAGGTGCGGTTACTTTATTTCGGCTCAAAGCTAAACAAAATACGGGGGCGTATGCACCGTTCTTGTATAAGTTGCATGCTCTTTAATTCTTCTCTCAGATCCATGACATTTTGTCATCCGCCCCTGAGTCCTTTCAGCCAATGTTCCGCACGTTATTTGTATTTACGGAGTTTGTTTGCGTGACAGAACCACACAAGGCAGGTCCCTCGGAGGTAATTGGGACTGCCGTCATTTGGCCTCCCTAATGTCTGCCATTCAGCATTAACATATCATTAGCTCTTTCTGGGACCGTTCATTCAGAAAATTAGAGGTCTCCGTAGACCCCCCGGCTCCATCAACATGGCAAAACCAGTTGACACCTTTTCTCCGGAGCTCTCGGGAGAACGGAGGGGAATGAAGACAAGCGTGGGAGTAAGAAGGATGTTTCAGATGGTTTGTAAAACTTTATATTTGTGGATGCAGCTGATAGAATAGAGTTCAGCATTCACAAAGAATACTACTGGCATTTTCTTTCCCCCTGACCTTCACCTTGAAGTATAAAGATGGTGCTGACAGATTGTCGTACGTGATAAAATTTCATATATGGTTCCCGAGGGCTGACATGGATTCCCCTAAAATAACATCAGCCTTAAAGTGATTTGTTAAATGCTATTGTAAAAACCCTGTCCTTGTTGAATGGTTGAGATGAACTGCACTGCCTTGATACTTAATAACAAAACATCTGGTAGATTGTTTCTACGCTGTGATGGAATTGCTGTAGCTCCAGCATTTAGTCTTAGTAAATACCTTGTTTTGACACCTATAATGGTGTGAAATCTAACTTTTTTTTTCCCCCTCACACATTAAATAAGTAGATTCCGATGTGAAGCTGTTCTACTCCAGGTAATTAAAAGTTAAAATTAAATCCAAATAGAGATGTGAATGTGCCACAGCACGAATAACTTGATGGGAGAATTTTAGGAAATGACATCTGAATCCAAGGTCAATGCGGTTTGAGTGCTGCCAATTTCATATTATTCACTTCTTTTTCTTGTGCAATAAAAGCACTCAATAGACACACAGGAGAAATAAAAATACTATTCGTGGCAAACATAGTATGCTAGTGATAATAATGCTGTAGCTGAAACAATTGCTTGATGATAAATTTCTTTTGGGTTTCATCTTCTCCACTGTAAGGATTTGCAGCTTATTCTGTTTTATCAAACTGTATTTTTAATACCTTTAACATTTGTAGTACAAAGAAAACTGAACACATTATTGTGTGTATTTTCTGAATATTAAACATTATTTAAATTTAAACTTGTAAATACATTTTAAACTAAACCACTGATTAATTTACTCACATTTTCTTGAAATGAATTCCACCATTTGGGGCGCATTTTTAAATAACAATATTACAATATTAATATTGTCATACTGCCAACAATATTACTTGTTTTCTTTATTTTCTTTCCTTTATTAAACCCAATATGTAAAAAAAAACATTAATATTGAAGTGGTCACCCTTCGCTTTGACACAAACTGGGCTCACGCATTTGATGAAGGTGACAATAAAGCATTCTTATTACCAACATTGTTATTTGGGAGGGCTAGTGCTGTGTAAACAGTACTGTCAACACAAATCACACATCAGACCATATAGAAAACCACAGGATTTGATGATGTTTTACAGCCGGGGTTCTGTGAGATCCTAACAAAAGCAATGTGTCATTTTCTGTGGTGAACTTCACTCATAAGATTAGGAGAAATCATGAAGTGCAGAGGCAATAAATACAATGTTTTTTGAGTTGTCAAAAAGGTGTCAGGACGACCACAAACAGAACAATATAGTTAATTGTAAACATGCAGTAAGGATCGGGGAATACTAATCATTCCTTATCTGAGTTTTTGTAATTTTATATTAAGATTTTTTTTACATCATGATAACATACATTTTCATCGAAATACCATGTGACAGTCAGGGGTTCCAGTTGCTGTGTGATGTTTAAACATGCAGAAAGAAGTGGTGCAGAAAAAAAAACTGTATTCAAAAACTGTAAAAGCTTTGATTACAGTATGTTTTAATTATATACTATTTATTTACTGTTATTTTGTTTTTTCTTTTTACAAACAGTTTAGAGTCATATTTATTTAATCTAATTGTTTCTTTAAAAAATGAGGCACTTTTTTAGATCCCCTTAAAATTTAGTTCAGAGATTTACACAGGTTCCCAGCTGTCAATTAGTGGTAATCCAGCAAATTAAACACAACAAAAACACAAAATCACATACTTAAAAGTCATGAATGCAAAAATCAAATTAAATCCAAATTATCCTAAACCAACAATAACCTTAAACGCCCATAATTATTAAAGATTTGCATATCTCACTATAAACAATATAGCCAAATCTCAGATATTATTATACATTGTTATATACTGTTTTATATTCTGCTATGTGCTAGATATCTACCATCATCTAAAAGAAAAGTTTGAGCAGGGTTTATATCAATCGAGTAAGGAAGAAAAAAAAAATCCTCAAGGTTGCCACATTGCTGGCAACGACATGAAGCTATCTGGCCATGGGACAAGTTCTGGCTCCTGACGGGCATATCAACACATGCGAGACAGCGAGTAAATATTTCGTGGACGGCCATTAAAAAGTCACTGTACCGTGGTAAAGGCGGCCTAATCCCCCGTTGGTATGTGTTTCAAATTCAGCAGACAGAAGGAAGCTGATCCAATTCCCTGCATCCTGCAGGACACAGATCTGCATTTCCTCTGCACTTTGATGAAACAGCAGCCAAGCTGTCCGCCTCCATTAACAGCCCCTCTGATTTTACACCGTGCTCTGACAACTCTCTGTGTGTGTCTGCTTGCATGTGTGTCTGTGTCTGCATAAAATAAATACGTTTGAGTGCCTTATGCCTGTGATGTATGTCTTGGGATGAGGATGTTTATATTGCTTTCGCAAGAGAGTTTTGAGAGGATGCTTCATGACTGGGACAGTCTGAGTATATTTTTAGAAAATGTGGAAAACCTGAATATAATTAGGGGACACGATGCGTTTTATCAAAGCCTTTAGGAAAAATAATATACAAGGAAAGACCATGTTTAGAGTCATGGTACCAACATGTCTATTTTGCAAATGCAGTTTTGGAACCTCTTGAAGCAGAAGCTTCTTTTTGCTTTACCTTTACTCCCTCTCCTGTATCACTAGAGTAAAATATGTGTCACAGTTCACATCACATATAATTGTTATTATTTTCCTATTAATTCGCACGGATCAGTCAGTCAATATTCATTATGTTATATGATGTGAAAAGATATGCTGCGTGCTCTGGGAATTAATTCACATTACCGCTTTATTATGTTGTTATATTCCAGCTTTTGCAGTAAACTTTATTACTTTTAATGAAGGTCAAGTGAAGTGTGCTACACTGCAATTAATCTTTGTTTAGTTTTTTATATATGGAATAAGATATTTACAAGCAAAATAAAATAATATGCATTTGCAGTTGCTTTCACTTGCTTTAGAGGTTTTTTTTCTTTTTTTTTCCCCACATGCTCAGTCTGTTAATTATGTTGTGTTAATTATTATTCTACAGCAACACAGTCACAGTGAGACGTCAGCGATTCAACCTAGGATACCTGCTGCAGTTAAAGATTGGAGTTTAACTGTGAGCAATTCAGTGACAGCGGGGAAAGCGGGCTGTATTAAAACAGTAGATGAAGGCAATTTTTACTGTCAAACGTCGTCTCTTTAATGGCCTGTTAGATTGAGACAAGGTCAGCACATTGTAAACAAGTATAGTGCTTCTTTCGCTGTTGTATATCTGGGTCACATCCTCCTAACACTGTATCAGTGTAAACATGGCTGCTGGCTCAAATACACAGACTTCAGGGTCTGCTAAATGCCATGCAGGCTTGTCACAGTTATGCAGAACACTGATTCACACAGCTTGAAGGGCAGAACAAAATAAAAAAAAAAAAGAAAACCGCATATTTTTGTTCCACCTCCGTGATGACGAGTATACACAGGATGGTTAACTACAATGAAATGGGCAGAAATTGGCCAATGAGTTCAGACGCGTTTCTAATGTGGCTTAAATTGCGTGCCCTTTCAGGCAGGGGGAACAAACCTCCTCAATGTCAGCGCTCTCTCTCACATGTTGAGTGCTTAGTTTGCCATGCAGTACAAGATCTCCGGGCCTGTTTAGTATTCACCCACTTGAGTTTCCTAAAGGTTACCAAACCTAATTAGACATTTATGCAGGATCTTCAAAGGTCCCTCCGTTATTAATGATGTGCTACTTCTGAGGACTGCATCGATGGCTTTTTTTTCTGACTCGAGGAGCACACTCCTCACAATATGTGCATACACAATGGAGACATGCAGACATGCAAAATGCAAGAGGAGACTGCATGGTGGCTGGCTGGTAGTGATTACTAAAAAACACACACACACACACAGACACACTGTAGGCTATATTATTCCACTGTGCTGTTTAATACAGGGTCAAATACACTAAAGAGAGGCTGCCAGCTGTAACACAGAACAAACCTGAGTATAATTCAGTTAAGTTCAAAATGAAGTGCTTTTAGCTGGTCACACACAACAAGAAAATCTGCTGGTAAACCTAATAAATCCAATAAATTACGTGTTTTGTCTTGTTGCAGCTCAGAGGAGGGAAAAAACGTGCCAGAAACTTCTCTGAGTAAACCATCCATGTCCATCGGCTTATCAGAAATTACCATTGAACAGTTTCTAGGCCCCTTAGTTATCATTGCCATGGCTGTCAGGCTTCCCATTCTTGCATGGCACATAATCACTTTACAATGATAATATGGCACAGTTACCATTCAGAGCCCTCACTCACTCATTCTGAAACAATGGGTCCTGAAAACCATTGATTCTGTGGCATGAAATAGAAACTTTATTTATCAGTTGTAGCTACCTGGCATTACTTCTAAAGCTTAGCAAAAAAACAAAAACAAAAAAAAAACTACTAAAAATCCTGCTACTAATACTACTGGTACTGATGGAATTTGGGGGTTAAAGAACCCTGTGAAAATGCCTAAAAATGCAGCGATGATATATAAGTGATGATATATATTATCATGCATCCCAGGCCTATTAAAGTTGTGAATGTTGTGGCTTTATCCCACCTTTCCGTTTAGATCACACCCGGGGGAGATGTTATACCAGCTTCGTATGGTTCGGTGTAAAAAGGCAAATTTGACATAATTATTGCATTGTTATTGCAGGATATGTAAAGGGGATAATGAAAGGCAGCTTTAAAGCCTTATATATTAGTCTTATTGTGAATAAACACTTATACGGTTGTGATATGTAGGTGTTCACATCAGAACACTGATCAGAATTCTTTGCGGTGTAGGAAAACGTCACCCAGCGGAACAATGTAGCTGTTATTTTAAACAGAGGTCTACAGCAGAGAGGAATATAGAACATAAAATATATATAATATAAAACACTTTGGATACACACACAATACTTACACAATACTAGCTAGTAGCTGAATGTTTAGTTCATTGTTATTTTGGTTCTGCTGCTATGCGTTGATGACATAAAAAGGCCTTTTATCCATTCTTCTCAGGTACAAATCATATCCAAAAGAAAGTCCTGTCTAGACAAGACCGACTGTGAGTCAGATTTAAATTGCTGCCTTAAGTGTAAGACCAAGAACCCATGATCTCATGTCTGGAATTTAGAAATATGTAGGAAAAAAAAAGAAAATATGTAAAAACAAGCTGCAGCTCCACAGCCAAGTGATACCTCCAGTCTCTCTTTGGCCTTTAACGTGATTAACTAAATCCGATTGGCAAATTATTTTTTGCAATTACGCAGCCGTGTTTACATTCAGTCTCGGCAGTACCCAAGGCAAACGTGGTTGACAAGACATCCCAAATAAAACTCAATTTCCATTTATTATTTACGTTCGGACTTTAATCAATTATGAATGACAGCTAATTAGTGGTGTGCAGGGGCCATCGCTCTCTGCGGTGTCAAAGTCTACTAAATGTACCGTATGTCACGGAGTGTGGACATTGACAAAAAACCTTTCACCACTTTACAGATTTGGGTGTCTTTTTGCTGAGGAGAGTTCACTAATCACCTGTGAAAAGTGCACGTGGCGTGCGCGTGAACGTGGCCGCGCGCGTTTGATAATAATAAGGCGAGTGAAAATGAAGAGGAGCTAAACTGTGTAAGTCATTTCTCATTTCCTTGCTTCACTGCCTGTCAGAAGAAAGCCCTGCATTTTGAATGATGGCTCAGACAACAAAAAGTGAACAACAAACCCTGTGGCTCTGTGCAGAGGAATGGGAGGATGCGGGAGAGAAAGAAAGAAATGAAAGAAAGAAAGCAAGAAAGAATGAAGCGTGCAAACGCGTTTAGGAACAACGACGACAACAACAAAAAAAAGACAAATACACAGTTTTTAAAAAGAAAAAAAAAATGACCTTAGCGACAAACATACGAAGCAGAAACCCCAATATCACTGCCCTGATAATACCATTGAAACATGCCATGAAAGTGAAACATAATAAAGAGAAAAAATTACCCTCGGTTGGCGCTCTTACAGTTTTGGAAGGACCTTTCAGGGCGCTGATTTAATGTGAGAATATCAATCCTTTAGCAGCACAGGGCCTTGGCAGCAAGTGAAAGTAATCTCTTCTTTATTAATGGGACTTTTCACTTTGGAACCAAGACCTTTGGTATTCCATAATAGTAGATTCATACTACAGACCTATAGGAAAGAACAATATGAAATCAGATCAGGTGAATGTGTTATGAATGATAAGTGGGAAGTCTTTCTGTCGATATTCAGCAGCACCCTTCAAGAATAAAGCAAAAAAAAGAGATGAGATGTAAAAAAGAAGAAAAAAATACACTCTGAAAATAGCTGATACAGAGTGTATTTTTGATCCAGTGGAAATGTCTCATGCCTCATGTTCTTTGTGGTTAGTCACAACAAAGATAAAATGTAATTAAGTTCGTTCAATTTAAAAGTTGTTTAATTTAATTAGTGTTTTATATCAAGGTGACAAATTTGCTTAACAACGTTCTCTTCATGGGTCTTGCTCTTTATGAGATAACTACTATAGTCTACTTGAAAGGCAAAATTATAAAGAGGAGAACTGAAACTTTTTAAAATGACCTCAGAACCAAATTATAATTCTGTATATGTCACTTTCCTCCATCACAAAAACTGAATGAAAAAACATGAATTTCAGCCGAGGAGCCTGCCTGTTGGGAACTCAGCTACTTTTTATCTAAGAAGAACTTCATCTTAAATTATCGTTTTGTACTGCGCTCACATAGTGTAATTGAAAGATCACAAAGACAAATTCTGTGGCTCCTCGTTATAGAGACAAGACCATATTAGTGTATTTCATCCCAACTGGTGATCTTCTGATTCATTACTGAGGAGAGAAGACTCCGGCGGAGCAACTGCAAGTGACTGATCTAATGGTGTTTGTCAGTGTGTCAATACATCTCAGGCCTGTTCTCCCTCATAGCCCTGCCTACCTGCATTGTCATACCCATACTTTACCAAGTGTCTACAACTGTTTGCTCATATAGTTTTTTTTTTTTGTTTTTTTTATATTCTTGCTGTAAAACTTGGCTTCAAATTTGAAATATTTCTTTGGATCATTATTTATTATATTCATGATAAAACAAGCAACATCAAAAGAAAAAAATCCATCATCTGATAGTTGGAGACCAACTACTAAATAGATGCTAGTTTGGTCATTGATCTTCAAAATCGCTGTTAGTAACATGCTGCATGTCCATAATGTGTGTGTGTTGCCTCCCTGCCAGTTAATGTCAATTATCACGCCTCAAATAAGCTGAGACAAACAGGAGCATTTACTTCTAAATACCGTTTCTCTTCAGTCTAATAATACAAAACAATTAACGATACATTTAAAAAACATGTTGACATTATTTTGGAATGCAAAGCAGTTTGATGAAATAGTAAATAGTCTCATAGTAATTTATATCACGCTGCACCAGCATGCATTAGCTCTTTATGCCTAAATTGCACTCGGTGAGATGCCAAGTGCATCTCATTAAGTACTGGTACTTGTTCCGTGACAATAACGTTTAATCTAATCTAATCTAAGAGTTATTTCAGTTGGCCTTAAAGCAGCTTTAGGTATCATTCATTCGTTAAACATTCAATAAATCTATGTGGTTTGATAAGATTTGATTGATAATGACTAAATGACCCACTGACTGTTAGTAGATATTGATCCAAAAGTTTCTAAATCCTGATCCCATCAATTATAGGAAGAAGCTGATTATATCTTCATGTCATTAACATCAATACATCAGTGCCTACATCATAGGCAAAGCTAAGATGGCTCAGTTACTGTATGTGCATGCTGTAACATACATATGTCAATATATATATATATATATATATATATATATAGTGACATCATTTACTACTTATATCAATCCAAACATCAATATCATATCTTATTATTGATGGATAAGTCATATTGTTATTAAACATGTTCATATTTGTTGCATGTCCTCTCACATTTTTGTCTGGATTTTGTCTTTTTTTGTCTACATTTACAGCAGGTTAGCATCTCTATTGGCTACTTCACTAGTTTTCTCATTCTCTTAGAATATTACAATTTTCAACTTTCTTCCTCTTTGCCTGGACATCCTTTGATTGATGATGCAGCATCTTACGTTGCATCCTCCGATTCATTCAAATGCATTGTTCAAAATATAGACCTACAGCCGGCAATAGCGTTGTGAAAGTCAAACTATGTCACCTAAGACCACATTGATGTCATGATAATTAGCTGGGTTTACGTATTTCAGTTTTTGTGTTTTGCTTTGCATTTTTACTTGCTGAAATGTAACCTAAGGTGTAAAAAATCCAAATGAAATGAAATTTAAGGAAAAACATGCAGAGGTCATGACCTCGTTGTGCTCAATGCTGGCTACAGCTCAGGTTGTATCAAAGTGCAATGATAGTAAGAGGACATGAAGACATGTATCCCAACAAACAAAAGCCAAATTAGACAAAATTAGAGCATCACAGTCAGTACCAAGGACAGTCATAAGGACAGTCATAATGATTATTATGATGGAGCTTGAAGTGGTGTCTTTAGCTGATGGATATACCATCTGTAATGATACCGTGTCGCCTTTTGTGTTGCTCGCTGCTCAGTTTTTCATGAGCCGGGGTGAATTGCAATCTGATTTGTCAAAGGAAATAGCGGGGCATGTTTTAATGTTCATTTTATGTTGCAGTCAGAATGATGATTGGTGATTAGCTACAGGCTCACTAACTCTACAATCACATGCCAGTCTGTTAGATCGGCTTTCAGCTAATTTGAGGAAGAAATGAGTCAAACGGCTGCTTCCTAAATTTACATTATCAACTGGATTATATTACAGAGCTGAAAATGCCGAATCCGAATTGTTTCTTTGCTGTATAATCAAGGTGAGTCAACAACCAGGGTCAGAAATTAACAGGGGGGGGGGGTTAAATGAAGTTAAAGTAAAAAAAAAAAAAAAAAAAAAAGCTGAAGAAGTTTTTCTGTATTTTGCCCTGTATTCAAAGACTGCAATCCATCCCCATTCCACATAATATATTGAATATCTGGATTTATTTTACTCCCTAAAATCCCCTAGTTTTTATATTTGCCTATCACACTTCAGGACTTTGCAATCAGATCGAAATGAAAGAATATTAGAAATATGGAGAACTTGGCAGAAATGGAATATAATACTCACACGTAGCCCAGAATAGACAATACAAATTGTGGCACAGCAGAGGGCTTTTTTTTTTTTACAATGGAAATAGGGTTTCAGTTACTAGAACCATTAACCAAAATGAACGAAATTCATTTTATGTCACTAGTTACAATCCCATTGGCCTAATATCAAACTGTCAAATGTCTTGTAAGCGGGGTCGCATATTACTTCCTAAAACAGCCACCGATTAGCTCTGATGAGCAACAAAACAAGTTTCCAAAGTTTTTGCATGTCATTAGTACTTATTAATTTCATTTCAAAGTGTGACAATCCCCAAGTGTCATCTCAACGAAGGGAAGCTCATTAATGGACCAGAATAGTGAAAGGCTCCCATGAAATAACTTGCAGGAAATGTATTCTGTAAATCCTAAAATATTAAAGTTTGCATAATCTTTTAACACATTTGCACACATGCCCGGGTGATCATGAACAGCCTGGTTAATGAATAAGGGCTTTTACACAGAACTCATTTCTGCTGGTGTCAGTTTACTTAGATATTGTAGAGTCATACGTGTGGTTTGATGTTGATTATTGTGATGAGGCTTAATATCAATTCCCTGTCCCGCTTCTGTTCATTTTATTGCAGTTTGATTGATAGTAATGTGTAAGCATATATTCAAGATTCCAACCTACTCAACCTGCCATCTAATATGAATCTTCCCTAACATAATTCTTTATTAGCAGGAATCTGATTTTAGATAAATAGGTTCGAAGTAAAGTAGCTTTTTTTTTTTTTTTCTTCATTTGCTTAAAATGAGAGCACTGTACACTACTATAAGTTTAGGATGATTTTTACATTCAGATTATTATTATTATTATTATTAAGTACAAATTAAATGATTACAGTCCCACAAGATAAATAACATAATGGCAACCCTGTGCATGAAATCAAGAGATCCATATAGTGTATACAAGTTACATCAGTTAGATAAAAGATGTCATCACACACACAGATGTATTCATCAACACAGTCACATGTTCCTCATACCAAGATAGTTTAGAGTTGGTATAATTTAATCATGTTTTATTTTTTTATTGTTTTTATTGGTCTTGTACATTTACATGCCGACTAATGTGTTTTTAATGCTGTTTTAAATCATATTCAGAATATGGAATGTGAGAAACCAAATTATTCATATCCCTGTATGACTCTAACTTAAACCAGGTTTATGATCATCTGTCAAATTCTAAACAACTGTTGTCATTTCTCTACTGAGCAGCTGTTGTTATCAGGACGGTACCTGACAATCACTCTGCAAAACTGTGGCGATCCAGGATTTACTTTTACTCCTAATTTGGTTATTTGTTTCCTATAACGGACACTTACGTTGCACAATGAGCATACGATAATCCTGCAATCAAATTGGCGTAGCTGTGTTTTAACTCTGCATTAAGAAAATCTAACCTTCCTCACAGCTATCCTTAGAGGGATTCCTGTAATATCTTGAATAGTGTCCTGTGGTATTTGAGAGAGAATGTCACAGTGGATTTGTTATGGCAGGAAGGTCTGGATGGGATTTAGACAAACTCTCTTTAACTGAAGTTTTCAATCAATAGCAGCACCAGAGGTGTAATTCACCTGCAAAATGTCACCGACACCCAAATATCCATTTCCAGTGTCATATTGTTAATTGTAACTGCTTGCAATATTGACACTATTTATGGTATTTAATTTGCAACTCATGTCGTTGATGTAACAGTGTTCATTCACTATCTCTAAAGGAACTTTGTTGGTTTCGGATGTCAACATTTAGGCTTGTATACTGTTGTGAAGCTCAAAATCACGTCCAAATCCTACTTTTTTTCCTCCATAGTCTGTAATTGTGTTCACATTACCAGTCTGCATATGAATGATTTGATCTCTCCTCAGCCAAACCTAAAGGCATACATGTTGCTAATGATTTTTTTTTTTTGAATACTTGATCCAAAATCCTTTCAGGCATCTTTTCAATCAAACCAAATGTGAGCCCCTCTCAAAGACCTTCTAGTGAGCATTGTGAGTCTTTGTGATGAGTCTTGCACTGTGTTTCAAAAGAATAGTTGAATCTTTAACCTGTGTGGGAGAGCAGGGGACAGAGACAGCTGACGGAGTGAAATCCTTCACATTGCTGTAATGGGTATAATTACACAAAGAAAGGGGCTGTTAGGTTAAATTACCCGTGATATGCACCATGGGTAATGACAGAAATTCAGAAGGTTAAATGACACCAGGAGCTGAATGACTTTTGACATTAAGGTACTATTGAAAGGGAATTATAACAGAGCCTTTATAGCAGAATCCAATACCCTATGTGTTGGACTGTGGAGATTGGTTTGATACGACTGTAAAAGGGCCTTTTTTGTGAATACCTGTATCTTTAGAAGTTATTGTGAGTGAATGATTTAGTCTAAAAAGCACTGGTCGAATAGATTGTTTCCAACAGAAGAAGCTGAAGCTCACTAATGTCTGGAAATTATTCTGATGAGCGTTGCAAATATTCACATCTGTAAATGGGTAAAAGTAAGACTCTCACAACCAAATGAGCATTTTGTACACCATTTTGGGGAGTTTATGTCAGATTTGCTAACAGGGTTTAGATTTCAGACCATTATCGTCTTTCTGATAAGTGATAATTCAGAGAGAAAGTAATTGGTACACATTAGCTGTAGATGCACCTTTTCTATTTTACATTATTTATCCAATATATTATATTTTTCCTTAATCTTAAATATATCTCAACTCTCTTTCTCAACATGCTTTTTATATTTTAATGCTTTTAATGTTCATATATGAAAGATGATACAGAAATAAATCTAGTATTACTATAATAAACAGAGGCAGCAAAGGAAAAGCTTTTACATATTTAAGCTATAAGTTGTTTCCCTTCTCGTCAACTATTTCCACTACTTTCCCCTCAGATTTGTGCATGAGTTTCCCGTTATTTCTGAGAACCATATTCTCTGTGATGCAAATGCTGACTTTTGCTGACAGAAAACTGCCCAATTAGTGGATGGGAACGAGAGGGGGCTGGACCTTATCACCATGCAATTACCTCAAGTCACCCCATGAACACCCTCCCACACAGCTAAATGTGAGCGGCGTTCACCAATAATATTGTAAATGACCGTGGAGAAAGAGAACAGAAGAGAAGAGGCGGTGTTTATAATGCATTTTTCCCCCCCACTGCACTCCAGCTGTAGCATTTCTCAATAGTTTAATTTCCCTTATACATTTCAAATCAGGCTTTGTCTTAACATGTTCTCTCAGCCACATTTGCCTCAACAGCAAGCAGAGAATCATATCTTTAAGCACAATATATGTAATATATGTAAAAAAAAAACAAAAAAAAAACTCGCTATTTAAGGAATACTGATTATTTTATTTCTCAGAATACAGATAATCAGGAAACAAACATATTTTGCCCTACACATATCTATCGGGACATTATTCAGACAGCACAATTCAAATACACATACAAACCATTATGAGCAAAAATGCTGATCCCAGGTCAGTAATACTGTAGGTATTATACAGCCAGTGTAACATTTTCTCTGCAGTAATTATAGCATGAATACATAGCTTACTCTTACACTTTTCGTTGTGTCAACTAAAGTTGCGTCAGTGTTCTAGTGTATTTTTGGTGTATCCGTTTTTTCTCAAGTTGCCTTTTATCCTACTGTATCTCCATTACAATTGACTTTCACTTGTGACTTCAACCAGGCGTGCACTAACCTGTTCACTCACTGGTGACTAATTCTCACTATGGGTGGGCATGGTAGAACAGGGTAGTGGACTGCAAATAAAACTGAGAGAGCATTTATCCAGTGAAGAAGTGAGCTTTCTCAGAATGTAACTTGTCTTACATTATAGTCTGCTCACTGCAAAACATGAAATATTAACAAGTGACAAAATCTTGCTATTGGTATAATTAGTCCAATATAGAGCAGAATTATCTCAAAATGTCTTATTCCATTGGTAGATAATTTTGCTTATTTCAGGGTTTTTTTTCTTGGTTTTGGTCAAATTAGTCTTGTTTTTTTTAAAACTGTATGTCTTAATGCTGTCAATTTGCCTCTTATTAAGGACATTTATCTCATAGCTCTGACTTTTTAACTCAAATTCATTACAAGATATATCCTCCTGATAAGAGTTCATTTTTTTAACTGTTGATATTGCTTTTGCAAATCAACCCAATAAAATGGATTGAAAAAAAATAAATAAACAAATCTCCTATTTCTATGATTCAAGTGTTCTCTTGGGAGATAAGAAAAATGTAACGTCTGCCCTTTCTACAATAAATGTGATCACGTGATTGTTTGCGAAGTGGTGGGTTAGGAGAGAAACTGAAGGATTAAAAACATTTAGTTACAGATGCTCATGAACTCCATTGTAGCTGGAAATAATAACATGTTATAGAATACAAATACAGCGAAGAAAAATGGATCCAGAGATTCAAGACATGCTGACATTTGCTGTTTTTTATGTTAAGTTATATATATATGGCTTGATTTGTTTTTTTGCATCTTTATGTCATTATTGATTACTTTAGAACAGCAGCCATATACAGTTAGAAGTAAGAGCCCCTCAGAAGACGGTGTCCCCCTCTTCTCCCCCGTACCATGGGGTCAGCCTGACCAAGCAGGGTTTGGGACTGCAGACTGGTGGATCAGGTTCAAACTCAAAGGTGCACGACTCCAACGAACTCAGGGACCCCGTGGGGGACCCCGAACCCTCGTATGCGTAGGTCCTGAGGCAGTCGAACGGAGGCACGTAGGGATCCTCGTCGGCCTCCGCCAGCCTGTCCAGAATAAACTGCCTGAAGACGTCGTCCTCCGGCCCGATGAGGCGGGACTCCTCCCTGAGGAGGGACATCCGTATGCTGGCCCTGATGTCCTCCCTCCACAGCCTCCTCTCCCTCCTCCTCGGGTGGGGGCGCAGCGGGACCACGGGCGGGCAGAAATCCAGGTCCTCCCCTCCACGCCGGGGTTCTCCGTAATACAGCACCTTCTGCGACACCGTCTCAGGCAGCTCCAGCTCCTTCACCTCCACCTCCACCTCCAGCCCCTCCTGCTGCTTCCGCCTGTGTCTCCTCACCATCAGCATTAGAATTGACAGCACTGCAGACAACGCAGCGGGAGATCATTACAGTTAAACACCGGGGCATGAGCTTAGTGAGGAAAAAAAAAAAAAAAAGCATAGGGTGCCTGATGGAGCATGCAGTATACACAGAATCTGCAAGCACTCTGAAAACTAATACCAGCCTTTTCTGTTTCTTATTGCGATTGAAAATAATCTAAACGAGTGTAAAATTAGGTCATAAATTACCTGTTTGTTTGTTTTTTTAATTTCAGTTCATAAAGAAGAAGATTTATTTTATTTGCTCCATGTGGCACAGAATGCTAAATGCAACACAACAGTGTTTCTGGCTCCTGTTTGCCGGGTATTGTGGTCATCCAACAGAATATTAGCATAGCAGGTATTGTCATTAATCTTTCATGTGATGGGCACCGGGAGGACACAAAGCAGCCGAGGTCATAATAAAGCTCTTCACTATGCAAACCCATCAATGTCCCAGGACGGCATTGCTGCTGATGTATTGCAACCAGTACGCTCATTACCTGACATCACTGCTCTGCAAGCTCTCGGCATTTATAAGTGCATGTTAAAGGGATGCTGGTGAGTTTAATTTAAAAAAATAGGTAAATAAATTAAAAAGGGGGGGAATCAAACTAAAGGGAAAATTAGTTAATGGGAATTCCTGCTGCTTTTAACACACGTTTATATACTTGCCAAAATGATGTGAGGTGAAAACTGCTTTAGCTCAACAGATCTGCTGAAAAAGAAATCACTTTTTTACTATAATATACCAGTGAGATTGTCATTTAATATTCTCTGTATGTCCTAATATTCCTTAACTAATTACGTACAAATTTTGGAGAGTTTGATTCTTTGTTTATTTTGATAAAAAAAACAAAAAAATTATAAACTGGGGGCAAGGGGATGTTCGAATATCACATCAGAGGCCCCTTCATTCCCCCACTCTCTGCCTCCCCACTTCCTGTCTCTAAGCACTATCAATAAAGGCATGAAAAGCCCAAAACATATACTTTATAAAATGATAAGTTTCTATCTATTGCATTAGTCAAAGTTGGCATTGTTTTTTTTTTATTTTTCTTTTTACCGTCTGGATATCTACATCAGTCCACACCATTTGTGAAATCCTTTTGTGCAAAAACAATCAATTCTCCAGTTCACTTCACTCTATTTGCAGCAAAAGCACGCATTTGCAACAATCTTGTTTAGTCAGACGTCTGTCTTGTCAATCTCGCTGATCTCTGAATACACTCCGCAAAAAACACTGTCAGAACAAGACCTTTGGTAATCCTGAGATATTCTTTTTCGTCGGCTTCTTAAAATTCAGGAGATGTCTAATTTTATGGGCTTGAGTACATCAACATCATTCTGTGTCTCTCTCTTTTACACTTGAGTTCCTCCAGACCTCCAGGGTCCGCAAGATGGAAGCCTCGGCTTCTCAAAATTACAGAAAGAAATATCTTCTCCCTCTGAAAGGACATTATTATTAATTGATTTTACAAGCCCGGCATCATTCATTTACATGAACTAATCTTCCTGCTTAATTTTCTCATATTTAAAAAAAAACAGTCAGTGCATTCCTTCCTTATTATACCATCGTGTGACGTCCTGGACTAAGCTGGGAAGGTAATAGCTGGGGAAAAATCCAAGCTTGCTCACCTGTCAGTGTGACCAGGCAGACCATTAGCCCTAACAAGGTTTGCAGACTGACCCCCATAGACAGAGCGAGGGCCTCCACCCCCCCTGTGGGGCAGTGGCCTGCTGGATGACAGCTACATACGCTGATGGTCAAAGTGCTGGTGCTGGACAGAGCAGGTGAGCCACTGTCTGTCACCACCACAGGCAGGAGGTACTGGGTCCGATCCTTGCGGGTAAAAGTGCTCCTGCGGGCCACGATGCCGGCTGTGTTGTCTGAAAAGAGGAAGAGGAAACGTGAGAGTGAAAAGTGCTGACGTTTCAGAGAAACCAAAACAAGCTAAACAACTGAACTGACACAGATAACGTGATTTAAAATACAACCCGAGCCCTCAAATCAAATATTCAGTGTGTGTAAAAGTACATTTGGAAAACATGCGTCAGTGTTTGGTGCTTCAATAAGACTTCAGGAAGGCACCAAACTAACTTATTTTGAATCAAATATGCCTTATGGCATATGGAAATGTGTTTTATTAAAGTGTTCCTACTTGATTCATTATTCATTTCCTGGTTGCTGACTGAAGTGCTGTGCTTGCGTGGTTAACCACCCTGAACACTGTACCTTATTCGACACTTTCAAACATCTCTCTGTTCAATTTTAACTGCTCATTTCTCATTATACAACAGGCAAATACGCTTTCAATTTGCTTAACCTACCACCACAAGCTACTGGAGGTTTTCATTGCAAAAGAAGCTGCAAAATTCTTGCAGATGATCATATTCATTAAAGTTCAAATTCCATATATCCCTTCCTATTGGGCCTTTTCCCACAGAGTTATACAGGTTGTGGTGTAGGCGCAGCTGGACATCATTATCCAAGCTTTATGTATATTTTGCCCTACAGCTTAAAGCTCTGATAGAAAATGTTAGTAATTTGTGGGAAGATTTTTTTTAGATGTTTAGTAATACAAATCTAGTTAATACTGAGGGTCTCGATGCAACAGAGGAATCAACCAGCAAATGGCAGATTGTGCTTAAAGGGAGAATATACTACCCACTCATTAGAATCACATAGCTTCCATCCTATTCTAATGTCAAGAAATCTGTCAAAAATAGCTGTTTCGTCGCTGTCTATCTAGCAGCTCTGAGATTAAACATTGTTTCTGCTATTTGCTTAGCATCTCTAGGCAATAATTGTATATCAACAATAGATCAAAATGAGTATAGTGTTTTTCCTTTTCTTCTTTTTTTCCTTTTCTTCTTTCTTTCTTCGTTTTTCTTAGCTCTATAGAGCAACTTAGAGCCTTTCAGCTCATTTTTTTGGCTTCAAAACAATGAGCTTAACTTTAGTGTTTTGCAGAAGATTTGGGGGTGACATTTATGGCCAGATGGCAGGACCTTTAAACACATTTACTATCCAATAGGATTCTGAGGCAGGTGAAAAACAAATAAATGTCCCATTTAGATAAAAACAGACCATGTTTTATCTTACAAAACACAAGATTCACATTTCTAATTTTGATTGAATTATATACTAATTAAAACATAGTGATGAATATTATATTCTATTTGTTGCATCAAGCACTCTGCTCTGAAACATTATACACAATGATATCAGAGCTCTTTAAGGCAGGAAATCCCTGTCAACACAAAAGACGTTACAGCTCTAAAAATGAACAGCGTGAAGCAGCTTCAATCATGGAGAGGTCAAGACAGACGGGCAGGTATTTAGGGCAGACGGATCATTTGTGTTGTATTATCTCATTTCACGTGACCTTGATTATCTCTTATGGTGAAGTTGGGATTGATTTGTTTTTCAGGGACCATAGAGAAGTAGAAGTGGTGTCCCTCAGCAGGGTCATCTAGATCCACAGCGCTGAGCAGCTGAATGAGCTGAGAAACAAAAAAGACGCATTACTGAGGAAAATAGAAGCAACACAGCCGGCCACATATAGACAGCAGAAATAACGGCGGCGGTCTAAGTAATCATATATCCTTCCATCGGTGAATTCTTCTCAGAAATATGACACAATCTCTTCAAGCAGCTGACAATGAATGTCGTGCCGCACAATAGCCAGAAGATTCCTTCTGAGTCTTGCAGTGTTTGAAATGGTGCACAGAATAATAGAAATATGGCGATATAACACAATGTGACACAATATGGGAACTTTTACCGTCCACATTCGTTGTCACACTGCTGTACAGTAAATCATGAACATCAGTGCATCATAATATACATACTTCTCCCGCCTGTGTCCCCTCACAGATATATGGCTGGTAATCTCTTGCAAGCCTTGGCACATTGTCGTTTATGTCCAGCACTTTGATGAACACCACCACAGAGGAGGATAAATGGTTCTGCGCTGCGGTAGTGAAGATAGACATTTGCTGGATTCCACGGGGTGCATGTATCATACATGTCTTGTAAAATGTCTGTCAAAATAATACTTAAAACTGATATATGTTAGTTTGTCTTAGATCACAAAAAAAAGAAATGCTCATCGGTCTGTCTCCAAAAGAAGAAAACAGACTGAACAGTAAACAACAGCAAAAGCAAATCTTTCTACGTTATGTAAGGGTTTGCATCACTATATTTGTCCTCAATGCACTTCTGTGAATATTCTCGACAGATTTCTCAAGCGAGTAGGCCACAAATTGGCCACATGAACGAGATGCTCCTTACTTGTTTCCTTGGCTGCGACAGTCAAATTGTGCCAGTCTTTTGTCTCTCGGTCCAGAGCTTTAGTGATAGTTATAGTTCCATTGTTCGGGTCGATTTTGAACGCTTTAGCGATATCGCTCCTTTTGTCAATTGAATATCTGGAAGAAGAAAATTAAAAAAAAAATCACAGAGGCAAACAAAACATTGCAATGTCACAGGGTGATTAATTAGGCAAATTGCTCAATTTTTTAATCTGTTGACGGATATCCAACAAAGAGAGCACACACACAAACTAGTGTGATTCAGCAACAACAGCTCTTAGGCATGGTTTTTTGTGTTTGTTAAGCTTCAGGTTTTATATCTGACTATGGACTTTTTATATTTTTTTCAAAAGTGATAAAATATAATTAAGAACAATAAGACAGAGAGGCTTTTTGGAGAAAGCTTGTTAAATAATAGACTTGATGGTGCGGCTCCATTGACAAAAGACACAAACCTGTGTCATCTTTTCTGCAGCCTAGTCTCCAGAGGGAAATGGTGCCAGTTTACACGTCTACAAACCGTGAATATGTTGAATGTGAACGTTTCAGATATTTTTACATGGTTCAGATGACGTTTCTTTTAAGTTAAGGAGAAGGTTAAGGAGAAGGGATGGTTTGTTTCATGGACTAGAGCTGCAAAAGTTGCAGTAGTTCCACAGGGGAATGGAACCGGCGGCATTTTGTCCTGTCATGTTGCGCATTGGTTATTTTAACCACAAACATTCATCTTTGTTTAACTGTAATCATGTGTTTTTTTTTTATGCATCAACCTTGTAACGACACATATTCAATGTATCTGCAGAAATGTAAAGTGAGTGGGTCTGTGATTTTATTTTTACAATTAAGCATAATTGCAATAGCAGCAAAAGGTGCTAAAGGTAACCAGGAATTAAAACACAGCTACTAATGAATCAATTCCGTAAGCCATTTTACTGATAACAACTTGGGGGGGAAAAAAGCCAATTAACACAGAGCAAACTTAGTCATATTTACTAGTACTGTGGAAAGCCCTAAAATGTCAGCCTGAATGTATTAATCTATCAGACACTGTCACCAAAGGGACGGTAACAGACGCTAGGCTGCGGATAATATGCAGCACCTGCCACTCTTAAGCTCTGCTGAGATGGACTACAGGCACCAGTAGCGCTGCCTTCTCCTCTGCAACGTGCCTCAATTGCAAATGACATCAAATCTCAATTCCATATGCCACCTCGTATGGTGCTTTATTACATTCCCATGTCCTAGTCACGTCGCTTTGTGATAATACCATGGCAATAGATAGAAAAGCCTGTGAGGTATAAAAAAAAATCATCATGATTTATTCAGCAGGGCTCATTTCCTACTAAAGTAATGTGAGATAAATATGACCATGTACAGGGTATCCAGAGATCAAGGGTAAAAATGGAGGCAGCAAGGCAGTAACACTATTTGAAATGGAATGATTTTTCACCCTGTGGAGGAATCTGTCTAGGGATGTTCCGCCAGCAGCCCAGCAGCCCGGCTATCCACCTCATCATTATCAAACTGGCAGCTGCCATTCTTCCCGGTGACTGTTTAGAAGCTTTTCACTTTACCTGATGGGATCGTTGACTGCGTCCGTGTCTCTGGCGCTGACGCTGCCAACCACAGTTCCCAGAGCTGCGTTTTCCGGGACTTTCCATTCGTAGACGGGGGCGAGGAAGACTGGCGGCTCGTCCACGTCCTGGACGAACACCTTAAGCGTCGTCCTGTCCCCGAACTCCTCGGCGGGGAGAAAACGAGTGTCTATATGGTCATTGACTGCCTCTGCAGCCATCACAAAACGCCTCTTAGTCTCATAGTCCAAAGGCTGCGAAAGGGAAGAAATGGAACGTATCATTCATTTTAATACCACGGGCCGTTATAAGAGGAAAACAACTTGTCCAGCGTCATTAAGCAACCATTAAGAGTAACAGATTTTCAAATATGCTTTGGCAACTTTGGGCTTAACCCTCCTGTTGTGTTTGTTTCACGTAAATTAATTCTGAGTCCCCGGACCAAAATGACTGCTCCCATTATCGCAAATAATACAAATATTATCACCTAATGTTGTATTAGATCTTTTTGGTCAACTTAAGTTCTTGTGAACTTTACAAGTTTTGATGTTCTATTTGTTATTTATGGTTTGTAGGCCTCATTGACCTGAGTTCATACAACTTGCGAAGTAAAAAAAAAAAAAAAAAGTAAAAAAAAAAAAGAATAATGCATGGACTGTGTTGGGGCAACATTCCCCTGGGGTTTGCCATGGAAGCTAAGAATGGGGAGTGAGCTGTGTGTGTGTGTGTGTGTGTGCGCGAGCGTGTGTGTGTGTGTTTAAACACACATGCCTGTGGGGTTCTGGGAGAGGAAGTGTGTCCATGTGATGACTTGGCATGTGCCTGAACTCAGTTTTATAAACTAAATGTAGTCTCACTCTGTTACCATAGGTGTATAAACGCTAATTAAATAAAACACCCAAATGATCAACATGTCACCTCAGATGCCCTTTGTGGACAAAGTCACGGAACCTCATGACAGATCAGATTGATTTAACTTTATTTTGAAGAAAGAAAACTGAATTGGTCCAATTTTACTGGAACATACCAGGAGGGTCAAGATTACTGATTATTTTGTTGAGTGTTGGGCACGACTGGATATTAAAATTGGTTCATGTCAACAAGGTTCCAGCTGTGAAGATGCACTTAAATAATGCTGTGTTTTAGATTAACATTACAATGATAATAATAACAAAGCAGCATGCAAATGATTAGCCTACTGAGTTCTCAAAATTAGTCAATAAAGTCTGATTTTTACAGAATTTCATTATCAGTCTAGAAGAGGCAAACTGTACTAAGAAGTACTACGACAAATGAGAATAACTGAAAGTTAACACTAAACTAGACTGTATATGTGTGTATCTGTAGCCATGCTGGCAGCCTGGATAAAGGGACAGTAACATTGGTCTGTTAGTTCAGGTCAATATTTTAATTTGCCCAATACTTTGCTTCTTAGACAATAAGGTCTTAGGTGTACATTGTGTTTAGTGCTAATCCACCAAATGTTAGCATTTAATATTAATGTTTAACTTCTGCATGATGATGACATTGACCGCAGTGCATATTAATGTACATTTACATGGAAATATGTAAAATTGCAGCCATAGGCAAGTTTCCTTCTGTAGTTCCTTGGTAGGTTGATGGTACCACAAACACATCTAACCATTAACAACACCACATAATGAAAGAGGTATACATTGTGAGAAGAAAGGGTTCCAGACAGTATTAAAATGAAAAATAAGAAATTGAGAAGTTGTGCCCCCGAACAAAACAGGAGTAAAAGAGTCATAGGTAAAGTGTGAGTGCTCAGGTACTGAATTATTTAAAGCACTGAAGTGCTGGTGTATTGTACATCATAATAAGGTGCTGATGTATATTGTACATTGACCAGTTACCTACAAGGTTATCAGTTGCAATTACTTTTTAAATGCTTTTATCCTGAGATAACAAAGCTTGTTTCCTCATTATGACAAGTTAATTTATCAACTGCAGCCAAGTTTTATATTTTTTTCACTTACCTATTGAGATTATGGCTTTAAAATAGTATGCAAGTTTTGTTATCTCGAGATAACAGCATAAAATAATAATTGCAACCATGGCCACTAAGGGCTACTGTAGAATTACAACCCTATCCCCTAGAAATTTCAATAATACAGTATACTACTATTTTGCCACAAAAATATGTATTGTTCAAAAACTATACCAAGTTGTGCTTTCTTCCAACATAGTTTCTTATTGGCTAGGAGAAAATATCGAGGAAATATTAAATTTCCACCAAAATATGTGATCTTGTTGCACAATTTCTGCTGATACTACTACTAATAATAATGTTTGGACAGAAAATGTAGTGGTCGATTAGAGGAAACTAAGGTTACATTTGCCAACATTGCATAATTGGGATGGAGATTTTGCAGTATATGAATGTAATTTCGAGGAAACAGGGTTGGGAAACTAACACTGTGTTAACATTAATCTCTTAAGACTCTTATTGTATGGTTTTGTCATCTTTATGCTTCTATATTTTATGCTCTTATTATTCATTATTTCATATTCTTCTGTTCCACCTTACAAACCAATTTGAAGTAAATTTTCTATGGACAGAAATGAATGAAGACAACTAAAGTTGTTCTTTGTGCACAGCACAATAAAGCTTTGAATCTTTTAATCTAATGTAATGTATAATGCACTGTAGAAATCACCTTGGCCAGGAGAATCACTCCTTCCTGTGTAACTGGATCTGTTTGGATGGTAAAAGTGGAGCTTTCCTCCAAGTCCTCCAGACTGTAGGTCGTTTTGGCGTTGATTCCAATGTCGCCATCTTCTGCCATAATCCTGCCTACTGTGGTGCCCAGGGCTGCATTTTCAGGGACTGCAAAGGTGTACAAATCTGAAAAAACAAAACAAAAAAACAACATGAATATTTCATGCCTGTTCATGTCCACACCATTAGCCTGAGAGGTTAAATAGGAGGAATAGGATATCAAAAGGAATACAAATTTGGGGACGATGGCAAATTTGTAGCTTTTTGGAGCGAGTAACGATAACTCATGTTCCCAGAAAAACAACAAATAAAAATGTTTTCCTCACTAAAACATTGGCCACAGAACGTGTCAGTACATTGTTAATAGCTGGTCGAGGGAGTGTGCTAGTGTGTAAAGTGATAAGAAGGGGGAACATTGTGGTGGAGGGTCAATTTGTGTGAGTCACAGATAAGTTGTGGCAACTCCACATAATCCTGGGCTAACTCTAATAAGAAGATGAGAAAACATGATTGTGTGTTTGAGCGAGTCTATTTGGATGGCTGCCACAACTAGGAGGAAGTCAACAGGAAAGCCAGCCACTCTTGAAAAAAAAAAAAAAATCTTACCGATAATAATTTGCAATACTGTGACAAAACAGAGGGCACAGTTCAAAGTGAAGTGTGGCCATACAATATTTATAAGGCCTTTTCACTGAACATAGAATGTGTGGGATACAGTACTGTAGCACAAGCAATGAATGTGAATGTGACATTAATAGTTAAAAGTGTCATCCTTGCTGTCTCATTTCTACAGAATTGATTTCTTCCTAGGGCATTCATTTAGTGAGGTTTATCGCAGAGAAGGCTAGGTTTGTTTCCAAAGGTCATGACAAATGTCCTCTCATGTGTGAATGATTAAATTCATCCAGTGGGTGACGCGTATACACATGCGCACGTGCACAAGCAGGCGAACCAAGCATCCCCATCTCCTTCTCCGTCTCTTACCCCCCCTCCTTTCTCTCCCCTGTTCTCTCATTCTTCGACTGTCTCCTTTTAATTTTGGCTGCTGGCTGAATCACGAGACGCGCACAGCCGAGTGCGGCGCTGGCAGCGCAAACCACCCACCCGAACCGGAGAAGTGTGATCAAATAAATACCTCTTAGGTGTAATATTAAACATGTCCTCGCAGCCTGTAATGCTTTGTACTTTTTCATTGATTTCATTGAGCGCATATGGCCTGGTGTTTGCATCATTGTGAGCCATGCAAGTGACTCACGGTGCTGAAATATGGGTCCGTTGTCGTTGACATCAGCCAGGCTGACGGTGACTGTGGTGGAGGAGGAGTAACCCCCGCTGAGGCCCAGCATATCCTTCACCTGCACCACCACCAGGTACTGCTCCTTGGCTTCACGGTCCATATTTGGCCAAGATGTTACAATAAGACCTGTGTGTGAAGGACACAAGCAGAGGAGAGCTGGATTCATTAAAGCAGCATCTGTGGATGGTTTTCAGTGCTTTTTCAAACCAAATGTTAACAGTGATGCCCTATGTGGCATCCTGAGTGTGTTCCTTCCTCCTCCTCTCCTGGGTGTGGTCTATTTTTTTCTCCTCCTCCTCTTGGGGTGTGGTTTTCTGTTTGCAGGTGTTTTCTATTAATTACTCTGGGTATTTATACCACTGCAGGCTGGTACACGCCCACATTTGTCACTCATGCACACCCTACACCACTGATACCAGTGTTTCTACACACTCCATAACATTAAATACCTTATGAATGTTTAATTTGATTCAATAAATATATTTTAAACAAATGCCCATGGTGTGAACTCCCTTTTTTGCCATGACTCTCAGAGCGAGGTCATGACATAACAAACAAACTTTGCCTCGATTAGTCTACAAGAGAGCCGTGCAGTATAACTGCGCATCAATAAACTTAAGGACTGCAGATTTAATCAATACACAAAGAAATATCAAGAGTGCTATTCAGACGACTTAATGCTTCCCCTGTCAGGAGAGAGGAGGCAACAGGAAGCAGATGAACAATTTGAATCAAGTGAATGGACAACACTTGCAAATTAATGTTCCATGTTAATGTGCAAATGTTTGTGTATTCTTGAGTTTATTCCAATTATTTTTAAAGGTGGAAACTAGTCGGGCATTGCATAGTTGATGATGTCATCCTCATGCGCAGACCCAACAACCGTTGGAAGCAGGAACTAGCAGGCAGCTGGGAGTAAAAGGTGGCGTAGTGGGTAGAATGGCCACCCCATCCTAAAATCCTTATCTCAGTTGGTCCTGGTTTGAATCCCGCTTTGCGGCCCTTTCCTGCATGTCGTCCTCCCTCTCTCTACCTGTTTCTTTTTCATGTGTTATCAAAAAAAAGCCAAAAAAAAAGAAAATGGCGAGATCCTCTATGTCCTGCTTGAGTGGACCCACATGGAAAGAACCCATATAAAATTGTAAGTTTCGAAGTATATAATTGGGAACACAAAAGTATTTAGTCAGTATTTAGTCTCATCAAAAAGATGAGAGGGGAGTGTGATTTTCCTATGTATAGCTATGATAGGATATATAACTATGGTATATATCTGTACTTTGTTATATACCTTTTGTTGGCCTTGTTTCTTGTTTTCACAAGTTAATCACACAGTGTTACTGGTATTTTGGCCCATTCTGCCATGCAGAACTCCTCTAGAGAATTGATGTTTTGGGGCTACAATATGGACTTTGAACTACCCTTCCCCATAGACTTTCCATGGGGTTGAGATCAAGACACTGACAAGGGCACTCCAGGACCTTCAAAATGGTTCTTACGAAGCCACTCCTTCGTTGGATGGGTGGCGTGTTTGGGATCATTGTCATCCTGAAAGATCCAGCCAGTTTCTTCTTCAATGCCCTTACTGATGGAAGGAGGTTTTCACTCAAAATCTCACAATGCATGGTCCCATTCATT
The DNA here is from genome assembly GCA_030544235.1 of Lepturacanthus savala. Taxonomy (NCBI): domain Eukaryota; kingdom Metazoa; phylum Chordata; class Actinopteri; order Scombriformes; family Trichiuridae; genus Lepturacanthus; species Lepturacanthus savala. The sequence continues at coordinate 12,694,064 of CM060476.1, read as the reverse complement.
CTTTCCTTCACACTGATCAGTCGTCCTGGTCCCTTTACAGAAAAACAGCTCCAAAGCATGATGTTTCTAACCAAATGCTTGACAAAGGAAAAAAGCTATTCTAAATGACAAATTTGTGTCTGTCTCTTCTGACCCCTACAGAGTTGATCCTTTTGTTATTACTTTGCCTCCTAACTCCTGCTGAGTTCATGTGTTTGAGCTCACCTAGATGTGGAAGTCAGGGGCTGTTGATTAGATGGAATGTGGTAACTACATTAAGTTTGGAGACAGGATGTCTTTTTCTTGTTTAGACCAAATATGACTGTAGGTTACCTGAATTTCAATTGCCCATCCTCCCTTAGGTGTGAAGTCAGGACAGGAGAACCATCTCTCTCCCTCTGCCTGAAAGGAAATCTTTTTCCTTTCCTAGTTTTTATTCAAATTTCTTTGTTTTACTTGTGATTAGTTTGATCTCATGATATATACGTTACATACCCACCACCATCCAACGTTGACTTTCTGTAACTAATTATTCTGTTAACAGTAAGATCCACTGTGCTCTATAGACCACTGAGAATAAATTTACCACCAAACAGAAAGTCTAGAATACAGACTTTCTTCAATATGCTTCACAGTAGGTTTAGTGTTCATTGGATGCAACTCAGCATTCTCTGAGTGATCATTTTGACAACACAGGGTGAGCTCTTGCATGGAGCCCCAGATTGACAGAGATTATCAGTGGTCTTTTATGTCGTCCATTTTCTAATAATTGCTCCCACAGTTGATTTCTTTACACCAAGCTGCTTACCTATTGCATATTCAGTCTTCCCAGTCTGGTGCAGGCCTACAATTCTGTTTCTAGTGTCCTTTGACAGCTCTTTGGTCTGGGCCATAGTGGAGTTTGGAGTATGACTGAGGTTGTGGACAGGTGTCCTTTATGCTGATAACAAGTTCAAACAGGTTCCATTAATACAGGTAATGAGTGGTGGACATAGGAGCCTCTTAATGAAGAAGTTACAGGTCTGTGAGAGCCAGAAATCCTGCTTGTAGGTGACCAGATACTTATATTACAGAGGAATTGAAAATCACAAGACAGGGAGAACTTGCACAACTGATCACTGACTAAAGACCTTTTTGCCCCACTGAACATATATGTAAATTTAATAATAATAATAAAATAATGTCACATATATATTCAAACATATATCAAAACCTACAGTATATTAAATCTATATGTTTATATAGATTCTTTCCATGTAATACCCCTTTATGTATTAAAGATCTATGACAATACATTTAATTGATAATTTCATTTGAAAAAAGTAATATTAATAATAATAAGGTAAACTAACATGTGAGCACTTTTTATGTGGGACAGTTTTTAGAAGACATTACCCACACAAAAGTAGACAGTACATTTTCTTGGATACTATTGTCCTTGACTACAGAATCCATGAGCAGGAGAACATGTCACCCCGTGCAAAGTTGTAGCCCAGTGATATGTTGTCGATGATAGTTTTTTTATGGAATTTCTTGGCATTAAGAAAAATGTAGCATTTTGTGCATATGTATGTATGTATGTATGTATTATTGGCCTTCCCTCAGGTTAACAGAAGCAATGAGCAAAATCACAAAATATAGTTGTCTTGAGTCAACTCATGCCAACTTCTTTATGGGTGCAGCCTAAAAGTCAGAATTGTCCCATCAGATATTGCAATAATTTGCATTTAAACATTTTTCCGGCGTCAATAATGCCCTCCCCAACATTTCAAGGTTTAGGTCAACAATGTGCGTGGGAAGTGCTGGAACTGACCTCTGTATCAGACACAAATTATAGTTTACATTAAAATGCATTGGCTTCAGTTTTACCAGTTTTCTGTCAAAGAGTAGGCTATAAATACTGACATTTCTACCCACTGGTCTGAAAAAGTAGCTTCATTTGTCAATAGTTGTTGTGAGAGATAAAGTTGCCAGGGGGATTTAAACAATCTCTGAAGTTATAAATGGTGTCTGAGTTGTGAAAAGTGACTGGGACTAAAAGGAAAATGCCCTGAACAAGAAAATTTCCTGTCTCAACAACCTAAAATTGTAAAGCTTTCACCTTTCTGTCTTGTTTTCAGACCACCTGTAAAACAGATTAATGATATATCTGCAGTCAAATCTCTGTAGTATTTCTTTATGATGGCAACAAATGCACCTCCTAAGAGCTGAAAAGCTGACTTGTACCCGTTTTTGGCTCCACGGAGAAGTAGGGCTCCCCCTGCAGGATGGAGTAGATGAGCTTGGCGTTGTTGCCGAACATGGGATCATCAGCATCTGTGGCTGTCACCTGGGCCACTGTGGTCCCTGTGGGGGGGGGGAGCATATCCACAGTCAGAGTTAGCTCAGGCAGCAGTTCCAGTCGACGGGGAAATAAAGTGATTATGCCATAGTCCCGCAGGGTCTGTCTGTCTGGCTCAGGGGGGTAGCGGTGGAAATGGAAAAGGAAGGGGGGAGAGTTTGAGGTAGAGTCAGAGGAGGGATGTTGACAAAGGGCCAAGGGTTGGGGAGGAGGGGGCGGGAATCAACGTTGGCCTTTCACAACTCAGTAAGGCTGTGCAGGTGTGCGTGACAACCTCTCCAACCCTATAGCGACATCCCTCTCACTATCCACCTGCCCCTCGTTTTTTCTCCTTCGCACTATGATTCAGTTTCACCTCTCTATCTTTCACACTTACTACCCTTTTTTTCTCCACTGACCATATCCTTCTCCTCACCTTGCTTTCTATCTGTCTTCCCCTCAGTCTTTTGTTATTTGTGTTCTTCTTTCTGCAATTTTCTTGTTTTTTTTTTTTGTTTTTTTTTACAGGAAGCACCTTTCTGTTCTTTCTGTTTCGCAGGCAAGGATTTACCACAGCACATTTTTTTTACACTCTTTGCACTCCAACCCTCCCCTCTCACTTTCTCTTTCAGAGTCAAATGCATTATGATACATAATGAGAGCAATATTATACAGCAAAAGCAGATTACATATAAATTGAAATGGTAATGTTTGTGGTATGAAAAGGGCATTGGTCGTAATAACATTACCTATTTAAGAAATGTATCCATAAAGGCATCAAGGCTATGATACAGAATCCAATACTTTTAACTTCCTGAATGGCGACAGATGATAGACATCCATATAACCTTTTGTTCACTTATTATATTCAATATTAAAGTTAGGAAATTTTTCTTGAAAAGTATAGCCTTGAAAATATTAAATAACATTTGATTGAGCACAATAACTATCATGATGTATACAGCTAGCTAATTTTAGTTGTCCTGAGGTTGTACCTAGGTACAGCAATGTAATAAAAGCTAATATTATCATGCTACAATGGCAATGTGAAGAACAATGAGTGCTGATGCTATGCAGGTAATAATTACCATGTTGATGATCTTAGTTTAACATGCTAACCTGCAAACATTTGCTAATTACCACTATGTATAATTATGCAAATCATACATATTTTGCCTTGCTGACTGTACTGAGAACTCAAATTTAGGATTCATCCATTGAGGACTATTATTTCCTGTATAACATTTGCTGGCAATTTATCCAATAGTTATTGTATCTGTCTTGACAAAAGTGTTGAAAACATTATCTATCATCAAAATGAGTGTGAAACGTTTTCTTTGCCATCCCCACACCTCACTGTAAATTGTCTTAATAATGACTAATTCTTTGGTGCAAATTAGTTCCAATAAAACCTCTCACAGTGATGTCTGTGGTAGATTTTGGTAAAAAGGTTGCTGTTGAACTCTAGTTTTTTTCATGTCCTGAGGATCACAAATTAAATTAGATTTGATTATAGTAGGACAGAGGCAGAAATCCAAAAGAAACCAAACTACCTTGAATAAATACGACTAGAGGAAATTGAAAAAGTATGTGATTGAACTGGGTGGTAAAATTTCATTTTGTATGCCCGTACTCTCAATTCTTATTCCTAATTGTGCACTCTCCCCATATCTTTGTCAAACATACCAGTTGGACACATCTCTGGGATGATGGACACATATGGTTCATTCTGGAACTGGGGGACATTGTCATTGATGTCCTGCACCTTGATGATGAACTCTGATTGGGGTTCTTCAGGTTCATTGGACCTCCTGTTGATAGCCTGTGCTTGAAGGACATAGAAAGCTTTTTCCTCACGGTCAAGCTTCTTCAATGACCGTATCTCACCAGAATATTCATCTATCTCAAACACATCTCCGGCACCTTCTCCTGATAGTATGTACTTGATGGCATATTGGCCTCGGTCAGAATCAGATTTGAGCTGCAAACAGAGGGGGGGGGGAATGGATGAAAGGTAGATATTTTAAAGATTTTTTTTTTCACGGGTATATAAACAACATGCATTTTCAAAGGAAAATGCTGTATCAAGGACATGGAGGACATTCAATCTGAAGTGGTACCTGGCCAATAACGCGAGGAGTGGGATCTTCCTCGGGGACAAACAGCTGTTTCCAGATCCAGCCTCTCTTCAGGCGACGGTGCAGAAGAGTGGACTCCTGGGCCAATTGTTGGACTTCCAGACCCTGAGTACCTCTCATATCACTCAGCACCCCGCCAGGAATCATAGAAAAGACTGTGACCACAGCCAAAACACTCGGCGTACTCATTTTTACTGTCCATCCTTGCATTTCCTCTGCACTTCCCATGGTTAGTAGACAGAGGACAGAGGTGTCACTAGTCCAGTGCTACCAATTCTTCATTCAACTGTACAGTAATTCATTATCCCGGCAGTACTGTATCCCATCTTGTTATTTGGTGGTTTGTATGCAAGCTCATATCTGAAATAAAAGTGAAGAATAAAATTAATGACAGCAGTGAGACATTTGCAGCAGCAAACTGCAAAATGAGGAAATATAACAATTATCTTTTTAATTACATAAAACTATGAATAAATGTGTGCTTAGCAGTCTCTTGTTTTTAATTACAAAGGTACATTTATACACTTTAAACAAGGTGATATATCTTGAATGAATTTCAAGTGGTTGAAAGAAAAAAAAAAGTTTATATGTGTGTGTGTGTGTGTGTGTGTGTGTGTGTGTGTGTGTGTGTGTGTGTGTGTGTGTGTGTGTGTGTGATAGAGACTGTTTAAAAATACTAAAGGCAATGGATGAAGGTTAGATCAAAATAATAGTTCCTCCTTTGAATGTTATCAGCGAATTAAACCATCATTGGAAACATAGATATAAGATGGTATGGCCCTAATACTCGACCTCCTCATTAGCTCAGTAGGTTGTTATCATCTATTATTAGATGGCTGTGTCGGTTTGTTTAAATACAGAAATAGCTGGATGAAAGCTATAAAATCCTTAATAAATCAATATTTTGGGTCAAGCGTTTGATTGCAAAGTAGGCATGTGATTAGTGGGATAATGTAGAGATGTAGATTTTTGTGACAGTCAGGGTATTTTCTTTCTTTTGTGAAATGAAAAGAACCCTGTTAATAACCAACTTGCTCTACATTATCCTTTACTTGGTAAACTGGATCACCATTAGGAAACCCAATTAATGTTTGGTAATTTTCAATATTTTAGGAAATAGTTTGAGTATAAAAAGTGTTTCTATAAAATTTTCCAGTAAGAAATGTGCATTTTATTTCCATGATCTCCATTCAGTGAATGTACTGTACTGTAGATTAAGATAATTTCAGGTTTACCCAGGTCGCTCCTGTGAGTTTGATGAGTCTCGGCTGTCCCTGCAGTGATCCAACATAACAATAGATGATAACAGGCTACTGAGCCAACTAGGTAGAGTAGGGCCATATTACCTCATATCTCCTGATAACATCCGTTTAATGGACTGATAACATTTGAGACAGGTGATAAATTGCAATTGTTAGCTAAAAGTAATGGATAAATAGTATAAATAGATAACAACATTAATGAATAGGCTTTAGCAGTTGATATGGTTTGCTAAAAATATTGGATAAATAGTTAACATGCTGGTCCTTAATTAGAATATCACGAAAAGTTGATTTATTTCAGTAATTCCATTAAAAATGCAAAGGCCTTTAAATGGTCTCTTAGTCTCGTTCTGTAAGCTACACAATAATGTGGAAGACTGTTGACCTGACAGTAGTCCAAAAGAGGATCATTGACACCTTACACAAGGAGGGACACAAAAGGTCATTGCCAAAGAGGCCGTCTTTTCACAGAGCTCTGTGTCCAAGCACATTAATAGAGATACAAAGGGAAGGAAAAGATGTAGTAGAAAAGAACTGTAAAAGCAATAGGGATAACCACACCCTGGAGAGGACTGTGAAACAAAAGAAAACAAAAACCATTCAAAAATGTGGGGGAAGATTCACAAAGAGTGGACTGCAGCTGGAGTCAGTGCTTTAAGAACCACCACACACAGACACGGGTTCCTTTCAACCAAAGGCAGGGGTTTCAGCTGTCGATTCCTTGTGTCAAGCCACTCTTGAACACGAGACAGCACCAGAAGCATCTTGACTGGGCTAAAGACAAAAAGGACTGGACTGCTGCTGAGTAGTTCAAAGCTATCTTCTGTGATGAAAGTCAATTTTGCATCTTTGAAAATCAAGCTCACAGAGTATGGAGAAAGAGAGGAGAGGCACAGAATCCATGTTGCTTGTGGTTGAGTGTAATGTTTCTACAGTCACTGATGGTTCGGGGGTCCCATGTCATCTGCTGATGTTGTTCCACTGTGTTTTCTTAAATCCAAGGTCAACACAGCCATCTACCAGGAAGTTTTAAAGCATTTCATGCTTCCTGCTGCTGACCAAATTTAGGGAGATGCAGATTTCGTTTTCCAACAGGACTTGGCACCTGCACACAGTGCCAAAGATACCAGTACCTGGTTTAAGGAACATGGTATCCCTGTTCTTAATTGGCCAGTAACCCCACAGAAAACCTAAGGGGTAATGTGAAGAGGAAGATGTGATACACCAGATACTCCATGCCATGTCACATTGCTGCAGTAATTCAGGCAAACTGAGCCATAACTAAATATTGAGTGCTCAACATGCTCATACTTTTCATGGTTATACTTTTCAGTTTGTCAACATTTCTAGAAATCTTTTTTTGGATCAGTCTTAAGTAATATTCAAATTTTCTGAGATACTGAATTTAGGATTTTTACTAGTTGTCAGTTAGAATCATTACAAAAAATATTTTTAAAAAATGAAATATATCAATCTGTAAGTATTGAATGAATATAATATACAAGTTTCACTTTTTGAATGGAATTAGTGAAATAAATCTACTTTTTCATAATATCCTGATAACATGACCAGCACCTGTAGATAATAGCTACATCTATATAAATGATAGTCTGTAGTGTCCATTTTAAAATCAATTCACTGAGCACATTCAGAACATGATGGTCGGTGCCAACAAAGAGGTACTTGAATCAGCTGTAGGAGCACATCTGTTAAAAGAAACGTTTTATACAAACTCAATGATGATATGATTCCTTATCTGAAGTTATGTCAAATCTGTTGTACTCAGATGTCAAACAAATTTGAGCAAGAAACCCAGAAAAGAATTATATTTTCCAAGAAAAAGCCAAACCCTTTGTCTGAGCTCTTCTTTTTTTTTCTTCCTTTTTTGTAGTTTGACATCCTGCAGTCCTACATGGGCAGCTGAAAACAGCCCTCTGTTTTGAAATTCAAACAAGGCCCTGTATTGTGTTTCATTGGAGGGAGCAGGGCCTGAACATCATTCCTTAAGCATGACACTGCACTCTGCAGCTGACTAATGAAGACTTTTAATTAGATCAATGTCTCCCCAGACATGGAAAACAAGACACACATGCCTCTGACAAACTTTGAGTAGAATCGATTCGCCGATTACAATGTGCAACAAGATCCGGGTCAAAAGTGTAAGGACATCGAAAGTCAGATGAGACAGGGACTTAGTTAGTACAAGATATTGTATATGTGTGACCCTGACAACCTTGCTTACGTTAGCAGATATCAGTGTCCTTTGTGAGTAAACTGTGACTTCTTTGTCCTACTTCAACAATACCCATCCACTGTTAAACAGACCAAAATCTCATATCTTAGCTTTGCCATTATGTTGAAGGCTAATGTCTTCATTTCAGTGAATAATTCAACTATTTCTCTAAATACACAAAGAACTATGGCTGACCTTCAGCTTTCTCATCACTTCAGACTTTCGTCTCAAAAAGGTTTCTTTGTATTTCAGCAAAAAACATAGATTACCTCTCAGTGGGATCAGTTATTAAGAGCTAAAAGTCACAACAGCCTTTAATTCTGAGCATTTTTAATAGAACATATTGGCACTCAGCACGTACATCCCCACAATGTGGTCGCTTTAATCCAAAGTGATGCACAGGTGGATGCATTTTTAGCATGGGTGGTCCCGGTGTAAAGTTGAAATATAGCGTTCACAGTGGGAAGTTGTTTCAGCAGTTAGAGTAGTTGCAGTATTAATGTGTTAACAGCCCATAATGGCCATGTTTAATCTTGTAAAAGTAAATTAGCTGTCAAGACCCATTTGTAATAAACTGGTAAAATCAATTACTGATGCAGACTTTCATTTCTGAAATTCAATTTCGATACAGAATGTGGATGAGAATACGTGTTTGTGCTTATGTACATCTTAACAGGCTGTATTCATATCTCTGAGCATTGTGGAGTGACATTCCAATTAGTGGCCAGTGAATCGTGAGCTGTTATGGTCTTTCATAGGGCTGCCAAGCACGCGCCCAAACTGAATGCCTTGGGCCAAAACTAGACAACAGCCCTCAATTATGTTACTCTGAGCAACTGCTTGGCTGCCAACATGCCAAGGAGTCTGCTTAAAAAATATTCATGGGGGTGTCAGCCTTTAACTGGCATGGCTGGAATAGTGCACAGGTCAACAGATGTTTAGGAACAAATTTAACAAGATGGACCTTTCAAGAAATGAGGGGAAAACAAGGTGTATGAAAGAATTCACAGCTCTGATTCTGTAAATAGCAAAGGTGTTAGCGAGCTAGTAGAAACAAATCAGTCAAATCAAATATGGTGATTGATTGCTACATTTGTCTTTCATAGAATAAGTTGTCAATTACAACTAAAAAAACAAGAGAAAATGAAAGTAGGCTTATAAAGCCTAGAAAAAAATATTCAACTCTATGGTCAATTTTCTTCTTTTAAAAGAAATTCTCATTTTTAAGTGACATGCAGTACATGCGGAGCAACCTGGGGTTGACAGCCATTCATTAGCACTAACAGTCCTTCCTCCCATTTCCAGCAGCTCTCCTGTACCCTGTATATATAGTGCGTGACTGTACCACATCACATGATGACAATGAACTGCAGTCTCACAATGTTAAGCACTAGATGCACTGAGACCATCACATTATTTTTCTATATGGTGGTGTGTTCTAGCTAATAAAATGCCTCTCTGTTATAGAAATGGTTATGGGATGCTAATAAAATGTGTGTAATGTGCCAATGGAAATTTACTTCAATAAGCCTTGGTTTACAGTTGAATTTCTGAAGCTGTTCATGAAAAAGAATGAACTGTACAGAAACAAAAAAACATCAAATCATACTCCTCCTTACAATTTAGTCTGTTGAGATGGCTCAAGTGTCAACTACAAGACTCCAATGCAATATTTTTAATGACAATATGACTTGGAAAGAACTGACTGTATTAGCAGAAAAAAATAATCTACTGGTATAATGAAGAATGTTATTTATCTTGACACCATAAACTATCTACTTATTTATTAGTGTGGTCAAATGTATCCCCATCTTTCATATTGTGATATAGTTAGTCTTTAATTAGTATTGCAAATAAACAGTCACACATCTCATCTACTCCTCCATTTCTCTATAAACTCCAGAGTTTTCATTGTCATTTTTGTGTGTGTTGTGTGCATGTTTTTGTTTTTTTATATGTGCATAAATAACACTAAACTAAATAGTAAAATGCAACAATAAAGAAAAGGCAACCAATGGTACATCTCACTAAACTACAGTTATTTGCAATCCTAAAGAGAAATCCATCTGTTAGGCCTTACTTCCTTAAGATCACAATTGCAAGACAAAATGTCCTTAATTGGTCATTTGGGAGCCCATCATGGGACTAGTTGTTTAGCTTTCTAAAACCATAACACCGACATGTACTGTAGTTTATGTTGTCTAAATCAGGACCCCGATGAGTCCACAGACCGAGCTAAAGCAACAGGGGATCGCCAAGCCATCATGTACTTGTTAGGAAGTCATTTGCTTGTTTTTACTACGTGCACAAATGGAAATCATTGCGGGTAACAAAGTGCTGTTTAATTTATCGCTGTTGACACCACATCCTATTGTGGCGATTGTAGTCAGACGTCACTTCCCTGCTGAACATCCATGCCACCATTTTGAATGAAAACAATGCCGTAAAGTGACTTGCAGGCAACAGAAGAATGAGAGGGATTATACCCAACATATCTCGGCTCTTGCATTTCTTTTCTTTTCAAGCTGCTGCTCACACACTTCATATTTCTATTAAAATCTTTAGTTATTTATTATTCAATAAATAAGCTATTAGTTAAACATTAGTCCTTGTGTGGTCTCCCTCCTTAATGATATATTCATAACAGTACACTCTAGTAAGCAATTGCTATTTGTGATTCACATGCACTAAAATGCAGTAAATGAAGTCTTTGTAACTCAAATTTTCCTTGAGGGGGAAGGAGTGGGGTGGTGAGCTCAGCCCTCCTGCTCAAAAAATGCCCTGACTGGGACTATATTTTGCATTATATTTCCCAGCCTGAATGATTTCCCCAGTCTGGGCCAAGGGGTTTATTTATGTAAAGATGCTGCTGGTTAGCAAAACTTCTTTTTTTTTTTTTAATTGGCACATTTCATTGTTTTGCCAAGGTTTTCTCCTCATACACTGAGGATTTTCTGCATTTGCAGTTGACGTATTTGTACCTCACTGTGAACTGTCCTTGAATGAGTTAAGGAAAATAATAGTCTAACAAATTGTTTTACAGAAATCAAGCCTGAAATTCCTGACCTAAAGTAAGGTCACAGAAACAGTAACATAATACATTTTAGAAATTACATGATTTCATTTGGCTGCATTTTGAATAACCTCTAAATAGAAAAATTCTCAATGTGAAAAGCATTAGAAGCTCATTGTGGTTACACACTTGAGACCAAAATCAGAAAAATAAAAGTGACACAAACAATTTCAACCCTCTCGTTGTGTTCGGGTTGAATTGGACTGAAGTTTTGAGTGTGTAAAAAATGTAGTTCATTTTATTTGATTGTCATGAAGTTCCTGACTTTTTCTGCCTGAACTGCAAAATGCACACCTGTTGTGTCAGTAGAAATGAATAGGTGAGACTACAATCAGCTTATAAAATTGAGTTCAGGCACATGCCCATTCATCCTCTCCCAGACTCCACATGCATGTGTTTGAGCACACACAAATACATACACACACACACACAGGCACATACATACATCTCACTCCCCTTCTTAGCTTCCATGGCAACCCCCTCAGGAACCTTTTCTCACTACAATCCATAGATTATGCTTTTTGTTTTTTTTTTTTGCTCAAAAAAGTTGTATGAGCTCAGGTCAATGGGGCCTACAATCCATAAATAAAAGATCAGGACTTAAGCTGATAAAAAGGTGTAGTACAGCAATATGTGATAATATGAGCGATATGAATTATAATTGATTTATCGTCAGCTATAATGGAGCAGTGTGTTTTTGTTGAGTTATATTAATTTACAGAAAACAAACACAACAAGGAGGTTAATTAAATGTTATTTTTTTTTAGCAATTTAAAACTCATCTCAGAAAGCACAACACTGTTTATGTCAGTAGCCATAATACAAGATGCAGGAAATTTACTGATTTCTTGTGGTGACAAATACAATCAACAACAACAATCCCTTCCAGCTTTTCTGCTGCTTGGAGCGTGTTGAAAACCTCTTTGTGTTTCTCTATACAGCCTTTTCCTGGATAATATCAAAATTGCATCTAACTACCCTCTGACAAAACATCATATCTCTTCTAAAAGGCATATAGCATCAACCGCCACCACCGCACTCACCTGTTTGTGTGAAAGCTGCTGTCGTCCACACCACTTGTCACTAACCGCCGTCAAGAGACATCATCGCGGGGCATAAGGCAACACAATCTGCTTAACTTAATACCATGGTACTGGGAAGCAATTCAGTCACCACAATAGCAGAAGTGAATGACGACCTCCCCCTTTTTCTTCGTATTTGCTCCCCTTTTTCTGTCCTCCTCAAACTTTCCCGGGAAAGAACAAACACAGGCTCTATTGTCTGTGACTCACATCTGAACACTGCAGAACACTCAGGGCCTTCATCACCATGCAAATGGTCACAGCCCAGACTTACAAATGGATTTCTTTCTGTTCGCCTGCTCTAATTTTTTTTCTCCATTTTTCGCGAACAATCCGGTGATTATTAGGATAGAGCCGGAGCATGGAGAGATGGTAATTCATCTGCTATTTCTACTAGCGGTAAGGAAGGCAACCGTCTGTTTTCTGACATTCAAACTGAGGGAGCATGCTGTTCCTGCATGTTACGGTCTCATTCAAAACCATGACCTGTCGTGACACAGGGGCGTAAAAAAAATCACTCCAAATTTTGTTTGCCTTCTACATCCTCCCAGTTGTTTACGTGAACTGGTAAGTGTTGTCTCTCTAATTACTACCAGTTAAAAGTTTGTCACTTTTGAGTTGACCTTCCGGGAGAAATAGCGAAAGAGCATTCATCCCGCGAACATCACCGACGCGAACCGCCAAAAAGCTAATTACATACCCAAACAATGCTAATGGCTTCAATCATTAGAAGTTGTGAGAGGGGCAAGCTAGCGTCGCTGGGTGTAAATGTCTCCAAAGTGGCTGCGCCAGCCTTCGCTCAGAGCCGGCGACAGGGCGGAATTTGTTATTTTCGGAAGTTGAGATTAGTTCTCCCTGTGAACTCGGCGGCTCCCGTTCTGATTCCGTATCAAACAGAGAAATGTCAGGACCTGCGCTGTGACATTTAAAACCCCCATTGTAGACCTTGTCTAATTGAGCCTCCCTCATTATAATGATGGAGAGTGGACCGACCACTGCAAAAGAACATCAGAGATGAAAAAGCTATGGTTTTTGTGCCGGCAAGAATTATTTACATTCCCGGGTCTCTTTTTTTTTCCCCCTCTCCGAACACAGCATTGAATACGACTATCTCTCAGTCTCTGGTGACATTTCAGGGCTGTCAAATAATAGGATACAGAGTAATGGTCAGCATATTTGTAACTAGATAAAGGTGAGTCTGGTCAAATCAGCATTCACCAATATGTCATGTTGGATAAATAACGTAAGCTGTAATGATGCACTGCTTGTTTATATCCTGTATTATTCACTATCAGTGAGACGTGATTCACCTCACAGGAGGCACAAAGAGAAGATAATGTGCTGCTGACGATAAACAGGTGATTTTTCACAGGTGTTTCCTCTGTTTTACTTCGGTTCTGATTGTTTCTGAGTATAATCTCTCAGTTATTTTTCTAATCAAACACTGCATCGGTGCCAATGTAAAGTTCACGAGTTCAGGTCAACAAGAGATGAAGAGCTGAACTGCTCAGGCTTTGTCACATTTGTGGCAGATTTGCCCTTCACAGCTTATATTCATAGTGTTGCGTCGTCCCCGCTGTAATTGGAGGAAGAATGAGGCGTCATTGGCATTCTGCTCAGTCCACTGTGGTGAATTTGATGAGGATGTCACATTAAAAATGCATGTTTCTCGTGCGTTCTTTGGCCTTTGTCTTTAGCCATGGGAAACAGCAGACACTTATGACAAATAAGGACGACGCTAATGCTGCCCGGGGTGGATCTCTATATTCGACAGGAAGCGCCGGCCTCCGCCGCCCGATTCTGCCTCCTCCACGCGAGGCCCTTCATTCGTCAACCAGCCTGCGTGATGGAAGGGAGAGGAAACCAGGTCACAATGGAGAAGTTGCATATGTTGTCAAAAGGAATCCTGAGACAGAACTAAACACTTCACCTGATAAATAACGATTGCACATAAAGTAATTGCATTAATTCTATACACGTTCTCTGCTAAACTGGAAATGCTCATCTCTGTTTATATACATATAGTCATTTGTTTTGTTTATAGTAAACTCACAGACAGCTGACTGGTGGCCGACGGCCAACTTTAGACCAGCTGCTGGCTGATCACTTGCAAGACACTTAGGCTTAACAGATCTTCCATGAATCTGCCACAAATGAGCACTAACTCTGCACTCCCGGGCAGCCGGGGAAATCTCCTGGAACCAGACAGATCTGTTTTGTTTACATAAACATTTAAAGCGGTTCTGCTGCCCATAAAATATATAACCTAAAGTAGAAAGTATCTAAATACATTTGATAGACTCAAGCCTTTGTGTACAGTTTTGAAGTACTTCAATTCCTGCTTTAACTTCAGTCTTTCCATTTTGTGCAACTTTATCTGTTCTCTATATTATTACCATTCCCGAGGGGCATTTCTGTATAAAACATCCAATTAGAATGCCTAAAGGTTTGTTATGAGGGGCACAATCTGCAGCTTAAATGAATTCGTTTTCAGATCCTGGCTCGGTTTTAAAAAAAAAGATTTTAGCAGCTTTCATCATGTTCTGGCCAGAGTTGTGTTTTTAAATTTGCTGGGATATGCTCATCTGACTTGCTTTCTCCCCATAGCCACAGCTGCTAAGGCTCATGGGTATTGTAGTAGTTAGAGCCCTCCCATGATGACAAATTAACAGACAAAACGTGATTTCTGGTGGACATACGGAAATACTTCTGGACCCAGTAGTTCCTCCTGCTTGATATTGCCATCGGGTGTCAGCCATTGAAGGAATGTTTCCTTGCAGCGCTGAGATTCGGTTAATGATCGCTGACACTCGCATATAGTTTACTAAAAAAGAGAGAAATAAAGTTGATATTGGTTGTTTTCTGGTGTGTTGACGCAAATAAAAAGACAATTGCACCCAATTCCGCTCGTCTCCATGTTGTTTGCTTGTTCACTCCTGTGCACCTGTTTGACACTTACATAATTAAATTAGCATCATAGACATATGATGATTAGTCGCCTACTGGATTGAACTAACAACTAGTCGACTAGGCTTTTTTTTAACCATTAATTATACCATGCACTAATTCTCTCTGGGAAAACGAGCCTAATCACAGATTAAAGTGGGTACAAAAATAATGGATGATTTTAATACATACATTTTTTTTTTTTGCTTTTGTAAAATAGATATATGCAAATTATTACACTGAAAGCTAATTAAGGTGTGTGTGATAGAAGGTGTGTGTGTGGAGGGTACGTCGCTGACCCTCCGGTCTTGTTAGACCATGCTGAGATTATGTTGAAAGGATGAAAGGGTCTTTTTTTGTTGTTTTGGAAAAGTTCTCTTGATGAACAGCCTCCATCAAAAGAAGCTGTGGGTGGCCAAAGCCAGGAAAGGCCTTCAAGCCTCATGGTTGCTATCAGCAGCGGCCACACTGGAGGACTGAGTGAAACAGGAACATCCTTGTGTCAGATTTTTAACATGAAGGGGCTCTCCAGATGCAGGCATGTAAGATCCAAGGTAGGTTGTAATTTAAAATGTTCAAACGTGGCTAGTGTTTGGAGCATAACAGGGGGCTAGTAGTGTGTCAACCTCATAAATCTAATAATATTGATGCCTTTGTGTTGAAACTTTAGCTATAATGAGTGTATCGGGTTTTAACTACAACTGAGTAAATGTGATATCTGTTAGTCACCATGGTAAGAGAGTCTCATCACTGTTTTTCTATTTAATGTCAGTAAAGTTTGATCTTCTGAGAGTGAGAACTGACAGCATTTCTCAAAGGCTTTACTCGAGGACCATGCAGACTCTTCCCTGTTCTCGGGGGAAATAGAGTTTTGAGTTGAACGTGTGGTATCCATCATACTGATGAAATGCATAATTAATTCTCATCATTCCTGTAATCCTTCTCTAGACTTGACCGCAAAGATGAAAATTACACGCTGAGCCCATGTCAGCGGGCTGGCTGATATCTATTGTAGTTTTTTTCCGTCTCAGTGCCGAAGAAATGCAGATGATAAATCGGCAAGGTTACAAAGTATTTACACAAATAAGTTGAAAACAATCGATCCAGTGCACCGCACTGTCATACCCTCAGGGATGTGGTTCCCCTGGAAGAATGCACAATTCCCCTGGCCGGGGTTCATTTGAGACGCAGATTGTGTCTGATTGATCAATGAGAACCACTGCTGAGCCATCAATCTAACAGGAGTGGAATAGGAAAAAGGGAACATTAACATGTATAAGCCGCCTTGTCCCGACAATGTCCTCTACCTTGAGTTGGCGGGAAAGCAACCACCTCTGGGGACACGAACAAAAGTGTTAAGTCTAAGACGTGCGACAGGAACGTGTTAAGGACAACAGGGACGATGTCAACATCTCAGCGCTTTGTGATCTCATCTCTGTCACAGCGGAGGCTCCTTATCTCTGCATCTTACAGAACAAATATATCTATCCTGAAGCTGCTGCTACTCCCTCACACGGTGTTTTGTGCACAGGTTAGGGAGTTAATTATCCCCCCGAATTGTATAAAACTTGAATATCACCTTGAAATGCCCTCCAGGTAATCATCGCTGCAAGCTGCTGATGATGGAATAAAATTGCTGGCACCATTTTTTGACACGTCCGCGCTGCAGTATTTAAGACAAACAGGTGATTAATGAGTGATTTGTGCTGGTATTGCTGTAGACAGATGTTCCATATTGCAGTAATCATAGGGCGGAGCAGTTAAGAGCTCTTCGTGAAGGTCCTTCTCAAAGTGTGCAATGCTTGAAATCCGTTACCAGGAAAATGGCTTTAACAGTAGAGCATTCAACCATTCAGCATGTCTACAGTACCTACAAAGGTATAGTATAACTGCTAATGCTAAATATACCCATGTAAGAAGGTTATTTTCTGTCATTATCCTCATTTTGTTTAAGAGAAAAAATAGGATAAAAAACCCTTTTTGAATAAAGTTTTGGAGTCAATGTCTGGGCCCTTAAGCCTGTGGATATTTCCCTTGGCAGAGTAGTGAAATTGCAACAAAGTACAGTAAATAATGTAGAGAAAGTTCAAATCACAGATGGCAGATACAAACCACCAACTAACAGCCCCAGCTGGTTAGCTGCCGGTGTGGTGGATAAGTGATACTAAAACACTATTTTTAGTGCCCACCCTTGCAGAATTGCACCTATTAAATCACCAACGTCTGAATCATTCTCCTGGTGAACACCAGTGAAGAGGTGGGGGGGGGGGGGGGGTAACAAACATTTCAATTCCCTCCTTTTGGTAATTATAATTTTGACCTCTTTAGTATGAATGTCAAAACAAACACAAAATATATATGTATATATATTCTGCTACTTAGCAAAAAATATATATAATGTCAGTTCCAATTTTCATTAAACTATATAAGGAGAGGAATATTATTAAACTAACCCCAGAAACCCAGGTGGAGGGATGGTTATTACAGCCACAAGCAGTTCATCCAAAGATATTGGAAGTTAAAGTGCTTGCCAGAGGGAAGCTTGACTCGTGTTGACAAGTGGTGACAACAGCATGTCTTCTTACCTTTTGCCACCTTGAATTTTTGCACCTAATCATGGATGTCGCATAAGTCACATTCCAGTTGCTCCTCTAGCCGTTCAGCCACTTTACCAGCATGAATGCACACACACACACATACACATACATAGAGCCAATATTAGCACCGGCTGTGCAGAGCTAATGTGCGGAGGTATTGTTTACACCGAGAAGTTTATCACTCTTCCTGGCGTCTGCTAAATAATAGATGGCTTTACAAATTATTACATATTCTGACATTATTTGTTAAGCCGCAAAATAACTGTGGGGTGTCTAAATGTCAGTTGGGGGGTTATACGGTATAAGCTCAAATATTGACATTCAGAATGCAGCAGAATGAGTCTTCGTAGTAGCCTGGCTCGGTAATATTCAGCTCGTGGCATTATTCATTCAGTCCTACAGTCAGGCATCGGCGCAGTAGCTAATCTTTGCCCCCAAGGCACTTCAGCATTAATGCACCTGTTAAAAAATCCACATCCATGTCATTCTGAACTGTAAAAAGATTAGCTAATATTTTATAACAGGGTGGGGGATTTATTGGATGCATGTGTTTTTCTGTGGCTGGAAGGCTGAACTGTCTCTTATTGGTCCATTTTTTTTATACCAGGTAAGGAAAGAGGTGAAGCCCTAAAACATTCTTGTCTGTTTTTTTTTTTTTTTCCAATGAATATATTCGTCCACATCTCAATAAAAAACACACACACACACACACACACACACACAGTGTTGGCAATAAAGACAGTGGTGCAGTATAGTCTTTTAAAAGCCATTATATTGCCATGTGCCATTTTGTCTGTCAGCTTATAAATACATGCTGTACTTCTTGTTTGTTACTCCTGAAAAAAGGTTTTGTGATCGAAACAGCGGCCAGATTTACTCTGCAATAAATTGGGGAGCAGTACACCAATGTGCAAAGTTTATTCTCTTTTTTTTACTGCAATTTGCTTTTCTCATTTTATTTCTATTTTAGGCAGGGACCTATTTTTGGTCCAATTCTTTTCAGCTCAGACAGCAGGATTGCTTCAGAGTGTAGTTTCTTTCTGGTTTTGCAGATATAAACAGGAACACCTGCTTCTAGTGGTTGATATTTAACCATTCTGCAGCTTCCTCTCCACTTAAACATGTTTTTTTTGTCTCATGCTGTTGTCCCCTAAAATGTCTAACCTTGACTATATTGACTTGTATCACGACCTCTCCAGGACAGAGTCTTGGACTCTTTTCAACCTGCAGCAGGCCCACTGCCATCAGATGCGATTATCCAATATAAATAGCAGGAAATTTTCCGCTCTGCAGTGGGCGGAGCTTCATGAATCCAAAATTGATCAAGGAGGGATGAAGAGTGGTATGTGCTTCCAGACCCCTTTCAGCCCCTTTCTTTAGGGAAAAACGTGTTAAATAACATATTGATTACAGCAACGTATTTTTTAATTTTGAATAACTGAAATAATTGAAAACATGTCTGCAGGGGATCTTTAGGTCGTCATGCAAACCATCTGAGAAATGGTGGTATTGACTATTATGTAGCCAATCAAAACAAAAAAAAATACAAATAATATACCTTGCAGCATTACATTTTCTCCATTTTCATTTAGTTTTATATTAATTAAACTTGCAGATGTGGTTTTAACCTTAATTAACCTTCATGCTTAGATCACCTCAGTGTCACTCAGGCCAGTTTAAATGTAACTGTAATGTTACTTCTAAAGTGTTAGTAAATCTCCAGTTATAAGCTAACTGGAGATTTACTAACTCACTTTATATATTCTATTTATTTCTGGCTGAATGGTCAAAGGTACTGGTTCCCCAGTACCTTTATACATTTCAGGACTAAAGAATTTACATATCATCACCCTATTAAAATAATGAACTTTGGGGAAACAAAAAACTTTATCAAATGCAGAGAATTTGTTTCATTTTTTTCCTGCTTATCCGTTTTCAGGTCCCAGGGGCAGGGCCTTTAGCAGGGAGACCTAGACATCCCTCTCCCCAGCCACTTCGTCTAGCTGTTCCAGGGGAACCCCAAGGTGTTCCCAGGCCAGCCAAGAGACATAGTCTCTCCAGCGTGTCCTGGTCTTCTCCGGGGGTGCTGCCTGGAGGGACGTGCCTGGAACACCTCACCAGGGAGGTGTCCAGGAGGCTCCTCACAAGATGCCTGAGCCACCTCAACTGGCTCCTCTTGATGCAGAGGAGCAGCGGTTCTACTCTGAGCTCTACTCTGAACGACCAAGCTTTTCACCCTATCTCTAAGGGAGAACCAGCCACCCTGCGAAGGAAACTCATTTCTGTTGCTTCTATTCCTGATCTCGGTCTTTCGGCCACTACCTAAAGCTTGTGACCATAGGTGAGGTTGGAACATAGATTGACCAGTAAATCGGGAGCTTCACCTTTCGGCTCAGCTCTTTCTTCACCATGATGGACCGATGCACGGCACGCATCACTGCAGACGTTGCACCGATCCACTTGTCAAAAAACAAGGCCCCGAGATACTTGAACTCTTCCACTTGAGGTAGGATCTCATCCATGACCTGGAGTCGGCACTCCACTCCCATGCACCCTCCAGGACCCTGCTAAGGGTATACAGCTGGTCCATAGTTCCACGGCCAGGACAAAAACCACACTGCTCCTCCTGAATCTGGACCCTCCTCTCCAGGACCCCTGAATAGACCTTCCCAGGGAGGCTGAGGAGTGTGATCCCCAAATGCAGAGAATATTATATTTATTAATCATTACAATCAAAGAGGCAGACATATGTTGTGTGTCACATATGTAACATTAAAGAATAAACTGACTCAGGCTAGTTTTTGAACATTCTTTTTACTTTTACAGAAAGAAGTGGGCTAGCCAGGAATAAGTAGCTAGCTCTGTAGTTTAACTATAACACGTGGAATTTAGTCTAAGATGCTACAAATCATTAAAGCATATAGCCTCTATGATAATAAACCTCATCACTCTCTCTTGTTTCTTGAAGCAGCCGCCATCATGAAAACCTGTTTAATTCCTGAGGTCAAGGAATTTTACCCTAAAGAATAAAAAAAAAATAAAAACTTTGACTTACAAAAAATTAAATATCCTGAGTAAAATAGCCATTGTCCTATACTGTCCTACATGGCCAGCATCATCAAGAAATGATTCGGACCAAAAACTTTCATCAAAAAATGACTTAGGGTGACGATATTGAACAAACATTCAATATTTGTATATAAAAATGCTTCATATGCTGTGGAAAACATGCTCATCTCGATGTGCAGAAGTGATCCTTGTTTGTTTGTTTTTTGGCTGTTTTTTGTCATACCTGTCTCAATCCATGCTGGGCCTGATCCTGTTGATCTAAGCTTAACTGAATTATCTCTCTCCATTTTGTATCTCCATCCATCCAATTCTATACTCTCAAACTCAACAGCTTTCTGGCTCATTTTCTGACAGACGGACCATTGGCTGTGATGTTTTTCCCTCTACAGGGTGAGAAAATTCATACAGAGAGAGAGAGAGATTTACTTTGTCATGTGTGTAGGCTTACAAATAAGAGGGTGAAAGTAACTGGAGAAAATTATGTTAAATATGTGGTTTAGAACCCTCATTTAATAGATTAATATTAAAATAGTCAGTAACAACTTTTGTCCTCTTTTTCAACATATTCCTATACATCTGTGAGATATTCTTAGAATCTGTATTTGGAAGACAATATATGCATCCTATTATTATTATTATATAGATTTGACTTCTAGTAAAACAGTCGGTACTGCATCCTTGAGGCATCGCTTGAAGGTCAAACCTCTCTCCACTTGTGCTTCCTCCTCCCTTGTCTATCTAAGTCTGTGGCTGTATATCCAGCAATCTGATATGGAATGAATGAACTTCCTCAGTAAGTCATGCTTCAGTTAATGCAGTTTTCTAATTCTGTCCACATTTTATATAGAAACTGTTCTTTCAACATTAGATAATTTTTCACTAAATTGTGAATTCAAATTAACCAAAAGTAGTGCAATCAGATCATATTATACTATGGCTAAAGGAGCTAGTACCAACATACTAGTAAGCAGTTTACAATTACAACCATATCATGGTTGTTTAAAACATACAAAATCCACCAGGAAAAATGAAATTAACACCGTAAACTATTTAAAAAAAAACATTTACTGTATGCAATGTACATGCCATCAGAATATCCGCACAGAAGTAGCCACTTTATTTTTGCTACAGGGAGACAGATTTAGATTTTCCTCTCATTTTAATCTATGCAGCTGTCTGCACCGGCTGCACCGTGAGGCACAAGTTGCAACTGCGTCTCACAGGCATGACCGTGGCTTGAAGCGTTTATTTACGCTGCAAGTCTGTTTGCCTTTGTTTTACACGCATAACTACAGTCACTGTGTATTTGCCTCTGCTGAACACTGTACCTGTTTTGCAGACACACATGGATCAATCACTGCTGCTGCTCACACTGACTGTGCTTTCTAGTCACAGCGTAAGGCTGTTTTTAAGATCAAGGGAACAGTAACTGAAATAGGATTATGTAAAGTGGTGAAGTTTGCGCTCTTTCTTTTTCTTGCGTGAATGCATAAATGTAGTGGTAAATCAATATTGATCGTAGGCTGTTCCAAAACAAACAATAAGACACAATATGATGGGACTCATTCCGAGAGATACCACAGGCAGATTAAGCCTTCCGGTTCAGACCTATCAGCACAATTTTTTGCTAGAGCTCATTTGGGTATAATAGCTCAAACAAATGTTCAGCATTCACTCAGCCTCCTGTGTATTTACAGTTAATTGCAAAGAAAGCAGCTCCAGTTTTCCCCCCCTGAATGGACTTTAGATCTCTTTTCTTTACTTTATTTTTGTCAGCTTCCACAAATATTGTTTTTGAGTATTTTGCTAGAACCAAATGGACTGTTGGGAGAATTACATGAACGTTCATGGCTCCTAGAGGATGAATCCTGCTCATTTTGTTAATCCCTTGACCTTTCCTCACCTCACCATGAGGATGACCTTGATGTTTTTTATAGAGATGTCTTGACAACTATCAGATGGCTTGCCATGAATTCCAGCTGGTTGTCGCATTCATTTGCACCTATTTGCATGTGTAGGAGTAACAATTGACTATATAACAACTTTCAATTCATTCATCATTGGGGCACCACCCTTCCATTCTCACACAATTGACACTTTTCACAGGCTCTCGTGCCACATGTCCATTTTCTCACAGTGAAAAAACAAGTTTATAACTGCTAACATTGCAGCATTAGTACACTGACAGCTCGGACAGATTAGACAGAGCCAGTTTAGACAGATTAGACCAGTTCCTGGTGAGGAGTGAGTTACTATGGTTACAGATGCTCTGTGTGTGATGCTCTGAAACTCTTCTTCTTTTTTGTGATTACCTTTCATATTTATGTTAGTTGTGAGGCTCTTTCAGTCAATTCATTGTGAGCACTTTGTTGCAGTTGGATGCACTTGGATGTCTCGTACAAAGAGATGGCCTTGTGAGTGCTGAGAAAAGCAAGCCTCAGGTTTTCCGATGTTTCCGATGAACTAGTGGGCTGCATCTGCATCTTTTTACTAATTTTGTCTATATAATATTTTTTATAAATATAACTTTAAATGTTTATTGTACCTGTTCTGTAACATCATTCTCCATCTGTCAGACTCACTGTTGGTAGACAGGAAGGGCAGGGTGGTGAGAATCTTAAGTCTACAAGAATCTTCACCATCACCACCACCATCTTATTTTCAGATATTGAGCTAATCAAACTCAACCATTACATGCAATGAATGTCTGTTTTGAGCATATTTAGACACATATTTAAACACTGTCTATTAACATAAGGAGCTCTGTATGTCTGTTAACCCATTAAAGCCTATGAGCCTTTAAGTCTATGACTGTTGTTTTATACTTAAAATGAAAAAATCAAAATGTTATTCATACAGCTTTTTTTAAATGACATGGTATTATACAACTTAGACAAAAGGTTTTAAGTAAATAATTTAAGTTTCCAAGTGCTTCCTCTCATATGACATCATCAACTTCCTGTCCCTTCCTCCTGAGAACATGGAGAAGACAAACCCTCCTAAAAATTTAGATTATTGACAACCTTGACATGTATATCCATTGTACTTATATTCATATTCTGGCTGGTGATTCATTTTCATGATCAGTCTGCTTTTCCTGTGTTTTGCTTGTCATTGTCTTTCTGTGTTCACTTCCTGTTTTATTTTGAAAACCTTTCCCATTGTGTTTCTTGTAGTTTACTTCTTTTGTTTTCCCACATTGGTCAATTGCCTGTTTTTTAGCTTGTTTGTGCTGTCTATTACCTTCCTGTTGAACCTCCCTGTTGACCTGCCATCCTAGTGTGCACTGCTTTATCTTTAGACATTATATTCCTGCTCTGCTCTGTGCATTTGGGTCCACCTCCACTACACGTTGGTGACAGAAATTGCTCATACTGGCTCAATTACCGCCGGATTTTGTTGCACATAAAGTACTTAAAGTATAACCTAAAGTCCATTTCATCCTGTCTGCTGTGTGTATGTGCGTGTTTGTGTGTGTGTCTGCGAGCGTGCTCAGCCCCACCTTCGTGCTAATGGGCACAAACAGAGAGCAGGAGAGAGAGACAGAGGTATTGTCTCACCGCCAGCACCAGTCAGCTGCTCAGAGAGGAGAAAGTCTGCATGCTTTATGTTCATTGTGATTATTATGTACAAAGTGAAATTTCAGCCCTGGTGTTCATTATTTAGCCGCTGTTGAAAACATATAGAGAAATACTGACGCAGGTGGAAAAAAATTAAAAATAAATTAAAAATACAGCAATGTAAACTTGGCCCTATGCTGTGACACCAATTTATTCTTCTGCCAGCTCAAAATTGACCTGTATTTGGCACTTGTCGGTGTTAACTTTGGACCCTGTTTGGAATATGCGTCCAACTTCACCTTCTACAATGGCTCCTTAACTCTTTAACTGATGCATAACTGGAAAAAATAAAAGTCTCTCAACTCTGCAGCTGTCCTGGTCAGCCATTTCTTATCAGCCCATCTGGAACATCTGTGGTAATAGGTGAACAATGATCTTGTGCATCTTTGTGGGTATTAGAAAGACAAACATTGGTTTGCATGACAAAATGTAATGGCTGCACTTCATTTAAAATTTCACTTCAGTCATTATACATGTAATCGAACTGTATTTTTTCCCCAGCCTTTTGTGTAATTTATTTCCCTAGGAGGGATTTTCCTCATGTACAAAACATGCTGTAATTTCTAAACAGTGTTGGTTATCTGTAATAGTTAATTGTCAAAGGTAAATATAAATTGGAAAAAGTGAAAGAAATTATTAATAAGAATAAATAATAACTTGGCACCACCCTAGTATCAGGGACCAATGACCAAATGGATGGAGTCTCCAAAGGGGGCATCAGTTACCTTAACACATGTCTCTAACAATAAGTTCATTTGGGGACAGAGCTCATTTCTGCTGCAGTTATCTGCCCACAAAGTGTGTGTTTGTGTGTGTGTGTGTGGTTAATAGAAGAAAAAGGATGAAACACTGGAAGCAAAGAGAGTTACCAACAGTTGTGTTATGAGACACAAAATGCTTTCTACTAACACAGGGACACAATGAACAGGCTGAAGTCTGTCCTCACACACACACACACACACACACACACACACACACACTGACAAACTAATGCAGAGCAGTCCATTGAAACTGAGCAAAACACAAGTCAGCTGAGCATGATGAACATGATCAGATCAAAACAAACAGTGGCAATAATAGCACTGGTATTATCAGCGGCACAGTAATACTTCACGGCATTAATCAGCAGCAGCAACCGGACTCGCGGTCTGTTAACTTTAAACTCACAGTAGTAAAGCTCAAATAGCAGAGTACTTAATAAACTGTCTCTGCCCAGACTAAAGTCTCTTATGTGTGTTGCGTAGGAAGTGAGTACTGTGTGTTTCAGTCCGTCTTTTGGGTTCTGGCTAGATGTGAAGTGCAAAGCATGGTACCAATTCAGGCTTTCTGGCTGTTAGCTGCTAGGGTTGCACTGGCAGAACTGAAATCTTAACAGGTAAAGACATCTTGTTTTTGGTACAATTACTCCAGTATTGAGCATAATTATCGCATTCCACTGGCAGATAATTTAGCTTATTTTAAGTTTTCTTTTTTCCTCATTTGGCTCAATTTGGTGTTTTTCTTTTTTGTTTTTGTTTTTTAAAAAGCCTAACTATTTCTTAAAAAAAAGATTAAATTCACTAAAATCAATTAAACAACAATTAAAAAAACAATTAAAACAATTAAAAACCGAAATTATCCGAGAGTAGAAAAAGATAATTATACTTATTTTTGGACTAATTGTACCAAAAACAAGATATTTTCACCTGTTAAGATTTCAGTTTTTTTCAGTGTGGGAGCCAAAGCCCAGCTCCAAAGTGAATCCAAATCCCAAGAAAAGTTGAATTTCAATTCCCCTAATCGATTCCTAAAAATTGATATGAATCTTTTTGCAAACAAATGTTAAATCTACCAGCACCAGTCTGTCTATGTCACATATCAAAGTAACAGCAATGATGAGCTGGTTAGCATGCTCGTATCTAGTGGTTGCATCAGCAGCAGTGTGTGATATATGGACAAGGGTAAATGGTGGCTTTACTTTATCAAAGAAAGCAACAGCAAGGCTAAGAGGCTAAGTAAATGTGGGACATTTATTAGCTGCAAGTTGGGTTGAACTTCAAATCTGACCAAAGACTTAAGGCAACATGGCATTGATTTGAAAGTGTTTGATGTGTTGAGGTCTCTGAGTGCGAGTGTGTCAGCCTAATCAGCCAGCGGCAGCACCCCTAGACTCAGACCTCCAGTAGACAGGGACAGTGAGCCACTTCCCTGTGTAACATAAAACACAGTACTGCGCAACAGTCATTTCATTCAATAAATGCATTTTGACCCTTTTTTTTTTGGCTAGAGTGGAATTATTTATTATTTATTTGGCCAGCATTGTTTCTTTCCTTTATTTTCTAAAGCACGTTTTTCATTATAAGTATAGTTACATTTGCTTGTTTTGGCAGTTAAAATGATTCCTGGATGACTTGCAACATAAAATTGACAGTAATTTACTCAATGATCATCTCATTGAACTTGAATCTGAACTCGGCGAACACCTTGTTGAACAATGTCATCTTACTGTCCACAACTCACTTCATACATGTTTCTGACAGCATGCCAGTCAGGAAATATGAATATCTGGTCTTCCAGTCTATCTTGTTTTACTGGCACCATTTGCAAAGGCCCGCTGGACATTCTGAATACTTGCCTCGCTAACCCTGTCGCCAAGCGGAAAATCCTTTTGAGGAATTGGGCACAAATCTATGCCAAACTTCAACATGCAACAGTTGAATAATAAACAGATCACTTTAGCTTTCATGCTACATTGGCAATATGGTAGCCCATGTTTAACACATTTACTTTTTTCTGTATTTCTTGAAGAATGTGTAGATCTGTAACATTCTCATTCTTCAAAAGCACCCCTATTTGACGCCAACATCAGAGAAGGAGGAGAGAGAAACACATGAGATCAAATGCTTTTTTTCATTTGGGCTTCGTAAAAATTTGATGGCGATATATATATATACCCTATTTCAACTTACTGAGGTGGATGGCTTTGACATGTGATCTGAATACTGATGGGGGATGTGGTGCACCACCACCGAGATGAAGGGCTTAAATGCTGCCATATGTTTGGTTATAATCCTGCTTGCATGAGGTACAATGTCCCTTCACATGAGTGTCTGGGTATCACCATCAGGCAAGGAGTTAAAAAGGTCATACTGTAAATTCTTTAATATTGCCTGGTATTCTATTAGCCAGGGTCTCTTATATTGGTCTTGCTGTTGACAGAGTAAATAAAAGTCGGTCTCTAATACAGGCCCGGGCTATTATTAGAACCACTGTTTTTAAATGTCTAACTGAATTCAAAAATATACAGACAAGACTGTTTATCTCATTAAAAAATACCAGAAACTGTAATGTAACTGTACTTTTTCAATAAATGAACTTCATATTTTGGGGGTTTATATAGACTGTGGTATTCTGCTTTGCTCAAACATAAATAGAGGCCTGTCTCTAATTGTGGCCGAATTCCAATAAAGGCCTGGGCCTCAATGCACTCGCTAATAAGAGGTTCTCTGAACTTCAACTACCAGGCTCCTCTCCTGTAGAATTGTCTTTGTGTTTTAGTCCGTGGGACAACCTTCCTATATTTAAGAATCAATTTTAAAAAATCCTTTTTGAAGAGGCTTATAGTGAGGGCCCTGGCTGGCCTAGAACATTATACTGCGATAGGTCTAGACTCCCGGGACCTCATAAGATACTCTGAGGTTCTTTTTCTGAGCTTCTCTTTCTTTCTCCCATCTGTAACACTCATGGTCCACTGAGTTTTAAACCTTTTAAATCTGTTTTGTTCCTGGCCAGTTTTCTCATTCACGGACCATGCTGCGGTGCAGCCACTGCATGCAGTCTTCGGTTGTTGGAGGATCTGACTCTGTCCTGGTGGTGGCTGGAAGCTGCAATGGATCCTATCAATGGATCCATAACATCACCTCTTCCTCCACATACAGCATGGTTAAATACATTTCTGTTAATCTACTAATGTCACATTCAACTCTTTTCCTGGAGGAGGAATCCCTCCTCTCTTACTTTTTCTGAGGTTTCTTCCTTTCCCCCCCTTTGTTTGGATTTCCATAATTGAACTGTTTCAAAGGTGGATAAACTATAACAGCTACAACATTAGAGCAACTGAAACAGAATCTATTGGGTGAGTTTAGGACCCCACATGTGTTGTCACATGGGCGTGTCTCCACTTCATACCACTATCTAAAAGTAAAGCCAAACTATTGTATTTCCACGATCCGCCATCTTGCTTGTGTGATGATTCTGTTTGAGAACGGTGCACCTATCTCCAGCCTCGTGCAATCATGAACAGGTATGTTCATAGCCTACTCATTTACACATTTGTAAATTATTTCAAAAATAGATTATCTAATAATTTATACAATCAAAGAGATTATTGTATTAAACACTATACTGACTATTTGTTGCATTTAAACCCACTGTATATCTGAAATCGTACAACTTTGTTCATATTGAAATTTTGCCCGGCCATGACCATGGGGCTAGGCCTGATGCTCAATGTCAGCCTGGACAATTGATATGATAAACCCAATTCAAACTTTCAATCTTCCTCCAGCTGATAAGAATAAAGGGAGTCTGCGAGGGGGGGGACTCTATTTTCTTGACAGCCAAGTGTCAGTAAGAGCAGAATCTCCATTAGACTGGTGAGGAAAACAACATTTGTTAGCACATCCACTACAGTTCTGCTCAATATATTTTCCACGGCAATGTGGTTTCAGTTCCTAGAGGAAGGTTGAAGAGAGGAAACCTTGATTTATCATGTTTGTAAACACTACTTGATGTTATATATGCAGTTCAAAGGGTGCCAACAAAATGGATAGCTTCTTTGAATAAGGGAACTCTCCACTCATCAGTGTAATGGAGCTTTGTCAAGTCTGTCATAATAACTCAATTGACATCATCCGGAAAGTCCACATTACATTTCTTTCTTCAGCTTTTCAGCCCAACCCATGTCAGGGATTGAAAGTCAGGAAAAAGCTTCATCAATATTGATAATTCCCCTTTTTAATCTATTACTTGTAAGTAGACAAGTATAATGAACATTAAATACATATATGCCAGGTAAGTGTTGATTGACTGCTGTGACTGACACTTTGTTTACCTGCTGCTTTCCCTGGCTTTTGAATATTTCAATGAGTTTAATGATCTTTTTTGTCAGGTCCTGGCTCCAGAGAGACAATATGACAATATGGCACCAGACATAAGATGGAAGTCTGGGCTTCAAACTGGCTCCAATGTAAGCCAACAGGTGACTGATACGGGTACTATGTCCATCTTTGCTTACGGTCTATGGGCATGACTGTCTCCAATTCTAAATGTGTTGGGAGCAGGACTCTGCGCAGGCCAGTCAAGTTCTACAAAAGCAAACCAAGAAATCAGAGAGCCTACATCATTATTAGCCTTTTGTGTGAGACCAGCGATGTTCAGTGGGTCAGTCAAGATTGAATGTGATGAGCCAATCCTCTAACAACACCACACACGAAAGGATCCCAGTGGTTGGAAGTACATAACCACCCTGCCTCTGTCACTGTGTCCATCAGTGTATTGATCCAAAGACCTTATCAAGCGGTGTATCTGAAGCTAACAGGGTGGTGGGGATTGACTTTGCAAATCTCTACCCCTTTCAACTTTCCTTTTGATCTGAGCATTGGCCTCTTTGGTCTGTGTTTCATAATCAGCTGAGTTGAACTTGACTGCATTTCAGTCTCTGTACGAGTTAACGTGGAGCAGAGCCCGTCTCTTTGAGCTTATCAAATGCCATCTTAAATTTATATTACCTAATTCTGTCAGCCTGTGATGTATCTGGTTGGAGAAAGAGAGCATCTTTAGTAAAGTTTCAAACCATTTAAAAAATTTAAGTCGAACCATCAGCATATTCATATGCCACAAAGCTTGTTGGCTTTTACATTTGTGCAATGTTTTATGGATGCACCTTGTGTAACTATTGCATCATAGATTACAAAGAATAAAAATGGGGGAGCATCAGTATCATCAGAATAAATTGAATAATTGCAATAGTTGCACTGTCTGTGGTTATTTCATGATGACAAGAGACAGCAGCATATATCATGTCTCACTTCCTCACAGCAATCCAAAGATGACACGGAGTGATAACAAATACAGGCAGTTCCTATTGAATACAGGGCTAACATCCTTCAAGCGGAAGACTAATCTGAGGAAGAAAGCAATGTCACTGTAGGAACTGCATGTCCAGTTTGATGTGGGCAATCAAAGAGCAATATAATTCAAGGTATGAACCACTTTGGTATGCTAAATACGATTTAAAAAAATAGTATAACACCTGCCTGTGGTGGTATACAATGGTATAGTATTGATGTTTACACATGAATTAATATCATACAGTATGCATATATTAATCAGCAGCATTTACTGATTTAAAACCATCCAAGAACACAAGCATTGCAACGATCTGTTGAACCTTGTTTGGGTTTTCAGACTAAAGATTTCGAGCTAACATTCAAGTCAAGGTATTAACACTCGTCGACTTCGAGACCTGGAGCCATACTGGTGCTTTTACCGCATGAGAAAGAAAATGATGATTCCAGTGTTAGCCTGTGTAATCCTCTTGGCACTTAGACAAACAGACAGGGGCAGTAAGTGAGGGAGTATTTTTTCCCTCTAAAATTAAAGTTTGCTGATGGCTGTTTTTTGTTATGCTTTGCTTACTCTGTATATGGCTCCAGGAAAAAAAGTGAATGTAGTTCAGCAGTCTGCCTAAGTCCTCCATAAAGTTTGAGAATCTATGCTGGTGTTCCCTTTCCCGGAGAAGATGGTTCTAAGCTGTGTATTGCTATAGTATGCATATTGCATTAGATGGGGTATTAAGAGCTTTGTTACCATGAGAAAACAAGGATTTAGATTAGATGCATTCTGACTGACTGCTATTTATTTGTCAGTTTGAGAATGAACAAATATTCAATTTGCACAGGCTCAGATATCAAAACTAATGAAATGGATCTAATGAATTTTAATGTACTGTGATAACCCAAACATGGCCCTGTTATCATCTGCCTATGATGCTACTGTAGAGTCACAGGACAATACAATGTATTTTGGCAGCTGGTTTGCTCTTTTCACGCTCTGCAATTATACATCTGACTATCAGATAGATGAGAGATGACATTTTGCATTACAAACAGAATTTTTAAGGCTGATTTTTTATGTAATACAAGTATAATGAGGTACGAAGAGCGAACATGGAACTATAATGTTTTAATCCATTCATTTATGCACAGAATTATGTTCTAATATACAGAATCAATTAGGCGTTCTTGCTTGAATGTGCATGCTCAATTATTGGAGACAAAAGTTTGGTTTTATATATCATAATTAGTATGTTAATGTGCATAAATATCCATAATGATATACTGATCATAGCTATCTGTTTTGATTTATTGTATAATGTATCATTATTATTATTATTATGTTATACTATTATAATATACTATTATAGTGCTAGACTAATAATGTGTTTTTCAGTAAATGTTGCCCTTTATTCTTAGATGAACATTCTTTATTGCACTCTTTCGGTAAATGAATGTAAACAAAAATTTCACTTCAAACAAAAACTTTAAAGCATGCGCTTGCAAAAGCTGTGAAAAACATCTTGAAATCATAAATCAGTGCTGTGAATGCCTGGGAGAGGAGATGCCTGTATTAATCTGTAAGAGGGACTCAAGGTCAAGGTCAGTGATCTCACAGTTGAGTAGCTGAGCTGGAAAGGTTTCAGCATAAATGTATCAAACCTGTCCAGTGAACACAGAATGGAGTTCATAAAGTGTAAGCCTTACGTAGATCTCTTTCCATCATATGAAATGTATAGCAAGGCAACAGTCCAGCTTTATCAATCTAAATTGTTCAATTCAATTCCAAGAACAGGTCAAGATTAGTTTGAGTCAAGACATGAACAAAGTCAAGACTGCAGCAGAACAAACTAACACCAAGGGCAAATACGCAATAATTTGTGACCATTACTTCCTACATTTAATACATGTTTTAATACACTTGCCTTTGCAAGTGAAGACATAACTTTCATATTCTTACATTTTACTAGAAGGCAAAATGGTGATTTGAAACAATACAAAAAGTAGCAACACTTGGCCTGATGATCAGACCAGCAAAAACAGATCACAAACCACAGGGTTGAAATTTTTATGATGTCTAGTGACAAAACTATTGATTTTACTTACAAAACTACTGTAGTTAGGATCAAACAAGACTAAGGCATGGCCATAAAAATTCAGGTTAAATACAAACATAAATTGTAACCAAAGACCAATTCCAGACCTTTGTCAACCTTTCGTGTTCAGGAGTATTGCATCAGTCTTACCTATAGTTTGAGCTCAATAGTTACCATGTAAACATGCTAAAGTTAAGCCTCTTTTCGACTGATGCCGACTGGACATTTGTGTCCACTTGATGTCTGGATTGGTTCAGGGCGGTAGTGCATGACTATAAAGGGCTTTAGTGTGTTAGATATAGAAAAAAGATACATTTGACACAAGGTGACCTTTGGCTTCTGTGGCTTCAGCCTACATTCTTCAGAGCTGCTTTCTCTCTTTCTTCACTTTAGCCTCTGCTCTCTTTCAATCACTTCTTGAATGCATTTTTTTCCCCCTTTTAATCTATCCTACCTCAATTTCGTTCTCACTTTCTCCAAATATTGCTGCCTTATGGCAAGGTCAGCATTCTCTAGGCACAGCAGTGTCTCTGACTTTCTGTAACTGTGATTGGTGTCATTGAAAATTGTACAAATTGAAATGAAAGCTAGTCTTTTGGATGAAATTAAGTGTAAAACCTTTTAATAATCATTGATGATGGTCATGTTTGTCTTACTGATAATGCTGCTACTAATAAGATAAAATAAGATCTATTTTATTGTCCCCATGGAAATTGTGTCCTCTCCATACTGCAGTTCCACAGAAGAAAAACATCTTAATGCTTTCAGGCACATACAACAATTTGCATGTATACATATACGCCCACTGAAAAAACTAACATATTACATGACCTTCATACATATTGCTCAATGGAAAGAGTTGAAGATCAGCATAAAACAAGCAAAAAAAATGACAAAGCCATGTATACACCCAATTGTGTTACAAACATTTCAATTCAGTGTTGAGCATGAACTAGCATAAAGCAAGACATTGCTACCTAAACTTGTATGAAATAAAACTTAACTTTTAAAAATATCACAATTTCCTTGTAAAGGGATTCTGTTAGCCTGGCTAACACCAGACCTCATATCAATTAATATTTGTCGTGAAAACCGTCTGCTCATTTGTTCATATTGGAGGCGTGTTTTATGAAAGCCCAGATACATTTATTGGGTTCTACAAATGTCTATCAAATGTGTCTGTATATAGCTCATAGCCAATAATATTTCGAACATACCTGATGACGTACCCGATACACAATAGTTTAGCACTAAAATATGCAGATTTTTCAAAATAAACTTGCGGTCTAATTGCAACCTTTTTAAGGCTCCCCCATTCTGTGATTGGCGCCATAGATGAGGGAAAAATGGGCCCTTGGTGTCCAGACTTAATTTCACAGTGAAGTGAATTTGCATGTAAAGAAGGATGGGTATACCCAAGATAGGATTTTATCTTTTCTATCCAGAATACGCAACATATAGACTATCTATTAGGAGGGTTTACATGTCTTTTGATCAAAACCTAGTAAGTAATGCCAGGTACATGTCATTTTCTGGTCAGATGTTATGTTAAAAAAAAGATATGTAGATCTCCTGAATCTGCAAATCCACTCATGATAATACTTGCCAACATCCTCATCAATGCACAGACACAGAGTGATCATAGCAGAAGTTTAGCTTAGTACATAGACCACTGGTGTGCACAGCTGAAATCCCTTGAATTGTTTGTAGTACTGGACAGAAAATGAACTAAACATTTACACCATGAGCTGTTTTTTTTAGATATTTAAATATTTAGATATTTTTAGATTTGTAAAAAGACACCCCTCAACACAGACAGACAGACGGGCAGACACACACACACACACACACACACACACACACACACACACACACACACACACAAATATGCATTCGAGAAAGGAACAAGACAATACTAAAATGTCAAAAGACCAGACTTGACATTTTCCGCCCTGTTTTGAGGTTTCTACACCGCAAGCTAATCTTTGGATTGCTGAGCAGTGCTGAGAATACAGAAGAATTCAAAACACCTCACAATCCTCACACTTAGCATTAGCGTGCAGCAGCAGGATGCTACCATATTGCCCCAATGTGTATGTGTGCTTGTAGATTATTGAGCATTTGCATAAAAATAAGCATGACTGCGAATGCAAAACCTGCTATTTTCCCCTCACATAAGGGATCATCCCGGAGCAATGACAAATCCCGGGCTTTGTTCATTGACCCCATGGGGTCAATTATGTTCCTCAGTGAGGAGACATGGAGACCGCCGCAGGTTCTCGAGGCCCTACTGTTGGCACAATGATCGATGACGGGGATGCTTATCAGACACAGTGTGTTACAGACACCTAATTGCAATTGATCCCATTTGCTGTACCATTAATTGTAAATCCTCTCTCAATCACAAACTCAACACTACACATGTTGTACTCTAAAACCAAAACTTCATTCATCAGTGAAGACTACATTGGTTTTCAATATGAGTGTGCTGTTGCCGACAGTTCCAGAGCTAAGAGACACACTTGCTTGGAGCGTTTGAGCTTCACTTTGCTGGCTGGATGGTTTAAAGGTCAAGGTTGACAGCTTGCTGTTGAATGCACTCATCAAGACATCAACACAGTGGCTTGTGATGTCAAAACCACTAATAACAGAACCAAATTCTAGTTTATGAAATAATTGATGTTTTTATTCTCTTTAGTCACACTAGTGTCATGCTATATTGGTCATGTTTTTTTTGTGTCAACCGACATATCTCAACTTCTACTCAATGAATTGTGACACAGATGTGTACCAACATTCATGGTCCCCAGAGGATGAATCCCAATGACTTTGGTGATGTATGAGTAGTGTGTTTGGGATGCACTGCATTATATCCATGCTCCTGCATTATTATGTGGGATGATAGATATTGTAATGTGATGGAAATATACGTTCTTGATTGTCTTAAATGCCAGGTTGCTTAGTAAATCTGCCCAATAAATCATTTTTATTTATATAATCTATTTTATCTCCTACAGGATCCAGATATGGACAGAAGTCCTGAGTTTACATTCAAGTAAACATGAAAGTAAAAGAATAGCATTAAATATGTTTACAGGTCTGTAGAAACATTTTATCATTCCAGACTTCCACTCTGGTTTAAATACTCATATTGATGGTTTTATCTGCATTTTAATTGTGCAGTTTGTTTTATCCCCAGAATGACAGCTGACAGTGTGGATGATTCATCACTACAGCTCCAAATAACATGAAACAACCGTGTGATGATTATAGTAAATAAAAAAAAGTTTATTCTAAAAGTAATATACACTGTTAATTGGCTCCCATGATTAAAAATGTAACATTTTGGTCAGATAGACCCCATTAGTCATTAAAGGCTTTTCCCTCTTTTTGCTTTGGTAGCAGAAACAATCTGACCTTACTTTTAAGTGATTTTGTTTTTGTTTTGTTTTTGTTTTTTTATCATTTATATTTCACTTGGTTAAATAAAACTCTTTCGCTGTCCATGAAACAGAATTTCTCTGCAGATACCATTTTGTCTTGTATTGTATTCAGTATTCAGGGCCCTGATGATGTCGCTCTTGATTAACACATGAACACGCTCGAGTTGACAGAGCTAGTTGCTAATTACCTTCATGATGGTGGTTATCCAGGATTAGTGAAGCAAATGAGGGGGCATTTTTGTCTCTACTACCGATATCTACTTCAATTACCTACCATTACCAGTGTCTTACGTTCCTGTGTTGGTAGTTTAATTTAAAATATAAATATAACCTCCCCATCACAATACAATAGAAAATACAACAACTTTTACTTTTACTTACCGCTGCCTGAACATATACTGAAGCTGTCTTAATGATAGCGCTCATTTCGAAGCGATTTTATGTCATTCAAATGCAGAGATTTTATTTTAAATCTCTGTATATTTTTAGGAAAACGGGTGACCTTATAGCTGGCTACAGCCACAGTTTGTACTCCGTCTTTCAAAAGGTTTTGAAAGCCCACAGCCTGGTCTTTCCAACGAAATTCCTGTTACCCACTGTGAGGATGTGAGGGATGAAAGGGCCAGTTGTGTAAGACGCTCACCTCCATGTCTCTGTGGAATTAAAGAAAGGTTTTGTCCCGTTGAATTCAAAAAAGAACAAAGTCACACACACACACACGCACTACACCCTCTAGCACCACCATGAGGTCAGTATATGTGATTTTGCTTTAATGGAAGGGTGCTTTTACGCTTGCGTATCTCTCATGATGTATTAGTGACTATTCATAGATCGCATATTTGTCCAATTCCTACAAATGGATGACACGCACATTAACCTCAGATGTCTTTTAGTTGAATTCTAATTAGCAAACACCCCAATTTCTGCTGAAATCTTATATTGTCACAATGAGCACCACTCACAGTGAGTACAGACTCGCATAGCTGCTATAGCTGTAGAATCTTAATTCAGAGGCATTTCAGTCAAGCTTCTCCAATAATCAGTAAAGTTTTCTACACTGACCTCATAACCACAACCTGAAGCATCTATTTTTTTGTTTTACCTGCATAACAGTGATTTTGTTTTGGGCTTTGAGTGCTGCTGATGCAGATGACCATAACTCAACACGGTGCCTGAGCGCATCCTACATAGACACCACACAAGATTATTACTAAGTAAATGTAAGAACAGGAACAGTGTATGAAATAGGAAGAATTCCACACAATTTGAATAAATAATTTAATCATGTGTGTAATATTTCTGCGTTCTAAAAAAAAATGACAGTCTACGTGATGCAAACACATTTCAAGAACCTTGTAATTTGTCTTCCTCCTGCTATATGTGCTGTATCACAAACACCTTTATCCAATGTACCCTGAGCTTTATTGGAATAAACATAATGGGAGACAGGGCGACAGGCTGTGTGCAGCTATAAGGCTAACAGCTCGGAAGCGCCTTCTTCCCTCCGGCAACAGAGTTTACATAACTAAAGAGCATATTCTCAGGAGCTAAAAGAGGCTCGCCCAAAGGACAAACTCCTCCAGGAGGCCTTGAAAGAAATTGGTTATTAAATAAGGAAGACCGGAGATAAAGATGTCAGCAGTAATAATGCTTCTCATTTTGACTCTGATCTTATTTGTTTGGAAAGGGAGGGTGAGGCTTGCGGGCCCACAGAGTTGACATAAGGGTTTCTCCCATTGCTGGTAGACTGATCCGTCAGCAGATACATGGCAATGCTGTCTTTGTCGCCTTGCCCTGAGAGGACAAACTAATATAGTGGAACTGCAGAGGTTGCGCTTTTCTTACTCACACACTTAATACATACACACAGATGGGCCTGAACGCATAAAGTACAAGCCACTGCTGGTGGTATACAGGCCTGTTGGATAAACTAAGTGTAGCTCAGGTGCTCTGCTGCCCTACAGGTCCCTGTGGCAAACAGAAATGATGGGACATGCTGTATAGTAAACTCAGCTCACACTATTTGGTCATCCTTCTCTAAACAACCCAGAGTCCTGCCTGGGCTCACTGTATTGTTGTACTGTATGTTGCCACTAGAAAAAAAAAGATGGTATGGAAAAATAAACCAATTAACAGATACAGTTTCACAGGAAAAACAGGCTCAACCAAAATATTATTCACATTTTGCATGAGAAAAACATACAACATAAAAGGACACATAATGGAAAACACCTGGAGACACAATTACTTGGGGAAGAAACTAATTAAAAAGATCAAAATAATTAAGAGAATTTGCATAATTGTTGTTGAAGTTCTTTGGGAGAGTGCACAAACAGGAGCACGGCGACTGGGAGAGTTTAACGAGGGAACTTTTTATTGCTAATTTCTGTTCAGCCGTAACAAA
Organism: Lepturacanthus savala; assembly: GCA_030544235.1. NCBI lineage: Eukaryota > Metazoa > Chordata > Actinopteri > Scombriformes > Trichiuridae > Lepturacanthus > Lepturacanthus savala. The sequence goes on along the minus strand of CM060476.1, from coordinate 12,655,707 downwards.
CCGCCCTCCCCGGTGCGCTTTTCAAGAACATATTTAGCAGCAACAGTAGTCAACAGCGAGCCCATTAGCTTTTGTGATCTTCAGACCACAATCCACAATCAGGCCCTAAAAGTAGATAAATCATGCACTATAACTGCTAGGCTGAATGCATTATACATATCGATGTAGTAGCCCGTATTTTAGCTTATGCGTACATACCTTTGATTGACAGTTCATTAAATACACCTTAAACCAATGCCTAAGCCCTACAATAAATTGTACAGTCATGAAGGTTAATTTTGTTCATTTATTTATTTATTTTTTGGTGTGTGTTGGTTCAAATACATGGTCATTTTAGAGGCTTTAATTTATGGTGCTGTTAAGCTGTATAGCATAATACTTAGAGGTGATTCTCATATGCAGTCTGCTCTCACTAATATGTGCACATATTATTTGTCTCATCCACCCTGTCTTTTTTATTGTAAACCACTTGTGAGCGATAGACGGAAAATTCAGCAACACTTAGTATCAGTATCAAACTTGTAATTCTAATAATGTTAAACTGACTGCACATTATTGGCTAAACTGACAACATCACACCAAAGACAATATGGAAAAGTCCCTGCTTTGCCTCCATTTTTTTTTACTTCTGTAAACCATCAATTATGATAAAATCTATGTAATCACACTTTTTTCACTATAGGCAACTGTTGATCAGCAAAAGAACCATCAGCAGTGATGTGTATTGTGTAGCGCACATTCTCTCTTTTGTGCATGTGTCCTCAAGCATAATACGAACAAAACAGGGACTCACTGATGAAAACGTTGCCTTGTACCCAAAAAAAAAGTTTCTTTTTTGACCCGATGGCCACTGCTATTTGAGTTTTGTAGGCCATTGTAGAAAAAAAATGATGGATTTGTATTTGTATGTGTCCAAGGGTAATGTCTTTGTATCTATTGAGTTAGTGTGTATATTTAATTTATTTCAGATCATTTTTGAGCTTGAAAATTCAAGGATACTTTAATGTCATTTAGCACATGTACATATGTTGAACAGAATTTGATTCCATGGTCCCAGGATGGCCCAATTCAGTAAAAAGAAAAATTAGTCATGAAAAAAAAAAATAGATCAGGGCTAAAGTTGATAAGTTAATAAAGACAATGGAAAATGTGTATAACAGTTCAATGATTGAGATATTTTTGTCCATTTGAAACCATTTCCAACAATTCCCTATACTCAATACATATTGGATGTATTGAGTATACAACAGAGTAAAAAGATGAAGAAACATGAGAAATAATTTCTAAATTTTAAAATAAGGCTTAAAATACATGTATGTATATTATATAGGTCTTAATCACAGACTGAGTATGTTTTGGTATATCGTTGGACATTAAGGAAAATAATCTTGTCTTTTGTCCATGTCGGGATCCTGTAGGAATGATGAATCTTTTTCCATTGATCTGAGTGATCAGTCGTTTATGGTTTTTTTACGTTTTTTTTTTTTTTTTCATTTTTAAGTTCACAGCTCTTTTTGTGCAGTTTTGTAGTCTCAGTGTATCCTAGCCTTTGTTACACCGATACATTTTCAGATTTAATACATTTATTAAACGGACAAAAAAGCCAAATAAATTGTGTTGGAGCTACAACCACTGAAGATGGGGGACACTTTGGAAATAGCCTATTATCTCTGAGGCAGAGATAGAAGTTCTGATTGGGTAGTTGACAGCAAACCACCTACGGAGTGCACTTGTTAATAGTCTATCAGTGATGTGCAGGCTGGCTCGAGTTTCAATACAAAATAGACTTTCTTTTTATTGGCAGGCTGTCGTCCTTCCCCCACTGAAGATTCGCCACTAGACAATACCACAACAAGCCACATGCCAGTTCCAATCAGAATGGTAAACACTGTAAAACAAGTCAATTCTACTAAATAATTAAAATCCCCTTTGACTTACTTTTTCCTCTAAACAGTAGCCTATTCAACATTACATTTTAAACAGTTTCTTCTTTGCTACGACTTTAAAGGATGGCCTTAGTTTCAAATAAGTGTCTGCCTAACCTGTAATATAGTATACACTGACTTCATGACAGCAAACAATCCTGCTTAAATACATGTAACAAGAAGACTTCCATATGCCAGTTCAATGTGGCATTTCAAGGAGATCATGGCAGAGAGGAACATCCACAGAGCAGAAGGACACACAAGTTCAGTTCATTACATTGAAGCTATGTCTTCAGTAGTTTTCTGGGAATTTCAGGGTTTTAACAATCCAGAGAGGGCCAGCATTCTACCAATATAAATATATACATGATGGAAATGTTACAGGCAGGTTTCCACTGGGTTTAGACTGAGGTTCAACTTCCAGACAAATACATATAAATGAACAAATAGCTAAGTCTGAGTATGGATATTGATGCCTATAAAATACTTTTGATACATTGGTGCTCCAAATATATTGAATTTTGATAGCCTGGTTCCATAAAGGACTATTCCTCCATTTTTAGTCATGGTGATGTGCAGTTATTTAAAAAAAATGTTAAGTCTTTGAACTGAAGAAATAAAATACAGGATATATTTAAAGAGTTGAAATTAATGAATAAATCAAATATGAATAACAAAGAATTATCATCACACAGTCTGTTTCATGTATTTTTTTCTTATGCTGCAGTGATGGAATCAGAGTGTAAAGTCATCAACACTGTCAGCTGTCACTCCAAGGATACAATTTACTTTGCACAAATAAAATACAGCTAAAATCAACACCAATATGATAACATCAATAATGATAGTTTCCTGTTACATTTGCACTACACATTATAACAGGGTGATGTATGCAGGAACCCAAAGGAAGCCACAGCCTGTAGGTAGTATGTTCTTCATCCAAATCTGTAAATTGTAACAAATTGCACATCTTTACTAAAATTATTTTGGTCCACATGTACCACCGTGTGTATTCGAGATAATGAGTCTGTGTGTGTGTCTTGGGTTTTGGTGGCATCCAGAAAAGCAGTAAATAAGCTCCATAACAATTTTTGGTCAGCCAAAAAGCCACGTTACACTTCACACATTCTGCATTCCCAACATGCATCTTGGCCAAACAGTTGATCTCATCTCCAAAACTCACTCAAACCACCAAAACACTTCAGACATGTTTCACAATCAGCTCAGTCCTCCAGAACACTGGCAACAACTTTCGCTCAGAAAGCTGTGCTGTCACTCAGAAAACACACACCCAAAAACTCCAACAGGGCACATTAGAATAATCATGAACATTTATTTTGGAAGTCTTAATTTTTTTCTACATAAATCAGTATTTCATAACAAGCCCCATGAGGATAATGTGTGATTTGTACAAATAAACCTGACCTGACTTTACATGACTATACCTTTGTCTATAGTCAGAGAAATAAAAAGTTGTAATTCGAACAGCTTTCAACTGGGTTTGCAATCATTATTGTAAACATTCGGCTAAGATTTTCTATATATTTCAGTTCACAGTTTACAGTTTTATGACATTTGCTATGATACTAAACTAGTTCAAATTGTAGAACATTCTTCACATTGGTGACATGCACAGAACTATTTACACATATGCTGTTGGAACATTTACTTTTTACAATTATTATTATTTCTCACCAAAGGACTCATTGCAACATATGCACAGCAAATATTTTTACATTTGAGTGAACAAAAAACATGCTCACAAAAAAAACTGAAAAATTGCAAAAAAAAAAAATGCAGAAAAATATATAGAAAAAAGAGGCGAGAAAAATAATTAGGCAGCATCTCTTCCTCTTTTTCTCTCTGCCACATCTTCCTTTTTTATTGAAAAAACATGCTTTTATAGCGCTTAGCTAGAGTTAGCTGAAGTGGTAACAATTAACCATGGAAGTGTTTGGTCAGGTGACACATATACTGGCCAATTAACTCATGCACTGTCATTTTGAAAGTCAATGTTTTAAAATGGCAAAAAATGTGACCTTATTTGTGCCTTATGCAGAGAACCGTGTTCAGTGCATTTAAAACCTGCCATTTTGAAATTGTGTAAAGAAGAAAATATGTTTACATTTTTTGGACACCTGAGAAGAGGTTTTGCTCTCTGCATTTTAGTATGTTAGCAATTGGGAAAAAACAAAAAACAAAAACTGTAATGTTTCAGTAACATAACCGTATTGATTCTGTCTTGATTCCACTATTGTCACTAAAACATTTAGCATGCTTTGTTTCACCTGGACAACACTGACTTTCAAAATGTAACAACTTGGTTGGTCTCACACATGGTTTATTCAGCTGATTATATAATAATAATCAATTATATATATTTGATTTATATAGATTTAGATTTATATATACTTGATTTTGTACACACATTTTCTGAAAGCATGCCTCTTACAAAATAATACTTGAAAACCTTGAAAACAATGAGATTGCAAACACAAGCCATCAAAGAAACAGATTTTTATAAGAATCCATTGAACACTGATGTGCTCAATGTAAGACAATTGTTTTTATACTCAAAACAGACAAATACACGGTAACAAATATATTTTATTTAGTTTCCCACAAAAAACAGCAATATACACAGAGTACATCCCGACCAACACAAAATTGCAACAAAACTTTTGCCAAAAAAAAAAAACTATGCTGCATCCTCTCTTGTGTTTCTGTCTGGCCCCAGCTCCTCATCCACATCCCAAGCGATGGTTACTCTGGCCAAGCATTGGGCATAATTGCGTGGTGAATCCAGCCATGAAAAACATCAACTGCTTTATCTCCACATGTGTCATTCATAGCTTGGAGAAGGGGGCTTATGGATTTTGACCATAGTCTTTCCATCTCCAGACAGAAAACACTTCAATAGAACTGAGGAATGGAGAATATGGGGTAAAACTGTGTGATATGCGTTTTCCCCATGTGATAGGCTAGAGTTGTGTGTCGTGTTCTGAAAAAAAAAAGTGTGTTTTAGAACGGAAATTTGAGTGTAAAGAGGAATTCTGCTTGTAGATTAGCAGAATTAGTTCAGGGGGGTTTTGGTGCATGAGTTGCATGTTGTGCTCAATGTGTCTCAAGTAACAGTATCTGTGTTCAAACAATTGAGAAAAATTGTATTATTACTTCCCCAGAAATACATGTTCTTGTGTGTCTCTTTTTATTATCAGTGCAATTAGTGTGAGTTTTGCCAAGATATGAAACATGTGTGTGTCTCAGAAATCAATACTGTTTCAGGATCAACTGTAAGTTCACAATCTGATTGGGACTAATTGAAAAGACACGTGCATTATATGGTAATCTGCTACAGTGGCAGTTTCAATATCTATATGATATATTTAGTAAAATAGTGGTATTACAATATGGCAACAGACTTCTGTATGAACCATAAATGGCAACCTATTTTGGGACAAAAAAAACACTCAATTTTAATTAAGGAAAAACAGTGAAACAATTTCAGTTTTATACATTTGAGTGACATGGCCTCAGCAAAAACCTACATGAATATGAAGTATAGATGATAGTGATTTAATTGATGCGCTGAAAGACTAATTCAAATGATAGTTGTGTGCACTGCTTTGGTGGAAATAATTAGTTTTGAGTGCAAAGTGGTGAACTCTTTTTAATTTTGTGTTTAGAGTTTTGAGAAATCAAGACAGTTTTGGGAAATGTGTTTAAATATGCGTGAAAAGCTGTAACAGTTTTGAACATGGTGTAAGTATTTAAAGATCTGTGCTGAAAATAAATAGTTTATATATAGTGGTGGAGTATGAGAAAAGTGTTACTAAAGCGTACTTGTAAATACCAATGAGCTTGTGTGCCAAGTCTTTTAATATGCTACTCCTGGCCAATTTATTGTATAAATTATTTTCTGTACCTATTAGAGACAACTTGGCCTAACTGGGGGGCAGGGAAAAACTTTGGTCATTTAGCTCTGCCAGGTTTAACTAAACTAATAAGATTACTTCTGCCTCTGGAGCAGCTCTGAGAAATGTTAATAAAACTAAAACTCCAATTTGCTTAATGCAAATAAAACACCACTCATTGTCTCACCGGGCCTCTCTACTCAGCTCTGTCCTCCTTTTTTCCAGTATAACTCTAAAACTGCAGATACAGTGATTATAAGTTTTTCATATACTGCTGCTACACCTTAAAGACACATCTTTGAATTCTATGTGGCATATACTATTGTGCTTTCTTGCATTGTAGAAGAATTACTAGAGGAATCCCTTCTCTGACCATTTAGGAAAATAATAATAAAAGCTGTCTTCAAATCGAAGAATGATTCCTTCTCTCTCTGATAAATGAGTTAACCTCCTAACTCAAGGAATGTGATTATCTATCAGGCAAATACACAAATCCCAGCAGCCTCAAATTGGAGAGGAAATACAGTTTTGCCAGTAAAAATAAAATCAAATCAAGTTGTGAGTTTTTAGTAAGCGCTGACAAAAAAAAAAAAGATGTTGTGTTACATTAGACACATACCTGTTAGCAGAACTCATGTGGTATGAATAAAATTACACTGGTTAGTTGTTACTAAGTAATTAATTTTAAGTTTAAGTAGGGTTGCAAAGGGGCAGAAAACTTCGGTAAATTTGCTTGTATCAACAACAAAATGTAAACCACCTATTGTCATGACTATGGGAATCATGACAATGGACGAATTTCAATCAAAAGTGTTAAACTATTCCTTTATATCTGGTTGTTTTAGCCAATAGTATGTGACAATATTACATTAAGTTCCACGTTAGGGGCCGACCTTCAATTTTGTAATTCTTTTTATTCTCCAAGCCTCTTTGTACCCATATGAAAACAGGCAAAACAAACATTGCATGTACACTAAACTGTAACATTGTAATTTAATGGTTTGCATGATATTAGCCTAGTCTACAACGCACAGCTTATTATCAAGGTGTGACAGACTCTGTACCTCTCTGCTTTTGTGCAAATATCTTGCAAAAAATGGGCTTTGAACATCACAAGCAATTTGTATTTTTTTTTTTCCATTGGCTACAGCTCTATTTACAGGTTGTCAGGGACAATAGAGCTTAATTAAAAAGAACACAGTTATCAACCTCATTAAGGCGGTGAATTTAGGCAAGTCAACCCAGGCATCTCATTTAATTAACTAGCCTTTACAGAGCTGCTTAGCACTGCCGAAAATTGAATCTTTTTTCCCTATTTTTTTTCACACTTTTTCCCTCTTTCCTGTTCCATGTGCAAAAACACATACGCACGTGTTATTGTGTTGGACTCTTTCTGTACTTGTTTGTATTACACTTTGCTGCTGGAGTGTGACAAAACTTGAAATTCTGACAAGATTTCCATCATTTGCTGTGGCTCAGCGCTGTCAGCATGCTACCACGCTAATATGATCAGTGACGATGATAACATGCTGATGTTCAGCGGCTATGATGTGTGCAATCTTCACCATTTTACAGCATTCTAACATTTGCCAAATTAAGATGAGAATGTTAGTAGTTTTCAAGTTTTTTTGGCTGTAAACTGAAGTAGTGGTGAAATTAAACATTTGACCTGATGCACTAAAGGAAATGTTAAGGGATCAAAATTGTTATTCATTCTGAGGAAGTTAATGTCCGTAATAAATGCCATGGTAATCCATCCAAAAGTTATTTTATACTAAAAAAACACACTTCAGAAGATTTTCTTGAAGGAGAGGAGTGGGCACAGCAGGGTGTGTGCACATTGTCACAGCAATCCATTGAACAGTTTTGAGATATTAAAGTAGTGGACTAACTGACAGTCTGACGCTGAGCTTTGCCACTTGCACGATTAAAACTGTATGAATGAATTTACAAACTGAGGCTGGTGTGTTTCATGTCTGAGCAAAGGTTCATGGTTCCATTGACCAGAAAAACACAGCGGCACGGCTTTAATCTCGACTCGGCTGCCAATAAAACCTGCAAACACTTTCACCACAGGAAAAAAAAAACTAGTAGTTGCGTTTGACATTTCATTTAGCATCTACTCGCTGTGTTCGTCTGGTCTGGACCCACATTATACACCAGCATAGCTAATTCTTCCCTCACACTGAATAAAACACCCCTATTAAAAGGTGTTTTTTTTTCTTTTTCAAACCTGATTGCTCAGGTTGTTTTCTTGAATCAATCAATGTTCCTACCTCCCCTGGACACTGAGTGACAGTGGCAATAATACCCCTCCTCCCCTCCCCTCCCCTCCTAAGACTGCTGCAAGGTGTAGTAGAGAAAGACGGGAAGATTGAAACGACGATGCAAGACTGGGAGTGCATTACACCCAGGCCTTTTAATTACACATCCCCAAATAATAATCCTCAGATCCCACAACTCACTGCGCTTTGTTCTCAGTTTTGTCTGTAGCTAACCTTGAGTCGCTGTAATTATACATTACGTTCCTATGAAGGGGCCCAGCGGCGCAGTCTGGCTGGTGAAATGTGGGTCGTGAGTGTTTTGTGTTCTTTTCTTTAATCTAAAATATATTTAAGGGAGACGGGGGCCAGACAGGACACAGCTCTACATCACCCAGTGGGGTGCCTGTCTGCTGTAGCCACGGGGTCCGGATGGGTGATTTATACCACAATACCAGTGGCTGTGATGGTAATATACTACAGGTAATTGAAAAGAAAATTGAATTAGGTCAACAGAAGCAGTGACAGTCATTGGATGTCACACAAATGTTTTACAAGTACAACATCATTCTGCCCCGCTGGCCTGAGGAAAGGGCCAGCGTGAAGGATTTAGGGAGATCTATTGGCAGACATTAAATGATATTCGTGATTATGTTTTAATTATTGTATAATGAGCTAAATCTGAGAATTGTTGTGTTGTGAGAAAGTATGAGGAAGCAAATTTGGACAAATGGTGGATCGTACCTACCTAGAAAGGGATGGGGGGGGCAGGTATTGAGTTGGTTGCAACCTCACTGCTAAATGCAACTAAATCCTACACACCGGTCTTTTAAGTATCAATTTAGTAGATAATTGTCTCTATATTTCATTTAGACTTAACAGCCCCACAAAATTATAGTGCAACCTATTGTGATACGCGTACAGCTGCACTGATAAGGTTTTGTACACGTGTCTAGTTGTATAAAAGGAGATAAGACCTTATCTCACATGTCTCCCTCAAGCTCTGTGGTGCTATCCTCAAGAGAAGTGACATGAATATTCTGTGAACTGTCATGTTGTATATACACAGTAAAAACAATACATTTTCCATATGAGTGCATGTGAACCTTGATGAGTGCGCACACACACACGCAATGGAATTAATGAACTCCTTTCACTGACAAAGAGTTAAAGGGACTTTTTTCCCAGTTTAATATTTTTAAATTGTGGTATTATTATTATTATTAATAATAACAATAATAATAATAATGTGTTCACAGTCCAACGGGATCTAGTTAGACATGTAGCAGCTGCCTTCTCACACGCTCACTCTAAAAAAACCTGCCACCCCCCCTACTGAAACACTGCTCTGTTGTGATTGGCCTAGAACTGTCAGAAATGTGCCGTCCCTCAAAGCTGGTGACAGTGTGAGAAACAGAAGCAAGTACAAGCCCTCTGGAAGTAGGGGGTGGCTACATGGATCCAGGTGTGGTCACTATTAACGTCTAGCCTGGTTATAGTCATCCCTCATTGCAGGTGACTTCACTTCACTCTGCAATTTAATCTGGACACCAAGGGCACAAATTTTTCCCTCAAGAAGGGAGCCAATCATAGTACAAGGGGAGGGTGACGAGGACGAAACAGGGGTTAGTGCTGATGCCTCACAGGAAGAAGGTCACAGGTTCAAGACCTCGTTGGTCCTGGTTTCTGTGTGGAGTTTGCATGTTCTCCCCGTGTCTGCGTGGGTTTTCACCGGGTACTCCGACTTCCTACCCCAGTCCAAAAACATGCTGAGGTTAATTGGCGACTCTAAATTGCCCATAGGTGTGAGTGTGTGAGTGAATGGTGTGTCTGCCCCACGATTGGCTGGCGACCATCTGGGGTGTATCCCTGCCTCTCACCCGTAACGCGCTGGGATTGGCTCCAGCAGACCCCTGCGACCCTAATGAGGAATAAGCAGGTATAGAAGATGACTGACTGACTATGTACAGATGCATCTGATAGATATTTGTCCAATAAATAGCTCTGGGATTCCATAAACCATGACTCCTATAGAAAAAAATGCATGGGTGGTTCCCAGACCGAATATCAATTTATATTGATATGACTTTTAGCCAGGCTAGTTAACGTCCACTCATGTTATGACATCACATTCAGAATCATTTCTAAATGACATGTGTTCAGCCAGGTTTCAGCAAAAGAGTGAATCATCTTATTTCACAGAGAGCTAAATATTTACAAGCAGCTAAAATTTGTATTTTTTTTCATACTACGGCCCCTTTAAAACATGAATCTAAAAAGTACAAATGGAATAAATACCACCTAGAATGGAAGGAGCGAGCCATTATTCACTCTAATCATCTCTAATGACACACAATGCAATTAACAGATAACAAAATTAATTAATTTGGATTTACTGTGACACCTTTTGTCGCTTTGAAGTCACTTGTTTACTCGAATGAAGCCGTTTTGATGATGCAGGGCCGCGGGACCTCTTAAGTGCAATGGAGACGGCCGTGAGCAGAGTATGAAATGAGGAGTAAAACACTGTCCAGAACATATTCCATTCGGGGAAAACACAAGACGGTTGGCATGGCTCCAGGGATCTCCTTTTACTTAGTGTTGTCACAACTTGTTAACAATATCCTGCACCACTTGCTATAATCATCTTGCAAGCTACTAGTATCACAACTTGTACTTTCATGTGTTTATGTAGCTTGAATTACTGGACTGCTGCACTTTTTTCTATACTATAAAAAGAAAAAAAAAAGATTATTTTCCTGTACTGACTGTCTTGCACAATCACATCCTATTAGAGGAATTAGTTACAGTACTAAAACATAGTCTTTGGTCTTCCTAACTAAACGTGTGCCTTTTCCATGACATCAAGTTGCCATGATATGGTTCAATGAACATCTCTGCTCTGTAAAGAATGAACGTACAATGGGGTGTTATTGTAGTACACCTGCTACTCAGGTATTGTACTTTATAACAGTACTTTATAACAGAGAGAATATTGACAGAGCTCAGCCACAATGAGAGTGTTACCTTCATGCAGCAAAATGTTGGATTATGACAGCGTTTTTTTTTTTTTTTTTTTTTTTTTTTTAGTTGAGTCAAATAAAAGTCCACAGCTGCCAGCGTATAAAGGGAGAAGGGAGATGAAAATAAAATATGCATTACTTTCATTCACACAATTATTGGTTCACATGTGGAAGATGGTAATATGGAATGTTCCTATAACAGCTGGGTCGCAGTCCTTTTCGCCGTGCGTTGAATATATTCATGATTTGGCCGCAAGATGCTAATCTCCCCCCCTCTCTGATTCCTTATATCCTCCCTGTCTTGAGTCGAGCAGCGGTGAGGCTGATCAGCGTGGACAGTTTTGTTTGAGAGGAAACAGGAGTGACACACAACTGCGGTCTCCTGCTGAGAAAAAGAGAGGAGGTAAAGCGGGAGGGGGAGGCCGGCTAGTAGATAAATAGACTAATCTAATTTGTTGCCTCGGCCAAATGTATTCCAAATCCTCCTCTGTGCTGTTCTGTCCCAGCCTGTGGTAGATGATGCTAAAATGTTTGGGCAGAAAGGGACACAACTGGGAGAGAGCTCGCCCAGAGGAAGTTCAACACTATCCCACGGTCCTCTCTGACACATTGCACAATTATGTATTCTGCATTTAAAACATTTGCCCATCGCTGTGCTGCAATAAATTGCATATACTTATGCAAATCAGAGTCTTCCGAATAACCTACGAAATGATAACGTATTGATAGTAATATATCGCCTGTAGAACTTCAAATTGAGAGATGTTGTCTCATCGGACCAGAAACCAAACGTACAGATCAATTTAAAATGGCAAATGACTGCGCTCCCTGAGCCCATTTCTAAGAAGTGAGTAATAGATCTCTGATCATGGCTATTAAAGCCTGGTCAGGCAGGGGCTAGGCTGCCTGTGGAATACAGAGAGCACTCCTTGACTTTTACATCAAAAAGATGCCTTAGACAAAGTCCTCGGAGCCTTGGGCACCGTGGATCTCTGGGGCCGCACTACATGACGAGTATAGTTGAGTCTTGGGTTTCATCTTTCTCTCTGGTCTTTATTAATGGCGGCAGGTTTCTAATTCAGAGAGTTGTGAGGGCCGAGTTTAGAGGGCGCGCACGGCGGGTGAAAACATTATGCAGCGATTGTAGGCTGCGGCGATTTGAGAAGCTAATGCTGGGTCAAAAATTCTTATTAGAACTGAGAGCATTATTGATAGCTGAGGACACCGAGGTGAACTGATCTGAGGGGTTTCGACGGGAACTCGAGTTTTACAGGCAAACGAAACAAGGTCTGACACGTTTTGGCACCTCAGAAATGTCACTTTGTTCAGATTTCATAAATGTTTCAAGTATTTCATCAAGCATGTTTTCAGCAGTGGTAGAGAAACTGTTCAGAGCATTTACTTACCACAGTGTAAGAATCACACTGCATAAACAGTCAAATTAAAGCAACATAGAAGTAAGAATTTAATATCCAGATGGAGCCTATTTTAACTTATCTATATCATATATTATGTATTATATTGGTTTGTTTAATATATAGCCAGGAATCATATCAGACAATCCTGTGTTTTGTCCAATATATATATATATATATATATATATATATATATATATATATATATATATATATATATATATATATATATATATATATATATATATATATATATATATATATATATATATATATATATATATATATATATATATAAAATATATAATATATATAAAAAAATAAATGATAAATGTGCTGGAATAAAAGGTTCTTTTTTTTTTCCTCGCAAGTGCGGTGGAGTAGAATCATAAAAATGGAACTACTCAAGTAAAGTGTCTCAAAACCATGCCGCACTTGAGTGTCAATCCATTACTGCTTTTCAGGGACACCAAATTGTTTTAATTATAGATACATCTCATCATGTTCGCCGACAATGAAAACTCTGAAAACTTCATATGTGAAATGAAAATTCATATGAGATGCTGATGCGAATGAAGACCTTTTTGATCTGACAGTCAAAATTGATGAGTGGGTCCTTAGATCACTACACCGGTGCGATGAGAGATGAGAGAAAAGAAATTTGAATTTCAAATTTCCATCCTTATTACGTTGTCCGTGTTACAGCGATGAGAGCAGACCTACGGTGAATGTGGAGGATACTTTAGCTAAATTGATATTTTGAAAACACCACTGGAATCATTTCCGTAGGAAAGATTTAGAGAATATCATTGTGCGGTAACAACTGCTCGACATCTTTCTCTCTTTATATATCCCTATCATGATAGCGATGTTGCAGCCTGTAGTGGTGCAACAGAGCACTCCCCAGGTCAAACTAAAAGACTTTATTGGGCCTTGAGGGCTGGAATAGTTTGCATCTAAATGTCTAATTTGCAATGTTTCTGTGTTCAACAGCATGCATAAACATAAAATGGACTGTGTTTATATACCATCACTGTTCTTATTGATCAAAGTTGACAGCTACACATGTTGGATAAAGAGTAACATCATGATGATGTATTTTTGTTGCATTATTTATCATGGCTGGCCTGGTAGGGCGACGGTCCCTGCGGTAAAATGTCTCCTGATACATTATATCAGACAAATCTCTGGCTCGCTCTGGAGAGTTTTTGCCTGAGAATTTTTGTAATGCATTCATTAGGTGTTATGTAACATTCATGTTTAAGGTCAGGGAATATGTGTGTGTGTGTGTGTGTTACAGTTGGATATTGAAAAGTCAATGCAGAATAATATCTACCGCTAATTTCATGTTTTATTTAGTATTGACATGCAGCTGTCTAGGAGGGGTTTACTTGAGGTGAGAAGTTTTTTTGTTTTTTTTTCCATAATTAACTTTTGTGGAGCTATCCTAATGTATTTAATAAAACAAGAAAAAAAAGTTCCAAAAAAGTTCCTAGATGTTTAAGGGTGATTATCATGTCACTTTTGAATGATGAATTGAGCTGTAATCAAAAAACACCAGATGAGTTGACATTCACGTTTGAATGAAGGTGTGAACTGCTAATGTGTGTCAACATGTTTAACCAAAAGTCAGGGCATTTTAAAGGGGTATTCCCAAAACTGCTTGAATCTGCCCTGAATGTTTATTTGCTTACAGTTACCTATACTTCCCCCTTGTGATGATGTCAGATTGTTTGTGCATGCCCACAAACAGCTGTTTGTTTTATACCCCTTGTCTCTAAGGTTCCAGCTGCCAGCTGACACCCTTGGCTGTGAAGGGTGGCTGTGAAGGGCTAATTGATGCAGTTCTTGATGCATCAGTTAGCTCATCAGTTCTTGATGCGGCTCTAGGATTCTTTTCTGGGGCGGTAAAGGGATATCTAGAGGTGGCCAAAACGTGCTGTTAATCAGCATGCAACGTGTGCCGAATTTCTTAGGAGCAGGGATATTCTACTAATATTAGGCTGAAACGTAATTAATTGCATGCACACACATGAACGGTCTGCTATTTTCGAAAAAAAACTTTAGAGTTAAAGGGCCTGTACTATGCACAGATATTTACATGTTATTTATTTATTTTATTTTTTTATTCTAGATAAGGTCTAGGGGTTTTATAAAAAAACTGTCCCATATATCAAACACTAGAAAATGGAGAAACAGAGCCTGGATTTAGAAACTTGTTTGTACTTCCTTGATTATGTGATGTCATGCAGTAGCTCCCTCTGCCTGTAGAGCTTCCCATCATGGTCCCACCTGCCCCCACCCACTTTCTTCAGTCTTCCAAGTGAAAATCAGCCTTGCAGTAGAGAGGCTCATGAATATTTATGAGACAGAACCCAGACCAAAACCTGTGCTTTCTGCAGCTCCGAGCGAGGAGCTTGGCAGAGTACTGTCAAACTACACTGAGTTGAATTTTTGCACTTTAAATTGCAAATATATCTTATATATATATATATATATACTTATATAGGGCTATCAAAACTTTAAATGGAACTTAGATAAGTGCATGATATGGATCCTTTGTTTCACAACATTAACAATAAATGACTAATCTGAATTATATAGTATCCCATAAATTTTGGCATAGATTGATATATTAAAACATTTAGCATGGGTTGGTTTGGATAAAGAATAAAAAAGGTTAATTAAAATGCAAGGTGCAAACACACAGGGATTATTCCACCAAATCCAATGTTAATCACAGAACTGGTCCTCAGTTAAAACATTAAACTTCATTTAAAAATCAAATCTATAGTACTATAATATACTATAATATATACTCAAGTACTATAGCACACATTTGATTCGGGGGAACCTACCCTTTCTTTCAGATACAATGTAAAGTTACCAAATATAGCATACAAACAAAAAAAACAAAGAAAAAAACCCTAAAAACTAAAAAATGTGAACAGAAACTTTTTTGTGTGTGTTTTCTTTTATTGATATTTATTTTCAAACAAGTTTTATTTTGCTCTTTTGGAACTCCTTGTAAGGTTTTGTGCAAATACACCTTTCCCTCAGTGAGCGACAGATATGTATTGGATATTGTCCTGGGTGCTTTTTAAGTAAACAATGTGACAATATATCAGTGTTGATGCATATTATATCACCTCTGATGAGACAGTCTCATCATCTAACCTGAAAGACAAGGCTTTCTTGTTTTTGATAAAGTCTAATTCTCATTTTTCATCATGTACTACTTTGTCATTGCTGGATAAAGATAAACAAACACAGACATACACACACAAACACACACCTTTTTTTAGCTTGCCTCCAGCTCTCTGGACACACAGCAACTGGCAGCCGGTGTCTGTTTTATTATCATGTGTTCACACATGCTGCAAATCACTTGTGATTGCTGTAGCCACCATTCAAGTTGGAGAAAACTGAAAATCTCACAGTTCAGACACAATTCAAAGCATCTTTCTAGCATAAATGGTTCAGAAGGTAGAAAGAAGTAGAAACAAACTTGCTGACCAAACACCTGCCCCACAGCGTGGTTGAGCTGCTGCTGTACCTATCAGCAGTAAATATACAATACATCACCACTTAACAATGCCCAAAGTTCTTAACATCAAATAAATAACTTAAGTGCCAATAGAAGTGCTAAGACCATAGCTCAAGGAAGGTTTATCTACTAATGGAAAACACCTTTTATGAAGTACAGGGCCCCATTATTTACTTTTATCCTTTCGTGTTGTGTGTATGTTGTTCACAAATCAAAGTCTTTTTCTTGAGCTGCTTCCAGCCTTGCTCCAGATGTCAAGGCTGAGTGATCAGGAACTTGTATAATAACAGGACTGAAGAGCCCTAGAAAGACCCTTTTTTGGATGTTTCATCTCGAAATCAGATAAATCTAATATAATCTGCATTGCATCACCTGTATCTGTACCTGTATGTAATGTATGTATGTCTGTACTAGGGGACAACAGGCGGAAATTAGCAAACTGCTTTAATTTGGTACAAAACATATCTCTGTGAGATCCATGTCTTTTTTGTACAAGGTCCAACAAGGTAAAATTTTTACCTAGTTTTTGGTAATTATAACACTGATACACCCATTTGAAGTTAATACTTCAGCAGTAAATTCAAAAGTAACACTTCAAAACAACCACTTGACTTGAGCGGTTTGAGTAAAATGAATCCAGTTGTGTCAGTGCTTTATCCATCGAAACCGTGTAACGGTTTTAACCCAGGGATTTTATTTGTGTGTAACAGGTAGGCAATTATTGAATTTAGTCAATTACAATGTGCCAGAGTCGATTAAATTGGAATTATTAACATGCTACTAGGTAAATTACTTAATGAGTTTAGTCACATAATCAGTGCGAGGACAATAATGAGATTATTGCATGTAAACACAACGACAGTGCTGTACTAATGACATGCTCAGCCCCAGTTGTCTGATCTCACTCTGATTAGCTGCTGTAGACCATCATAGCAATGGAGTATTAGATTTTGCTCAGGTGCAAGATTTGGATGTTTGTGTGTGAGAGAGAGAGATACTGTGAAGATAGACAGTGAAAACAAAGAGGGTTTTTTTTCTCTTTTAGCTTGAGAATGTATTAAGTGTGTTAAACAGTTCAGATTTCCGCCAAAGCACTTATTGTGAAGAGAGCTCCCACAGGATAGTCAGCTGATGTCACACTCGTTTGTTCATTTTCACTTTACAGAATCAACACATCAGCAGGAACAAGACATCAGTTTTATTTATGATTTATGCTAAAAAAAAAAAAAAAGAAAAAAAGAAGAGGGGACCCTGGTGGCTAACGTCCCCAGAGCCAGCTACAGAAGCTGACTCTGGGGACATTGAATGTCACCTCTCTGGCAGGGAAGGAGCCTCGAGAGATACCAGCTAGATTTAGCTAGATGGCTCACCTTGATGCATAGCGTGGGCTCTAGAACCAGTTTCTTTGAGAGTGGTTGGGCGCTACCACTCTGCAGCTGCCTCTGGTGAGAGACGCAGAGCAGGGCTGGAAATACTCGTTTCCCACTGGTTTGGTGCCTGTACTTTGAGGTTCACCCTGGTGGATGAGGCGATAGCCTCAGTTCACTTTCATTTGGGGGGACGGGTCCTGACCGTTGCTCAGAGTACCCACCCTTTTTGGAGTCCTTGGAGGGGATGTTGAAGAGCACTCCTTCTGGGAACTCTGACCTGGACAGGCCTGATTGGAATGAACGGCCCCCCTGATCTGAACCCAAGTTCTGTTGTTGGACTTCTGTGCTTACCATGGATTATCCATAATGAACATCATGTTCAGGCAGGTATAACGGTGTCCACATGTGCCCGTAGTCCCAGTTTGATGATTGACTTTGTGGTAGTGTTGTCGGACTTGTGGCTACATCATTTGGACAATCAGGTGAAGAAAGGGGCAGAGCTGTTAACTGATCACCAGCATAGGCTCACCCATCTCTGGGACTGAGATTGCTATCGTGGTCAAAAAGCCTGGTGGCAAGGCCCCAGGGGTGGATGAGATCCAACCGGAGTTCCTCAAGGCTCTGGAGGTTGTGGGGCTGTCTTGGTTGACATGGCTCTGCAGCATCACGTGGGCATTTGCCGGGGAAAGGGAAGTCTGGGTTTCTCTGCTGAGGTGCCACGCATGCTGCTCCCACGTCCCAAATTGGATAAGCGATAGAAAATGTATATTTATAACCAACTGCTTTTCTTTATTTAACTCTGTCTTAATACTCATTATACAATACAATATACTCAGGTATGAATAATGAATGCCCTTTTGGTTGATGTAATCACATCTTAAAGTGTCCATATCAAGTGTTTCCTTGCCAAGCAATAGTGGAAGAATAGAAACATAAAAAGGAAATTTCCAACAAAACAGACTACTTTGGAACACATATTGTAAATGCTTGATTTGTGACTGTTGAAGCCTCAGCTGAATTTGATTTTGCCCAGAGAGAAAACTGTGTATATTGTTTCTCACCTCTTACATTGGAACTGCTTTAGGAAGGGATTTATTTGCCAGTATGGACACTATGAACAATAAACACCTTTCCATATTAATATGGACATTTGAGTCACACCACCATTAAAAAAAATGAACCTTTCCTTTAATTAGTCCGTAATCAGTTTTTGTTGCAATATGATATCCAGTACCATATCCTGTCGTTGGCTACTGACTTTCAGTGGCCAACAGTGCATGTTTACAGATGTCATTACCTTCACATACGATGGTCAGCACTCATTCAGTAGCAAGCCAGTAACAAATTCAGCATTTTGCTTCTTTCATATTGATTAAAAAATGATGGTCTAATTATGATAATTCTTTTTGTGTCTTGCAATTTCCTGTCCTCCGTCGAGAACGGTAATTAAACCATTACAAACAACACCTGTTATTGAATATGTTGATGAAGACACATCTGAGGTAAAACATTGCAGTGGTGGTGATACCAGCACAGCTCATCACGTGACTTGTGCTCTTCAAAGGGGCGATAAAGATTTTCCTGATTGATTTCCCCCGATGAATCATAATAGCAGCAGTGGGTAAACTCCGCCACAGACAGGAGACTAAAAGAACAGAATGTGCATTTTTCATTCCCGAAAAGACAGGCGAGGATGTCTGACAGCGTGATTTAAATCTATATGACATTTATTGTTATTAATTCACATTTGCATTTATTGTGTGTCCTTAACTTAAATAAGGAGCGGATCCACTCACATACCTGTCCATTAAATATCAAAAATAACCAGTCGTTTAGCTCAGTATAAAAAAAGAAAATGGCACAGAAACTACAGTGGCTCTGTCCTGAAGTAAAAAACAAAAAGGAATTAATAATTATATGTCATATTTTTAAATCTAAATCTTTATAAATGTCTTAGTTACTGAGCCTTAGAGGTTATGGAAAGTGGATTTTGCAATCTTCTGATAGGTCCAGGCTAACTGTTTCCCAGTCTTTGTGCTTTGTGCTCTCGAAGAGATGTCCTTGAAACCTTGAGGTCATTTAGTAATGATTTAGAAAAATTCAGGCAGAATTTGTGACAGTGAACAACAGCCAGAAAACAACATTAGAAATCATGACGGTATCCCAATATTGAACAACTTTGAGCTGTTTCTGTCCTAATTAATTGGAGCCTTTGTGTGCTAAAGCAGTTTTAACAATGTCGGTCGAAACTTTCGGGATTTATATTCAGGCGCCGCTATAAATTCCAAGCAATAAAAGTATCCCGATCCTCTGGAAATCATCCTGGATTACAGTCAAAGTCACATTTTCCATCATTTACCATTCATTTTCAATGGATCTGCTCAGTGAGAAGTCAGACTGACATTTCACATTATGGCACAGGACACATTTTTCTCTCTCTTGTTTCCAGTATAAGGAGACAGATGTGAATGTTAACTCAGGATTTGAAGATAAATATAATATGTCTGTGGGAAATTTGACAAGTTGAGAGTGAGACATAGGATACTGTGTCTTTAAAAAAATGCTGTTGTCAGTGTACTGTCACTGTACTGTATTGTCATTGTTTACAGTGCAAGGATTATTTATATCTATAGTATATCTCTACAGTATATTCTGTCAGTATTAATGTAGGTTATACATAACATCATACAATATCTTAAATACAGGCTGCATGTTATTCATCACAATTCCTCCACCGTACTGTATATTAAGGCCTGCGAAATAATCCCTCAGGATGACATGTTCCTATTTAGCCAGCCTTTTCAAACAGCTGGTGCCTTATTGTCCTGACATTTCCAGGGAATTAGTTATGATGCAGACATGTTTATTGAGACTTATTGTCTGATCTTGTATTATTAAAGCCCCTCTCTATCCACTCCGTGTGCCGACGGGATATTCCACGTCACCTAATTGCTTTGTTTTTGACTTTGAAAAGTGTTCTTCATCTACCTGTGTACGTCACGAGAGTTATCTTACATAAAATGGTGAATATGCTACATTAGGTTTAACTCTTTCCCTGCCAGAGAAATTAAGAAATGCAAATGCATGGAATCATGTCAATGAAGTACACTTATAACACAAATACTGAGATAAACTTGTTGCTCCATCTTTCAGTAAATCCTCGCCACATATGCTCATTCACTCACAGTGGCCACAGAGAGAGGCGGGGCAGTTCATAGACGGGTCGGTTGCTATGGTCCGTTGCCATGCATCTTTGTGTGTGAGAGAGACAGAAGCCTCTTTCACATGCACTTCAGACAATGTGTGGTAAATTAGGTCCGGACAAAGCCTGAAGGACATTGACCTTCTCACACCTGGAAATACTCGAGGCGTGGGAGGTGAGGGGGGTGACATAGAGAGTATGCTGCAGAGACATCAGTGTTTATAGCCCAGTGACGGATAAGCCCCAATCACAAAAGAGAATGTAGGTATCTCCATTTGTGCCTGTCCAGACTAGAACACCATCCCTGAGTTTTCATATTGAAAACGGGGTCAGCAGTGTTCTCAACGGTCACCATTTCAGAAGGATGGAAACGCCAATATTAAGTCCTGATGGGATTCTGTTTGTGTTCTTTTAAGCAAGAGGTGAATCACGGATCAGCTTCTGGCGTCTATGACAGTGGTGATTGCTCTAAGACTGCTAAAATGTAAAAAACAATAAGTAACCAAATATGTACTATTATGTTTACACTATTAAATAATGGGCTAGAATGCATTCAACTTTAGTTCAGAATCAGCTACTTTTCACAGGTCACTGATGTGACATTATTCTCATTCATTTATTCAGCGTCAGAGCATTAAAAAGCATTGAACCTGAGTGTCAACTGACTTCAATGGAGAAGCAGAGAGCAGGTTGTTCCACTGCAGTGAAACTAGAAGATCATTGGATAAATGTTGGGTTTGGCAACACCCATAGGACGCTTAGCGTCTCTGGGGGTCTATAGGGAGTAGGTCTCTGCCTGGACGCTGAACTTCTGCATTATAATTGGATGATCTGTCTGAGGCTTCAAAATAGCAAATCAGTGATCTTGAATCTGGACACTTTACAAATCATCTTATTGACTTTTTACTTTGTGAAGAAAATATACTTCAATTGCATCTTTTTCCTGTGTTATTGGAGACTATTCTGGTGTTTGGCGACATTGACTTCTGTCACTCTTTCCCCAACAAGCGGCGCTGCAACTGTGAGCCTCTGCCGTCAGTAAACACACACAGGCGGTCACAACCTGATGCAGCAATCACAACTAGAGAACAAGCTAACAAGCTAACAAGCCCAAAAACTATCAAATTATCAGAAAAATTACAGCAGTTTTTAGCCATGCACAACCATGCACAATCTTCATTTAATATTGGACTGAGGGCAGACTAGACACTACAGCGACATTATCACTATTGAGTTAAGTTATATTACAGGACATTATGGGCCGGGCTTGTCATTTAGCATGCTCCCATACATAGGTCTATGATATAACATCAGCATTGTTATTTATCCATAATCTGTTGATAGTTTTTGTTAATTTTTTGATGTTTTAAACCTAAATTATAGCAAAATCTTACACATAATACCATTATCAATAATAATACGAAGGTGTTAGAAGACACCAAAGGGGAATAATATGCCCTCATATAGAAGCTCACAGGAGAGCATCATTATAACATAACAGGAAGTATCATTACAAGGTAAGAAACAGATGGTGCCAATGAGTGTTAATTTACAGTGTTAACGTGAACTGGCTTTACCTACTGCTTGTAGCAAAAACTCTCATCCAACAGCCTGTGGCACATCCAGTCTAGAATTTCAGAATTCTAAAGAGATTGTTTCTTTGATCTCTTCCAAATTGAAAGTAAAAGGAAAAGAAGCATAGACTGAAGAGATACTTGAGGAGGCAGTAATATCATGTGTAGGGGGGGAATTTTCAGACTGTGTTCACATGTTATGTTTTGAGTTTATTTTAATGAAGACAAGAAGGGAGGCTTATTGTGAAACTCAGCAAGGTCAGGAGTAATTTTTGCGTAATGTTTTTATTTTTTGACTTGCTGTCTCCTTGATTAGTTATGTTTCAATATAATTCAACCATTCGGAGGATGAGTGACTGAGGGGGCTCGCTGTGTGTGGGTGTGTGAGGCATTGATACCCTCATTTTCACTATTTTGGAAAGAGTGAGAGAGACATGTTGGGTCAAAAAAATGTAATTAATCCTTTTCCCATGAGTATTGAACCTATTGAACTGTTGAAATTCTAAATACAGGCATTTGCGGTAACTGAAACTGAAAAATACTGTATTTTCAGTATATATATCTATATTCCCATGACATTCAACCCTCACCATTTGCGAAAGTAACATTTCTGTTACTTTCACAAATTACAGTTACAATAGCAACTGGGCCAAGCAAAAATTCGTATATAAATAAGTATGACAATCATTTATTATTATATGTACATTACATAAAAATAATGAAAGGTATTCCCAATGGCACATAAAAGAACACATGAATATAAAGAAAGAACTGATAACTCTATGAAGAAAATTATTTGTTGTATTACGCTTTTCTAAATGGAGTTACAGAGATGATAGAAAGGAGAACATCATTATATTAAAATGCATAATCTCCCTCTTGATCTTAGATTGGAGTCAGGGAGGATAGGAGCTCCATCTAAGTACTTGAGTGGCCACACAATGTTTAATGGTGTTAAATGACTACTAATGCAGGTTGGATTAAAGCTATTTCACAACCTTTTGCATAATTAAAAGCATTATTGCAAGTATTATTGCCAATGTTAGACTAACATCACAGAAAGGAGCTGCAGTAATATGAAATCTCATCTAAATGGGATTCTGTATGATATGCAGTTGTACAGTTATTGGTATGGTGGCACTATACACTGCAAACATAGAAATGATGCAAAATCAAAAACACACAAATACATCAAACAAATGCAGTAAAAAAAGGAGACAGTGCTTCAATTACAGAAATGAAGCAGAAGCAAAGACTTATGAACCCACAAAACAAATGCAAATACAGAAATGCTGCAAATATAAACATATAAAACACACACACACACACACACACACACACACACACAATCCCCAAACAACTGCACAGCAAATTCACTCACTTTTCTTTACATTTGGTCCCTTTTTTCTTTCCTCGCCATCTCCCTGGCCTGCACTCAGTCTACACATGGCTTGTCATCTCTCTGACCACCTACCATTAATTGTCCAATATTAGGAGATGAAACTATGGTGAAATTAAATTAAAACATGTCAATATGAGCTACATAACTATGCTACTCTTCTATGATATTGAAGTGTTTAAAAAGTAAATAAAATTCTTGATATTTTGCAGCATTTTTCTTTTGCATTTGTTTTGTGGGTTTGTACGGCTTTGCTTCTCCTTTGTTTATGTGATGTTATGTGGTTTTGCATCATTTCTGTTTTTGCAGAGTTCTGGCGATTGCAGCCTGTCTGCCACCACATATTGGTCTTCAATGAAATACAGCAAATAATGGTTCTGCCTCCAGCAGGAGGTGTCCAGGAGCACAGAACATCTAAATTAACTCCCCTCAGTATGGCATAGCAGAATACAATCATTTTAACCTACACTGTCCTGGACCACTAAACGTGTCTCCTTGTTAAAAAGCGAAGAGAAGAGTCTCTGAAGATGTACAACCCAAATATCAAGGTCTAGCAGAGCCCTGGACACACTCCAGATCTCTTGATATCCTGCCCACGAATATAACAAACACTTGCTAGGACAATGTGTCTCTTCGCTGGAGAATGACCTCTACCTTGAATGAACAAGAATGCAGACATGCTGTATCTGTCACTCTGTAGCAACAGTATATTAATGTTCATAAGAATGAATGACTTTCAGCAGCAGCAGCAGTCCTAGTCCCCCAATGCTCCCACACCACATATTCCCACATGATACCTTTGGGAACAGACCTTTTTTAACACCATACAATACACAAAGACAAGATTAGCACTCTCTTCTGACCCCATGGGTATTTGTAAAGGCGATACACACCCTGCCGTGACCAGGATGAAACCAGACTTTCGGTACTAAACTGGACACAGTTTCCCTGTAATAATTTCTAAATAGGCTATGTGATCTTTGATGGCTACAACATACCCCCCGGCCCCTTCGGTGAAGACGAAGACCACCACCCAGCCCTCTGGTCTAATGTCACTGGTCCCGAAATCTCAATTTCATTTGAGATGTATCAAACATGACACCCTGCTATCCAGAGACCTCATTATTTCAGCACAGATCTTGTCCAGCAGTGGCACCGTCCTACTATGGAGAACTGTTGAGTGACCTCTGCCAAAGGGATGAGGGTGAACTGTCCATAATCTTACACTAATACCTGAAAGAGGATGTTACTGTCGAGTTAAGGACCGGAGTCTCTTGGAGGTCATTAAAAGTGGATCTTCATAGTTTTGCCTTCATTGCATTAGGGGTGAGTGGTTCATACATACTATTTCTTTTTGAGTATACTTCCAGAGTTCGGGGTATCATATTCTGCGGACTTCGTGACCCGATATCCTCTAGCTCCTTCTCAGCTTCCATATACAATTAGATACCAACAAAATTTTATCCAACTCTAAGCTGCCTGCCAATACAGTTTTTGCTCAACTCCTTGAAAGTTGACCTCACTGTAGAATTAACAATACAAATCACAGAAACACACATTCTACACATACAGGATCTGTACCATGAAATGGAACAGATCCCCGTGTCACATCTTACTTTCCATTACTCACCCACAACCCATAAAAGATTTTTCCCTCTTTAATGCGGTGACTCAGTGACAAGCCGGTGGCGTACTGTGTGGCTGGGGGATGCAGACGACCAGAGCAGGGTAATTGCTCTGGTATCGGGGGGGATGGCACCAAATTGGAATGAGTCTTGGAGGTCGGAGCCACGTTGATTGAGAAGCAGCTGCAGCGGCGAGAAGGAGCAGACTTCCTCCGTGGCAGCACAGATAAGGAGGACACAGACAAAAAGACTGGGGAGACCCAGGCATCTATTAGAGGTGTGTGTGTGGGCTGCCAGCAGGGACACACAAATAAGCAAGGGAGTCAGAAAGGTGCTGGTTTCCTCTGTAATGAGCTGAATGAGTGTAATATTCTGCGGTGGCTAGTTCGGCTTCAGTGTGGGAGGCTTCTTTCACCCCAGCTCGAGCTCTGCCGTTGTTTCATCAAAACTTAATGATACTGCATGCACTGTGACAAGCACAGGGGTATATCAGTGACAAAGGGCATTCGTACAAAGAATCATTATAACAAATATAGGCACATATAGTAACCAGATGTCAAAAGGAGACGTTATAGCTACTAACTCCCAGAACAATAGCTATGTCTCTCTATGTGGCTGGAGAGCGCAGGAACTTTTTATCGGGTCTATTGAATAGTGAGTGTTAAGTATTGCTATAGTAACTGTCCAGCTAGATGTGTCACTATTGGGGTAATTTAGATTTTTTTTTCACAGCTAAAGCTGAATGGGAGGGTCTTTTGTACGCAGCCCCATTCTCCTGAAGATCCCGGTATAATTAAAGGAAAGTAGGGGCTTGGGGTGATCTTTGGATCCTGATGCACAGCCATGGAGCGCTCTGTTCAAGCACCACTTGTGATCTCTCCGGGACCTCTATTGGGAGACAGAGGTCACAGCACTGCCCAGCTCCATCAAGGTTTTTTTTTTTTCTGTCTTTTGTTCCCCGCAGTTTTCCTCCCTGGTGTGCTCTCTCGCAATCAGCAGTCTCTGCCATGGTGTCTACCAGCCTTTGATGATACCAAATGAAAATAATCCTACATCGTTTCATAAACCGATGGCGAAAATTGGCAATACAAGTAGGATGATTAGGATCCTCTGCATATTTATAAACAGACTCGCTGTATTGAAAATCCCGCGCTATTCCAACGTTACAAAGCACGCGTAGGGGACACACAGATGTCAGTGTCTCTCTGATGCATGGTAGCCAGCCTGTTTTCTTTATCAGTGCAGCGTACTGTACTCTTTGGCTCGCTCGCAGCAACATACCTCCCTTGACTCTGAGATAAAACATAGGGTCTGTCACACAGACTTGTGCTGAGGCCCGGCAGGGGAGCCCTAATGATTGCAATAAAAAACAAATGCAAATGATTAGCTTGGGGTTCCCTCTTGTCTTGTGTGGAATCTGTCGCTCAGCCTCTGGCTGTCAGGATGGATCGCTGCCATCGTCTGTGGACATGGAGCGTTAGGAAAGTAAACACCAACTGGGCCAACACAGGCGGCAACAATGCAATAACAATAATACTATTATCTGTTACATTGTAGTGTGGCAAGCTAAGACCATTTTTGGTGAAGAATGATGGGTCACGGCTGAGCAGATTCGCACTCTGCCAATCCCAGCGATCAAATTAGCTCATGAACATCAGCTCATTTTACAGGCTTACAAGCAGCCAGAAAATTATTTCTATTTGCTTAAATTCACACAACCACATGTCTCCACAATGTATCAAGCATTCACAAGCTAAGAAATACAGCCCCAGTCTCAGCTTTGTGACAATGCCTTGTTTAGATAATAAGACTGGTTAAATGGTTTATTTGGCTTCAGAAGAATCATTTTTGCAACTAATAAAGGAAATCTTAATCCTTTGTTTAACTAACCTTATCAAACTACAGTGTATATATATATATAGATATTAGTCTGTGAATGAATAGAGCAGAATCCTTTCCTATCCACGTTGTCAACTTAATGATCATCAGCAGTTACATTTCTTTCACTGCAGACAGAGAAAATGGAAATTATTCCTGTGTCTGCCGTTGAATGGCCAGAGTTCAATTTGAAAATGTTTTGGCTCTAGTAGGTCATAACTAAAGAGATGAGTCAACACAAAATGAGAGGCTCATATAAAACGATTTCATGAATTATTTCCTAAAGAGCCTTAGCTTTTTGGATTTAGAGGACAAGAGAGGTCAAACCAAATAAGAGCACAGATGCACAGTACAGTATATCACTCTGTAATAAAAAAAAAGCTCTCTGAAATTAGGCCTCAGGGGCTGCACGTTCCATGTGAAATCTCCTTTGTTGGTCCTTGGTGAATGAAGCGGAGACTGATACTCGGCTCTGGGGGGGATCTGCCTGTAGCTGTCTGTCAACAGGTGAATTGAGACTTGTGGTTATAGAAACGTAAGATTAATTCAGGGGGCGGGGGGATTTTTTTCTTTGCACAGATGGATCATGCATTGTCTCTGGTAATCATTCCATAGTGTAGCTGTAATCCTCGAGAAAAATGCACAGCTTTAGTTGTCTGTGCCTCAAAATAGGTAAAGAGCACCTAAAATACTTAAATAATGTATCTGGAAGTTTCAATATACATCGATTCAAGGTCAACAGGAGCTGCTTTTGCCAATTTGAGTACAGAGATATGAAATATAAAATAGTAAGATTACAAGATTGAGATTACATGACAACAGTGAAATACAGACATACGTGCTTTCCTATTTCTGCTATTTTCATGGCGTGTTGCAGTTATTTGCTTGTCTGGATCCTCCAGGGCTCAAGGTGCCTATCGGTCAAAACTAAACAACAGTTTTCACACTGATTTGTCATGTGGTAATATAAGAGGCCGATATAAAGTACACAGTTTCCTGGAAGACCTGAGAAAAATATATTGTTTCTAAGAATAATGACTCATTTGTTGTACAAAGGGAAAACAATATTAGGGGCTTTTGTTTTAGCTCTATTCGCTAATGGTGTCTTCATCATTAAAGGGTTTTCAGATGAACAAGAAGATACCTCAAGTACTTTTAAAGTGCTGAAATATTAGAAACTTTTTTAATTTTTTTTGCAGAGAATAAAGAAAAAGACTTTTTTTTTTTAACCTCACATGCCTCTCTTTGTATTTTGGGAATGTATATGGCATTATGAATTATGGTGGCTACATTATCCCCAGTGCAAGGGGAGAGAATTACAATGAAACATAATGTCATTAGGGCCATTCTCCAAGTTTTAGGTGGACTTAACTGTCGGCTGAAATGACTTTTCTAATGAACTAAATTTGAATAATGTATTCACGGACAGATTTGGAACGCTGATATGGTGATGATTAGGATATATGACTAAAGACCAGATGCGGCAAACCACCTCTGTGCGATGCATGACACATTCACATGATTAATGATGACTTGTGACGTTTGCGCTGGGTTACTCAAACAGCGCCTTGTCATCTCTCAGACAGCTTCTCTTACAGAGATAAACCACGGGCTCAAGTATTCTGTGAGAGCATGTGAGATGAGAATCTTTATCCGGCTCATACATTCTCCTCAGCGCTGGGAGCTGGCGAAGACAAATTTAAGGCACATAGTGCTCTAAATGTTTGCCTACTGATAAACAATTGTTGGATTTCCAAGCACGCATGCTTTCCTCATTCAAGAAACATTAGCATACATATGTATGGGCTCTGTTTTTTGATATTGTACATATGCATGTGTTGAATCAACAGAAATGCAGCACAGTGACAGTGATGTAGAATTTATCAAGCCATACTCAAAGAAAAAAGAAGTTTGTTTGATGCAAAATGACCTACAGTCTTTCTTTTCTCCTAGTTTCAGAAAAAAAAAAAACACTACACAGGGCCTCACCTCATCAGTTCAGGTCGCATCGTCACTCAATATCTGAGATGCTCCCACTGCTTAATCAGTTGTAAGAGAATAGTAAGATATGGGGAAGCACACAAATCAGTCCTTTCATTGCTGATAATGTCCTTGATGACTTTGCTGTGACTATATACAGCAGGAGATTAACCCCGAGCAGAACAGACTCTCTCAGCCACCTGCAATGAGACGCTCCACGCTAGCGTTTTAAGTTCTCTGTAATCTGGAGATGTAGATCACACTTCCAGCAACCAATTAACAAAGGGCATTACACTTGAACCCGGTGTTACACGGATGGTTCATATTTTTTGAAGTGGGCTTGTATGAGGTACTTATCCTTAGTCAGTGTATTACCTACAGTAGATAGGGAGTCTGGATGGGCCTGTGTTTGGAGAACAGACAGCAGACACAAGTATCGGCATGGGAGCTAAGCAGACAGAGTCGTCAGCATAATGTATTTTAACCACCTTAAAAAAGGCCCACCTAAAAAAATCAATATCAGTTTAAGCGTACACTATATTTTGAACAGCTGTGCCTTGCCATCAGAGAGTGCTTTCTTTTGGAACTACATTCTGTCAGCCGTACAACTTCTGTTTTCACGCAAGTGGCAGACACTGAATTATGCTGCAATACTATTTTCTGACCCAAACAGCTGATCTGGGAGAAACCTGATAAAAACAGGAGTTGACAGGTCTGCCTGTATTATATCATGCAGCTATTATATGAGGGTGGTACACTTTTTTTGGATTATTTAAATAGACACAAAGACAGGTTTATACCAGGACGTTGCCATCAGTCTATCCACTTGTGGTGTCAGCACTTTTTACCAAATCCATTGAGCTTGCTTATTGAGAGAAAGCCCACATTAAATGGAATGAAATGTCACGCTACATTTTCACTGCTACCTTGCACCAAGGCAGATTCTTTCATAGCACACACGCGCACACACAAATATACACATGAAACCTCTGCTAATATTAGCTAGTCTTTGATGCCCAGATTCCAGTTAAGGTGGCTCACACGCTGAGACCACAAAATGGTCAAGAAATCATTTACTTACCAAAGATCACAGCTCGACATGTAACCATATTCTTGCATTTCGTTGGCCTGTATATACCTGTGCCACAGAGCTATTATGATGTTATCCTGCTGCTTTTGCACACACACATTCCTCAAACCTATGTCACTAATGAATTCAAGACTTGCTTTTCATAGAAGGTGGCAGATGGTTGTTATAGTGATGCCTTTTGTCATGAAATGTTGCCCTAAATATTTATGTGGAGTGCTTCTTGGTAGCAGTTTTATGTGTGAAAAAATGTGTGTGTAAGCAAAGCCGCCAAGATAACCGGCTAATAACATAACTAAGACACAGGCCTCAGTTCCTGGTGATTCTTAAATGTTGCTCTCTCCAGTTAATTAAAATACATGGAGATATAATAACAGAAAAGAATAAAGAGATCCTTAGGTTTAAATATACCATGTGTGTTGTTATTTTTTAACAAATTAGTCATTGAATACATTTCTGTACTTTTCACTTTACAGCTCTGGCAGAAAATGACCACTGCAAAGTTATCAGTTCTTGTGTTTGGGCAAAAGGAACATTTTTGTTTGAGTCTACAAACTACTGACATTTCCTTCAAATTCCAAATAAAACATTATTATTTAGAGCATTTATTTGCTGAAACAAAAAAGATACCATGTTTCCAGACCTCAAACAACAAAAAGAAACAAGATCAAATTCATTTTAAAACAACATAATACAAATATTTACATTTAGGAAGAGTTCAGAAATCAATATTTGGGGCAATAGCCCTTATTTTTAATAAGCTTTCATGCTTCTTGGCATGCTCTCCACAAGTCTTTAACACTGTTCTTGGTCCTAATCAGTTCCTCTTTAAGCAGAATGAGATGTTCATGTGTTGGAATTTAACAGATGCTGGAATGGAAAGGCTGAAATATACGTAGAAATGCTGATTTCAGAAAAAAATGCAGTGGTCTACTATATTTATAGTATATATGTATATATATAAATATATCTTCAAATGTCATCAGGCATGAACCACTGGATGAATTTTCATGTAACCATGATTCTTCTCATGCTAATAAAGCCAAATAAAAGTATCAAAGGACTCCAGTTACCACTAACATTTACAATATTTCCTACGCCCAAGGTATATGCACACACGCTAAGTAGAGATCAATATGATTTGGCTTTCAATGAAGCGCTTGTCTAAAAGCACAACATTAGTTTGTGTTACAGAGACACCTACTGGTGTGGACCTCCTGTATGTTTCTGTGGCTTGTGCAGCAGCAGATATGTACTTACTTCTGAATGGGAAACACAAAGTGTCTGGGTCTGTCTCTGTAGAGTTGTGTCCTCAGTGGTCCACGTCGGACATGGACAGAGTGTGTGTTTTGTTGTGCGAGTGCAGCTCATTTATGTTTTTGTTGTTTGTTTTTTTTTACTCCGCAAACAAAGGCAGATGTGTGTAGATTTGGATTTAAGATTCTGATTTAATTAGCTTTGACTCTTGGGGCTGCCTCTAAGGTAGTTGCTCCTACATGCTGCAAAACTCATTATGGATGAATTAATGAAGTGGGACGTACACTTGGCATCTTCCATGTGGCATGCACTGATGCATTATGTATTATTATTATTATTATTATTTTAGGGCATGAGCAGATCGAGTTTGTTTGCCGGGTGCATATCAGGGACATCTACGGAGAGCCATTTTGATTCAAAAATAATTCCAAAAACATTAAGTGTTGTGTTCAGGTGAATATTATATATTACCTTCTCTCATCATATTTATATACATGATTAATTTAAAAAAAATGTAATCACCTTTAACATTTTGATTTTGACTTCTTTTTATAACGTAGTAATGTTCTATGCTGTGGATCAGAGGTAGAGTAGTTTTCTACCAGCCAGGGTATCAGCGGTTCAATTCCTGGCTTCTTCAAGCTGCATGTCGAATTCTTAGGCAATATACGTAACCTCAAATTGCTTGTGATGGCTGCTCCATCAAGTATGTCTGATTTAATCCACCTGATGAGCTGTTGTATGACCTTGTATGTACGATGGCCGGCAAGAAAAAATCTGAGGTGGTGATATGTACCTTAAAGGTGTTTGAGACCTGCCAGTAAACCCATAGAAGAAGAAGAAGAAGACAAATCAAAGCACAACACTTCCCCATAAAGACCTGCAGACCAATGTTTTACTGTTGCATTTGTTCTGGTTTTTAATGCACCTTGGCTTTCATTTGAAGTATGTTTTGGTTGTTGTATTTGTTTTGTATTTTGTATGCATTTTTTTTTTTTCAATTGGCACCATTTCTAGCACTTTTCTTCTAATAAACATGTTGGTAGCCATTCTTTAAAAAAGGCAAGGACTAGTCTATACAAAGGCAGCCCATTTACTATTTGTATGCCAATTCCACAAATTTCTACTGTTTGTATTAGATACACTTATGTTCACTTCAGATTCCACTTATTCAACAACAACTCAACTGGGCTGTGGCGAAGTGACAACATTATGACAAAATAAATACTTGAAAGGAGGATAACGCTGTAGCAGACTTGTCTGTTTCTGTAAAATCTGGGCAAAAAAAGATCCTAATATAAACATGAGAAATTATAGCTTGTTTCGTAATGGGTGAGATTAAGAAATATGTTTGACTCATAAATGCCTGATGTGGTTGTGTTGTCTGTCAGAAACACATGACATGCAAACAAAAACTGTGTGGAACTGGTTTTATCTGTGCTTAAATCTGCACTAATGAAGTACTACTACTACATTCAATTGAACAATGGATAAACTCAGTATGCCTGTGTGTAAAAGCAGTCACTGGAGAGAATAATCTGCGCAGCTCCCTTCAGTTCTATTGAGCGTTTTAGTATCTTCCAGCTTATGGATTTTGTTTTCTAGACTTTTGATTCACTCATCAAATTAATCAGCAAAAAAAAAAAGCTTGGATAAACTTGCCTCCCCAGCTCAGCACCTGGCCACCTGCAGATGGTAAACAGACACAATTAGTAATTATCTTGGTGAACATAGCGGAGCATTTAGCAGCTAAAGGGCCAGATATGTTGAAGTTAGTGAAGCATAAAACGAGAGTGAGCACTGACTTTGCTGTGTCTGCTGAAGGCTTAAATGTGCAACTGTTTGTCCTGTTCACCACAACAGCTTTATAAGGCGATAATATATAATCGCTTATAAAATGTGGCACCCTGAGCCCTTCCATTGTATAAACTATACACAAATGAATGGAATAAGTGGTACACAGGAGTGTTGGTTTGGCTTTTCTATGTATATATGTAGTAAACAATAGCTTTACTTAGCACTTCCTACAGTATGTAATGTGTATATGAGCCCTATTCCCATGACATGAGCGCCACTGTGATAAACATCACCTCAGCATCATAAATATCCACGGCTTGTTTATTGCATCTTATGGCACGGCGTGGTGGAGAATGCATCATTAATTTAAGAACCATTCTAATGAATGTGAAATGAAAGACACTCAAGCACGCCATTTCTCTGCACTTATCGGACGAGGAGAAACTGTATTCGATTGTATTTTCCCCCTCAAGTCCTCACCTGAGCGCTTGTGAAACCCATGATCTCATCTTTCACCCGTGACAGAAATTACATGATTCAATGGTCCCGTGGAAGAGCTGATGGACAGCCAGCTCTAAAATGTTAATAAACACACTGTTTTATATCGCAGCCTTTCATTTTTCACCGACAAATACAGCTTTAACCTTGGCTGCGCCCGCCCCCCCCGCCCCACCTTCAGCTGCAGAGGTTATGGCTATACAGACATCTGCAATTCAATTCCCATCCCCGCCCCTGCTAAAAAAAAAAAAAAAGAACCTATGTGAAAATAGTTCCAAATTAGATTCAAACACACAGGTTCTTGTCCTTGTCACTGCTCATCTCATCGATACAGGCAGGAGTATGAAAGCAAATAAAAGAATGGTTAATGATTTTTAGTGGCGCGCTTGACCTTCCAACTAGTGCTTGTCCTCAATGAAACGCTCCAACGCCGCCCGAGGCAAAGTCCACGGGCCAGAATACACAGGATCCCAGACAAATGCTCCGATAAAGAGCTTGTTTTCGGCATCGCTCAATGCACTGGGACACAAATGGTGTGCATTATGTGATGAGGGCATGTTCACGTGTGAGAGAGAGAGAGAGCAATGCGTGAAGTTCATTGATCACAGACATTTGCATCAATATGAGGTAGCGATTTGTCTGCAGTGATTTTTATGGTCCCCGTTATCTCAAATAATGATATTATACTTTATTTTGTCGAGCAGCTTGTTCAGATCAATGAATGATGTGCAGCCAGGGTTTCAATACCATTTCCTGCAGCACATCAAATGACAAATTTGCTCTGAATATTGTTATGGGTCTTTTCATAGAGTATTGACCTCTCGCAATGATAGATGCTCTTCACTTCTGTAATAAGACTTTCACAGTGTGTGGGAGGTGAGCCGGAGCTATATTCTTCTTAAAGGTAAAAACAGTTTTGATTAGAACTGTTGTGAATTATTCATTCAGGGTATAAAAAAAGAATATCCTCTTTCTTACTCTTTCACCTCAAACTGATCTCATCACATAACATAAAAGAAGGACATTTTCAGCCCTTCTCCCTTCCTCCTTTCTCCATGATGTGATGGATTTTGCTTGTGCTCGCCATGAGAAAGATAAAGGTAGAAAAGTGATTATCTTAAGAGCAGTGAATGTATATTGTAATTTAATTATTCCTTTGATTAATGGACACTGCAAGCACAAGGTCATTAACTTGCTGTTTGCAATGTGAGT
The DNA here is from genome assembly GCA_030544235.1 of Lepturacanthus savala. Classification (NCBI taxonomy): domain Eukaryota; kingdom Metazoa; phylum Chordata; class Actinopteri; order Scombriformes; family Trichiuridae; genus Lepturacanthus; species Lepturacanthus savala. Next base: position 12,620,743 of record CM060476.1, on the reverse strand, counting down.
GATTGCTGTACCAGAACTCTCCGCTCACACACAAACTATTTGAAGGCAGTGCCATCTAGTGGAAGTTACATGCAAGTACAAAGATCACTTGAGAAGACAGTTTTCTTTTTGATGCATTTGAGATGTACCTTTATGGAGATACAGGACTGTTTAGGTTTTAATTCTCATTCATCAGATAATACAATCAGGCAGGCATCTGATTGGTCCAAAATGTTCTGCAGAATGAACATGCAGCCAGTTTCATAAAAAATATCTTTAGTCACAAATTATAATATTAATTATATATTCAATATTATGAAGGTGCCTAAATTCATAGAAGAAATATAGAAACTTCCTCAAGATGCAGCAACAAAATAAGAAAAAAAACCTGTATGTTGATAATTTACATATAAAAGCTATTTGTGGTGCCTAAAACATCTGCACAGTAGTGTTTCTCCCTGTGATTGTGTGCATGCAGTGGGAAATTTTAAATGGGGGCCACACATACACTAAAAAAATCAAATGAATCATCTAAATTTATAGTCCACAACATGTATTGTATTATGGATTTGTGACCACTAGGTGGAGCTCACCCTCTTGTGGTTTGAACCTGCAGAATGACTTGATTTGCTTTAAGATTACATGTCATTTCATAACCATGGCTTTAATTAAAGGCCCTGCACATCCAGTCTGTTGTTTTCCATAATTCTGTCTGATTACATATCAGGGTGAAGTCGGGAAAAAGTTTTTTCTGAAAATTGAGATTTAGAAAATTTAATTTCACAAAAGTGACAGAAACTGAGGCAGATGTCAAACACATGTCACGATGCCAGATTCCCAGAAAATGGTCTAATAAAGAAAATGTGAAAACACCGTCATTTAAAATGTTTGATGTGTTTTTTTTTTTTGTTTTTTTTATATAAAACTTTACCGGTGTGCACCTCAAGAGTCCTTTGGATGATTTCTTTGCCATCAATTTTAATGGGCTTTACAAGGGAAGAGTGAAATAAAATGCTGTGAATAAAATTAAGTGATTCACGGCATCATGGCAGAGTTCAGCATGTTAGTCTCAATTACATTGATTTGATCTGAGAAAGGAAAAAATGTAGTTTGCATAATAACCTGTATTTAAAAAAAAAAGAAAAAAACTGTCAGTGTTGAGCTTATTAAGTCTGACATTTAAAATCTGCCTGAAAATGCAAATGCAGTGGCTGAGTGGTTCCAAGCTGCATTTTCACAGTACTACACAGAAACTGCACAAAGGAGAGACAAATAGGACAGCAATGCCACTGGAATTCATTTTAAAGGCTCTGTCCACTCACTGCTATTAGAATATGAATGGCATTTATTTATTAAGTTGTCCACAACTGGTTACTTTTCATCTATTGCATCATTCAGGACAATGGTAATGCATCTTTTAATAAAGGATAAAGATTCATATGAATAAAAAAGGAGTTGTGACAGGTGTGAAAACGCTTAAAGGAATAGTTTGAGAAATACTCTTAATCCCCATCTTCCCAGGTGTCAGATGAGAGTATTGATGCCACAGAATGTTAAAAAAAATAAAGCTACTGATAAATGCCAATTTTGTTAACTTAAGGCAGAGCCTGTTTCCAGTCTTTGTGCTAAGCCAAGCTAACCCGTTATCCATGTGGCCTGACATATGCAGCGGTCCTCGTACTTGTACAACATTAGTCAGATAAGCCAGAATAGTCAGTAGTATAAATATCAGTTTGGCTTCTGAAATGGAGGAGGAGTCTGCAGTAGGTTGCTGTGTGTGTGTCTCCTTGGAGATAAAGGGGAAAGCGCTTGTAATGGATACTCAGCCTTGAATGAGTTATTGGCTGTTTGTTATTCTCTGTTGAGAGAACCAATTTGAGGGTTACAGAGCAATTAGCTATTGATGCATAGTGCCTGGAGAATGTAGTGTGTAGGGACATGTAAGTGGGGCCATCAAGAGTTCCAGTCCTTAAAAAAAGGAGAAAAAAATGTCCTTTTATGTTTAGACTGATTGTAAAATTTCAACAGTGTATTAAATAGCTTATATAAAGTGGCGAGTGCCTCATATTATCTAGCTAATACAGTATAAATACATGTCCGTTTAACGAGCTACCATTAAAACTAAAGCCAGGTTATGTTATGGCGCCATGGGGAGAAATGGTATAATTCAAGTTCCCATAAAGTATCGTATTGCGTGTCATGATGAATATTCATAAATTGCTTTAATGAAGACCTCACATTGATTAAGCCTTTTCTAATGGGCTGCATCGTAGTGAATGCCAGGATGTAATTGGATTACGGTGACTTTGGGAAGTACTTTGAGACAGTGCCCACATTAGAAATGAAGATATGCAGCCTGCTAACGGCATAATTGACAAGGATGAAGATGGATGGATCCCGGCAACTCTCCCTGCCCAACGCAGAGGAGCCTACAGCTGTGCCCCGAGCACATCAAGGTAAGATTTAATTAGCTTTAAAGCCGCTTTTCCATTTTCTTTTTTTAAGTACAACCTGGTTCAACAAGGTTTTTACAGGGTTTGGTTCAGACAAAATTGACACAAATGTTAATTATCTTATATTAATGATTGTGCTTTTAGAGGCATAATTCATGTATGTTATGTTCTCGCTCATTTGTGAACAGTTATGGTTTGGAAATTAAATGAATTTTGAAACAAATTAGGTGTAGAAGTCGTGTTTCCTAGAAAGGGAGATTTTAATTACTCTTTGTTTATATGAAGCTGTAGGTGCTATAAATCCACGGAGAAATAACTGTGCTTTAAAAACAAGCCGTCAGGAATTCTGTGTGATTTCACAACCACGTAGTCAATGCCCATCTTCACATACACAGCCATTCAAATCAGCCAATCAGAGAAGAGGCTCATTAATATTAATGAGGCAGACACAAAACTACCTGCATTCTAGAGCTACTGAGAGAAGATTGAGAGAGGAAATGTACTACTGTATTTAAATTATTTTTGGTCATTAAAACTGCAAATATATCTTGATATGATAAAACCCAGAAACAGTGAATATGGGACCTTTAAGAATAATAGAGGGAATAGAGCTCTCCAAATTAAGTTGTGTACTCTTTGATTGGATTATAATGTTGTTGTTGTTTTTATTAAAATAGATACAATGTATATCCATAATTAACTGAAGTGAACTGGCGTCGTCCTTCCAAATCAATACCAACCTTATACCAATTCATTCTTACCTCATTTGTATTCTAGTGGAGCAATAGCTGATGTCAAAAATCATCTCTGTTCCGATTCCAAAAACATCTTTATAGTAAGCTCATTAGGTTTAAGAACCCCTCGGTGTGTTTCTCAACTTCTACATAAATAAAGCACACGTTTGAAAACACACCAAATTATGCAAATCTTTTCTTTCTTAATCAGGTCTACGTCCCACTGAGACTGGAAAGCCTTTTAGTGGTGCATTAAAACTGTCTGGCTGGTCATCAAAAAGCATCAGTGTGAGGCAAAGAAATTGCTGTTGTCCTACATATCTGTTTTATCCTGTGGGACAGTGCTTACTCTATTTCACACCCCCATCCTCACCCCACCGCTAAACTAAACCAGGTAGGTTGGAAAACAGTGATTCCAAATGTGCAAAGTGGCTGTAAAATGTGTGAAAAACTATAACATCTGTGGTAAAATGTGTGGCAACAACGCAAAATGTCTAACATTGCTTTTCCGACTTCTGTCCCTAAGGGATGAAATAGCCTGTCTTAAATAATACCCCGGAGGTATAGACATGGACTAGACAGACCCCTTGGTATATTTCGGGCTGTTAACCGGAACACAGCAGTAACATGTGGTCAAAAAAAAAGTGCACTAATGAATCAGATGATAGGCAAGCTGCAGAAGCAAAGCTGACGTCTCCTGGGTCTGATTAGGCTTTTGGGTTAATACGCTTTTTGGCAGATCCACAGAAAATGTGTCCCCAGATAAATGCACTGTCTGCATGAAGATTTCCATTCTTTCCCATTTTGTGAAACCAGGCTGAAATAAGACATAGTGAAGTACTTAAAGTACTTAAAGATCCAGGTGAGTGTTACGCATCTGTGAATGCATAAATTCAGTAATGGATGTTATCTGATTTTCTTTCTTGATGTCTCTTAATGCACAGTCTAACAGCACAGAAAAGCAGAAAAAGGGGGAGAATTTTCGTTTTTCATTTCTAAAAAGGCACGTGGAGTGATCCCTTGCATAAGTGATCCTGGCTTTAAAGAGACGTCACCACGGGCACCCTCTTTTTTACGGGTGCTGGTGAATTACCCTAAGCCTAATCTGAGAGTTTTAGGGAAGCTTTTGTACACTGCAAGCACTGGAGAATTCGCCTATCTGTACCTGCTCTTGGCACCACATGGGAACACTTTACGATTCTCTAACATCGAATCTCAATTGAACCTTTTTGACTGGGAAACGTGCTAACATGAATGGTTATAGATACAACAGGTACTAAATCTCAGAAAGTGCAGTGATGTATGTCATGGGGCAGCCTTATTTGTAATGATCAGTCCCTATTGAAGGGTCTATTTCATAGGAGTCTATTCCAATAGATCTTAATTATATTATGTTACATTTGGAATTCAGTTGTATACATTTAAATTCCCTTATAATCCTACAAACAAAAACATAAGTATTGGATTAAAGATCTGTTGTTACCTGATCCAGCCAGAAGATGGCAGTCATCACAACAACTGGCACTGAAGTAGTGTCTTACTGCCTTATTGATTGGCTCATATTCATTGATTTGTTTGCCTGCAACAGACAGGTACTCTATCAAACTGTTATTAGATGCTTCATGAAAACAGATTTTTTGGAAGTGTGAGCTAAGCTTCTTTTGTACTTGCTATCGACAATTGTGTACATAATCAATCACTGTTTGGGAGAAACCTTGAGCGCCATGATGCCACTTGAAAACAAATAACATCTGCCAGAATTCATAAGAGTAAAAATCAGATAGTTTTCCAGCCGGCTCGATCCGCTCTGTCCGAACGCGTTTCTCCAATTAGTTTGACGTGGAGAATCCTATCGTGCGCTGCGCTCATTTCGCAGGATCAATCCTGATCGGGACAATTAAGTGCTCATTCGGCGTGGTGGGAGCGAGCTCGCTCCTAAGTCACAAGCTGCCTCCGGTGACCGCCGCGTGTTTTTTAACTGCATGCTTACTGTGCGTGACGGAGAAAGGGGGAGGAAAGGTGTTCTATAACCGTTCCTCTCATTCATCAAAAGTTGCGAGCAAGCGCGCATGCAGGGAAGGAAAAACCATGACAAATGGGTGGGCGAACGCTGCCCGCTCCTTGCCATCCTCAGCAGGATCCCTCCTGGGCCAGGGAGGGTCATAAACCAGGGAGGTCAGAACACGGAGGTTTGTCAAAGAGAGGGAAAATACACAGCATAGTCCTAAAGCGTGACCTTTTTGTCCATGGCGGCTCCTGAGCTAGTTCCTGTCTTATAGTCGGTCGAACCCCAGGCGGTGATTCACCCACTAACACAGAAAAATCTCTCTTAACACTCACATATCACTCCTGCTTGTAACACTCTGTTTGAGTAACACCTTGTGCAGTGCAAATGTGTTAGATCTCTTGATCAAAATGTCCTTCCAAAAAAAGAAAGCAGAAAAGCCTAAAAACTACACTCCTGCGCTGGTGAATTCTCAGCCTGGGTCAGGAACTCTCTTACGCATGTCAATTTAAATTTAACCTCAGCTGAGAAGTGAACACACATCATCCTTAACCACCACATAGGCAGAAGCCGAGGGGGTCAAAAGGCCACAGAGATTTTCTATACAAGTTGGAGAATAGTCCTTGTTACACCTGATATTCACACAAATTACCTGAAAAAGACAACCTCGTTTGTGTTACAACACAAGGTCTTGAGTACAGCAAATAGATATTTCATGTGCTGTCATTAGAGCAAGATAAATAAATGCTCACTTGCTCTTTGTTACCGCTCCTTTCAGAGGAGTCATCTGAAAGTTGTTTTTTTTTTTCCCATCGGTTATTTTCAGGGTGTGAAGCGCAGCTTTTGTTTTCACCACTGCCTCACTTTTGCAGTGTTTTGATAACTTTTCCTTTTGAAGGATGTGAGAGAGCGAATGAGGCAGTCAGTGTTCTTTCTCTGCACAAGCGGCCATGCAATATTAATCCAATCTGCGGAGGTGGTTTGGCTTCCAGGCCGGCCCCTCCCGAGGGGACTTCTCCATTACCTCTCCCAGCTTATCTCCCATTTTTCGATACTCCATTTATAAAAAAAGAAGAAAAGAAAAACAGAGTCCAATCCAACACAACCAAAAAGTTATGTTGGTTTTGCTCTTTTGACTCATTGCGTTGTTCCTCTCTTAAGAATTAAAGATTGTTTTGTTATATTATTGATCAATCAGGCCGAAACTATGTTAACAATGCATCATTAGACAAAAGAAAAATAATGCTTATCAGTAGCCGCATGTGGCAGTCTCCCTGCCCCCGTGGGTTCCCCGGCACCGAACAGACCCACAGCAAGTCCAGTCTCTTTATGTTCACGGTTTCCCCGTGCTTTATTGGCGCGCACACACACACACACACACGCTGAGGCCGTCTGCAGCCGATCGCAGGCTTGAGGTGCTGCCGTCTGCTCGGCTCTCCTCGTGTCCGTTCCCCTCTTCCTCCTCGCGGGTCCAGCCTGCTACTGTTTTAAAAGAGATGGTGAGAGTAATTAGCGCACCTGTACTCACTGCTCAATTACTCTCACCTGGCGCCGCTCCCCTGAGCCCTCTCCACACCTCTCTCCTGCAGCCGATGCGCCACGCCCCCTCCACATACCTCCACCGCCCGACTTAGGCCGGGGAGCCGTCCGGCCTAACCCACTCCCCCCCCCGCCTCCCCATGGGAGCGGGAAAGGAAGTCGGCCACGGCCATCTGCGCCCCCGGCCTATGGATCACTGTGAACTTAAAAGGCTGTAAAGCTAGATACCACCGAGTGATCCGGGCGTTGGCATCCTTCATGCGGTGGAGCCACTGAAGGGGAGCGTGGTCCGAGCAGAGGGTGAATGGGCGCCCCAGCAGGTAGTACCGCAGAGCATCGACCGCCCACCGGATGGCCAGGCACTCCCTCTCCACCGTGCTGTACCTGGCCTCCCTCTCCGACAGCTTGCGGCTGATGTACAGCACTGGGCGGTCGACGCCCCGCACCCGCTGGGACAGAACGGCCCCCAGCCCCCTGCCCGACGCATCAGTCTGCAAGACAAAAGGGAGAGAGAAGTTAGGTGTGTGGAGCAGAGGCTCCCCACAGAGGGCCTGCTTTACCCTCTCAAGCGACACCTGGCACTGCTCCGTCCACTGGACCGGATCTGAAGCACCCTTTCGGGTGAGGTCAGTTAAAGGGCTGGTCAGCTCCGCGAAGTTGGGGATAAATCGCCGGTAATAGCCGGCCAGCCCCAAAAACCGCCGCACCTCTTTTTTGGTCTTGGGCCTTGGGCAGGCTGCAATCGCTGCTGTCTTATCTACCTGCGGACGCACCTGCCCGCCGCCCAAGTGGTACCCCAGATACCGTACCTCCCTCCGTCCAACTTCACACTTCTTTGGGTTGGCCGTAAGCCCCGCCTGCCTCAGTGACTCGAGCACCGCGGCCACCTGCCGAACATGCTCCGCCCAGGTGTTGCTGTGGATGATGACATCATCCAGGTAGGCGGCAGCATATGCGGCATGGGGGCGCAGCACCCGGTCCATGAGGCGTTGAAAAGTGGCTGGGGCCCCAAACAACCCAAACGGAAGTGTGACAAATTGGTACAAACCGTACGGAGTGGAGAAGGCCGTTTTCTCCTTGGACTCTGGAGACAAGGGAATCTGCCAGTAGCCCTTGGTCAAATCCAGCGTCGTGAAAAAGCGAGCAGGGCCCAGGCGATCCAGGAGTTCGTCGACCCGGGGCATTGGATAGGCGTCAAACTGTGAAACATCATTCACCCTGCGATAGTCCACACAGAACCGGATAGACCCATCTTTCTTGGTTACAAGAACGATGGGGCTACACCAGGCACTGTTGGACTCTTCTATTACACCCATCTCCAACATAGCTTTCAATTCAGCCTGAACCACTTTTCTCTTGTGTTCAGGTAGCCGATAGGGCCGCGAACGCACCGTCACCCCTGGGTGAGTCTCGATATGGTGTTGAATAAGGCTTGTGCGTCCTGGCAGGGGGGAAAACACATCAGCGTAACGCTGCTGCAACCTGGCAATGTCTGCTCCCTGGGACGGTGAGAGATGGTCTTCACAACGGAGCGGGGCAGGATTGGTCGATTTTGGTACCTCGGGCCCCAACTCATCTCTCTCTCTAATTGTCGTCACCAGGGAAACAGGCTCCGCCTCTCTCCACGCTTTAAGGAGGTTGAGGTGATAAATCTGTGTTGCCCCTCCCCTGTCAGATCGCACAAGCTCATAGTCAACGTCACCCACTCGCCGTGTGACCACAAAGGGCCCTTGCCACTTGGCGAGTAATTTCGAATTGGAAGATGGGAGCAATACAAGCACTTTATCTCCCGGTGAAAATTGTCTTAGCCTCGATCCTCTGTTGTACAGCCGCTGCTGACGTTCCTGGGCCCGGAGCAAATTCTCACGTGATAACTGCCCTAGTGTGTGGAGTTTTGCTCTCAGGTCCAGGACGTACTGAACTTCGTTCTTACTTGGGCTTGGACCGTCCTCCCAGCTTTCTTTAACCAGGTCCAGAACCCCCCGTGGTTTCCTGCCGAACAGCAGCTCAAAGGGAGAAAATCCCGTTGAGGCCTGGGGTACCTCGCGCACTGCAAACAACAGAGGATGTAGCCATTTATCCCAATTATGATTATCATCGTGCACAAACTTACGGATCATGGACTTCAAGGTCTTATTCAGGCGCTCCACGAGGCCGTCCGTCTGAGGGTGGTAAATGCTGGTTCGAATAGCCTTGATGCCCAATAACCCGTACAGTTCTCTCAGTGTTCGTGACATAAACTGGGTGCCCTGGTCAGTCAGGATCTCTTTCGGGATCCCGACTCGGGAGATAACTTGAAACAGCGCTTGCGCCACACTCTTTGCAGAGATGGTACGCAGCGGCACTGCCTCGGGATATCGCGTTGCGTAATCCACCAGGACTAACACAAAGCGATATCCCCGTGCGCTCCGGTGAAATGGCCCGATGAGGTCCATCCCGACGCGTTCAAATGGGACCTCCATCAGTGGTAATGGGCGCAATGGCGCTCTCGGGACGGCCGGTGGGTTAACTAACTGGCATTCGGGACAAGACGCGCACCAGCGGCGCACGTCTGCCCGAATGCCTGGCCAATAGAATCGGGCCATTATCCGGTTCAGTGTTTTATCATATCCCAGGTGTCCAGCCATCGGGTTGTAATGAGCCGCCTGGAAAACTATTTCCCGACGGCTTTTCGGGACCAACAACTGGGTTATTATGTCGCCTGTCTGAGTGTCACGACTCACTCTGTATAATCTGTCCCTGCGTAAAGAGAAATGTGGATATGATAGCGCTGCGTCAGGGCGCACCATGTGACCATCAATTCGTATCACTTGGTCAAAGGCAAAGCGCAGAGTATCGTCACGAGACTGCTCGAGTGGAAAATCTTCCATGGAGTCAAACACGGGAACCTGCGGAGCCTCCGGTGGAGGCACCGCCGGCTCCCCCTCCCCGTCTGCAGCGTCGGACAACCTCGCGTCGCCGCTAAGCACAGCGCACATATCCCCTGTCCCTGTCGGTCGCGAGCGCACCCCCACACATTGCCCCACTAGTTTATCAAACCCCGGCCAATCTGTGCCCAAGATCAGAGGATGCGCCAGGCGGGAACTAACCGCAGCCTTCACACTATGCTTTTTTCCCTTGTAGCGAATTTCCACCGGCACCACAGGATATCTGTGAATATCCCCATGCACACACCTGATATCCACCCATCCTGCCTCTAATAATGCCCCAGGTCGAATCAGGTTCTGGTGAACTATAGACTGCATGCAGCCCGAGTCCACCATTGCCTGATGTGTACCCCCCTGAATCCTTACCGGAACGCTGTACGTCTCTCCTGGACCGGGGGAGGGTGCCGGGGGGCCGACAACCCGGATCACCTGCCCAACCTCCATTAGCGGACACTCGCGGCGGAAATGTCCGGGCTGCCCGCACCTCCAGCACTCCTGCCCTGCCGCCTGAGGGACCCTCTGTGGGCTAGGAGCAGCGCCCGTAGCGGCTGGACCCTGTGGGAAAAAAGGAGAGGGGACGTTAGTGCGAGGGGCAGGGGTGGGACGGGTGGATGGTTCGGGAGGGGGGTCGGGTGTTGTGGCGGGTCTCCTGCGGGGTGCCGGCCTGGGACGGCCGGAGGACACTGGCCGCGCCTCCGATGTCTGGCCCCGGGAGAGGACGGCCAGATGGTCCTCCGCGAGGGTGACGGCCGTCGCCAGGTCGGCGGGGCGGTGGCAGCGCACCCATTCCAGGGTGCCCGCCGGCAGCCCCTCTCGGTCATCCGCTGCAGAGTCACGCCGGAGAGCGGGGGACCCGGTACCGCTGCCCCCGACCGAGCCAGCATCCTCTGCAGCAGCTGTGTTTGCCCCTCGACCTGCAGCTGAAGCGCCGAGAGCTGTTGTCTGCTGGCCGCTGCTTGGTCCCGGCTCATCGCGGCGACCTCCGCCAAGATTTGGGCCAGCGCCGTAACTGGTTGGGTCTGCTGCGGCTCGGACATGGTCTCCGTGCCGGGTTCTTCTTGGGCGCCAAATGTGGCAGTCTCCCTGCCCCCGTGGGTTCCCCGGCACCGAACAGACCCACAGCAAGTCCAGTCTCTTTATGTTCACGGTTTCCCCGTGCTTTATTGGCGCGCACACACACACACACACACGCTGAGGCCGTCTGCAGCCGATCGCAGGCTTGAGGTGCTGCCGTCTGCTCGGCTCTCCTCGTGTCCGTTCCCCTCTTCCTCCTCGCGGGTCCAGCCTGCTACTGTTTTAAAAGAGATGGTGAGAGTAATTAGCGCACCTGTACTCACTGCTCAATTACTCTCACCTGGCGCCGCTCCCCTGAGCCCTCTCCACACCTCTCTCCTGCAGCCGATGCGCCACGCCCCCTCCACACCGCATTACCTAATCTTTTATAGCATTACACCAAAGGATTTTTATCTAGGCAGGAAGCGTCATGCAAAGGGAAACTGAAGGCTGTTTTATTGCTGCTGCAGAGTTTTTTCACGGAACATGTAAGATTTAATTACTTTATTTTTCCTTTTTTTCAAATGTCTGATTCACGCTATAGAATTGCATTACGCTCACTCCTGATTAAAATGGCAATTAGGCAACACTGTAAGAAAATTTTAATATCCAGTCTAGAACTCACTGCAACTGAGAAGAGTCTAATCTGTTTAAATTAAAAAGTGTCAAGTACAGTCTTTGCAAATGAACTTAGAGTGTTTAGCTTCAAGCAGCCAACCATGCAATTTAATTTAATTTATTTTCTATATTTTCTTTTTTTCTTTATAATCCGAAAACATCTTTAAACCGCCCACAACCATGTTTAGGAAACCTTTCAGCATTTCATACAACCGCCACAAAGTGGTGCTTAAATGGAGGTTGAAAGGGGTTGATTTTGACGCAAGCTGATAAAACATTTTTGGAATATGAATAAAACTCATGATAGAGTTCAAGAGCAGAAACTGTCAAAAAGCTGACTGATACCCCAAACCTTCAACCATACATTCTGGTTAATTATGGAAAAAAAAACGCAAGGTCACCATGTTTGCAGAGCAGTACGGACAGATGATTTAACAGCCATCTGGCCATACATTAATAACTCAATTTCCACTGTGTGACACACAGAAATTAGGAGCAGCACTCTTGAAAACTAAAACTTGAGTTTGTATGTGTATTGTCGACTGGCAGAGGATAATTAAATGTACACAGGCTCCGGCTCTCTGGGCGTGAAGACGTGAGACGCGGCAGGAGAAAATTAACAGCCCTTGTCCACAAGGCCTCTTTAGAGTGACTGTATCCCAATAGCACAGGAACACTCTCCGGTTGCACTATCAACACTTTTAAATATTTAATCACGTCTGTCACAGGATCTCACGTTTGACATTGACGTCAACCTCTGCACAATGAGCTGCCAAGTGTTCCCATTACACGCCCGTCTGATGCTCCTGCGCCGGCAAATCTGTCTCAAGCACCTCACTTCACAGATCAAATGTTCTCCAGCAAAGTGTACAAATAAGAGGCCGACATTAGCATCCGCCGGTTAATTTATCAGTGTCGCGGGGACCGTCGTGGGCAGACGAGGCTGGGAAGTTAGCATACGGAAGCCATGCGAGTAAGGTTGCTGGGAGACGGTCTCATCCGTTCTCAGAAGGGCCTCGCTGTCACCTGGACGACCTGTGACAAACTACACGCATGAGGCACCCTGGGGCCGATCCCAGTGGCGGCATGGCTGTAAATAGCATGTTTTACTCCCATGTGTGTACTCCCACTTAAAAAAAAATAAAAATGAAACGCAAGCAGCAATCCACCAAGCGGAGTGAAAAACGCAGCAGCTATAGCTATACAGTAGGAACTGCTCACTAGAATGCATGAAGCCGCAAAGCTCCCTGGAGTTAACCTGTTTGCTCTGCTTTTCATGCCTCCCTCTAAAGTACACTGAAATGATAAGCACTCATTTTTGAAATTCATGAACTTTTTTTTGGCCTATTTTCTACTTGCCATCATTTTCTGAGCTTATCATGTTTTATTCATTGGGTCAGATTTTGAATCCAATAATCCCATTGTTTTGCTCCAAAAAAAAAAGTAATCTACATTGCAAATGAGGAATCCAGCACGTTACCCCCCCCCCCCGTATTTTACAGACAGTCCTGCCAATCCTGCCCCTTGTATGGCGCTGCTTAATTCCTGCTCATTTTTTAATTACAACTCAAGCAATTCAATATCACAGCCTGATTAAAACTTTATAGGACCTGGGTTCAGCAATAATTACAGATTGCCCGGCCTGAATGTGCAGAGTAAATTATTTTATTTGAAGAAGATAATTACATTTACAGAATGCATCACCGCGAACAATTTAACAGCACCTATCTATTCTAGAGGGGAGGCTTAATGGGTCATTTTAGTAAGCCCTACTGGACATTATATTGTCTTAGAATGACTTAGGATCCTCTGCTGAATTCAGCAGGAGCATCACCGGTGTCCTGCTTGCAAAGCAGTGGAACAAATGTATTCAAAAAAAAAGGAGCAAAAACTGAAAGAACCCACTGATATTTTCATAAATCATAGCCAGCAGCCCACTTTTCATGTTTTGATTCTGTTATCCTAGAGGTCATGGAAATTCGTCTTCACACTTTGAACACTGAAGAGTTGGTTTGTTTTCATGCTCTATCATTCACATTTGCAAAATGCAAATCAGCAATCAGTGTCCTCGAGGTGCAGCAAAATGTTGAATATATTTACACCGTCATAAGGTATCTGCGAAGCCAATTTAAAAATATTTAAAATTTTAATCATGCATTGCCTTGCTAGCTTGCAGGTGGAATTTATCGCTACAATTAAAAGGTTTCTTGATGCATTATTGCCACAAACAATCATTGGAAAAGCATGCTAGCGGCGGCAGGAAAATATGTATCTGTTTTTTATGGTGCACAAAACAAACAAAACTGGAATCAACAAGGTTCCTTCAAGTCCATCTTCTTCTTGTTCCTATGTGGGATGTTTGAGTTTGAATGTACAGAATTACATGCGTGCAAAGTTTAAAACTAAAAGGCTGCTTTCATACTCACCTGCCTAAAGAGGAAGGTTTCTCTGTGCTTAATTTTAATGGTCAAACCTATGCACATAGTTTGTGATGTCACCACTAGTCTGGAAGTCAACCCTGATCCAATATACAATTTACAAAATTGTGATGGGAAAACTGAGATTTGACCTTTCACTGAAGTGGGAGACATCTTGTGTCCAGCAGTTAAACTTCTGAAATGAACGATATTCAGCAATTCTGGAATATTAAATGAGGGGAAAATGTGGAGATTTAACAACACATGGATTTCAACAAGATAATGTATCTTTTTGTGTAACACATACATATCAAAGTGTTTTATATACTCCCTTCAACATGTCTAATGGTGATTGGTGAAGTCAGAAGTTCCATTTTTAAATATCTGTTTGATTTAGGTGTTAGGAGTTTATGTATTACACTCCGAGGATGCGTTCAATCCAGCAGGGTCCAATTTGAATCAGTATTCTGTGGAAATGCTATAGTTGTCAGATTTTTTTTTGCACAAAGCAATGAAGGGCAAACAATGCCCGTGTGGTACACAAGAAAATTATTTGACTGACTTAAAGTCAGTGGTGTCTTTAAATTACTGATTTTATTTGTATGACCTTATACAGAAACATTTCATCATAATTTGACCCATATGAATCAAAACATGGACTCATGCTGTGAAATTACTGTAGTAACCGTTACCAAGAGTTGAGCTGAGCGGTTAAGCAGTCAGATCTGCACAAATGTCAGGTTTAACACACATTTCTAAACACTGCTGCTGTGTAAACCGCTGTAGATGTTTGGACTTAATGTATAATGAAGGCATGATCGTCTTGGATTTCAGCATTCATATTTTGTATTTCTGTGTAAACAAAAAAGTGGAGCACAACGTGCAGCAGTGGTAGCATGTACATACATTATCAAGAAACAGAGATGAGAGGATCTGCTTTGATCTCACTTTTGGGTACTGCACCTGCTGAAAGATGGGTCGAAGGTGGGGAAAAAAACAGCCTCTTTCAGACGAACACTATGGACAGCCTAAGTTAGCTGTGCTTGGAATTTTTTTTTTTTAATGCAGTTATCTCAAGATCATGAGTTAAGTACTTCATTATATTAAGATAACAAAGCTTGCCTTGTCATGGTTAATTTATCTTGTCATCTGGAGAAAACAAAAGGCAGATTACTCATGATTACTAGTAAATCACTTTGAGAGGGCAGACCCCCACCAAGCATATTGTGACTCCCACATGTAAGATATTACTACTGGGTGGTGCTAAACGATGGCACATCTTTAGAGGTCCATTTATCGCAGTGTTGCCACACAATAAAAAAATTCAAAGTCATCCAGAAACCAGGATTTCTTCCAGATCGTTACCAAAATTGAATTATCTGTTCATGGTACAATTCACAACATTCGCTGAAAATTTGACAAAAATCCAGCCAAAATTTTTTGAAACAGACATGTTGGCGAATAATATAACCTCCTTGGTAACAAGATAATTTACCAACTGCAGTCAAAGCAGCCTCAGCTTTAAAAAACACAGTCAAACCAGCCTTCCAGTGAATGTGAGTTCACATTTATTAAATAGACAATTTCTTAAATAAATCTGTCAGTTAAAAATAAATAAATAAAAGAAAATGAATACATATTAAAATGAATAATAATGAATACAATAATAACTATCACCTGCAAACTGCACTTTAGAGACACATTGAGGCTTTGAAAATCAAGGCCTTGTCATTTCAATTGTGTGAATCTTTAGCCATAATAATGAGGAATACATTTCCACAGAAGACACTGACTTAAGTACCAAAATGACAGATTGTAATTGTAATGTCGCTCATATGTACGCCAATATGTCGCTCAAACAATATTAGGACAGTCTGATGTTGAATTTCAGAATGATAGCCCTCTAAAAGGTCATATATGAGCTTTGTTCTCTCTGAATTTAAACAGGAAATTAACTTTTGTTGATCTGGGCGAGATCCAATGTGGTATTTTTTGGGAATTTTCAAAGTTTTCACAGCTCTTCTGACAAGACTGGATAGATCGTAAACGTCATTGCAAGGTACCCCCCTCCCTCCACTATAATGGCTGTGTAAGGAAGCAGTCTCCTGCCTTGAAGACCTAATAAAACCTGCATCACTGCACATGTCCCGCTTGTTGAACCACCTGAATGTTTATGAGTTACTGCAGCGTCTCTGCACTAGCTTGCACTAAATGAATGCATATTGAGACAAGTTGGTTCGGCTATAAAAAAGGGATGTCTTTGTTTACTTGGAACATGGAGGATTAAATTATTCCTTGATAGAGTTAAAAAAAAAGGAGCACCAGCCAAAACAAACTGTCAGGCTCAAGGGGACTTTAGCCTGCACATGACAATGAGTGAACATTCTCACATGGCTTCTAGTGATGCATTTTGGTTCACTTGGATATGTCCCTGTGTAAAATTGAATTTGAAGGGGGGGAAAAAAGATTAAATATACCAACTGATTTGAGCTAAAACCTACAGACTAGTCTTGCTTCACATTGAATAGACTGCTGAGTATTGTTATTGTTATTTACCTGTATGCACAAAGAAAAGCAAACTAAATGTCAAACCATCTCTTACTGTGCAATTTGGTGGAATCACTAGTTATTCCAGCCCTTAGATGAATGGGAAGTGCACCAAAAAGAAAGAACTGCATCCAAAAACTACAAACCAAACACAAGGAGAGTGAAGAAAATCAACAATAAAAACTTCTGCTCATAAAGCCGAGAGGACATTTAGCAAAGGTGTCAGCCATCCCGTTGATGGCCTTTCTGACAATCTCACACAAGAGCTGTAACAAGATCAGGCAATTCTAGACAGCTGTCACAATAGTGACAGAGAAAGTGAAATTCTGAAATAGCACATATCGATTGCTTGTCACCCATTAATGATGGCCTGTGGTCAGTAGATAATATGAGCGAAAGATGATAAACTTGCTGGTTTTTACAGGATTTTTACAACAATGAGAACAATAGGTATGAAGCGTTAATTGCACTTCACCAAACATATTTTCAATTAAACCAAGAAACCCGGTTAGAATAGGGAATACAGCTCCACAGTCAAGGCTGGATTTTCCATCTGAGATGCCGACATATATTCAACATATTCTGCAGATCTGCAGAAATGTAAACTGTCAACGTTTCCCTCTGGCGACTGGGTTGCACTCGCTCACTCACAGACAGACAGCAGGGGACTGTTTTTTTCCCAGCCAAAATAGGTGCCAAATGGATAAGACAAAATGCAGGAGACACAGAGAAATCCCGGGCCAAGACAAGACGCTGCCAAAGTATTTGACCAAGCCACTCCACTGTCAAGGACAACTCCAGACAAAGAAGGATGTCCTCTCTGCATATCAAATGGTATTTGCCACACAGGATGGACTCAAAAAGAACTGCCGTCGGATTTTTCACATCTGTCAAGGCTCGCCGCAGACGCATTTTGTTTTTTATAATGAAAACTTTGAAGACAGGGGGGAAGAAACAGACCGGCACTGCCTCCGAAAGAGAGACGGTTCAAGATGAGGCACTAAGTGATGCTGAGAGAGCAAATTCTATATTATAACACACACAGCTATATAGAGGCCATCCGCACAAGATTTATGACACACGACATTCTCCTTTGCTGATTGGGCATGGCTGGACCCCAGGAACCTTCATCAGATCAGGACCATTTCTCTTCCTAATAATGCACTCCAAGACCTCAGTAAATGTCAGATCAAATTGGACAGTGGGGCTGCGCTGGGCTATCTATACTCAGAAGTGAACAGCGTAGCTGGAGAGTGGGGCGGGCTTAAAGTATCACATGCGGATGAATACAAGACCAGAACGGTGGAAGATGGTTGTACAGGAAAGGAAGAAGAGGCTGGTATGGTGATTAAAATGCAAAATTTTGCTGAGGTCGTTCAACACTGGCAGTTAGGTATCATCTCGGGGCTTATGTACAAAGTCCTGCTTAACCTTTCCCTGAGTAATTCAAGGAGTGCACCCACATCCTTTTTGACTTGGTTTATTCAACGCTACTTTGTCTGGAAAACACAGATCATCTGATCAATCATTCATCATGTCTACTTTCTCTCACTCTCTCCTTCACACACATAAACAGGGCAACCTCTGCGTCATTAGATCTGCTTTCCAAACAATACGAATCACTTTTATTTATCCCATTGAAGCCTATGAGCCTTTGAGTCTATGACTGTAGGTAGGATAGTAGGTAACTCTTTACATTTTAAGAACGTCATTAACTTCCTGCCCCTTTCTCCTGAGAACACAGCGAAGAAAAGCCCTTCCAGGAAGAGGTGATTTTATTTAGATTTTTCAACATTTATATCTATTCAAGCATTCAAGTCTCGAGAATAATCACCCATAAAACAATGTTGTACATGGGATAAATAGATTTTTGTTTATGGGCATATTTATGTAAGTGGCAACTATGATAACCATTAAATGGAAAAAAAATAGATATATAACATGATTGTTAGTGACTCAATATAATAAAATGCATGAAATCTCTGAAAAAAAAATATGGGTTTAAATGGTTTAAGCATTTCATATTGATTTTTTGATCAAACTACTGCGGTTGAGGCCAACAAAAGATCCTTTTTTTGTTGAAATGATCACTAAAATGCCCGGTGTTGTGGTGAAAATATCCGGTTAAAAGTCATAATGGTGCTCTCATTTTTTGCATCTATGTTATCTAACCAGCACACAACACACCACCTCCAAACGATGGCATCTGAGAACATTGGTCTCATTCCATCTGTTTCAAAAGGTGGTGGGATTTTTCTAGAAGTCTATGTGACTACCCTGCACATTGAAAAGTGAAGCCAAGGGGCGTGACAAAACGGCAATATGTGACGCCCTGGGAACCAGGACGGGCTGTGTCCACAGCTGCTGTGTACTTTCACTGTTTTAGTGATTTTAAAAGCATTCAGTCTCAGAAACGTGCTCTCAGGAAAGCTGTTGAGTTCCCAAACTGCTTTTGGGAGTGAACTAATACAATTCGAATTCAGAGTTGTTCTGAACATTGATATGATTGTGTTTGTTGGACGCACTGAAACCTTCCCAAAGCCACTATGCCCATACCAAACATTTTACTTCTGCTTTAGACCTGCTATAGCCAGATTTTCTAAGCTGGAATCACTGGGAACCATCCTTATCAAGTGCTGATTATATAGACTGGAATATGTAGTGAAAAAAAATGGCACATAAATGTCTGCTGGACATGAGAAGTTCATGTTTCCCTCCTAAAGCAGTGGGAATGGTTCCTAAAAATCTGTGTACCTGGGTATTCAGGAAACCATAAACCAGGAATTCACACATAGCATATTTCAGGTTAGGACCCACCCCCAAACCAAATGAAAATGAAAGAAAACATTTTTTAAAATAGGAACGTATTCATCAAAATTTAATATTAATATTCATTTAAATTTAATATTCAATCTTAACAATAGGAATACAATGGGTCCAGGTACATTTTCTGACCGAGAGGAAACTTGTGTACAATTACATATAAGATGGTCCACAGCTGATGGAAGAACAAACAGAAAAGTCCAGAATATACTGAACAAAAGAAAAGAATATACTGTAACAATAATTCGATTTAAAATAAGTTAAAATCATTTAAGGCTTTTCAACAGCTGCTGGCATCGCGACAACGGACACGTTTGGCTGAAAGTCTCCAGTTTATCACTTATTAAACCGAAACACCAGCACGTAAGACAGCATTGTTTATTCAGTAAAACACGATGGCTCTGACTGACAACCTACCTACTCCCACACTGAGAGAGTGTACAGTTACAACAGCAGCTAGCTTACAGCAGGAGCTAGCTTACAGCAGCAGCTAGCTTACAGCAGGAGCTAGCATACAACTCCCTCTAGTGACGTAATATGACATGTTGAAAGAAAAAAGCAGCTTTTAGGTGCTATGCTTAAAATTTACACATTATCGGTTAAGTATGTGCCATTGTGTCATTTTAGACTCTCATTCAGACAAGATTAGATATGCATTTTGAGAAAAAAAAAATTACCTGAAATATGCTCTTTGATGCTTCGGTTCATACGCCCGTTCCTGTTAAGATCCTGTTTGCATCCACAGGAAAGGTACTACTGTGTCTGTATTTACAGAAACTCAAAGTGAAACACCAAACCTGAAGGGAAAGAAAACAGTTTAAAGAATCCAAGCAGTTTTGTGCATCAGTGCATTTAACTGAGCGTGTTCATCGAACATGCATCTTCTTTTTGGTGAACGATGAACTGAACACATCTGTTTGTAATTAATGAGTGTGAATGTGGAGCTACATCCAGGTGCACCTGCAGCGACTCGTTCTCCTCCTGCTACAAACAAACAGCCTCCTCTGAGCTCCGTTTCTGGGTTTTACCTCCAGTCAGGTCATTTGCACTTCAGAGGTGCAGCTGCATTGTTGCCACCTGAAAATTTAACCACTTGTGATTTTACATCAGTATGTAAAGCACTAACTATTGACTGTAAAAGACTGTAAAAACAAGGGACTTCATGTTGCATTCAGGTGCGTGTACTCTAAAATATAAACTTGAATAACTACAAAAGTTGTTTTTAAATTGGGAAGGATCTATCTTTTCTCTTATTTTCCATTGCTGAAATAACTGTTATTCTTACAATTTTAATGATTGCATAGCAAAGCAAAACCATAGATACCAAAAGATATGAACAAGAATATTGAAAAGTCAAAAAAATAATCATATCAAATGTTTAACAGCAGTTATTATCAGCGTATTCTCAAAATAAATCTCTTATCTCTGCGATAATTTTCCATGTTGTTTGGCTGTAGCATTTTTGATAATTAGATGCTAAAATCAGAACAATTTTCTAATGTCTAATGCACATTTTAAAACTTCTATTGAAAGTCCAGCAAAATAAGAAACAGACATGAACTAGCTAATTGTGATTGTAAACTTAGCTTCAAATTGTGAACTAGTTCAACTGAGCTGAATTATGAGCTCTATAGCATGAACTTGCATGGCATTGAAATTGAAAATCATATTTCTTTAACTCATGGACAATGCAAATGGATACCGATACTTAACCATAAAGCAACTAAAAGAACAATATTATGGATGTGAATAATAATTGAAGGCAATACATTACATTATGCATCACATCAGCTACCATGTCCACTCTCCTTTAAAAGCTACTGAAGTAAAACCTTCTGTGTATTGACTAATATTAATAATTTAAGACGTTACTTGCCCATCACTTGCAAAACATTGAATTTTGCTAATGCATACTCTCTTGAAACAGCAAATCACCCTCTTTTATTTAGTCTTTCTTCCCCATCAAATATTAATCCAGTATCCCTGCCAATAACCCTGATGAAAGTCCGCAGCAAATTGGCATGGCAACCGAAGAAAATACAGATAACCGGGTTGATATTGACATTACATCTGCCAAATGCTGGCAGTGCAATCAGCCTGGGCTGAAATACCTTTATCAAAAATGACATAAAAATCAAGAAATAGAAGTTTCATTCCTTTACGTTTCTATACTGGCCATGAGTGAAGGAGCAAATTATCATGAGAAGAAAGAAAATGTTATAAAAATTCTGATTCGTGCACCTTTAGGTTACACAACCTTGAAATGATTCAAGTTTATTATAGCGGCGTATTACTTTCTAATTGGATCTCGTTGGAGAAAAAAAAAGACGTGAATCCTATTAGCAACCTCATCCAGGCTTTGCTGAAAATGGGAGAAAATGTCATTGAGAGAAAATGCATCAAATGTCAAGAAGGGAATATATATGAATGATCTTTAACTAGCTACCTGATGCTCAAAGGTTAGCAAATTAAAGTCATGAGTTTTCAGTGGAAGGGCACAATTCTAATTTAATATGACCACAGTCTCAGCAGAGCAAACACCATTACGAGCAGCAAACCAACACGCTGGCCAACAATCTTTAAAGGGAATCTGATTGATTTTCTCAGGAATAAGCTATTATCTACAATCAGTGGTCTTCAGATGAGAAAGGGACATTTAAAAGGACACAGCAGAGGCGAGCAAACAAAACAAATGATGTGATGTGGTGGGTGGCTATAAACAGCTTCGAGTGATTTTTATCCCCTTTTATGTGGACACACAATACAGAAAAGTAGGAGCCGAGCACGTCGGAGAAGGACAAAGAGGCAACCTTAAAACTTGTGATTTTGAATCTTAGCAGCCACATGGCTTAATAACACAGACAAACGCCTTGAAAATAAAACGACACAGCAAGGTGCTGACATTTTGAAGTTTCGAGTTTCATCAAAATTGAAACACGTACAGTAGCAATTCTCGTCCTGCCTCATTCAGCAAACAATTTGACAAGATGAAAGCGTTTTGGTCCAAAAGATGTGCAGAATAAAATATAGTGTATTAAAAAAAAAGATGTTTTTTTTCACATTTTGGAAAATACTATTTCATTTTTCCTCTATCTCAGTTCCCTGTGTGTTGGGAGCAGTCAAGGATACTGTTTTGACCCCAGTGACACTTGGCACGCATGGTTGTTTCCTGGAGAAATCGTCTAAATCCTCTGTGGATGACCTCTATATCTGTGTCAATTGTGTTGCACGCATTCACCTCATATGCTCTCTCTCCAAATCGCTTATTGTCTCATCCTGAGCCGTCTCTCCGGCCCTGTTTTTGTTTTTTTGTTTTTTTTTTCTCCCCTTCTGTGCTCTTTTCCCTCAGTTCAGCCTCCAATTCCATCTCTGCATGAGCCGTTAGAAAATATTTGAGTGAATTTTTTGAATTCCTTCTATACAAATCCCAAGAAACATCGATTACTGCATTCGCATTCCTCATTTAGTTCCATTTCACAGCTAGTTAGGGACATTATGAAAAAGTGATTACATATCTACAATTCCAATGTGACTTTTTCTTCGCATCTTTTTTTTTTTTTTTAAAGTCTCTAGGCCTGTATGCTGGGGTAGAGATCTGTAAAACATTTTTTACTATTAAGACGCAATTGTTTTCGTTTTCTAACTGTGTGAGCAAAGGTTCTGTGTGGGGGAAAATTTAACAGATGAAGCCATGAAGTTGTGAACATAAAAAGCTGCATTCACTGTCGGGCGTTTCAGCAGTCATGGACATGTGGTTAATGAACTGCATTATGTGGGTATTGAAGTTGGTTAATGCCCCAAGGAGCAGAGAAGCTTTCTCGTCAGCGAGAGACATAATGGATTACTTGGATTCTCCAGCCCCAAAGGATCTAAGTGAGGAATGATCTCAACTGGTTTTATTTTTTTTTACTCCTTAACAATATGTGTAGAATATCCTGCATTCAATATCCCCGCCCACTATCCTTTTTTTTATCATTGGGATTATTAATTACTGCCCTGCGCTGCACCCAATGGGCTCAAACAAGTTAAATTCGTGCCAGCGAGGGAAGGCGGCGAAATGTTTGCGAGGCAAGTGAACATGTGAACCGGCCGTTTGTGAGTCTTCATTAAGACACGATGACGGATTCGGTACCCATTCATGAGAGCAGCGAGACGAACCGGGTGCACCATGTCCTTTCCCTGGTTAAATATTTCTGTTTATCCGTGTCGGTTCTCCACAGAGAACTGAAAACTACTGAAGATTCCGACCTTTAACATGAATGTAAATGGCTGTACGGCTGTAGCTTCAGCTCCGGGACTCATTATAACATACACACGCCATTTGTAGGAACAGCGCTCAGCGTTTCTTTGCACAGTCTCAGTTTTTGCCTTGATACTTTTGTAGTTTAACAGCTGAGAAAGTTCTCTGCATTTGCTGCACCCCTGGACTAGATGGTAGATTGGAAATGTAGTACTTTTCACACCTTGATCATATGGAAGCTACTGCTGTGTATACTCAAAAGAATCATTTTAGCGTGAAGAAAAAAAAAATTATGGAAAGTATTTCCATCCAATTATATTATGCTAATTTAGCAAGAAAGTGTTATGTTGAGGTACATAAATGTAAATGTGCTGGGTCGACATAATGTGTTTGTGTTACTGTGACTTAATTACAAGGGGTAAACATAACTTTAAAAGGTTATTTCAACTCAATTAAAAAGGCTTAATCCATCAAAACTTTTAACTGAATTTAATGGGGTAAGTACCACTATTTTTAAAATGATACACTCAACAAAACAAGTGTTTGCTTAAATAGCATATACTGTAATATAATTTTATATGGAGTACCTACCCCATTAAATTAGGTCAGCTACACTTTAATCAAACATGTTGCAATAACACGTAAACGTTATGATGGATTTCTAATTAAGTTGAAATGACCTATAAATGTTTTGTTGACTTAGCCCTTGTATTTAACAAGGAACACAAACACATTTATGTTGACCCCGCATATTTACATTTATGTCACTCAACAAAACTGTTTCTTGCTAAACTAGCATGTTATAATTGAATGGAAATACTTTCCATAATAAGAGTGTATGAAATTATGTTCACATTGAAGTTAGAAAAAGTCACATCAAACTATGGAGTAAAAGTCTGTGATATATTCAGCTTATGAATTTCATATTAATGCGGGTTTATATATTAGTCATTTGTTATTGGCAGCTGCCATGAGGGCTTGTAATTTCCCCTGGTCTGACTTCAGACAGAATCCTGATGGCATTCTTGATGGGTCTATATTGAATTCAGTGAGGAAAATTGACTAAATTTGCATCTTGACAAAGGACGGGCAGGTAATCAGATAATAGAAGTACAGTAGCTGCAGGAAGTTCCCGTCTCTAGGCCGAATACATCATAACAGTCCTAGAAAGGACCATCTGAACACAGCCAAAGAAATTATGTATTTATTCTGACTAAATTTGGCAGAAACAATTCTTATTCCTAAAACATTTCTGTGTGCATGATCAATTGCTAATGCAGTGTACTAGTTTTCAATCACTGGCAGACAAACAAGTGTAGAATCGGGGAAGGAAAACCCTAAAGGAGTGGATAATCTAAACATTCACAGATGCTTCTATGCATTCACAAAGGTCTCAGTGAATGGATCAAGTATGAAAATGCTGTGAATCATATGCTGCGGCCTTTTCGCGGTCACCAGATCTGAGCCCAATCGGGAGACATGTTAGACATCTCGCTGCACCACCATCATCAAAACACCAAACGTGGGAATGTGATTTTTGAAGAATGGTGTTTATCCCGTAAGTAGATCAGAGATGTGCTGAACCTTTGCCAAAGAATACTGGAGCTGTTCTGGAAGCTTAGTAGCCTGGCTCTTTACTAGGACACACCGTGGTGTTGTATTTTATTCTTTAACTTTTGCGATTTATAACCCACCCTGCACACAAACTGCATGCAGGAGATGGAAGTCATCAACTCTATACTGTGCACTGTGGATATTAGCATCTGTGTTATTAATCAAATGCTGCTGCTGCAGGAAAATGGAAGATATACAACTGGGATACATTTATCACTAACCTGGTGCACTATTTGCCAATTTCCCGGCCTTTGCTCGTATCTCGTACTTCACCCCCAGGTATCGGGAAATCTGCTGTAATCACTTGTATTTACACTTCACGGATGGTTTGAAGACGCTCGCCAATGATTAACTCGCTAATGTTTGCCTTTTACGGGCGCCCAAATGCATCATTCTGCGAGGATAAACTGTCTCATTTGAGGATCAACTGCAGCCCCCCCGAATTTGATCACCGTTCGCGAAAACCCTCTTTGGCGTTGTTAGCGAGTGATTACTTTTGCTAATTCGTTTTGGTCCTGTTGCTCATCCTGACAGCTTCATCTTTTATTTACACGGCCCGGCCCGTGTCGCAGGTGCAGGCGACCGACATGAGAGATGAACAATGCTCCCAATCCCCCCGACAGGAATATCTCCTATTGTTTAATGCGAAGTGACATTGCGCAGATTGACGAAGATTATTACTCCCACCTGAACCGTGCTTATAAGGATAACACAATTTACAATGTGTTTGTGTTTGCACATACAGTAAATGTTTGGCGGCGGCGTGCCTGTGTAGAATAACAATCAAAAAACTGGGCTATGCATCAACTGATTAAGTTGTTTCCGCAGCCTCACGCGCCTGCACCCACACACACACACGCGCGCACACACACACGCACACACACACACACACACACACACACACACACACACACACACACTCTTCCCTGCTGTGGAGGATATTTTCAATTAATCAGGCTCTCTCATCAATAATGCATCACCCCTGCAGCCAGTCACTCTTCTCCAGCCATTTAATGAGGCAGCCCAGCCAGAGGGACACCATCCACACATTACTCCTATTATAGTCAATGCACAAGAGCAAAGCCGCTGTGACCACGGCCGGTTATTAAAGTAATGCCATCATTTGTGCCTTGGAGGCAAATCAAAACCTGTCACAGACTGTTTGCAAAAGGACACAAATGACAATATGCAAACACCCCTGGAGCCGACGAGCAGCCACGTCTCCTCCTCTCAGTCACTGAAATCCTCAGGTTGCGGAAAAAAAAAAAAAATCTACTGCAGGAATAAAAGAGAGACCAGGGGAGGGATGAATAATTAAGAACAACTTTGCTGTGACAGAGGAGGATGTCCTGGTTTGATAACATTTTTTTCTCTTTTTCATTTTTTTAGTTAAATTCCTGATTCAAGACATAACCCAGGAGTCACAGGAGCAGCTGTTGAAAACAAGCTTCGAATAAATCTCTGAGCTTAAACGTATAGATTCTCTGAAGGCTTAATTGGGTCTGTTCGCTCTGTAAATTGCATGTGGTGCTGTATTAAAGCCTCGGTTTTTAGAGCATCACACGTCTTTTTGGCATCCGTGGCAGAAAGTGATTAAAGTGAGAGACGAATTGGTGGAGCTCTACGACTACATAGTGTGTAAACTTCAAAAATGATTTCAGCATTGATAAACGGTGGCATCGATTAGCTTCCTGTTTCCCTGTATCTCAGTGGTGCATTTGGTTTAAACAAACATTGCTCTGATTTTTTTAATTTTATTTCTCTGCTGTCATTATGCAAGAGTGTTGCATATGCATTTTTAAAGTCACTGGACTCACTGTCAGATCTGTTAGAATTACCTTTAAGCTAATGATAATTATCTATTTTAGACTTTTTCACTTTTTTAGAAGAGCTACATCATCCTCTTCCCTCAGTCCTTCTAATTCTCATCTTGGAGCTCTTTATCTAAGAAAGGCAATAACATCTGCACTGTGTTGTGCTTCAAGGCTTTTCCTTTTCTCCTTCCTCTAAGCAACTCATTGCTCTTTCTAACTACCCCCGTTCTTCCATTTACTCCAAATAAACTGCTGTTACTGTTTGTTTGAATTCAAACAGAGCAATTCTGGCGCAACAGAGGTTTTTTATGAATTAAATATGATACTCTGTGTGTAGAACATGCATCTTGAATAAAGCAGGGAAGAAAAAGCACTTAAAAAATGCCACGTGGGATTTTACATTGACCTTTGCTGACCCGCTCTTGAAAACATCACTCCATAGCAATGCAGTGGTCAAATGGAATGGATATTTTAATTTGAGTGTAAACACAGTGTCATCTTCTGTGTCTTTTTTTCTATTTTAATCAGACTGAAATTACCTTCCTGGTATCCAAAACCAAGAGGTAATGTGCACTTCTTAAAATTAAAGCCTAACTCACTTTACTCACTCCAAGTAACTGAGATATTTGAGTTGCACTGTTCAGAGTTGACAGTAATAGACTTGATTTCACCTTGAACCTACACTGTGAGCATGATTTGTGACATCACAGCTTATTCAGAGCCAGGTAAAACATACTGAAGATGGGCTTTGGGGGCCCACCTGCTCTATTCTGCCCTGGGCACCTTAAGCAGGTTAATTCAGCCATGCTGACGGTGGAGAAAGAGTCCTGTTTTCTGCTTGGAAAGATTTTCAATCCAAATCGCTCTTTCGGTTCTTCATGTACCCTTCTGATTACTTTACAGACAGACCAAATCATTAAGGACAATTTAACAGGTGGTAAAACCTACAAAATCATCATCACTGTGTACCAGCAATGATGGCACAAGGTTACACCTCTTTTTTTTGTTAGTTTTCCTTTTTTTGTTGTTCTATTTGTCCTTCTATTTTTTCTTCCAAGTAGGCCAAGAAGAAGGGCCTCTCGAAGGAATAGAAGCATATGATCAGAGAATCTGACCATCTGGTTTCCTTTGCAGCTAAAAAATCATGCTGCATAAGAGAAGAGTGACGAATGTCTCTCGTCTCCTGACGCCTGTCAGGATGTCTCTTTTTAGAAATAAAAGACTGCCGCCGGAAGCTGCGTACAGCCAATCGTGTCACTGCAAGCAAATCTAAAGCCCTCTTGAAAAGTGAAGTTTCTCTCTGAAGAAAAAGAACAGACAATCACGAGGGAAAAAATTCATTTCAAGTTAGGAACACTTTTTTTTCTGAGCTGATTCGGAGGTGCAGATAGCCACACAAGGTGGGATAGCTATGGGAGGCGGAAGATATACAATCTGAGGAGAGTATAATGATTGGTTTATCTCAGAAGCTCACACCGCATGAGTCTCTCCCCCCAGTCAGCTCTCCTGTTATTTATTGTACATTTCTGCTCTATCAAGTGCCTATGAGATGAGAATGTAAGTAA
Organism: Lepturacanthus savala; assembly: GCA_030544235.1. NCBI lineage: Eukaryota > Metazoa > Chordata > Actinopteri > Scombriformes > Trichiuridae > Lepturacanthus > Lepturacanthus savala. The sequence continues at coordinate 12,592,415 of CM060476.1, read as the reverse complement.
GGACAGGCAGCAGAAATCCTGCATTAGTTATTTCATTTTCTAGAGACTTTACACCAAGCTGTTGCTCTACTGTAGTTTTCAAGGCACACTGTGGCCAATGTCATAGGGACTGTTACTCCTCCTCGAGACATAAATTCCACTAATTAGAGATCAATGACTCATGCTTGATGTAATTAAGCCAGACGGGACGCCCACACAAAAACTCAGACATATATTCATCTTCCTTTATTCATCCCTCTGTATCTCCCCTATCAGTTCTATTGTGTATAACATAAAACATGGAAATGATCTCCCCCTAGGCTGACATGCCCTGCCTAGACATGGTTCAGGAGAGTGGAACTGTGGCAGCACTTTGACAGACGGGTTATGGTTTCTGGGTCCCAGTAATGAAGGACTACACAGTGTGTCATCCAGGAAAAAAGGGCCTCTCCCCCGTCTGTCTGTCGGCCAGCCAGCTGGATTCAATCCTACACCTCAGAATAACACGAGGCCTCAAACGCTGTAGCATGACCACCCTTTCCTTTAATAAGCAGAAACAGCTCATTAAATCACAACGGTGGCTAACCCTTTCCATAACAGAATCAGTAAATTCAAATTAGTCTAACAACGGCTAAGTCATTTAGCTGAATTTGTGATTTTTTTTACTTTCTTTTTGGTATTTTTGTAGCCTAATATCGCTCATTTTTGCATGGTTAGCAAACCGCAAGGGTTGAAACAGGAGGAGGAGGATCTTTGCAGAGAGTAACACTCCAGTGGCTCGGTTTCCAAGAGCCGGAGAGCTCCATCTGCCTTGCAAACTGTCCATGATATACAGAACAAGAGAGGCGATTAACTGAAATGTCAAGAGAGACAGGTTAAGCTGACAGGATATTGGTAAATACTGAATGGTCTCACTTTCAAAGTCAAGAAGTCGGAAACTTCTCAAAGTAAAGTCCCCTGTCATAATGCTGTGTCATATTGCCAAGCAGGGAAAATCAATTTCCACAGACTTTCATTTGACTTTCAGACTGAGGAATGGTCAGAGAAACTCTAAGCTTTCCAGAATGGAACAGCACAACAATGGAAGAAAACAGACGTTGAAAAGGTAACATTTTTTAATACCAATATTCAGACACCACAATATTTCTATTACTGTTTTTATCTCAGTTTGACGAATTCAGCTGGCAATCATGTATTCGGTCAAACTATATTAAAAAAAATGGCAGTAATAACAATTTAAACCTGTATGGAGTGATTTGATATGCAACCGTGAGCCTTCCTCTGTATGGAGATTTGCCTGAAGTGAAATTCAAAATGCCTCATCTGGTCTAATTTCGCCGCGCTATATAAGACTGGGCTGGTCTTCATTAGCAGTTGCTGCTGTGTTCTTTATTGGCACGGAAGATCCCATTTTCACAACACAAACGACTTGCCACCAGCTGCAAATTGACAATGCGCTATATTTCCTCACACGTCAACTCTTATTAATAGCAAATCCAGGGATCTTCGCCTCCCCTTGTCCAAACATAGCAGTGTCATCAGCAGGTAAATTTTGAACAGTGGGATTTGAGGACCTCATAGGTGTTGTTTACCAAAGTGAATATTACTATTAAATATCTTGAGTGGCGTCGCCAGCTGCTTCCACCTCGTCAGTAAGAACACACTCCCAGCCTCTGTCATTTGAAGGGCAGATATGCTCCACAAATCCAAATCATGGACATCGAATACATGTTTAAGTTTTAAAACTCTCAGCAAGGATGCTTTTGCTCTCCATCAGGGGGAATTCCCTCACACAATAACCTTATAAAGTATCAATGATCACTCCTATCCAAAATATCAAGCTGCTGTCTGACTGATGGTCGCTGCAGCAAAAGGTTAATTAATGAGCAGTGGCAGGAGCGATGGCTGCCGGCGAGGGAGAGGCTCTCCTGGGATGTGGTCTCTCCAGTGGTGAAAGATAATAGTGGGACAGGGGAGGGTGTGACCACTGGGCTGAAATTGAGCCTCTTTTTTTAATCTGGATAACCTCCATGTATTTAATAGTCTGAGAAAGCTACTTGATCACACACCCACGCTGCTACATGGAATTAGAGCATAATGCAGCATCTCTTTATTTCACGCGATATTGATGATCAAACATAAAACAAAAACCTATGACAGAACCTTCTGGTTGAAATTAGCTCTGCAAATCTGGTTCTTGTGATCTGACATCAAAAAGGGTTTTATTAAACGTATTGGTGTTTTCGTGCAGAATGTGTTCACTGTAATATTAACAGATGAGTTATGCATTCTGCTGAAACGGACTTTGTCACAGCTTTATTTTTCAACCTGTCTCTAAGATGCCATTAAATTTAATTGATGCAGATTGACACTTGACACGTGAACTAGCCTGATGCAGCCATTAGCAAGGCAATAATTGGTCGGTGCCATCCTTTTAAGAAGTCCAATGAGGATTTTTCAAATCACTACCACTTTCTCATAAGGCTCCTTTATTATAGTTTTAACTCACAGCTTTATTGATGGTTAATCATTTACTAATGACATGAGGATCAGTTTTATGCCATTAATAAGAGCGATTTGGGGCCTGCAAGGTCTGTCATGCTGGTGAGTCATCAAGTGAGTAATAAATAGTCTGATTCATAGATTATAATACCCTAAGTCTGCAGTTTTAAATGTCAATAATTTATTGATAAAGGGTCATAAATGTTTATATTTTCTAATAAGCTATGGGGCAAAAGTTAGTAGGAACACATTACTGATGGACTGCAGTCGAAGACTCAGCTGGTTAACATCAGATGGATAATCTGGATAAGGTTGCCTCTTTGGGATTCAAATACTTCTTTAAATGAAAACCATCTGAAAAGTTTGGAGGAACTCACTTTGGTGGACGTGCCTAGAGCTTATGGACACAGACTGAAACGTGACCCTGTGATCTGGGACTGGGACCATAAGCCAAAAGCCAATGCAAACTCACCATATGTTAGTCTTAATTAAAATCTTAGTCTGAAAAGTACCTAGCAAATATATGATGTAGCTGTCAAATAAGTGTCTAAGAATATACTGAGCACAGTATTTCCTTCTGAGATCTAATAAAAAAGTATGTAATAGCATGAAATTGAAATGCTATTGAAAGTACATTAGAGTCATATTAATAAATGTACGGTAGCCAGAAGTAGTTTCACCAAAATTAGATACCTATAACGATTGTGTGAAAAGAGGCAATTGAAAAATTATTAGATAGTAGAAGATAGTCTTGTCAGACATTATCTATCATGGGTGCTATCGTCTTTGTCTATCTGGTGACAAGGGGGTTGATGTTCGACCTGCATTCTATTGTCTGAATGACATCATGGCTGGAAATTACAATTACACTTAGACCTGAAGTCTCTCTCTGCAGAACTGGATGTCTTGGAAAACGCAGCCCAGGCTCCAGAGGAAATCGCTGACAGCCTATGTTTCTGCAAACCATGGATACATTGAATGTCAACGTTTCAGATGTGGCAACGTAGTTCAGACAATGTTCCTCGTAAATGTCACTTTTCTTAGCAGGAGGAGGAGGCAGTTTGACACCGCTGTTAACCAGACTTTAGGACTGTCATGTTGGGCATTTTTCAAACTGCGACGATTGTCTCGTCACGTTGCATATTTTACTAGCGTTCAGCTGGAGATTTTACTGGAACTCATTATTTGTCTGACTGCCTCAGAAATCTATCAACTCCCCTCAGCTCGTGCGAACACTGTAGCTAGAGTCCTTACAAGAACTTGAAATAGGAGCTTGTTTTTAAATCACTGAGCGGCCTCGCCCTAACCTTCAATGTTGACCTTCTCACCCCTTACACCCCTGCTCGCACTCTCAGATCTGCAGACCAGCTGTTGCTCTCGGTCCCCAGGGCAAGACTTGAGACAGAAGATAGGAGGGCATTTGTTGTAAGGTCTTCACACTTGTGAAATGTCTTTTCATCGGGAATCAGACCAGCCTGGCGTCCTATTAGAAAAACAAATCCTTGACTCACAAACCCTTATAAGATGGCTTTCAATTTGATTTCATTTTGTTTTTTTGCTTTCATTCTTTTATCCTGTCTATAAAGCAAACCTGCTTTTGAAAAGTGCTACAAATAAAGTGAATTATTATTATTATGATTATTATTATTATTATAACAGTTCTTCTAAACTCAGAAATAAAGCGTGCCTCACTCAGAAGTGTAGAAAACAGATTGTTCGTGTGACATTTTTATCAATCTTAGGCTATGGTGACATAATTTATATGCACACGGCTGCTTCCCCTACACTAAAGCCTCTTGATGCAGTTTATCATTCTGCGCTTAGATTCCAGGGATGAATTCAGAACTCATCACTGCTACTTGTAGCAGAGAGTAAATTGGCCATCATTGACTTTGAGAAGAGAGCAACGCTGCCTTCTGTTTATCTATAAAGCATTGCTCAATAAATTACCTGGTTATCGCACAAGTTTGTTGAATTACAAAACATACACGTACCACTGCCATTCAAAAGATTTGTCACTTCTAAATATTCTGTTTGTGAGAACATACATAGGAACTGCCTTTGCATATTATAACGCACATGAATGGCACAGCCTACAGAATTTATTAAATTTGAATGATTTGATTCTATTTAATCATAAAAAAACTCATCTTAAAAAACCTTCTGGATGATTGTATGTAATATGGATGTTCATGTATCCTTAATGATTTTTAACCAACTTGTTTCTTTTAATTAATTGTGTATTATGAATTATATGATATTCATGATATTCATATATAATTTATGAATATCAGGGGGTCACTGAAAAGGGAAACTGTATTCAACTGGCCCTTTCTAAAGGTGATAATAATGATTCTATGGATTTAAAAATCTATATTGAGATTATGTCCAATCACTCCTAGATCAAGAATGAAATTGAATTGAAACAGACTACTAAACAAGCAGAGAGTGCAAGTGCAGATTTGTAGAAACCTGCCTTCCAAAGCAATCGCCTGAGGTTATTCAGTGAATAGTACGCCTTTGCATAGAGGGATTAGGCATAGAGGACCCTGCCAAGCATTAGAGTGTTACAGGAGGGATCAAGAACAAATGAGTAATGAAATGACTGACTAACTGACACCATTCTGAGACACGGGACACAGCATGTGCTCTTTCGAAGCCTGCTCCAGTTAAGGCATGTTTAATGTGCCTCAAGTTCCCATCTCAGTCAGAGCATGACATAATCATTCCCTGACATGTTTTTAATTGTTAGCTCCTCCTTGTCATGCACGTCACCCATATAAGCAATTAGGCTTCTGTCATCCGTGTCTAATAAAATGGAGATTTTGCTGCTGCATAATTGTGGCAGCACAGAGATGTCAGCATAAGTAGACGTTTTACTAGTGGGTTAGCAGTAACGTAGTGATCGAAAACCATGTGCAAATTAAAATGTATATATTCTTTTGTAGCGACAGATAATAGCTAGTTCAACATGAGTGCAATAACAATATCTGTAGCTAATGGGGATTGATGTTATATAATCCCAGTGCGAGATAATTCACTGCATCAAAACAGACTGGTTGCCAATATATTTATGAATTTATTATTTTCTTTACATTATCTCCGCCTCCTGCTCCAGAGCCCACAGAAAACCGTTATAAAGAAAATGATTGTAATTCAAGGCCACAGAAGCAAGGAACCATATCCCCACGAGCAAATACAAAACAGAGTTGGTAACAGGATTGCAACACCAAAGTGAAAGCATGTCTGTCAAGTCTACACATTCAAAGACCACAAACATCAAACAGGTTTTCCAGGCAGTCAAGGGTTTCAGTGTTCATAGAGAAGAAAACAAACAGGACTGTTTCTAGCTGAGAAAATACGGATATTATGGATGTCTCCAAATGGGCACGATGTGTTTTTTTTTTTGTTTTTTTTTTACTGTGTACAGATGCAATGGAGAATCTATAATAGAGTGTGCCATCTTAATATTAGATGTGATCCATTTACAGTTTAAGCGAGACAGCATTAAAAGTTACAGAGGAGCAAACATTTTTGTCCAGCCTGTTGGCCAAAGAGCATAACATCACAGAGTAGAAATGGTCTCTGACTTTTTTTTTTCTTTTAAATTATAGTTCATATTCATCTCCTGCTGAAGCCACTGCTCTCTAAACTCTTTATAGACAAATGCCCAAAAGATAATTTGATATCTGATTGACCGGGACAGGAAATGGAAGCGTATGCTGTTTGCACTTCCTCTGGGCCCTAGCACAGCAATAAACATGGGGTAAGCCACAGTCATGGCATTTTGTAGATTAATATGAGTAGCTGAGGGGGATGCTTTCGAAATTGCTTTGACTAGAAATGTGTCAAGGCTGACAGTTTTTTTTTTCTTTTTTTTCAGTTTGATCTCTATTAAGCACTTCCCTCTGATCTAATTCAATAAATGCCAAAGGGAGTTATAATAATCATAGTCATTCCTGATCCTTTGGGATATGTGTCTTTGGAACCCATAAATACTTCTAACTTTCTTTCTTCTAGACATAATATCTTCAGAGGTTTCCACGTTAATCGAGTGCATACAGTATACAGTTGGCTTTGGAAAAGTGCACTAAATCCCACATACAATCAAAAAAGTCCCTGTGAAAGTGCTAAGCCACAAAACCATCTTGACATCTTTTGAGCTTCAAATAAAATCCCTCTCCTGGTGTACTCTTTATAATGAAAATATGATCCATTTCTTTTATATGTCTATGTTACATCTTTCTCTCTGCTTGGCAAAATATTCTATACAATGCAGCTTCTTTTTTCTTTCTTCTTTTTTTCTTTTTTACACTTTTAAAGGGAAACGGCACTCACAATTGTGCTTTTCTGACAGCCAAATTAGTTCTTGTGAAAGTCTCTGCCAAAGCTACAAATTAGAAAGGAGGCTTACTTCTTAATGAGCTTCATAACTTATCTGTTTCAAAAACATTAATAAATATATTTTGATCCTGCTAAAATATGTCCAGTAATAGCAGATATGAATTTTTCACAAACAACTTTCTGACATCACAGATTAGGGATGGGAAAACTCCCATTTTTGATCTCTTACTAAGACACAGTATAGTGTTGACAGAGAAACAGCTGTTCTAAAATAGGGGGGGCAATGCAAAACTTATGCTGAAATTCAATGGCATGCCTCTTTAAGACACAACTGCATGTAAGACAGCAAAAGGGGTCTTGAGTATCTTAAGAGTGCTACAGTAAATTTAATGAGCTGCTGGGGGGGAAGAATATTAACTGAAGTTTCCTTTCACCCATTTTAATGTAAAATATTCCTCACTGACATCTGTTGTTGTAGTCAGTACAACACCGTACACACACCCAAAGAAAAAAAATACAACTAATAGAAAAAAACTGGAACACAGACAGTTTAGCCTAATGCTACCCAGTTTTTACCAAACTTGTAACATTTTTTTTTTTTTAAATTTAAGGTCAGTGCAAAAAACAACTTTACAGAACTCAATGAGACTGGCAGCTACAGTAAACAAAACAGCTTTAAATCAGCTGACCAGCAGCAGCGGTAAGTTAACTGGCAAACCTGGTGTAACCCAGCCTCTTCATCACACTCCCGCATATGTCCTCTGTTAGTCTGATGTCCTTTCGTGGCATATTTTGCCTCCACATGTTTATGTTGGCTGGCGAAATGTCCCCTTCATACATCAGGTTGTACAGGTTCGTGGAGGTGGTGAATATAAGCTGATTGAGGGCTGCGGGTGAGACCGGCACCCCGAGGAATGTGTGTATGCTCTCGGCGGTTTCCTGGGGAAAGTTGACCACGTCCTCGAACCTCACTTGGAGGTAGGACTCCTCGGGGAGGCTCTCGCTGACCCTCAGCACTGCTGCGGTGTGAGCCAGCCACAGGTGAGCCAGTATCAGGACGGGGTTCGTCTCCGAACGGGACAGCAGCCGCTGGATTATTTTAAACTCTGGTGCCATGGTTGGGCACCCATCCCTGACCGCATCCTCCTTGAATATCAAGGAAAGGTGCTGTGGGATGTTTTTAAGGGAGTAAAGGCTGGGTTTGCTGTTATATACCATGAGATAAATCCACGCTCGGGGGTCTCTAACCAAATAGATTGTCCTCAGTGAAGGACCTACGGCCTCGTGAATGAAAGGCAGCTTGATCGCCCAGCTCCCGCTTCGCATGCTGAGGACCACGCGGGTGTTGGGGTACTCTGCAACATGGCGCCTCATCTCCCTTACATACTCCGCATCTCTGTCCAGACTGGCTCTCAGTTTGCCCTTCAGTTCTGACACCTGCTCCCTCCTCCTGGACCTTTTCTTCCTGTCCCTGGAGGGGGCAGCTCTCTGGGACTGTTTGACCCGATTGCCCTCCACCAGCTGGATGTTTTGCAAGTGCAGCTTGGTGTTGTGGACCAGGGAATGCAGCCAGCCCTGGATCATTTTGAACCGTCCCTGCGCCGCATCCGACCTCGACCACTCGCAGGCGTCCACCAGGGAGTCAAACTCAAACTCTGTCTCAGGAATGTCCACGTGCTCGGTGGGGACTCTGATGTAGACAAAGTCAGAGCTGTTGTAGAAAAGGTGCTTGAGTATTTCTGAGCCAGAGCCGGGAAGTGTCGTTATGAGGACAGTGGGGAGGGGGAGCCGGTGCTGCTCGTACTGCTTGATCTGTTTGTTTACCTCAGTTTTGGCACCCGCACCTTTCCATTTTACCCCACAGAGAAGCTGATCACAGCTGTTAGACACAAACAGCAACTCCACTATCCACAGGATGAGCACAGAGAGGAGGGCGTAACGCATCAGCTTGCTGAAGCAGACATAAAACTTCCTCTGCATTGTCAAAAACCCTATAGCCACGCAGAGAACAACTCCTGCTATTACGTTGACTGTAAATCCAAAGTCAAACAGCTGATTATCACTACTGATTTGTTTGGGGATGATTTGTGTCCCAAGGCCATATCGTGTGATTTGATTTCTATCTTCCACTTTACAGTGACCTCCAAATCCTAAATAAGTCAACCTTGCTCCTATGTCTTTGTAGTTTGTAGCTATAGAGACGATCTTGTCTGTGTTGTTTATGGTTAAAGAAAGTCTCACTCCATTCTTGCTATTATCCACAAATCTACAGTTGGACACTTTGACATATGGCCCATGTAAGACATAAGCGACTCTGCTGACTGTACCTGTCATTGGAAAAGTGACATTGACATACTGTGTCCACCTCTTTTTAAACTCCGCTGCCTGCTCTGCCTCCTGTATCCTTGTATCGGGGCTGTGACCCTGGGTGTCGAACCAGAACATTTTATAATGAGCATCCCACACGTCCATCATCGCACCGTTATATCTATCCATGAATTTGAATGGAACGTACTTAAAATCAATGTCCAGATTGTGGAAAAAAGCACTGAGTGACTTTACTGGTGAATCATCCCACTTCTCCACATGGTCAAGCACCAGTAGTGTCTGTGAGTTGAGCAGAACCAGAGCTCGGTACACACTCTTTAGTCTCATGGCTGGGGAGTAAGCTAATGCTGCTTCCCCGCTCACGAACATGGTGTCCCTGTGCGAGGACGCGACTATCACCTCCCCCCTGGTATCACCAACCCCCTCATCGGTCCAGCGCAGCCACTTGGCACACTCCCCCAACTGACCCTCCCATGGAGTATTACACTGACTACTAGGAGATGGACTGAACACCAATACATTGTTAAGATAGCTGTACTTTGGGCCATAAAGTGCTTCAGACACAAATACTTGCCCGTTAGGGGCAAATGTGAAAGAATTCTGGTCTGGGTGCTCGTGACCTGGGTTAAAGCTATTCCAGCCATCCACCCAGGAGTAAGGCTTTTCATGGACAATGTCATAGACCGCACGGCCACCCAGCTTGCCTGACTTGAAGGAGACGAAAGTATTTCCCTGACCATTGGGCAGCCCTGCTCCGTAGGTAACCACACCCCAGTTTGAGAAAATATGCATGCAGGCTTTGCCAAAGTTGTGGGGAGGTTGTGGTGTGAGGTGGGAGTTGTACCAGATGTATTCTGTGTGAAGTGTAGCCCAGCGCTGGGCAGATGAATGGCCCATGGGACCGTCCTTAGGCCTGTGCTTTCTAATCTGTTGAGCCAGCCAGTTGCCTGTTCCGTTCTTCATAACGAACGTGTCGAGGAAGACGAGCTGGCTCTCTGGCCCGTAAAACCAGTTGTAATTGGAGTCTGCGATGCCAACTGTTCTCTGAAACCCCGGCAACAGAGTGGCATAATAAAACCAGAAGTGTCCCCGCAGCCAGTTATTCTGCATGTTGTCAATGTTGAAGTGCCGCTGAGCTAAGAAAACATACTGCGTGATGGATTTGGCTGTGTAGCTACCGTAGGCTACTCCCTCGTCTAGCGATCCATCAACCACATGGTTAAGGAGGAACATTGTTTTCTCCATATAGTTCACCGCCACTTGTTTCCAGATCATTGATTCTGGGTCATCATGTGATCCCACAAGTATTGCACCAGTCATGATGGCTAATATATTAGTGGTTTGATGATTTTGAAGATATTGCTTCCCCCAACCCCTGTACTTAGAGAGCTCATACAGCTCCGCCGTCTCAGAGCGAATTTTCTTGAGGTAAACATCCCTCCGCTGTTCATCCAGGTGAGAGTAAATAAAGTCATAGGCAGTAGCAAATCCAGTGAGAGAGTGTGCCATGGGGACCTCGTCATTAGGAGCGCTGGTTACCTTCCAGTCTGGGTATCCAGCCATCCTATCCATAAACTTGATAAGAAACTGAAGGGCAGCAGAGTCCTCTGGGCACAAAAGGCAGTAGAGAGCCAGGGGAGGCAGGTTGTTCCCATAAATCTCATTCCACTTGCTTGTAAACTCCTCGTGCTTTGCAGGGGGCATGTATAAAGGGACGTTAGACAACATGGTGAGCACCGCCGCCCGGATGACTTTAAATATGTGACTGTGGGTGGTGGACGACCTTTGCCTCAGGTGCAACACGTCCACTTGGTTAAAGTACAGGTTGGGGTGGGAATCAGCAGGGTGGTGTTTCCACTGCTCGGTCGCTCTGTTGTGTGTGAGCTTGACCTGCAGCAAGTCATCTGTGAAAATGTCTCTGTCTGTGGCATTGAAGACCCCCGAGAAAGCCGTCCCCACTGCGAACAGTGGAAGTAAGAAGACAGAATATACAACCAAGTTAACTGCCATGTTGCCCAGTATTTATGAACACATTTTACTGGATTTCAAAATCAGGGATGTTTTCCTCCTTTAAAATGATGCTGTGATGTCCCATAGCTTCAGATGTGATTTCAGATTTCAGAGTAAAAGTCCATGTCTATTTGTTAGGGGATGCAATAAAAAAGTCTCATGCATGACAGTCAAGAGGAAAGAAAAAAAAAAAGAAAAACTTTAGTGCAAGAACAAACACTTCCCATATCCACGTAGCCACAGTAGTGTAAGAGTTTGCAAAGGCAATAAAAAAACACACATCACATTAAATGTAAATGTCTGGTAGAGAAAAACATCTCCGGTTCTCTTTTAAATTGCAATCCGAGACGCACGCGGACGTAAAAGGAACAAGAAAAAGAAATCACTGGCTTATGCGTACATGTTTCCCTCGGTCCTCGTAGTAGAAGACTGGCGATCCCCCCCCTCGCTTGCGCCAGTAACTCATATTGATCTCCTCCCCAAAACATTTCCTCTCGAACAAATATCAGTCAGCCCCAGTCTGTGTCAGGTCCAATCACAGCCACCCAGAGACTCCGTGTGCAGCCCGCCCGAGCCGCAACATCCGTGGACATGAACCTCGGCAAACAACACATCTCCGCAGACGACATCGCTCGGGATCCCGCTGCAGAGACGTCGCGAACTGTCTGCTGCTTAAATTCGCAAATCCCGACCCGGAGAACGATCCGCGCGCGTTGTCAAATCCGGTCCTTCTCCCGTCTCTTTGTCCCAGTTTCCACGCTTCATTTTTCAAACAAAAAAAGTCCGAAAACAGCAAAGTTGTCGTCACTCCTCAAGTATTCAAAGAATGAGACATTGTTCTGATTGTCCGCAGGACACAGTAGTGGAGCAGCCTCCGGATTGATGGGTATTCCACATGTGAATGAACGCCGGAGGGATATCGACGTGTCCGCAGCGGTTTTTTTAGGACGCGCGCGCACACACACGTCTCAGAAGTAAAGGCTGTGTGAGTGTGTGCGCGAGCGTAAGAGTGTGTGTGTGTGTTCCTCCGGACGCGTCTCCCCGTTGTGTCCTCTCGACTGTTCAACACAGTCAGTTTGATTGTTTTCCTGCACTGGATGGAAAATTTCCACTGTACCAACTGTAGAGGGAGCCGTGACTTCAGCAGCTCAGCCTCAGCGGCAGAGTGGGAAGGCTGACTATTCATATCATAGGCTTTTCTCTCTCTCTCTCGAATTCCTAAAACAGAGAGGTTGACTGATGTCTCCTGCTCAATATAAATGCTTTAGAGTGGAAATTATCCAAGTGGCGATAAAACACACTTTTATTTATTGCGTTTCGGAACAGTAGCCTTTTCTTTTTCTTCTATATAGGATTTAAAATGATGTATTTATACATGTGATCGCACAGATTCCTATTCCAATGTTCATACCCATTGTGTAAGATAAGGTAGGGTTTGACAAAGGGAGAAATGATGATCAGGTATGAGGGGAGTGTCTGCAATAGTAATAATTCATTTAAATCAATAAAAACAATAAGAAACAACATTAAAAATAAGCAATACGGTTAATATTGAATATAATGAATTAAATAAAAAGAGACGGAGCAGAAAATATATAGTTTGCAAAAAATTACTAAATAATTAAAAATAACAAAACATATTCTTTTTTAATAGATTAATTTAGCATTTTACAAAGTTAAGAGGAATGGCTTCTTATTTGTAAAATATTCCCCTTCAACGGGAAAACACGCACAAAGACAGGTAATGCTATGGCAACAGAAACAAAGAGTAATATTCTCTATACTATTCTCCATCTTGTACACAGTTTGTATTGGCATACACTTAAGAGACTCTTACTGGTAATAAGGACAGGACTGATATTGTAGCCTTAAAAGGGCTATTTTTTGGGGGGAAATGTGCTTATTCACTTTCATGCAGAGAATAGATGAGAAAATCACTACCATTCTTATATTTATCTGTTCTATACAACGATTCAGCCTGCAGCTGATTAGCTTTGGGGAACAGCTACTGGGGCGCTGTTGGAAGGTAAAAGAAAAAAAGAAAAAGAAAAAAAAAAGAACACATACAAAATAAAAATAAATCCACCCACCAGCACTGCTAAAGCTCGCTAATTAACACATATCTTATTTGTTGAATCCATAGAAACAGAAGCATAGGAGTAACGTTGAAAAAAAAGACTTATTTAACTTTCTTTCTACGAGAAAGAAAATAAAATGTAATTTCCCCAAAGGTCAAACTATTCCCTTCAAATGAAACAAGAATTTTAAAGGTAGTTTTAATGAGTAGTTTTGATCAGGTTTTTGTGCACTTGACATTTGCCCCTTTATTTGCGCTAATATGGACTTCTGTTATACAAACAAATTGGCATTACAGCATAGATCTCATGAAAATATTCAATTTGAAATGGCTTCTTCTTGTTTTTTCTCCCCTAACATCGTGTTACACCTTTGTGTCCCGTATCTCAGTTGCAGGCCTTGGTGACACAACAGAAAGGTTTCCAATAAACTCAAGGAGCATCTCTCCCAGAAACGCGTGACATTTGCCTATCCTCACACGTGCGCCGCAGACTCATTGATCAGCTCATTCCATTAGGTTTCTGGGCAGCGTCTTCATTTAATGATGGATCGCTTTCTCTGTACCTAGTTCACATGTGTGTTCTGCAGCATGCGATTCCGCAGGGACCTCTGTTGCATGATGCATCTTCTTCTTCCTCCCCACAGAGTGAAAGCACACGCTACAGGCACACAGTCGGCCTTATCAGCATCGCAGCAGCAAACACGCACAATCTCTCTCAGGACAAACATCTTCCATATGGAGAGGAGATACACTACAAAAAGCAGCCTCGTTTTAATCAGCCATGTTAGTCTTGAAACAAGATCATAAACATTAAGATTGTATTCATGGAATCAAGAAATAAATATATATATATATATATATATATATATATATGTGTGTGTGTGTGTGTGTGTGTGTGTGTGTGTGTGTTCCTTCACTATATCTGCCCACTCTGTCCAGCAGCAAACCACCATTTAAGTATTTTTTAAGCTTTGTAGTGTATTATAATTATGTAATTATATAACATATCATTATTATGATTCTGAAATTATTGTATAGTTTATTTAGCTTCCATTCTTGTATAGAAGTGTTGTTCCTGTTGATATCTGTTGTAACTGCTTAGTATTTCCAATAAAATACTGTGAGACATCATAATGAAGTGTGGGTTAGACAGCAGGGAGCCGCAAAATTCCTTTCAGCATCTCCGTTAGGCTGCTGGAAACAAACTGAAAGAAGACATGACAAAAAAAACGCCCTTAAGCTCCTAATTGTCCTTAACATGCGGTACCACTAACCACCACTAGGCTCCAGGAAAAGCTCAGATTTCATATTACTCTATTTTCAAAGTCTCAACAATTTCTTCAAAAATAAGAAACTCAATTAGAACCTGCTGTTTCACTAGTTTATCTCAATTCATCAAATTGTAGGTCTTTTGGAAGAATTAATGTTTCATTCTAGAGATATTTAAAGGGGACAATTTGTGCACATTTATAGGTCGATATTTTTTTTCTAGGGTCCTACTGGTATATTTTTGATGATATATAGTTCAAAAATCTCCCTCTGGATCTTAATCTGTTGGTTAGCTTCTTGTCCTGCAGGGTACATAAACAAAAAGTAGGATGTCACATATTTTTGTTTGTTGCTTCTTATTCTTTTAGATTAGATTAGATTAGATTAGATAGGACTTTATTGATCCCTTTGGAAGGTTCCTCAGGGAGATTGAAGTTCCAACACATCACATACAGCACTGTTATAAATCTACAGACACACAAACACAATATGTAAATAAACACCCTAAATACCAACACCAACAGAATATATTAAATAGAGAGGATATATATATATATATATATATATATATATATATATATATATATATATATATATATATATATATATATATATATATATATATATATATACACACACAATAATAAACTAAATATTCTCTATAAAATAAATATTCTACATGTGTAGAAAAGTTATATATAGTAGAAGTATATACATACATGCATGCATATATCATTGTGCGTGTGTGACATACTATTGTAGATTGTTGTAGTTATGACTGGTTATTATCCTGCTTACTTTTCACTTTTTTCACTTCTATTCTTGCTCATTCTTTACTCAAAATGTCAACATCACAAATACATCTGTGCATTAGAGACCGAATCCCATCTGAAAATATGCAAGCGGACAGTCACACAAACTACCCATGAAGAACCTTAACAACGACCTTAGCAACGAAGACAAAGGAGCGGACAGATGTTCATGGGCATGTGGGTCAAGCTGCAGGGAGAACATTGCAAATGAAGCATTCAGAAGAAAGTGAAGCCCTGTCTTTTTTTGTTCTGGAGAGCATTTTTACATACATTAGCCTCAAGTTTTGAAAGTCTGGGTATAACAGTATAATACTGTTTGAGTAACAGTATGAAAATTCCAAAAAGCACATGGTCGTATGTTTCACTCAGTTGTGATAGTTCATATGTAGCTGTGTGTTCTTAGGGGGAAGAGGACTGTTGGATAATCATCTCTTCAGTATTTGACATGCACCTGTTCTCTGTGAACGCGTTTTCCTTAGATGAGACACTCTATTCTGCATCCTGCACCCACTATCCCTCAGCAGAAAGCTATTGTTGCTTTTCTGTGTGCTACAAGGTTTATTGCTTTTGACACCTGACTCATGCCATTGTGGCATTTCAGCTTTGCTTTGTGATCACAAAATTATTGGCTCACCCGAGTGGAGCAAGGTTAAATCAGGGAAACATATTCAAAGTCCTTGTAGAACCTCTTGTCAGCTCCAATCTGTGGTTAAGACATTGTTATTATTATGTAATTGAAAGTTGGTAAATATATTCATGTTTTTATGATATTAAATGGGTTTTTTTCTATGCAGCTTTTTGTTTTTTAAAGTGCAGCTTTGTGTTCTGGGGAAAAAAGACTTTTAAAACTGAGTCCTATATTCAATCAATTATTCATATAATTATTCCAACTTTTTTTTTTTTTTTGGAGTGTAAACTCCTCTGCTGGATAAACTACCAAGTTTCTCTCCTGTTAACCATCCATCTGTTCAGCTGTTACGTTTCTTCATGTTCTTCAGGTAATTTTGTCTAATTTGGTCTCCATTTTGTTGCCTTTACTGACATTATGTCCCATGTTCACTGGAAGCGCTAGAAAAATGGCCCTTACAAATGGGCCGCGAACGGGAAGCAAAGGAACATTTGTTGCGATCCTTTTGAAGTTTTCCCTCATCTCGTCGCCACGGCACTGCTCGTGCTTGTCAATTCCTCCCCATCTGATTCGTCCAGGAGAAAAACAAGTTCAACTTGGCGTCCTAATTGGAGGAAGCTTCTGTGCGGTGGGATGATTGAAGGATGTCGACCACAGAAACCCTAATCGCTCTCATCCACAGCCGCCCGGTCCTCGGGCTGAGCAGCAGGTCCTCGAGTTGCTGCTCGGCTCTGGTCGTCTAGCGACTTTTGAAGCATCTGATGAAAGTAGATGAATGGTCGATTGCCAGGAATGTGTCAAACGTGGATCCTGAACGCACCAGTGACTGGTGGCAACTAGCCTTCCCTCTGTAGTACTCCTGCTGTTTACACTGCAACAACAAGCAATTCCGGGCTTTTCTTGTTGTGTTAAACAACCATCCTGCCGAACAATACTGAAAGCAGATGCGCGCGCTGATAACCGGTGCCCTTATTAAAAAGGCTCCATGCTGGGAGAAAGTGGGGTACAAAGCCAGGCCCTTGAAAGACTCCCTTCTTCTCCTCCCTGCAGAGAATTTCAATTTTCCCCCGTGAGTCTCAGGTTGCTCAGCGTGTGTGTGTTCTGCGTCCGCCTCCCCACCCCATCAGAAATTGGCTTCAGATGTTCAAGGTTTCAAAGACGGTTTTTCATAGAAATTAGGAATTTTGAGAAGTCTGGGGGAAGGAGCTGGACTCTCTGACAGTAGTGTCAGAGAGAATGATGTTGTCTGACAGAGGAGCCGTACTGGACAGCTCCTCATATTCCCTCCACGATGTGCTGACCAGCCACAGAAGCACTTTTAGTAATAGACTCTACCTCGATGCATTACAAAGGATCACAATATCACAGCATAGGAAATCGTTCCTGCCAGTCACCATGATACTATACATATCCTCACTTTAAATCTGCAACAAATAGATCACTGAATTACATTACATTAAAATAACATTTTATGCTTATGTTTTATTTGTGTATTTTTGGTTGGGGGGATGGTTTGCACAGTTTGCACATTTGGGTATTTTTTTTATCTTTTGGTAATTCTTCATATATTTAATATTTGTAATTTTATAATATTTAAATTGTAACTTTAAAATTTTAAACTTTGAAATTTTAAATTCAATTCTAGTAACAGAACCAACCTAATATGGTAATATATAGTTAGACACAACACTACACCCTGAAAAGTTTTTTTTCTTTGACCATTAATATACAAGTCAATCAAAGCACAGGGTCATGGGATAGCCATGAGGACCGACTACAAAGGTGTAACAATCAATTTCCCATGACAAGACCATCCAAATCTGATAGCCAATAGGCAGGGCTTTTGAACAACATGCGGGAACTGTGTCACTTACAACTTGGGCATACCATTCTTGCAAATAAAACTGAAAAAGGGAGTGTGTCTTAAGAGGTTAAAGAATTTAAAAAATCATCATATATCACATATAGATTATGGCAAAAGATAGATGACATATTTCTACATGCACCCAAATAGAGAGGGTTAGTCTTTTTTCCCCCTTTTTTCATTTGTTCCTAATTGCACCAACCTGTCTGTAAAATAGCCAAAAATGTAAAGGAACCTTTTGTTACCATAAAGTCCATACGGACACAGAGGAAGATGACTATGAAACTAGGAAGCTTTGTTTAACAAGCAACATTTTTTTTTCTCTATCTCACTAAACACAGTGGAAAGCGCATTGATGCTTGCAAATCTCAGGTCTTGAACGCCCCATTGACAGCATTTGCATTGTTGATCACAATTTAAGATAATCACTCTCCAAGGTTATGCATGTGTTTAACTGTAAAAAAAAAAATAACAACACAATTTAATTTATTCATCCTTACTGTGTTAATAGCCTTTACCTTGACACTGGAATCTATTTTCTTCTCCGTCCATTGTGTATATATAAATATATATAGCCGAACAAGCATTATTGGATACGATTTTGAACCATATTACTCTTTGTTTAAACGTTTGCTTCTATTATATTGTTGTTTCACATTCGTTATTGGTTGCTAATGATTGCACTCTGTTACCTTTCACCGGCGTTTGCATCTGTCTGATGTCCTTAATACCTGCTGCTTAATGTGGACCAGCATCTGTTGTTGTTTCCATGTGCTGATATCATCTCATCGCTCTCATTACAGTTTGCACCTCACCTCTGTCATTTCTGTGTGCACTTCACTTCAGCTGTTGTTTGAGCTTGCACACCATTTCTGTCTTGGCGGTTTGCACATCTCTTGTGACATTTTGTATATTTTCTCTCCCCATATCTTCTGCAGAAAGGGAACAACAAGAGACAGAAGTTGACATTTAGTTGGAGGTAAGATGGGACAGATAGAGACAGATGCTTATGTATGTTTTAAAAAAAACAAAATGGGGATGCAGCATCACTGGCAAACTAATCTGGATTTTTCTTTCTCTTAATAGAGTTTTGTGGATGCCCTTGTAATGCATTAGGATCATTAAATCTAAAAAAGGATGGAAGTTTGTAGACTACAACTAATAATGAATAATTCCAAAAACAAACTCTTTTACATATCTGTGATACAGGAAAGAAATTATTAGTGAAGGATAATTCCAGCTGTATCACTATGTTGAAAAGTTTAACATTTATTACATCCTGTGTTTATTTGTAGTTGAAGGCAGTTTTCCTGTGAAATTATGACCTGAAAATAAATTGGTTAAACACTGGCTGGCCAGTAGGTGAATAATGGGATAGGAAGAATTAAAAAAACATGTTCTGCTGCCCAACACACTGTGACATTGAAAGACAGAAATTAATGCGTGTGACGTTTGGGTAACAAGCATTCACTGATACGAGTTCTGCTGCACGCTGCCCATGAAAAATTAACAAACACAGGCGGTGTTGATACAGTACCTGTTCAACTCCTAGGTGTAGAGTACGAGTTCTGAAGCTTGTCATGAATATTTCAAGATGCTAATTTCAGCATCCCAGTGGATAATTTGAATTTTAAAAAGGCATGCCTTTATGAGAGGTGACAGGAAAAGAGATGAAGATTGTAAAAAATCTATTTAAAAACAGCGTGAACCAAACACACGACCGATTGAAGCTCACATTGGCCCCTGTCAGTGCCGCAATCACAATACAATACATCTTCTGCTCGAATTGATTTGGTTCTGTTTCCCCATTTGCTGATACACCTATGCAGATATTGGTTTGTGTGATACAACAGTTTGACTGAATGAATAAACAACCCTCAAAACTAATTCCAATCCAAAGATTGACATGTGATTTTCTCCGTAGGTACCAAATTAAACATCCCACTGTGACTGATACATCTTTTACCACTACTGTTGTGGTATAGCTCTCTGCATGCCGAGATTACAACTTAATGTTAGTCTCCTCCTCGCTCCTTTCAGAGAGACTGGCGTTTAATTTCTGGAGTCATCCTTTCACAGCAAACACATCAAAGCCTCTGGGAGAGACGCCGCGTTTCCTAGGTGCACATTATTCAAATGGGCAGACCTGCTTCTCGGGTTCTACATCTCGTCAGCTTCTGCAGCTGACAGGTTGCCATGAAGCAGGGGAATAGTACAGGAGATGGGTTTCTAGTGTCACTCACAGCAGGATCCGATGTGAAGCTGCAGTGCCAAAGTATAAGACATAACTGTGCCCACTTCACGTCATGAAATGTTCTGGCAAGAGAGCACAGACCTCTTCGCCGCCTGCACCACTGACCCAATTCCCCCAGCTCCATCTGTGATGTTCACACAGTGCTGTATGAGAGCTTTACATAAATTCATGAGACTATTTGGCCCTAATTAAAATCTATAAACAAGCAAAGTGCAAGTTCATCTGCAGTTCACAGCAAAATGTCTCATTGATTCCCCCGGTGTTCTTGTAACATCTGTGGAGTCAGGAATGGTGGCCTTCCGGGGCAAAATCATCGGTTTACAAATGATGATTTACAGCATTGCCTGTAGTTTTTTTTTTTTGCTTATCCCTTCAAATATTTCATATTTCATTTCTACTAGATGGATGGACATAAAATCATGTACACATGTTCATGTTTCCACGATGATCACTTATGACTTTTGTGCCCGCTTGATTTTTCTTCTAGACCAGCCATAGCGGGGCCATGACATTTGTGGTTTTGAGTGAAATGTCACAACCATTGAATTGAGTGGACGATATTTGCAGAGATTTGCCGTACTCCGAATGAAATGTAACATCTTTGGCGATCCTTCTGGTGCCTGAATCAAGCTAAAATTTTTATTAGAGGACTTGATTATTGAAAGGATTAATTGATTAGTTGTTAAAATTAGTTCATAAAAAAGGTGTAAAATGACAATCACTGTTTCCCAAAGATGTAGATGAAACCTAAAATGCTTTTTTTTGTCCAGACCAACAGTCCACAACCCAAAGATCATTTACTATTATAGAAGACTAAAGAAACTAGAAAATGTATAACGCCACTGAGAAGGGGAACCAGAGAATTTGGACATTTTCTTTTTAAAAAAACTAGTGCAGAGCATGCCAAGGTGCATGAAAGCTGTGATGAAATATAAGGGTAGTTGCACCAAGTATTGATTTATGAACTCTTAAGTGGGAACATTAGTATTATGTTGTTTTAAAATAATTCTTTTTTGTTATTTTGACCATTTGCCAGTTTGCTCTAAACAATAATATTTTTAAAATTTGGAGGAAATGTCAGTAGTTTATAGCCCAAACACATACCTGTATATATATATATATATATATATATATATATATATATATATATATATATGCATGCTGTGTACTAAAATTTGGATTTCAACAGTTGATGAAAGAAAATACTGAAACGCCATCAACTGTTTTTTTTTTTTTCATTTCCATCTGTCTGAGGTTTTCAGCATACCCTCGTTGTCAGACTGCCATCATTTCCTGCCTGGCAGACACAGAGTGGTGCTTGGAGGCCTGGCCTGAAGAAGCAGCTCTGCAGGCAACAGCCCCTCTGACTTCAAAGGGAATCAGTATTAGGAGTGACCAATAGCTGCATAATTCTCTGGTGAAGCTGAGCACTGCTTCCTTCTTTGTTTAGGTTGCGAGCTTGACCCCAAGGCAGCATGATGTTGTCTGGAAAGACTACTTGTTAAGAACACAGAATATTCCTCTTCAAGTGTTACGGAATACTCTTTAAATGCATGAGATTCTGTAGATGGAGGATCCATCTACAGAACGGCCGAATAATAAGAATAATAAGAATATTTGAAAAATAATTATGCACAGTAAGCAGTCTTGTCTCGCAACTGGGGGGAATCTATAAATTTTCAAGTTTTAAATTGCTTAGGAATAAAATAAATGATAAGGACAGTGGATTTCCTGTTAAGATGTGTCTGCAGCGCAGTGAGAATGCTGAGATTAAAACACACTTTGATGAAAAATGGAATTATGAACACAGGCTTGTCCTCATTGAAGGATGCCTCAGCAGAAAAAAGGGCTGCCTTCCTGAGCCTTGAAGTAAATCCCTTGACATCTCCTGATGTGATTTTTAATTAATTCTGAAGTTTCTTGCAAAAACACCAAAACTTTCCCGCACACAGGGAACATCCTTTTGACAGTGAGGTGTGATTTTAAAGGGCATGTCATGATTCCATGGCTAAATGCCACCAAATCAATTGAACTACATTGAGATAAAAAAGACTTTAAGAAAAATTTCGACTTATGAGGCAAAACTTGACTGTAGTAATAACTGGTGGCCACAGCTCTGCATTGAAAATATGAAGCATCTGGTTGAGTAGAAGTGTCAACAAATGTTTTGTATTGCCAATTACTTCGGTAGCTTTCCCTGCCATGGTTTGGATCCGTGCAGCATCAGTGCTGATTACAATTTGAGTAATTATTTGGAGAGATAATTTACACCTTCCATATTTATGATGGCAATGGCTGGAAAGCGTTGCCTCGAACACATTTTCAGACTCACAGACGAATGCACAAATGTTCAGCTCGCATCAGGCCTGCTTACTAAAAAGCTCTCGGCAAATCCTGACAATTACCGCCAAACTCTTCATTGGACGACCACTTGTGCCTTGTTGACAGCAACATGATCATTCTGCAAGACATTTACTCCTATCAGAAGTGAAATGGAGCTGAAACCGGCATCTCTGATTGGTTGCCATTGTAAGTGGAGAATAGACAACGCTTTATTGTCTCTTTATAAATAAATAATTTAGAGAATAATGCTCCACATGTATCCACAACCAACAGGGTACCGACCTCTGTGGTACACTTCAAGATGAGAAGTTAGGGGTCATTTTTTTTCCTAAATATCAAATTGTTCCAGCACATAACTACAAAAAATATGAATATTATAAATATATTTAAAGTCACAGTGTGTTAAATTAGCAGATTTGGCAGACACCAGTGTACCACAACCATTTATCCCAAAAATCATTATATACACGGGTTCCTGCTGGATCTTAAAATTTGTGCAGTATGTAACTTCCTTGTATCACGTTCTCCTCAAAAGTTTCATGTGTTAACCACTGTTATTAGATTAAATAATGTAGCCTAAGAAGTGGAGAAGTGGAACTATGATGGTCCAAAAGTTCTGTTTTGCCAGAAGTTGCGTTCTAGAATCTTAATGCCGTTGTCAGGGTGGTTGCTATGCACGTGTGATCCAAGACAATTTACCTCAGGAACCAAACTGTGGTGAAGTTGGCTCATTATTAGGTATTGTCCTAATGTTTGGTTTTGTCTGTGCTTTTATTAGGAGACCAAGGCAGTGTCCACATAAATAAAGAGTATAGTATAGAGCAACATCATCATCCTCTGATAGACTATAATATATTTATCAACTTTTCATCACTGTGGTCTGTGTGAGGGACCATCTGCAAATTACATGTTTCAGTATGAACTGATTGATGAAAAATGTTCACCAAAAATAAACAATGATTTTTCTCTGTTTGCTCTAATATATCCTATTCGCAATGTCCTAAATACTACAGGTGAGGTTTTAGTGAAAAAATATTTTATGTGGACGTAGTATGCATTTAATACAAATATAAATGAACAAAAATTGTTTGTTTTTTTCCCAGTAGGTCTGTGATATAGGCTGTGAAACAGGTATAGGAAACAGCTATTAATGGACTTAAAAGACTTGAATTTAATTTAAAGAAACCTGTATACAAATAAAAAACATTGTCATTAAAATTATATAAATAATGCTATACATGATATACACAATAATGCTATATTTAACATACATTTATGTGCACATATCAGAAGAACCACAAATCTGGATTTCAAATTGGGAAAAAACTGATTGGGAATGTGGTTATGTGTGAAACAGATACATTTTAGCACATTCAGGACATTGTTTTGCATTGTCTCAGGGGAAATATTCCTTTTTAGCTTCATGAATTCTTGTTGAAGAACACTCCATATAAAACTCTCTTTCTGCATGCCTCTTGTTTTTGCTTGAAGTTTAATCTAAAACTGCATTATAGAATGATTGTGTTTCAATATTTCAACTGCATCCAGATATATTTAGTAGAAACACTTATAATTGGGTACTGCATTTTTTTTTTAAATCATAGCAACTTCATTACATTTTTTTCACCAAACAATTAGGCCCTGGTTCCATTTAAAGACACAGTGCTGTCGTGAAGTTAATGAATCCAATGGTTATCATTTATCTATTATTTTAGGGGACATGTGGCAGCAGCAGTGAGTGAGCCTGCTATAAACATTTACATGTGTTGTAATCACTCTGTGATTTATGCAGACTGCAGGAGCTGAAGGAATCCAACCATCCAACAGGCTGTCACCCTGCTCAACCCTTGACAAGGAAAAAAAAAATCACATCATGGCCTGCTTGGATTGATTAGCTTCAGGCTACTGCCTCTTGATTGGCAGCTTCAATTCTACGCCACTCAGCAGGGTAACAGTATCATGTGTCAAAGTGCTCTGCTGATTGAGCTCCACAGACCACAGTGTGAACAGGGGAAATTTGACACAATTTTAAAATGCAAGCAGTCAGGTTGGGATAGAACTCTGAACATTTCCATACCATAAGCTACCATTGAGGAGACTGAGGTCATGGCCTCTGTCGTTCTTCGGAGAATTTAGCCTCGCAGCCTTCTGCAGTTAAAAATCGACATTTTTTATCCTGCAGTAATTGTGGACTCATTTAGATTTCAAAATGTTTCGACCAGTACATAAATAAAATATTCAATATGTCTCCTGTTAGTGAGGAGATGGCTCTGAAAGGCAATTCAGACCTTCACGCTAAGAAATAAAACTTTTCTTCTGCTCTATTTACCAGTCTGTAATTTCCTAATACTTTCTGGGATATTGCCTGGAAAGAACTACAATATGTATTCTGGTATTAAATGTAGGGAAAATGGAGACAGTTGGTGACAAACTGGGGGTTATTGAGGGGAAATTATTTTGCATATCTTGCAAAGTAAAGTAAAACTATACTTATTAATGCATATATTCCAATATTTTAACTATTCCGTTTAGTGATAAACATGCTGAGAGAGCTCGATTAGGGTTGAATTAACAAGGACATTTACAGCATTGCACACAATTAAAAATATTTGCATCAGTGCATTTTAGTCATATGGAAATGTCATACGGGTAATTTGAGCCTTGATGCTTTTAATGCTTTAACCTCAAGTGAAATAGCCTCCTACATTGTGTTTGTATGCCTTTCTGCCTAATTTGATCATTTCAAAATCCACATAACAAGCTAATTTCATGGTTGTCAAGTGATAAACTGGACTAGATTCTTAAACATTGAAAGACTTACCGTTTGGAGACACATGCATCAAATGTTTTCACCTACCATATAAATGCAGATAAGCAGTTGCATTGAAAGCAAGCGTTTGGGAGCTTGATATGTCATTGACCATATATAATATTAATAAATAATAAATAAACACTACTTTCTACAGTCTACAGCCACATTAGCAGTTCTCTGAGGCTGTATGCAGGTACAGCGGTGCTTGCTTTGAGCTAAACGCTAATGTCTACAGGCTAACATCCTCACTGACACAATGTTGGTGTTTAGCATGTACAATAATAGCAATGTTCACCATCTTCGCTTAGCATGTTAAATTGAAAAAAAATTAAATTGAAAATTTGACCTGATGATGGCGCTAAGTTAATAGTCCAAAAAGGAAAGTTGCTGTCCCTATGAAGAGCATCGCTGCAAGTGTGGCTAAAAATAATCTGCATTGAAATTAACAGGATCAATATTCTCTTTAAAAACAAAACAAAGTGAGAGTGATGTGTGATGAATGTATTGATTGCATTTAACACCAATTAACATTTTTCTTTGTGCTCTGCAGTTCAACTCACTTAGCATATACAGCATGCTTACCTCAGCATATCTGTGTTTTTTTAATTAATATTCATTAGGCTTCTCTATACCATAGAGGTCACACCTGCTGGTTAAAAGGTCATCCTTCTGTCCTCTCCATGGCTGATTTGATTAATCAACATCAATTAGAGCAGCTTAGGGCTGCCTGCAGGCAGAGTGCAGTAAATGCCCTCTTCACTGTATATCTGGATGATTAGTCGGTCATACATGGGGATAAAAGCACTTTCCTATTCTGCCTCAAATCCAATCCCTGATTACTAAATCAGATGTCAGACAGACATGACTGGTCGTACATTAGGTCACATTGGGGTAGTTCTGTTATGATGGCATTTGTCTGAGGGGCAGTGCAATTTATCCTGCAATTTAAAAACGACTTCTAGCCAAAGATCAGTCGAAGAAAAGCATGCTTTCTTGTTTCTGCAATTTCACATTCCTGGATAAATGACACAGGCAGTAAGTATTTGCATGGTTAGGCAGAGAAGGCACATTTATCTTAATCAGGACTAATATCGCCATCAGGGAGATAGAGGGCCTGAGCTATCTATCACATTCCTCCCTGCTCTTCTTGGGGCAAAGAATTACTTTCGATCAATCTCCAGGAGCAGATAACTCTACCGCAGAGACCCGGAGCTTCATCACTTCAAAGGAGGGTATTTTTGGGGGGGAGCTGCCAGGTCAAATTCCATGTGGGATGAGCTATTAGCTATTAGAGACCACACAGTCTGTGCTGAATCAAAATGATGGCCGATAGTAGAAGCTGGTAGTAATTCCCAGAACATCATGATTACTATTTTTTTTCCTGTTTATTTTGTAGGTTGCTTTCTTAACCTTACAATATTGATTTCAAATACCATAATATTGTGCAAGGCTGAGTCTGACCTTACATTGATGTATGCATCTCAACATATCATTCAATAATGATCTAAAGAAGGTCCTATTACTATTTGGCAGATATTGATATTATGCAAATAAGCTTTTGATGGCAATATGCTGAAGCCAAAAAAAAAAATCTACATTTTCGAGTTGTTCATATTTCCCTTTCAATCAGAGCACTTTCATTTAGCTGGTGAATTAATAGCATTTCTAAAGCAATCAATTTAGAATTGATTTGGAACTACTTTGTTGTGAGTGACTATCTTTCGAGAGCACCGGAAAAAGCTTTTGGAAATCATTACAGAAACGGCGGCCACACTGTCAAAAGTGAGCGCTGTGCCTCACAGGATGTGACAGATAGGTGCTTTTTATGGTCTCATAAATGTATATTTCCCCGAAAGCCTCGTACGCAAACAAGCTCACGCGTTTCCCCATCAATCGACTGACAGGGAAACGCAGCGGAGTGGGTGGCATATGTCAACACGTCGACGCTCCGCTGTCCAGGAAAAGTGGAGGAGTCGCCGTGACCAAAGACGGGAGATCAACCATGCGCTTGACACAGCGGAGTGGCTCGGCGAACCCAGGGTTGCAGCACCGCGCCTCCCAGTAGCCTCTCATCCCTCGTCACAATCAATCCGCCGCAGACCGACCGTAATCCTATTTGTTCAAATAAATAATGAAATAGCTGCAGCCCCACACGGCGGCACACAGAGGGTGGTAATTGCTGCGTTTCAGGCTGGATCAGATGGGCTCTGTGGGAGGCTGGCTCGACTCCACTGTGACCTTGTGTGTGTTTGTAATTTTCCACAAGCTTAGTGGATATGCATCAAGCAGGGGCCCTCAGTGGGTGCACAGGAATCCTAGCACCTAGGGAGCATGCCAAGGCCATCTGAGTGAGTGATTTGGTGTGATGTCCTTTCTAAAAACAAAAAAACAAGAAAAAAAGGAAAAACACTAAAGAGGGAAAGATGACATGACAGCCATTAGAGTGCGAGGCTGTGGAGCGAGAGTTACTGTATGTCCTTTGTTGTGCTCTGATGCACTGTAATGTGTCTTGTTCAATTTGTTTGCGTACGATGCCTCAGTGCATTACAAGGACTTGTGGGAGGGCAAAAAAAAAAGATTTCAGAAGCTCTAGCCTTCAATTGAACTTGGACTCCACTCTTCTGCAGATTAACCTGTAACACCAGAC
Organism: Lepturacanthus savala; assembly: GCA_030544235.1. Classification (NCBI taxonomy): domain Eukaryota; kingdom Metazoa; phylum Chordata; class Actinopteri; order Scombriformes; family Trichiuridae; genus Lepturacanthus; species Lepturacanthus savala. The sequence goes on along the minus strand of CM060476.1, from coordinate 12,564,546 downwards.
CTTCAAGTTTTACAATTAATGTTTATCCTACCCTGCCAGACTGTGTTTGCCCTCGTAATCCCCACTATCCCTCACAAAATATTCCACTATCTTGAGTATTCCGGATGCCGTCCTGACCGGCTAGGCTCATGGGGTCATGCTTTGTTCATCGCTGCAGCAATCTGTGCCGTTCAGCATTGGCAGCAACATTCATTTTCAAGGAGAACTAAACATGCTGAGGAAGGTTTTCCCTACCGGTCCTAATGGCTGGTCATTTTGTGAAGTTATGGCCAGTTGTTGTCAGTAAGGTGTGATTGCAGTGACTCTTATGGCCCATCTCTCGATATTGTTCAGACGTTAACCACAGTCAGTGAAGGGTCAAGCCAGGAAATGCTGCTAGAGAAGGAATATGACTGATCTGCCGCCACAGGACTCCTTAATGAACAATTTTATGCTCCCAGTTCTTTAAAATGAAATGTCTACTACAGTTTAAGACTGTATTGTGAAGGGTCCAGCTGTAAATTGTATGTGACCATAGTGGAATTGGCACCATGTGTTGCTTGTGAAGTTTGACACTTGGAAAAATCTCAGTCATCATTTTCTATACTTATACCTATACCTTATTCCTCACGGCGGTCATGAGGGTCCACTGGAGCCAATCCCATTGTACTTCAGGGTTAGGGTTAGGTCTCAAATATTCCCGTTTTAAATATGTAGTAGGAGCCAGCAGCTAGTCGTTAGCTGGGGCTGCAAACTAGAATCTGCTAGTGTGGAGAGAAAAATAGGAAAGTGTCGGGTCAAGGCACCGTTCATTGAGAGCTTGGTGGCAACTTGGTAACTCGCAAGGCTGTATTCAGATCAGACAATCCGGCACCTACTGGGGGTGTATTTGTGCTAAAGGCTGTGATAACAACCAGAAAATAACTTTCATTTCTGTCATTCGCCGGCTTTCTTGCTACCATCCCTCGCAATCTTCATTCGCTCTGTACTTCGCAAGACCACTGCTGCTGTTCTCTTTTTTCCCTTGGCTCACGCTCTCTTTTTCTTTTTCTCTTGTCTCTTTTAATAGAGCAAAAAAAGCAACCAAAAGCAAAGACAAACTTTTACATTTGAACATATGAAATAAAGAAACATCCTCCCATCTTTGTAATCCCTCATGGCGAGGTTGTAGATTTCTGAACAGTCTGATCAGGTTTATGTGATTGGTCACCGGAGCCTGACATTGGGTCGTGTTTTTTTTTTTTTTTTAAGAGTTTAAAAGATTTGTTTCTATTTGTTGCCAGACCACCTCTAAATAATTCCCACATTGCCCGATCCTGTGTGAATACAGCATATGACTTTGAAACTAAAACCAAGTCAGTGAAGAAAAAGGAGAGGCAATATATATTAAGAAGTAGAACAAATGCATATTTCCATAGGCTTTAGTATAAAAATGCAGAAGTGCGACTTTGAACAAGCAGAGAAATGTGTTTAAAATTGAGACATCTATAATATTTTCTTTAGGACAGTAGTCTGGTCACAAAATGTAGTGATAAAGATCAGTGTTTTTTGAATGTAAATATTGAACTTTACAATTGCAATTTCACCCACTACGAAAAAAACAAGTTGGCATTTAGAGTTGTAATGCAGTTAGGGTTGTATTGTCATTGTATTATGACAAAGACGAACCAAGAGAAAATATGATATCAAGAAAAAAAACTCTTCCAAAGAGGAAAAAAAATTGTGCCAAAACTCATATTCCACTGGTGTTAAATGTTCATGTCTACAGGGCCTGGTACAAGGTGAAACTTGTTTACGGGGAAAATAATTTTGAGAAATTTGTTGTTGTGATGTTTTTGGCAGAGGCACAGTCTCCCTGCGAGAACATGCTCCAGAGAAGCAATTGTGTGTCATGGTTTTATTAGATTTCTAATTTCATCATGGCAGGAGTGTGCAGTGCAATCTGGAGTAAAAAAAAAAAAAAAAAAGAAAGAGACTTGGACAAGGATAAAACTGCAGTTTTGGTACTGGTATGGTGACTCTGTTGGCTGCCGGCTCAAAAATCAATAAATAACAGCAATTTCGGTTTGCCTTGTCACAACGTGAAGATATGGCCTAACAAACTAAGATCAAAGTTCACCAATCCAGAGATTACAGGTCAAAAGCCTGTAATCTTTGATTCATCTCTGCCTTTCACTTCTCCTTGCCAAAGCTCGCCTTTCCACTCTCATCAATCATTCATTGCTTCACCAACGTCTCCCTGGTATTTCAAGGCCCCAAACCTCCAGTAGCCACACATTCCAAAAAAAAAAGCAGGACTTGATACAAATCAAACAGACACAAACCAAATCTAACATGGTAGGTGGTGGTTGCACCACAATCATGTATTCTGTTAGCTAAACCATTAGTGTTCTTAAAAGGAACAAAACTATGTTTGACCTTGAAGGTTGTTTTGTGCCAGCTGCTAGTAATTGTTGTCTTTAAGGAAGTTGTCTTAGAACAGCAGTGAAAGAAATTTCATCCACTCTCATCATCCCAAGCCATTAGCGAGGCTATTTGATCAGTGCAAAGGCAGACAGGGTAATGGATGCCGGCCAAGCAGCAAATCACAGTCACACCAGAGAGTGAATAAAAGTGATGTGCAGACACATGTACGGCAAAGTGTCCAAGGCTTCGCCGCAGCTCTATGAGGTTAGCAATGAATGTGTGGGGTTTATTTAACCATGCAGTGCTTGGAGAGGTTCATGGTTCAGTAACTGGCAATGACCTGAGGGGTGCCGAGCCAGCTGAATGTGCAGAGCTCTGTGCGCGCTGCAAGGCAAGAGATAAGCATCCAGACTGTGGCCCGCTGACAGGAAACGGTCACAAGTGCCGGAAAGTTGGCCAGAAAGGATTGGATTTGGCGCTTTGTGGTCAGTGTGCATTCAGAGGCTTCGTTTCCCTTCCAACCATTCTAGCTCTATTGACAACTCTCGGAACATTATCTTATTGAAGTATTGCTCACTTTTGGATGTGATGTAGCTATTCCATTTGCATTTGATGTGACCTAAGGCCTTTGTTGTGTCACAAGCACTCCCAACGCTTCTACATAGAAACTCCTCTCCAGACTGTTGTCAATCCTGCTACGCTAGACTGCCCTCAGAGAGTCGTGCTCATTTCAATATTTATTGAAATGTTATCAAAACCACTCAGAGAGACTCATGGCAATCAACGCTGTTTAGGCTCTGTGCTGCAGAGGCAGGTCCCCTCGCTCTTGCTACCATTGTTTGTCCTCATGCCATTCAACCTCATCCTTCTGAAGAGAAGATGGTGGAGTCACACCTCTGTAACTTCTGCCTCAAAGGGACTGTTTAGCTTAGATTGCATGCTGACTGATGTATATTTTTCACATGAGAGCAACACAGTAAAGGGCAGCAAACGCTATTTTGCACAGAAGGCCTTCCCCGCAGGGTTCCTTTATATTTCCAACAACATAATCATTTGCCAATACAGGAATTCACCATCGTGCTAGTTAGAACCAGCAGTTGGCCTGAAAAAGATCCTCTGGCAAATTGAAATATGATTGTTCCTCATCCAAAGCATACAACTTATTGACGGATACCAACACCCATACCAATAAAGTGATACACAAAATAATAAATGATGAATGAAATGGTAATCCACTGGGTGACAGTATTCATGGGGAAAGGAAACAGGAGCACTTAGTCCCTGTGTTGCAGAGTTATCACTGAGACTGAGAGAGATATTTGTCACGATGGACTGAGCTTTATGTTCTCAACAGCCAAAATATCTGTGTGGCTCTCGCTACGCTTATAAAGGGCAAGGAGAAAATGGATTTGCCTTTCGGGCTTAAGTGGTCTGGGAGAGGAGAGATTAAAGAATCATGAGATCAACAACTGACAAACTCAAACCTGTAGACCAGGTCACAACAGACCCAGGAGCAGAACCTCAACAACTGAGTTTGCATCTACTGATTTTTTTTTTTTTTGAGTATTTTTATTTCCCCTTTCTGGAGAAATTGAATTCAATGTATAATTCACATTATATTTATCATATTTATTCATAAAGTTCATATAAATGCTGAAGTCACTGTGACACAAATAAGGGAAGTTCATTGAAATCAACATTAAGGGAAAGAAATGTGGATTATTCACAACAACTCTCTACAAAAAACTCAAATCTGCCTTGATGTGTCCTGGAAGGCTTTTGAGAAGGTTCAGAAAAATATGCTCTTAGGTAAAAAAGAGAAAATTACACCTTGATAAATAGATGAATGACGGCAGTGGACGTGTTCCAAATGGAAAGGCCCAGTCATGGCCAACTGTAGAGAAACATCTGCCCTGACTTTCAGCACAGTTTGTTTCCTCTTTAAGGCAGCTTCACAGGAACTTTCTCCACAAGGTCAATGGTATTGCCTCTCTTGCAATGTATTTGATAAGCTCTCAATATATTTTATAGCTGCACTGTATTGTGGTCTATCGGTTGATATACATCTGTTGAAATTGGTATCTCTGTCCTTTCTATTTGTTGAAAGTTACTGAAAATACATCTTATTCCTGAGAAATCCACCCAAAACAGATCTTTTTGACAATTTCTACTGTGCCCATGTAGGAAATACAGAATGTTTATTTAGTATAATGTGGCTGAATTAGCACATGAATAATTTAACAATGGAAAAGCAGAGAGTATTTTCTCATAACCATGAGATGCACCTTCTATTCACTGCAATTATAAAACCCCTTATTCAGAAAATTGTGGAAAATATCACACTTTCAACTAAAACAAGTGAGTGAAGGGTCTAATTTGTGCATGATGGAACATTTTCAGTGGTACATCTGAAGTGTCTACCTGCAGAGTACTCAAGGCATTGTTTGGCACCCACAAATGCTGATCCAGGTGCATGAAAGGACTGTCCTTTTTAGACTCAAGAGAAGGTCCTTTATACTAAAAAGACAAGCAGAGTGTATCCATCTGGTCCCTCACCTTTTGACTCATCATCCTGCCAAAAAACAGATTTCTCTGGAGCTGAGCCAAGCATAATGGGTGACCTATCATACCAGTCTCAGCAGTACATCTACTGAGTTTTTTTTTTTTTTTAATCTATCCTTCATTTTTCTCATAAACCTCAACATTTATGGATTTTCTCCTTCCTGCACATTATATAATACATTTACTGCAGAGGCCAAGCTAGAAGTATATCACTGCATCCCACAGAATCACTGCAAGACAGCCGATGTATGAACAAGCTAGGGATCTCACAGGACACTGAGCAGATGGTGAAACCACACAGTGTCAGCACTCCCCCCCCAGCAACCTGAGAGACTCACTATGGTCAAATGAAACACGAGACATAGCAGACACCTTCAAACTCTATTTATATTGCTTTTTGCAGACGTTCTATTGCTTTTGAAGAAGGATCGGAAAACATTCTCATCATAAATCTGAAATGAATTCCTTCCGTTTTATTAAAGGAGAATTTTTGTCATTTTTTCCAGCCTGGACCCTTTTTCCTATCGTTTACGTGTCTATTGGAGCGATCTAGGCAGCATTTTCTCTATTTGATGCAGTATTGAGCAACAAACAGCAGCCTTATGACGCGCTGTAATGGGGACAGATACGGCATGTATGCACAGCTGTGTTTATCCTCTATAAGCAATATTTCTTGCCTTTCTCGGGCTCAGATTGTTATCAGAATGTTTCGTTCACACCAAAAAACCACTCAAATCAACAGCAGCAGCCAGCAGCATCTGGCTCTTTTCCCTGGCTCTTTCCTAGAGCTGGCCGGCTCCACACACTGTTTCCACACACAGGTGACTTCCTGCAACAACACAACTCTCGTGAGACTTGGGCAGGCACGACAAAAACAGCTGGGCATACATGCCCCATCCACTTCCATTACAGCGCGTCGGCTGTGAAATGGGCTGTTGGTTCTTGTTCAATACTGGAGCAAACCGAGAAATTTCTGCCCAGATCACCATAAGACTGGCCATAAGACCCTAAAAATACCCCAAAATGACATAATACTCTAGAGACATACCGAATGTGGTTTGTTTTGTTTAAAGGAATAGTCCAATATTTTAGGAAATCCACTTATTTGTTTTTGCAATGAGTGAGATGAGAAGAGGGTAAAACTGTCATTGTTGTTTATTTTAAATTATATGTTTGTGCATTTATTCATTTTTTTGGAAAAAAGAATATGACAAGATTTTGTACAAAAGAAATTAGCCAACACTTGGTATGTCAACTTACATATCTGAAAAGGAGTGGGAATAAGTGCAAACATTAAATCCCACCCTCCAGTAGGGAATAACTGATAACAAAAATATCAATTTAACATCTATATATTATTGCTATCAGCATTATAATAATATATTACCTATGTACTATCTCAATTAAAATAATAATAATAAAAAATAACATTTATTTTTAATAAAGAACATAACTTCTTTACTCACTATATTTAAGATAACCATGTTGATTCTTTTTGTTCTCCCTCCATTTCTGTCTATATACTTATGAACATATATTATAAATAAAATATATGCTTAGTCATAATTATTACACAAAACTAATGTGATTTGTCATGTAAAATAATGAGTGTTCCTTTATGCTAAGCTCCCGCTACATAAAAGTGATATCAGTCTCCTCTCCTAACAAGAAAACAATAAGCGCCAGTCCAAAATGTTGACCTGTTCCTTTAAAGTAATTGCAATATCAAGTTTAATTTGTTTTTCACTTACAACAAATGTATTTTTAGCAGTGCAAAGGTACTATTACGCTTTTAAAAAATAAGCTCCAAGGGGAGCTGTAAACTATACACCCATAATGTATGAGAGATGGAGTTTCAATGCATGATATGTGGTTGGCCGAGTCAGAACACAGTGTAGAGAGGGATTGTCCTCTGACCAGTGCATCGATTGTCTCCCACTCCAATTCCATCCTGTCTCCAATATCCCAGAGAAAGGTGGCCGGCCGTTGTCGGGATCCATCACATGAGGCAAATGTATTGTTGGATGTGAAACAATTGTTTATTGTTTTTCATCTTAACTTGCTTCCTGATGAAGTTCATTGATCTCTAAAGCAATCCGTGGTCCCCGGCTCCACATCATTTGTTCTTCTGTTGAGATGATTGGTTTGATCTCAAGGCCAGGCATCAGCTGTAATTACTGAGACGGGATTTCACCTGTCAGCATGATGAACGACCATTGGCTCACGGTGCTACCTGTCACCGAGGTGTTCTATTTCCTCTACTCAGCATCACACACAGAGAAACATATTGAATACCTCTTCCATCACTTCTACAGAAAATCTTTCGATAATAACAGATAATTTTCTGAGCAAAATGCCCTTGCCGAGCAAAACAGCTTGACAAGTCAACTTCTTGTTTTTTTTTTTTTCCCCTGGTAAGTCCTTTTGTTTTATTCTTGCTTATTCTTACAGTTAGTTTTTTTTTCTACTGCTGTCGGAAACTAAGTCTACCCAACTTTACCCCTTCGGACCTCCACAGACACATCGCCTGAGACTCACTGACTTTTTGTTTTTTCATTTTGTTACAAATCATTAAGCCGGGTTGCTGCAGGAACTCACAAGGGGTGAGCTGCTTACAGGTGCAGATCTCTGGAGGTGTTTTTGTGCATCAATAAATACAGCCTCTGGACCTGGATGACCTTAGCCCTTATCCCTGTGAAACAATCAATTGTGTTTCCAGACAGCCTGTGTCTGCTCCTAGAATGGGACCACAGTGCTGTAACAATAACAGTGAATACAATGTACAGAGGTTATTCACAGCACTGAATTATTCTATAATGTTGGGTTAGTGTATATATATATATATATATATAATATTTGTCTAAACGGATAGGAACAGCAGTTGGCCAAATGAATCAACTATGTTTTTCAGTCTAACATTAAATGTAACAGAATGTAATGTATTCTGATAGAAATGTTCCGCAGTTGCACCAATTCCCAGAATACACCTTTAGAAGCAAGCTATCGATTAGCTGTTAAACAAGCTATGGAATCTTTTGTCTTTCTAAAGCTACACTCGGAATACATTCTCTCCTCTACAAGTCAGAACTTGAAGCCGTTGAAGCACCAAACACCCGGAAAAAAAAAAAAAAAACAATCTGCAGGATCTCCAATAGTCAAAACCATAATAGAACTTCCCCCCTCCCCCTTCTTTTTACCGGGCACTTCAGAGCCTTTCAATTCTGTGCAGCAGTGCTCTTTCCAGATCAATTATTCCCACTAAAATAAGTGAGAGGAGGTCGTGAAATATTAAAGCGGAGGCTGAGCAGGAGTTGAAAGCTTCCCTAACACGGGGGTGTTGTATCTCTTTTATATTTCATGACGATGGAGGGACTGCGGCGAGGAGGAGGCGCTCCAATCGCTTGGGGCCATTTTTGTCGTAGCTAATTTGGTCGGCCGCCCAAACCTACTGGATGAAGAGTCCATCCAGAGTTGAAAGAAGCCCGGAGCTCATGGCCGGGACCCCCCCCCCCCACACACACACACACATACACAAACACACACCCTCAGGGTCCACACCACAAACCACCCGTTACCTGTTAACCACATGCCTCCTCTGAACAGTGCAGGAGTTTCAACTGCTGACTCCAACTGGATCCCGAAACATGCATAGTGAGACGTGTTTATTCTCTGTGCCTCACAGCCTTGTTAGTGCTTTCTTTGCCTTTCATCTTCTTACTTTAGCGCATCACCACGAGGCAGGAGCACGGTATCAGACCAAACAGGGAGACTGTTTGCTTGATTGAAATGCAGATCAAACTTCCAACACGGTATTTGCACGGAGCTTGACAAATATTAGTCTTCTGGCTTTTATTTTGCACGTTCCAGCGTTATGAATGCATGACTTTTAACCTGCAGCATATTTCGGAGCTCCCATACTTTGCCTCCAGCCCACGCAGGCTGACATACTGTCCAAGCCACTAAGTTCACCATGTTTATTTCCTTGTTTCAAAATGTTGCATGAAAAAGTCATGAGCATCAGCCTATTCTCAGGACTGTAGTGCTGTAATACTGTACAATGCTTTCTACAAGTTACTGTTTTCCCAGCTGCCATGTTTTATGTATTTGTCCTTTTTTTAACTGCTCCTATCCCCTCTGCATTATGGAAATGTGGTATTAGCTCCATAGCTGTCAAAAAAAAAAGCATATGCTACAGTACGTACAGTACACAGTGTGTGTGTGTGTGTGTGTGTGTGTGTGTGTGTGTGTGTGAGCTTGTCTGGGAAATGGGGCAACATCTCGGCACATCTCACTGATGGAGCTTCAAAGCTTATTGTTATCACTGTACATGAGCCGAGCATCAGTCTGTTCCAGATCAAACAGTAGATTTGTCAATCCGGAACTGACGTTGCGAGGGATGGGATTTTTATTCATCAAATCTACAGGGCAATTTTCAAACAGCATGGTTCACCAGCTCTGCAGCAATGCTTTTTTGGAAATTCAACAATAATGTAAATTCACTCTTTTGTCTTTGTTCTGAATAATACATGTTTCATTGTAGGGACTTTGTTTGAATTATGAGCTGAAGGTGAGATAAGGTTATGCAGGACACAGAAAATGAATGCCATTTCTAGGCCTCGTTTGTCACAGTTTTTTTTAAAGAAATGTGCTTGGTGTCTGTTCTTTATCTACATGGGTGTGGATGATTAAAGGATCAGTTCATCCAAATTACAAAAAGCATATAAAAGCATATCACTTAGCTGTTTTACGCCATGCAGACAGTTTGTCCAAGTTTTGCGTTACCTGTTACTAAGTTTTATGGAGGTCAAGGCTCACTATGGAAATTATGTTCTATTAAAAAGTAGTCCCTTAGAAACTGATTACAGTGAGGTAATGGGGACACTGTCTCTGGAGACAATGTCCCCTGTCTGCAGTTGTTTTTTGTTTTTTAATGTATTCTCAGGAGCAATGTGTATGAGTATGAAAAAAATAACTATATATATATATATATATATATATTTGTATTATTATTTTTTTTAAACAATAATGCAGAAAACAGCAACTGAATGAGGAGACGTTTCAACTATGATTTACTGCAAATAGGTAAGATCCGGACCCAGACTCTATGGCCCTTCAGGTCCATGATTGGAGCAGATCTAGCCAACCTGCCAAAACAAATTGAAGCATATATAACTACTTGTTGTCCCAAATCATGCACTTTTCTATTTTTTTATGTATTGATACCCCTAACACAATATACTTCTAATTAAAAGTATAAAAATTCATGTCAGTATAGTTTGAATATACTGAGTTGATACTATAATCTCTCAAATTTGAGCTCCAAGCAAAGGGCGTTTGTGGTCTGTCTCATAAATATTCATGAACCTCTCTTCTGATGGGCTGATGTTAAAGACTGGAAAAAAGTTTGTATGACAGTGAATGCATGCTGTGGACCTCTACATGCAGTGGGACCTACCACATGTATCACAATGTCAAGAAAGCATAAACAAGCTGAGAAACGGCATTGATGCATGGGACAGTTTTTATATAACCTCCTTATCTAGAGTTTAAAAAAAAAAGCATGAAAGTGGCTATGTGCATGATATTGGACCTTTACATGAGTCAATGTAAGGACTTTAAATGTGAGTTGTAAAGACCTCCTTCCTGTCACCCCAAAAACATCTGACCAATGGGCAGAGTGAACATGCTCATGTGACTTAATAGTGATGCACCAAGTTCAAAAATGTATGCACTGAGTTCAATCAAAGCATATTAACTACAGATTGGATAAATATATTTTGTCAATGCACAACCACAATTCAATTCTCCTCCAATGTATTTGGATGAAGTCTTGAGAGATATTTTAGAACTTCATATATGGCTAGACAAATATGGAAATTGTTTTTTTTCTTTTTTTTCCCCGTAAAATGACCCTTAAAAATAGGTTAAAAAAATAATAATAATAAAGACTGTATCATTCCCTCATAAACTACATGTAGCCACATACAGCGGCACAGCTCAACTTGCATCTGTGGTACATATCAACATGGATTTCATGTGCAAATATTCTGATAATCCCAAAATATCATTTAATCCCTAAAATCACCAGAGTCTTTGCTATGAGCAATGCCAGGTCCAATCCTCCATGTAAACATTAATTGCTTAGAAAAAAATAATGAGCAGAAACTTGTTTTTCATAACACCTGACACCTAGACATTTTCCAGCCGACGAAGGCTCAACAGGTTGTTTCCTGTTCTGAACGCAGGTTTAATGTTGCAAATCTAGGTTCACTCGACTTTGTGGAAATTTAATTTGCTGTTATTTCCAGTTAAATGACTTCAAGTGAGCTGTAGCAGTGAGCAGTAAACAAACACCCAAGAGAAAAGGTTCGTGGAATACGACATTGAGATCTGGGGCTGGAGTCGACCCGTGGTGGAAACAAGGCAATAGCTGTTGCAGTGTGTGAATTACACCAGGAGCACATGAATATTTAAAGTGTGATCAGGAGAGACCTCCATTATGTGAGCTACTGAGCTGTAATGTGATGGCTGATTATGGGAGCGGAAGTGGTTCATGTGTTACCTTTTAGCTGCCAAAATCAATCACCTCATGTGTTGATGTATACGCAAACATGTACCTGTCAATTCACGCTTAACTAACTTATCTTTGAAAGTAAGACATTACTCAATTAAAGGAAGCAGTCAAAGCAAACAGAAAACAACACATCCACCCAACTTCTATCTTCCATTGACTCCACTATAGGTCCTCTAATGAAGAAACAGGAAAAGATTTTAACATTAGCACCAATAATAACAAAAAATCACACAGTCTTATTTACAGGATACATATTATACAACAAAAGCTGCACACGGGATTCACTGGATCAGCCATAAGTTCTCACTGTACCATAAACACACACAACCAATGCTTTCATATACTTCCATTAGTACAACACCTGTGAAAAGAAATAACAACTAAATCCATATTTCTGCCACATATTCATATTAAGGAGACTCAGGTACACATCACACACACAAAAAAATCATGACTCAACTGGTAACACCATTTATCACCAAGAAAACTATTTGTTTTGGAAAAATAGAAAACAGCACCTCATCTCACATCTGAACTCACATTTTTTTAAAGAGCAGGTAGCACTTGAATAAAACTCAGCTCTAAAAAAAAAAAAAAAAAAGATCACACAAACATACACCAATCAATTCCTGCTAAAAATAATGATTGCTGTAATTTCTTGCCCCCTTCATGTTTCTTTTATGTATTCACTAACTCATTCATCCATTCATCTTTTCTCTAGAGACCGTCCTTTTATATAAATCTGTGTCCAAACTCACTCCACACAGCTTCTTCCCTACAACAATCATGTACAACACACACACACATTCACTCATCTAGCCTCCAATCTCTGTCATTGCTGTGTCTTTGTTGTTGCAAATAAATAAAAATAATAAAAATATATATAAATTCATGCTTAACTGCATGCCTGTGTGCCACACACAAACCGTACACTGTTGAACACAGATGAATGGATTTGGAGAATCACTTTTGAAAACATAGGAGAAAAGAAAATATGATTTCATTTTCTCTTTTCACAGCAATCCCAGCATATTTATCCAGAGTCAAGGCTGTCATCTCAGTGTGGAGCGCCGTGCAGCCACAAGCGGTGCCACTTCCCTGACTTCCCTGCTAATCTCGGGGGCACCGCTGCAAATTAGAATTTAGAATTGATGAATTATGGTGCCGGTCCACACCGGGTGCTCCTCTGGCCCGAATCATTTTAAGTGACTCCCCCCCTTCCGCCACCCCCCCGCAGTGAGAATGGACTTTTTGTTAAATGACTTCATGAGAAAAAATTATAGCCATAAATTCGAAGCCAGCTGTTATGAAGATTTATTGCCATACTTAATGTTAATATACCAACCCCCGCCCCGTCATATCAAACGCTAAGGCCGCTGTAGGTCACTCAGTGGGGGTTTTTAGTTATCCTTGTTCCATTGGTCAAGTATAACACTAGTTTGACAGTAAAATACTGAAGAAATATCAAGAGCTTCCATGATAAGTGATAGCTGTAAAATTTACGGTGGTTATGTCCTTGGTGAACCCATTTGTTTTATGCTTTAGACTTTTCAGAATAGCAAGCTTGATTCTCGGGTTTATGGACCTACTGCTGTTTGCCTATTTCAGTGCAACATAGCAGAGCAGTGAAACATAAGGGTTCACACTGGTTCACTGAAAACAAGACAATTAAAAAGGATGCTATGGTGGGTATTTTTTTTTTTTTTTGCTTTCGGTCACCGAGTACAGCCTCAGACTCAGACTGGATTTCTCATATTTTCTGTCTATGGCTCATCATCACATGTATTGTTATCACTCAAAGGTGTACAGTTGAATGCACATTTGTTAGCGGCAAGTAAAGTACATGCATTCACACATTTTTCACGCCATACACTACCGTTCAATAGTTTGGGGTCACCCAAACAATTTTGTGTTTTCCATGAGAAGTCACACTTTTTTTTAACCACCATGAGTTGTAAAATGAATAGAAAATATAGTCAAGACATTGACAAGGTCTGAAGAAATGATTTGTATTTGAAATATTTTTTTTCCTTCAAACTTTGCTTTCTTCAAAAGGAAGGTCAGTTTTACAGCTTCTCTAACCAGCCAAACTGTTTTCAGCTGTGCTAACATGATTTTCCATGAGTTTTCTAATCATCCATCAGCCTTCTGATGAAATGAGCAAACACATTGTACCATTAGAACACTGGACTGATAGTTGCTGGAAATAGGCCTCAATAAACCTATGTCAATATTGCACCAAAAACCAGACATTTGCAGCTAGAATAGTTGTTTAGCACAACAGCAATATAAAGAGTGTATTTATGATTAGTTTAAATATATCTTGATTGAAAAAAACATTGCTTTTCTTTCAAAAATAAGTAGAATTGACCCCAAACTTTTGAACGGTAGTGTATGCTACAAATTCATACTACTATGGGAAGTATTGAAGACACTATATTTTGCACTAATATTTATTTTACATTTACTGCAGACATTTACTATATTTACTGGATTCAATAAAATGACATTTAGTTTATGATATGGACTAAGCATGATGTATCTTACGCTCAAAGATTTTGGCATCAGATCACAGTGAGAAGTTAGGAAACTAAAAACAAAATGTATAATGCAAGAGTGCATGCAGCAGATGATATGACTTTGAATTACACATATCGCACAATCTTTATACACTAAGAAGGCAAAACATATTTATTTTGCCCAGATGGATTTTAACAATGAATACTATTAAATAACCATTTAAACTGACCAAGATGCCGAGCAAAAGTGTTATTGCTATATCATGTCCTGGGGCTACACAAGTTTTCCACACACAGTCACACAGCCTTAATGGATCTCTACACGCCCACATAAGGAAAAAGGAAATAATAAATGATAATGACACAGCCAACCTTCGACCCTCACCAGAAACACACACACAAAAAAAAAAACTCATTAAGAAGATAAAATAGGCAAAACAAAGTAAAAACAATTAGCGAGCTATTCCACGGTGGGTTTTGATATCAGCAGTTAACAGCATGCTCCCCTTATTGTTTACAAGGCGATGAGGGGATATTATTGAGATTTGGCTCTACAGGGCGCTCCGAGTGGGCTCTTGTCATTATAAAAATGCAAGACATTTCATCCTGGCACACAGCACAGTCAGACAGAGCCAGAAGCAACAGTATGGAAGCCTAATTGAACTCTCTGTGATTCCCTCTCAAGAGCTATTCTCAGTGCTCATTATCTTACCCATGTCCCCGTAAAAGACCAGATGAGTTCGCTTTGACATTGAACCTCCCTCTCCAAACAGGTCACTCGAGCTTCCTTTGTCCTTTCATCTTCCCTTTGGCTTTTATAAATAAGCGGGTCTGTGTTTTTCTCCAGAGGCGCAATTGCATCACCTCAGACGGCTGCCAGCAGTGGCTCTACTTAGAACAAAGTAGATCCAGGCAGCTGTGCTCTAATCACTTGTGTTGTAAGTGTGCTGACTGTGCCCACAGACTGAACAAATATATATCAAAAAAAGGGGGGGAAACACAGAATTTCCAGGACACCAGTATTTTTCCTCTTCTTTACACTTGTCATTTATTTTTTATAGTTGCCTTTAACATCCTTATTTCTCTGAAGATCCTTGTGTGCTTTTTGACTCTGTCTCACATCGAAGGAGGCAAAGCAAGAGGGCTCGACAACAGCCATGATCATGCGGAATCCTCATTTATCACGTTTTTATCCTTGCTCACACATCACTGTTTGCTTTATACCAGCATGGGAGCATAGCACTTAGCCCTGCTCTCCACAGCTCTCTTTTGTAGCATAGCTATTTGTCTGCATGTTGCTCCACTCGAAGGCTGTGGGTTACTTCACACACTACTTAGATGGCGGCAAAGTAGTTGTAGCCACAGTGTGTTCAGAAGGGCATAGAATAAAAGCATATGTACTGTAATGTGAAATAATTATTTAAAAATTTTAGATGGGTTCGACAATGGCTTTATGTTTACATGTACCTGCCAATAGGAACAGGGGCATTGCAAGTTGCCAGTTACTGTCTCTATGGTTGCCACAGCAAGGCTACTGGGTAAAAATGGCAGAGTCTGTAAGTCCTGCAGCAGCTTCAAAGCTCAAGTGAACTAAATCACAGATGCATTGTGACTGGAGAAGACCAAAAACCAGTATCGGTAATGCTAGATGGACTCCTATTAATGATTTACATGGTATCAAAACACATGCGGAAATTGTGACTTTTCTTCTCGATTGGTAAGTTAAGCTAACTCGCTTGCCAACTTAGCTTAACTTTCCTCTTCAACAATGTTACTTGTAGTTACCCTGTATGATTTGATCATCACTTGACATCGTGCAAGGTGATTGCTTAACGCAGTTGCCAACAAACCTGGCAACCTGACTGCTTGATTTTATTTATTTATTTCCGCATTGTAATTATGACTTTGAGACATGAGATGTCGGTATCCTGCTCATTTTACATTCTCGCCCTTTAATTTATCAGTTTACACTACTTTACTACTACTCACAAATTTCCTATTTTTTTAAAAGAAAAGCACTTTTTTTCAGTGAAAGTAACTTTAAACTAATCAGGAATACACTATACATTGCTAATATGGTTAATTACTATTCTAGCCTCAAATGTCTGGTTTGTCTTTTTGGTGCAATATCTACATAGGTGTATAGAGGCCCATTTCCAGCAACTATCACTCCAGTGTTCTAATGGTACAATGTATTTGCTCATTGCGAGAGAAGGCTAATGGAAAACTCTTGTGCAATCATCTTAGCACAACTGAAAACAGTTTAGCTGGTTAGAAAAGCTATAAAACTGACCTTCTTTTGTTGAAAGCAAAGTTTGAAGGAAAAAAAAATATTTCGAATACAAATATTTTTTTTCTAAACTTGCCAATGTCTTGACTTTTCATGAAAACACAAAATGTCTGGGTGACCCCAAACTTATGAACGGTAGTGTAGAGCTCAGCTTAGCTATAGCACAGTACAACATGTGACTGGAGACCATCCATCCTGCCAACCATCAACACTGTTTTCTTTTAACCATGACAGAAATCTTTCCGAAGATTTTCCGAAGTCATTAACATTTGAGGTCATTTTTGGAACAGTCAGTCAGTCATTTTCTATACCTGCTTGTTCCTCATTAGGGTCGCAGGGGTCTGCTGGAGCCTATCCCAGCATGTTACGGTGAGAGGCAGGGATACACCCTAGATGGTCGCCAGCCAATCGTGGGGCACACACACCATTCACTCACACATTCACACCTAGGGGCAATTTAGAGTTGCCAATTAACCTCAGCATGTTTTTGGACTGTGGGAGGAAGCCGGAGTACCTGGTGAAAACCCACACAGACACAGGGAGAACATGCAAACTCCACACAGAAAGGTCCCAGACCCAGGACCAAGGAGGTCCTGAATCTGCGACCTTCTTGCTATGAGGCAACAGCGCTAAACCCGCCCCCATTTTTGGAACAGTGAGATCAAAAGCAATGCCGACACATTTATTATTATTATTATTTTTTTTAAACTAAAGTGTCTGTGTGTAATCAGCATCTACACATATTCCAAAAACTATACACCTGTGTGTGCGAGTCTGTGTGTGTATGTTTTTCAGCCTCCTGTGACCTTGAACCCAAATAAGGCCGAATGCTCCCCGAGTTATTTTTCACTTACTGCTGTACATGGGTCATTTGTTGAAAATGAACTCTCCTTTTAACTCTGTGACCGAGGCTGCCCTGCAGTTTCTTCTTCAGCCCCCAAATGAAAGCCTTCATATCTTCTTCTCTAGCAGCGCAGCCTTCATGCCCTCTGTAAGACATCAGTGCAAACCAGCGCTGGTCTCTGAGCTTTGAAGTTTGTTTCAAAGGTACATCAAAGGCCGACTGGAGTACAGACACATGAGCAGCGGACCATGGTTACGCAGCATTTCACTGGGCATTTCAGCAAATCAGTTTAATTGTTGTGATGGATATATAGTAACAGTAACATCACTATGCCCCTTAATGGCATCAGAGCTTCAGAGGTGTGTAGACTATTGACAAATCGACAGTGAGTTCGCAGACATCACAGGGCTAATTTGACATTCCGAGAACATACTCGCGCATTTAACACAAATCCCTCTCGTTCCGCCATGTTCCCTCTCGTGATGTACAGTACAGCACCTCACGCTATCTGTAGCGCACTCCAGTCTGTCAGTCACCTGTCAGGCTATGGCACCATGTGCCTCTCACGCATACGCAGACAGAAGGTAATTAACTGCCCAGCTTCTAAATGTGCTTGACAGGCAATTATAGTGTTTAAACATACATGGACACGCGCTCCAACAGCAGAATACAGTATCTAATAATAGTGTGTTTAATGGGTCACGGGGAGGTCGGGAGAAATGTTTGTTTGCAGGGAAAGCGATTCATCAATTATGAACGTTTTTGAATAGAAATTTGTCAAGGTGGAGGCTGGAGCTGACCTCCCACCACTTCAGTTATAGGACACTTCCAACTAAAGACCACAGAGGGACACTGCCTTTTAAACACTTTTCATGTATCCTAAACCTGAAATTTGATCTTTTGACCTCAACATTGTTATTATTATTATTATGATTATATGTCAGACAATAGTGGGAAGGTTTAAGTGTAAGATAATTAGATACATTTTATATCGTCCTTAAAATGACATGGTCATTAGTGGCTACTTAACATTGATGCATGATAGATTCTTGTGTGCCGTCAGCATCTTATATCACAGCCGCTGCCGTCAGTGTGTGAATGTTTGTGAATGGGTGAATGTGCACATGTAGTGAAAATCACTTTGTGTGGTCAGGAGACTAGAAAACACGCTATACAAATGCAGCCCATTTACCATTGACTTCTTGCAAGTTGCTGGTGGTGGCCTGTCAACAACGACCAAAGACCTTTTCCAACAAGGCATGTGACTCTGTGCCAAGTAACACTTCATCTTTTTTTTTTACTGTGTCTGTAATCCTGGATTCAAGAGACAGACGGATCTTGGCAAGTACAGCAATGACCGCCTCCACAGACTTGTATCAACAGCAATATCCTGTTCACCACTACATCATTTTTCTTTGTCAGCTTTTCAGCAAATGGCTAAGTCAATTCAAATCTACATAACCCAATAGCACTAATTTGCCTGAGGGGGATTTACTATCCATAGAGTATACAAAATCCTCTATCCTTTAACCCTCAACTAAAATAAGGAAAAACACCTAAAACAAACTCCTTTGAGTTTGAGAAATATAAGATTCCAGGCATTTTTTGTCTCCATTTGCAAAAAGTTGAACCTTTCAACTGCGTGCAAATGACAATTTTTACATCATTGATCAGTCCTACTTCAACTGGAATCCCACAATGCTTTGCAAATTGAATCACTTTTTTGCAGTGGTGAACTCCATACCATCTCAAGCCAGATTCAATGTGTCTATAACATAATGAATAAGCAGTCATAGTTAGCTAAGGGTAATGAATAAGGACTATATAATGCTAATATCCACTTGAATATGATTAATAGTGTTAAATAACAAGTTAATTATCCACTCATTGGAATATATATATTTGGGGAATGATGTTCCAATGAAGCTCATAGGGCTGTGGCAGGTTAGAAAAAAGATTGGGATTCAGGTAGAGGATTTAACCAGATTAGCAAATATAGTTCCCCTGTAATCCCAAGGATACTGAAGTTAATACCCACATGGCAAATAAGATTAGGTCAGTATTAAAATGTGTTATATTAATCTGAGACTCATGCCAAATTGTCTTTTATGACAGGGATGCAAAAAAAAATAACCCACAAAGCGACAGATGTGAACATTATGAATACACCTTTAAAACATGATCCAAATTAAAAAAAAATGATCTAATTTTTTTCAATTTTAATTCCATTTAGAGTTACATCAATCTACTGTTTTTCTTCCAACTCACCAGATATCGATAACATGAATTTTTGTTCAAGGTTACAGAGATCATCATCTGGCAGCTGGTTGACACCAAGCATATTGATTTACTGTCAGAAAATCTGTATTTGACAAAACCAAAACATATCATCTTGAAGCTTCCTTCAAGGAACTATTTGAAGTTGTAAACAGGCTTAAAGGGAGATTAAGAAAATGGTCACAGGAGAAGGGTAGGCTTCCAAAAACTTAATGTTGTCTTCTGCATGCAAGTTAGACCTCAGAAAGGCTAAAAAAAATCTCAAAGCAACTGTAGAAGAAACATGGATGCTACTCTACACCCACATAGAAAGCTACTATGTCCACTGTACTTTGATCTGATTTTAATGAAGGCTACCCTCAACAAAACAGCCTCTAATTATTTTGTTTTAGAATCCCAAATGAGAAAACCCAAAGGATTGGTGCAGCTTGTTAAGGAAATCTTGCTCTCACTAATTTGGTAATATCAGGAGAATTGGATGTCTTATGCAAAAACAGTTTATTGACATTTAATTGATTAAGGACACCCTTGGGGGACATTAGGTGCAGTCTGGACACTGAACACTATGCTAACAGGCCTGCAGGAGACAAGGAGATAAGGATTTGCTTACAAAGATCATTTTGACCCAAGAAAACACAGCTGGCTGACTAATTGATGTTAGTTGCCCCTTGTTAATGAAAAGATCAACAATAGTTATCCATCAGAGTTTGGTTAACTTGCATTATTATCAAACATCTTGTGAATCAAAATATTCAAAGATTAATATAAATTGATTATATTACAATTAATAATGTAATGTAGAAAACAATGTGTAGACATGAAGATATTTTCTTAATTTAACAAATTTATCAAAGCAGAAGAAAATGAGTTCTAAACGTCCTATATCATAGAAACTGAGACTTAAACTGCTTTCTTGATCATAATGAAGGTCTGCGGAAAATACCCAGCAAATTTCTGTTGTACGGTCGAGTATGATGTTTACCATAAATTTATCTGTCACGAGTCTAATACAAAACTGGTAAACAGTCTGCAGCAGTGCTGATGGATGCTTCACCATCTGTGTCTGTGAGTGCCAGTGAAACAGATCTGGAAATCACACGCACTTCTGTGTGAAGCCATCTTTTCCCACACAATGTCTTCTTTTCAAGAAATTGGCACAGTCCAAGTCGGGGACAGCTTGGACTTGGTTGAGTGTCACTACTCAGCCAGGGTCTGGTGTAGTGTGGAAATCACTCTTCCGGTTCTAGCCCCTGCTAGCAGGGGCTGGCATGGCCCAGCGTGTCTCCTTCCTGCCCTTTACTGCTGATGCTGTTGTGAGCAGCAACTAGAATGGTCCTTACAAAATACAAATACGAAATCCCCAACCTGAAACGGTTCCTTTGAGAATCTCTCTAGTGTCAGGATGCATCAGAGAGATTCGCAACATCATGGAAACGGCAAAGATAGCGATAAGAAAATCCTGCGTCTCCTGCAAAGCGCCTAAAACCAGACCACTGACCCTGTCAACATTTGATCCTTCAAGTCCTCCAACATGGAAAGAGCTATTCACACTTCACAGTAAGCAGATAGTAACATAGAAAGACCAATTCACACCCCAGTGTGAGCAGATAGCAAAAAGTGGATAAACATCCCCCACCGTTGGCTATCAGATCTCACCCCTAAGAACCAGTCACCTACAGAGACCAACTGAACTCTGATTTCCAGGACACAAAATAACCAACCAAAGAACTGATGACTGGGAAAACCAGCATTAGAGCAAGAACTCTAAAATGTAGTCTAAGGAAAATCAATACAGTTTATCATTATGTGTGCATATTACAATATTAAATTAGTTAGATTTATTCCTCTACCTTTGAGCTAGGAAATGTAGCACTGACATAATAACAACTCATAATGACTTTGTCTTTGGTAATGCTAATGTCATATTTAGTACCACTCTGCTTGTTTCCCTTTCAAAACACTACAGCTACTGTCAAAAAAAGCAAAATTAGCAATCATGCAACTGTGTATAAGACTAACAATTTTAATTAAAAGAGTAACAGCAATCAGGAGTTGAACCCTCATATTATAGGTCTTACAGTTTCTAATTTACATTGACAAGTGCAGTGCAAGTTCAAAAGGGGAGTGCACCGAACAGGCTGATTGCTTGGCCTCTGGTATTACCGCTTCAATGCACAGAAAGATGAATGCTGTTAACGAGAGAGAAACTGAAAGATGAAAGAAATTAAACAAATGAAATTATATGAAGTACCATAGTAGTGAATATATTCAAGTATAACGAGGGTTGTGTTTAAAAATAAAAGACATAAAAGAAAATCCTTAAATAAAGTGGATCGATAATATTAGATTTTCTGTGGCGTTACTTCAGACCAGCTAAGTAGGTACAGCAGATTTCAAAGGAGCTCAAAGGATTTGAGCTTATAGAAGACATTCTGGTTTTGAATAACTTGTGGCAGGCTTATTATTTCACTATTACGCATGTCATTTAGTCATTTACATTTGGCAATTTCCAAATCGTTGATTTTTATCCCAAGTAAGAGGTTCTACAAACACTAATCCAAATTCAGCTTCAGGGATCTGCTCCACTCCAGCAGCGGAGGACAGTCACCACTTCAACACCCCTCGTTGTCCACTCGTTTATTCAAAAGTTTATTCATATTAAATGTGTCTCTTCTCTCAATGTGTTTCCATTATCTACTTTTCTCTTTTGAAAGCTGTCCATTTCAAAACAATTTCCTCTGACACACCTTGCCCCGCTGCTGCAAAGCTGGGCGGCTCACTGATGGCTTATTGATACAGTTTATTAATATTAAATGTGTCACATGTCCAAATTATATCAGATTTGGCACTGCACTTCCATGGTGTCCTAACATTACACCCACAACATGTGAAGTAAATTAGATAACAGGTTCCTAAGATACACAAAGACACACAGACAGAAATTAAAATGTGTGTTTTAGCAATATAACCAGACCACAAGACTTGGACTCTTGCCTGAATTGTTGAGTCAGATTAAAAATAAACAGAGACCTCCTCCAAATGCATTAAATACATTCTATAGTATCTCCACTCTTAGGGTCTTGACCATTGTCCAGGTCAGCACCACGGAAAGTGCTGAGTCACAACACCACTTTTCACAGTGGTGAAGTGGACCTGAAACAGGTGAAAGGGAACCTGCTGCATAAAAGCCCTCATTAACAAGAGCTGCTTTGCTTACTATTTTGCATTATTGATAGTTTATTTGCAATCAGTGGCTATAAAGCATTTTTGGAATTTTCCAATCCCATATTTTTCGATTGCTGCCCGGTCAACTGCAGCAACCCTCCCTAGAAAGATGCTTTACATCTGAAATTTCAGTGGTAAGAATTTTTAGACACAGGCTCTGCCATATGTCTGCAACACCTATAGTAGTAAGACATTTAGAAATGTATATACACTTGTTCATTGGCCTTTACTGCTGAAATGGTATTTCCGCTATCAACCAAAATATCAACCTCAAATGGCATAGTTGGATCTTCCACGGGACAAGTTGCTGCTGTGGATTTCTAGTAGAATTAACACACAGCGAAGCATCTCACCAGTCACAGTGGACACTATGGAGACATTTACAGGTCGATGAGTTTATTTATCTTTTACTTTTGTGATTAAAACATTGATTTCTCCCCATTTTCACATTTCAACCGGCAGAACAACCCGGAGTCAGCTACTGTCATCAATAAGAGACATCTTGAATGTCGGTGAATTTGGAAGTAAGTCATCGAGTAAGCTGGGCTGCCTGCTGTCGCTGTACTTTACTATGAAGCAAGTTAACGCTAACATTAGCACCAGTTAACAAGCACAGCTGGCATTCCCATTGGGAAGAAGGATTATCCGCATGAGTAAAAACAATTTGTGCTCGTACAGGATCACACAAGTAACTTGACACGCATATTTTTGTGTCTTCTGGTGTGAAGACGGTTAGACTTTTATTAGTAAAAAAAAAAGAAAGAAGTGTGTGGCTTACTGTTGTGCATATGTCCTCTTATGGTTCCCAGCGGCACCCGCCTGACTGAGGAGTCTGAATAGCTCCTCCACTTCCGGTGCAGATAGAGATACACATGCAACAGTGAAAGCAAACATCTGGTCTTCCTCATACACTGAAGGCAGCAATTTGGCATATAGGAAAAACCGACTGAATCAGCATCAATTTGAAAAACTGTCACACAAACAGCTCAACTCAAACATCCGCAAACAACCGAGAGCGCTGTCCAACAAATTTGTCTGTTACTTTTCACTTGGCTCGACTGTGAACTGTGTGAAGATGTTTTTTGTATCGAAATAGTTCCTGTCGATCCACCGCAGACAATTTCTATGCTGTGGTGATGTGTGGTTTTAAATTTTGAGGGAAAGTTTAAACAGCAAAGAGGTCGTTGCCCTCTCATTTTGCTCCAGCATATTCCAACCTGTAATTTAATCTATTTTAGAATCTTGTGCTGGTTAATTCAGAGAGTTGATCCATTTTTCAGCTCACTCGATTCCTCTCTCCTATCTGCATTTACAAGCTTCAAATTAGTTTTGATGTATGAGTGTCTATGTGCATAGCAATGTGCAGTCTGCACTCCACAGACTCTGAAATCTGGTTTTGGTCAGATATCAGATTTTCAAAGAAAAAATTACAGAATACCGTATAGTCACGGTTTCTTTATGATCTCTCCGACATGGAAAGGCAAAATAAAACGAATCACATGCACCAGTCTTATGTTCTGTTGAGATTGTGTTTGTGATGCAAATTAATTGATATCTTGAACTTGTGCATTCAGGAATATCAGGATCCTTGGATTTATGCAAAAGGAATTTATCACTTAAGGATTTATCTATCTTTTTTGTTAAAGCTGTTCATATGATTATATCAGACCAATACTAATTCAGCAATAATATAATGTTTTTCACCTTTAACATGGTTTACATAGTTTAGTAAGTAATACACAGCAACATTTGAATTGCTTGCGTTTCAAGGATAGAACATAAGATGCTACTTTTATTAACCTGTTCCCCCTAGGCCTGTTTATCAGCCTACCTCTCCAAAATGACACGCCCAGACTTAATGCAGTATATCTTCACAACTACAGGGTATCTGAATGATGTTGGGTTTAAAATAAAATTAGCATCTGTGAGATAGATAGTGCCAGAATTTAAAATGTACAGTGTTGAAGTACAGCCAGCCAGAATACAGCAAAAAAGTGGAAAAAAATTTGCTCTGCCCCCCCCAAAAAAAACTATTTAGGTTGAAAACCACCTGGAAATCATGGGTTAGTAGCCCAATTCATTTATGGAGCACTAAAGTCTTATGAGTAATTGCACAAAATGTCACCCTTACAAGGTGAACCAGACCAATTTTAGAGAAATTTTACTACAGGTATGTCCAGGCAGACCTGACTTTGGCACATTTTGTTAACATTATCACAAAGATGCATATATTTACAGACTTTTTTGTTTTTGCTTTATGCTCACATTATCGCTTGGGATTGAAATTATGTTTCGTAAAGCTAATGTTTTATATGTGGTTTGCAGCTACAGTCTGTAGCTGAGTTTCTTGTCGACATTTTCTACATGTACATGTTCTACATGTACATATTGCTGCTTGGTATTCTGCTTAACAAGAAGGAGAAATTATTTATAAATGAAATCTCCTGCTGGCGGGGGACCTAGGGAATAACAGGTTAAAAAGGAAGTTGTATGTGGGTGACCCAACATTGCCTTCATAACAAAGCTGAATATAACAGACCAGTCTGACTTGTGTGTGTGGTTATACTATAGCAGCCTAAAAACAAACACAGTAAATGGCCTTGCATGCTACCAGCACTGCACTCTGACAAACCAGCAACATACCAGTCCTGCAGCTTTCAGACGCTTTTCATACAGCGTAAAGTAGCTGGAGAACAGATACTGTAAGAATCATCCACATTCGTTTATAGATCAATGCAGACTGATTTAGTGATGTCCCTGTTTTAACCACATTAAATGCTTTTTTTCTCAAATTGATTTTGGTTGAGAGCGCCCAATTCAGATGCGCCTCTCCTCTAACCTGTGACCTTGAGTAAGAATATGTTAATAGTCATATTGATGAAATTGAATAAAGAACATGAAAAAAAAATCTACTTTCATTGTGCCTATGCGTCTCCAGGGATGTTTGAACCTCCCAGAGCAAATATACTAACTCAATAAGATGCGTTATTTTGCACATTTGAAAGACACAATCCTCAGTGTGCACTGTTATGCTAAGTTGGTCAATTTGTTCATTTATTTGTACGTGCTATGAGTTTACATGGTTTTACATTGGCAGATCTTTAGTCGATCAGCCCCCAAATCAATTACGGAGACCCTTGGGGTACAATAAGTAGACACAGTGAAGGATATCCCAACAAGTCTGCAGGAGAATTGTCTACATGTCTAATTATACTCCAGATAAGGATTTTCTTATTCCGTCGTGCTCCGTAAACTCATCCTCAACCAAACACGGAGACAATGGATGCTTGATTGAATCACACATTTACAGTCAGGCTTGAGTGTATAGAAACGCTGTGAGTCAGCTTGTTTATCAGCAGTTGTTCCAAATCGCCCCCGCCTATTGAAAGTATAATCTGCTTTCTTCATAAACACATCACCACTCTGCTGTTAAGGAAAATTAAAAAATCAAAAAAAAAAACGGCACCCAGTCTCTCATCAACATTCCTCCCTCAGAGAAAACTCCATGGAAGCCTGCCATCTCTCTGCTGAATCATTATATTCATTACCGCGCCCAGAGTGGAAGTGTGCGTAGGGACAGCAGACAGAAATACCTCACCCTCTACCTTCTTCAGAGGCCAACTCGAGCCCTGTGATTTTCACCACTCAGATTCAGAGCTCATCTTGACATTTCCAGCTAATGACACTGACAGAAGGCTTTGGATTTATCAAAGACTGAGCTTGCAAAGACCTTTCAGTCTGAGAATTCTCTGTGGAGAATAGAAGTATCTTTGTGTCTTTTTGTTTCTTCTGTCTAATATATACAGTCAATAAACAATGTATGTAGACGCAGCAATTACATAACTGGCGGTCTGCTATTCTAAAGATCTGATATGCGCACAAGACTTTTACAGGAATGCATGTGTTCTTGTTCATAATTGTATCTTACTGATAGCCTTACTGTGTACTAATCACTCTCTACACTCAAACAGAGGAGGATTAAGTCACTGGGAATGCAAACCTAACATTTCCTGCTGCTGCTCCTTAACACCACAAGCATTCAGTTGACAACCACAGGAATCACTCAATGTCCACAAAATGAGATGTTTTCTGCTTTTTTTGCAAATAAAAAGGAAAGAGAGAGATGGAACACCCACCACGAGCTGTTAGACGATTAGCTACAGGTGACGCGTGATTTTTTTTTTTTTTCTGCAGTTCGTGAGAATCAACACAAACAAATCATTAAAGTAAATTCCTTTACCATGCCATGCTGAGGGATCGAGACATCCAGGTTTGGGGAATTAATCTCATTCCATTTCTTGCCAAGTATCAGTGTGCACAAATCATCAAAATAAACACATTTACCATGCCATGCTGTGGGATCAAGACATCCAAATTTCTGAAATTAATCTCACGCCATTTCTTTCCAAGAGTTAGATCAAAAAATAGCATTCTTACATATGTATGACAGATGTGTAGCTACAGCCAGCATCTGTATCTTCATTTAGGGTAAAAAAAAATATATCTGCTTTCCAATGCTGTACAAAAGTGAATCAGTCATATAATCCTATAAAAAACACTTTTTTTTGACATTATGGTAAAATAAATAGATTAAACAACCAAGATATAATGTTAATTAGTGAGCTTTTGTGGTACTGATTGGGGGATTGTGTTGCTTTTGGTGAAAAACCAGGCAAGCTGCCTCTCCCCTGTTTCCAGTCCTAATGCTAAGGTATCATACTCGCTCCAGCTACATATTCATCGCTCAAGCCTGAGAGTGGCATCAATCTTCTCATCTAACTCTGAAAAAGAAAGAGAATAAATGGATTTCCTAAAACATTGAACTGTTCCTTTAAAGATAACTGTTTGAAATCTACAAGCATTCAATCTGAATTTCAAGTCATTCATAAGAATTTTATGATTGCTATTTGTAATTTGAGACATTATTATCGGATGCTGTCATTACATTCACGTGCATAATGTGCTTTAGGTCTAGTGATAGAAGTAGTGTTCCAGGGAGTGTGGTGAAGTGTTTTCTCATTTGCACTCTCTCCTGGGGTTATTCTTCATCGAGTGCACAGAGCCTATAAAAGTGTCATCTGAACAGCAGGAGATAACTGCTGTGCTTTCTTGGTTTTCAAGCCTCTGAAGCCTACCTTTGATTCTCCTCTGCTCTCAGCTTTGCATTGATACCATCTGGCAGGAATAAAGAGCTTGTGAGCTGGAGAGGGGAATCATGGAGTACTCCAATGTCTGATTAATCATGCTAATCAGTGATGAGGGGTTAGAAGTCCATTAACCTGTTCGGAAACACCACAGATTGCCCATACTTCTGGGGGCACAGACCCAGTGGAGCACCAGACACAGATGCTGATAATGGGATGCAAATACTTGACAAAATATAGATCCAGCTCCCTCCCTCCTATGCAGCACATCCCTAGACTGGTAAGAAACCTGCATCTGAAGGGTCAGATGTGTCTACAAACCAGAAGTGGGAAAACAAGGATAACAAAAGAATAATCCTATGTTAGCTAACTAAAATTGCAGCAGAGGTGGTCGGTGTTTAAAAATTTATAATAAGCAGTGAGATCACAGAGGCAGCCCTCTATCATAAAGGATATTTGTTTTCTCCTATTCAGAGGCTTGATTTCTGTCTTACAGCCTAAGCAAATTATTAAATATCAAGTAAAATAGCACTGATATTTCTAACATTCATTTGTCATAATTACTTCTACTACATCTCTGTAAACATCCCTGTAAATGAAAAAAAAATCATTTATTTTTCTTTCATTTTTTGCAATTGTTCCATTGTTGTGCCTCATCCAAAGGGTACAGTGGATGTCAAGGGAAATTCAACTGAAAGGCCATTCGTTTCTGATGTTTTCATTCAGACCTTACAAGGTAAAATGCATTATAGAGTACTAAAGAGCTGTGGTTTCACTTTTGTAAAACTCTCAGTGTGAAGGAAAATGTCACAGCTATCAATTCACTGTTGTTCTCATATTTCAATTTAATTCTTTTGAACAAGTGAGAATGCTGCTTTTGTGGCCCCAACCATTTATCAAAGCTACTCCCTAAAAAGAATATGGGAGCTGCAATTTTATTCCCCAGCACAAAAGC
Organism: Lepturacanthus savala; assembly: GCA_030544235.1. NCBI lineage: Eukaryota > Metazoa > Chordata > Actinopteri > Scombriformes > Trichiuridae > Lepturacanthus > Lepturacanthus savala. Next base: position 12,535,771 of record CM060476.1, on the reverse strand, counting down.
AGCACTTCAGAGCATACAGTGGGGGAGTTTGCCTTTGGATTGCAATGGATTTCATTCATATGGGTATATGCTTTTTTTTTTTTTTAACTTAATTTTACATTTAAAGAACAGGCAAACAAAACAGAGTAATACAGAATATAAAGTCTATGAATATAACCCCCCTCTGCTTTAGGTTCCCGAATGATATGTCAAGAAGGGAGGGAAACTATTTCTTGGCAAAACTATGGATTTGAAAAAAGACACACACACACACACAGAGAGAGAGAGGAGAGAGAGAGAGAGAGAGAGAGAGAGAGAGAGAGAGAGAGAGAGAGAGAGAGAGAGAGAGAGAGAGAGAGAGAGAGATGGTATATACAGTCTTGGTATATTGTCTGTAAATAAGTCAGAAACAGCTATCCATTTCTGCAACAATGTTGATGAGTGTTATCAAACACAGGTGGTAGGAAAAATATTACCTGCTACTGGAAAAATTCTGCTGATCTGCTCTCATATATTGATTCCCAGTGTAAAAGTCGTACAATATCTGCAGCCCGGTAATAGGAGATGAAGTTAGGCAAAGCTAATCCCTCTGTTGTCTTGGGGACCTCTGAATACAGTCTTTCATCCTGGGGTTTCATTTGTTCCACATGATTTTATCCATCATATGTATGAAGAACCAAAGCCAAATTTCTGTACAACAGCAAACGGATATACCTATTCGATACAAATGAACGCCTTCCCTGCATCTAAAGAAATCACAGATTCCAGCTGATCTAAGCAGCCAAAAAGAGTAAGGATGTGTGAAAAATCATTGGGTGGTTCTGAACTTTGAGGCGCAATCTAGAATATTATAATCTGGTTATTAATAATTTCAGCATTGGTGAATTCCCGTTGCTGAGTTGTAGAATAACTATATGTAATTATAAAGCTTAGGTCCCAGCAGGCAGTATTAGGATGGTTCACTATTGCCACCGTTGACTACTGTATTATGGGAAAGTTGTATTAGACAACCCTGTATATGTTTCTCGGCTCTACTCACTGAAATTATCTGGCCTCTAAAATAGACTTTAAGAGACTCAAATACAACCTATTTTATTTGCTTTCCTTCTTCACTCTCCTGCTGTGCAGTGTCATCGGAGCTGAGGAAGCAGCCTTGCGGAAAACCTCCTCTCTCTCTGGGAAGTAGTGGAACTCAACCACAATGATCTTGGGAAGGCTCCTTTGCTGGGCGGGGGCCGCAGGTTGCGGTGTGCCTAAATGTGGAGTGAAGCTGAGGTTTAGCAACTCCTGTAGCATCTGGGTGATAGTGGTGGTAGGTTGCCGACCATCACTGTTCTCAAGTCCTTTATTTATCCCTACTACATGTACATTGTTCCTGTGCTGTCAACCCTCCAAGTGATTGATTTTAAGGTGTAGTGTATCAATTTAAGATTTTAGCTGGTGTGTTTCACCCTTCAGAGTTACTGTCTTGTCTAAATACCTTGTCTTCCAGGTCTCTTGTTTCGCTTTCACTTCTCTTATCAAGTCTATTTTTGTATTCAGATCAGCTGTGCTTTAGGTTATCTATAGGTTCTTTCTCTGGAGCCTCTTCTAAGCCCAAAGATTTTGCAGCCTGCTCTCTGTTCTCGGGTTTAGCATTACCCATAATGTCATGAAAATGTTTGAAATTAGAAAACAGTGTTGGGAGTCCAGTGTTTGTGTAGCTTGGTATCATCTGTGACAAATCTAATTAAACTGAGGTTGACCTTGAAAATTATAATACTCAGAAAGAGGTCACCCTGGTCAGAATCATGCATGTTACTGCTCACCATGTCCTCCGAGATATGTGCATTTTTATGTGGAGATTCCAAAAACAAAATACCTCGGAAGGTCACTAATGAAACTTTGAATCAGATGTCTATTAAACCAGGAAAAGCAAAAAAAAAAATGACCTTCAAACACAATGCCAGTTGTATCCTTGAAATATTAGAACACTCAATACTGTGAACGTTTCTCTTGCAGAGCCAGGACCCAGATTACCACGGTTTATAATGTCCAAAGCTTTTAAGCAATAAAATGTATCCACAGGCAATAACCTCACAATTTCTTCAAGTTAAAGTTTGTTGGGTTGGGTTTAAGAGATGCTGCCTTTGGAACTATTGTTTTTACCTTTGGGAGAATTGATTTGTTGTGCTCACAAATCCAAATTGGGAAGGAGAAGGTTACATAGGCTACAGTAAATGCACTATAGCCCCCTGACCAAGTCCATGGGGACATGAATTCAGATATTTAAGCCTGTCTCTCCCTCTATCTCTCTCTGGAAATATAGACTAAAGATAATGGATCTTTCAGGAGCATTGAGCAATTTTGAAAATAAACCACTACAGCTCAGTGTGAGCAGTTACTGACGATGGAACAGACAGACTTTACCCATAATGTCAGCTGAGGTGAACCAGACAGCCAGATGGTTTGTTACATATAACCATCTGGGAAGTCTTCCTTAGAAACTGTTTGGAGGATTGGAGGCATTAAAAAGATAATAATAAAATAAATTAAATTACTTGGCAGGTGACTGGATAAACCGTCTGTCTATAACAGGCGTAAAGAGTCATCTCATGATCATGAGGTCATGCAAGACGCCAATCGACCTAAACCATTGTGGTTTGGACACAAACGGAAAACTTGAAGCCTGGGAAAATGGAGCCTAAGTGCTGGTACCTTATTTTGCATTTATTCTGCTTTCACATGAATTTACTGAAATCTACTGGAAGGAAGGCTTCAATTAAGTATTATTTCTATATCCGTCTACAACACAGGCATACTGTATTTAGAGAAGAAATTATTGTATTAACGCAGAGTCAATTTTGGAAGCACAGGACTTGTGTATGTATTCAATGGCAGAATGCAAGTATAGACACAGATTTTTTTGTGGTGCTCAGCTTTCGCCACAGATTAGTCTCTGTGGTAAACACTGCACATCTTTTTGTGAATTGCTTCGCCGGCACTCAGACACCCAACCCACCCCCACCCCTTTAACCCATGCTAACATTTTAAGAGCATTGTGCAGCCACAGAGCTGCACCAGGAGACCAACTGTAGCTCTGAGGAAAGTGCTCTGGTCAAGGGCAACTGTCATATGAATGTTTAATACCAACACTAACATTTATGTCTTTTGTTTAGAAAGAAAACCAAAGGATCTATGATTATTTGCAAACTTAACACTGACATGGGCTACATGGGCTAAGAATGGAAACCAGGAAAAAGTAACACATTTTCTCAGTTTAAAATGTATATTCAATGATGTTTACTACAGCTGAAATGTATTTGTCCAAAAACACAGATTTCAGTCTTCTTGTTGGAATGTATTTGTATTGAGTGTGCTTTGGTTTTGTAAATTCAGTTTTAGCTATGCCAATGAGATGCTATCAGCAGTCTCTGCAAGCAAACTTTTCACCTCTCTTTTGATAAGAAACAAAATATCTCACAACACAAAAAAATCATAATGTTGGTGAAAATGAAGAAAGGCTTCCCAGTGACTAATTTCTACATATGGCTATGAATAGAATACCCTGCCTGTGAACCTACTGCAGCACTAATCTGTATCTGGATGTAACAAAAGCTTCACAAAAAAAGAAAAAACAGAGAAAACATTCATAGATTTAAAGGGCATGAAGATCCCTCTTTTGGTCATTACTACTAATCGCTTAGCCCACTAGACCAAACGATTTAGAAATGGCAACTCTCTGTTAAACTGACTGAATAGTGACCTCCTTTGAGACCCTTTAGGATGCTTTAATCTCAACTAGTGCTTATTTAAATTTTTAGACAACACGGTTAGGTTTAATGATCTTGTATGTATGCTGTTTTCTCTTTTCATCCCCTCATTTCTATGCATCTCCTCCTCATTCTCGTTTTTTTAATCAAGTTCTGAAAATGTCTTCCTTTGTTGTTTAGTCCCTTGAATTACTTCCTTACTGGTAGCCCACAAAGCACAAAGTAAACATACCACACAGAGAGAGTGCCTAATGAAAGCCCAAAAGCAGGAACATTAGAGAAACCTGTCACAAACTCCAACATGGTCAATATATCACTCAACGTACTGTGCGCATGTTTCTGCTCCAACCCCAACAGGATAGAGGCCAGGAAATCTTGGACGAAGGAGACCCAACATTGAATCTGTTATTTATCACTACAACCGTAAAACGTAAGGCATACCAGTGTGGAAAGGAAAGAGGGAGGGGGTCTGGGTCTATGCTAGGAAGATGCCTATATCTCCATAGGAGTGATTGATGGGGATGAGGAATCAGTCCTGTCATGGTGCAATTACACCAGTCCGACAGGATGTGTTTGAAGGACAGAGCCGGAGAGTAGACTACAGACTAGGAGGATCAAATGATTCATGCTGATGGAAAGCCCAGCAGAACAAATGATGCCAGAGTCTTGACCTTGCCATGGTGACAAGATATCATCTCTCTTGTTAATTTTAAATGATTTCCTGCCTGAAACTCCTTTTTGTACCGTAGACCTCTTCATTAAAACTATTCCAACTACTCAATATAACTCATTAAGCCCCTCTCTTTCTCCTTATGCCTAATATATATATATATATATATATATATATATATATATATATATATATATATATATATATATATATATATATATATTTAAATATACCTTCCGCCCAACATGTTTTAGCATAATGCTAAAACACAGTGGGTAGCGCTGTTGCCTCACAGCAAGAAGGTCACAGGTTCAAGGACCTGGGTTGGGTCGGGACCTTTCTGTGTGGGTTCTCTCCAGGCTCTCAGACTCCCACAGTCCAAAAACATGCTTACCTTAAATGGAGACTCTAAATTGCCTGTAGTGAGTGAATGTTGTGTGTGCCCCATGGTATGGTAGCAACCTGTCTGGGGTGTATCCCTGCCTCTCACCAGAGGTGCGCTGGGATAGTGAGGAATAATCAGGTATAGAAATTGGATGGATGCTAAAATATGTCCTTCTTTCAACACAAATTCATGCAGAAATTGACTGATTTATGCCATGTGTCCCATTTGAGAGGACATTGTACATTGTATTCCACCCAGAAAGTAAAAGTTAGCAAACAAAGTCCCACTTTTACTGGTTGGCCTATGAATTGCCATACATTATAGAAAGTTGCAGTAATATTAAAGATTCAGCTGTCTACAGTTGTAATTGTAGCAAATAGACCATCAAATCTTACAGCAGCCATTAACCTGTGATCTCAGAGCTCCGAATGTTAACCCATAATCCAAATCACCAAACAGAGTAACATTTGGGCTCATTAAGTAATTTAAGGAGTGCTTACATCACAGATAGGACGCTGGTTAACTGTGGTTATTGAAAGAGGAAGGAGCCAAAAATAGCTCCCAAAGGGGAAAACAGCTTTGTCTGCACCTCTCAGTATTTAGATTATTTCCAGAGCTTTTCTACCGAGACAAAGGTGATAGTTTTGGCTCAGAGATAGTTAACGGCAAAGGTAGCTTTCACAAAATGTAACACTAGGGCTTTCATGATGTGCCGAGTTCAGATTGAGTCACATTTGAGGCAACAGGGAGTAGTAAATTAAATCCTATCATTTCATTACCTACCCTGGACTCTACTACTTTACCAAAACTTTATAAACTCACTGTTGATCTGATCAGCAGTGTACAAAGGGACAGCCGACCCTGCCGACTTGAAGAGTCCACTCAGCAGTTCTGCATGGATAACAGAGTTGGAAGTGACCTCGAGATGAGTTCACTTCCCCAAGTGATTTGGGGAATTGGTGGTGGATATATGATCGCCTGCCTTGCCTTCAAATCTCCTTGATAACTGGCATTTCTTTCTTTTTTATTTCCATATACTTTCTTCCTCCATGTGATACACAGCACCTGTCAATGAACTCATATCCAGCTTTACTCCTCCCCAGTCTCAGAAGTATCCAAGTGTATGAAGCAACTCTGGTATCATGATCAAAATCTGTGTGCTGTCACCTGGACTCAGTCCGTTCAAAGGTATCGTTTTCAGTAGAAAAAATGGCAAATGATAAATTAATGAATATTGATCACAATAAAAGGTCTACACCCCCTTTGAAGGTGACATTTCACAGTAAAGTAACATCTGTCACTGGTGTCACATCATCAACATTGTGATTAGATAAGAAAATTTAAACTGGTTGACATCTGAGGGAAAGAGTAATTTTGTCATGCAACACTCAACGGCCTCCTACATCAATAGTTTACCATCAGTAGCTACAAAGGCACAGAGAGGATATGTGCAGATATGCAAAGCTGTAATGACATTTTAAAACCTAGATAAGAGATGCTCAATCATTTTGTCTCTGGTAGCACAATTTTATTTGTTCGTTTATTTATGTAATGAAAAATACTCGCAATTCTTTTAGCATTATTGAAGCTGTATGGACATCGGACTGAAGGAAACGGTTGTTTTGAGAATGGAAGACATGAAAATGAATCCTCAAACTAATTGCTGTACCTTGGACAGGGTTGTGTCATGGTTATATAAGTGTACATGCTAATTTTTCAAAGTGTTACTGGAATGTAAAGCCCTTTTTTTACCCATGTAGCATAACTCTCATTCATTATAGTCACCTACTTCACTATTATCCACCATATAACTTTCTGCTAACAAACGATTTAAAGCATCTCATTTCATATATGTAAGATTTAAGTAGAGACAATTACTCTTGTGACACCTTTTACTGAAAATGCAAAATGATTACGTAGTAAGTAGTATGTAAGGAATCTCATTGTACTGATCACTATAGAGTCAACCATTGAGAGCCTTTTATATAAAGACTAGTGGATAAGGGAGTAATTTTCATCAAGTATTTTGAGGCTTTTTTAACATATATTATATGTATAGTTACCGTGACTACAGGAGTTGCTCTCTTTTTTATCATACAGTTACTGGCACAGTTTACATGTATAAGACAGACAATAATAGTTGATGCACACACTGCACCACTCTACTCTCTTCAGTAAACACAGCTGTTATTCCCAAACTCTTACCATTTTCCCTGGTTGTTTTATTTCTTGTCTAATGTTTAATAGGATTGTGGTTACATTTGGTCTATGAATCTGTTTTCCTTTCAAGAGCCGCTAACTAACCGCACTGTCAAAGCATAATGTTACTAAAATAAAGATGCTGCCAATTAGTGTGACTGACCATGCAGCAGAGGATAGTGTTTCATAATCAGGGAGATAGTTGTATGATTGCACCCACATGTAGTTATTAAATGATTAGAATAAAACAGTAATTAATTAATTATTTAAGAATGAATTATAATTTATTAAACTGTTGAAGAATGATACATTTATCACAGATTTCATCTTCAAATGCTATTGTTGGTTAAATTTTTCTCTTAGTTGACTTGAGAAAAATAAATGGTTTAATTGATGAAATTAACACTACTACTATCATTACCATATCCATAGGGTTAATATTGTATAGTAGGAAATCTTTCACTGCAATCAGCTAAAGGAAAGTTATTAAAATCACATTTTCTGTGTGTTTTATCAAGTGAGAAAATTCCATGTCATTGTGATTCCAGTCAAGCATAGATTGTGCTAACATGTCACATTTATTATACAGTATATGCACACATATAGATATGTTTTAATTATTGTAAGACAGCATTTCCATTGAAGGGCAGTCATTGCTCTGCTGTATGGCTTGATAGATTTTAGCATTAATATGCAACACTCTTTTAACTTTCATTATTAACCTCTGGGCAAGTGTGTGGATGACACATAACAAAGAAAAGAAACCCCATCACCCATGTTGAGCTTGAGTGAGAAAATTCAATAGTGAGCTTAGGAAATGAAAAGAGCGGTTTGATAAGAGAAATGACTGGGAATGATTATTTTTTTTTTCTATCCCTTTTTGTGAGCTGTCTCTATGAAAGGCCACGACTGTCTGTCACGAGTGATTCTGTTTTCATAGAGTGGTCTAATCCAGGCTCTCCATGCTGTCAGGTCCACTGCCTCTCATTGTGTCCCTTTACCTATCTGATTATCTACAGCATTACAAGTGACCAGAACCACATCACCTCATTGTTAAGAGGATAATACATTTTAGCCAGACCTGAGCTTTTCAGAACCATGACTATGAACTACTTTGAATTAGTTCACCACAAAGTCCATGGAGGACTGTAATGACATTCATAACCTTTCCTGTGTCCCCTTCAGCAGCCGCTGATATTTCCCTTTGGGTTGCCAGCATTAAAGGCCTCTGCTACAGTAAGTTAAAAATGTTGGTGTGTACACTTCAAGCTATATGACTTTCTAAATGACAACAACACAATGATGAAATTACCTGAAATAGCTAGCATGGTATGTCTCCATTTGTCATTAGAGTTGAACTGAAATTTTAATTTAAAGTTGGAATATGTAAAATGAGCAGAATACCAACATCTTGGATCTCAAAATCGCATTTGCAGCACAAAAAAAAACAAAACAATCCAGCAGTCGGATTGCCAGCTTTTGTCGCCAATTCAAAGTCATATGTAGGGTCAACGTCATATAATGTAAACAAGTAAAGTTGTTGATAAGGAATTTGACCAACAGGTAACGTTAGATATATACAGTATATATATATATATATATATATATATATATATATATATATATAGCCTTGCTGTGCCGAACATAGAGACCTTATCTGACAATTAGCAATGCTCCTGTCGCTATTGGCTGGTATGTGCAATTCTACCTGCAAATGTGTTTTTTGGTGCAATATCTACATGTATAGAGGCCATTTCCAGCAACTATCACTCCAGTGTTCTAATGGTACAATGTGTTTGCTCATTGCATCAGAAAGCTAATGGATGATTAAAAAACCCTTGTAGCAGGCCTGAAAACAGTTTAGCACAAAATTGTCCTGTATTATATATATATATATATATATATATATATATATATATATATATATATATATATATATATATAGAGAGAGAGAGAGAGAGAGAGAGAGAGAGAGAGAGAGAGAGAGAGAGAGAGAGCTTTTAATACAATTTCAATATAATGAATAAGGATATAAGGAAAAGAAGTATTTATAAATTACAGTATAATGACTGATGGTTTTTCAAATCATAATAAAAAGGGGATAAAAGAGATATTTTACAGAAGCAGCAAAGCAAACCTCAAGCCTGGGTGGGAATGTTTTCGGTCAATTGAGTGCTAGTGTTGCTAGGAGACACGATGTTAACTTCCATGGTGTGCTTCGAATGCATTCAGAAGCTGTGCCTTAAAGTGAAGCAAACCTCCATCAGTCAAGTTATGTTGTCACAACCATACAGTCACTACCCACCCAGCATGGAGAGAGGCAGGGCTGTTCACAGGCGGCTGGGGGCCGTTGTCAGGCATTACGTTTTGACAAAGTAAGTGCACATATCAGAACAGAAAAATCCCAAACACTGTATCACATTCTTCCCATCTTATTACTCACACACCACAGTTTGGAATTGAGAATAGGAAGGATAATCGTCACCATAACAACCCGTTTTTCAGCCTGATCAGGGACCACAATAGGCTCTGCATCGATGGCAGCAAAAACATCACTCTGCAATCAGCCCAATCGCTGCATAACCCTCTTATCAGCCCGCATGCACTGACAGGGCCTGAAGCGCAATCAGATCCATCTCATGAATGAACACACCCAGAGGCTGACTGCCACTTTTAATTTGATTGGGCAAACAGTGAGTTAATGGCGGCACACTGGGAGTTAGACTAGTTCGGAACGGGCGGGCATGAGGCAACCTAATGCAAAAGTGTATTATGAATGATGCCTTTTTTGCCCTTTAAAGGCAGTTATTAGAGCACTTAATCATAAAATATTGCTCCTTGGGTACACGGCAAGTCCTGCTGCGTTAGAACAAAATTTGCTCCCTGGTGCACTTCATTGCTGTGCATGCATTTTTCATACTATCAGACCTACTTAAAGGACATTATCCCATCTTTTTTTGCCCCCAGGTCATTTGTCATTCTGTGTATACCTAAATTGTAGAATCTCTATCCAGCATGCTTTCTAAATCATTTAAAGTATTTATTGTTGACTGCTTACAAAACTGACTGGAGAGTGAGAAAAATCCTCTCTTCTGATTCATTTCCAACATTGTGACAGTTTATTTCCGTATTGTGCGTCCTAAATGTTGGTATGATGCAGCGTCCTTTCATGGAAAGAGAAGCGATTCCAAATGGGCTTTTCATCAAAGGACGAAAACCCTCGTCCTTTAAGCTTTCACGGCACAGAGCTTGGATTTTGTCAAGAGCCGTAGCACCTTCAAATCTAAAGTGATGATGCAGAGTACACTATTTTTCTCTGCAGGATAGAAAACATCGTGTCTGCTCTCCCTATAAATACATATGTAAAATATCTCTGAGAAACAATAAGTGAAGAGAAGTGATGTTGGGCGGAAAATATTTCATCATACTTTTGAAAACTTTAAAAAATATATTGGCTCCTGCCAATTATCTTGGAGACATATATTTTATCACCTGGAGTATTTTTCCATCTCTGTTCAATTATATGCGCACCTATTATTTCTGTCTTTGATGTCACCTCAGTCCATCTTGATTATCCTTGAGACTTCCTGCTTCCTGTTAGGATCGCTGCTGTGCATCAACGGTTGAGTTCAGACTCTCTGAATCTTAATTAAAGCTTCTTCAGTCTTCTCTCTTGTGAGAGGAGAACCACGTTTAGCTGCATATTCATCTTGCAGTGTATTGCACTTGATTGATCATATCAAAGTAACTTCCTGTGCGCTCCTCTGAACTTCCTGATTGCTAATGCAGCTTGGAGAATCATGCAAATGCAATCGCACAGATGGAGTTTTCTTTGTCGCCTCGCAGCTCTCTCTTCTTCATCGCAAAGAAGATTCTGGTTGAGATACCGTATCTTCATTTGGCAATTTTAGAAAATTCCAGTTTACATTGTAGCCTTTGGAAAAGAATAAAATACTGTATAATTGAAATGTCAAAGTAGCCAGCAGCAAAATTGTACTTGAATTTTTTATTTCACATTAATCAAAAAGTTGCTCTAGGTTGCATTGAAAATAAAAATGTCTCGGTGTAGATCAGGAAATGGACCTACAGTGACAACATTGCATCACTTGGTATGTAATTCAGTGAAAAATGTAATTGTCTAATTGTAAAACAACAGTAGTCACACAGGGACCTTTTTGCTTCTGCTGTCATTTTGTTGCTTTTGGATCCATTGATCACAGCTCGCCCATGCTGCTACATGTGAACACGCGTTAAGTGCAGTTTATCATCAACATGAAACATGCCCATTCTAAAACACATTTCAGTTTAGACAGACAGATATGTAAACAAATAGAGATGCATCTAGAACATTAAATGTTCAATGTCTCATAATACAAATAAGATATAAATAAATGTGAAAATAGTGAAGGAAAAAAGTGACTACATAAAATGCATACGATAGGGATATAATAAATAAATAAATAAATAAATAAATAAATAAATAAATAAATAAATAAATAAATAAATAAATAAATAAATAAATAAATAAATAAATAAATAAATAAATAAAGCTATGTTCCATAGCTTTGGGGTGTCATTTATTAAAGTTGGATTCTTGATTTTCTTTCAGCTGTTGCTTGGGTACCAGCAATCGATGATCACAGTGTTCTTAAAAGTAAATAGGTAATGAGGGAGTTAGCATTGTAGCTTGGTTGTAGTCCATGAAGGGCTTCATAAATATCCAATATCCAACAATAAATTCTAAATGTTACAGGAGGCCAGTGCAGAGATGCTAAAACTGGACTAATGTCTCTCTTCTTGTTTCTGGTTAACATGAATGAGCTAAAGTCTGTCTTTTTTTATTTCAAGCCAGTGAAGTGCATTGGCCTATATTGAGTTGGTTTATAACAAAGGCAGTTTGCCGCATTTACCGCAAGAAATTATTGCTCATCCATTTACTGTCTAAATATAGGTTGTAATGGTGTTCATAACTAGAATATCAGTTGGTTCAGCAGATACAGTTGTGTCTCATCTGCATGACAATGGGAACATACATTAAGCATTCTGTTGATGTCACCAGGTCACAGTCTGTATATTGCGAGAATAATAGTGTACCTTGTGCAACCACAAAGCAGACTGGTGTAAGGTAGTGTTGAGTTGTTGGTCAGCCAATATTCTCTGTAATAATCTTGGAAAAGTAATCCTTTCTTTGCAGACATCTTTCTTTGTTGTAGGCAGTCGTGGCTTCTTTGTATTATTACAGTGAACCGCAGGGCTTTTTTTCGTCTTTTTCTTTCAGCTGCCTGACAGATTCTCTTGATCTCATTAACACCGTTATGTTAAGATTCTGTCAGTCTACCTCTTTTTAACCTTTAATGGAACAGATGTATTTAAAGCAGATGAAAAGGTATTGTTGAAGTGTTCAATCATCTATAAAAGCAAGGAGTGTGTGTGTCTGTCTGTGGCTCACATATCTTTCTGACTGAAGGATCAATATTATCATTATTATCATTAAAAGTTAAAATCCCATAGGTGTTCTGTGGTGGTGTAGGGGTAGAGCACTTGCCTCTTAAGCAGCAGACCTGGGTTTAAGTCCTGGCTGAAGCATTCCTTTGATACATGTCTCCCTCCTCTCTGTCTCCTATCACCTCCTGTATAATAAAAATGACTATGCCACAAAAAATCTATTACAAAAAATGATTATTCCTCAGGCTAACATAGGTCTTAGTTCAAGATGTGTTCAGAGACCCTCAGGAAATCCCCAAACTTATTTGAAAACACATAACAGTAACATGCCCAAAGAAAGACATTTATCATAAGTCTGTTTTACTTGGCCTATCAATATAATTTCAAAACTGACATGTAGAATAACATCCAAACGTTCAACATAAATTGTAGCCGTTTTCTTACTTGACTGTAATTGCATATCTTTTATCTCAGTGCAGCTTCATGTCTTACCCAATGTACAATTTGTCTATTAAGACTATGTAACAGTCCAACACACCATCATTTGGCTAAACCTACTTAAGCTTCCACTTTTCTATAAGAATACATACTTCCTATGGGCACTGCACAAGTATTATTTAAAGAGCAATCACAACTGTATGGCTCATGATCTCATAATTATTCTCACCATGTATGAACCGAACATTTCCTTTTAGTATTTGTTAAGACTAAAACCACAAAATGATGATCAGAAACAAGTCATTTGAATACTGAAACATTTCATTTTTAACTGTCATTACGAAGACTAGAAGTTCTGTATAATATTCAGTGACGCAGTATGTCCAGACACTGACTTCAAAGACAATTTGTTAGGTTTTGTATATGAATCTATAATCAAATCCTAAATTGAGTTTGTGTCATGTTGTATCATCCTGTTTCATGCAAAATATTGTATTTATATTTTATAAAATCAGGCCAGCTGATATCAAGGCATACTGAAATATTAATGGTGTGACGCTATTCTTAGGTGAGAGCGGGTGAGTGAATCAGCAGGCCGCTTGGAAGGGCTCCAAAATGCTAGGATTAATTGCGGCAGTGTGGGTGATTCAGCACCTGCAGGTAACGCATCTACAATTTAAGCATGCACCTCGATTATGCAAGTATTTGGTGTCAGGCCTAAAATAATCTCATATCAAACTAGTTTCATGTGTTCTGCATTTATGATAAATTGACTGGACTTGGGTTTCTATTCCTTTTGCTATATCTGCTGTTTCCTCAGTAGGATGTGAAGTATGTGTAACAGAGAAAAGAGCTGGTGGCTACACGGTTGTAGTTTTGATCTCTGGACAGTCTTTGAAAATACTGGCATTCTCTTGTTTTAACCAACTCATGCAAAAAATGACAAACTGCTGCGCTCGCGCCAAACTTTGTTTTTTTTTTAGTGGAGTGTGGTGGAAATCTGTGTCTGATTTTGATCCTGGCCAGATGCACACATCTCAATCAGTATTGATGTACCCACCAAAAAAGTGGGCATCTAATAGAGCATGAAGGCAGCACCTGTATATTTTTAAAGAAAACTGTAGCTTATTTGTATGGATGCCGTTTGAAGTCATACTGAGTGAAGTTTTTAAACTGTTAGACAAGATTGCCTGCTCTCTGCAAGTCTGCTTTCTCTATGCACATTTTGTAGTCTAAACAAGCATCGAATCTGTATCTCACTGTATAAAGCAAGGAATCGCTGTATGTGTCTGTCCTCCACATATCTCGAGAACCCTTCATCCCATCACCTTCACACTTGGTGGGTGCATTGCTGGGGAACCGTGTAAGTGCTGTGTGCCGCTCACATTTAGCAGCCCAGGAGACAGACTACTGTTACAAATCATGTCATGTGATGCATTGCAAATCCAGTCAGTGACAAGGGAGAGAGCACCACTATGAGACAAAGCTCAAATCTTTTGAGCAAACATACTCACTCAATCCAAACTAAACTGACATAACTACCTGCCATTGCAAATTTATGCAGGGCAAGTTGATTGGCCATTGTTCATGGGTATACAATCTAGTCAGATTAAGTGGCTTCCTGCCATAATTAAAGCAGTGAATGGGATTAATAAAAATGTTCAGTTTTTTTATGACGGTAAAGTTCTGAAACACAACAGACATTCTTTCTTTATCATTTTCCACCTCTTTATTCCTCCCTTTCATTCATTTATTAGAGTTCAGCTCTATGACTGTAGTGGACAGGTGGCTTCACAGAAGCCAACAGAAACAGCCTGGGGTGAGCACACAATCACAAACTAATGTCATCATGGTCTTTCTTGTACATTTCTGCATTGTCTACATAGTTTATTACCATACTTACTGAAATGTTATATATTTATGTTCTTTCTACTTATATACTTGGCATATTTGGGTAAAAAATATCAAAGCAAAATCAAAAAGGACATATTGTTGCAGGCTACACAATGTGTACACTGTGAAGGCACAAATTAAAAAGAGCCCAATATGATCAATCCATTTTATTTTGAATGCTCTGTTAAAAGCAGTGTTATGTATATTGACCCACAGATGTGCAATGTGTAGTTGTTTGAATGAACGTTAGAAAGCTTAAAGCAGCAATACCAGAGGCTCTTTTCAAACAGCCACATCCAGAGTAAATATCATGGATGATTGTTTTCATTGAAATTGCACTGCTCAGTTTGTTAGTTACCCCCTCCTTCCACATAGTTGAGTTCACAGGGTGACACCAAAGCACCCACCAGTAACTGTTGAAAATAACCTATGCGAGATGGAAGAAAATGTCACTTTAGCAGCATGAAAGCTCCTACATCCTCCCTGCAATGTCAGAAATAGAGCCCTCGGCCCCTCCAGAGATGTTTTGAACCAGTTAAAGCTGAAAAAAAATACATCCCCACACACTCACAGAGCCAACAAAAACCATTCTACACAATTGATGACAATAGATTTTTTTTTTGTTCATGTCCGGTACTGTAAAAAAATACAGTATTTTACAGCATGATGTAGATTTTTCCCTAAAAAGGAAAGTTTGAGCTGTATTCTAGGTCATTAAAAGTACTGCACAGTACAGTTTTGTAGAAATGTTCATCTATGGTACAACATTAAAGGTTCCTGTGCCCACTTGGCTTCCAAGTCAGCCCCAGCTTTGCGGTTTCAATCCTGTGTAATCCTTGTACTAGGTCACTCACTGCAGGCCACTCAATCACTACCTCACCCGCCGTGTTTTCCATGACAAATAGATGTGTTCCTGCCAAGCTCTTCTTAAACAAATGAACATATACACATATATACACACACACACACATATATATATATATATATATATATATATATATATATATATATATATATATATATATATATATATATATATATATACACACACACACACACACATAGTATACCACCAGACCTGTGTTTTTGCTGAACCCAGCAAACCACCTTGCTGTTTGTCACTTCAGAGGTCTATATCTCACTCCTTAGGCGATAGGTATTTTTCAGAAAGACAGATTGATACATCAGTTGCCTATTCACTGCTCACTACACTACAAATAACCTGCCCATATCTATACATAGCCTGCCTTGTGTACTTGTTTCAGAAGATAAACCGTACATAAGAGCAGTTCTCCCTGACATCTTGATATTTGTTACGTTGCTGTGTCCTCTCCCCGATATATCACAGGCAGAAAAACACCTGTGTCATGTTGCATGGTAAAAAAGGCTTAGTAGCGTTGTAGAGTGAAACAGTAGCGGGAGCAAATTAAACTGTGGCACAGTAGAGAGAGAGTTTTATACCCTCACAGTGCAGGTTGTGTGTGTGTGTGTGTGTAGCTGTAAGAAAGCTGGCAGGGAGTCGAGGTGACAGCAGTTTTCCCTACATCCCTATTCCTCAGATCAATCAGCAGCGCCGCTCCACTTCATAACAAAAGAGTTCATGACACAGAATGCCACCAGCCACCATGGCCAGCTGGAGCGACTGTGTTACAGGCCACTGCTGAATTTGACCCAAATTTGTCAGGTGTGCAGGAGCTAAAGTCAAGCCCTCCACGTAAAGTAGTGAGGAGCTTGACTGACTAAAAAGATAGTCATCCATTCATAACAATGCTACTCCAAGTGTGTGGAAAATTAGGCGAACATATACAGCTCTGGAAAAAAATAAGAGACTACAGCAATAATGATCCATTTTTTTTTATTATTATTTATTATTTTATTACTCATAGGTATGTGTTTGGGCAAAAGGAACATTTTTGTTTGAGTCTATAAACTACTGACAACATTTCCCCCAAATTCCAAATAAAAATATTATCATTTAGAGTGTTTATTTGGAGAAAATGACAAATAGTCAAAATAACAAAAAAAGATACAATGTTTTCAGACCTCAAACAATGCAAAGAAACAAGATAACATTCATTTTGAAACAACATAATACTAATGTTTCCATTTAAGAAGAGTTCAGAAATCAATATTTGGTGCAATAACCCTTATTTTTAATCACATATTTCTTGCATCTTGAATGGCTGAAATACATGTCTGTACATGTCAGTAGAAGCATAAATTGAACACAATCAAGCCGTCATGTCTGAGGTCAAGTCAAGTCCCATGTCTAACTTCCAAGTCGAAGTCTCAGTGTTTTATTTTTGAGATTTGAGTCGACTTGAGTCCCCATCTCGCTTCTAAACCACAAAATGTTATGACTCCAATAGGATCCTTGCAAGCTGACCTAGTGCCCAGCAGTTATATTTTTATGATCAGGCAAATAAAACCTACTTTATGGTTTTAAGAAAACAATGTAGGAAAAATTAGGGAAAAAATGACCTACCAGTGCCTTCTGAATCTCACTAAATAACATTTGTCTTATTAATAATAACGACCACAGTAAAAGTGCAAACACAGCAAGTCTTAAATATTGAGATAAAGATGCCTTCATGCAAGTTCAGAATATTTTAAGCTTTCGAGATAATTTCATTTTTCTTTCTTGTATTGATGGCAGAGTTTTTATGTGTTCAGAAAAGACATACGAATCTCTTCAAAGGAAACCCAATTAAGCTCTAAGCTTCTGGAATACTTTTTTTAGACAGCTGTGATGGAGCTCAGGATTTATCAGGAGGATGGCTGATGTGAACAGCTGGCATCAATTGACATCCTGGGAAATGACAGCAAGGAAATGGTAGCGTATGCATGAGAGATGTGAATGCAGGGTGAGAAATTCACTTATGACTTAAGCATGGCAAAAGGCAACAAAATCCAGGGAGAATGTGTATTTTCTGGTATCAGGTCTACACAGCAGAGTATGTTCTCCACCCCATTGGGCTGATGGGCTCTCAGTCCAATGGTAAGTTTTTTCATGCTGTAGATGTATAGTACATAACACCCTGAGGAGAAGGACATCTCCTTGGGGTGTTATGTTTAGTCTTCAGCCAAGGCTGTCTGGAAAACAAATCCTGACCTGAAGTATAACAATGCATGGAGACAATTCTGCTGCAGTCTTGTTGGGACAGCATTCACAGTGTCCATACTGCACTTACATCGTACATCAGAGTCTTAATCAACTAAGTGCCAATACATTTTGATAAAACATCCAAGGCTTCTGATATTTGAGAGTGACCAAGCTCAATATTTCCAAAATAAATTGGCATCAAAAGATGCCATGTTTTTAATTAGGGCTGAATGATTTGAAGAAAAATTGAATTAGAATTTTTCTGGTAGATATTACAAATTTCATTTCAGTTTTTCCAAATAAAGTTTCAGTGCACAACATATACAAGCATCACAGAAACTTTCATCATAATATAAAACAATAAAAGCCATAACTCTAATGCAGGAATGAAAACTTGAGAATTGATTTCAAATATAGTCTATTGATTAACAAGATACATGCTAGACTACATCGAGTGCTTGAACCTGGGTTAACAGAAAAAAAAGACAACATCAAGATTGCTTTGCCTGAAATCACCATTTTCAAACTAAAGTAATAGATGGTTCAGGCCTAGTTGTAAATCCACGGTTTGACCAAAATAAACTTAATGGGATCTTTTTCCCTGTAGGTAAACTCTCACTCACATTTTGGAGACAAGAGAAAACTGGTGACTCAGTTGGTGTGGTGATGGATTGAAGCCAGGTTGTATAATGATCCTCTCACAGATTTAATTTCACATCACATCAAACGATAATTATCAATCCACTTTATCATAAACATTTAAGTCAACAGTGTTTTTTTGAGACTGTGCTGGTGAGCCATAACTATTCCATCATTTAAAAAAAAATAAATATATATATAATCCAACTCAAATCTCATATCAGAGTCCACTCAACATTTCATCAGCACTGTCTCACCCTGAGCACAGAGGAGAGGGTTGGCTGTGGGGCTGTGAAGCAGCGCAGCAGCTGCTGAAATTAATGATGTCAGGAGATGTCAGGATGATGTCAGGATGTAGCAGGATTCTGAAAAGTCTGCCTTAACTTAACTTACTAAAAGGAGACCAATTACTTTCCACTGCAACGACATTAACAAACTGATTAAATTGTTACCGTTGGCTGCACGGATCCAAGATGATGGCAAATAACTTGCAAAAATTGCAGAGAGATGATCATTTTTTAAATATTTTCTATATTGTGCATGTATCAAGTGCAATTCTAGTTTTTAAATAAGTTTTGTGTGTAAACTTGCTGCAGACTGGGCTGTTACTGTTCACACTATGCTGTATTTTGTTGAAAAAGAAATAAACAAAGTGTTTATTGTATTTTTGATTTTGAGAGTGTGATACAGAAAGTACTTAAAACTGGGAACTGTCCCAGGGGAGCAGTACGAATTTAACAATGTCTAATTTTATGATGCACAGGAATATTTATTGAAGTTGTTTATGGTTGTTTAGCATTAGACAAACTTCAAGATGTCTAAAAATGGGGAAATAAGACCAGGAAAGGTCTGTCTTGTCTGTAGTACTCTCTTCAGTTGCCTGGCAATTGACAGCGAGATGGCTGAGATGTGTCTCTCTTGACACTGATTGGTCAGGCGTCTCAAGAGACAGAGGCTGATTGATGCAGCTAACAAAACATCGACCATTTATGGTTGAATGTTTGAATGTCGGCATAAAGAAAGTTGCTTTCACTGCATCTGATTTTTTTTTTTGCCGTCAGATGCCTTTTTTTAGGCTTATGAGTACACATCCACATAAAATGGATCCTATGCACCATTTTATACATGAAACCTCCTTTGTAAGTCCTTGGCTGAATAGAGCTGAGGGTTTCTGATGAAACCAGGAACTCATGGCCAGCGTTCTCCGAAAATTTTAACCTATCTGCACATTAAAACTTCAAAAGGTAGTTGTAGCAGAAGTTGTCCGATGAACGCCTGCACTGTTCTTAGCTGGAGGCAACACATGCTCTGCCTTTAATAAATTTTAATTTGTTGTTAGTGAGTTCAGCACTATCTCTTTGCTTGGCAAACTAAACTGGCCGGGTTGTAATCCAAAAGACCAAATTCAATTCACGTCAGTGAGATTGCAGTACAGATATTTTGAGGAGGTGGTACTATTTTAGTATAATCAAAAATGTTGTGCATGTGGTGATGTGTATGCAGGTTCATTTATGAAGAATACATGAATGGTTGTCCCAAATTGCCACCACTGACATAAATAACATATAAAGCAGACTAGAGAGAGACTTTGATGGTGCAAAAGGAGGCATTTTTGTGTATGGATCAGTGTGTGCTAGAGCAAGGGCTTTCTGTCTTGTGTCTGTTGATGTTGCAACGAGGGCAAGCAATCGCCGTCAGTCCACAGCAAAGGTTAACCCTGGATCAGTAAATAATTCACCAAAAAACGCTAAAACTCCAATGAGAGGAAAAGTTACAGTGCAGGGTGAGTCTGGGAGTGCAGCAGTAACTTTAACTCTTCAGCCTAGTTTTAATGTCTATATATTATGTGGTGAATAGGGATGCAACCAAAATGAAAATTTTAAATCCGAAGCTAAATAAAATTAAACGCTTGGTTGAATACTGGATATCAAATGTGGTTAAGCTTTTCACAATATTTTTTAATATTGCATTTAATATGTTTTTCAAAGAAACATCTCCAGTAAGCTCCAGAAATACTCTCTGCTCTGTATTGTGTAACAGACTCAATGTGCTCCACACGCCTCAGAAAGCCAATGTCCTCCACAACACTAAACAGTTGAAAACTCCATTGCCTTCTTTGTGATTCCGTTTGCTTTGCTGTCCTTTGCAAACTTTTTTGACTTTTAAAAGACGTCGCCCACGGACAGCGTAGGCATGCTGTGATCAGCTTTCCTGCTGCAGCCGTCCCTCTCTTATACTCAGCATGCTGTTCGGGGTTTTTGGCTTTTAAATGACAAATTAAAGCAGTAGTGCTAAAGTTCATTGTAGAGGGACCCCCTCTAGATAGTTTGGCTGCAAAGTGAAATTCTATTCTTGCTCTCCAGCACTTTAAAATACCTCCACGCTGCCAACATTTTAACAAAGGAGCCAGGTCACAACGTCACTGTACATTGTGTGACACACGCCACTATTCAGCCTTGAACACACTCCATCGAAGGTTGAATGTGGCGTTTTTTGCAATATATAAATTCGGTTACACAGTGTCTGGTGTATCCTTCATTGTGTTCATAGACTTGGTGACATTTTTCCTGATACTAAAGTAAGAGTTTGCCATTTATGATCTACATAGGCCTATTCGTGAGTTGTTTCATTCGATTCTAACATTCCAATCCTAATTCAAGTTCCATTAAAGAACTTTTAATGAATGTCCAACAGTAATTAGTTTTTAGGCAGAGACTACAAGATAAATTGTAGTGGAGAAAAAGAAAAAGGGGATGATCCGAAGTCTAACCTTTGGAAGATAAATCTGGGCAAGCAAAGTCGCATGTGTTGTTGGTGCATGTGTGAGAGAAAAGCAATTCAAAGATCGTCTTTTAATAAAAGCTTTTCCTAAACTAATAAGAGGATTAAGATGAGGTGTAAACAATTCCAAAGAGTTATTTAAGAGTTAAGAGCCAATGGAGAAAAATAGCAAATGTTCAGGTTAGTTAGTTTAATATAAATAATACAGTACAGTACACTACAGTACATTCATACATTTCTGTTAGAAATCAGTTTGAAGTATAAATTCCCAACTCGGGAAATGGGACTATCTGAGTACATGAATGCACCATAAGTCACTACATCCACAGCTGCCTGAGCTGCAACACCCGCATGACCGCAGCTAATAGGGAACTCAATACTACATAACCAGCTCTGGACCTGCTGAGACGACATCATTCGACACTGAAACTCCACCACACTAATGCACAACGTAGCTTTGTGATCAAGAGTCGAATGTCGGATAGATAATTAAAAGTCATTTAAAAACCTTTTTGTATCACCGTTGCTGTAATCCTATGCATGAATTAAAGTCCCTATTATTATTTAAAGGCCTTATTACTCTTTGGTTTAGGTTGTGTTCTTTAAAAGAAGGAGATGAATACTCACTGCTTTGAGAGCTTAGACCTTCAGAGGTAAGACTGATCAAATTGATAATTAAATTTGAGATTTAATGTTTCCTCCTAGCATTAAAAGAGTCCTGGTGAGTTTTAAATTTAATTAAGTAGTAATAAAGCTGCAACTTTTTAATCTTATATGCCATGTTATTTTGATTGATTATCCTCCTCCACATATTTGATTTATGTCAGTTATTTTAGCTTTAATTATTCTCAGAGTCAGGTAAAACGGGTAAATTGAGAGATTTATTTAACACCTTATCTTTAATTAGATCTGCATGTATTGGTGTTACATTTCTAAGAGTGGAAAAAAAAATGAGATTCACTATATTACACTACAGCTGTGACAAAACAGCCAGCTGTTCTTTCTTGGGTCGAAAGATACCTTTCCTCAGGGTGTTATGTTGGTCTTAATCCAAGGCAGTCCTTATCCAAACCAAGCATGCACACAGTTTTCCTGCAGACTAGTTGGGAAAGTACTCCGTGTCCAGACTGCAATTTCATTGTACCCAAGGGTTTCCTTAATTGTGTCAATAAATTATTTTTGCAAAAGACATCCGAGGTTCCTTCTATTTTTGAATGAACATGCTCAAGAGACACACAGCAAAGTACAGCAGGTGAACTACACATTTTACATATAAAAAGAAAAAAAATGTAAATGTACAGTGAAGGTATTACCCATTTGTTTTCGAAGGACACAATAACCTCCAACAGAAGAAGAAAATCTGTGCATGAAATTTGCCGGCACACTGGTTTATATCCGTTTTCCCACCGCACCTGGATTATCAAAGAATGTCCTCAAGAGCTATGAAACAATCTGTAGTGGAATTTTTAAATTAGAATACATCAGTGCTTTTTTCATGTATCAAATAGACCTTGAAATTGTATTTCCAGTGGGAGATGCTATTGATAATATAGAGCCTTTGATTGTGTTTAGGTTGGGGAAGGAGGAGACTGCCTTAATGTAGTAAAAACAATCTCCATCATTGTGTCCTCTCAAGCTGTTCCTACAAGGGCCATCTGTGTTGCAGCATCACAAAGGTGTCATCGGTTTATTCTCAGAGTCAGATATTTTTATCTGTGAAATTGGTAAAGAGGTGTAATTTCAGTCATCGCAAGTCCCAAGACAAATACAGTACATGGATACAGTGCTGTGTGGAATTCTACCGCTACTTCAATAAATTAAAGAACACTTTCACACAGCTCTGATATCAATGATAAATCCTGCTCTTCTTACTCATCTTTGACAGCTCAAAAAACATAGTCAACAGCTTTATGTAATGTATGATGATTGGATATAACCACAGCAGAAAATTAAGTACTGCATCTATAAAACACAACTAATAAAAATTGATTGAAAGGATTCTGCTCTATACAGGGAATCTTCATTTACCATAGACTGTGTATTATGCAGAATCCCCCTCTGGGGATCAATATCCTTATCTTATATAAAGATAGGGGGAAACGGGATAACGATAGCTCGGCAAACAGAAAGCTTTTCTTTAGGAAATGTCTGGATGGTTCAGAGCAAAACATGATCACAGATCACATCTCCACAAATCTACAGCCAATAACAGATGTAGTGTTTTATTTTATTGTTTTTTTTAATCATCAGCAGATTCCTATAATAAAGATAGAAATAAAATATAAGGAAATTGATTTGGTGATGCTGTTTATTTGATAATATCAGACCGATTCTATTTCAGCAATAATTCTAATGTATTTCACCTCATACATTCTGGCAAAATTTAGAAATTAATGTGACAGAATAGTGTGTGTGTACTCCTATTAGACCCATTGATGTAAAAATATGCCACAAAAGTAATAAACCACACACAAATCTGCAGCTTTTAACGTAATTATTCTGTAAATGTAATAACTTTCCCACAAACCTAATTAGTTGCCTACCACAAACATTCATAATTTCCTAGTGAGCCATAAATATTTTATGAGCATCTTTCAATATTAAAAGACCTAATCCAACTCAAATCTCAAATCAAAGTCTGCTAAACATTTGATTGCCTCACCCGCAGCGCAGAAGAGAGGATCAGATGTGGAGCAGCACATTCTTTTATTCTGGAAATAATATCTTATACTGTACATACCACCAAGTATTATTTTTTCATGTTGCTGTGATGCTCACACAGCGGGCTGCAGTAGGAACCTAGCAGAGATCACTGACTTTATGAACTGTGAATGTGTATTGAAGTTGTGTATGTTTTTTTTGTTTTACACATACTCAAAATAAGACAGCAAAAAATGTGATGGTGCACTGAGCTGAGCACCTTTCAGCTCCATGGTTGCAAGTGACAGTGCATGTACATCTCTCGAATTTACCAAATAGCAACATGCCATGTGGAGGCACAAGGTGGCTTTTTTAAAGGGCATGGAAGATGAAACTAAGTGGTTGAGTTTGAGTGACCAGACGAAAATACGGGGCAGTCCAAAAATCTAAAATATTATCCCGAAATGTCCCAAAAATCACGCTCATACAGAATAGTGAGTAGTTATTTTCTGATAAACATTAAAACTGGTTCATAAAGAGGTTAAATGCTTTTGATGCTGCGTTCGATTGCACTCAAAACTCAGAAAGATGTGAGTCCGAAATTCCAATTTCCGAGGTAAATATGTTCCATCACACTCAATGACTCCCGCTCCACCACAGCAACCATCAGCCACGGCATTCCGCAAGGTTCGGAGCTTGGCCCCCTTCTCTTCACCATCTACATGCTCCCCCTTGGACAAATCATCCGCTTCCATGGTCTCAACTTCCACTGCTAAGCCGACGACACACAACTATACATTTGCACCAAACCCTCTGCTCAGCTTCCCCCCACACCGCTCACTCACTGTCTGCGTGATATCAAATCATAGATGACCGCCAATCTCCTCAAACTGAACAGCAGTAAAACCAAGCTCATGGTGGTGGCATCAGCGCCACTGCTCATGAAGTCCGTAACCTTGGTGTCATCTTGGATTCATCACTGTCATTCCAGTCCCACATCAAGAAAGTCACCAAATCTGCTTTCTTCCATCTCCCCAACATTTCCAGACTCAGACCTTCACTCTGTAACACTGTTACCGAGACCCTCATTCATGCTTTCATATCATCCCGCCTAGACTATTGCAATGCCATCCTGCTTGATCTACCCAATAAGATCACAGACAGACTGCAATATGTTCAGAATTCTGCTGCCAGGATTCTCACAGGCACCAGGTCCTGGCAGCACATCACCCCCATTCTCAAACAGCTCCACTGGCTACCCATTAAATCTCGCATTACTTACAAAGTACTCCTCCTCACTTACAAGTGTCTCCATGGTCTGGGACCCAACTACCTAAAGGACCTCCTCCATCTCTACTCCCCCTCAAGATCCCTGCGGTCCTTATCCAAGGGCCTGCTGGTCATTCCCCGCACCAGACTCAAGGCCACCAGTGACAGAGTATTCCATGCAGCTGCTCCGTCTCTATGGAACAGTACCCAACATCATCCAGAATGCTCCTTCACTGGAAATGCTTAAACAACACCTCAAAACTCATCTCTTCTTGGAGGCCTTTGGCTTCTATTTTCCACAAGCACACACACCCACATATGCACCCACACACATCTACACAGACATCTTGTTACCTTGAGTATTTTGAAAGGCGCTATATAAAACCAAATTATTATTATTATTATTATTATTATTATTATTATTATTATTATTATTATATTGGAAACTTTGTAAAAAGATGTCCAGCCACAGTAATGATGTTTGTATGTTTTTCCAAGCATCCAGGAGAACTGCAGTATAATAACGTATACTCTTTAACACAGCAGCAGGGAATTCCTGCCATTCTATTGCACTTTTCCAGATCTATCCAAGTTCCGAATGCAATCAAACACAGCATAAGTGGTTGCAATGGCTACAACGCATAATTTGGGGTTTTGACGTTCTACAATTAGGCGTGAATATTTTCATTCTTTCAAATCAACATGGTTGCTGAACCAGAACCCCACCATGCTGTGACAGGTTTGAAAATTAATCTTTTATTATCGTCTGTGTCATTGCATGTTCTCCTTGTGTCTGTGTGGTTTTCCCACACTCAAAAAACATGCTTAGGTTAATTGGAGCCTCTAAATTGCCTGTAGGTGTGAGTGTGTGAGTGAATGGTGTGTGTCCCTGTCTTTAGCCCGAAGTACTCTGGAATTGGCAGCAGACCCCAGCAGACCCCCAGCAGATTGGCAGCAGACCCCAATAACCCTAGTGAAGAATAAGCGGATATAGAAAACGAATGAATTAATGAATCATCTGGTCACCCTAGGTTTAGGGAATTGAAAACAGCCCTCTTGTGCCGTACACTCTGCCTTTATGCTGAGAGCCTCTACTTACTAAAATGACTTGGATACACCATAGCAGTGTTGTTTTTGTTAACAATAACAAAATAATTTCAGAGGAATTGTATATTTGTCCAAAATCATGACTATGATATTCTCAGTGCTAAAAGGCCATAAGCAGCTAGTGTAACCTTAGTACACAAAGTCAAGGCAAAGAACATGAATCATTTAAATTAGCAGGCGACCTAGTGGAACAGTGGGCAGCGCTGTTGCCTCACAGCAAGAAGGTTGCAGGTTCAAGACCTGCACACCTTTCTGTGTGGAGTTTGCATGTCTGGCGTGTCTGTGGGTTCTCCAGCTTCCTCCCACAGTCCAGAAACATGCTGAGGTCTAAATTGTTCATAGGTGTGAGGGTATGGTGTGTGTGCCCCACAATAGGCTGGCGACCACCTGGGGTGTATTCCTGCCTCTCGCCTGTAATGTGAATGGGATTGGCTCCAGCAGACCCCTGTGACCCTAATGAGGAATAAGCAGGTACAGAACATGACTGACTGAGTTTTTGAATAATGATGGAAGTGTGTGTTCTTCACTGAGGAATAGGATATATCAGGGTCAGGATACACGCACAATGCTTGTAAGTAGTTCAATTCATTGTTGAGTTGGCATTGCACATGAGAGTTGCTGACAATAAGACAAATAGAGAAAATCACGAACCATATCCTTTAAGTTAATGCATTGCTCTTCAGCCCTGCATATCTTGTTAAGTTAGAGCGCAGTTATACTACAATAGAAGAAGAATCAATCTATGACAGAGGTTTTCAAAGTAGGAGGCGGGTCTCCCCAGGGGGGCTTCAAACAGATTCAGGCAAGTCTCAGGCAAGTTAATGGAAGTGAAGAAATATTATATATCACAGCATTTATTACTTTAGTTATCTAAAGGGGATCACATAGAATACCCTAAATGGGTGTGATTCTGTTAAAGGGACAGTTGAGAGACAGGACTGTAGTTTTGGGGGATCTTATTATTCTTTCCACAGATTCAAAAATATATTAATGCATTAGGACAGACCTTTTTTATGTATAGGGATAGTCTGATGTTTTGTTATACAGCGATATTAGGCAATCTTGGCTCATTTTGTGTGTGTTTATGGGCACAAATAATTATGATTCCATAGGCTTTCAGGAATTGTTGAAAGAAAAGTAAGGAGTTGTGGAGGTGGGGGGGGGGGGCTTTTTTCTAGCTTTGTCTAAAGGGAGGCCCACAATCTCAGGCTTTGAAAATCCCTGATCTCAAATCATCACTACATTCTTGCTTTTTTCCCCCACCAGCAAAAATCCCTCTTCAGAGGTTTGGACACACAAGGGAATTAGTAACATAATATGCCAACAAGGATCAAACGTGAGTCTGTACAGCTCCACAATAAATAATTAAGTGGAGCTTCTCCTAAAGGGGGTTTCATCAGGATAAACAATAGTTGTAAAGCTAATCTTTATCTGCCTCTGTAGGAAACCCCCGTGTCCACTCCATTTGACATGTTGGGGAAAAAAATGCCAGGGCAGGTAATAGAGGTGTCAAAGGCCCCAGTATTACTAGGGTGAGGTGAGAATTTTGTTGATGTCTGGTGGCTTCAAGTAACTTAGCCATCATTTAATGAATGACTTGTTCTCTTTTTTACTGGCAAGTAATCTCTCCGGATCTTGGCGACTTCCTCTCTCTCCGATAATGAAGTGCCTCTAACCTCACCCTGGGGGTGTTTTTTTGTAGCTGCTCTGCCAAATTTACACTTCTGAACAACTTTTAATTATACTGTAGTATGGAAATATAACAGTGGCTTTCTTGAGCATTGGTAGTGCCATTTAAAAATAATGGCCGTGTGCTGTTTTCCCCCCACATTCCATCATCAATGTCTTAAAGGTGAATATAAAATGCTTTAAAGAATGTTTTCCACTCAAACAGGTGGGGCAGGTTTTTGCTGCCTGGCACTAATCTAAGCTCCCACTTCTTGAATATTGGCAGGATTATTAAGTGAAAATTAGTCAATTAGAGTAAAATTGGAGTCAATGATAAATAGCATATCAATAGATAACGAATGACTGATGATAGTCATTATAGGTTCATGACAAGGCTGTATCATTAGGAGATTTCTCCTATTGATTCTGGAGAGGTCGCTGACATTAATTATGCCAAAGAAAATCTGATGATTAAATCACACCACCAAGCATGATAAAATTTGAATTAGTATGTCAGTGAGATTAAATGCAGTGCAGCAACTGGTGAGGAACACCCAGTGTCAAGACTCGGAGTATATAGAAATTAATGATATGGATAACCTTTAACGTTCATGAAGATATTGCATGGTGAAATAGGTTTCATGTGCCCTTAATTATGTCCCTCTCAGCCCCAACCTGAAAGTGATTGACTCCAAGCTGTCATGAACATCTGAGCTGTATGCGCGCCATTCCTAACACGTGTTTTGCTGTCGAGAGTGCACCGCCCATATGGTGTTAAAGACATTTGAGCGTGAACACAGCCTTCATAAACCCATGGATCATAAAACTTAAGATTCCCCTAAAAATGTGGCTGTGATTTAATTAAGACGAAAAAACCACAGTCCACTTCAGTACAAAGTATGTTGCCGCTGACTCCAGCTATTCCAGACAGCTTTACCGCAGTTGCACTACATTGCCGTTTGTTGTTAAAGCCTGTAATTGTTTTTAACATTCGGGGGAATGGTAGGCTGAGTGGGTGGTGGAGAGCAGCAGCAACAGGAACCGGCACAAGGCGTTTGTATCTGCTTAACTTACAACTCAAAGTATTTCATTTATTTTGCAGTTTCCTTGGCGAGGCAACACTTGCACAAATTAGCATACTATTACCACTGTGCACTACATTATATCAGGCGAACTGTCTTGGTTTACTAGAGGCTGATGATAAAACTGTCATCCGAAATAACTTAACAGTCTGGGTGTCATTATGCTCTGAATAATGAAAACAAAAGGCAATATAACTATTTAATTTGAGCATTTATCAATGGGGGGAGGGGGTATTGGAGCTTTAGCAACTAAAAAGGGCAAAGTTATGGGCTGAAAAGATTATTTTGTACAGAAATGTCTTTTTTATTTCTCTAATCTTGATCTTGATAGAGTCAGATTAGTTCACTGATGAATCGTCATTAATAACTTGCACCGATGTTTTATTCCTCTCATCAAGTTATTTTTAACATGCAGGATAGTCCCAAAGGCTACAATAAAACTCCCAAATGGGTGAAATAGACACAATGAATTTGATGACATCTGTATAACCAGTGGTATAAGGTGGCGAATGTCGGCGTTGGGACGGGGAGGGTTGGGTGGACTTTTAGAGATTACTTGGATGTAAAAAACATTAAATGTTGCCCAAGCAGCAGGAGAGCAGTGTTCCAGAACACACACTTGGACATTTTAACTGGAATGTTCATTTGCATCCAAACGTGCAACCGTCTTTGTCTTAACCCTAACCAAGTGTTTTTTGTGCCCAAACCAGACTTTAACCACAGCGCAGTCATATGGTAACAGTTGGAAGATGTATTTCATCAAGGCAAGCTGGGTACGTTACATGCAGTAGCTAAATGGTACCTTGTTACTTCCTTATCCTATGCCAGGTTTTTCCAACACTGATCCTTGAGAGCCACTGTTGGTGCAGGTTTTTGTTCCAACCAAGCAGCATCACACCTGATTCTACTAATGAAGGTCCTTAGCAAAAGGTCCTAGTGGTTGATTAGTACAATCAGGTGAGTTACTGCTTGGTTGGAACAAAAACCTGCACCCACAGTGGTTCTCCAGGACCAGGGTTAAAGACCCATATCTTATGCCAATCAAATATCGAAAAGGCAGTATTTGAGATCATAGGAATGAAAAGAGGTTGCAGTTACATGAGACAATATGTAGTAGAGCATCAACTATAAGTCAAATAATCAATCAGTGACCAGCTATTACATTAATCGCCAACGATTTTGATAATCAACTTGAGTCATTTTTAAGAAAACGTCCAAATTCTCTGGTTCCACCTACTCAAATCTCATAATTTATGGCAATGTTGTTTTTTTTAGTCTTCTATAATAGTAAACTGAAGATTTTTGGATTGTGGACTGTTGGTCTGGATAAAAACCTTATAGGCTGCATCTTAGGCTTTGCGAAACAGTGATCGACATTTCCACCATTTTATGAACCAAAAAACTAGTTCTTAGTTGCAGCCCTAAGATAAAACTACAAAAAATTTTCACAATAATGTGCAAAACTAGAAACTTAAGCCCTCATGAAACAGCTATTATCTGCAAGAAATCAAATAACCTTTTCTCCAAAAATGTTCAATTTTTCCTTTAACTTGGTTAAATATGTGTTAGTATATTGTAAATTCATCTTTTATTGAAAGCCAGAAAGTATCCCAGAGTTTCCTTTGCAGCTGAATGGCTGGGAGGGGTCACTGTGCTTAGAAGAGCTACTAAACCATCCAGGACACATATTACCCAAGAACTAATGGAGCGTTTTAATGTCTGAAGTTATGGCCTAAATGTTGTTTCAGAGCCCTTTCCAGTCTGCTAAGAACAGCGCTTACAGGGGAAAAACAGGGTAGCTGAAATTTTACAGGGTTAAGATGATTTTTTAAAATGCTATAGTATTATATTGACTTTAAACCTTTTATGGGTCAAACTCTAACTTTTGAATCAGTTTGTGGCACACTTCTTGACTGTAGAACCTGGACACACACAGACGATTCTCTTATCAGACTCAGTATGCAGAACTATAGCCAACGCTGGGAAGCATCCTCCCTCCTCAGAGATCAAACAGGATGCTTCCATTCTTCCATTCTTGCCTTCTGTCAGAAGGGCAGAGTCTGCCTAGTCGGCCTCTTTATCTTTTCCCTCAGCCACCCAGACAAGGCGATGGGCTGTGTCTGTTGACAAATGCTTCACTTGTTACAGATAACAAAAAAAAATGTAAACAGGAAACGGCCGACCGAACGGCCCAGCCATATACAAATGTTTAAAAACTTAGATTCATTCATTGTGTTATCATAATGTGATCCACTCAACAACCAACACTGCAAACCTTTCACTGAATATGTCGTACCTATAGCATGATCCACTCTCTTAAAGAATTACACAATTCTCATATTTTATTAATCATTTTAGAGATTAATGCTCTACATTTATCTTTCTTAGCAGTTGTTTCCAAGGATGTAAATTTGGTTTTAAAAGTGGGAGGGTTGACGCAAATTGTGACGGGAATCCCCTTCCCTGCATATCTATATACATTTAGAGGTTATGGTAAATAATAAAACAATCTAGGAAATAATAAAGTAGGTTGTCGTGTAAAATTCTGCCAGAAAAATACAAAATATGATCTGTAATGTTTAACCCATAACTTTACTAAGCATCACATGTTGAGTATTTTGAAGAATAGGGCTTCTTTATGGTACATTATTGTAGGACTATAGATAAATAATGCGCCCTTTGAAACTTCAGTCACAACAAACATACAGAATGTGTCATCTAGTGTGTAGTTTTCTTTATTGTGACTATTGGTTATACCTGAGATTAGAATAGCTCTGGTTCTACCTTCTCACAGTGTCACTTAAAATGCCCCGCATGTCTTCAGCTGCTGCTGGTGGCATTTCATTTTTATAAAGTGCAGTCCAATATATCAGTGCCACATAATCAGCAACTCTTTGTTGACATCTGACCGCTTCACAATGAGTGGACTTGTTTAAATTTACAGCCCTGACTCCTGTAAATTACATTTATATACTACAAATAAGAAAAAGTGTTCGCTGACAATGTAAAATAAAGCATATACTAAACGAATAAATTCTTCTGTAACAGGCTACGGAATTGGACTAAGAGATAATATCTTCTCACCGTGAACATTTGTTTCCGTGCTAACACAATAAGTTCTTCCTTCTTCTTATTCTTGTTCAAAACAATAACACAGAACAGTAACATTAATCTACAGTACGGTTTCCATGGAGAATACTGGTTTCCCACTTATATGCTGAGGGTTATTCCGGCTCATTAGCAATCTATGTGCTGACTACGGAGTCTTTCAAGTGACAAAGTCTTTTAAGTGAGATGACTGGTTAACCACTTTGCCTCTTGACGTGATGACAGTGGCTGGTGTCTGCGTTTTTATCCTTTCATCTTGTTGTGGGTCCATTCCACCTCGTCTATTTCCTTTACCTCCTCAAGTTCAGGCTGAGAAAGGACAAAACAAGTTGTGCTCCAGAACGACACTACAGAGGAGTGAGGAATTACTGTAGTAAATCACAGTATTCAAAGAGTTACTGTATTATAATACAGTTAATTACCCAATACTGTAAATACAACTTAAATCACAGTATTTGTCATGTTTTATTTTACTGTAAAAGTAAAATACTGTAAAAAGTAGTAAGAATTACAGTAAAATTCTGGATAATTGCTGCCAGTTAGTACCTGTAAATTTTAAATTCATGGTTTTACAGTGTACCTGCTTAGCACTAGCGCAAACAGTTAGCAAATAGCTAATGAACATACTAGCACATTTAACATCTTATGAGTCAGAGTTGATGGAGACGAAAAGTGGACTGAAATTAATTTGGTAATAAGTAAAAAAAAATTAAGGAATCTGCTAATGCTGAAGCTCAGCACAGCCACGATGCTGCTGTTTCCATGGAGTTTTTTCTTCCATCCTTTCCTCACTGCAGAATAGAATAAAAAAAAAAATTATGTCAATTTGAAATACTGCGCTCACTGCAGAGAGAATGGAGTTAATGCCACGTTGTATTCATATACGCAAGCAAAATGCTTGTGAATGTATTTTCCCTGTGATGCAATAGCAATGAAACATCACCAGTCGTGGCCGTGGTGGGTGGTTGACAGTTATGTCCATATTGACTTATGGTGCCATTAAGAACAAAAGCTCCACTGCCTGAAGAGACATGACAACAGTATCGCCACAGATCTGATGGGAGCACACATCTTTCCAGTGTCATCTCTGACCTCTATATCTCTTAGCCCAAGATAGATGCATTTTCATGCCTGGCTTCAAGCTCTAATAGTCCATTGATTCATTCGCAATATGGCCCAGAGTCAGCCAGGTCTCCGATTATTTATTTTCCTCTCAAATACACTCTCCCCTCACTCTCTCATCTGTCTTATTAAAATGTAATGGCAAACAAAACCCCAGTCGCTCTCTATCTGATGGTGCAGAGAAAAACTATTTTACGGGAACCGCGACGGCTTATAACCCACAGCTCCAAGAGGAGAAAACACTCAGAGGTCTTAGATGAGATAGACCTCCAAATCAATCACTACCGCCGGTGAATTCCTCACATTGATGCTGATGCTGATTGACAGACCTCAGAACTCAGTGTCTATCCTGACCACCTGCTTTGGCTAGACTCCGCAGACCCTGCAGGGATGAGGTTAGTGTCAAATTAAAGGTTTCCTGCTTTGTCTACAAGGGCAATTATGGAGAAAAAGAGGAGACGCTTGGGTTGCTACAAAATGAAAGATATAATTTTTCTGTATTTAATTAACTCCTTGTAAGAATTTAATCTGTTATATATATATATATATATATACATATATATATATATATATATATATATATATATATACACACACACAGACATATACACACACACTCACACACATCCCTGCTGGAGAAAAAAAAAAGCAATCAGCCCCTAAATCTGTTGCACGGAATCTTTTTCTTTTTTTTGCCAAGGTCATTTTGGCTTTCTCTGTGGAACGTATACTTATATACTCGACTCTGGCATGTGATCTGAAATTCTTACACAGAGATGGTTTTTGCAGACTTTGCCTTTGCAGCAGGGAGTGAGGAGTGGCCTCTTAACATTCTGGGGTGGGGGAGATGGAGCTGACCACATTGTTTGGGGAGCGTCCTGGCGGTCCTGAAATGAGAGATGAGGGAGAGCGATGTCCCTAACGCCCATCTATTGGTGCAGGAGTTCACTGAAGGGTGGAATAATTCACTTAATTGAAACCTTTAATAGCAAACAGAAAAAGAATGGATGTGGTAGCGCATTTTATATAGTGTTAGGAGTAGTGAAGAGTGCATTCATTTCCCTTCAGTGGCGCTAGATGCTGTAGACAGGAAGATAAATAAATAAATATTTTAATTCACACAGGACATAACAACTTATGTATTTTGTATCAAATTCTTGTTAAGATTTTTTTCCTAATTATTATAAAAGTGTCTTTAATATGAAGTCATATGAGTGCATTATTGTTACAAGCCATCCCCAATGAATTAAGACCAAACAGAGCTGCTAAAAATTTGCATTTTGTTTTTTTTGTTTTATTTGGCATGTGTTGGATGTGTCTTTTCATATCCAAATAAAGAAGCTTTCAAGGCAATTTCATCCAAACCTTGTAACACTCAATAAGTACTGTCAGAGCATTCCATACGCTACAGTGATGGGATGATATCTGCGCCTTTCGAGGATCACTAATTCATAATCAGGAGATTGGGAGTGAGTGCTTCAAGCCAAGCATGACATCCACAATAATCCCACCAGAAAAATAACAAAAATAGATAATTTCTACTGTACAAAGAAACATCTGATGTTTTCAAATGCAGATGGTTGCTACTGGCAACAGAGCAATAGATACTACAGAAAATCATTTTGTAGGAGGTTGACTTCTTTTCCAAGGGCTATTTATGGTTATATAATTATTAAGCAAGTCACAAGAAAGGGTTTATATTATTTGCTTTAAATCTTGTGTTTTGTTTCAAAATGTTAAGTTGAAAAATGTACAAAATAATCTTACAGCAAAATAACTAAAGTTTAGATCATGCTTGAACCACAAGCAACCAAACTGTTAGAGTGCAGTTTGACATGCGATGAAACTCTTCATTGCCCACATCCAACCTACATCTCTTTAATTCAATCTGCTGATAATCATTGCTCTCTAATAATCAGAAGAAACTGACAATATTTCATTGAATTATAATCTGCAGTGTTCATGTGAAGAACAGTGTGGTTATCCTCCACCTCTTCCATGAAAAAGATTATTTGCCATCCCTATGAACATGCCAAAGATGATTAAATTGGCCGAAAATTGGAGTCTTCCCCAAGGCTAGACCTGAGTTAAGAGAGCAAAATAACAACTACAAAAGCTGTGGTTGAGAGGAGGTTGTTTGTGTGTTTGCTCAGCTGTATTTTTCTTCCACGTGATTTTCATATACTTCAGTAGCGCAAGGTCAACCCCGTTCTAAGCTGCCTTAATAGGCATAGTCAGAATATATACACATATATATATACACACACACACACACACACACACACACACACATACAATATACTATTCTTAGCACACCACACTCCAGTTAGGCCATACACTTTATGCAGGAACAATAAACCCGGCTCCCCGCTCAAGGTTATGTTTGGTTAGCTTCTATTATTGGATGTCTGGTTAGATGAAGTTACGCTGGGTCAACAAAGGAATAATATATGGAAATTAAAAAACGAAGAAACAGAAAATTACCTGCAGTCAACAACTGAAAGTAGTATTAGGTTTTTGTTATCAGTCTGGCTGCCAGTGTCTGGAATTTCTGCTGTTTCTCTAAAGCATGCTGCCTGAGGCAAATTAGGTCTCTGGGACAGTGTTATCGAACACAATAGACACAATGCATCCATCACTGTAAGCACTGACTCCAGATCCAAATTGCAATGGCGTCGCCACAGTCTGAGGCACTTGTTGCTAAGGCCACTGTTGCGCCTCGCAGAGAGCGGACATGGAACATCTGCCTTCTCCGAAGAAAGTAAAGGAACCTGCAAGAAGAAGCACCTTCACCTGCGCCTTACTGGGACACCCAGTTTCCAGCACAGGTTCTGTCCCAATCAATTCTGCAAATACTCAGGTGGCCAACAACTAGGCTGAAAAAATCCTCGGGCGTTTCAGAGTATATGTTTGCAAATTTAGAAAAGAGGTTCTAACCCGCAGGATAATTTATTGTGTACAGTAAAAAAAAGAGGGCAGTAAATTTATAGGACCTAATAGTCAGCCATTTATCAAAGGTACACTTGCCTACTCTGCCAGACCTTCCATTAATGTAAGCCTGAAGCTCAATCCTGTCTCGGGTTTTGTTGAATATTAAGTCTTAAAAAGGTTTAAGTTTTAAAAATTAGACCCTGCTGAGGATTATAATTACTATAGCATCATCTCCATAGGAGGCAAATAGGAAGTCACTGAAGGTTAAATGTGCTTCCACATGGCTTGGCCACAGCTGAAAGGTGGCGGTCAGGATTAAAAATAACCATAATGCATGTAGATTTTTAAAGATTAAGTTATTCATTCTCACATTCGATATTCACAAATCCTAATCACCTCCCAACATGGCTGAGGGAATGACATTCCACCGCATGTGACAAAAGACACACTGGTCCTTTCAAATGGAAATAGCAGCACCTTTCTCTTGGGATCAATTCTCTCTCTGCACCTCTGTTTTACATTATCCATAGACAAATTCCTGGTGGATGGATTTCAACACTTCAACTGAAAGCACACTCATTTAATGCCACCATGGGTAAACATGATCTAAAACACATCCCCAACATAAACAGTCTGTCCAGTCTAAATGTTATCAGCTACAACAGGACTTACATTATTTACAACGTGTATATTTGTTAAAGTGTTCCATATCAAGGAACTTACTGTCATTGATATCACATTTGATAAATGAAAGCTTTTGCCTATAAAAAAACCATTTGCAGTGGTGAAATATAATGCTTACTAATGTTTAATGTGTTTATCCAACTATGTAGAAAAAATATTTAAAACAAAGCTTATTGAAATTTAAGGAAGTTAAGGAAATTTCAAGGAAGTCAGTGCTGTTGTAGAGATCCATATGATGGGTACTGGTTAAGAAGTGATAAATTTGGGTAATTGTAAACCCCAAGGTGCACAGTACAAAACAAAATTATAACAGGGCAGCAGATCTTAAAGGCCCATATCATGGAAGTTGCCATTTCATGACTTTTGTTTATTACACATACATAAATACTCTCCCATGCATTAAACACTCAATCCACAGAGAAATGCACACAACCTGCATTCAGAAAGTCTTAAAACAGCTTATTTGTAGTCTCATGAATTCATGATGTCACTGTTGCACCCCCATTCACATCTATTTAAAATCAGCCAGTCAGAAGAGAAGCTCATGAAATTAATGAGACAAGTGTTTTCCAGAGCTGCAGAAAGGAGCTTGAGAGATGAGATTTTTTAGTATTTTAAACTGGAAATATATCATGTTAGGGCTATCAAAACTGTAAATAAAACCCCCAAAAAGTGCACGATATGGGACCATTAAGAAACATTTATTTCTCAGAGGAGCTGTATTTCCTATGTCTGTTTTTGTTTTATTTTGTCAAAGTCATGCACATCTGTAACAACATCAAGTAGATGGACACATTGTTAAAATAACCAGTGTACAGTAAGCAAACATGACAGACTAACTCTGTAACACAGAAAATGGAAATTCCCTTATGATGACAACGTAACAAAGAGGTCTTAGCATGAATTCATGACAACCAAAACAGTATGGCAGGTTGAAGTTGTGAAAAGTGTTAGGTGTTTTTAAACAGGTATGTTTATGGATCACCTTGTAGTTGTACAGTTTTAGATTAATGGAAATCAAGGATCAATCAGAACTACTACAACGCCTCATTCCATCTCGAATGGAATAAGTATGGATCTCTGTATAATGACCAGTAATGTTAGAAAAAGACATTTTTCTTTCTGAGAAGAAATGTATCAAAGGCAAACCAATCTGCCAAAAAGCCTCTGGTAAATCCTGGAAATCTTTGACACCAAAATTGCTCAGAGTCACCGAAGCAAATTGGTACATTCCACCCAAGAAAAAAAAAGCCACTTCCGAGGCAATAGTACTGTCATGTACCACAGTTAAACTGAGCCCGTTTAGGTCCAACTATTGTCCTACAAATACACTTTGATGGGAGATAATGTTCCATTCAATGCAGTTTGACATTGATGTAAAATGAAAAAGCACCTTCGCACAATAGTGACTTACAGGCAAGAGCTGCAAAACGATAGACCACAGCACCTTTCTGTTGATACTATAGTCATTCTGGGGTTATATAGTGGAATGTTAAATCCAAAGGAAATATTAAAAATATTTGAATTGAATTCCTTCTAAGCAGTTTTTTCAATTAAAAATAAGAGTTTTTTAGTGTTATCGACATTCATTAAGTTTTTGTTTTATCTGTGTTATATTTCCAGCGCTGCTGATTATTGTGAATATATGGCAAACAAACAATCTGGAAATGAAACCAAA
Organism: Lepturacanthus savala; assembly: GCA_030544235.1. Classification (NCBI taxonomy): domain Eukaryota; kingdom Metazoa; phylum Chordata; class Actinopteri; order Scombriformes; family Trichiuridae; genus Lepturacanthus; species Lepturacanthus savala. Next base: position 12,497,198 of record CM060476.1, on the reverse strand, counting down.
GCGATACCTAAAGAACTTCAAAAAAGGATAAACATTTGCATTTGGGTTTACAGCACATAACAGTTTAGAACATAATTGCAAGGAAAGATTTTATTTGCAAGTTAGTATATCCGGTGAACCAAATAGGATGAAAAGAATGTGTCTGGTACATTGGTTTACTAATGAATCTTTAATGGGTATTATATTTGCTGCGAATAACTGTACTGGGTGGTTTCGGCATATTCAGCCTGAACAAAAGAAAAGCTGTTACAGACACATCACAGGGTCCCTCTCATCTAATGCATAGTGATTCATCACACCCAGTAATATAATACTTGCTCATTTGCATATTTGATGCTAATGTGGTGTTTGTTTACGGTAATGAGCACTTGTAATTGGATTTTAATTCATTATACAAGGAACGGGCTATTGGATTTTTGCTGTTTATGTCAGCATCAGTCTTAATGTCAGTGTATTTCTTGTGCTGAAAGGTGCCGCTAATATGAGTTCAGCAAAATGCAATACCTCTTTAGAAAGCAGTTTGGGGTTGTGGTTGTCTCTGACTCTGTTCAATCAAATCAAATTGTTCAGCTCTAACTTTAAGTATCTCCCATTTTGTGTTGCAATTCATGCATCATTTGTATGTACAATGAATCCTCCTGTTCTGCTCAATCGATGTCGCCACACAGCTTCCAGCAGCTGTTAGATGAATATCTCACACCCCTCCCTTCGTCGCCACTTGAGAGTTTCAGCAACATCAATGAAACGCAACCAGAAGAGCCACATTGTGCCATGTAAATGAAATCATTTTCTACTGCTCCTGTAGACACAAAATAGATTCTATCTAGACATACTGGGACACTCTAGATAGAGATAACCAAAATTAGTTGCCAGTGATGACAAGAACACGTTTACTGTTATATTTTTAGAGAATTGGAGTAGAATCTCATTTGGTTTTGGTTGTGTGACACATTTTTAATTGCGAACAACGCATGAATGAGTGAACTGCTTTGTAACACAGCAATCTTGCGCTTTTCTTTTAGCTTTATACATTTTGACTATGCATTATGAGGATTTGTTTTTAAATTTCACACTCCTGTCTTGACAGATGCCTTATTAAGCTTGTTGTTCTTAATTATAAGAATGTTTTTTGCTTGAGCACTAAAAGTAACATTTACGCTGGCATCCTGTCAGGTTTCCTGGCACGCTACCTCCTCTTGTGATCATTTGCTAGACATTTTTCAAAAGTCTTTTGCAAAGTGAATCCAAATATAGCACTATAATCTACTTGAAATGTGCAAAGCACCAGTAGCCTGGAGCTATGTGAGATTAGGCCCTGAAATACCCTCAATGCAGCTTGACAAGACCTCAGTTTCTAAGAACAATATTTTTTTGATCAATGATTTGAGTGTACATAACTAGAGCTGAAACAATAATCTGATTTAAACCCATAATTGTTGTCAGAGTTTTGTCTTTTGTTGTTTTTTGTATACTTTAATGATTCTTGGCAAAAACAAAAAATGTATGAAGCAATTAGTACTTAAAAGAAAAACAGTCCAATCAGAAACAGAGCAATAGTAGCCAAACACCTGACAATTTACATAAATCCTCTTATCTGGCACATCACCTTACACTCCTTATTATCTTTCCTTAGGATTTTCATTGTTTTATGTACTTAATTCATCAAAAATCTTTTGGAAAGCAGTAATATACTTTACATTCCAATGTAAAGCTAATTTTACTATTATGTCAAGGCAGAAATCTGGAAGTATACCCCTTTAAAACACCTCTAAAACCTTTTTTGTGATTCAGGATTCAGTGGATGTGGAAAACCTTGCAACATCTTATGGTTCAGATTGTATCTCCTGCAGGCAGAAAGAAGCCATGCTTTTACCCCCACGCCCCCCCATTTTCTAGAGAACACAATGGTCTGAACTCCCATCCTCTTAACAAGAGTGAGCTGAAGCTCAGAGTGCAATATCAAACCAGTTCCCAGCTCATGTTGCCATAGCGATAATGGTAGAACCCATAGTCCCCTCTTTGCCATAGCGATAATTCGGTTATTTTAGCGTGAGAGATAGACCTCATCAGTGATACAGCCGAGCTGCAGAGACCACAATGAAATAGGGAATTAAATTCTAATGATAAATGTGTTCACTCATAACATTCAACATGATTGAAAGATAGAGAGTGTGAGGAAGTGTAAATGGAACGGCTTAGGAACACATTTAAAAACTCCATAAATCACCTTCATATCCTCTCATTATCTGCGATCACGCCACAATCATTACAAACCCAAACCTCACACCTCCTTACCACAAACATCCACAGAAGATGCTGCTTGAAATGCTGAGAAAATTTAACTGCCAAAAATAGCAGCAAAATCATTCCCTCTGTGAGAAATGTGTTTATCATCGCCATACTCTATTTTCACTATACTCTAATTGCTATCATGCTCCAAGTGTTTTTATTGTGCTTTTATTGAAAGTGTTTTATTTAACCTTCTGCATCATCTGCTAGTTCTGTATTGCTACGGATGCACAGACAAGGACAAAGTCAGGAAAACTGTAACAACGGCAATAAACTGTTAGGGATCATGGCACACAGTAGGGGATGCATCTATAGAGATGGAACAATGAAGTACATTTTGGGTGACGAAAGGCATCCCTTTGCCTTAAATTGTTGCCATCTGATATCACTACCCTCTATTCACTAATAGTAGATCCAGGTTTCCATCTCGTCCACATACCATAACTAGAAAAGTCACATGAAAAAACTAAAGATACCATATGTTTATGAACATATATATTGTTTTTTTTTTAATTATGGTATGTTTGTGTGCCTATGCACACAAATAATTAATTTTAACCCAGTTATGTCTCATTAGCTACCTTGCTACTTACACCTCCTTAATGAGTAAGATCATAATCAAACCCCTCATAAACACCTACATGCATTATACCCACTCAATTTGTGTTTTCTTTGAAATGCAGTAGTAGAGATCATCCTATTTTATATTACCTTTCATTTTAAGAAATAATTCCAAATAAAAAATGGTCTTTAAAAACACAGGATTTTTCTGCAATAACATGAAGGAATTGAAGGGATGCATTAATAATGTTACAGAAGGGAACACATGCTAGTCATTACATCAGTCTGCTTAGTTGATTTAATCATATCATGAAGTTCATATATTAATATGTCTACATAATTTTTGAATATACAAACATATCACTACAGATCAGCTACTGTAGTTAACTACACACTAATGGTGAAAAACGTTTCATTATAGTTGGAGCCAAGTCTACTTTATAAAATAATAAACTATTCTAGTAGTGTATTTATGCTTGGTCTGTGGGTGATGGAGTGATATTCCATCACATACATGAGCATGACACTGTGAATTGTATGACTGTATGTTCTCTTCGGTTCCATCTTGGCATATGTTATTAAGAACTCTAGTGGAGCACCATATGCTCACAAAACAAGGAGTGATCATGAATGTTGAATCTGTGAAAACAAAACTTAGAATCAAGCCAGCAGCAGTGGAGGTCCACATCTGCTGCTATAGTGTATAGTACATACTATACTTGTGTAGCCATAAGACCAGTGTGTGGGTGGTCTAAATCAAACTGCTAATACCATATTACGCTCTACTAATATTCCACGTCTTCCTCTGGAGACATGCTGGCCTTGATTTCATCTCTACACAGATTGATTCATTAAATTCAGTGTAGGACATAAAAATCCTTCCTTGCATATTAGTCGTACAAAGTGATAATTAGGTGTATACTGTTCACCAAGGTGGCTATTTATCACAATTCATACATAAAGACAATGCCAAAGTCCTCTACAAACAATAAATTGTTCTTGAAGCATGCAGTTATATGGGGAATGTAATTTATGTAAGATAAAAGGAAAATCTAAATTATTGCCTAAGAAAAAGAAAAATGTACCACTGATAAGCTTATTCACATTTTATATCCAATGATTGTCTATGTAAATTTGTAAAAATCACCCTCTCCTAAAGCTAACAACCATTTCTGAGCAGCTCTTGCCAACGATGGAGTCCATTAACCTCCCTTCTTCTCACCAAAACTGCCTGAAAGATTTAAACATATACCGACCGACAAATATTACAGTCAACATTAGTATTCAGACACTTTGCTGATACACCACATTTTTGCTGTACATGCAGTATTGTGGCCTGTGGCCAGATGGGCACTTCATATCCTTGAATTGAATGATAATAAAACAAAAAACTGAAGAAAATATATGACTTCGATGTCTTTAATAAGGAAAGCTACAACACGTTCTGAGAAGTTATTCCCTTAATAAGATGATACTCCAAGCAGGCTGAAATTATGGATAAAAGAGCTGACCCCGGTCTTTGGAGACAGTGTGTTCACAAAGGCCAGTGAGGAGGCTTGAAGATTAAGGACACTTGGTACTGGCCCCCTGCTGCACACAGTAGCCAATGAAGCTCCTATGAAGGAGGCAGTCTCCTGGTCCCTGGGTGCACTTAAATCATCCAGATAAAGACAGCGCTGGATGGAGCCTCATTGGAATTTTTAAATGGCAAGCTCCACAACCATAAACAAGGAGTATGCTACTTTTAGAGGTGGCAGTGGAAACATAGCATAAGCTATTACTCCAGGGCCCACCACTAACTGGCCAGTAGTCCTGTTTCTCCTCAATTACAGTATGTTCAGGCCTTCACTCCACACTCCCAGTTGGTAAACAGCATGGAGGATTTCACTTCATAAGGCTGTGGTGTGTCTACAATACTCAACTTGCATACATTACCCACAGCATTCTTACTTCAAATGTTGGGTTCCAGCACAAGAATACCAATGCTCCTCAAAAAAACGCTGCACTTTTGATACAAGGTGTAACACTGTGATAGCAAAGGGAAGCGAACAAAGATACCGCAAACTTGACAATCTCCATACGCAGCTGCCACCTTAGCTGCATGGGATTAATGAGAAATAAATAAATAAAGCGTGTTTTGCTCGTAACCTCACCCCAAGGGACGTTATCAGCGTGACAGGCCTTGCTTCATGTCGCTCTGAAATGTCAGACATGCAGACACCAGTGGCGTGGTCCATTCTTAATGACTCAAGACACCAATCAGGTTTGCTCAGTACCTGCCAACTCTTCCTCTGAGAGAAAAAAAAAAAAAAAACACAATGGGTAGAGAACGGATTGCTGCGAGCGGCGGATAAAAGAAGAGGGAGTGCTAGGTTCAGAGCTGACATGAAATATCTAGGAAATTGCTACCATCTCAGAGATACTCTCAGAGCAAGGAGGTGCTGATGCAAAGCTGCTGTCACATATGGTGAAAGTCTGCCTTCTTTCTGAGATGATATACTTTTACAGCCCGGCTTGTGTGGTTTGAATGTATAAACAGGCAGCATGATATAGGACTACTAATTTGGACAGTGTGTGGCACGTCTGGGACAACGCACCATTGCAGATATGGTAATGAGAGCTGTCATAAATTGACTGAAACTAGGGGATGAAACATTGGTTTCTGAGTGCTTTAATCATTACATTTTGTCAAGAACGAAGTGTATCCTGCCTCATTTCCCCTGCTGGCTTCGTGGCTTGTCTCTAATTCGGGCGAATTGGAGGAGGTCCTATTGATATAGACTGAGCCAAGCCCCTCTGGCTGAAAAACAGCTGGATGAAATTATGTCAGTGTGTCATCAGAAAGCGGAAATTACCAAACCGGAGCCTTATATCTTAAAGCACACTGGTGATGTGTTCTTCCCTCACACCCACATGATAATGTATGTTCGGAGGATATGAAGTGTGGTAAGAGGGTTGAAAATGTAATTGGATGGTGTCAAACATGGTGTTGGAGTGACCGAGTGTTAAAAAGGCACAATCCATAATCCAAAAAGAGGTTGCTGTTTCCAGAAATTTATGATTTAAAGTGTCATCTGTAAATGACTCCAAAATGATTGACAAGTCATTTAAAACATGGGCTAACATTGATTTGATTAAAGTGGCAGTCTTAGCAATTTACTATAGCACTTCCATAAAGTAATAAGGGACTTGTGAGAAATTGATTTTTAGAGTCAAAATCTATGCATTGGGGCTGGGACTATCAGCACTGTTCCGTACTTTTTTTCTCTCTCTCTCTCCATCTTAGAGAGCTCACACATTTCGCAAGGTTAGCTAAATTAAGTGGGAAATTAAGTACTTAAAATAGCAGTGGTGGTCAGAAGACAAGTCAGGTCATTATAAAGAAATAAAGTATAAAATAAGATAACATGTAATTTGAATCAAAAGAGTTCGGAATGTTTTATAGTGGTGTAATAAAAAAAAAACACATTACATTCACTTAGAAAAATCCAGGATGGCCTTCAGACAGCACATTTATATTCTCAATGAAAAGAAACATATCACACTGTAGAAGACAGTTTCATGTCTTTCATGCATGTTTCTTTATGTATATTCTTTATTGTCAAAAAATATCACTGCACATATCATATACTGTACACAACTTAGTCTTGTTTTTACATGCATGAATGAATTTTCACCACAGAGACAGCTTCTGCACTGGCTCTAACAAAAACAGCCCATAATATATCACTTCCATTACCTTCACTCACCTCTTGGCACCTACTTGGCAGTGCGGGCCCATCTCTGCTCTGCTGAAGATACAAAAAAAGTTATACAAATACCATTTGTATAACTGTTTTTTGCCATAATCAAGATACAGATATTCAACTAAACACAAAACCACTTATCCTCAGCCAGGCAGCCTTGGTGGGCCCCTTTGTAACGGTGGACCCCGTTTCTGCCCCACGTCATCACCGATATGTCTACGCTAACCACAGACACACACAACCCTTTTATTGTAATGTTTAACCCATGATGATCTAGGGCATATGGGAATGCAGTCTATGAAAGGCCGGCTAAAAACAACAACAAAATATGGTTTCAACCACATGACATGCTGGTGAGTAAGTATATGTTCCAAGGCATTTATTTGCATTACTCATTTCTGAAATTCTGGTTTCACTTTAACTTCAGTCAGGATGGTTACAGTTACACATCCACAGGTCCACATCTTTTATACTCTTCATGTTTTTCCAGCCCAAGCCAACAAGTAAGCCAGAGTTTATGAATCTGATGGATGGGGCACCCCTTTCAGTGCAATCTGATTTTGTAAAAGTGAAAGCAGGCTCATCTTTTCAGTTAATTTCATTTAAGAAACACACAAAATTCTATTTTTGTCAAACTCCTTTGTTAGAAAAGATTTTGAGAATCTTTAGTTTTAGATTCCTTTTTGACAAGTATCTTCTTTGCAAAATTCTCCAAGACATTCCCTGAGTGGATTCAAGCATACTGTTCCATAGCGGTTACCTCTACGCTCTCTGACAAAGGAAATGTTTGCCTTTTTGATAAAAATTAACTGGTTCGACAGTTAAACTGACTCAGCTGTTTTCACTGTTTTAAGTAAAGTTATATTTTACCAACCAGAACAGTTATCCTTACTGGCTTGATAATGCTACATGTGTCAGGTTGACATTCGGATATCCATGCAGTTCCCTGTTGTTCTCCAAGACAATGCCACTACTCATTTCAAACAAACTGCACAGAAAAAAAAAAAAAAATATATATATATATATATATAAATATATATATATATATATATATATATATATATATATATATATTTAGATAAAGCAAGTGATATCTGAAGCTTTGAACATACGATATAAATAAGTAGACTATTTTTGGAGGCCTCTTTCCTCATCCTTTCAGGTACACTCAAACAAGAATTACTTGTGAAAGTCAAATGTACGCTTTGATAGAAGTGCAAGGAGCAGGGTTCAATGTGCAAGACGCCAAATGTCAGAGGTTTGTTTATAAGAAGAGTAGAGGAACATCAGTGCTTCTTTGCTGCAGTATTTTTGTGTTGCAACTGAGGAAGCACCACGCTCCTGTTGGGAACAAATGAAGCCCTCTTTGACTTACATTTTGACTGGCATATTAGTGACACTTTGAGATCACACACACACCTGAGATGCAAAAGACAAGTGCGTTTTCTACATGAGGAGTCAGTTCAAATGTGTATCACAAAGTTTGAACCATGCTCGTTGTCTGCAATGTTTGGAATAAATTTATGAATTTAAAAGTCTACCGTGATACTGACAAACATGTGTGCATATATTCTATCAATTAGAGGCTGGAAATAAGCATGCATGACTTCTCTTCCTCACTGTGGTCTTCTCACTAATCACTGATCATCCCAGATCAAAGACCGAGACAGACATTTGTTCAAATTACCAGTGAAATCTCAAGCACTGGGACAGTGAGGGTTTTGTGAGCATGTTCGGAATGAAACGAGAAAAACCTCTCTCTCATGCATAACCATATGCACCTGCACATTGTCGAATGCACTTTCTGCAGATAACATTTTCCATCTGAAAAATATGTAAATGTCTGCATTTGCACACAAAAAATATCTAAAGATCTTACAGTTCATCTGCATAAGGTATGTATATCTAATTCTGCTTCTGTGGTGCAGGAATATCAGCAGACAAACACGTGTGAAAAAAAAAACAAAACAAGAGGGCACTGAATCTGACTGGAAATACCCGACTGACAGGTCAAGTGCTGTGTTGGGTGTGAATGTGATATACTGATATAAACATGGGAAGCCAAATACTTTCCCAGCTCAGAAAGGATTATGTGTGAAAAATATTGTTTTTCCTTTCCAGTACTCTAAATTTGCTTGGTTATTATTTCTATTGCTGCCACAGACGCTGTTGTCATCATGTCCTCAGGCTGAATCCACAATTCATCCTCTAATATACACTAGAGTTGACCAGCTGGCCGCAAGATTGTTAAACTCACTTCTTTTTTTTTTTTTGGCCAAACAAGACTGTGCTTCCATCTAATCCACCTGGCTCTTGTGTGTGCTCCTTGGCCTGAAAACTGGGTATGTTATCATTTCTCCTCAGACCGCTGACTAGGTCTGCCATCCAATTGGAGCAGAATCCCTGGGCTCTACATTGCTCCAAGTAATGCTACTAATGAGTGTGAGGAAGCTTGATAGCGAGGATCAATGTTCTGAGCTGTGTGTCAGGGAACCGGCTGCCCTCGCCTGACCGGCTGCCGCCCTGCATGCACCAAAGCCCTGCTGACACCAGCACTGCTGAGACTTTCAGGGTGACGCCGGGCCTACGGGTGTGGATGTTCTATAATCACCTGTTATCTCTCTCACACCACCTGAACCACCGATACCATTCACTGCTGCACAGATTTCATAGACAAAACCTCCTCTCATGCACTGAAAAAAGCTGAACCTTGGATCTATTTCATAATGTATTTGGTTTGTTTATTTTTTAACCCCCGTGCAAACTGTTTTCTGAAGGTGGAGGAAACCAATGAAGTTATTGTAAATGAATAAATTATCTTTATCAACTTAAACGCACGATATGTCATTTTCATCGCAAAGTGCAAGTCAATGATGTACCATCGGATCATGGGAAATGCAGTTACCATTAGCTTACCGTCTGTCTTTAGTAACTCAAGATTCCGATGTTCAGATGTGTTTTACTGGAAGCAGGATTGTCTGTAAATGTCCTCCTCCTCTTGAAAGCAAACAGATCCAGGGATTAAAGGCAAAAACTATGAATAAGGCAGCATTGCGTTAATAATTTCTTTTTCCCCAAGGCGATCCAGCATTGCAAACTAAACTAGCTTAACTTCCAACAGACATCCATGACAAAAATCCTTCATCTGTTAAAAAAGAAAAAAAACATGTACTAAAGGGTACAAAATATGGACTAAAACTGGATTAAAAAGTCAATTCAAGACAGTTTCAGTTGGACGACCACAACACTACACATGCACACATTGAACCCAAAAGGATATTAATAGGCACCATATTGCATTCCTTAATTAACTTAAATAAAAATATTATTTAAAACTTTTGAACACATTTGGGATAATGAAATTACAAAACTCAACATAGTTTTGTTTTACTTTTTCCAGTTTACTCAGTTCCAAGAGGCTGTCATAGTCAGTCATAGTCAGTATATACAATACATATTCCAGCAGAGTATTGCTACAGATTAATTTATGCTATGATAACTATGAAGTGCTTATATACCTGTACAGTATCTTGGATTTTACTATGATGATTAGACTGATTTGATTCATCATTTTAAATGAGGCATCACCTGTGCCCTATTGCACACTCATGTGGCATATTTCTTTCACTGCAATGTACAGTAAATCCTACCCGTCACATTTTGTCAATAATTGGCAGTGAGTCTGTGACAAAAATACAAAAGCCTAAAAAAAACATCTTTTCACCGCTTTACAAAAGGGTTTTTCAGATTCAGCTTCATGCACTGCATCTCATCATATTGACATTAATGATAACAAAATAAAGTGCTCAATGCTCACATAAAGTGCAGTAGTAAATTGCATCAAGCTCCTTAAGAGCAGCGATCTTATATAAATACAACAATCATAAATCCCCCCAAATCATAAAACCATAAAAACAGTGTTCACCATGAAATATACTAGAATAATAAGAACTTCAGTCTAATATCAACTAGTACTGACTGTATATCTAACAGACAAATATGAGAGTGGTATCAATCTTTTCATATAACTGAAATCATATTACACCAAAATGTTGAACTATTCCTTTAATGCATTAGCTCTGTGCAGATTTTTCTCCATAATGCCTGCTGCCACAATCTTACCTTGAACCTAAACGGCCTCACCTGCACCACAGCAAGATCCCCTATGGAGTCATCGTCGTCTCTCCCCCTCCCTGCTGTGCTGAGCCCGGGGTTTCCTGCATACAGTTTTTCCACTGAGAATTTCAAAGAACTGGGGACTTATCTAAAAAGAAAAAAGCAAAGACAGAAATATCGACTTAAACTCCATTTCCTACAACTTTAGTTCTCATGTACTAACTTGTTGAAACAATTTGTGATTTAAAAAATTGGATGGTTTCCTTTTATACATTTTATGCTGTAATAAAAACATACTTAGTCACATTAGTTTGATATCCCAGCATTGTTGCCCTTATGAGTATCCCCCTAAATGCTTGCAATTGCTGTTTCCAAATATCCATTAAGTATTAAATATGAAACTTAATCTGTTAATTGATACTGACATATAATCCAAAGGCCTTGACCCGAAAAAAGACAGTAACAGAACAATATCCTTTAAATAAATTATTCAGAGGTTATTATTCTTCTTCTGTATTCATACAGCGGATACATTTTTACCTCATAGTTGCATCATTTTGCTGCCCAGGAATAGTTTTGTGCAAAACAAAGAAACTGTCTTTGAACACAGTTTGAAGCCATGAACAAATAATTTGTTCCAACAAAAAAAAGGAAACAGCTGCTTGCATCAGGAACGATTTCAGAATTGAATAAGGCTCTTTAAGTACCACTCAAAAAAAAGGAGAGAGAATGTGATTTCACTGTGTAATGCTGCTGAGTCATCTAGCAGTTCAAGAAGCTCATAAGTGGGTGTATGGCCGCTTCATGACTAGCCTCAGACATGGAAATGAGAGGGCTGTGTAAAACAGTGTGGTGTGGTAATTGGGTGGTCAGGTCACCTTTGTTCAAAATATTTGTTTAATCTGTGTGATATGTTGTGCTTTAACATTTCATTAACACATTAGTCAGATATGTTACCCCTCACAGGGCAGAGATCATTAGGAAGTTACGAAAGCTAATACCTGATCTGAATATACAGTTCAACTTAAAAATGCCAAACACATAGTCGTTTCCAGGCAGCAGACTCTACATTTTGTTAAAATGAAAAAGTTCACTCATGATTGTTACATAAATATTAATATGTAATTCTGCAGAGGTATGACTGCTTGATTTCCAATGTGTTTATATGCAACATAAGGTATTGTCATCCTCCTAAAATGAAACATGACTTTTAAATCTTTTTAGAGCACATCCCTAGTTATATTGTTCACTTAGTACTATATTTTCCAAAACAATAAAAAAAAAAAAAAATCCCAGCAAAACACATGATATTCATCCTTTGGCCCGGAGCAATCACAACTAATAGCATCATTACTGGATGTCCTACGCAGGTTGGTCCCTAGAGTAAAAAAAACCCTCAGATTGGCTGTCCCCTGAACTGATTACTCTTTGGTAATTTCAGACAACTTTAAAAGAAGAAATTACTTCTGATGGGCATTCTTTTACATTATTTGGCCTATTATTTGAAAAGAGATTTTAAACTTGACAAGACTTAACTGGTCAATCTAAAATATGTTGATGATAGATTTACTGTAATAGTTACAGCTATTTATTTACTGTCACTGCTTGATTGATCCTGCAGATACTATATATAGAGAGAGTATATATTGTCAATAATATTATTACATAAATACAAATATTGTCAACATTATTATTATTATATAACCCAATTACCCATTCAATTGTATAAAGGGAGTTAATTTAAATTTGGTTTAATCTCTTTGATATTGTTTGATTATGAATACATATACATGTAAGTTTGCTATGTGGTTATTTGTTATACAACAATATATATAAAGGTTTATTTATTTCCTATTTAATTTTATGAAAACCCAATAAACATTAGAAAAATAATGGATGAATCCACTATAATACGGACATATAATACGAACAATCATATGCACTTGGCAGCTCCCCTCAAATCTATGGAGCATTTCAGTGTATTTCACATCATTGTTTTAGTTAGAACTTTATTGTTTTTGCATCCCTCTCACTGTTCTCATCAGCCTCTTTTTCAAGTGAAAGTGCTTTACCCTACCTACCTAGCATCAAAGTTCACAACTAGCTAGGGAGCATAGCGGAGTATGTAGCACATGTGTCAAACTGCAATCCAGAAGGGCCGGTGTGGGTGCAGGTTTTTGTTCCAACCAAGGAGTCACACACCTGACACACCTACTAATGAAGGTCCTCATCAAGGGCTCTAGTGGTTGATTAGTAGAATCAGGTGTGTTACTGCTTGGTTGGAACAAAAACCTGCACCCACACCGGCCCTTCTGGATTGCAGTTTGACACCCCTGAGCTAAAGAGACAGATATTTTTCTTCAGGAGTTGGTGGAGTCTGTAGAGAATGAAAAGGAGGCTGAGTATTGAATTTACTTCCATCAGGTAGCCAACACATGTCTTCAAATAATTGCTAAATTTATTTTAATACAGTAATACATTATTTATTTATATGCAACATAATGCATTGTGCATTCAATTTTGATTTTGTTCAGAAAAGAAAGGAAAATGGATTTTTTTATTCAATTTATTCATCCTGTAGAGTAGGCTGACATTTTATTGGTTATTTTTGAATTTTGCTGTGGGCATCAAACTGTAAAACCGATTATGCAAGTTACTTTCTATGAAGTGGTATTCTTCTTTTGAAAATGTCACAATTACCATCAAGCTTTTCTGGTTAATTCAAAGCACAGATAAGTAAACTTGGTTATTTTCTATTTGATTTAGTCGAGTTAATAATAATAATAATAACCTTCCTTTGTTATGTCTCAACTATCTTACCCTAGAATGGACTATTTAACAATGCGACACCAAATAAGGAATTGCCATCATCAACAGTTTTCATTATACAGCAGTTCCTCAAGATACAAGCATCTAACTTACAAACATTCATAGATACAAATAATTGCTGACTTGTTCCCATAAACATTCGTAAAATTCTGTATTGAATTTGTATTTGCAAGTTGGGATTTTTAACCTACGCCACATCTAACTAGTTCCCCTTTCTGCTGCAAACTACAGAATCTCAGTGCATCAGGCTTTATACCCAACCATTCATACTTAATATAGAACGACTTACGAAAAATTCAGTTTATGATCAGCCTCTTGGAACCTATTGTGTTTGCACATTGGGCACTGAAGAAGCCTCAGAACCTGCGATCCAGACATCGGTTCACCTAAAACAATGTGTACCTGTACAGTAGAAGGTTTTCTCCAGTGTGGTAAACAGCCATGTTAGTTGACATTTCCCATCCATTGATTCCCATCATTGGCCCAACCTTTCAGAGTGCTTTGGTCTGACCTAAACAGGCTCCACAGGGAGACACAATGTCACCAAGACTCACACAAAGCGGCCCTGTACTCGGCCTATCGATCAGCCCGCGCCTAAAAATAAAGTCAGGGCTCAGCAATGACAGAGCGGCAGGCCAACAGCCTGTGTCTGCTAATCAATGGTGACCTATAATTTTATGTCCTGAATCAATAAATCATCCTTTTCTCCCATCTTCTAATGATCTCCAGGATTTATTGTGTCTGTCTCGGTCACTCTTTAGAAGAACATGGACAAAATGTCAGGTAGAAAACAATAAATAATTTGTTCCTGTACGTGAGGATTGCTTTTGCTTTTTTTTAAATAGGAGGTACAGCTGGACCAACATGTGTATGTTCAAGGTATTTTGTCATATGGCATGTCAAATGTTCCTTTCTGTACAATAAAATAAATTGCAAACAGATGTGACCGTTCGGAGCACAGTAAAATTTAATAGGTACAGAATCAGATGCACATTTTTGAGATGTTAGTTGCTAATGGATCATTCTGTCATCTATTCTTTCTTTATCTGATCTTCAGCAAATCTTTTTTTTGACATTCCCTTCTCTTACTTTCCATCTTCCCAGCCTCCTCTCCATCGTTCTCCTCCTCTATCGCTTTCTCACTCCCTGCATCTCACAGCAGGAACCCTGCTTCCTCAAGGCTGTGCACTATCTCCCCATATTTCTCTCTGGTGAATATTTTATCTCGCCTTTCAAGTATCATTTTCATACCAAAAAGAGTGCCTGTGTCCCGCAGTGGTTTTACCCGCACTCTTCACTGTGAAACATTTCTGTTTCAGATGAGGTGACAATCTGTTTGTACGTTTCAGGAGGTCTTTTGATCAGAGAATACGGATCCGGATTATGAATTTGTATCAGCAGGGGCTCATGAAAAAGGCATGAAGCCAAGCTGTGGTCATCTGCCATAGACCCACACCTGACAAGCTTAAATTTAAAAGCTGTTCATATTTACCGTGGCCTTTGTGGCCCTAAAGATAGACTACACCAAAACTCATTATTTCTTCCTCTATTTCTGTCATTCTTTTTTCCATCTCCTGCAATAACTCCCTCCCTATTTCACTCTGCATCATTGCCCAGAGTGACAGTGATTTAAGCTGTCAGACATTTCAAGGCCCAAAATGATCACCATTGGGCCTGATTGACTAAAGGTCCGCATGTGTAAAAATGTGCACAAGCTCATAGCACACACAACTAATGTAGAAACTGACCAACTAAAGCTTAGCGGTGCGCACTGAGGATTGCGTCTTTCAAATGTACAAAATAACACGCTTTATCCAGTTAGAACTTTTGCCTCAATGAATATGCAAGATAGGGCATTACATAGTAGTGGGCAACATACTGGGAGGAGAAAATGAAAACAGATTAAAGTAGCACACTCTCTGTGATCTACCAAGCCTGCACGCAATTTCTGTGATGGAGGCTGCGTCTGAATTTAATATGTTTCAGAAGGGAAGTGCAAACAGCCCCGGAGACATATAGGCACAATGAAAGAATGCTTTTTATCCTTTATTCAATTTCATCAATATACCTACTAACATATTTCTACTAGTAGTGGTCATAGATGGGAGGAGAGGCGCATTTCAATTAAACGCTCTCCAACCAAAATCGATTGGAGGAAAGAAAAAAAAAAAGTTTAATGTGGTTAAAGCAGGAACACCGGTAAATCAGTCTGCATTGATCTCTCAATGAATGTGGGTGATTCTTACAGTATCTGCTGTCCACAGCTGCTTCACACTGTATGAAAAGCATCTTAATCTGCAACATCTGAAGGCAGCCGGACTGATATGTTGATGGTCTGCCAGATGTTGTTGCATTCACTTTCATTAAATCACTTGAAAACAATCCAGGCTGCTACAGTATAACCACAAACACTTCTACACACATCAGACTGGTCAGTTATAGCTTCATATTCAGCTTTGTTGTAAAGGTCAGCCTGACTCGTCACAGCCCCTTTTACAACTTCCTTTTTAATAGAAGTAGCGGTTTATCTCTTACCCTCGAAAGACATTGTAGTCCAACTGCTTTTGTGTAAAATGAATTACTAAACTATGAGACCATGTACAAGGTGAAATACATTATAATTAAAAATAACGTTTATATCAATATTATAGTAACTTACTGACTAAAACCTCTTCCATCTGTCTTTGTCTATGTGTGTTCATACTGTGACTCTGAACCTGAAGAACAGCTCGTTTTGTCTTACACTGTGTGCCCGTCCAAACCCTCTGTGGAAACCATTAGAACACACACAACTCTCAATTAAATGCTGTTTCTGCCACGTTTGCACTGGTTGCCATTTACACAACTATTCTCAATAAATCATCCACAAAACGTCAAGCATAGGTGCAATCTGTTAGAACACTCAGGAATTATTTTATTTGGGATCTTAGTGGATGAGGCCCTTAGTGCCTCACATTTAGGAACCCACTTGTTTGCAATTGACCAATTTATATCCTCAGTCTGCATTTTTGAATGCATGATGCGAGTGGAATTCATTTTTTGCAGATAGTAAAGGGGTGAGAAGGAGAAAAATGAAGAAATGTGCAAACGTCAGTGATTGGGGAATAATGGGTAAAAGGAAGAGAGGAACAAAATCTCAAGAGCAATCTGTAGCGTATTCATAGAGAAATATTTAAATCAATATATGTGTTTATTCACAAATGTTTTATTCATTGGGCACATTCTCTATGGAGGAAGATAAGCAGTAACTTGCATTTACAAAGCTTTGGCCCATGCATTAATTCACTTTGACACTGTCCTCTGCATGTGGGTTTCTGTGCATGTGTGTACTTGAGTGCATGTTCATGTTCATCCCACCATGAATACATGCTGGCATTGACATGTGTCTGTATTGCAAGAGTAAATGCCATATACTTCCAGCTTCTGATCAATCATAAGTGCAGGTAGGGATCACTTGAGGATTCGCAGAACTTCAGCATATATTAGGATTACCCATCAAGCTTAAAGTTACACCTCACTGGCCTGACCTCTAAAGGGAAAAACTAAGAGCAAAAGAGGAGGGAGAGACAGCAGCAGTGATGGTGACGTAACAGAAGCAGTGACAAATAAAGATTTGGGTAGAAAAAAGAAGCACTGCGCCATTAATCATTTAGTTTTCCACTATTGCACGAACCGATAAATCACCCATTCAGTGTTCTGGGGAGTGACTAGTCAAGACACCAGATCTGGGATTCAGCATAGGTTAGCAAGTGATTTAAAAATGCTGAAACCACCGGTTCTTTGACAGAATCACCTGTTCAGCACTTACTGTTTGAAACTGGGTTACAAACAATCCTTCTGAAATTGGTCCAAAATGTTTCATTTTATTTTTTTTACCAGCAAAGACTTCTGCAACTTCAGCCAATGGAGTCTTTTCTGTCCCTTATTATCTCACACGATTATCAGGTCAAATTTTGATTTGTCAAAATCTAATCACAAATCTAGTCACATCAGTGTCAGTTGTATGAGGTACAAATATGTACAGAATTTTAGCCTAGCTAACACCAGATCTCATATCAATGTAGATCGATATTCAGTCTGGGAACCATCTGTTCATCTTGGACGCATGGTTGATGAAAGCCCAGAGTTATTTATTGGGTGGTACAAATGTCTCTCAATGCATCTGTAAGTAGCTTATCTCCAATTGTATCACACATACCAGATGGACCCAATGACAATGAAATAAGTTAGCGCTAAAAATTGCTCACATTTCAAAACAAACATGCGGTCTAAATCCGGTCTAAAGTATTTTCTAAGGCTAAAGGTAAATTACTGTCTGCCGCCATGGATCCACAGTTCTGTGATTGGCTTCTTAAAAAAAAAAAAAATCAGGTCCTTGGTGGTCAGACTAAATTTCACAGCCAAGTGAATTCACGTGCAATGAAGGATGGGTATTTCCAACACTATTAAACATTAAGGATGCACCAAATATTCAGTAACCAAATATATTCGGCTGAATATTTCATATTTCGGCTGCATTCGGCCTTCGGTGCAGTGAGTTAAATGCAAGGCTGAATAGTGGCATGTGACACACAATAAAGCACAATAAAGTACATGCAACATGCTTTACATGCAACTTTTTGGATGCCAGCTGCCTTAAAACCCTAAAGAAGAACAAGGTGTGTGATGCAATGACACAATCAACAACGTACTGTAACGTGGTGGCCTGGCCCCTTCATTAAAATGTTGGCAATGTGTAGATATTTTAGTGTTGTGAGGGTGAGAATAGAAATGGAGGACAGTGGCTTTCAGAGGCTTGTGAAGCACATTGAGCCTGTTACACAATACTGAGCAGATGGTATTTCTTGGATGTTTGCTTACCAGAGATGTTTCTTTGAAAAACATGTCTAAAAATTTATTCTAGACTATTTATACAATATTTTAAAAAATAGTGAAAAACGTAACCACATTTGATATTCGGTATCCGGCCAAGCATTTAATATTATTCGGCTTTGGCTTTTTTCTGTGCATCCCTACTAAACATAGAAGTTATTAGGGATATCTTTCTTACGATGACATTTTGCGCTTCTTTTTCAGAATTTAAAAAAATAACGCCTCAAAAATGATAAAGGGTAGTGTCCAGATAGCTTACAGTACACTAGTCATTCTGCCACACGTTATGTCCCACTGTATCATGCGGTGTGTGATAACTGTTGGGACTATAAAAACCCACACAGACCCACAAAGATTACAGCGGATATCTGCTAAAAACCTGCTGGTTGACTTGACACAAATCCAATCCCTGGGCAGGTTTGTAACTGTGAATGTACACTGAAGTCATCAAGCCACCCGGCGGGGTGGCCAGCAAACGCCTGATGTTCCCTGGACACAGCATGGAACCCGGCTGACCGGTGATGACAGATGGGTGCCGAGATAGCGGAGACCTGTGTGGCAGTCACTCTTTCCCGGCAGACAGTGACAGCGATGAGCCGCACGGAGCAGGGGGAAGGAGATGAGGGAGGCACACGAGAAAGAGTGATGGGAGATACAGTGCTAGGCAACAGGCTTACGATTCACTCAAGGGTATCAGTCACATAAGTCAGACAGACAAAAGCTGTGGATGAGAAAACCCCGCCAATGTACAGGCGTTTCATGACACGAGAAGTCCAAAGAGGTGCCATTTACACTTCTCTC
Source organism: Lepturacanthus savala (assembly GCA_030544235.1). Lineage (NCBI taxonomy): Eukaryota > Metazoa > Chordata > Actinopteri > Scombriformes > Trichiuridae > Lepturacanthus > Lepturacanthus savala. The sequence continues at coordinate 12,477,984 of CM060476.1, read as the reverse complement.
GTCAGATCTTGCCAGCTATTTCGCTGCATAGCTTTTGTCAAGGAGCACTCAAAAATATTATTTTTTTTCCCCAATTAAAACTGGTACCCATATCATTGTCACATTTATGGTCTACCATATAGGTTTTAAACCATGAGTCCCTGGGATCCTTATGGGCCGTGGTGTAAGAAAATCCTATGGCTTTTACAGACGTATTGTATATTACTATTCCTCAAATAGTAAGCGTGGCCTTTATTTACTTCGACTACAGAAGGTATTTGAAGCAGGCTTGTACTAGAGGCATTTATTTATAGTTCCCTCTGTTTTATGAGTAGCCTATAATTGGTCATACTGTATTTTAACTTAACTCTTCCTGCATTTGTTTCTAAGAAAAAACCCTCTTGCATTTCTGTGGACAAAACTCCTTCTTTTCTTAAAAAGGCTTTTATTGTGAAGCATTTGCAGTGAAGTGTTGTGGAAAACTCACTGACTTACAAGGATCCGCCTGTGGCACTTGAACTGAAGTGCAGTAGCAGCTGAAATGTCAGCCTCTAGTTAATTAAATAGCATACACACAGTATTCTGTAGTCCGACTGCCTTTTATTCTTAAGCATACATGTACGGGTACTTCAGCTCGGCAAGAGAGTGGCACACCAACACATATCCTGACATTCTCAAAGCGTGAGCCTGCTCAAACCAGTTCTATGATCGTCAGAATTATGCAAACAGCTAATCCAAAGATGATAATATTTATTAGAGTAAAGATTTGACACAATTTGTTGTTGATATAAGTAAAGGTCCAGTTTACCAGTGCTTTTATTTTTTTCACACCTCAACCACACTTGCAATCATAGATTAATCAGCAATATCTTTCAGCCCCAAGAGCTCCAAAAAACATGGTACTCACTGCACTATAGCTGCTCATACAAGCTGCTGAAAGGAAAATGATTAAAAGACATGATTGCTTTGTGAACTCTCTTCTCTGAAGCTGCCACTGTGTGACATTGTAGAGCAAAGTAAGTATAGAAATTTACCAGGCCATGTAAAATGTAATATGTACCTTATTTGTTACATTCTTTTAGGTGTCCACCGGCTCTGAAGAAATATGCTTTAAGATGAATGAGGGAAAAAAAGAAGTGCAATTGCGGTGCATCCTAACTCTGCTATTGCAGCTTTTAACATTCTAAAGTGTCAGCACATTCGCACCTCTAACTCTATCAGTGTGTTTTATTGCTACAAAAGCTAGAAAAGATCTGCGATAGCTCTTCATTACACCCCTTGAATGATTTCACAGCTCATAGATTCATTTGGTCCAGTGAATAATGCTACGGTATTGCAGTGGTGCCGATAAAATTACTGCTGAGGCACACAATCCGACATTAGTGAAGCAGACAAAGTGGATACAGAAGTCACGCTGTAACAATATCCCGCGTGATCGTGTGTGTTTCTGTGCGAAAAGAAAAGCGGAGGGGAGGGAGGGAAAGTGTGTGTCTTTGCCTGCTATGGTCACAGAAGTGATGTGGCATGAGTGTTGCCAATGAGTCATTATTCCAAAATTCAAGCGAGCAGAGAGGCCCTCTGATTGTGTGCTGTTACAGACTTCAGTGCAAGAGCGAGGCGTATGGTGGTTAGAGAAGGATTTTAAACCAAGATCAACACTTTATTATCACAAGCTGAGACCACAACCCCTCAGTGTTTGACACATCATGTTTATCTATCACAAGAAATACTGATGTCTTTCCATCATCAGTATTCCCTCAGATTTTCACAAGATGCTGTCTAAAACAAGACAAAGGCTGCACTATTTCTCAGCTCATGGAGCGGTGTAAAGACAAAAGATTTGCATGCAACTGTAATTCTTCAACTTTCCTTTACAAGTCCATGATTCTCATCCAGTACAGCTTTTTGTTTTTGGTAAATTCAGCAAATATCTCCTCACTGCTTGCATGCTCTGTTTTGTCTGCACGCTAAACAAAAGTCTGGTGTTCATGTTCTGTAAAATAGAAACAAATGATTTTGACTTGTTGGCACATAGACAACAGTATTCCAGCTAATCAGCAGCAGAGGGACAGGAGCTGGGGTCCAGCACTACAGGCAGTACACATTTCAGTGAACTATTGAACTTTTATATCTTCTAAAAAATGGCGACTGGGTCGTTTTTTAATCCACAAACAAAACCCAAGTGTTTGTCCAATCAGATGCATCCAGGAAGTGTTAATATACATCTATGTGTTGTAGAAAAGCTCCATGGTGTGTTTCAAATGAAGTCTTTCTCCAGAATTGTGGACTTCATCAAATCATTTATGTGCATGAAAAGCACAATATTTTATTAAAAGGTCTATTCTTATCGAATATATTTTCTAGGTATTTTTACCAGACAGATGGTTGCATCATTTCAGTAAATTTGCCTGCCCTGTCAACACAATTCAAATTAATATGCTAATGTAGCCCAAATGTACAGCGCTCAGTGTTCCAGGTAAATCAACATTCACTTCAATCAGAGGTACAGGGGTGTGTTTTCAGGGTGTGAAAGACTCATATGGAAGGTCATGGCTGGCTCCAATCAGAAAAGATAGTGCCATAAAAAGCAACTCAAAAAAGGAAAAAAAGAAATTCTTCAAAACCAACAGATGACACCTTCTAGCTTCCATGCAGTCTATGATGTTCTTGGACATTTGCTAAAATGATGAATGCTTTCATTTCTTCTTGTGAGGACAGTCTCACAACTCAGCTGACTCTTCAATTCCTTTCAGTGCTCACACATCAATGAATTCTGTGTTCTTCTTATTCACTTAAATTAACCTGCTCATTCTCAAGCTCCAAGTCATCACTCTACATATTCCCCAGAAAATACATTTCTAGCCTGATGTCTTTATTAATATTGATGAATTATTAATTTAATGCTTTATAATTCAGTAACGTGAATTCATAAAACTTGACATGATTAAATGAAAGTTGGTGTGTACAATCCAAAACTCCAGGTAACAGCAGCTCTTTTTATCTATTAAATTAAAATCTGACAGAAATACCTACCTGCCCGATGGCTAACATTCAGTTATACAAAGTTATTAAGCATATAAATAGTAATATTTCAAAGTTCCAAATATGAATAATAGAAAATAAGTGTAATTTAATGACATTTTAGTCATTTTATTCACATAGATAGCTTTACAATAAAGTTACAATGATTACTCAATTGATCTTTTTGAATAATATTAAGAAAAAATGCCCAAAGCTCACCTAAACAGTAAGCATGCACTATATATCCCAGTGTGGACAAAGGATAAATGCATTAAACCAGGGATTCTGTATAATGATTCTGAAGTTTTGCTAAAACATAGAGACTTCTGCAGCAGAGCCAACGTGAGTCATCCTGTTAAAGGTTATCACTATAACAGTATGTCACCCTGCTGTCATGTGGCTGAGAGTAAACACTGGGAAGAAAATCCTTCAAATGCGTGTTCTCTTTACAATGGGATCAGAAAGTGTCACTCAGTGTAACCATTTAATCCTTGATCCTCTTGAGATTCAGAATGTAATTATAATAACTGTTTCTTCACATGCAAACAGATGGCGTCTCTCCTGCATGCTAATAGCTGAAGCACTTCAGCAACTTCACATTTGTCTGGCTATCAGGCAGCGTTAGTTTGTTTGTTGTTTATTTCAAACATGCAAAAACTGAGAAAACAACTAAACACAAACATACATAAACACACACCGAAATGAGATTACTGAAGTCTAGTATATGGCTGGACACTTTAGATAATTAGTGAAAGTACAATCAGTTACAGGAAGCTTACTGTGAAATTTAAATATTAGATTACACATCTTCTCTAGCATTACTGATTGTTACATTGCAGACCGCAAAACAACACACTAAAATATTACCTTGAAATTTACAATAATTATTGTAATTTTTTGTAATTATTTAATTTTACAGTAGAAATGTACTGTACTTTTGTTTACAGCATTATGTCTACTGTAAAACAATTGAAACAATTACATATGATTAAATGTGATTTCAATTGTATTTACAGTATTGAGTGATTAAGTGTAAAATATAAAAACAAAAATAATATTTCATTTGTATTTACAGTGTTGGGTAATTAACTGTACTACTGCATAATACAGTAATACTTGAACTACTGTGATTGATTGTAAAATACAGAGGAATCTACTTCAATAGACATTCACATAATCATAAACATTACTGTGTTTAACTCAGTAAGAATACTGCAGATTTTACTGCAAAGTTTTACAGGTGCTCGTTTAATACAAAAATATAAAATTCCAAAATAGATATATTACACAGCATACAGCTGGTGATCTTGAAACTTCACTTTTATACCTCAAATAAACCACAGCAATGACAGAGAGGACGCAGGAGCAAAAGAAAAGAGAGAAAGGGGGAAATAAATTATATAGAGATGAGTTCATCATGAGTGAGTTTAAATACAGTTTTTGATACATGACAGCAGTTTGCAGGATACTGTGTGCACGGTGTGTGTCAGTCGTACGGAATATCATGTATTAATAAAATGGGATTCTGTCAGTGGATCTGTGATCTATCAAACCAAGAGGAAGGAAGTCTCACTTGCTTGTACCCATCTAAACAAGGAAGATAAGTTGATTTCTGATACCTGCACAGACCAAAAAAAAATTATTTTGTTCCTCTTTCATTTCACAAATTTTAAGAATTTATAAAGAAGAAAGGCTTTTTGTGGCCTTTACAAAACCAAAAACACAAGTTTAAGAAATGGATTAAATGGTGTGTTCCCCTCATATTAGCTGGAGGAATATTTGCCAACTACATTATTTAGTGAGGTTACAGGTTATGGTTAAAAAACTGTTGGTGCAATGCAATAACCAGAGAAGATGTCAATCAGCTCTCTCCTGCTCTCGTTTTGGTTTAGAGTTTAAAATTTAAAAATTCCAGACGAACTTGCATTTAATAGCATTGACTTTGCCAAAATCATCCTTGAATCATTGTCTTATAAAAGTGTTATACTGCAAATATGAACATTTAAGCATAAAACCAACTGTGATGCTTGTTCACATAGTTTTTCTATAGCTAAATATGAGAACAAACATTATTGTAAATACATGTATATTCATAAAACTGTACAATAGTACTGGAGCTAACTAGCTCTATATGACATTTATACAAGGGTTTTATTTCAACTGGGACATTTTTGAGAGCCACTAGATACAGTCACACAATATAGACTCATAAATATAGAGCCCTATATAGAGAATAGGGAGTGATTTCTTACACAGCCCATTCAGTCTTTTACATGGCTCATAAGCTGGTGAACATGCTGACATTTGCTTTTCTTTCTTTATAGGGTTTTTCATTTTTTGTCAGACGAGCACTAGCCATGTCTGGTTCGATTTGTTAGCAACGTATCAATGTAATTTTCAGCTGACAAAATCATCTACAGAAGATTTCAAGTGGTAAACTGCCATCAAATATAATCAATTATTTGAGAAGTTCAACACCTGTAAGCCTTTTCCCCCCCCTCTCAAAATGGAGTTCTTGGGAAATATCTTTACTTACAGGTCAGCTAGTTTCTTTTGACTTCGAATGTTTTTCCAAAGGGCAATAATCAGCATGTTGTCATATTTGATGTATTGCACTGAATCCCGCCAGTTGCTTTTCATCAACAGTAGCTGGGTGGTTTAAAACTCAACCAGAACACAGTATAGGAAAGGAAAACACAAAAGAAAATAGCCCCTGTGTCCTCCAGTTGCTTTTGATGGAGAGGGCTGCAAAAATCAGAACACAAAACGTGTAATTTACAAAGAAAGATAAATGGATAAAGCAATGGAGCAACAGCAACAGCATTCATCATTTTTAGAAGATTGTCCTCTTAATTGCATTATGCTTTATTCACACATAACAGAGACATGTGGCTGCAAAGCAAGCGCTGCTTTTGTTTTATGTCTTTCTCTGTGGGATGAATAATGCATCACTAGAAAGTGCAGATACCAGGAGCACATGAGTTGTTGCAGATGTAAAAGTGATGGTTTATCGCTCTGTTAAAATACCAACCATTTTTATTTCAAAGTGAGTTACAGTAGCTACTATTTGGAAAGAAAAAAAAAACAACCTACCTACTCTGAAAATATAACTGCAAATAAAGTGACTGCTGCATTGAGTTATAAGTCAATGATTTCAAAGTAACAGATCATTACATATTTAATCAGATTTTGAAATATCTGTTGATTTCAGGTGTGAAGACTTTGGACTTGATGAGGTATTTCAAACGTATCTTTGATGGCTGCTGATATGAAAGCTGCTGCTGTGCACTGCAGGACAGTTGGCATCTGTTTCTCTTTTTTGTCTCATGTTGCTGTCAGCACAAACTGATTGATATAAACTGGTGCGGCAAAGGAGTGTAACAGCCGATGCTGTCTGCCTGCTTTCCGCTCTTTCCTTGTGACAAATGTAGCCTCTAAGTGGCTGTGGCAGGCTCTGATCCTGCAGGACCTTTCATGTTGTGTATGAGCGTTAAATTATTTTCATTAACTCCAGGTGCACCATCCCATCTTCTCCCCCTCCGTCATCGTTGGCCAGCGCTGAGCAGCCCCAAAACCGAGCAGCACGTTCGCTTTCCGCTCTGTTTAAACCATATCCACATCGGCGGAAATGCATGACAGGCAATCTCTGCCCTATATGCGGCAACGCCGCATGGGCACGCACATCATACACCCACATACAACTGAAGCTGCAGAAGATAACCCACTTTGGATAAAAAAAAAAATAAAAAAAAGACAAGACTGAGGGCCAGTCCTGAATCTGCCTCTGGCTGTCCTTGACGAACCTCCGGGCTAGATCCTCTTGGGTGATCTAAGCAGTGTGGCGCTCTGAGAAAATTTATCTGGATGGTTGACAACTTCTGCACCATTCATCCAGGCTGCTCGTGTCCCCATAGAGAGCATGTCACTGCCTTAAAAGCAATGCTGGTTGACAATGACATTGTGGGGTTGTTCTTATCTAGTATACACTTTATTTCTGCACAGTCACCAGAGTGTGGTTTTCGAGGGAGTTTTAAGCAACAGCAGTTTGGAATTTTTGCATTTAACAACTTTAAAACTTTCTTTATGTGCACAAACTTTACTATGTGTGTAATGAACCTACAATCGATACTACCGTTCAAAAGTTTGGGGTCACCCAGACAATTTTGTGTTTTCCATGAAAAGTCAAAATTGAGTTGTAAAATGAATAGAAAATCTAGTCAGGACATTGACAAGGTGAATTTTGAAGTTTGTATTTGAAATAAAAAAAAAATCCTTCAAACTTTGCTTTCAGTTTTACAGCTTCTCTATCCAGCTAAACTGTTTTCAGCTGTGCCAACATGATTGCACAAGGGTTTTCTAATCATCCATTGTCCTTCTGATGCAATGAGCAAACACATTGTACCATTAGAACAGTGGAGCGATAGTTGCTGGAAATGGGCCTCTATACACCTATGTAGATATTGCACCAAAAACCAGACATTTGCAGCTAGAATAGTCATTTACCACATTAGCAATGTATAGAGTGTACTTCTTATTAGTTCAAAGTTATCTTCATTGAAAACAGTGCTTTTCTTTCAAAAATAAAGACAATTTTAAGTGACCCCAAACTTTGAAGAGTAGTGTATGAAAGTTTCACTTTTTGAAAGAACCTGTGATATTATTTAGAAAGCATACAATACAATATGAATACATGGTATTACATACATCCAACACAACACATGAAGACACAAATAGTACTTTAATGATCATTAGTAGGGTACCCTCAAGACTAAAAGTCAAATATTGGTTGAATGTCTTTATAAATGCCTATAATCATATCTATAGTTTACACATACTTGTGTATGTGCGTACTATGTGAGGTCTTCTGGTCCTTATTGCATGAAGAATTAAAAGTGCCTCACTTAAGTGGCAGACCTGATGTTATTTCATTAATAAATCAATTTCAGTAATTATAAATACATGAATCCCTTCTGAGTGCCATTATTATAAAAGGTGTTGTCAATGATAAACCGGAAAATTACTGGGTATTTCAAATTTTAATGAACATGTGTACAGGAGAGCAGCAATAAAAATATGTATTTCAATCAGGAATATTTAGTTAAAGGTTCAATTACATGCATTTGCCATAGTTTGCACAATAAGGAAGGTTGAAAACCCCCTTTATGACATTTTCACTTTCCTGCCGTTTACCTCTCTCTACAAATGTCTTTTCATTTAAATGTCTTTTTCAGATTATTTTTTACAGTCTTAAAACTGAAGGAAGCTGTGTTGCCAGCAGGAGGTATTCAATTCAAATTCTGCATGTGATTAAAGACATTGTACGAGAAATAATTAACACTAAAAATCAGCGTGCTGTTCCATTTCATTACAAGCATTTTCTCATGTTCGTGCATGCATTCAAGACATAGAGCCACCTGTGATCTCAATAATCAACGTGCATTCAGACACCTGCACTCAATCATTTGGGGATTTTTTTCCTACTCCCACATCCAGTTACATTTAGGTATTAAAGACACAACCAGAAAAAAAAACTGTCTCAAAAACAAGAAAGTTTACATCAGAACTACTAACAGTAACACTACCTGAAGAGTGTGCTTGTCTCTTCTGTTAGAACTTCAGCCTCATTTATGGCCTGTTCTGACATCGGCTATCAACAAGCATGTATTTTAAGAGATTAGTTTGCACCTCTGGGTCATTTTAAACCAACCAAATAACTGCTGACAATTCTGTTTTCCCAATTATGATTATTCCATGATTACATTACACAGTTCCCTTGCCATAGCAAACACAACATGGTCTCCGGGGTATTGAGGGACAGAGGTGACAGTGTCACCGAAAGCAATTAAAAAGCTATCAGAGGGAGCTGAAAAGAAAACATTTCCTATTAGATTGTAGTGTTAACCACTGGCCTGAGCCAAATGTGGCCACAGGAGCACTAAGATGTTATTACTCTCTGCAGGCGCTGTGTTGTTATTCCTCACAGTGTTAGATGCTAAAGAGGGCTCGGTAATGACCACTAACAGCACTTTGCTCTGCTGTTCCCAAGAATTGCACATCAGGAGCGATCGTCTCTGCTCCACTTGTCACCGTTCACACAGATCGTCAAAGGCATCTGGTGAATTTTAAATGCAGTATTTTTCTCAAGTGTTGTAAGGGGCATGTGCTGCGGAGGAAAAGGGTGCAATCATCCCACACTCGGATCAGTTTCAGTACCCCACATTTATGTCCAACGCCATAATACGATATAGTTGTTAGTGTGCCTAAGTGCTACTGCTTTGTATCAATAGTTGTTGTGATGTGTTGTTATCAGCAGGTTTTGCACAATTGAGCACATTTTTTTAAAGCGCGAGTGTGAAAACTACACAATACATCCAACATTAGTTGTATAGCACCTATCATATAGGTTATTGCAATTCAAAGTCCTTAACAGGTAAAACTGATAATGAGACAGAACAAACTATTACAAAAAAAATAAAAAATAAAATAATAGAGAGTAAAACATTTAAAAACAATAATATAATAAATGAATCATTCCATTAAAAAGATCTAAGCACAAGCCAAGGAAAAGAGGTAGGTAGGTTTATGTAACATATTTATATATTCTTTCAGCTGTTCTCAGTTCCTCAAGGAAACTGGCCAAATGACAGAGCATGAAAGCTAAAGGCTGCTTCACCAAAGGGTTTTGTTGCTAATAAATTCATGTATAGGCCATGACAAAAAGTGAGAAGACAAAATGCCAATGAATATAAATTAATTATTGCAAGAAATAGCTGCAAGATAACCGCGTATATGAGGTGTGTTAGAGAGTGACATTGGTAGTGTGCATGTGTAGGAAATCAGAGGGAATCACAGAATTGGGTAATAAAAATGGAATTCACTATAAAACTGTGCGGAATGGCTGAAATTCCATTTTCTGTCAGAAATAGAACATTTTTATCAGGAGAAAACATTCCTGGGTGGTGGTGGTGGTGGTGGTGGTGAGGGGGGGCTAAGGCAGATGACCAGCCACCATCATGTCATGGTTTACAAAAATGGCTTCAAAAAATCCTAAGAAGCTAAAAACTAACCTAATAACATAACTAATTACTAAAGATTAATATTTAAACACACAAATGTTCCTTTTTAAGATATATTATTGTTAGTTTTCCAACTTCCTTTGAGAACCTTGTCATCCTGACTTCTGCAGGCCTGTGAAAAAGGCCTGAAATTGGTATTGTATAAGTCCGATGATCAGGGATAACCATTGGTTCGGCTTCTGCTCCCATCACCGCTTCTGGTGCAGTGGGTTGATCTGGTTTCACAGAATATAGCACTCAGCTTCATGCCCCAGTAGTATTATTGAGATATGTGGCTTTAAGGGGTTAAAAGGATTCTGAGGTTGTTCCCACAAGCTCTTCCCCTTTCTACAGCTTGCTGCTCGAGCAACAAAAGGTGCTCATATCAACTGTGTGTGTATATGTGTGTCGACGTGTTGTGACTGTACATCATTAAAGCCCAGCTGGCATACAGTCACTAAGGGGACTTGGAAGCTGAGCTCTGGCCCTGCAGGCGAGTCACGTGCTGCCCGTGAAGGGGACTAAGGATCAGATTAAACGTGGGCTGTGAAGGCTGTGACACATATACATACACACTGCAAACACCCATCCATGTGCTAATGAACCTGTTCTTTTTTGTGAGTGGGAGAGCTGATGTTTAAGCTGTTTATAATCAGGTTGAGGCTGGAAATAGCCCGTGGCAACGGCAGGAGTGACGACACCGGCATCTGCACATGGCGACGTGTCACTTCCCCCCAGAAACGACGATGTCTCAGGTACGGGTAAGTCACCCTAACCACACCTGAGGGGACATGTCCCTTCAGTAAACGATCGCGACCCAGGGAACATCATTAGGCGACTGCTGTGTGGCAGCGGCTCCTTGGCAGAGTGATAAGCAGAAACACTCCATTGGGAAATGCTTACAGTGCACTTAGAGGTGACAGGGATAATGTGGGCCATGCAATTGTTATTCTTAGCTGAGCTGTGCAACATTTGTACGCTTCGGTTATAAATAGATATGGGGTCTGAATAAGGCGCTGAGCAGCAATCATACTGAATTTTACCATTTTAAATTGACCGTTCACTAAACCCCTCCCCATAACAGCGGTTTTCCAATCATAGCCTAGGAGCTGTAATCAGGCACAGAGGGGATGGATTTGGATTTGGATTTGGACTGTGTTCACATGACTTTAGTTCCAGAGAAACTCTATATAAAAAGTTTAAAGGATGGCACTTTTCAAGAGTAGCCAAAAAGATAGCGTATTTGTGATATAATACTATAGACTATAATAGGGTCCTGATCGTAAATACTTCTAAAGTCACAGTGGCCTATATTTCATTATTTTGCTGGATTACAATACATTTGTAAAAACCCCTGTTAGAAAATATGAACTGTAAAACAGTCTAAACTCTGCAATCTACTTTTGTTATATTGTCCTATGCAAAGCAGGGTGTTTTATGTTCCCTTATACTTATAGGATTTAGAAGCTCTGTAATCTGAGGACAATACTCTTCTTTATGGCTTCTACATGGATCCCCACCTGGTGAGACTCCTGACATCTTTTCCTAGACATGCAGCATTAGCCTCTGTCTAGAGCTGGGTGATATAAAAACATTTTTTTTTACAAAAAATCTGATTTCCAATTTTACTAGATTTTTCTCTGCCCTAATCAAAAGCAAATAAGATGATGAATAAATGAATAAATAATTTTTTTTTACTTTAGGGTTAAAGTGCAATCAGACATGGTGTGCTGGTGTTACAGCTCGGCTGCGTGCCTCTGCTTTAGGTGTTGAAATAAATATGTCGTCCTGCTTCCCTTGGTTGCAACAGCTTTTGAACAGACCTTACAGTGAGCATTCTTTGTTCTAAGTCTGTCGCAAGAAAACCGAACCAGTTCCAGATTACAGATGTAGCAACACCTTTCTTAGGTACAAGCACTAGTTGCCCTTCAGTCGCTGCCATGCTTGTGAATCTACAGTGTTTGGGTGCACCCCGCTAACTTAACCATGTAGAGCATTGCAGCGGGTTAGTTCCACTTTTGACACTCGGGTGTAAAAAAATCTAATAATTTAAAAAATGATTTTAATAGAAAATACATCGTCCAGAACTGTACATTTGAATTAATCGATTTAATTGATACATCGCACAGGCCTACCTCTGTCATTCAGCACAATATATTGTGTGAAGCCATAAAGTCCATTAAGATTATAAGAATTATATCCTTTTAAAATTTCAGCCTGAAACATTAAAAACTATAGTTGGAGATAACCAGGACAGGAGCCAAACTAACAGCACAGTGGGCGGAGTCTGGTCCATGGGCCTTTCTGATGAAGTCATTTTAAAATTCTGTGAAATAGCTGATATATCCAAACCATAACAACATCTAGTGATGGAGCCAAGCAAGCCTGTGTCTAAAAACAACCATTTCTGCTCTGCTTGTTGAACCAGAGACTTAAATCATTTTTGAATGTTCAACACAAGTTATATTATTTTTTTTGTCTTGAAATGTGTTGATTAAATGTTGTCAACAAGAGGCATTCACATTTTTTCTATTTAGTTTTCTGAAGTTAAAAGGTAGGGCTCTGGGACAATCGCACTGAGCCTAGTAGGTGAAGGCGAAGCTCCAAGTTCTATTGTTATACTGTGGATTTTTTCTTATTCCTCTTCAGATGGATTTTTGCACCTAACTCATCCTAATTACATATGTGAACACATTGTGATTGGGAATGATGTGCTATTACTTTTATCTGGAAGACATAAATTCGTCATGAATTACATCCTGAAAAACTGTGCATTCCCATAGGGAATGAATGGGATGAGGCCAAGAAACGAACAAATCAGTTATTGCACTGCAGACTGCGGCCTACTGCTTGGCCATACTTTCACCTAGAGACTTCATTTAGAATATAGACATGTCTTGTGTATTAATGTGTTATTCCATGTTTTGATAGGTAATATAGTTTTTGATCAATCACTGATCAATGACTCCGATCATTTTTTACAGAAACTTATGGGAGCCTTTGGGACACAATACTGGTGCGTCAATGGGTGACGTCATCGCTTAGAGTGTAGAAAAACAAAAAGAATCTAGAATTTTTCTCTTTCCTCTGTCCTCCTGGCCACAATTTACAATGTAGACACATTTTTTTCAAACTTTGTAGAGAAACTTGTTCCGAGTCTCACAATGTGCTCAAAATATCTGAGAGTTACTGAATTTGAATGGGCACATCGTCTTAGCTCCTCATTGACTCCAATACAAAAACTTTCAGAGAGAAGTAGCATACCAGTGTCTCGTGTTTGTTGCAGGTGTGCTCCTTGTATATAATACAAGGATATATATAAAATTTACTAGTATTCTTTGTTTAAAATTTCTGTAGAAGCCCATCATAATGTACACACACCAGCAGTACTACCTGGAGCCCTTTCAAAATGTCCCTAGGTAAGTTTCTAGTTTCAAGTATTACTCAATAGTCACAAGATAACACAGTCACAAGTTAAACCGAAACACCAGTAGCATTCAAATTTGGACAGCGAGCAGCCAGTCTAAGGCACACCTGGTTATTAATCATGCTGTCTAATCAGCATCTGATATGCCACACCTGTGAGGAGGGATGGAGCAGCAAAGGAGAAGCGCTCGTTATCACAGATATAGATGAATTTGTGAACAATTTGAGAGAAATGGTTATTGTATGTTATATAATTATATATATTATATAAATCTTTGAGTTCAACAGAGCAAAAACAAAAACTGTTTGTATTTTTCTTTAGTGTTGTTTCACTCACCTGTTGTGCTGCTCGGCCTGAAGTTTAGTTTCCTTTTGTTTGTTGTTGTTGTTGTTGTTCTTCTTCTTCTTCTTCTTCTTCTCCTTCTTCTTCTTCTTCTTCTTCTTCTTCTTCTTCTTCTTCTCCTTCTCCTTCTTCTTCTTCTTCAATATACCAGAACAGCTCATCTGAATTAGTTCAATCAACTCTGAGTACATTTACCTTGAGTTGCGCGCGTGCACAACCGCTTTTAAAAAAGCCAACATCAATGGAGCACCGATGCCACTAGAAACCATGGCAACAGACATGACTGCAGAAAAAAAAGAACCCGTTATTTTACCTCAATATGACTAGAGGTATTAATGCAGCCTGGGGAGAGTACCGACACATATTTCACCGTAAAAATAACAATACTGCAGCAGCAAAGGAGAGAGAGACAGCATGGATGAACACTGCTATAAGTTTTATTTACTATTCCATTGAGCAGCAAGTTCATAGAATATAGTAGGAATATAAATAGGGAAAAAAAATCTGATTTTTATTTTGGTGCAATCCAACAGGGGAGAGGAGAAGTCGGAAGCAACTAAAACTGAAATATAAAAACATAATTCAAAAAGGTAAGGCATATTTTGCTAGGCTATGATAGCAACTCACTTTGATTTAATTGGCATAGGCTCTTAAACAAATAAATATTCAGTATGAAGTAAGTCTTAATTCTGTGGTTACTTCACATAAACCCTCCAAAACATGTTGGTGTAACTCGTCCCCTTGTTTAATACCCCACTTTAACATGTGATACAGTTCAAAGTATTCACTTGTTGTAAGACCATCTGTACAGATTTATTTCTGTATAGTCAGATTTTGAAAACATTCTATATTTCACGAAATCATTTACACAATGTTTTTTCAGCAAACTCCACTGTATATTTGTTTTACATGTCAGTGAATTTTTGTAGAATCTGTAGTCAAATGCATATACTATTTTAACATAATCCTATGCTGAAATCACAGGAAATATGCACACCATTGCCAATGGGACAGATTTTAAAAAATAATCTAGTTTAATCTACACTCAATTCTTCTAAGTGTTGTTTTTTTTTTTTATTTTTATAGATTTTTTTTTAATCTTCCTAATTAGCCATACTTTTGTATTGGTTGTGATTTCAGCATGGGACTGTTTTAAAGTGGTACAGTCAATAGACTCAATAAAAAGATTTTTTTTAAAGCAGTAAAAGAAAACATGCAAATAGTGCAAACACAGTGGGTCTACAATAATGCTATTGTCTCTGATATTGACCAGCATGGAATCTTGGGATTTTTTTTTAATGCTGACATCAACGTGAAGTGTGACTGTGATCACAAACATCTAAGCATCTCCCTCAATGAAGACATGGATACACTCATCAAAGAATATGCTGTAAGTATGTCAGGCAACTTTCTAATTTAGATTTTGTGCAGGATGTAATTAATTTCCCTCCAGGCATTCTTGACAACATGTGATGTTCATAAGAATCGGGTGAACTTAAGGTCTAGTTATCTAGTTTATGCATTTTAAACCAATAATATGATAGTTTTTCATTTGAAGTAATTATAATATGCTAAATACCTAAACCTGATTATTTATTTCAAACAAAAAAAGGCTTTATTACTACACTGATGAATATGCATTATGTAAAGTTTATTAGGTAGGTTTACAGTAGCGCTATCTAAAGAAAATGAATGGGATTTTGTCAATAAATAAATGTAATAAATTACATAAACCTTAAAAGTTAGGGTTAAATATTTCTGAGTGTGTGTAGGGGAGGGGTTGAGGGCAGGGGGGTAACAGAGCAGAAAAAAATATTAAAAATTGTGAAATATGAATGCAATTTAAATCTTATACATTAGTAAATGTAGAACTAAAGAAAACACAATAAGAAATTAATTTGTGCAAACATGTCGGCACCTAAATGTGCATCAGTTTGCTGAGTGTGTGAAGACTCTCTGACATGAGAACAAATTACTATAAGAAAAAATGAAATAAACAAGATTCACAAGTGGGTTTAAAGAAGGATATTTAGGGAGAGATTGTTGTCTCTGCACCATGGAGCCAGTTGGTTCACCTCATTTCAGTCTCACCATTACTGTTGATGGAAACACCTCGCATTTAATAAACTGATTGTGTAGTTTGGTGCAGTAAGCACAAAATTGTACCTTCATGTTCTGAAAAATGTAAAGTAAAACACTTTACTCAGTAAGTATATTGTATGTGTGTGTATGGATGTAAGTTTCTTTCAATATTTATATCAAAATCCTTCAAGTTTGACCTCAACCAGGAGTCAGGAGCCCATTTGAATGGGAACATATTTGAATGGAAACATGTTTTTTAATGCTTTTATCTCTATGAGTGTAGAATGATTCTTTTCTAAAATATCAAAACTCTGACTGAGATTTGCAGAGATTCTCTAAAGACAACTAAAGACGGAAGCAAGTGAACAAGGACGAACATCTGACAGACATGAAGAAGAAACAAGAAAACACAACGTGAAATTGGTGCATCTTTGCAACAAAGTTATTCAACTCCATGAGATAAGTGAAATAATCAATCTTTTAATAAGCAGTAAGCTATTTTACTTGAGTATTTACATTTCAGGCTGTGGGTTAGGGATTAGGACTGTGTTATAGCTACTTAAAGGACGTTAAAATCTAAAAAGATATATGTCTTCTTGGATTGAAAATGTAAAATATTAGCATCAAAATGTACACGTATGCGGACTGTGTTATTGCTATTACAAATTAATATTATACTACTATTGTTTAATCCAATTTTTTTGAAGCATTTTAATGTTTTATTTACTGTACTTGAGATTTTTTGATAAATTAATAGTAAAATTACTGCATCATAATATTTGGAATCTTTCGAACAAAATGAACAAAAAAAGGCAACAATTTGATCAAATTTAGATCATACAATATAAAAGTGTGTTCATTTTATGTAAAACATGTTTGCATCTAAAACGTATCTAAAGCTATCAAATAAATGTAGTGGAATATAAAGTACATTTCTTCTGAAATGGAGTAAGAGCAGAAGTATGAAGTAGAAATATGTTTATACATTACAATGTATATTTATTCACATAATTTTTGATAAAAATGTGTTAATTAGTCTATAAATAAGTCACTTTTGCTTTAAAATATGTTCTGAGCCTTTGAAACAAATATCATATTATATAAATATTCTTTTTGACTGTTTTTATTAAAACAATTTAAATTCAAAGAACATTATATTTTAAATTAAAATATATATATATTTTTTAAATCAAAAGGAACTCTTCAGGAACATTTTGAAAACCGAAAAATGGAAATGCACCTTCACAAAATAAGAAATCCTAGCAGTGATGTATTATATTATTATATATATATAATTAGTGTAATATACAAGTAATGTACAAGTAATGTAATATACTGGATAATAAGTGGTTTCACTTTTGATACTTTAAGTACATTTTGTTTACATTGTGCTGATAATACTTTTGTACTATTACTTAAGTTATTTTTTTAATTCAGGTCTTTTACTTATTATTGAGAATTTTTAGATGACAGTATTTCTATATTTACTCAAGTATTTAAGTATTTTATCCATTGTTGGTAACCTGCCAACCATCGGCAGAAGAAGAGCTCACATCAGGATTTATTATCAAACTATTTCCAATATCAAATATTCTTGAAAAATGATCTGCCATTAAAATAAGACAATTCAAGATAATCTCATTTGATGAGATATATATATATATATTTTTACAGTGTCTTACAGTTTGCTGTTTGATGTTTTTCTCTCAGAATACCAGTGTCTTAAAGACGATCTGGAGCTTCTTTCCAAACATGAAGAAAAAGGTTTAGTGAGTGAAGTGTGCCAAGAGGTCTAGAAGCTCTACACAGAGGCCATCACTGACAATCTGGAGTGTTGTACTTCCCAGTATGGACAGTACTTTCAGTGGCCCTCTCTCCAGCATCAGCACCTCATTCCTCCTCTCAGGATATGGAAGCAATTTTCAGTGCTCCTCTCTCCACCATCACCACCTCCACAACAGCTTCTTTCTGGAGTGAGGATATGGACGCTACACCTAGTGCCCCTCAGTATCAGCACCTCTTCCTTCTCATCACCTCCTCTTTCCTCCTCTGTGGAGTGAGGATAAGGACGCTACATTCAGTGCCCTTCTCTCTAGCTTCAGTATTCTTCCTACTCTTCAAAAAAAAAATAATAATAATTTCTTTTAAAACCATTTTTTAGGTCTATTTGACATTTGTGCAGTTTTAAATACTTTATATTGTTATTTATTTTCTTGTTTTTTATATTACATTTTTATTCAACAGCATAATGTTACTCTTTGAAAGCCACTTATAAACAACATGTACTCATCCAATTTAAATTCTAATTTGTAAATCAGTACCTAATGTTTGTATTGTTTTTAAAGACACCCAGGACTCTGAAGAGTAAGACCTTCAAAATTTCAAGGATAAAGTGGAAGATCAAACTGTCATTATCTGACTTATTTCCTGTGTTATATCGATTCTAAACTTCAGCATTCATCATGAAGTGACGGACTGAATAAATCCTGGTCTCCTCACAGTGGAGCCTCTTGGCAAAAACCTCTCACTTGCTCTTCCAATAGCTCTGTATCAGTGTTAGAGGTCTATAACAGTGTCTCTTTTTCACACCAAGGACCCCAAAGCTCACGGAAACCAGATCACAGATCCCATCTGAAAAGATTTTTGATTTTAATATTTTATCACAGGAAATGTATGAAACCCATTAATCAATATAATCACGCATTCTGTCGCGTTTCATATCTATGGAATTATACTGAAAATAAATTATTCATTTTTTACCTGGAGACCCCCTGAAACCCCCTCAAGGACTCCTGGCAATCCCCGGACCCCACTTTGAGAACCACTAGCCTAGAGTAGTCATCCATTATTCTTATAAGCTGTGGTATTAAAGAGATTTGGTCCACACGGGCCGCTTCAATCAACGTGAAATGAAAGTTCCTCATAGCCACTTAAATTCTGCATCATTACCAGTTAACTCTACTTTTCACAGCTCCTGCATCTGGAATGAGAACCATATGGGGTCAAGGCTGATAATGTGAAGAAAAAAAATTCCATGAATCAAAGTCAAGTATATTTTCAGGATTTTCAGACATAAAAAGGCGACACTTGTAAATCATGCAAATCCTTTACCCTAACCGACTCCTATGAGCATAAAAAAGTGGGATTGATAATGAATAATAAAAAAAATAAAATAATAGAATCTGAACTTGAAGTTATCAAATACTGAAATAAAATAATGAGGTACACTGTTCGGAGAAGAAGAGTCAAGGAAGCGACAAGAACATCAGGAATTTTAAAATTCATCTCATTGTCTTACTTTGTCTAATTATTGTTTTAAAAGGTTTTATTATAAACAAATCTTTTGTCTAATTATTGTTTTAAAGATCTATTACCACCAAATACTATGTCTAACTGTTTTAATGGTGGAGGTCCATCTGAATGACAATTAAAACAACAGCTAACGGTATCTTAATTAGTATGAGCTACAGCCGGTCTACCTAGTGATGGTTATTACTTCAGCATCAGAGCCTGTCTGGCTTATTGTTTAAAAAAATAGAGAAAGAAAGAACTTTAAGTGCTAAATCTGTCCTATCGTTATTGTAGATTCCATGTGCCATGAAAAAATGGAAATGTTGACAGGTTGGAAAGGTGGGAGTTGAAATGACAAAAAGCAATCTGTGCACACAGTATGGCTATGTGTTTTGACCATTTTTGTGGTGACACATAATTATGTATGATCACAGGGGAGTAGTAATGGAGAGTTTACCTTCCCATAACACTGCAGCAATACACAAATTAAATTTAAAATTGCAATAAACAGTAGCCACACCATGATACTTTTCTATTTCAATACATCTAAATAATTCAGTTCCAATACATAATTTAGGTAAGCATAGTTCTTTTCCAAGTACCATATTTGTCTTTCTGAAACAGACTGTATTTTGGACTCTAATGTGTTGGTCTCAGTGGCGTTTCTACATTAGGCGGCAGGAACCTTATTTTTAAGCTGCCGTTTGTTTGGACGTTTTCCTTTTGGACAAACTGCAAGAGACTTCTATGGATAAACCATAAAGAATGAGCCCCCATGTTTCAAATTACCCTGAAATCATTTCTCTTTATAAGCCAACATTTTATATATCGATGAAATCTACAAGGACTTTTTCACAAAGTTTTTTTTTTTCATTTAGCAGCATGATTTGTTGCCGTTATTTGTTTCAGTTGTGTTGGTTTACGAGCTTGATAAATCACGCAAGTTACTACGTGTCTGTCTAATCCTTTTAATTTGCAGCTATATCACAGGCAACATCTTCGTATCACCCCGAGCACTGAAGCATGTGAAATGTATCTGAATTATTATTTCTGCTCCCTGCTGGCACTCAAATGCAGCCCAGAGCATATGCCTACTGGTCCATATAGGCCTAATACTTATTATAATCAGCTACTGCTGTATTTGTGATGCTGACGTCATACAAAATTTCCCCTGCTAGAAATTCCAGGCTAAAATCACCACTGCTTGGCCTTATCTTCTTTTCCTCTGGCAGTTATTATCCTCCGTCCCGAGGATGTGTCTGTGTTTCATGGTTTCTGATGCAGGGAAAGATGTAACAGCTATGATGGACAGCAGACATCTTCACACATTCATTTTCACACCACCCTGGAAAAAAAAAAAAAAGTTTTCCAAAATGTCAGGCCGCGGAGAAGAAAACAACCGCCGCCAGCGGCATCTATCGACTGACAAGCTGTCAAGTGGCTATTAAACCCAGTTGAACTGTTGACATGAAGTCACAGTGGCAAAAAGTCAGACAGGGCCAGCTAAATGATCTAACTGACAATGACGGAAACAAAAAAAATCACATGTGATAGAGCCATCTTCTCACCTTCTGAGGGGACGTGCCATCTCAAAAGGGCAATTTTTTTATTTATTTATTTTTTTTTTTTTTTTGGGGGGGGGGTGTAATTTGGCAGCATTGAAGTAGTCTCTAAGTGGCAGGAAACAGGTGGCTTTAAACAGCTGGAACCATCTATCAGCCATAATGCAAATAATGCTTTATTCCTAACAGTAATGAAGCCGAGAATATTTAGAAATACTTCTGATTGAAACACAGGCTCCAAGCATTAACTAAAATAAGTATCTCTTTACCTTGACCCGGCGTACGACCCGATGCCATTAACCTCCCCTGAGAGCCAGAAATGAGATGATTACCAGCTCGCCTTAATTTGTCACTTCAACATAAGACATCAGAATGAGCAGCAAAGCATAATTGCCCTTGTCTCGGGGCTCAAGATGGTTGATTCTCCGACAGAAAAGAGACAGCAGGCCTCCTTCATTTGCCACACAGTGAAACTCGTTCTCGGGAATATATATAGCGAGGTAATTGAGCGATGAATTACTTTTTGCATCAGCACCACTCAATGACACTGATTCTGATGTAGCAATATATTATCTCCCCGTTTGTGGTAATTTATCCCCAAAATGACATCTAATGGAAAATGTAGATCTCCCCCCGTCTTTATCAGACCTGAATGCAACCAATCAAACCTCCCAAAAAGCAACACAACACCGGGTTTGGGGGTTTTTGGAAGAGTACGCCCTGACATTGTGCTTTTTAATTATGTAAAGTCACGTCTTCCAGTTTGACTCGTGAGTGCCGTCATTCCCTAAAGAGGAGAAATAAATGAGTTCGGCATAAAGTATGGCTATCAGCTGCAGCTAGACCTCGATCTCCAAAAATGTGATTATATCTGCCATAATTGACTAGAGACACCTCTACCTAGAATAAACTAGTGTAAGGAAACACATTACTATGTGTGATAATAGCTGTCTGAGTAGAAGACAGGCACATCATTTAAATGAGCCAATAAAACAAATGGAAAATGAAATAGATAGATAGATAGATAATTAATTGAAGGAAAGATACCAGTCAACAAGAAAAAAGAGGACAATCTTTATTTCAATCTTTCAAACTTGTAATAAATTGTGACAATCTCAATTCAAACCCAAAGAGGAAGTTTGGCAGAGAATGGTAGGCAACTACAAAGACCAGAAGGCAAGGCGAGGGCATGGTTTCCTTTAGTGCAGTTTCACAGTAATAATACAGATTATTTCTGTATGTAAAAACAACAGGTTGGGCTTAGGCTGAGGCCTGAGCTGATCAAGGGACAAGATTTACAGAGCTACAAAAAGCACGATAAAGTAATGAACAAAACCCAAAGTAAAAAAAAAAATTTACTAAACTGGGGGGGGGGGCATTAAATTTATATAACTTAAACAGCTCAAAACATTCATAACAGTTTGAAAATATTGTAATTAAAGATCCACTTTTCTGCTGCCTGGGAGTTGGTTCGGTGAAGTGTGGTTGAAATCTCTGGGGAAAAAAAAAAAATGCAAATTTTTTAAATGACTGTTTCCACTTTTAAAGTTTTATTTTGTTTATTGAGGGGGTGGTTAGCCATTTTCAGAAAGCTTGTCACGGAAGCTTTCATTACTCATTTCAAACTTCAAATTTCTTCACGGCTATGTGCGACAGTATAATGCATGAATGTTTTGGATTTAAAAAAAAAAAGGAAGAAAAAGAGAGCAACAAATAATCCATTGTACCCGCTTGAATTTAATAAGCCTCCTTAATCTGCGATGGGGTTCTACATGAACACACTGTTACCTGCAAAATTATTATAACCATCGTGCTGATATTACTGAGATTTCTACAATAGTTTTTCTCTCGTCACTGGTTTGATGTGGGCTGGGCTCAGCTGGAAAAAAGAAAAGGTGACATCACATATTCCTATGGAGCAATAGAGTTGGAGAGGATTGTGAGAAGCCATTTGGATTTTCTCCACAGGCAATGTGAGGTGACTGATAGGCGGAAGACTTCTATGGCTTGGATGCTCATATAACTCTCCCGGTTAAATCAGCGCAAAAGATTAACAAAGCAGCTGCCACCTGCGCAGTTAATGGCGGGTCGAGAAAAATTAAAACAACAACCTGCAGTATAAATCAAGCCTCTTTTGAGTTCTGGGTAATTTCTCCCTAACAGTTGTGAAAGAGATTCTGTCTAACTCCGCCTTTTATTTTCCCTTATTTAGTCAGAAATATGTCATTTCTAAAGACGGCTACCAAAGATAATAAAATATGCTACGCTGTGATCAAATTGTCTCATAAAAAGCTTCACTGTGCCACAACGAATCCGAGAGGCTGCAGTGTACTGTGCGTTTTTCATAAAAATGGTATTATATTGTTGTTACATATCAGGAATAATTGCTCTTTTTCATGAAACGGCTGGTTAGGTGAATTCAGGAGGAAGCTACAACCTCTTCTTGATTCCAGCAATTACATCAACTTCAGTTACAAGAGAAAGAAAAAAAAAAAAAGGATAAAGAAGAAAACTTACATAATGAACTGTGCCAAAAACAGGTTGAAACTCAGTAGCAGGAAGACTGTCCTAAATAGTTTTGTTTTAATGTACGCTTGGTGTGCATCTCAGTGCATCTGGATGTAAACATCTTTCCGACTGAATTCAGCAGCAACCAGTGATGAAGGACAGGTACAGGAACAGACAGAGCCGGTCTATCTGAGGAGGAAGTAGTTAAAAGCTGCAGGAGTTACTGATGTGTGCTATGGGTGTCTGCTATACAGGTAGAACACATCTACAAGGGTTTTTTTTTTTTATAGCAGGTTGTTAAAATTGTGCATATGCCATATTCCAGTATCAGACAGACTGATACCAATTACCAATCTGGCTTTTTTCATCAACATAACATCTCAACATAAATAGATACTAACAGGTGGCTGGCATGAAATAAGTTGAAAAAGCATGTCTCTCTCAGCACTTTGCGACACTAAAAACAAGAAGAAATATTTTCAGGCAATGACTTACAATACAAAAAAAAGCACGTTTCATTTATGGCAGATTTTCCTTCTTGGGCACTTTCCTACATTTTCTATACATGTCAATCACTATAGATGATAAACCTACACTTTGAGTTGGGGGTAAAAGGTTAAGAAATGTCAAGATTATTTAGATTCTATTCAGTTTCAAGGCAAGATTGACCTGTTTCTACTATTGTAGACTATTATCTTACATTTGAAACAAAAGACTGAAGAACAGAATGGTTGGGATAAGACGAAAAGACGAAAGGATTTAGGGGTTATAGTGGTTACAAAAGAACTATCTAACAGTGTCAGAGAGAGGGTCAAACAATCACGTGGAATAAAGCAATGGTTGGTCGAATCATAATAAATAAGTGGTATGTTCAGTTCACAGCCGTCCCTTCTTCTCTTGAACATTATGTGTTTACGCTCCGGCTTTAAAAAGGCTGTGAGGTTTGTGAAGTTTTACATATGATTCCGATGGCTTCACTTGAGCAGCTGACCGCACATACTGACACACACAGGACTCAAAGACGGGCTAGAGGGGCTTGGAGGGGAAGTGAGATGAAAAACAAAGAGGCAGAATCATAGTAATACATTGATATGTCTTTGAGTTTCATGTCACTACATTTCACTAGGCCCATCATCCTCTATCCGGCGGGAGCCCCAGTGTTAATCGGTTTTCTTCTCTTCAGGATCCTTCTCTCCCACTTCAGGCGCCTCTTCCTCGTTCCCTCCTTCTTCGGGGCCCTCCAGCTCAGCGGCGCGTTGCCTCTCCTCCTCCTCCTCCTCCTCTTCGTCAGTCAAGCCCTCCCTCTTGAGTGCGTCTATGTCATCCGAACCATCGTCCGACTCAGCTGTGCAGATGCCATAGCACATCAGGCTAATTACACCCAGCGGTAGGCCGAACAGGAAGCAGCCCAGCAGTGGAGAGCTGCGGAACACCGACTGGAGTGGGGAAGCAGACAATGAAAGGAAGTGTGAAGGAGGCACAATTTGTAGAGGAATATATAGTTTAATAGAGATGTGAATGGGTTTAGGTTTAGTGGGTTTAAGTGTTCTTTTACAGTTCACCGTTTCCTCAAGACATTAAAGATAAATTACTCTATAAGAGCATTAGCTTCACTGTTCATGCAAATATGTTCTTTATATACGGATGAACTAGTGCAGTGCCTAAAGGAAGTATGTCTTCCTATAGAAAAGTGAAAGCTTACATATATATGTGTATATAAATAAATGAGTTTAGGCCCCAGATTCTTTTCTGTTAGGTGATAGTGCTGGGATTTCCTCCTCCTGTGAATGTGTCTTGGAGTAAGTTAGTGCCATGAATGAAGTAGTAGCTAAACCAGCTAACGTCTTAGCGTGTGTTTTTGGAGAGATGCTACAATACGTTAATTATGTTAATTATGAAATGGGACAATGGAGCTTTCAATTGTAATGAAAGTGCTGGGAAGCAACATGAGAAGGAACACTGTGACACAGAGCTTTACAATGCAAAAAAGTGCTGCTGCAGAATAGTGTTGTGATACAAAAGTCTATGTTTTTTTGACTTTTAATGATAGTAATGATGTATTGAATATCCATCAAAAATGTTTACAAAAAGGATATATACCATCAAGCCATTGAAAGCTATATCTGACAGCTGATGTTGATCTGACAAACATATGAAAGGCATAACCCCACAGATGTTCTTTACTTTTATAGATAAGACATACAGTATACATGCAAAAAAAAAAAAAACTGTCCATCTATTGACATCAATGTCACTGTATTCCAAAACATTCTTCTTAGTAGAGAACCTTTTTTGTGATATGTACCTCTGAAGTCCAATATCATCTGCACTGATAATGGAGTGAACTATGCATTACGAAGCAATGATTTAAGAGTGGACTACCAAACCACCACATGAATGCTACGACAAAACTCTAAACGTCAAGTTTTTTGCTACAAGTGATTTATGGTCTAGCTGCACTTCAAAATCTTGTCTGAGTCTGGTCATTCATTTAAATTACGGCTGGAAGCTGTGTGCAACATGTCTTTGAAAAAGACATCCCATAAGAGAGGCGATCATAGCACAAGATCTGAGGGAAGACCATGACCTGCATGACCACAGACAGTGGGGCCAAAATGGTGAGGGCCAACATGGTGAGGGCCATGGACCTCGGCAGCTGGCCTCATCTGCACTGCTTCGGCAGAGAATATTGCCACAGGCAGTGATAAAATTTACACTTTATTAGATGAAAATGTTATAAATTATAATTCAAAAATATAGACATTCGGAATTAAAATGTAGGCCTCCAGTGTGATTTTGGTTAAATCTAATGAATAAATAGTCAGCACATTCCCCTTGAAAAAGTGGAAATTGAGTAAGAGAGCTGAAACCACCACCATGCAGTTACCAACCCAATGGGTTCCACCACAGATTGTGTTGGACCATGAAAAGGCACTTGGTGCCATCATGGCAAGAATTTAAGGTGATAAGTCTAAAGGTCCGCACCAGGCAATAAAATTAACCAATTAGCATATAGACTCCAGCCTGGACCACTTTCACACCTGCCAATGAGCCTAAATTGGTCTGATTGACGCGTCATCAATGTTTATCTTCCGATAGATGTAAGCATCAATTCTGATTCACTGTGGTGCAACACGTTCGCACATTGCTACTTGTTCTTCATGTGTTAAATCCTCTATATTGGCCATTGTTGGCAAAATATCCAATTCCAAAATGAGTCATGGCTCCATCAGGAGAACAAATTGTGGATGCACTGGAGTCACCCAAGAGGCATAGCACGTCATTTCAGGCAGAGGAGAGGTGCCATTTTCATATAGGACAAGCATAGTTCCAAAGACCCACAAGGTAGGCTATGAAATACTTAGTATCTCCTCGTTTGGACCCAAGTTCGCATTCTCACCAGAGGGACTGCACCAAAGATTGTCAACCTGTGCTCTAGCGGACCAAGACCACCTCTGTTTTTTCCTAATACACGAAAACAAACCGAATTAAGCTCCTTTGGTTTGAATGTTCGGTGGTTCAACCATTAAATATCGACGACACTAACAAAAAGCCCATTCTCCATTACCTCACTGCCACAAGTCAGGATTCCAACACTGATGACTTGCTGGATATGGCCTCACTTGTTGTTCCAAGTTTTAAAATGTAATACATTGTCAGTGACAAGGCAGAAGGAATACAAGCCAGAGCTAGGGTCCCTGTAGACCATCCAAACATCGGCATCCAGCACCATCAGCTTAACCAAAATCTACTTCCACATCACAGCAGCCTGTGGCAGAACAAACATTGGCTGGAATTTTTGAAAACCGTAGGCACTGTATCTGCAGCTGTGGCCACATCTGCATCCCCATCTCTAAAATGAAATAGATTGTGTACCGGACACATCAAATACAGTGGAGTATCTGACATTTTTGTCACAATGGTAAGGAGCCTCCCATTAGATATGAAGTAGAAATCAAAAGTGTATTTAGTGTGGCGTTCAGATCAAAATATATTAATTGAAAATTAGAGGCATTTATGCTTTCAGCAGAGCATTATTTTTTTATTAATTCATTTGCATTATAGTCATTAAGCTTCATGAGTATGCTCAGAAGGCAAACAAGAAAAAAAACAATCTTGTACTGAATGTTTATTTTGTTTCACACTGTTGATCATAGTGGAGAGTTCTGTCTAGAATCCTGTGGGTGCCCTGCAATTTCAGCACATACAGGTTGGAACTGAGATACATATATAAATTTCAATCTTCAAACACAAGCATGTCCACTACTCCACTAGTCTGCCTGAAGCTATTTTGTGCACAAATAACATGAACACATGCTCACACAGTAACTTCAGTATATTACATTAGCCTCATTTATTTTATTGTATTAATTTACTGTCTGTAATTTACTGTCCGCACCTATAACACACTTTGAAAAGTGACCCTTAGAAGTCCCTAAGAGTCAGCGCATGAAAAATAAAAGTGTCAATGCATTCGTCACTGAGGATCAGTTATATAAAGCAATTACCAACAAGTGGCTGGAGTTGTTTTGCTCACTGGCCGTGAACAAAACACCTCGCTGACATCTTTGTCCTCCTGAACCTGCATATAAAATTAAATCTTTTTTTCTTTTGACATGCAATTTACCACGACGCCCCCCCCCACCCCTCGCCACCTCCATGCAGAGTCACTGAAGGACAACTTTGCCGGTTGTTCTTTAAATGATCTCAGTGACAAATGAGTCATTTGGCCTTAATATAGAAGAGTACATCAGGCACAATGTACCTAGGAGGAAGTATTCGGTCACAACTTCTGTCAGCTACTGAGCTGAACAGAGGAGAAATCTCCACGTTCCCTCCAGTAATTGCTGCACTGGAAGAGGGATGGTAATTGCCAGCACGCTGTGTTGGTAGATGAGGTAGAAATGGGTATGCTATGCTAACACAGCTGGCTATGAGTCATTGAGCCTAATGTGATTGCCTCCTCATCCTCATGCCCCTGTCAACCGTGCATTTAGACAGGCTCTCTGGGGGAAAGGTGATGGCTGCTGCCTATCTGATTTGTATCATATCCTGTCACTGTGAGCAAAATGTACTGGACTAATACTAGCAGCTCATATTAACCTCTTAAATAACTCCAGCTCCTAAATAACCCCTTTTTGGTTTAATTGGGTTCGTTGCAGCTGCACTTTTGATGTAGTATTGTTGGCTTGCTTTAGTTTCAGTTTTTGTTTTTTTTTATTATTTTTTATATCCCTTATCCTCCTTGTATTTAGTGTATTTTCATATCCTTTTATTTGATTATATTTCTTTTTTCAGTTTTGGGTAATGTTACGTTATCTCTGACCCTGAACTGAAGACTAACTGGGTGCCTAGGCAACAGCTAATGGGGATCATTATAATAAACAAATAATAGAGTAAGACAAGCCCTGCACATGTAGATACTTACTTTTGTGCAGGTGCTAATTAGAGACAAATAGAATCCTGCACACTCCGGTCCAACAGCCAAAAGAAATGCAATATTGTTTTTTTTCCATTAAAACCTTGCCCTATTTCTGGCAGGTGTAATTCTTCCACTGATCCCATTTAGGAACCCGACTGTCAAACCTGACCTGACAGCCACAGAATTGAACCTTCAATAACAACATATTTCCAGAGGCATTTCTTTGTGAAGGGAAACAAACGTCCAGAGTTCGCGATACCTTCTATTTCAGCAGTTTTTCCTCGGTTAAATCTATCATTTTCCTTCCAGAGTTCTCAACATCCCTTAAAGGACATTGTAAAAGGCAATGGTAAGTTCACCCATGGTTCCAGTACAACATGCCAATCGAGCAGCATTACAATAACACAGCTGTATTTACATTCCTATCACACCCTTGGTAAAATAAACACCGGTTCTCCCAAAAGAACCAACTACTTAGAGTAAAAGTAGGAGGAGAAGGCAGTTGGCCTTCTGACCCTCTCTCCTCCCTCAACTTTCCACCTCTGCTGCCCTTTTCCCTTTCTTCGTACTGTGTTGTGTTTACTGCCGGCATTGCATATTCTCAGCTGTATGTACGCCCAGCCTCGTCCTCTGAATGTTGGTTTTTCTCCCAGTGGAAAAGTACAAACACCAGGCATTTGATTCACAGCATTGCTCAACTTTTAGACAGGTCACAAATATACAGTATTTACTCCAAACACAGTCAAGGTGAGACTCATTGTGAAGCTTATCAACCCGTACAAGGTGTTCATTATTACCATAATAATGAACAGTTTCATTGCAGCTTTCATCAAAGGAAAAGAGAGGTATTAAAACTAGTGTAACATAATATTAGCCTGAAACTACTGGGGCCCCATTTAGACAAAAATGGTCAATGTGTTGAAAAGGAGCTTTAATTTCTAGTTTTCACCAGAAATATTAATAGAAATATGGCAAAGAAACTAAAAGCAATGTGAAAGACTATTGTATATGTAACAAGAGGAGAGCAATCCACAATTTATGCCTTTTATTTAAGGTGCTGAATTCCATCACAGCTTCTTCCTCTGGAGAGTTTCTTCTGTCCCGTGTATAATTTGTTTTTCTGCTTAAATGTCACACGGTATTTAGTTTATCCTTTACGTATCATTTTCAAAGTGTGGGCAATGTGTGTGATCGGTAGTTTAGTTAATACATGAAGTGCCTTGGTGCCGAGGAGGGGGAAAGGAAAAAAAAGGTTTCCATTTCAGAGCTTTTTAAATCGTCCACTTTATCATCACATTAAAGCCAGCAATGTCTCATGCTTGTGCTAGTGAGCCATAAATATTCCATGAGCATCTTTCAATTTTAAAAGATCTAATCCAACTCAAATCTCAAATCAAAGTCTGCTCAACATTTCATTATCTCCCCCGGAGCGCAGAGGAGAGGATCAACTGTGGCGCAGCACAGTGATGTTGGAATGGACGAGGTCAGGATGTGACAGATGGCAGGATTCTGGAAATAAAATCTCTCTATATATATAGATATAGATATATAGATATATATAGAGAGAGATATATAGATATATATATATATATATATATATATATTGTTTGTGTGTAGAATCAGTTTTTTCTCATTTTAATAAAAGCAGAGAAACTGAGGGCATATTATTGTTCTAGCAAAGTATTTTTGAGGAATATAGACAGAATAGTGTGATGATCTAGGTGGCTTTATCATCACCCTTCTAGCATAGTGATTGCACATTTTATTTTCTCAGTTTTTGAAAAATAAATGTCACACAAAAAGTGTCTGCTGAATTAAAAGTGTGTTTTTTCCCACATTTTCCTAATTATTCCTGAGAAGAAAGTGAAATGATTGTTCATGATATTGAAGTTCTTCCAATAATTTTTAAACTTGGTCCATTTCATGACTATTTCATTGGGGCCTGAAAATCGTTTGTCTGCTAAAGGGCGACAGAAAAAGTTTGCGAACCACCGGATTATATGATTATTGAATTACAAAATTACTGAATTACTTAAGATGGATATAAACTACTTAGGTCGCAAAGATGGCTTCAGTTTAAAGTGCTAACTTTAAGTACAGAGCTTGGCAAGAGAAGCTTGTTCTATTTTGGCCTTTGGTCTTGGAAATATTTACTGAGAACTTGAGAAGGTTAAGTCAATAAAAGCTTAAATACTTCTATTGTATTACTCTTCTTTCTCACCAAAACTCTGGGAAAACGCAATTTCATGTCATCATATGTAGCACTGGACTGGAAACTATAAATATAACTGTGCCGAAATGACAATCAAGGCCTTTGTATGCTCCATGTACGTTACTATTTTTACTTTACGTACGTTACTATTTTTACAACCTTGACATTTTCATTCACGCCCACCACTCTCATCAGCGTTTTTGGCCAAAATAGACCTTTTATAAAACCACTGTACAGAGGAGCTAATGAAGAGAGGTGCATTTAACAGCTAAAAATAGATACTTCGCTAGTTAATGGACACCAATACAGAGCTACAGTTAAAGTAGCCTGAATATTGAAAAAAAAAAAAAAAAACAGTCATCACACAGCTAGAAACACAACTCTTTATGATTGCTCGTTATTCTATATCTGGTGGATGTGTAAAAAAGGAACTGTTTGACTTAACTGTCTCCGCAACAGCTCAAATTCTACTAATGTGCATTTTCTTTAAGATTTCACATCTGAATATTTAACAGCTCCACTTTACAGTGTAAATGAATCTCCTCCAATTAAAAATCGAGCATGTGTTAACATAACAAACTTAATTGTCGCAAACATTTATACAAATAAACATACCGCCTTTGATTAAGTTGTGAGCTGAAGTTCAAGCCAATCTTAGATAAAGAAAATCAAGCAAAATATTATAATAACCCTGACTGGGAAATGTTTTTCATGCGCATGATATGAAGCTCATACCAACTTACCATAATGGTCGATCTGGCATCAAAGGCCACGCGTTTGATCCTCTGAATGATGCCATCACCTCCGTGTGCCTGCGGGGAGAGACATCATCGTTTAATAGAGACAGAGGAGCTAGTGTGGGAGAAATAGTTTATATGCTAATTTCACATCCGCCACTCATGTGGTTCATAGGCAGGTTTCATCTGTTCCTTAGCTTGCCATCAACAACAATTTGATGCAATTACATGGTGACAAGTCCACAATCCGTAGCACAACAATACATTTATGTCAATACGTAAATAAGTGACGCCTCACAGTAGAATCCGAGGGAGTCGCTCAGTACGTCCCCGACGTTTAAAATATCGTCTAATTAAGTGACTCCCTGCACAAAATGATCTGACACGCACAAATTAAACTTGTTCCCCGTCCAGCAGTTCAGCTCTGCCCGAGCTTACTTACTGGCAACTACACCTGGGGAGTCAAGGAGTGATCTGTCCCAATGCTAATTCATCAGCCCGGCCAATTAGAGAGCTCTGACTGAGGGGAACTTCTGTGAGGGAGGTCGACAAATTGGAGAAAGCATCTGTTGCATGGAAGCGGCCTGCGCTGTGCGAGGACTACACAAGCAGTTTAACACGGTTTGATGACGGATTTTGCGGTGCGTCATTGAAGTCCTCCCTCAGTAATTGCATCAAATTCTGGACGGCAATCCGGGCTTTTGCATGTCTAGTCTGAAGTAAAGGATAAAAGGCAGAAACAAAATCTGTTCTGTGTGTACTCCAAGAACGGAGAAATGGGACGCACTTCACAAATTTAAGACCATTGGCTTAAAAACCCGCGAGAGATGATGACAAAGCCCGTCAGCCGCTCGTCGCTGGCTTCACGTGAGAATAACAATTCCATTCATGTGCTTCCTGCTTCTTATGCTAAACTAGAGTCGGAAAAATCAACCAGGCTGTTATTAACTCATTGCAGGTGTCACTGCGGATGTACTGGAATTATATGTCAGCTGTTCAATGACAGGAAATTGAAATAGAGAAAATGAAACCGTGTCACTGTTCTACCAGAGAAGTGACTAGTTCATTTTGTAACAGTAAAACAATTGTTCACAAAAGAATTCATTTAAGTGAAGTTTAGAAAGGTCCATTTACATTTATCTGACTTTTTTTGAAACTCAATTCTGGCCTCAAGAATCCTCTATATATCCACTTTTTTTTGCACAATGTATCTCCTTATATTTTTTATTTATTAGATATTTGATACCTGCATTTTGTGTATTTTTCTACATGAAGCACAAACCATCTGTTCAGCGTTTGGCTGGAGCTGGACTGCAGAAATATGGAGGTTTCTGTTGCTGTTTATTTGGTGGGAGGTAGTTTGTTTTGCCAAGCAAAAAATAGCCCAGACATTTCTAAGAGGGGGGGGTGGAATTGGCTTATGGTTTCAGACATTTGGTGACTTTAATGTAGTGCAGGGGGGAAAGTGATGACATTTTCGTTCCAAACGGTGCACAGATTAGTGCAGACGCTACAACGCGGCCGTGTAGTAATCTCAGTGTTTGACCAGGAAGGCAGAATTATTGCAGATTATCTATTCAGAGGGGGACAGCAATACCAAATCTAAACATGCAAAAGGAGATTGCGAAAACACCTCATCCGGTGAAAATATTTTCCAGGGGAGGACTTAAAAGGCAAAGCAACATGCTTGATTAATGAAAACTACTGGTGTGATTACAATGGTACAACACAAAGGGGAAGGAGGGGTAAAGGAGCAACAGTGAGCTGAATGCATAAACAGAGCAGCAGAGGGAGGAGGACGGGGGGAGGAGACGAGGAGAATATTTGGACCTGTGCGGAACCGTTCAAAACACCGTTGATGAATTGGACCAGCTGCTCCATGGTCTCGATCGGCTCACTGGGCAGGAAGTACTGCTCGTTGGAAGTGTTGAGGATGATCACTGAGGGCACCATCACCTCGCTGAGAAAACAAAGCAGACACAGGAAACACAGCATTTAGCCCCTTGGACTTCCATTATCAGCGCACATCATTAGATGTTTCTGCAAAAAGGTTTCTTTGAAAATAACAGTGAGACAAACAAACCTCTTGTACTCGGAGCAAACTTACTTCTCTCATGGGCATTCTTTCAAAGAGAGAGAATTTGTCTTTTTTTTTCTTTATTCAGAGGGAAAAAAGGCGATGCGGCTTGGCCTATTTCAGAGTACCGCTTCTTCCGTACATGTTCTGCCTTTTTATGCAAACAGTGTGCAACTCAGGGGCTTTATGGGTCTGTGCCGGTCATAGTTAAAGAGACCTTTACAAATTACAGCTGACAAGTGAATTACATCATCTCCGGTGGAAAAGTAGCTCCACGTACAGAGACCCAGACACATATAAAAGATATAGCCAGGCGAGCTAGTGGTCTATTCAGGAGAAAAACGCGGCAACAGAGACACACACAAGCGCGCGCCCACACTGCACACTCAGCTTCTCAAATCAGCAGAGGAATTACAAAAGTCGGTCAGATAACGAACAAGGTCGTATAAACAAGCGATTCCCCTCCCTTTCGCACGGCTCGCGCAACACCAAAGCCGGGCTTAGATAAGGCGTCCGGGTGCTTAGACACACACGGTCCATCACGCCGCTGCCACCTCACGTCCCCGCGGTGTTACTCAACCTGGCGACAAATTGCGCACGCACGCACATGTATCCATCACTGTCCCAATCCGCCGCCCACCTGACATCAGGAGTGCAAACACACACACGCCCGAGCTGCGGTAGAGTCATCAAAGCCTCGCTACTCTGTCCAAGCAAAGATCACACATGGACACACACACACACAAATTATGAAATGTGTATTCCATCTGATATCCAGCCTACTCAACAGATGGCACCCATTTAAAATAAATATGGATTAACCTATTCACCTCTGTGAGTGGAGACTACTGGGGTTTTCTGCTCATAATGAAAGCTTACATAATGTGTATACTGTACAATTAAAACAGGAGAAAAGGGATATTTTATCATTTAATTTTCTCTCAAACAAAATATGTAATATGTTTTTTTTTTGTTTTTTTTTGGGGGGGGGTTACATAAAGAATTGTATCCACGTTTACTTTTATCAAACAAATGTTTGACATTTTGTGAAATATATTTATTCACTTAATTCAATAATATCAATAAAGCCTTGAAGCAGGATGAACACCATAAAATATGGCTGCTATCTCTGATGCTCTCACAAAACAACCTGTATCTTTGTATCTTTTAATTAAAAATTCATGCTAAAATGTAAAAAAAAAAAAAAAAAAAAAAAAAGGTAATTCAAAGTGAAACATTAAAAGCATCAGGATAAAGTGAAAAACATTATACATAATATACTATAAAAAAAGACAATTTGAAACTGTCCTTGAAGAAATAAAAGAAAAATAAGCTCAAATAGAATAGAATGAAGAAATAAATTGATAGTGCTGTGCAAATAATTAATTATTTGATATAATATAAGACAGCAAACAGAGAGGCCTTCAGTCTCGAGTTAAAAAGAACCGTGTTGCAGGAAACCTGTAGTTTTCTGAGAGCTGGGTCCAGATATATGGAGTGTGAAAACCGAACGTTGCTCGTTCATGTTTAGTTCTGACTCTGGAGACGGGAATCAGATCTATCCCAGATGATCTGAGAGGTCTGGATGGTTAACATCATGCAGCAGCAGATCAGAGGTATATTTTGGCCCTAAACCATTCAGCGTAAGCTAACAGCGTCCTGGCTTTCGCTTCATACGCGCTGACATGAAATTGGTATCAATCTTCTCTCAGGAAAGGGAAATAAGAATATTTCCCAAAATCCTTAAAGTCCTCTAGAGACACTAGAAGACTGTTTTCACATTTATCTGCTGAAAGTGGAAAGTTTCTCTGTGCTCACTGAAAAACTAGTAGTAGACTAGCCAAGTCTAATATTCCTGTTTCGCTCAGTGTGATGTGGAAACTCAAACACGGAGAATAGACAGTGGAAGAAGAGACATCTTGTGTCCAGAAGTTCTGAAATTAAATATATTTGCATTTTTTGCATTTGCATTTTATATGCCGTTTTCTTGTTTTTATGAAGGAGAAGGACTAGATTTTAGGATTTGAGATATACATTTTTCATTCAATATTGTTAAATATCAATGTTGTGAAATATATTCCATATGGTTGAAATATTGTGGTATTTCGAAATCCCCCCAAGCCCAAGTGTAGCCAATTGTTCTTGCTGCATTTTCTGAGCTATCATTGCTGAAAAAAGAATGAAGTGAACTTGGAAAAAAAAATCTTTCTAAATCCTGGATATTTTAAGTTCAAAGGAGTAAAAAACACTATGGAAGTAAACGTGGTCTCTCATCATCCATGTGATCACGACTGTCACTGCGTTGTACAGGGTACTACTGGGTACATGATACCCTCTGGAGGTGCACAGAGCTCGGCTGGTTTAAACGCTTCCTACCGGAGCTCCGCCTGGACGACGCGGCTTCCAAGTCCGTTGAAAGTAAAAGACTGAAGATAAGTGAATTTCTCGTTGTCATGGGGACGTGGAGCGACTCAACGCTGATTGATTGTCGTGTTACGTCATCCTGCGAATTCCCCTAAAAAGTGGTGCGATTTTTTGGCACTTTGCGACCATCGCGTCGTGAAAATTTGCGTCTTCCCATTGACTTAACATGTAATCACGTCGCGCTGTCGAATTTTTGTCGGGTGTGAACACCCCTTTAGACTTTCCATATGTGTCACATCTCTAGGTTTTCAAGAGCTCATGATACATTCCATGCACGGGGTTAATGATAATCCTGCATTTAAACAGAGGCAGAGACAACCTCTGACTTGAGCCGTGCCCATGTTGTGCATGTTCTGTGTGTGTGTGTGCACGTGCGTGTATAAGTGTATGTCATGAGTGTGTGTGTCTATGTGCCTCTGGTGAGAGCAGGGGCAGCCTTACGCTAAACAGGCCGCTGCCAGGACACAGTAATCGCTGTGATGACAGGAAGAGGGATAAAAAGCCATCAGATTTATTTCCATGGCCCTCCTAAGGGAGAGGATTAGTGGACATTGACAGGCCAGGATTTCATTCCTCAAAGGAGGGCAATTAATCTTGTGCTACAGCGGCCAAATTCAGTCCCGTAAAACCCAGCGAAATACATATTGTATGTGCTCGTGCAGAATTAGGCTGGCTAATCACCTCTTTTATCCTTAAATATAAACACTGGCCGTCTAATTTCAGCTATGAATTGGGAGCCTGTTCGTTAAATGTACTCGCATTTCCAATGCGATGTCTACTGTACTCGCTGACACACTAATTATACAGGACTTAGGAAAAGCATGTTTGCTATAATCTCCCTCATACAAACAATAAGTCAAATTAAAATAGCATCCTGCGGAGGTCTATGACGCAGGAAGATTCTCACTCAAACACACAAATGCACACGCAATTATAGAAGGACACATAATTAGATACGGCGCTTCGGTAGACGGAAAGCAGACATGCCAACTGCTACAGTCCTGCTGGCCTGCAACAGTAGCTGGGTTCTGTCTAATTAAAAGTGTGGGATGTCAGTGGCAGGGCCTCTTTGAGCATGACACACCAACGGTTGCCCTCCGCCAGGACGCGGAGCTCCTGCAGCAGGGCTAGCTGCATCATTAGCGCTGCTCTTTGACAAGCCATTAAAACGCTCAACTGCTATAAATGTAATCCATGCATGGCCTTATCTGCAAATTCCTCATACGTTTCCCTCTCTCTTTTGCCGCCTTCACGCAAGCAGATTTGCAGGAATGGGGGGAGGGGGGTGCTTGCATGTCTTCCTGTTTTTTCATTGCTGAGGGTGGGTGGGGGTTAAAACTGCAGAGAGTGCTAAAAATTAAATGACGGTCCATCTGTGTAATTGACTTCTCCACCAGAGAGCGTCTTTAATGGCAGAGGCGGGCATTACAAGTCAGTTGAGACCCGGGTAAGTAGCTGACAGCAACGTGAGGTGGAGAAAAAGAAAAATGGCATGAGAAGAGAGAGGTAGGATCCGGCTGGATTAGACACTCACCCCATGATGAGGCTGTTAATGTAGTCGTTGCCGTCCATGTGTCCAAACTGGAAGTTTCTGTGTACACACACAACACAAAAAGAAAATTATAGGCATGAGAGAAACGACTGGTGAAACACACAAAAAACTGAGTTAATAATTAAATAAATCACATTGAGTGGAGTAAAATGTTTTCCTGTCCCGGTGGGATAAAGCCGTCACGAACTGGGGCACAAACTTTCCTCCGCGACGGGACGGGCCAAATAATACGAAGCCGCGGCGAACTGGAATTGCATGTTCTCCTCGTGAAAAACCGGGATCGCTTTTGTGACAGCGGGGGGGGGGGGGGGGGAATAGTCCCCAAAGCTCCGTCCTATGCCGTCTCCTCTTCCTCATCTTTTCCACCACAGAAAAGACTCGGGTGATTTATCTAAGCGATAAGGCAGGAGGAGGAATTCAATTTGTATCTCATTGTGCTGTACCATGTCTGAGCAGAGTGTATTGTGGGTAGACTAGGGAACAGGGTTTGCAGTCCAGGGGAAGCCAGTGACTCCCACTGAATGACTGATTATGGGGGCCTGTGCATATAGAATATATTCATATTGAATCATACCTACATCTGGCACGTCCGTCCCCTGGGTGCTAAACAATACTGCTCGCGCTTGTATCAATGACATGATTATGAAGAGGCTGAACTATATAATAAATCCGGTGAATGTAATATAAAAATTGGCCTGAGTTAGTGATACTCTCGCTGACAATAGTGGGCCAGACTGGGAATAAAAGCTCATCAAAAAGTCAGCTTGGAACTTCTACTCTGAAAAGTAGCACTGAGATATGAAGCGCGAGGATCTTCATGTCCGAGAGTGATTTCTTAAGGGAACGGGGGGAGTATGTAAATATGTGAAGCCCCGCAAGATGCAGATTTGGAAATAAAATTACTTTCGCCGTTTTTCGAATTTCCTGTCACAACTTTGCCAACTCAACCTATTATATAAATAGGTCTGTTTGTAGCTATGTCCGTCTTCCCACTCCCATTGACACGGAGGGCTGAGTAATGGCCTGAGAACCTTGTGTGTGTGAGAGAGAAAAGGCATGCAGCAAACTGAATCCAAGAATGCAGAACAACTTCTCCTAGTAAATGCTGTCAGAGTCAGAGGAAAGGATTTGTGCTATTTCCTTACCCCCTCTGGAAATGAGCAAGTGACCTAGTTATCTGTTTAACTTGGACGGATATTTATTGACATTTATTTCTGTGAACAGAAGAGTGCTGTTTTATTTGCCTGAAGTTACCGTCCTGAACCGCACGGTCAAACAGACCTTTTTACACTGCAGCCATATTAACTTGATATATATATAGCAGGTAAACACAGGCGTTAACCAGTGATACTAATTAAGGTTCTTTTGCATTCAGGGCAAACAGACTCAGGATGCTGCAATTGTGCATGTTGGCTCTGCTACCCCAAGTTAAGCTAAATGTTAATTACCGTAAATGACCAAATAATAGCTGGGGTGTTTATTTGTTTCAATCACTTAACAGATCAGGCGGCAATTTGGGACAGGTGCTTAATTCCTTCCTGACAAAGGTTTGCTCAGCAAAACTGGAAAACTACTACTGTAGTCAAATGTTGCAGCTGCTTCTCTAGAGTTTTCCTCTGCGTGTTTTATGACAGAGCCATGATGATCGACAATCAAACAATATTACCCAAGATGGATTTCTTTTTTTCTGCGCTTGCGGGAAAAAAAACATGCAGCATAGTGTCAGTGTTCATGTCTTCTTCCTTGATTTTTTTTCCCCCAATAATATAAACTTGCCGTTTATTTGGAACCGATGATAATTTATCTGTATATACACCTGCACCCAGCATTTAAAGAGGACCTGGACGTTAATTGAAACTCAGCAATTTTTTGGTAATTTAAGGTCGTATCCTTATTTGACTATTTCATTTCAAAATGGCTGCCATGAAACGTCTATTGTGAAAGATTTGATTTACGAAGAATAATGTGACCCTCATCAAGAGTGGACTATCAACTCTAAGAGATATACTTTATACCGTGAGATGCCTTTTTTTGGTGCAAGACTCCAAAAACAAAAAAAAAACAAAACAACACATTCGGGACTACACATGTAATATTGAAATCAGCTGGCATAAAACCAGCATATGTGATGCTATGATAACCTATTCTAGTGGCGTAAGTGTGTGTTTCTAGTGAGAACTGGCAAAGTCCATATTCCGTTCACTTTCAGCCCAGTGTCTGCCAGGCTGGTCTGTTGGGAGGGGAGTATATGCTTAAATTAATGTGAGTCGAGCAATATTGCGGGCCGCCAAAATATGCTATTTAAAATTCATAGTGGCTTTAGGATTTACTTAAACCTGCATTAATAGATTGATTTTGGCCACTTTGAGAGAAGCACTATAAGAGCAGTCTGAGGTGGACATATTAGCAAACAGCTGCCTGTTCACACATCCAGAGGACATGGAGCGAAATTATCATTTATATACAAGTCTAACATTGACTCTCGTTTTAGCTCCGTTTTGGTCTCGACGGCATTAACTTGTCTGTTGTTGGGAGCCAAGCATGTAGCAATTGTGGGATTCGCTGGAAACGGCCGCCTGCTTGTGGTGAGACTCAAAACACTGGAGTTGGCGTGCCAGAAAATAATTAGCCAAAGTGTATTTGTCACTACAAGCAACACTGTTCCTATTACACAGTCACCTGATTTATTGCTAATATTAAAATATTAATTAAATGCAGTGTTGTTCTGTCATTTTACAAAGGATATTGGATTTTATCCCATTTCCTTTCAGCAGGGAAGAAGAACTATGGGATAAGAGTCCGGCACCATGCGTGGACAGAAACTCATGAATCATGAAAGGTTTTAGTTTCTGACGAAGGTTCCCACAAACTTCCCAAAACCATGACAATAATAACTAGTGCAGAATTTCCACCCAATACACACCCACCCACTGACAAATTCAGACTTTCCCACAGCACAGTTTGTGCACATGTAGGCAAGTATGTCTTTCCCTACTACACACACACACAGATCCCTCTCAGATCTGAGAATTGTATTCATTGTTCTGTCAAAACGTTACAAATAGTGGGTGAGGTGAATACCGTGACATTCACTACATCAAACGGTGTGAGCTCACTCAAACACCAGACATCCCCCTGCAAACTATTGACTCTATGCACTGCCTCCGCCCACCAATGGGGGCGACACTTGAGCGACTTGTAATTACGAGTGCGGTTTAGGAACCCCGCGGGCGGCTCTGATCTCAGCGGGGGGATCTCCAAACTCTGAAGTTTTAAAAAAAAAAAAAGCACCACTAGATAGTTTGGCAGATAGTCTAATTGATGATAGGGATCTGTGTAATTCAATCAGTCCTAATGGGTTCGCCTGAAGAGGGAGAAACACTTTGATCGTGGCGGTTTTGAGATAGATCTTTTCTTTCAAAAGGCAGAAATCTATCTGATCGAGCAACGAGATCGATGACGAGGAACAGTGCAGGACTTAAGTAGAACATAATGACACTAGTGTGATTTGGTTTTTTTTCCCCCTTTCCTTTTTCCCTCTCGTCACCTGCAACCCCACTAGGGATGATGAGAGATAAGGGGCCAGCTACAGAAGCGGCGACTGGAACCGATTTGAATTCGAGCCACTTCAACAGGAGCACATATTTGGGGGGAAACAACGAGAGCTTTAACCCGGCTGCTCCAGCTGAAGGACGACCTCCCTGACTGCACTCGGCGAAATCCTTCCCGCGGCACGCGTGCGCATCTTATCGCCGCTATCGACGTAAATAACAATAATACTGTAATGAAACCGCACGTTTAAAAGTCCATTTCCATTGTGTACTCTGAGCCGTGTTAAATTGGTTCCTCCCCGGGTAACGGAACAGGTCAAACAACCAGCGTGTAACACAAACATCCCATCTCCAGTTGGTATTGGCACGATCGCGGTCGGAGAAAACAGGGAAAATTATGCATTAATACAAGCGGAGCCGAGTGTTTGACTGACAGCTGGAATAGAACACCTATATTTGGAAGCTGCTGACATTTTGCATAATTACCTTTCTACTGAACCTCGACAAAAACAGACGTGCCCTGACAAAGGCATAAACTTGCTTGTGAATAGACCGACAGTGTTCCCCTGTGAGCGCACCATCCTAGAATAAATGTATAAATTGGATATCCATCTTTGACCTCATCGGCTAGCCGTGCCTTACCTGTTAAAATGCTCTCTGTATTCCTTTGCCACCCTCTGAATCAAGGTCTTTAATCTAAAAGCAAATGAGAAGAGAGTGAAATACCACATGTGTTGCAGGCTAACCTTTTCTTAGCCAGTGCCTGTAATTTGCGGTAACACCCAAACAATAACAGCAAGTCTTATCTTTATTTTAAAGCTGTGCAGTTAAGCACAACTATTGTGGCGACAGTGGGTGCGTATGACAGCAATTTCTAAGGAAGCCCATGCTTTTTAATTTTAGTGGTCTTTTTTTTTTTACCTGCCACTCTCCTCTGTGGGGTCCTTCTCGTCAATGACTGCAATCGCCACCAATTTGCCTGGAGGAGGCAGACAAGGGATTACAAATCACAATCACGCACACACAAAAAAAAAGAAGAGGGCGAGAAGACAATGCCAGGGAGATAAGAGGCTGTGGAGGAGACACACAACCTCTCAACGGAGAGAAAAGGCCGGAGAGGCACGGAGAGAGCTTTATTCATTCATCACTCAAACATTAAGCTAGCTTAGACTTTCTACTTGGTTGAACAGGAAACAAGTGGTCACTTTCTGGTAGAGGAGCTATTTCAGCGTGATTCAAAACCCAAACCCCACAACATGACAAATAGGTCTACTTAAAAAAAAAAAAAAAAAAAAAAAAAAAAAAACTGTTACACAACTTAAAAAGGTCTGTTATTCAGACTTGCATGGTTGGAGGCTAGGATCCCCCTTGCTGTTTGGATGAGAATACCAGGCTGCCCCCTGCTGACTGCTGGCGGTAGTGATGCAGCAGGGTTCGGGTTATGTAAAGGCGGTGGACAGCTCGGCATCATGAGAACTATTGTACTTTCAAATATATTCTCCAGTGGGGTGGGAGAGGGAGAGCCGCTAAAAGCTGATTCTTAAACATGCTTCTATACATCAGACTCACCTTCATCTAACATAACATTTCCATATTTAAGATTTTATTGCTCTGTGGCTTTTGGGAAATTAAGGAATGTGAAGGAAGGAAGGACTGTGTGTGTGTGTCCATTTGTACCATTTTTTTATTACAAAATTATAACCAAATAATAATGATACATTTAAAATATTTAATATCCACCTAGAATATAAAACTAGTTGATAGCACATTTACATTTTTAAAACCTTTTTAAGAGAGTTAAACTGTCTGGTACCAAGTTTTTAGGGTTAGAGCCAATAACATTCTTGACATTATCCCATCTGTTCTTCATTTAATTGTGTCTTTTCTATACCTTTTATATTTTCATGAATAGAACCAGTGTCGATGTGCAGAACCAACGCTCTACATTCTTGGCAACCAATTAGCTTGCTATAAGTTACAAAATGTAGCTTAATTTACTACAGTCGTCGAATAATGAGCCGCATCATTTATTGCAATCATGTTTCTTAATGACCTGACCTGTAGTATCATGTATCGTCTCAGCTAAACAGCAGTGTTTTGCAGTGTCATTGTTAAGATTGTACGATAGTTTGCCGGCACATTATTTTCATGGTAATCAGCGGTGTTGTTATTAATTTAAAGCATTCTTTTGAGAGCCTCTTTATTATTATTAATGAGTAGATAGACCTCCTCAAGCGCAAATGGCCAAAAGCTCATTAAGAGATCGTCACCAGTGTATCGGTCTACTGCCCCCCCTGTCTCCCTGCATGAATTGAAGGTGTCATTTCCGATGCACAGATGCAAGTGGAAAACTGAGAAAACTGGTGTGAGTGTTGTTTTCTGCAGCTTCCTCCTCCAAGCCGAGAGGATAATTCACCGCTCTTTAGTCATTATGACTTGATTACTGTGAAGCTAAATCAAGCCATTCTGAATTCATGTATTTAACAAGAGAGAGGGCTAAGATACGCCCATCACGTCGCGTTCAGGTCTAACCGCAGAGCACCTCTCTGACTGCTTGTGGCGGTCTCGAGGTCTTCAAGTTTCAGATTCCTCTGGAAAAAAAAAGGTTAAAGAGAGGAAGACGAGAGCTATTATTACTCGCATGCATACAGACATGATGCAATCTAATTTACGAGACATCCAACAACCGGTGTACTTCTGAAAAAAAGAAAAAAGCTGAATAATCTTTTCAACAACTTTGTCTGTGTTGCTGTCCCTGAAGTTTCGACCAATAAACAGATCTAAACTACAGGATCGGACCGGTTTGGTTACGCTACTATTTAGACGGGTGTATAAAAGTTTTGTGTCAGAATGACTTATGATGTGTGGGACAGAGTTTTCAGAGCATGAAACATCATTCCTGCTGGCCAAAGACACATGCAATGCCGCGACAGGGTTTGCGAGCTTTATACAGCTGTATAAAGCTTTATACGGGGTTTGCAAATACATTTCAATCTTCTATTTTCAGAACTGCTAGAACTGTAGCCACAGACTATACCATCTTTAAATCAGCCACACAGTGTTTATCCAATTAACATGCTTCATTTTGTATGCAGAACTACAAAGCATAATGTGTAGATTAGACTAAACAACATCCAACTGCTGAGTTT
This sequence comes from Lepturacanthus savala, assembly GCA_030544235.1. NCBI lineage: Eukaryota > Metazoa > Chordata > Actinopteri > Scombriformes > Trichiuridae > Lepturacanthus > Lepturacanthus savala. The sequence continues at coordinate 12,433,593 of CM060476.1, read as the reverse complement.
CACTGATCTCAGTCAACTGCACATAAAGGATGTAAAACACTGTATCTAATATTAGACGGCACAGCTTTCACTGCACAGAGCAACAGTTCACTACTGTTTAAGAGACGGTTTACATTTGACTCTGAAGCTTAAATTCCTGTGGGATGAACAGTTTATGTACACAGGCGCAAGTAGAGCAACATGGTTTAAATCTGGAGAGAACGAATTTTCTATTATAGCCCCAATACACAACTATGGCTGCTATTTTTACAAGGGACTCTTGACAAGTGCAGCTCAAAATGTCTGATTTGTAATTAGGAAGTCACCATGTGGTAGATTGGATATTCAGGGGTGGGATGCTAAGCATTGGGGGAGTTTAGTGTGAAAGGGGGCAAGGCTGATGTAAAAATATGTGTATGTTGGCTACACCCTCAAATTTGTACTTATTGTGAATTTTAAAAACACTGTTTTGACTGTTTTTGACAGTCATCAAGACTAAAATAAAGTACACAAAAATCAAATCTACACTTCAGCTCACACGTCTTGCCTTTGATATGATAAATTAGAGCTGCACTATAAATCGGTTATTTATAGCAATGAGTAACGATAACAGGGTGTTTGGAGAATAATAATAATACAAGAAAACCTTAATCTTAAAAAAAAAATATATATATATATATATATGAGGACATGGGAACATATATCATGGATGTCGTGGGACGTTGGACATTGATAAATTTCATGCATACGCCACCTGTTTCTCCAAGCTCATATAGCGTAAAGCCATCGATCTGAAGGTATCCTTGGAATCGCTCCCTGTTCACCCACGATGACAAACTGCCATCCTCGTACTCTGCAACACAGACACAGAATCTTTTCAGGAGAAGAAGCTTAAAACAAAACCCCCCCCCCCAAAAAAAAGCTAATCGACATTCAGCACACCACCGGTCTATATTAAAAGCAGAGTGGTGTATTGATGGCTGGATTGTAAGAAGATCAAAGTGTTTGCTAGACAGAGGTCAGTTAAGCAACGATCAGAAACTGTTTTGACGGAGGGTAAATGAGTCAGGCTATTTTTGGTGAGAAAAGGCAAACGGACATCATGAATCAGTGTGAGCAGACTGGGCATTGATGCAGATGTACAAAGGTAAAAAAATAAAAAGGTAAGTCAGGTATGTAGTTTTAGAGATAAAATGAAACAACAGTTGTCCAGCCTGCTTTATATTTCCATTCATAGTAGCTGTTTTTTCAGTAATGTTGGCTCACCTGACCTATTTTTAAAACAGCAATTTGTCTTTAAAAAAAAAAAAAAAAAACTAATCTCCATATATACATTCATTTTCAGGCTTTGGGACTCTTTTACACATTTGGCGGGCATGCATAATTCAACAGATGCATCGGGGAAAATAAAAAGGTTCAATCTATAAAAAAAAAAAAAAAGTAAAATAAAGGACTGTTTCCTGAATGTGAACCAGACGTCGCTGTTACCCGAACATCTGGAGGCAACATGCAAACGGGAACCAGTGTCTCTTCCTCCGGGTATAAATAGGGTGATAGGGTGTAGCGTGGCTGCTTTCACCAAAACTGTTTTCTCCGGCTGAGAGAGGCTACGGGATTCTCGTAATTGATGTCAAATGTAGCCGGGACCTCATTATGACATGTTAATAAGTTATCATAACCTTTTTGCTACCATTACAGTAATTACAAGAACGCTGATGACTTTTACATGGTTCTTAAGCTGCGGGCCCCGGAGGAGCTGCTGAGTATAATACTGAACATGACAACCGAAAATCTGCAACACGCTTTTAAAACCCCAAGGTCATAGAGTGGTATTAACATCAAAACGACCTTAATTCAAGGCAATGTATTTCTCGGCGCTGTTGCAGCTGTGCAAAAAGGCAGAGCGGGGCTTGTTGCTGAAGCTGCTGAGTCAGTCAATCCTGTAGAGATTCCAGAGACTTCTTTCCACAGATGTTCAGGCTTTATAGACAGCGTGCATCTGCCCGACTCTTCTCCCAGAAGCGAGACGGAGAGCTGGAGGCCCCATACTGGGATTATACAGGCTGATGAACCGCGCGCACCGACTGAACCTGCTTCACCTTGAAACAAATTAGAGCCGCTCTCTTCCTGGGCGCCCGCCTCGCAATCTCCATAATGCCCTACAGGAGCCTGTCAGCCCAGAGTTCACACAGCATGAGACGAGAGAGAGAAAGATGAGGGGCACGAGGGGGAATAAAAACAGACAGTGGGTGGAGTGAGCGTGATCCGGTGTCAGTGTTTGGAGCGGAGGGAGGAGGGAGCCCTGACACGTTTCAAGGAGGAAGGTTAATGGCACCAAAGACCTCCAAGACAGGTGCAAACAGTGTGGAAACAAAACCAAAAAAAAAAAAAAAAAGGAGCAACCGAGAAGAAGATATGGAACAGGGTGAAACGCAGAAGGTGGTAGAAGGGGAAAAGATTATTATTTTTCTAGAAAGTTCAGTAAAATGATACGACAAAGTCTCACTTCTTTACTATATAGCAGAAAGAAAACATGATTTAAAAGCGAAAATGCTTTGGTCGGTTGCCCTGGTAGAGACGTATTGTTAAGTTATAGAATCAGCTACAAGAAGAAAGCAGGCCGACAACAAAAATATTTAATAGGGATTAACGAATTACTGGATGTTGTTGAAGTGAGGTTTCACTTTGGGGTTTGGTGAGGTGTTTTTTTTAATAGGGAAAAGATTTGTTAAGAAGATCTGTGCTTGCTGAAAGTAAAGAACCGTGGGCTACAGGCATATGGAGTCAACCACAACTGCATACATTAGGATGGTGAAATAAAAAGTAGGGGTTCTGTTCTGTATATAAAACAAAGTTTTATACATTTCCCAGTAAGCTAATAAAGGAACTCACTACACTAAACACTGTTTATTAGAAATAATTGCATTTCACAGGCTTAAATGAATAGCGATTCAGATTTCTCTATTAACATGATTTTAGCACCAGTGGTTTACTATAATGCACAAGTAATTACTATTAGTGCTCGCTTGTTGTCCTTATCAGTAGACTAAATTATTGTTTGCCAAGACTAATTTGCAGCATTAAATAGCATCCTACAAAAGGGGATGAACATAAAGAGTAAAGAGATAAATAGTGTCAATAACCATATTTGTGTCCATTCTTAAAGGTCCCATGTCATAGAACGTAACATTTTAATTGCTTTTTGATTATAAGAAGGTAACAATGCTATATGAACACATTTCACCCTCTATTTCATAGCATTGCTATATGACAACAATTATTTTGGTTCAATGTTACTTAAAACCTGTCATATAAAAAGCATGTTTTCCTGTTTAGTTGTGTCTTTTACTTTGAAGGACAAAAAAAAATAATAAATAAATAAATAAATCACATGACCAGGAAATCCTTGTCCTTTCAGTTCTTTTTACATGGACTGACAAAAAGCATTTTAACTCTTGGGGACATCCGGATACTGCAGTGCATTCTGGGCCAAATTTAGAAAGAGTTGTTGTGAAAGAAATTTGCACGTAGTTGCAATATGGCAACACTATCCAATAGAGGGTTAACAAATATTGTTAATCCTGCGATTTGTAAAAGGCATTAAGCCATATTGTGATTCCGATAAAATTCCCATCAACTCTTCAGCCCCACCCCCACCGACCTTCCTCATCTTTGCCTGATTGAAATAACCCGCCGACCGCCGCGTGTCGTCACTAAATGTCGCCGGTGCGTCCTCGCCTTCAGCAGCAGCATTGTACCTTGTCATTGACACTTAATAAGCCTCTCTTAAGTGCTCCCAATAAACATATGCAAAATAATTCTGCCTCACAGCTGGCTCCACACAAGGAGTGTCAAGGCCAAGCTATAAACCGCTGAAATGGATTAACAGGAAGCATTATGCTGAGCTCTGAGTATTAACTAGCATGTACTAACACTGTAAAACATGTCTGAAACAACCATTTTTGGTGAGTGAAGCAACATTCTGCGAACACGAGTCCTTATTATGAACATGTAGTCCGTCAAAATTCATCAGTCACACTGATCAGAAACACTTGCCTTTTGATGCAGAAACAGTACAGACGTGTATGAATTAACATGAGGATTTCAGCAATTAATTATGTATGAATATATCACATTTTAATGCTATTCTAAACGAATGCTGGCTGTGTGTGATGTGCACTTAACCAATCAAGGCTCAATAATAATATATCATTTGCATGGAGCGAGCCGATGCATGTGGCCGGCGTGGCTTCGCTCCGTGGCTTTGAAACAACAAACAGGTGGAAGAGTGAGAACCTTAAAACATGTGGTGAATATTTAATAAGTGTTTTTTGAATCTGCATTTGCAGAAAAAAAAATACATAAAAAAACACAAATACCAAGGGAGGAGATGCTAGAGGTTGCTTGTATATTCTGGGAACTGCCAGCTGCTGTAGCTGGTGTATAAAAAGAATTCAGCTCATAAAAAATATATATGCATTATATATCTGCACAAATGCAGCACGTCTGACACACTTAAACAAGCGTCATAAAACAGTGTCACTGGGTGCCTATGCAAATGCGTCTCAGCCAAATAAAACCCGATAAAAAAAGTTTTGAACAGAACGCCATGCAAAATGAGCGTCGGAGAGAGCCATATAAGATGCCTCGGCCTCATTTCCTTTCAGAGCCAGAATCCCTTCGGTGGATATTCAGTGACACCAGTTCTCTAGCACAGCTGGACAGAAACCTGATTCTGAAGCCCACAGATGGTGAAAGACCAGCAGAACTCTGACGTTTTTTTGAGCTTTTTTTTTGGCTGTCATTTTAGGTAAGTGCTTAACGAGCTGTGGTCTATTCATCATCAGGCTTTCGCCTTCAATACCGAATGATAAAAAAAGAAAAACGCTTTTCTTCTACAGTTGAGGGCTGAAAGGGGAAAAGGAGAAATTCATCATATGACGGAGGACACGACAATGTCACTTTGCAGCGCTGCTCCTTTTCTCAGCCCTTGACAAGCTTATTACGCCGTCGCCATGGCGATGCCAGACATCCACCACGTCCTCTGCATCAGGGTCTTGGAGGACTCCCGGGAGAGTGGGGTGTTTGCCGTCAGCGTTGTCTGCGGTGAGCCGCAGCTGCTGCACTTCTGGCACCGGAAGCCGCCCTTCATCAATGGTCAGGTGGAGCAGACGGATGTGAGCTTCAGCACGACGGCCCGCGTGGACTTCGTCCTCCGGGCGCTGCACCGTGAGCCCAACCTCCCCAACAGCCACTACTGGGCGCCGTTCGTGGTGACGCTGTGCCTCGACGCGCTGCACTTCCGCTTTCGCCTCCCGCCGGAGGCCCACAGCGGCAGCGGGATACAGGACATCATGGAGGAAAAAGGGCAACTTACGTTGTTGCGGTGAGGAGCTTCAAACTAAGTGAAGAGGGGGGGGGGAAAAAAGCAGCTCCGCCTTTTACGTCAAGTTTGATTTTTTTTTCCCCTGTGACTTGACGGCTGCTTCAGTGATTCAGCTCTTGGCTTTGAATGACAGTAAATACAGTCCCCAGCTCTGCATTGGCTTCTTTGGCATAAACTGTGGTTTCTCACGCCCACACGGGCAAGCTCGTCCACCCCGGCCCACTATGTGTGTCCGCCCAGAGACAAACCACCACAACATGGCTGGCCTCACCGCGCACACAATAATGGGCAAGGCCTGGGGTGCTTTGTAATGGGCCTGGCACCCCATAACTCACTGTGGTGAAGAAGATGAAAGGACAGTGGCGGCGGGGGAGGAAAACTAGAGGAGCGGAGCTCCAGTTACAAGCATTACAGGAGAGGAGAGGGAGGAGAAGGGAGCTAACGGAATGGGCAGTTTGACTACATGGCAACCTACTGGCTCCGAAAACCCATTCTTGTGTCAGACAAAGAAAAGGGATCCCTCTCCCCACTGAAAGCAACAGACGAAAGACAGTACTCACCGTCGTAGGTAAAGTAGGCACCATCCTTAAAGACGACAACGGCAGGAAGCTCCGGCAAAGTTACAGACTGGCAGAAACACAAGAAACACTTTGCTTTAAACCCAAGTTCCATAAATCAGCCCTTACTCCCTAAATGTATGCGCACCTGCAAGGAATATATGGGACAAGGCGTGGCGGCAGGGCATTGCAGCAAACTGTGAGACATTTATTTTTGCATACTGCAAGGACAGCACAAAAAGAATAATATCTGTATATGCGCTGTGTATGCAAGTAGAGGAATGCTAATGGAATGTAATTTACATTAGAAGACAAACTAACTTTCAAATCAAGTGACTGCAAAACGCTGCGGCATATTAATGACGTATCGTGGCAGAAATTGAATGAATAAAAGTGATTTCACTCATTAATGCTTCCCAAAGACTCAAAAAGGGGAAAAAGATGCATATTCAAAGAGTTACCTCTGGCAAGACTTCCTCTGAAGCCGAGAAGAAATAAGTGTAGACAATGAGCTCCGAGGCTGCGTCGTTGTACTTCTCCTACAATGGAAAAAAGGCTCTTTAAAGCATTTATGTAACAGCCTTTTATAACTTTGTGTAGAACGGTTGTAAAAGCTGAGTCAATACATGATATTTTAACCGCCCTTTTCTTTGTTTTGCAAAAAAACACAGCTATCATTCAATCAATGCATGATTTTAGTCTTTAAGTTGTGAAGAAAAAAAAAAAAAGAATAAAATGCTAATACAGCTTCATTCACGTCTGGGTGGTATGAGTGGCGCTCACTTTGAGGGGAGACTCTCCACCGACATACACGAAAAGCACATCATGTCGTTTCATCATGTGATCAAACATCTGCTTGCTGGGAAGAGCCCGGACAGCCGGTCTGGAGATAGGAGGGAAGAAAAAAAAAAAAAAACAGATTTGTCTCTCTTGATGATTCAAAGTAAAATCGTACACAGCACAAAGATGAAACAAAACATGATAAAACTAATGATAATGGTTCTATTTTCTTTTTTGTTCTCTCCACGGTTTGTGTGCTGGTGGCACCACCCAGTGGGGGTTCAACAAACTCGCAGCCGGACTCCTCGGAGCCAAGCTTTTGATCAACCTTTTGAAAGTCACGGATCCGGTTTGATTTCCCTCAAGGAGGAGGAAAATCTGCAAAGCTCAAATGATGCAGTGGCTTAAACTAGAGCATCAGAGGCAGAAACGCATTGGGCTATGAAACAAATATGGCCGGCACAGATAAGCAAGCTCGGATGGTTCTTATTTTTATGGCATGTGTTCCTGTGAAATAAGGGAAGTCCTACACGTGTTAGCAGTTTTATTTCATTCCTTCAAAAAGGGAAGAGGGAGGCTGTGACTTACCCTGCCACTCTATTGGCAAATTCCACAATATCATCTTTTGTCCTTGGTCCCTTGTAATTATAGGCCAGATCACCCTTTAACCTGAGAAGAGGGGACAGAAAGACATAATTTATTGTAGAAGCTGTCAGAACCAGTCATTTTCTGCTGTAAAGACAGATTTTGTCCACACAAAATAAAATGCAACCAAAATAAATTTGTATGCAAAAGAAAACAGGGAGCTGAAAATTTGATTAAACAAAGAGACGGCCGGCAGGAAATTAATCAGCAACTACGTTGATTGATTCATTATTTTAGTTGTTTAATCAAGAAGAAATGGTGAATATTTGCTTGTTCTTCTTAGAAGTGAGGATTGACTGATTTCTCCCTTTTGGTGGGTCAGACAAAACAAGACATCTGAATTTGTTACCCAGGGCTCTCAAAACTTGTTATGGATGTTTCTCACTACAAAAAAAACTACATCTTATCAGGTGAAACTGTTTTGTATCAATTAGTCCAATATTGACTAGAATTATCTTATCTCATTGGCAGATAATTTAACTTATTTCAAGCTTTTGTCTTTACTTTAATCAGTCTTTTTTCTTAAAACAAGACCAAATTGATACAAATCAGGAGAAAAAAAATAGTGAAATAAGAAAAATTATCTGCCAATGGAATAAGAGAATTCTACTAAATAATAGACAAGTTGTACCAAATACAAGACATTTTCACTTGTTAAGGTTTCATTAGTTGTAGTGCATAGACTGAACAAAGAGAAAAAACAAATAGAAAAATCCAAAAGAAAATAATCAGGGCTTATTGGAAAAAGAAATAATGGTTAACTGCAGCCTCAATTTAGCCCATAACAGGCAACACTCAAACTCAAAATCATGTTTTTTTTTTTCTAAGATAAAACCGTAAATCTAACAGAGAAACACTGTTAATGTTGACGAGGATTTAGTCTTAGTTGCTTACATAAACTTTAGTTAAAGTCAGGTTTTAGTCTTTGCTTTGTTTTAGTCAAGATTTAGCCAGTGGATCTGTTTTATTTTAGTCACATTTTAGGCATTTAGTTTAGTCATTATTGTAAGTGATTTAGTGATAAACTAAATGTGATCTTGCAAGTCTCCAGGGAAAGCTTTAGCAAAAATATCCGCCAAATTAATCTAAATCGTTGTACTGCAATGAAAAGGGGGGGAAAAGTAACTAATGGAGTTCCAGCCAAGAACTCGACTCCAGCTTCTACAACAAACGAGTGCATTAAGGATTGCTAAGGTTGCATCAGCCCATAGGGCTTAATGAACTCAGGGGGAAACAGAACGCTAAATCAAGCCCCCTTCTGTCACCAGGGAAGGTATCTTATATTCATCCTTGGATGTTTCATCACTCGTTTGGTTTAATGTTATGAACCCTGCCGAGATCCTGTGGCAATTTTCCCAAATGAGCTTGATGAAACTAAACAGGGAGCCCATTATGTCAGCGTGCAGATAAATGATTTGGTTTCAAATATATGGAAGAAAATCTGCGCTGTAAGAGTCATATCTCTCAAGTCAACATGAGTCTGGCTGTGGAGCATCTGTTATATATTTAAATTCATTAATTCCATATAAAAATGTCACTCGCACTTCAATAAAAAAAGTTTAGTGAGGTGCAAGAGGGATATCAGATTAAATAGATCAAGTGGAAATAGTATATCATACAGACTAGATTGGTTAATCAATATAAATTGAAGTGATTTTGGAGCATGCTCGAGAAAAGTAAAAACATCATCACTCCTGAGGAAACACATTGGACAAGTGTGTCTTTTCTAGGCTCCACTTTCTTCCTTCCAACAGTTTCTCCATGCTACACCTCTGACAAACGTATTCTAATATACAACAACACCTTAATCCCTCCTGAATAAATCATTTAATGGCATCTCAAAAGGCCGAACCTCAAGGGGAAAAAAATACAACAGGGGAAAAGATCCTGACATAATAACATAATCCAAGTTTACGACTAACACTACAATACAGGGAAGTAATGGAGCAGAAGAGTTACATAGATACATAAAGAACAGTAAAAAAAAAAAAAAAGATTAGCCTTTTAATCTCATTTGAATTAAACTTTAAACACAATATTTCAAATCTGATTTCAGAAGTTTTAAATCCAAGTAAACAGTCAATGGAAATGTGTGTTATCAATCTAAATTGGAAATTGTGAAAAAACATATGACAAAGTAGTTTGACAGAAAAAAATACATACAACACTTACACTTTTATCGTGGGGTAACCCCGAACACCAAACTCTGATGCCATTCCTGCAATTCAGAAAATAAATCTATCATTTCAAACAAAAAAGTAGATAATACACAAGCAACAGGCCTTTTACATACAGAACAGGGAGTGTGCGCATGTCCAGTCTAATCATTCAGGTCCAAGACAAAAAAATCATCAAAATTCATCGTAGGATATAAAAGAGGTTAGTTTTGTAGACTGTTCAGCTCCAAATAAATAATTGGTATTCTCTTGTTCATTCTGTAAGATCTTCGTCTGGTAATTGTAAAAGAACAGGCCTTTCTTATAGAAGCAACAATCAAATCCAATCATTGTCACCTGCAGGTCAGCAAGCACCAGGGGAACACAAATCTGGGCTTAAACTGTGCAAACGAACCCTTGATGCACAAAGCTGGGATTCATCAATATTTTATTTAAAGTTGTTTGTTCTTTCTGCCTCAGAAGATGCATACTCACAAATGATAAAGGTCTAGCCGTCTTATAAAATGTAAACACAGCTTTTAACTTGGTGCTCTGTTTCCCGTACATAGACCGATCTGTGGCGCAGCACCACAGAATGAAAACACAGTGCCACAAGTTGATTCTGCCTCTTTTATTTTTTTTTCCCCCAACACTTCAAATGGCCGTGCATATGTCAATGGGGGGAACACTTGCACGAGCCCAACAGGCTCAACCAACCCAAGCACAACTAAGACCTCTGGTTAAGTAGCCGTACAAGTCCCAATCAGACGGCTCCTAGCACAACACAATGCTACTTGGTCTGTGGGAAACATTGTAGCGTAGTATATTAAAACCATATTCCAGGGTTTCAACACGTCGTAGTTGAGGCAGACGCCTTTACAAATGCCCCTTGCCTTGCCTATAGTGCAACGTCTACCAAAAAACACACGCTAACACATTAGCTGGTTTAGCTTCTACTTTATTCCTCACACTAACACAGGTTACTGTAGCCATAGCCGACGCCAAAAGAACAAACTAAGAACATAAGAAAACTTCACAAGTGCTGCCATCGCTGCTTTTTTCAGAGGAGAACCATACTCTACACGCCAGCTGCAGCGTCTTACTCCAAGATGTGTTCACAGACCCCCAGGAAATCCTAGCATCTTTAAACTTTAACAGCTAACCCCCCCCCACCCCCCCCCCACCCTTCACCCCCCCAAAAAAACCCTGCAGCAAACACTGCATTCATAAGAGAACAGCTTTAGACCATAACCAATATTTAAAACCGTTCATATAATTATTAATTAGCCAAATTAATGAAATTGATGTCACTGGTTTGGGTTTTATTTCTATTTCCATTACAATATAATTTAACCAAATGTTATTGTCTTATTGCATTGTGCTCTTTAATTACAGCTCTTTAAAAACAGACAGGTAAGTTCAAATATCACCTTACAATTATGACCCATTTTTAGCCGAGCTACAGACCACATATTAGGGGAAATGACATCACTATCAGTTGTTTTAACCATCATCAGTCCCAAGAAAACACTACGGACAAGCACTACCACTTCCTATCCCAGTAAATGGCCACAATTCCCCGCATTCACAACAGATTCCAGCCAGATAATAGTTTTTGGCCTAGGATGTAAAAACTGTTGTGAACAAAAACAGACCACAAAAAAAACTTTAAAGTAATATTCGTTTTCTGTTTCTGCTAATCAAGGGAAGAGGTGGAAAGTAGTTAAAACAGATGAGGTCTGTCGGGCTCATATGCTGATTCATGGAACCCAATTATGTATGGATAATTTCTTCTAATGAAAAGACAATCTTTCCTTTTTATCTCCACTCATCATGACAGAGTTGTCTCATGTTATTCTCAGCTGCAGTGATAAATCAGACTGTAAAATTATCCACACTGTCAGCCGTCACAATAAAATAAACTGCGCAATAAAAAGGCATCTGAAACATTGGTCATAAATGGCCTCTTTGTTTGTTAGAGGCTCTGGTTTAAAAATTTAAAAAAGCCTCGGAACAATCAAATGTTTCCAATGGCCTATAAAATTATATATTGATCTTTTTATACTTTTTGTCTATGACGTGATCCTGTGAAGCAAAATTGATCTGGAAGATGTTAGCCATTCAGCATGAGTTACCATGGCGATGTACCCTGGTACAACAGTAGTACTGAAAACCCAGAGGTTAACGCAAAGTTACCACGCTAATCCCAAATCCTGCTTAATAATACAGGTCTCTGGTGTCTTTCACATTTACCTGAGGAAGCTCCAACAGATAAAAATGTTGCCTTGTCAAATGAGATAATAATATGATTTATTGGGAGCTTAACGGTGCGCAGATTGCGGTCCTTTGTATTCCTTTGCATAAAGCAGGGCATCATGATGTTGTTGCACACCACGGTCAATTAGGCAGAATCTTTGTCTCGAGCATGAGAAATAATCACCTGGGGACATAACAAGCTGCAGAGGAAGATGAAGTGCTTCATCATTTACTCACCAGAGTAAGCAGTGGCATCCATCTTTCCCACGCGGACCGGCGACCCTGAGCTCCTCAGCTCAACTCCCACATCATGCCAGATCGGTTCGAGTTTTTTACAGTAACCGCACCACGGTGCATAGAACTGAAAGACGCCAAGAGAAGACCAACAATATTAGGATCACAAGCTTTCTGTCAACATACTGTGAACCTTTCATTATAGAGTATTTACCGAATGCTAGACAAAGTTTACGATTTGAGTTTCCTTATTACAGTTTGATGAGATTTTTAATCAAAGTTTTAAATTGGAAAGGAATGGGATTGTGTTATGAATCTAGAATTAATTTAAAATGCTGAGACCTCAGTCAGTTTTATTTGTTTTATAAATTTTACTCACTGGCTTTTTAACCCAGCATGAGACCTTAGTCTGTTTTATTGTTTTTATGGTTTCATTTATTTTTATTGTTGATATATTTGGGGGTTTTTTTGCTATTGGTTCATGCCCATGTATGTACAGCACTTTGTTTCAGGTGTGGTTGTTTTAAACCGTTTTATAAATAAAGTTGAGAGACAGAAAATCATCAAGGATACATAGAGGATTGTACAAGAACATGCTGGGGTTTGATGATAACAGCTGCTGCTCCAAATATGATTTGATTATTTTATAGAATGTTGAAGATTGGAATCTACGGTTTTGCTTTTGCACTGCAATTATTTCAAAATTCTGTTGTGAACGAACAGGATGTTAAAGGATCCTGGAAAATATGGTTTATGCATGCAGCATTTAGAAAAAAAGAAGTAAAAGTCCAAACCCCTTTCTTTAGGCTGAAAACCCCTGAGCAAAGGAACAGCAGTTTGATAGACAAATCACCCTCCAATAATGTTTAACATGACGATGCAATGATTGGACAGTTTATTCAGTCCTGCCCATCGCACAGGTTACTATTTTTTTTTTTTTTTTATGTGTTGAGCATTTAATTAATTGGTTGCAATCTGGGTGTGAAGGGGATTTTAAGCAATATTATAAAAAATGCTCCAGGAAAACATAATCCACCCCACCTTTAATCACAGATGCATGCATTTAGACTAGCAATGCACCGATGGAAATGGGCCTATACAGATATTTCAATAACAATTTGGTTGACACCAGATACGATATTCTCTTCTGTGCCAGGGACAACGAAATCTCCATTATAAAAAAAAATAACTGAATTATTTTAAAGTCATTTAGCGCATATTGTAATTTAAATGTAGGTAAATGATATTTGGCTAATATGTTTGGTAAAAGAAAAATATAAAACTTCCCCATTTTAAACAACCATCATGATCATTTGAGTATAGATTTAAAAAGTTACAAAATGCACCTGAACACAACATGAGGTCCCTTGTTTTACAGTCTATGTCAGCATTTTACAAAGTGATGTCGACACGCAATCAATCTTTACATGTCTAGTTTTGTAGAAGGCCTGGCTGCAGGTTTAAAGCTCAGAGAGTTTTCAGAGATGTGTCTACATCTGTTCAAGAGAAGATCACTGAATGAAGTCCAAAACCTCCACCAATTCCTTCATAAAAATATCTGACTCTTTAGTCGCAGCTGGGTTGCATTTCTCCAAATTCCTGCCTGTCTGCTGTTTGGTGCTGAGCAGTTAACCTACAGTATATTTATTAGAGAATTTTTGTATGATATCACTTGAAAGAAAGATAAAGAGTAGTGAGACTGAACTCAAAACAGTAAAAGGTAACAGACTGTATGCTTAAGCGTCCAGTTTATGTGCCAGAAAAAGCAAAAGAAATAAGGTCAGCTTGGTTAAAAAAAAACAATCGGAAAAGTACAGAGTTGGGTGGAAATGACCTGTTTCACACAACACAAAGACTCATCTTGATATCTCATATAACATTACAACTGGAGCATCAAGAACATCAAGGCTCCGAAGTTATAAGAAGTCACAGTAATTCGTTTCAACTACAGTCTGGCTGGTTGAAGCAGAATTCTCAGCTTCTGAAATTCTAATTTGGAAAAATTAATTCAAACACCAACTGTGTGACGAATTCCACAATTGCTGCTTGGCTATTGCGCGTGTTCCTCTGTGTATGTGAAACAGGGTCATCGGTGACCTGTTCTCACCGTGCTGAAACTCTGCAGCGTCAGGACTCACGTCTGCAAACTGTAATGAAAGCGACTTTGGGCTTATATGGGCCTAGACACAAACTCTGATATAAACCCCTCCGAGCCCCCTGGCTTTGCCCGACATGCATGACTTCTCATTCACTAATCACAGACACAGAGGACAGGCCGCACACCCACCGCGGCCCCCGCCCTCCTTCGTCCCAACCTGACCGCTGCCACTTCCGCAGGGGATGAGCTGAGCCGGTAGTGTTCTAAACGTGTAGTAAAGCTTTGTGAATGGACCCAGACTGGTTTTTGTATGCGTGTGTGTGTTATCAAACTTACATCAACCAGCCAGATATCGTTCACCCTGGTGTCTTTAAATCTGTCAGAAAAACAGAAAAACAATGAATGAGTTTTGAGTTCCTAGCAAACGTTAGACTCCGAACTGAGCCTTAACAAGTCTATCGTAAGCTACGGAGTAACTTAACTTGAGAAAAATGTATGTTCGTGACATGTTAAACATTTAAAAACTACAAGAATTACAAAATCAGATATGATGATGTTAGAAAAAGTAGAATTTAGGGGAAGTTGCAGAAAATATGTCCCCAATTACAAAAATAGACTAATTAGATGTTCCCTCAAGCACACACACAAGAGACAAAGTCTCAGTAGACTTCCCACCACAGGCATCCAATTAAAAACACCTTGCAACCAGAAACCTGAGCTGAAACCTACCCCCATCTGTTTATCTGCTTTTTTTTAACACCAATATTTTCTGCTCTGAAATAGTCTGTCCATATTTTTCTCTTATCAATGCAGCACGTGCACACAATCTGCACCCACACCATCAGTGTTGTGAACTCGGAAGTTGCATTACATTCAGTGGCAGGAAGCAGAAACACTGGAGATTATTAAGAGTGCATCACTTACGTGTCATCCAGATCTTCAACAAATGCAAGCGCCGCTGAACTCAGGAAAGCCGCTAGAACTGCGAACGAAAAGGAGACGTAACGTGAAGCTAAAACAATGTATTATCCGGACATAAACAAGAGGCTAGCAGTCTCCTTTCTTCAGCCCCTGCAGCCTGGAGCCTCATGACTGAAGCATCACCGGCTAAAGCTGTCGTCCCAGCTCACTGTGCGACAATTTGCTCCACAGTTTCAGCCACAGCGGCTTCAGAGAACAGCTCGACAGGTGTGGAAGTCGCCTGTGTGACGTAGAGTTGAATAAATGTGTAGTAAAACGTTAACGTACCTCCACAAATCAGGGAAACTTTCACTTCTGCCATCGCTTCGAGTGGACACAGCAAGCAGGAAATACAGCTGCTAAACCGGTCGCTTTTGCGCATGCGCGGGTTTACGCAGCTTCCAGAGCCCCCACCCACCGACAGCTGCGTTATGTTTTTTTTTGGGGGGGGGGGGGGGGGGGCACATAATTTATCTGTAATAATTTCAAATTATAGTGAATATAGTAAGAAAAATTAATTGATAATAAGAAATTTAAATCGTGATAAATAATATAATAAAAATAATACAACAGATTTGAATTAAAGACAGAAAAAATTAACAGTTTTCACAGCCTTCTTATTAGTGCAAGATTTATTGGTCTTAATATATGAATAATATGAAATGTCTTACTATGGGATGTAGACCCTATGCATAGATTGCACAAAATTAATTTACCTAACTCTCTCTCTCTCTCTCTCTCTCTCTCTATATATATATATATATATATATATATATATATATATATATATATATATATATATATATATATATATATATATATATATATATATATTTAAATTGATATTTTTTCAGTACTTGAACAGAATACTTATTTTCGAGTAGAATTTAGTATAGTAAGCATAGTATAAGTATATAATTAACTTTAGTATACTCTTTGGTATACTAAAATTAATTATGTTGATTCAGTCATATTTAAGTCAAATCCAATTTAATTACAAATTTTACCTATCATTCTGTATCCTAACATTCAATAAATTTAACATCAAGACAATGAACCAAACCAAATATTTTAGTTGTCTGTACATGCAGAGAAGATGGAAATCAAATTATACATAGTTTTTTTTTATTTATGTTATTAGGTTAAATTAGCTTGTTTTAATGTAGGGCAGTACATTTTAGAATTATTAAAAACATGAGTATGATTCAATAACACATTAAAATCTATCAAATAAACCAAATAAAAACATGTAACATTCAGAATGGGTTAGAATAATTTCTTTCAGTGTGCTACTCAATGATGTCCGCATCATATGATCCCACCAATTATAAATGGATGCGGTGACATTCTAACATAAGCACTTTGTAGATGTGCAACATACTGCATGTGTCAGACGGTGCATGTGCAGGCTTCCCAGGTGAGGAAAAGGTTCTAGGAGGAGAAAATGCTGTAAGGTCACACTAGTGTGGTCTAGGGGCGAACCAGGCGCACGATGCATGAATGTCAATGACTCGTTTAGCTGATGCCTGAGACAGCATATCCCTGCCCAGTGGGAGCTGACATGCCCGGACACACAGAAGTTGATATCCATCTCCCAGTCAGTGCATCGGAGGCCAGTGTCGAGATATCAGAATCAGGGTGTGATGGTGCTCTGTCACCGTGGCCAGAGTGGTGGCGGTGAGCTTTCAGATTTCCTCTCCAGAGGCCTCTGACAGTCTTGTACTTGAACAGTCTCCACATGTTTTCAATCCACCTGTCTCTCCCATCTCCAGGAGAGACAGGTACCAACGCCTGAGATCACACCTCCCATCAACAGTGTTATGGGGCCCTCTAGGGGCAAAGCAGTATTGTAGCCAATACATACATACATAAATCAACAATGCAGTCAATTTGGTCAACCCAGCTCCACACCCTGACTGCAGATAGTATGGTACAGGTAGTGTTGCCTGTAAGCTGCTTATGATCAGTCTTTTTTGTTGTTGTTGTTTTTCTTTCCTGCACTGCAACTATAGGTTTAGATGTACATCCATTCATTTTTTTATACCCAGTTCTAGAGGGTCTGCTGGAACCAATCTCTGCATACTTTTTACAAAAGGGAGGGATACACACCAGACAGATTGTCAATCTACCATGGGATATACGCACCATTCACTCACACACTCATATCTACAGGCAATTCAGAGTCTCCAATTAACATAACATTTTTGGACTGTGGGAGGAAGTTGGAGAACCTGGAGAAAACCCACGCAGACACAGGGAGGACATGCAAGCTCCACACAGAAAGGTTCCAGCCCAAGTGCTTGATAGTGTGACCGTCTTGCTGTGAGATAACAGTGCTACCTGCTGCCCCACCATGCCTCACAAGGTCTGGATGTGTCAGGGGGAAAGTGATTTGAGAGGCTAGCGCTTTCTGTCCCTTGACACAACACCTCACATTGGGGAGACAGGGACATGGCAGGCTCCAACACTAGGAACAGTATAGGGAACAGTGAACATCCAGCACCTTCACTAATAAGGAGACTGGACAACACCATAAGCCCCCAGGTGAACCAAAGATACCGCTTTGTAGGCCCTCTCATTCATGGTGGACTGAAACAGTTTATCTTTGACAGCAGGACATGGATCTCGTGAGAAGTAGAGTCCCTCAGAAGAGCTAGGTGCTGTGCTGGCTGACTGAGTTGCAGGAATGCTGAAAAGCAGCTGTAAACACTCAGACGAAATAGTCTGGGCTACTGCCGGAATTAGGGGACAACAGCGGACACCTTTACCTTGGAGTGGTGATTCAGAAATACTCTGAAGCAACAGGAGTTGAGCTGTCACTGCATCCCACTTGTAGGGAATGTGAAGTTGGTGTCCCACTGTGTTGATTGATTGGGACCACCAGGACAGGAGCGCCATTTTGTACAAACTCTGTGTACATGGCTGTTACCACACTGTAATCATGTAGCAAACTCTTTTCACGCACTCTTTCTTTCTTACTTTTCAGATTTTACAAACAGGAGGCAACAGCAGTAACCTCCTGTAGCACTAACCATGTATTAACAGAACCAAATGCAGCGCATACCTCACAGTATGGTGCCCCCATCTTTGTGGCATTCCCTACAGTGGGTGGGATCACAATGTGGAGATCACCAGCCAGTTTATGGCATGTGTTAGGGTTGCATCCCATAGTGAGACATCAAAACAAAAAAACTCAATTTTTGTGTGAATTGTTCATTCATATCATCGTTATACTCTGTCTAACAATCATAATATAATCTTAGTTTCTTGTATTTTGACCAAGAATGTTTTATATTATTTATTCATTCCACAATTTATTGCCACCTCAGTGGTCATCCGTCTGATATGTAAATTGGGGCTCAATGTGAAAATGACGTATGATACTTTTAGTTTTAAATTTTTAATCTTAAGTGAAAACTAGATAGAAAAAAATAGCAAATATTTTTCAAATCAACTTGATGAGGGTATGTTTATTTTTCAGATTTTGACACCTTCAGTTATTGTATTGAGTACAGTATATGCATTGCTTGATGTGCTGTACAGCATATGAAATATATATTTTTTGTATCTGATCAAATATATTTATTCAATATGAGGCTTTATTAAATATGTGTACTTAACTAGGATATATTCATACTGATGAATACTACCAGTACTCACCACAAGGTGGCCTGCTATGACAATTACAATGGGAAACAGCTCATTTAGTAAAAGTAAGTAACTACAATAAAAAAAATGAAATCCTGTAAACATAGTCAGTGCAATCTTAACACTAAATCAGTAAAGAGACCAGAACTAACTGGGGTGATATGATCCTATATATTTTGTATATATTATAATCATACCAGTTAGATAAATATATAAGACATGTTTGTTAGTAACATATTATCAAGGCTGGATTACCAAGGCAAAGCAGGCAACTTCTCCCCAAGACAATAATTTATTGGTTGGTTTATTATAGTCCTTTACTACTCTACTACTGTCTAAATATGTATTATGCATTATGGATTCCTGCCAATATTCATTTTAATATTTACACATGCGTTTTTCTCACTGTGATATGTCAAGGCCTATTTACACTCACATAGCAACATAGTTCCCAGCATAGCTCCACTCACCTTCAAAATGACTAGAAATATACATACATACCCATACATATACATAAATATACAAAATAGTTGTTGTCCATGAACTGTAAGGAGTAATTTAATGCTGTAGCTCGTGATGGATCCAATCAATTATTTTACATACTATAGAGTATTTACATTCACATCAGTGTGCCATATTTAATAAGATTATATGTATTGAAGGTAAAATATAAATCTGTAAGATAGCTAGTAACTGTCAAATAAATACAGTGGATTAAAAAGTTGAATATTTCCCACCAAAGTAAAAGGCAATCAACAGCAACAAAGGAAACCTCACATGAATATTTATTGAAAACATATTTATTTCTTTGAGAATCTTTGAGGATAATTTGTATCTAATACTGTCAGAATAGCTTAAAGTTTTCAAAAAGAGTATCATTCAGTCCATTGTTTTTCACACATTTACACACCAAAAGATCTCACATCCGACATTAGCACAAAAACATTAAATTACAAGGTGTTGAAAGGTTAGCTTCACAGAATATGGCTGGAGTTTAAAAAATAAATAAAATTGTTTGTGTAATATTATTTCATTAACATCTATCACTCTGTCCTCTGAATGCTTACACCCTGGGTGGCATGATGGGTGTAGTAATATGTTTAAATGTTTTTTTAATCACTCACTGCACAGGATTGGTTGAGTACCATGTGATGCATAATTTCATGGAAACCGTGGCAGAGTATTTATAATGCACTGCCTTATTTGCAGAAAAAAGTGATGGTGTCAAAATTCTAAACGAAAAATTCCAGTTTCTTATTATTAAATATTAATCACTGACAACATGAGTTCTGCTGTTTTCTGCCAGTGAGAATTCTTCAACATCAACTTCATGACCTTAGAGTCTCTACATCAATTCAAGACAAAACGGGAGTCAAAAAGAAAAGAAGTGGAATTTCTCACCGAGTTTTGCACCCTGAGAAAGAGCTGTACTTTCTCACAGGGTGAATAGTGATCATGACTGTGTTACTAAATAGACTCATGCGGAGGACCATCCTGTTGAGGTCTCATGTGCCAAGTTTGTAAGGGTTGAATGCCTTTGTATTTGGAGGGGCAGAAAACTGGAGCCCACATTGTACAGCCACAATGACTTCTGCATTGACTAATCTGACAAAATAAACCCCCTTTTTTACCATAAGCCCAAGACAAATATACATTTTTGCCTTTCGGTTGTATTAAAATAATCTAAAACACAAAACAAAGATGCCGTCCTTATGTTGGGAGGACCTATAGGACCTACAAAAGATATGAATTTCCACTGTGTTTGCCTATTTCACACAACTTTGTTTAGCACAGCCAGGACGTTTGTCTTTTTAGATAAAGAGAGGATTTGTTCCCCCATAGCAGGCCAAGCTGCAGACTCCCACATTCAGTAAGACTGTAGTCAGCAGTCAGACCAAACCCACTCACGTCATCTTACAGGCCGGGTCACATATGACCTCCCTTTACCCATAAAACAAAGCTTCCTTTGCCCAGTTTTATCACTCGTCAGATGGCAACAACAGCAGTGAGATGATTCTCTTATCCAAATAATGGCAACACTTACTCTCTTCTCAAAAATGTCAAATTATTATTAAAATAAAACAAGCAACATCACAAGCTACATATCTAACACAGTCACATTCTAATTCATTATTCACAATTACATTAAAATCCTCACAGACATTTAACAAGGCAGCATTAGATTTTCACTTTGGACAAAGTGTGTTGTAACAAAATGTTTATGACACTTCTTCATTTCTTTTATATTCTTCGATGTGAGACTAGTCCAAGAAACAAGTGGACACAAAAGGCATTTAACAATGACAAATGCACCTAATGATTATGGTAAGAAATGGGCGTCTATTAATTCTATTATCTTTATGCTAATTTCACTTGCATCTTAGACTACTCTCACACCAAAGAATCAACTGCACAAAACAGAAACCATCCTATGAGTTTCAAGTTTCACACACACAAAAAAAGATTCCTAAATGCTGGTGGAAACCGCACCATAAGCAAAGATCCTACATGACAACTTCCTGTATCTGGAAGTGGATTACACTTGAAGGAGCAGTTTAAAGAGAAGACGATTTCCAATATGCCATCATGAAGGTGCTGAAGAATTAGCTGTGCACAGTTAAATGCTGTAGATATAATGACTGAGTGGAAAAAAAGGAAAGCTACTAAATTCACTATAGTAATATGTAACAGTGAATGGTCCAATAAGGTTACCAAACTTAAGCTGCTGTGTTGTTCTCGCCCTCACGGTTGCAGTCATTCTCCAAACCACAGATTCTAATACATTAGATACGTTTTTTCAGAATGTCGCTTCATGTTGGAAAAAAATGTCTAAAGGTTTAAGGACAATCCCTCATGTTTTTTTTTCTTTCTTGAAATACTCAAGTAAGGCTCTGGATGAGGCACACTGGTGACGTCGCATAAAGGGGCAAAAGACAAAGTAGTGCTGCTGTTGCATTCCTTTAATATGTTTGGTCTTTTCTTCTGTCTAACTCCAGCAGCAGCAATAAATCCGAGCAGCTGTGTGCACCCTTGCATAGCTTGGTTCCATTTTAAGAGTTCCTATTCCTCAAGGATAGCATCGGATGTCCATCGGCTGGCATCTCGTTGTGCAAGTTCCTCATTCCAGGATGTCAGTTTCAAACGGGACCAGGTGGTAGTAGGACAGGTTGGTGACATACGCTTCGGTTTCCTCATCACACACATCTGATTCCACTGGCAAGAACTCTGATCCGTCCTCATACCTGGCAGAAGAATGGCCGAATGAAAGATATATAGCATTATTACATGGCCACATTTTACCGAGTTAATAAAAACAAGCCTTTGTTGATTGTCAGTTTCAACCCATAGGGTTTTTTATCTTCTAACACAAGGTCATCTGTAGTAAAATGTCAGCCAAAAGTCTTGTTTTGTGTGAAGTGCTGAGAGGAATGTGTTCCTCTTTTGCTTCCTTCACACACCCAAGGAAGGAAGAGGTGCACAGACGCACTTCCTGTGGTGTATGCAGGGGTGGAGGGTCTCTGGGTCGGTTCACATTCAAAAACTCATTAAAACAATTACTGGATCCTGAAGACCAAAAATGGGAAGTCTTACATGTTTGCTCAACAACGGGGGTAGTTTGAGTTATGCTGCAGCCAGTTTGGGGCTAAATTGATTTGGATTTCACCCCAGTTTCTCTGGAAGGGCAAACATTTACTAAACTGAAAATGACGCAGCAACAAGTTCCATGACATGCTTTTAAAAGACAACTGAGGTCTTACTCACGTATGTTCCACAGAGTCGGTGGATGAAGGTCTCTCTTTTTCCTCTGGAAGACTGTGGTCAAATACGATAGTCTCTGTATTGGCCAGACAGAATCCATTCGACCGCATGATTTCTGAAAGGTCCAGAGTGCATATTACATCACCCATGAGGTCATCAGGAACATCTTGGTGTTTCACAACAACACTGAACACTTTCAGACCTGATATCTTGATGGGGCTCTGAAAACATGGCTGGATTCTGTGGACTTTGTCATTTCTCAGCACCTGGTCCAGCGGTGACCGCTCAAAGAAAGTCAACATCACCTCTGACCTGGAATACTGTGGAGTGAGGATTTGAGTCATTTATAGCTGCAATTTCCCCCCACGTTACCACACTAAATAAAATAATTTCAAAAGACATGGTTTTACAGGTTTGAAATAAAACACCCACCTTGCATGGCATGTTGATTGCATTCTTCAGGAGTCTTTCCACCTCATTCAACTTCTCCTCAATGTCATTTGCCTCTTTGATTTTTACCAACCCTGAAACACATAAATATGAACTTATGAACACAATGATGGATTTCCGGAATATTATACAAGTTTATATGTTACATGTTTAGCCACATGTTTAGTGCTTAGTCACAGTTAGTGGTGGTATGTTATGCTGACAGTTGTTTAGAGCATTGGACTACAGTAACGAGTCTAACGCAAAAAGACAGCGTCCCGCAAACCAAAAAGTGAACTATTTCTGTGCCTTATAAAAGGGCAGCTGCTTTGACCTTTGCTGCCATCAGAGTTTTATCTATGCATCGGTCAGGAGACAAAAAGCCAGACAGGTCTGAATTTATACCCAGCATTAAAAAAAGGCTGCCACACATGCGAGTGATAAGGTGGCGGCCTGTTTAATACTGTAACCTTTTAAAAAACAATGTCCACTGATATTTGCACCGAGCAGGCGGAGAGAGAGAAAATAGACTACTCATCATTGTCTTCAAAACAAGAGCGCCTGGTATAAACTGGTGCAGTAAAACTGCCAGCATAAATGCAAACATTTGTACCACAGGAGTAATAACAGGGGGAAAGTAATCACAGTGGTAGAGAAGCTATAGAGAAAAAAAAAGTCTGTAGGAACATGTTAATCCTTCATAAAACTAGCAATTTAATATGTAGTGGGAGTATAAAATCAGCACATTTCGCAATGAGAGGCTACCAGCGAAGCATCGTTTACCACCATGCTGACAAAGGCATGTGGTGAGGAGAATAATGATGAAGACTGCGGCCGCCGCACTGATGAGGCTCTGCCTGATGTAAGTGGTACAGACCAAACGTAGTCACACAGCGGTTAGTGTTACACGGAAGCACTGAGTAAGAGAGCCTGAAGCGGCACCATGCGCAGTCACAGCCTCATGCATTTATAATGGCCCACAGTGATGACGTCGGACCCAAGGGGATGTGAGGAGTGATAGGGCAGTTAAGTCGCTAGAAATCTAATGAGGCCCTCGCCCAGTCTGGAGCTCCTTTAAGATGAATTTGACAGGATTCCTGAACGTTTTATGCATCTATATCGTGTTATGTCACAACAGAGCGGCTTTTAGTCAGGATTTTAGACAGTTTAAGTGATCCTTAACTAATAAAAATGCAGATATTTTTTTCTACCGGTGCTTTTGAGAGATGTGACTGAATTGCAGTGTGATTCGCCCCCATTTATTCAAAGGTGAGACTGCAAGTTGCAAGCTGTTGTTCAGAAGCTGTAGGTCTGTTTAGAAGGGAATGGTTGGAATATTAGAAGTCAACACTGCTCGATGTAGAGATTTGCTACCACAGATAGAGCCTGAAGAAGATATGTGCCAGTTAACAGTAGCAAACATCTTGAACGGAAACAAAGCCCGGATGATAAGTTGTCCCCAGAGACTTCAGGTTCCACCCACTCTTGTAAACAGGTTAGTAAAGTTTATGCACTCTTCCTGCCATGTGGGACATTAGTGGTGTGAATCAAGGGACACAGCACATTATTTATGTGGGTGCACACAGGGGATCACATGGAAACAGGGTGGGATTAGGAAGAATGTATTATCAGAGGCTGCGTTAGGAGCTAATAACAAACACAGCAAGTCGCTTCATCCCTTTTAAAGCAATGCTCTCTCCACCATAACATGCTGCACGTTTGGTAATGGAGTGGAAAATTTTGGAGCAGACTTCCCCAAGAGGAAATTCTTTTAGGAAATGCAGGGACACAAGTGCAAAGAAATAACGATGCAAATATGCTACCAGGGGCAGGGTTTGTCTCTTTTTAATTGACATTTCTAGATATACTGAAAGTTAATAAGTTGCTGATCACATGTGCATTTATAAATACCACTGCTGTGCAATGAAACACATTAAAAAAGCAGGCAGGTGTGGTAATGTTGTTGTTATATATATATATATATATATATATATATATATATATATATATATATATATATATATATATATATATATATATATATATATATATATATAAAATTGATTGCATGTCACTGTCACCAACTATCAGGCTGTGTAAAATACAAAGATATAGCATTAGTATACGTGCAAAAGAGAAGTGGTTATTTTGCAACAGCTTGGCACTGGTTATGCAAGACTTAATTGAGATAACAGCAGTGGATCTGATGTGTTCATTCACAGTTTGACCATTCTTGCCTCTAAAATTAGAGAATGGCAATAAAAGATGCTTATTAGCTGAAATTAAAGGCTTTCATACGAGCAAGCTTGTTGTGCGTGGCAGATGTTTTAAATTAGGGCTGGACGAGTTTGTAAAATAGCTATTTTTGACAGATATTGCAATTACTATATAATTTGCAGCATTAGGGATTTTAACAGCATTATTCTCATTCATTAAACACCTTGACATTAAAAGCAGCGATCTGTACCAAACAAAGATGTTTACTTAAGCCTGTGAGATATGATGTGCAGACCAGGAAATCTCTGCAGCATGACAATAATTAATGTAAAATGCTATTTTGACACATTTAGAAAAATACGGGTGTCCTGTGATTTGAAAATTGTTGATTTTAAAAAATTGATTTAATTGTTCATCCATGTCATACATTAATAATTACCACTACGTCTTGGACACCACTGCAATAATCAGAATAAAATCTTTCCTGCACAAGCAGATGTCTACCAAGTCAAACAATGCATAACAAAGGTGATTTTGTATAGCTTTTTGTAAGTTGCATGCAGAAATTTAAGCGTTGAAAATAGCACAAGACACGCAAGTGCACAGTTGACCCGGTCAGAGCAGGGAAGCGGCACAAAACGTAATCAGTTTGACACAAAACTGCAGTGCACCACTGGATCGCCTGTGACACAGCTCCCACTGCAACTCTCTACCCACTAAAGTCCACAGCAAACCACCAAATAGGCACAGGCCTCAGGAGAATATCCCAGGCACTGAAAACCACCAGCCCACACAAAAGTAAAGCACACTATGTCAAAGTCATGTAAAAATATACAGTATACATATATATGTGTCTGTGGGTGTATATTTCATCTGTGTTCTGCTATGTTATAACTACAGGGTTGTCCTGTGGGGAATGATTCAAAGACACAGACCCAGAAACCAGCTCTGTTTTTTCCTACTGAGTCCCTTAAGTGTATTTTCTTCAATTTCTGGCTTTGACTTCTTGACCGCGCCGCTTCCTTGTGTAATATGTAGTCAACATTTTCTTCTTCTGGTTGTCCTCGTCATCAGGATTACACTCCAGCAAAACTATTTCGGGCATTAGGGTGGTTTTGTTTGTCTATTTTAATAGCAGCTTAAGTGACGTACCTACTGTATTGAAGCAGGATGGTCGAATGTCACAATAACAGTAATTACATAGACACCATATGACATTTAGTCACACCATTTCATCGATTTTTTGGTAATTGCACAGTGAAGCTACTTGTTGGTTTTCTCTGTGACAGCGTGCCGAGATCATCTTTGAGTTAAAATAACACAGCAGAAGTAGCTGTAAAACAGGAACCAGGCTGCATCCGAGTCATCCTCCAACACATTATCTAAACAGTCATCAGATGTTATAAGCACCAGCTATTTCACAGCTACATGCATGGATCTGATAAGCACTTGTCGGCAGCCCAACACTTTATCACATAACCATGAGTTCTGCAGTTTTGTCAACATGTTATTTCTGGATGCCTCAGTGGACAAACAAGAGAATATAAAAGCATCTCATTGCAACTCTATTGCTTCCTGTCATCTTTCTACTTATATTACGTACAGAATAACATGCAAAGGAAAACAAACAAGCTCAAAGCTCCTTTACTAATAACTCTCATCCAGCAGTCAGTTATCTTGGCATAACATATAATTTACAGATTAAACGAGCATATTGTGTTAATTAGACATGCTGGTAGGCGGATTTTGTTCCATTCACATAGAGCCAGACCAGCTGTTTTCCTGTTTCCAGTCTTTAAGCCTGTGGCTTTATTTAAAATTGTTAGTGTCCTTGATATTACACATATTAAAGTTGTCCATAATATGAAATGACATCATACAGTGTTGTAACATTTTACTTTAAGTCCTTCTATTTATCATTTTAACTAGTATATAGACAGTTAATAACATGTTTATAACACATTATAATGTAGATATAAGCAGATATTTAAATTAGGTACTTATTAATAAACAGTGTTTGTCAATAATTATAACTTTCTATTAAATATTACAACTATGTTTTATTACATTGTAATACATTACATACAATAATATAAATACAATACATTGTCTGCACCAGCCTCCACTTCTGGTGTCGTTTATGGAATGTTTATATACTGGTTATTAATGATAAATAGGGTGACGTGAAATAAAGTATGACATTGGTGCTTTGACACCTGACTGGAATAATCATTCATAAGTGTACATTAGTAAACTACTGAGCATTTCTTGTGTAGAAAGGGGTGGATGAGTGAATGAGGAAATGATTTCAGACGCTGTGTCTGCATTCCTCAGAATCTGGCTCACATGAAATATGAGGAATCACTTCCTGTCTGTGTTCACGCTGGGGTCAGATGTAAGGTAAGTGCTATGAAGCCTTTTTCACAGACCACAGGGACTAAATATGGGAAGTCCACTGCTCGCCCACTCTCATCATGACATCAGTCTGAAGGCTCTGCACGCCTTCCCTGTTGCCTAGGGCGCAGCACAGAAACAGGGAAACATGGCCCGAGCCAGAGAGTGGAGCAAAGCTGGCTGAGAAAGGCCAGGGCTGCGCTTGTTTTCTTCACAACTTTCAAGCGTGGCAATTGAAAGAGATGCAAATGAAATATTGAACGGAGAAAGGAATTAAGGAAAGGCCATTAGGGAAAACGTTATTAACCCTGTGGACTTGCTATCCATCAATGAAACTGCCAAACCAGCATGTGATAAAGGAGGCTGTTGTCTGATATCACAGCTACTCCTGGTTTTCACTGTAATCGGGATGAATTGTGACAAACAGCTGCAAAGTGAGTCATGGGATCTGAAATGTCTCTTCCCAAAATGCACTGCACACCGCTCTGGCAGCGGCAAAGCGGAGAGCTGTCAACAACTCTGTCAGCTATTTCAGTGCACGGGGCAGGAAGCAAAGCTTTCCAGTCGCTGCTAAAGGGATGTTTCCAAAGCTTTCACATGGGCTCAGTGGGTAAAAACAAAAGGGAAGTGCCAAGGAGACTATGTGGGGTGATCGTACACACAGAGCAAGCTGGGACCTCTGCCAAACCTATTGGCGATGTCATTAGGGCACCGCAGTGTCCGAGATCTGAAGCCTGGGGGGGGGGGGCACAGGTTCATCCTGTGGTAAAACACTTCCCTCTGTAAAGCACAGTTTCTGTTCTTTACCATGCTGCACTGATTGATTTTCACAAATTAAAAAAGTGCACTAACAGCATTACAAGTTGAGTTATGTTTCTTCAAATTTATAATCATTCATCTATTATTTACGCATAAAAAAAAAGCAAGCATACTCCCACCACTGCATCTTGCAGAGATACAATGCATTGGCTTAGCACACTTCCACACAGAGGTCATGGATGTTTCCTGATAGGGTTTTGTTGATCCAAAGATTCAGGCAGCACTGATGTACAGTAGATCTTACACATCATACAGGCTCTTTGGTCCTAAACAAAGACAAGGATCAGAAACATGCTCTCAGCATGTTGACCTGCTGGTCTATGTGACAGATCTGGTAAAGTGATATCCTTAATTATCAACCTGCCCAAGAAAAAACATGTCAGACTTGTCTATGAAACAGTTGAGCTCAGATTAGCTCTAAAACCTAATTGATTATGTTTTCCTTCTTTAATTTTGCTTCATTAAACATTGCTGTTGTGGACTCTATTATGGTGTGATGTCCAATAATGATCATATGACTCAAAATATCAGCAAAACATGCTGTTGTGAGATACCAACTGTAAACAGGAATACACTAGCCCAGAGAGAGAGAGAACACTGCTGAAACCATTCATAAATTGGCAGAAAGTTAATTGGTAGCGATTTTAAAGTCACTGAACAAGAAAATAAAAGCCAGGTTCTCACTTCACACATGTGAGAAGGAGCTGGTCTCTGTTATGTATAAATCCTTGATTGCTGGTTGGATAAAATAATGTAATTTCATAGGCTCTAACTTTTTTTGCTTATTTTTCCAACAGAAAAACACAACAGAGGGGCCCTGTCACCTCCTTTACGGCCCCTGGAATTATCATCTGTATACGTCCCTGTCCCCGGATTTGACCCTATCTAGTAATTCGATTATTTCTGCTACTTTAAACGTCCACTTCCTGTAATAAAATAGCTTCATTTCGCATTTCAGCCGCTTCCTTCTGAGACCAACCTTCTATCAGCGGAGACTTGGAGAGGTCTCTTCTGTCTTCAGGGAACGACTCTATGAGTCTTTTGAAGAGACGCCCCAGATCGGAGTAACTCCGGTGCAAGTATAGAATGTTCCTGTCGGACCACTCAGTCCTGATCTCGAAAAACTCCTCTTCCTCTCCCCGCTGGCTGATGATGAGCCTCCGGATCCCGTTGACCCAGCAGTCCCGCACGAACATGTTGACCAGCGACGTCCCTTCGAAAACAGCCGATGCCATTTCGCCCAGGCGTCAGGCCAGCATGCTGCGGGGCGAAGGAGTCAAAAGGCCGCACAAGATTTCTTTTTTTTAATCTTTTAGTCGCAAACAAAAAGGAGACAACTCCTGCAACTTTTTTTTGTTTGTTTGAGTCAGACCTCTGTCAGCGGTGCAGCAGCAGATTTACGCAGGAGGAGGGATGATCATTCGCTCAGCCCATCACACGCGTAATCTTAAACGTGGCATGATTTGAGAAAAAAAAACTTTATCTTAAAAAAAAGTAACGCCCCTATCGCCGAGAATGTTTTTTTGTCCCCTCAGATTTGTTTCTTGACAGCTCGTTTTTTTTCATTCTCGTCCCGTCACAGCCACATATATGTCTGAAATAGAAGCGCCGCTCCCTCCGTCTCTTTAGTCTGCGGACACTTTCCTAAATCCACAGCGTTTCACTTCGCACCGTCTGGACAAGCGGCTGCTTTTTTGTTTTTTTTTTCTTTCGAGCGCAGTTTCCTCCCATCTCCTTCCTCCCTCTTTCCTTCCTTCCTTGACGACAGGGTATTATTATGCAAAGAATGCAAATAGCTGCGAAGACCAAACTGGCTGTGTCAGGAGAAATAGTTTCGGTACCACTTTGGATGAAGGTCGAGTCTGATGCGCTATGAGCACATTTATGAGGCATTATTTAATAATGATAAACTTTGTTTGTATAGCATCAGAAAGTGGTTGACAGTAAATATGAAATAGGCATAAAAACATTTTTAAAAAATGGATAAGGAATAGCATTATGAGACAATTTAAGAGGGAAAATACATAGAATTCACACACAAAAAAGTAAAAAACATAATCAGTAAAAGGAACAGGTAGTGCATACCAATTACCTCCTCAGAATTATCACTTATCAGAAAGATAATGATAGCCCATCTGTCAAAATTATAATAATGCATTAATAAGGTATTGTACAATGTTTTATAAAGGTTTATAATCATGAATTCCTTATAGCAGTGTTAGTAAAGCATTATAAGGGGTGAACATTATGTAGGTTATTATACATTCAGCATCCATAATGCTTTGCTATTCAATGCCAAAGTAATGACAATGTTTGAAGGAATAAACTGAAGTCCTATAGCACATTACTATCATTTTAGCCAGACATAAACACACAGAGAACTGCTCTAACAAATCATAACATATAGTAAATGCTAAGCTTCTGAAAAGGAAAAAATGTTGTATAAAGATCAATAATTACTCTGTGAGCATAACTTAAAAGGATAGCACCACATAAGGTTGGATCAATTATATAATAACACAATTATAAGGACATATGAGCAATATTTGCTGGCTGCAAGTTCAAAACCACAGTGGTACAGGATGGTTGTCTCTTTGGCATAAAGAAAGGCATAACGGTATAAAGCATTACAGATGCTGAATTTATAATACATTCGGTTAGACCGTCATATAAAGTGTTACCATGGTTGTATTTTTCTCCACAGTCTTTCTTTTTATTTATTTAAATAGCCGCCAGTGATCCCGGATTTGTTTGTGTGCCATTGCCACATCTTTCTTCAAATCAGTACACATAATCTTGAAATGAGACGTTTGAAACTAACCACAGGGGGAAGGAATCTGCTGAACTGCAATCTCACATAGTCCAACAGCTCCAACCTTTTGCCAGCAATGGAGAATTAATATTTCCTTCTGACCTCACATAACTCTTGTCTTCACAGAAACACCAGTATTTTAGCCACAGCGAAAAGGCATCTTGACAGACTGACCAAAAAAGGAGCCGATTTTCCCTGCGTGAGCAGCTAATGTTTCACTGAGTGGAGAGGCATGAGCCCAGTAAAGGAGCTTTACAGGAAGCCATTGCCAAGTCGAGTAACGATTCGGCTGTAATTAACTACTGGAGGAGGAGGAGTGCCTGCAAATAAGTCTGGTAAAAGCACTTCATATCAAGCTTTTCTATATGTTAATTGTGAATAATAGTGAATAATCCTGCTTTAATGTGCCCTTTGCATTCTGATTTTACACAATACCGTCCCCTTAGAGCTTTCGATTGCATCTTTGGGACTGTTTCCATTTCTCTCTATAGCAAATTTTTTTTGCGACAAGAAAATGGTCCAAAGAGGTCCCTGAATGTGTGACAGTTTTACCTTCACAGTGTTGCCAGTGGGGAGACGTACTGAGCCTGTTAGAAAAGACGCTGCTGTAGGAAAGTGAATGTTCTCAGGCTGCAGAATCGGTGAGGGAGTCCCGCTTCTCTGGAATTTACATCCTCAACCGCAGATAAAACATAGTACATAATTTTACTGTAATTTTCTGCTTTTGATTTCATGCAAGATGTAAATGGATCTGAATCTTGGACATTTCCAAAGTTACCAGCACAGATATATATTTTTATAATGGAAGTAAGAAACAGCTAAGAGACACTTAAAGAACTAAACACTTTCTTTATGAGAATAATGTTTCATACAGGCCTTCAGTGTCATTTTGTTGGAGTAAAATTAAAACAAAAAAACACACTGTATATTTCAACATAATTTTTTTAGGACCTTGTAGTATCTCACTGTAATTCATTAACAGTGGATTTTACAGGAAAAGGGAAATGTTATAAATGCTATGACCCGTTGTATGAATCCAAAAGAGATGATTGCTCATCTCAGATGTTGTTTACTGCGAGCTCCTTCATCCACATACGTATAATAACCTGTATCAATACAATAGCAGGAATTATACAGTGGGGAGAAAATGACAGTGATGCAACATGTAATAATAAAGTAGCTCAGACCAGCATTGAACATTGATGTGTCATGCTGTGGTTGAGGTGTGAGGTGCTGTTTGTCCGGCTTTTGTCCGGTCTTTGATGTTACCAAAGCACGGCCATTATGAGATATACAGTATTGTAGAGTGGTTGTTTAGTCACTGTTTAGTTCGATCTTGACAGGATGATGCAACATTTTTTGAGTATTATTGAATTGAATTAGGGTGACACGGTGGCGAAGGGGTTAGCGCTGTTGCCTCACAGCAAGAAGGTCGCAGGTTCAAGACCTCCTTGGTCCTGGGTCTGGGACCGTGTCTGTGTGGGTTTTCACCGGGGACTCCGGCTTCCTCCCACAGTCCAAAAACACGCTGAGGTTAATTGGCAACTCTAAATTACTCGTAGGTGTGAGTGAATGGTGTGTGAGCCCCACGATTGGCTGGCGACCATCTGGGAGGCAGAGGCCTCTCGCCGTAACGTGGTGGGATAGGCTCCAGCAGACCCCTGTGACCCTAATGAGGACTAAGCAGGTATAGAAAATGACTGACTGACTGAATTGAATTAAAATCCTTTAGGGGAGCAAGCTATTTTTTCAAAGGTTACAGTGCATCATATGAGCGCAAAAAAATACAAAAAGCAAATATAAACACAAGCACAATATAAAATAAAAATGCATTGAAATAAATGTGTATGACATCGCGTATGACATCTGTCTTTTTTGACACCTCCATAGATAAAGGAGGGGAAAAGGGTGAGGGGGCGGGGGATGCAGAATGTGAGAGCGTATTGGACTAGGTAGCTATTTATGAAATGCAAAGAATCAAATGAAAAGCTCCTGAAACTTCAAATGCAAATATTCAGTAGCCATTTTAGGAGTGGAACCTGGACTTTATAAAACTGTGTCATCTGCATAATAACGAACATCACAATGCAAGAAGAGGGTTTAAAATATTGTTACGTTACACTGTAAATAAGAGTGGATCCACCATAACCAATTACAGTTGTATTGGATCTAAGCCTGTCTGCAACAGTCAGTGTTCACCTTGATGGATAATTACAAAAAACACAGTTGACCTAGAGCTCAACTAAACATTAAGGAAAGTGTGTTTAATAAAAAATGAAATGAAAATGAAAAATTTCAGTGCATCGGCAAAGTCATATTGTGAAAGTTGATGTCACATTTTGAGCCATTCCATCCAGTACATTTGGGCCATTTTACAGGATTAGTTAAAGCTTTTTTTAAAGGTACAGTTGTGATAATTCTGTCTGGTCGACCAACCGACAGACCAGAGCCAGATAGCAAAGTGGATATTTAAAAAGGATCAATCCTATAAACAAATGTAATAGTGCTTTTTTTATTTTTTATTTTGTTATACAATTTTTCTGTTTCTTTGGACCCAGCGGTCCCAGAGGTTTAATTGTACTAAACATGTTATTTATTACAAGCATCCAAGTTGCAAAGTTAATATAAGGATATGTTTTTTTAAAGGCGAAACAAAACTTCACATTGTTAGAAACACTGATATTGTCAAAAATAATCAGTTTCTTAGTGACACTAGTTTGTTTTTACTTCAAAATATAAACCAAGTGTGGAGATGCTGTGTGCTGCACATTTCATTTTAAGCATGTATGATTAGAGAATGATTGTATTACATGGAGAAACAGCCTCAGTATTATCCGAGAGCGCCATCTCCCACATTGTAATAATAGGATCTGTCTGTTTTGTGCAGGGCTTCAATCTGTGGTTTGGTCTGATTTACCGAGTCAGCACATTCTGCCTCAGTGTGTCATTCCAGTATTATTATTCTTAAAGAGTCAATTTTAAATGGAAAAATAGACTTCCCACTCATCCCCAATACGCCTTCTCTTCTGGACACATTTGTCTCTCATTACAAAAAAGCCAACGGCAAAACTATGTGGAGAAAAGAGCAAGAGAAGTTGCTTTGTTTGTCACCAGATAAAGTAGAATAATAAATAGTGTGTGTGTGTGTAATATTCACATAGGATAGTACAGTATATAAAAGTAAGTATATAAAACTATTTTACCACTCCTCATTTTCAATGGACTAAGATAATCAAATGTTTGATCAATGTGAATGTTCTCAACTTTGCTGCCATATCTGGTTCTATATTTTTCATTTTAATTTACTCATATAGTTTTTACAGTTGCCCATCCGACATTTAATGCCAATAAAATATGAATGCCACTATTTATCCCAAAGGATCATCTCTCACTGCTAAACTATTTTATAGTACATTTTCTTCAAACCTTATTGACAAAAAATGTATGCATTGACAAAATAGAGATATGTTTTACAAAAAACTGGGAACATTATCAATAGCTGAACAACAAACAAGGTCATGAAGAACCATACAATACAAATATATAATATACATTAGATATCCTCTAAATTGCCCGTAGGTGTGAGTATGTGAGTGAATGGTGTGTGTGCCCCACGATTGGCTGGTGACCATCTGGGGTGTATCCCTGCCTCTCGCCGTAACACGCTGGGATTGGCTCCAGCAGACCCCTGCGACCCTAATGAGGAATAAGCAGGTATAGAAAATGACTGACTGGCATTAGATATCTATAAAGAGAAGATAATACTTACAAAGAAAATTATAAGCAAATCAAGTTAACAAAAAATACTATTTCTTATGGCTTAAAGAGTGTTTCAAACAGAAAAGGCTGCAAACTAGGTGGATATTTAGAAAAAATGTGTTTGTGAACTTGAAAAATTTGAAAGATTTAGCCATCAAAACATAAAAAATAAATATTGAGCTGAAAGGAATTATGCAGATGTTGGGAAATTAAAATAATATCATTTAAAGTAAAAGTATAAGAATCATTAACACAACTGGAAATATGGGGACTGTTGGTCAATGTTTCTGACCATAAAAGACAAAGAATATGTATACAAAGATAAAAGCTTCTCATATTTCTTTTAAAAGAGTTATGTGATCATATTGGGCAGGTTATAGTTTACCGTGCATATTTAAGCATTACCAGATGTTTAAGAACTCAAACTAACATAGAATAAATCTATTAAAAAAAAGTTAGATGGAAATAGATCCACCAATGGACCTGCTCATCCATTCATGTGAGTTTGGATGAAGAAAAATCTAATTTTCTCAGTAACAATAAAGAAACATGGTGTGTTTTGATGACATGGTAAAAACAACATCAACATATCACTGTTGTAATCTAGGCGGTGAACCTACAGCCATTTTAAATGTGACATTGTGGGCTTTGACTATGATCCAAATAAAGTTTTAATCATGCAGTTGAGAGGAGGGAAATGAGAGCTTCTGCTGCT
This sequence comes from Lepturacanthus savala, assembly GCA_030544235.1. Taxonomy (NCBI): domain Eukaryota; kingdom Metazoa; phylum Chordata; class Actinopteri; order Scombriformes; family Trichiuridae; genus Lepturacanthus; species Lepturacanthus savala. The sequence goes on along the minus strand of CM060476.1, from coordinate 12,397,990 downwards.
CCTGTTTTGTAATTTGTCCCTCAACACTGTCAACACAGACATCTCCAATCTGGCAAATGATGGCCCGGCTTGTCCCAAATTAAAAGAACTACTGTAGATTTCTGACCTGTAATGACAACAGAGTCATAATCAAAATCTGCTCTGATTGCATGCAACTCACAACAAATCGGTTTCCTCAACCCTTGGGATGTGCTTAGGTTGCACTACCCAAACCTGCTGCTTCTTCATAAATCCCACACTTCTGTTGCAGACAATCAAACATCGGGGTCTTATAAAGTAAAGTATAGAGAGAAAAAAAACTAAAGATATACGGGTCTGTCAAGGCACAAAGAACATCTGCGTGGATGGAAGCAGGCGTTCCCTTTTCATTGAGAAGTATTGTGAGCTGTGGCAGACCTGCACCGTGGGGAAGTCATTTTGAGCCATAACTCTGTCCTCATTCACGCCAGAAGACAAAACCTGATGAAGAGTGCAGGAGCTGAGGTGACATTGGGTTAGCGAACTGCCTGAGTGTTTTTAACAGGCTCCATAATGGAGTGTGGTTGTTTTCACTGAGCATCTGTTGGACCTCATGTTTTATGGCTCCATCCTTATTGTGTCTCCAGTGAGGCTTGGAGAGCGAGAGGCCCTCAGAGTCAAGGCAGAGCGAATGTCTGCTTGCTTTATTTCCTCTCTATGGAAATTCAAGTTCCAGCCTCCAAAGCCATGAATCAGATGTGCAGGTTTGGGGCATAAACAAACCCATGCAGGTCGCTCTGTGTTGTTTCATCAGTACTGTCATCACACTTTTTTACTGCACAAACTCATATGAAATCATATACTTGTTTTATGATTGTGTTGGCAAAATGCATTTTTAACCCTGTAAACTCTTGATTTGATCCCTTTGGTTTCTTTCATCTATAACAACTTGTGTCCATATTTCATATTAATATTACAACTGTGAGAAATGTACTTTTTCTTGCTGTTACCTCAGTTTTGAGCTTAGCTTCACGTTTGTTGCATCTAGACTAGATTACTGTAACTCCCTATTCGTAGCATGTCCTAAAAGTTCCCTAAAAAGTTTTCAGGTGGTATGGGCCCCTCTTATCTTAAAGATGCTCTGGTCCCGTACCATCCAAACAGAATACTTCGCTCTCAGAATGCAGGTCTACTGGTAGTTCCATGGGTCCATAAAAGTACAGTAGGAGCTAGAGCCTTTAGTTACCAAGCCCCGGTTTTATGGAACCAACTCCCAACTAATATTAAAGAGGCCGACACAGTCTGTGCATTTAAGGTCAGACTGAAAACATTCCTGTTCCAAAAGGCCTATGGTCAGGGTAGTTAAAGGTAGACTTCAACCCACAGTTCAGACAGTTCAGTCTAAGCTGCCCTAGGAGTGAGAATGCTGGGGGAAGTACAGTGCACTGAGCTCTATCATCTCTTTCTGGTACCATGTACCACTGTCTGTCATTAATAAACAGTATCTAGTTTATACTTGGTCTTTTCATCACTATTCATCCAGAGTCCCTGTCCCCACACTGATGACGACTCCTGATGCGACTCATCAAGGCCCCCCTGATGAACCTACTCCTTCACCTGCCTGGTTGGACTGATCCTTCTACCCCCACCCTACAGCATCTCTACAGACGGAAACATCTTTACAGACTGATACATCACCATAAAATGGATGTCTGTCAGTCCTGGTTCATCTATAGCCTGTCCGTCCATGGGAGTGGATCTATCCTTCACTGTGGTTCTCCCCGAGGTTTCTTCTTTCCCACTGGGTTTTGGAGTTTTTCCTTGCCGAGATGGAGGGTCTAAGGACTGAGTCACTTTGGACTGAATTTTGTGAAGCACTTTGAGACGACTGTGTTGTAATATTGGGCTATATAAATAAATAAAATTGAAAATTGAAATTGAAAACATGTCTGAAAGAGTTCTTTGAGCAACAATAATCATTTGTTGTGTCCATTCTGGGCTACTGTAGAAACATGGTGGTGCAACATGGTGGGTTTCAATATCGGGATATCTGCATCCCAGAGCAGATAAAAAGGGCTCAATCTCAGGACTCAGAAAGTTTGTATGAATAGACCCTCCAATGGGCCTGCTGGTGTTTGATGTATTGCATTTTCTTGTCTACAAAGTTACAAAACACAATAAATCACAGCGTATGGTACATAGTTTCTGGACCGGACTGCAGAGCAGCATACAACATTCACCAAATAATGTATGTGTTTCCAAGATTTACCGAACACACTGGGACAGAGGTCTCAACTAATGGAATACCCAATGTCTCCATGACATTTTAATCTGCAGTGAGACTTCCAGCTTCAAACTTTACTAAATAAATCTGAGACACACTGTACAGCAGAGGGCCCACGCTTTGAGTTACAGCCCGTAGACCTTCTGTGTGTACATATGTCAAGGGAGGCTGATGTATAAAACTACAGCAAAAACTGCAATACTTTGAGAAGTTTTAGTTGCTATATAATTCGGATGATAATCGTGCAGTCTATGCCCCAACCAGGATGTCATTAAAACACAGGACTGAGAAGTTCCTGTCCCACCTGCCTGGATGTCAACAATAATCCTATAGGATCTACACGCCTCCGGTGCTTTCACACTGCTCTGAATAAGCAAACAGGGTTTCCTCCAAACGACATAATTTACCGCTTCAAATGAAACTGTCAAGTGTGGACAATAAGCCTGACTGCTCTTGCATCTTTCAATGATTCACTGAGCAGTGTTACAAGGCAATGCTCAGTTTAAAACAACATCTTTTTAATGCTTTGCTTTACAGCTAATGTTTCAAATCTATCTGATAAATGTTATACAGAGCAAAATCCGTTTCACTCTTTGATATATTCACTCTTTTCTACTAAATATCACTTTGTACTTTCCCTTCTGATAAGGATTAACATCTCTGATAGTGGATTTGTTACAAAATGAAACTTTTCAGCAAATAAAAGTTGGGAAAGGTTGTTTTTCCTTCCTGCTAAACGGGAAGATTACATATTTAAAGTGTCACTACAGTTATCAACATTATAAAATTGTTTTTGAAAGTTTAACAATTACTGTAGTGATCCCGGTTTAAAATTGCTGTTGATGCCATAAAATGCATTATGTAGAGGATATTTCTCTGAGCTGCTGGACTTGCTGTTCATCTATGCTCTGAGGAGCACAACTTCACCCCATGCAGTTTGTGAGGGGCCCTCGACAACCACAGGATCCATTAATTGACTCCCAGAGCCATTCTGGGGCATAGCCAACTAGTAACACTTTCCATCTCCATAAACCCATTAGCCTGCAACTCAAGCATGATCCGAAAAGTGATATGAATTTTCTCTTGGTATCTCCATCCAGGCTGCTTCTTATTTTTGGCTGATTCATTCATTCAGTCCTTCATTCATTCATCTTCTCCTTCTTCCTTTGGTGCCTTCAGGTGCACCTCGTCGCAGAAGGACCTATTGAAGTTTCTTAAAGTTTTCGTTTCCATTTGTTGAATACTCTGTGATTTTTTTCGTTTTACTACAGACCTTTTGATGATCAAAATAAAATAATAAAAATGTTGAAGTAAAATCAATCATCAATACAGATTTAATTCTGCATGGTCAGATTTTAAAAATTCAATATTTCATAGAATCATTCACACTGTGTTTCTGCAGCAAACTCTACTGTATTATTGTTTTGGCTGTCGAGAATCTGTAGTCAATTGACTCTACTATTTTAACATAATCCTATGCTGAAATCACAGGAAATACACACATTGTCACCAATGAGGCATTCATTCATTCATCTTCTGGGGGACACATACCATTCACTCACACACTCACACCTATGGATAATTTAGAGTCTCCCATTAACCTCAGCATGTTTCATTTTGTGGGAGGAAGCCGGACAACATGCAAACTCCACACAGAAAGGTCCCAGACCCTGGAGGTCTTGACCTTCTTGCTGTGAGGCAACAGCTCTAACCCCCGCATGGCTGATTTTTTTTTTTATTATTGTTCATTTTTGTGTCATTAACTATATTTCAGGTACATCACACACTGCTGCTGTCAACTACATAGTAGAGTGAAAGTATGAAGTATCTTAAAATGGCACAATCTCAAGTGAAGTACATGCAGTCAAACTACTAAATGTGCATAGTTTTTTTCCACTGCCAGCCTTGAAGTTAAACCATGCTGCGGTGCATGGATACACTCTGGTGGACAGGAAGAGACTCTGTGACTGCAGTTCGCCGCCAGTGCAACAGGGGGCGGCTGAGACTTTTTGACGTCGTTTACTTTGCGTGGAAAAAAAATACCCTCAGATAAGGAAAATGGCCGACGTTGAGATGGATATCGCGTCCAGTAGAATGAATAATGGAAACGAACACGTGTAAGTAATTTCATTTAATATGAGATATTTTTAAATATGCGACGTTAGGCGTTTCCGAATACGAAAACAAAATCGAACCGTCCTGCCTGTCAGAAACGTGGAGGCTAGCAGAGCCGCAGTTTCACATTGTTGCCGGGGCTAACGCTGTTAGCCACGGAGCTAATGCTCTAGAGCTCACATAGCATTAAGTTTCCCTAAAAGGATAGCACACTCGAGCTTATATTCGCCTCGTAGATGTGTATTATCACCCATGCAATGTGCTTGTCGCACCACGTGCGGCCAAACACCACGTGTAACGATCAACGAACAAGTAACGATCTGTACATTTCAGCTAGCATAATCGAGGATGTAGCTTAGCCTGTTAGTTCTCAAGTTTGCTAACCTCGGTTAGCACATCCGAGCTAACGAGTGAAACCCGTCTTGGCGGTTGGTGTCAGAGTGACAGATAACCTGTGGAGTTTACGGCGCGATATAGGTGTTTTCAATGTGCATTAATAAGTTTCTACCGCCAGATGTTGCGACTGATATTATAAAGGTTATCGTTACCAGCGTGTAGCAAAATTCAGCACGTTACGTAACGACGCTTTACCGTCTGTTCAGCACCAGACCTAACTTCTGCTCTTAGTGGTCTCACGTTAGGGAAACCAACCAGATGTTGCAACCTGGGTCATGCTTATTTTAACGTAGTTATTCTTAACGTGATGCAAACAAGGTGTATTGCACAACATGTTGGAAATGGCGGTCGATGCCGGAAAATGATCACAGTTCCCATGATGTTTTCAATCGTGTCAAACTCGTGAATATAAAAACCGCTGCTAAAATCATGCGTCTGTTTTAACGTGATGTAATTGTTAAACGCGATACTGAGTTCAGCATTGCATAGAATTTAGAGGTTAGAGGCTGTTTCAGATGGCAGAAGTATCCCTAGTGCCTCGGTTGCCAATGGTTACTGGTATAGGAGGAGCAACAGAAAGCTCCGGGTTGTGGTATTACTAAGTAACGGTGATAGAAAGTAACTAAGTACAACTATTCAAGTACAGCTTTGAGGTAGTTGAGGTAATTCTGTTTTGTACTTCCACTCCACGATATTTATATGGTAGCTTTATTTAGTTCCCAGATACAGATTTGACACAATGGATAATATATATATAAAAGCTTTTAAAATACAAGACCTTGTTAAAAAAAAAAAAAAACAGTGTTGGTGTTGTTTTTGCCCCTCTAAACCCCTCACATGGTTTTATTTCAATACATATTCAAATGATACAATATCTAATCAAAAAATATATCACAATCTAAAAAAAAATAATCCTCAAAGGACCACCACTACTCTGATTTATCTGGTGACCCTTTGGAGGGCTTGACTACTAGGTTGCAAACCACTGGACTCAACTATCTGTATATACTGTGTACTATACTGTAACTGTATAAAGTAGTTGAAACTAACTTAATGATTAACTTGAATTCATTGTTTCAGTATTAATGTCATTGACTTCTTAACCTTTTAAATTTGTTCTTCTTATGAACAGGAAACAGGATCTGGAGAGCCACGAGAAAAGTGGAAATGAAGACAGTGGAGACGTTTCTGAGGAGGAAGAGGAGGAAGAGGTAGGGGTGGACAACAAACTCAATACCTTCACAATGATGTCGCAGTGCTTATTTACACAATTAAAAAATAGAATCTCCCTTTTAGTATACTAGCAAGTTTTCAAACAGCTTTACAGTACACCTGATTTTATTTTGAGGGTACTGCCATTTCTCCAGATATTTTCAAGCTGAGCAAAAATTAATTAATTAAAAATTAATTACATTTTTATTGTAATATATTCTATAGATTCGGAGTGCAACCTCATAAAATGGAAGAAAAAGTTTTTTCTCAAACTTCAAAGCAGATTGTAAGATATAAATATTTATATATGACACCAGAATTAACTGCCAAGCTGATGTTTTCTTGTCCTAGGAGGAAGCAGAGACTAATGGTGAGAAGACAGAAGAGGGGCCCAAACATCACAGCAGTAGCGGTAAACACAAGAGGAAAAAACACAAGCACCGTAGTAAGCACAAAAAACACAAGCATGTCTCTGACGAGGACAAGGACCGTAAACGCAAGCATCGTCACAAACACAGGAAACACAAACGCAAAGAGGGCTCCTCTCCCTCTGGTGCTGTCATCTTTGGCTCCTCCGGTCACAAGAAAGTCGAATCCTCTCCCTCCTCTGGAAATCCAAGTCTGGATGACAGGGCCCTGCTGGAGGATTTGGAGAAACAGAGGGCCATGATCAAAGCTGAGCTGGACAGCCAGTTGATGGAGGGCAAGGTTCAGTCAGGTATGGGCTTGATCCTTCAGGGTTATAACTCGGGATCGGAAGAGGACGGAGAAGCCAGGATCAGAAATGGAGAACAGCGTCAAAGGGGCAGCTCAGGTAAACCCATATCTCCAAGAGGAGGGAAAGGCGGTAAATCTAGACGGGACTCAACAGAGGGCAGTAAAACTAGCTCCAAACGTCGTAGTCGGAGCAAGTCTGCAGACAGGCCTCCCAAGGAATCTAAGCAGGACAAGGTGACCAAAAGCGCCAAGGACACGGGTACTAAAGACAAAGGCCGTGGCAGGAGCAGGTCAAAGGACAGAAAGCGTTCCGGCAGCACTGACAGGCCCAAGGAGAAAAGCAGGAAGTCCAACTCCCCTGCGGGCTGGAGAGGAGAGCAGAAAGGAAGCCGCGATAGACGTTCCTCGCCACAGCGGGACGACAGACCAAACCAGGAGCGAGCAAGCCGGAGGTCCAGGTCACCCGGACGAGAGCGGCCGAGTCGCTCCGATGCCGATCACGAGAAGCGGCCAGCCAAGTCCCCATCGAAGGATGCTTCATCGGGGAAAGAGAACCGCTCTCCACACAGAAGAGGGCCCCACAGCCCCGTGAGGAAACGCAGCGCTTCCCCCCGCCACAGAGATACTCACCACGCCCCGGCCAGTGCCTCAGACAGGACGTCAAAACAGAGTCATTCTCCCTCCAGAACAAGGTCCTCCCCGAGGAGAGGCCGCAGTCGCTCACCAGACGCAAGGAGGAGGGACGCCGACAGGCAGGACTCACCGCCCAGGTTGGTGAACATGGTTGACTTTTAATAATGCAAATGTGTCAGAGCGCAGAAATGCTATACACATCTTAAAGAGTACATGTCATAAAAATGAAAAATAGACTGATTATACAAAGCTGTGAAATGATTAGTCAATGAAATAAATTAATTACATCAATAAGGTGTTAAATATTAAGAGGAAAAAAATCTATGGTTTCTTCATGGGCCGTGGGCATTGGAATTTTTTTTTTAAATAACCACATTGAATGTCTAATTCAGTCCTGTCCCCTCCTCTGATGTTTGTACAGGAAGCGCCCGTGGGCAGATGTTGGGCCAGGCAGAGATCGATCACGAGAGACCAGTCCCAGATCATCCTCTCGCCGCAGGATGAGCCGCTCCCCTCTAAGAAGGAGGTCTCCGTCTCTACGGCGACGCTCTCCCCGCAGACGGAGCAGGTCTCCACTGAGACATAGGTAAGGGCATCTCATCTCTCTTTTTACGAAACAATCCTACGTCTATGCTCATGGCTTCTAATTAAACTACTAGTTGCACTGAACTATCCTTCCCGGACACCTGCAGGTCTGGGGAGAGAGACCGGTATGGTAGACTCAGACAATACCGACGCTCAACATCCCGTGATCGGGAGAGGAGAAGAAGGCGCGGCAGAGATGAAGACAAGTACAAGGGCAGCCTTTCAGAGGGCATGAAGGTTGACCAGGAATCCTCAGGAGAAGATGTGTGAGTAAAAGAAAATATTTGTGCTTCGATTTCTTTACAGGACTGAACAAAATAGGGAAGCCACGACAGGGATCTATTATTCCAGTTGATGCTTTTGTAGTAAACTCATTTTCTTTTTCTATTTCTAATCCAGTTATGATTCCACTATATCAAATGTAAAATCACATCTCTTGCAGAATCTTTTTGTTTTCTTTGTTGGCCCTAACATATAGATGCCACATCCTGGCTTGTGCGATGTATCTCATATGCCACCATCTTGCTCAGGGGTTCATTCCTGTTCAAACAGTATAAAATGCCACTTTTCTGCAGCTTTTGGTATTTTTAATAAACCAAATGGCTTGAGAATTGGTTGAAAATCCAGCCAGTTATAAGCCTTAATAAGCATAAACATTAGGAGGCGGCCTTTCCACCAACACAAGATAATAGCCGTGTTGTATTTTGCTTCAGCTGCATGTTATAAATATCAACAACACACCCCCTCATTCATGCCAGCGAATTCACTGAACATATTCACACATAAACAATGTGTGTACAAATGCAGACTTTGTACTCCAAGGCTGGCTGGTTTGTCTGTTTCATGCTGAGCTGGCTGATTCAGATATTTTTGTGTCCAAATTTGCATTCTTGGTTAAGGTCTGGGTAATATCAAGGTTGCAGTGATCTAAAAGGGGTTTAATAGTGAATTAAGCTTCATGGCTACTTCTTTTGATGCCAATTTGTATAAATAGATCAAGCATTTAAAAGTGAGAAACTGAGAATCAGTATGTGACGCAATATTGCAAAACTTGGCTAACTTCCTTACAGAATGTGCTGATCCATTAATAGGAAATTGTGGTCTTGACATAGTTTTTCATAAAACCTTTTTGTGTTTGTAGGATGGAGGACTTTGACGGGGAGGAGATAGACGAAGAGGCCCTCATTGAACAGCGCAGACAGCAGCGCTTAGCCATCGTACAGGTCAGTTTACACGTGTTCTAATTCAGACATGATGTTTTTGTACACATCAGCCTAATTTTGGAGATTATATATGTTTATGTTCCTTACATAGTGGCCTGTCTTTTCAGAAACTTATAACACCGTTAATGTGTTAGAGATGTAGTCTCATGTTCTCACCATTCCTGCCATCGTCCAGAAATACAAGGTTGTGAATGAGGACACCAACATGTCGGAGCCCAGCAGCCCCCAGAGCAGCACCCGCAGCCGTTCACCTTCGCCGGACGACATCCTGGAGCGAGTAGCCGCAGACGTCAAGGAGTACGAGCGCGAGAACCTCAACACCTTCGAGGCCAGCGTCAAAGCCAAGCACAACCTCATTGCCCAGGAGAAAGACGGTAATGTCCCATTTTAAGATTAAATTCTCTGTTGGCATACAAGGCCAACTGAATGAACCACACTGTCACCCGTGTGCTCCAACTCAAAGAATCAAGTTAAGTTGGGTTTAGTTTGTTTCGGTAGCTGCCCGGACAAATGTTGAGAAATTTGTGTCCAAGTGCAAAAACATCAAACCCACATATTTATCTAAAATTGTAAGTTTCATTTTCCTATATAAGTGCATGAATTGTACAGAATAGTACAAAAGCCCTGAAGTCACATGCACGGGTCAGTCAGTGGCCTGAACACTTTGAGAAGTGCTTTCACCGTTATCTGTCAGTGGATCCTCTTCCATATCTGTAGGCCACAATAAGAATGAAATGTGGCACTTGGGCAATAAAGTGGCTCCAGATATGTTACCTGTGGTAGAATGGGGTTGTGTTGAGCCAAAATATTGCACTCTATTCGATCTCAACCTTTACCTGAATTAAAAAAGCTTCTGAAACTCTAGAGGGGACAGAAAAATCATTTAATTTGCTCTCCTTAGATCACAGCCTTCTCTCAATATAGAATAAAGCTCAGACTGACGAGTAAAACCTCTGTCTGTCAGACACATAATCACTTTGAATAGTCTGTACTCAATTTTCTATTTTAATTTCATCAAAAGTAATGTCTGTTAAACTTAGTACTACTGCTATACAGTATCCAGATTGGCTGATCTGAAGGAAGTCCATTTTGCTGATGAAGGTGAAAGCTTCCCTGCAATTTAGAAAACTTTGGCCAATTCTCACATGAACTTAGTGACAACCAACTGTCACGTTATTGACTGGCTGAAAGACACCAGTCTACACAAAACGGAAAGTAGCCTTCGGTGGTTTGATTTGTGTGACAAATGCAGAGTTGTGTGATGCAGGGATTTTTAATTTTGTTTCTTTTTGTCATGTGTTCATTCAGTTGCTGGCTTGTAATCCAAAGCCTGGGTGTCTCTGCCACCTGCAGCATGTTTTGATCTCTGCAGAGTATGTGAATCGTACACATGTTCCAGATATTCTGTTTTACAACATGGTCGACGACTAGAAACTCATCCCGTGTCATTTTATTGTTGCTCTTTGTTTCAGGAGCCAACCCAAAGAAGCCCTCAGCCCCTGACATGTTTACAGAGTCGGATGACATGTTTGCTGCTGACTTTGATGTAGGTATTTTATTTAGGATTGGGAGGGAATATTAATGCTGAACTCTAAGCATCTGGGAATATCTAACCTTGTTTTTGTGTGGTTTCTGCAGAGTGCCAGGATGAGAGCAGCAGGTGTAGGAAAGGACTTCAAGGAGAACCCCAACCTCAGGGACAACTGGACTGATGCTGAAGGCTACTACCGTAAGTGCTGCTTCCCTGATTCTTCTAGTTTAGGACTTTGTCAGTATCAGGGGAAACACTGATGCATGTAAAATATGACAACTACATCATCACTATTTGATATGACAACTACATCATCACTATTTGATATAACAAGTGTCTTCTGCCTAGATGCTTTTTTTGTTGCCTCATTTTAAGCATACTTGTGCCCATTAATTAATATGTGTGTGATATGCATGGTTCTTCAGGGGTGAATATCGGTGAGACACTGGACAAGCGCTATGATGTGTATGGCTACACTGGCCAGGGTGTGTTCAGCAATGTGATCAGAGCCAGGGACACTGCCAGGGCCGGCCAGGAGGTGGCAGTCAAGATCATCCGAAACAACGAGCTCATGTGAGTCATACCGTTTTATATAGACTGTTTTTTTTACACTTCAAACCATAGGTGTTTGGAGATACACTGACAGCAAATCTAATCGTATGGATACTTTTATTGAATTTGCACTGAAAACAACATGAATGTGTTTTTGGTGAACAGGCAGAAGACTGGATTGAAAGAGTTAGAATTCCTCAAGAAGCTCAATGACGCTGATCCCGATGACAAGTTCCACTGCCTTCGCCTCTTCAGGCATTTCTACCACAAACAGCATCTGTGTCTGGTATTCGAGCCGCTCAGGTACTGAGGAGGAGATGCTTGTTTTTCATCATCATTATTTATTCAATAGTTGCTTGTTAACGGTCCATTGTTTCCTCATTCACAGTATGAATTTGAGAGAGGTGCTGAAAAAATATGGCAAAGACGTTGGGCTCCACATCAAAGCCGTGCGCTCTTACAGTCAGCAGCTCTTCTTGGCTCTAAAGCTGCTCAAACGATGCAACATCCTCCACGCAGACATAAAGCCAGACAACATCCTGGTATGAATAATCTTCTGATCATTAGAAGGTAAAATGATAATGAAAATGGTTGGGTACTTATCTTTTTTTTTTTTTTTTTTTTTTCCAATCCTTAATAGGTAAACGAGTCAAAGACTATTTTGAAACTGTGTGATTTTGGTTCTGCGTCGCACGTTGCTGACAATGACATCACCCCCTATCTGGTCAGCAGATTCTACAGAGCTCCAGAAATCAGTAAGTTCAGTTTATTTAAAAAAAAATGACTCAATTTCCCTCTGTTGCATTCAAAATTTGACTCTGCTCACATCTTTTGTCCTCAGTCATCGGAAAGCCATACGACTATGGGATTGACATGTGGTCTGTCGGCTGCACATTATATGAGCTTTACACCGGCAAAATCCTGTTTCCTGGATCTTCCAACAACCACATGATCAAACTGGCTATGGACCACAAGGGCAAGATGCCAAACAAGGTGAGTTGCATCATCGGATTTCAGTTTCTTCGGTTATTGTTTCTCTTTCCTAGATAAAGTGAGACATGTTGCTGTTCATGCAGTATTCAAGAGCCCGTGAATGACGCAATGTTGTGGTTTTCTTTCCCCAGATGATCCGTAAAGGCTTGTTCAAAGACCAGCACTTCGATCAGAATTTGAACTTCCTGTACATTGAAGTAGACAAAGTAACCGAAAGGGTAAGATGTTCTTCGGTGTTCTTTCATACTTGCATGATACATTTTATTTTACCCTTTGAATATTGTTAACATTAACACACACAACTTATTGTGCTTGCTGTTAAGATGTGACTATATGTACAGTAGTTGATACATTTTTTCCCTGTGCTCCATTAGGAGAAGGTGACGGTGATGAGCACCATCAACCCCACCAAAGACCTGCTGACAGATATGATAGGAGGCCAGCGACTGCCTGAGGACCAGAGGAAGAAGGTGATGCAGCTGAAGGACCTGATAGATGGCACCCTGATGCTGGACCCAGCCAAACGCATCAGCATCAATCAGGCTCTGCAGCACCCTTTTATCCAGGAGAAGATCTGACACCCAGAACCCCACATACTCCCAGAGCAGACGGAGAACCTACCACTAAACCAGCTCTGACAGGAACTCTGCAGCGAGGCAGCCAACCCACAGACTTCTATTCAGAATGTCATGGATTTTTGTTCTTCCTCAACATTATTTTGTTTATGGATACATAAAAATTTGTTTTATTGTAAATAGATCATTGAAATGGTAGCCATTCTTGAAAACATTGATTTTGCGAATATCATTGTAAACTTCCCCTCATACCAGGCAATGCAGTTATGGACTTTTTTTTTTTAATTTAACTGACATTGGGAGTGACAGATGTTTAAAAGAAAAATATAATTCCTGTAAATACTGTATGTCTATTGCATTAACAATCTGAAGCAGCAGACAGTTGAGTTTTATTGTAGTCGCAGACGTCTAAAGACATCATCTCTTTTTTTTTTCTTTTTTTTTTTTAAAACCACATTGCTCATTGTGGGGCGATGCATGCTTTTGAATGTGCACCCTTTGTGCTCTAGATTTCTGTGGTGCAGGCCTGTGTAAATGCTCTGTATGTGCATCAGTGTCCCACATGTGACAACAACTCCCCGCCCCTAACCAAGTTTCCAGGGCCCTGAGGTCCAAACTGAAGGAAAAGATGCATATTATGTACTCCTTGAACAAGAATTTCTTATTCTCAAAGCAGGTAGTCATTGTTTTCTGTTGCTGGACATTTCCATGTTTTTTACCCTCCTTTCCCTCCAGCACTCTGGCTAGGTCCTGGCTCTTAAGGCTCTCAGATTCAAGTGCCTCCTGTATGAGCCAAGTGTGTTAAAACACCTAACAATGCTGGCCTATTGAAGCCACACCTGTGACCCTTTTCTCTTCCATTATTGTATATAGTCCATAGTTACTGTCATTTCATGTATGATTCATTTTGTTTTTTCCATTTAAGTGGTAAAAAAACAACCTTGTGATTTCAATAAAGAATAGTTGTGGAAACATTGCTGAAAGAGCACCTTCAGTAAGACAACTTTTTAGTAATAAAATGTTTCCTATTATATACCAAACCCCCGTTCTTCATTTTATCCCCAACATGATGGTATGGTGGACTTGATAAAAGCTGTAAAGTGTTAGATAGGCAGAGAGGCAGTTATGGAACATGTGGATGTACATCTTTGACAAAAAGTTTGAGTGCCATACTCTAGATAAGATCTGTGCACCCCCTTAAGTGTAGTCTGAAGATCTGAAGGGTGGTGTATTTCTTTGGGGGAAAAATATTTCATCTGAGACAGCTGCAGCCTCAGAGCATCAAAAGTAAAAACGGTCTATCTTGTATCCAGTTGCAACAATTTACAACTCTCATGCAGCCTCTGCAGTGGAAAGTCTAACTCTACCCTTCATTTCCATTGCGTGATTGCACTTGTGTCAAGCTACTAAAAGACATAATGGAGACTCTTAGAAAAAGATTCCCATTTTTCTCAATGTGGAAAGTTAGGGAATGATGCAAGAGCTCCGCTTGGAGCGCACTAAAAGGACCTCTGATGGACTCTGAAGCCCGAAGGCTCTGTAAATACATGTGGAATAACCATTGATAAAGGTGTTAGTGTGAATGAGCAGGGATAGCAACACCGGCCGGCTTTAATCTCATGACTGCTCTTAACGTGCATATGTGACCAAACAAGTAATTTATAAGCATGCAATCACATTCACGAGGATGGAATTCACACTGCATGGCATTGCTCCTGCTTTACAATGTAATTGTAATTACTCAAGATGATCAGATGAGGGCATCAGCAGCACTAGTTATGTTCCATGAATGAAGTTGTGGAACGTGCCTGAGCTTGGAACTTGGCACCAATGACTCTAAACTGTTTTGTTTTTAGTAAGAGAAGCATATTCTCACTCTAATGTGATATCCGATTACACTTCTTTTGCTGTGTTGGCACAGTATTTTTATTACCAAGTTGTATAACTTGATTCTTTTGGAAATGGTTTGGTAAGTGGTATAATTTATAATTTTAATTATAAAAGTAATGGGCCTCATTTACCAATTCTGAGTTTTTTCTTATTTTTTTTTCTTTAAGAAAGGTCCTAAGAAAAAGTCAGATTCATGGCAGGTGTTGTTAAAACCCCAGGATTGTTTATCACCGGTGTTCTTATGACGATTTCCAATGTCTTCATAAATTCTAAGCTTGTGCCAGGTGTCCTTATCAGCTTAGGTAAAGGCGAAGAAAACCGAATAACAGTTCTCGTATGTGCACAGATTGTTGGTTTTTATACTAAGAAAAAATCCTGAACAAAAAAAATGTCATAATCTTTATAAAAAGTATGTAAATGGATTCTAAGAAGAAATTTCTTCTTAATTATGGTTGGTGAATATTATAATTCATAATATGTTTGTCCCCTTGTCATGGTGTCACTATAAAAACAAAAAAACTAATTTAAATAAAAAAAACATTAAATAGCCAATATCAAAACCATCACATAAGGAAGAAAGGAGACTTAAAATAGAATTTCCATTTTTATTAAAACCATACAAACATTTGTAGTCAGTTATAAAAGAGCAAAGTGGCTCTTCTGGCGGAGGGGCAGTGCTGGGCACTTAAGCTCCTCTGTGAGCCAGATCTGTCTGGCCTCTACCCAGGGCCCGGGAATCCCTGCTTTCAAAGTCAATTCTTTATTGGCCCCAGGATATTCCCCATTTCCTCTGCTAAATCTACAGAAAGAGTAATGTATGTACACATTATATATAAAAGCACAATAAATGTGGAAACTAAAAAAAAAAAAAAAAAAAAATCAAAGAAAAGTAGAATGCATTATGCAAATCTCGACTTTTCTCATATTCAGACTTTTCTTATATAAATGTTCTGTCATTTTCATCTTTTTTTCTGGTCTCACAAGACACTTAACATGTTTATTTTTTATTCTTTTTCATAATTCACAATGGAAGATTGGCAGTGATCTTTCTCTTTACTGACAGGCAGATACGTATAAGGCACATACCTCAATGTAATTTCCTTCTCTCGAAGGAAATCATTTCTACTTCTTTGAAAAAAAAGCAAAACACCATCAATGCACAGCTACAAAAATGACAAAAGTACCAAAGAACAATAAAACAATTTGTACCTCATTGCTTTGATGCTGAATAAAAGGTAAACTACTTAATATTCTGTGTGCAGTCACATAAGACTGCAAGGCATACTAACACTGTTGACAAAGTCACTGCAATACTTGATGGCAGTACACATTCTGAATTTAAGAGCTTTGGAGAAAACAATATGGATGATTTCCTATAAAACAAAACACCACTTGACATTATTTATCATCATGAGAGGGTAATTCATGTGCTGTGGACCATTGATGGTCATTAAGACAGATTTAAAACATGAAATACTAATATATATTCATGTAAGCATACTTAAAGCACCAAATGGGACCTTTGATCATCAAGGAGAAAATGTCCATTATCACATTAGCTCCAAACAACCGTGCAATCCAACGTCAAAAATCAGATTATCACAAACAGAATAAAAAACACTGTTATATACACTTGAGTACCTTACCAGACTAACTAAATCAAGCCATTTAGAAATCAAGAAGACGACTATCTATGATAACTTGAAGACTTGGATGTGTTACCCATTTTTTTTTTTGGACTTGATACCATACCGCAGTTTCTCTTAAAAAACAACACTTGGTAAAACTTGGTAGAAGCACTGAAACATTTACAGATTCACCAAAGTAACATACAAAGAAAATGACAACAGATGTAAATATACCACTTTTCAAAACCTATGATATATAAAGTTATCATCAAGGCCTGTTTAATTGCCTCATGACCCATAATCCCATTTGACCTTCTGTAACAAGAATGGATTTGACGGCTTTGTACCTGCAGAATCAAAACGGTAGATACTTGGCGCATGGGCTATGCACTTATAAAGACAGTGTTCATGTTTCATCTTGAATACATGCATTTTTACCAACAGTGTGTACAGCAAAAACAGTGACAATACACAGAATACTGTTTTAAAGAAGCAAGCTTTTGCTCACTATCACATAGTAATACAAAGAGAAGGGCTTTCAAAAATAGCCTTCATTCCAGAAAAGGAATATAACTATTTATCTATACATAATTTTGACACATCCCATTTCTGTGTGGGATGTTATTTTTACAAAATAAATGGGTTTGGCAACTGCCTGAAGACTGCCAGAACACTTTAAGTATATTTTAAAGTTCTCAAAATTGCAACTTTTGTCGTAATCTTCACATACACCATAGTTTTTCTCTTCCTTTATTCCATTTTTCCTAAGGGAAGAGAAAGCAGAGAGTGAGAGAAAGTAGCTACTGCATGATAGCCAGGAACTTGCTCTCCTCGGCAAGGGTGGTGAGGAGAGAGCTCATGTCTCCAATGGCCATGTTGTTTAGGCCGGGGGCCACACTTTGGAAGTTTGCAGATGCTCGAGGGGTTGTTAGCCGTGATGAGGTCCTGGACAGACCCTGGAAGATGGAGGGGCTCAACACCCCTGAGACCAGACTACCCTGGTCATAGCCATCCTCCAGCATGGCACCAAAGTCCAGACTTACCCCATCGTCCAATACACCATGCACAGTGCCATCCACTGTACTGGTCACCTGGTCTGAACCAGGAGAGAGCAGGGCAACAGGGTTCCTACTATCAGAATCTTGTCCTATAGATGCAGCCATGGAGTCTAGCAAGCACTGGTCCTCCAGGATAGGGAACGAGGAGGTCTTGGGATCCGTTGGCTCAAAGGGAAGGCGATCGCTGAAGCCATGCTCTAAGTATCCATGGTCCGGGGCCTCCAGTTTCAGCCCAGATACCTGATGTGCAAGGGAACAGTGGTTCCCACCCCTTTGCAGTTGCTGCCGCTGATTGAGGCTAGCCTGGATATCAATGGAGCTCTCGGAATTGAAATGCTGCTGGGTCCTGGCCAAGTTCCTGCAACTGTTGATTGGTGGGCGAGGGACATGGACTTGGCGATTGTGATGAAGACCAGTTCCCTGGGAGAGACTGGGGAGGCTATCCATGGAGGCCCTATTTAGGTTAAGGTTGTTCCCAACCTGGCAAGAGGTGCTACTGTTGTGGGTCTGCTGAAAGTGGCTCTGTTTTTGAGGTCCACTGGAAACTTGCTGTTTGAAGCCCTGCAGAAGAGGCCCGTCAATGATGTGGGAGAAGTGAGGCCTACCAAAGGTGTTTGTAGAGTTGTGACCAGGTACTCCCATCTCCATGCAGGAGTTTGGGGATGTCTCTAGCTTCACCCCAGGGTTAACACTGCATGCACTTTGAGGCTGGTTAGCCTGGGTACAACTGTTCTGGAAATCAAGGGGCACTTGTTGCTGAACCACCATGTTTCCAAACTTGCCAAAGGGTTCAGATCCATGTTCTGTACCTGACCACCTTCCACATTGTGATTGGTGGTTCTGTTCTCTCTGTGGTGATCTATCAGCACTTCCAGAGCTCACTTCATTCCACTGGATGGGAAGCTTACTGGGACTCTTCCTCGCCAGCATCTGCTGTGGAGGAAGGCCATGGGCCCCACGGAAGGCCAAGTTCAGCCCTGAAGCCTGCTCAGTTGCCTCCATATTTGAATGGGAGGTGTCCCTTTGGTTAGAAACTATTTGGTCCTCAATGTGCATGTAGGACCCGCCATCTGTCTGAACCTGGGAGTGGAGATACTGCACTAGGTCATCCGGTAGTATGTCCTCATCCCCAAGCAACAGGCCCACCTCCTCATCATCCTCCATGGCCAGAGCTTCTAAGGCTGCATGTTCTGCGATACTGGGAGTGTACGGAGAGTGCTGCAGGCCTCTCTGCAGATTGCCTTCTGAGCGGGTGTAGTTCTGTAGGCTAAAGTTGCGGGTTTCAGGTGTTGAATGATGAGACAGAGGTGGAAGAGGGTGGAGATTGTTAAGGCTGTTGAACCGTTGCACTGGGGGCAGACCACAATTGTCAGGAGCCTGCGTCCGCACTGGGTCACTGGCCCTCCGGTTCCCATTCAGTGGCCCCTCGCCAGGATAGAGGACCCTCCTCCTGTAACCTGCGTGTCCCATATACCCATTGGTGTACCCGTTGGTGCCATCATTGCAGCGGTGTGGCCTGACTAGAGGTGGCAATGAGTGGTTGCTGCCACCCTCATCCATCATGGCCATGTGAGTTTTCAAGCTCATGCGCTCCATGTTGGGTAGAGGCGTGGGTGGTGGGCCACCAGTTGCTGCGGCATACTTTGCTTTCAGGTGGTAGTGCTGTGCTGGGGTTAAATTGAGCATCCCCCGTGACCCCCCTCCTCCTCCTATGCCTACTCCGCCTACACCGCCACAACCCCCACCTGAAGGTATCACTCCACCCCATCCTCCTGTCCCACCTCCATACTGGCTGGCCTCACTGGACCGGCGGGAGGCATCAGTGGAGATGGGGTCGTAAGAGTCGGTGGAACTAAGGTTGTGGAGGCGGCGTTGGTGGTGAGCCATACCCTCACTCTGGGAAGTCTGGCTGGAGCGTCGGCTGGAGAAGCAGTGGGAGATCCCCGAAGAGCGCCGGCTGCTGCTCAGGTAGGCTGAGCTGGTGGCACTACCGCTGCTGTCACGCCGGTCTAGGAGCAAATTGAGTACTGTTAACTCTGTGCTACCCAGCTCAGCATGAGCAGGTGGCTGAGGAGCAGACACCCCCCACTGCCTGCCTAGACAGGATCCTGGGAAGAAGCACAGACAGAGAAAAGGCCATGAAGAAAGTTTGGGTACCGATAACAAACAAGGAAATTTTGTGGCGAGAGCCAGATTACATCAGAATGAGAGAGAGAAAAAGCCAAATAAGTTCAGTTTAAGTGCGGAGAGATTGCTCAGACAGATGTTGTCAGAGACAACTGGAAGCACTTGGCCATGAAACAGTGTTACATGCTATTCTCTCTGATACGATATACAGCTTGATATGGTTCTGATACCATTTTCTAGCGGAACAGTAAATTTTAAGCATTTGTTTTGCTTGAATGCTTCAGCCAAAACTGGCAAGATGGAATTCAGGATAATTCACTTCTCAAGTATGAATTGTGTGCACATTTATGGTGATGTGTAAATTCAGCATACAGGTGTTTTTTTTTTAACTGTAAAATGCCCAAATGAGCTCTCTCCGTGTGTCACAAATAATGGTACTACATGCTGTTGTGATTGTGAAGGTTGGTAAAAAAAACATTTAATATTTAGTATAGAGTATTTGGAAAAGGGTTGAGTTTGCATTTGGACTTAAAATTCAAGAGTTTTCAAACTAAATAAAAAAAAAAAAGTAATGCTTACCCTTCCCCAGGATGTTGGGTAGTGTGGAAACTTTGGGGGGCGGTGTTGGGGACAGGGGCCCCAGCCTGGGCAGCGCTCCATTCACCTGCTTCAGCCTCTCCATCTTGATGTGCTCCATCCAGCGCATGGGGCGGCCGACACTTCGCCTCGCCTGCAGGGTCAGCATGGCAGCAGTTGCCGTGGAGACTGTGGAGTCCATAATAGGGGCTGGCTCACCCTCACACTCCTCTGCCTCCTCTTCATTTTCCTCTTTCTCATCGTCCTCCTCCAGCCCCTCCCCTGGCGAGCGTCCGGCGCTCACAGCAAGCTGGACTCCACCGCTGGGATAGGTGCTGATGGGGGACTGGTCACTGCTGCATGTAGACTGACCGCCAGGGCTTGGCTGAGACGTCTGCCAGACACAGACCAGGAAAGGAAGACAAGGTAGATAGAAGATTTGAAGAAGGTAAAAGAGGGAAAAAATACAAGAAAGAAGATGATTATCATGTTTCTTTCTTTTTTTTTCATGTAATGCAAGGGCAATTGTACAGTGTCATACGTCAGAAACAATGATACAATTAAATGCAGGGACGTTTTCCTGCAACAACAGGCACTGATGAGTATTTACAAAACTTTGACTGACCGGAATGAGAGATCACTTTATTCATGTGTTATCCATTGCCATTTTAGCTGCCAAACCAAAGAACTAACTGCCAGCTTTATTCTTTTAGAAAAAAAGCAAGCAGTGTTTGATAAGCAATGTTTAGTACATTACTGGGGCATGAGTAATGCCTCCCCTCTGTGCTCCAGTTGGGACACACAAAAAAACGCTTCAGAAGAGAAAATCAGGTTTTGGGTTGTTTTCAGAGGATAGGCAAATAGGATAAAGGCCTCTTGTGAGAGCAGCTAGTGCCTAATTAGGTTGTTTACTGAATTTTAGGAACTATGTTGCACCGAAAACGGATAATGGAATCACTTTTTTTGGCATCAAGTGTCAGCAGTGTTTAGAGAGTATCCGCCCTGTTTACTATTGAATGGATCTGGCTGCAAAGTGGAGCCCTGGGCAGTATCAGACATACTTTTAGGGCTGTTTCAGTTCTGCCCAAAGGCATGGGCAAACATCAGAGAAACAGGCAGCCTTTTGGGTAAATATGATCGCAACTCTTCAAAGTGTAACAAAATGTGAAGAATACACAGTTTATGAATGTGAATGATGAGAGGTGACGGACAACGGGAACAAATCTGGCATGTTTGGTCAAGCAGTTGTAATGTGATGAGAAAAGTCCAACAAACAATCAAATAATGGACAAGAAAAGAAAGAGTGAGATTTTGGAAAGAAGGCGAAGGAATACCCATCTCACCTGATTACCCACTGTCCTTAGAAAGGGAAGGAGAGAAATGCCGAAGCATTGGATAGAAAAAAAAAAACATTCGCTCATTAGAAGAATTCAGTGTTAAATGTGCATGCCCCCAGCTCAGTGTTAATTCACACATAAACCTACATGTTAGGCATTTAAATTTCTATATAAAAGAATTGGTAGTAAAAGTATTAGAGAAGACTTAAAGGAGTTCCAAATAATATGATTAGTTTTGTAGAACCTGAAATGAAGTCTTACCATGGGTTTCTCTGTCTTGATGGACTTGACTTGCAGACATTCATCCTGTTTTGAGGTAGCATGGTTGTACTCCCTTTGGTCCGTATACCCGCCCAGGGGCAGCTGGCCCGGAGACCGGCCCTGACTGTTGCCCCCAGGCTCCCGGGGCTGGGGCGGAGGGCGCGGGTAATCTCCGCGCTGCTTCTTGGTGACGTGCGCCTCGGGCCCATGCACCGTCTTAACGTGTTTGCGCAAGGAGCTGGGGTCCGTGTAGCGTTTGGTGCAGCCTGGGATTTTGCACACATACGGTTTCTAGAAAAAAAAAAACAACGTGGGAGAGAGGAGCAGTCAGCATCTGACACCAAATCGATCGCCAAAGTTCGAGGAAATGTTGCTCGTTCGACAGTACCTCATTTGAGTGTGTCCGATTCTGATGCTTCGCCCGGTCCGAGGCGTTGGAAAAGGCCTTGTTGCAGCCTTCGTGTTCACACACGTAAGGTTTCTCTCCGGTGTGGGAACGCAAGTGAGTTTTAAGATTTTCCAGACGAGAGTAGGCCTTGGCGCAGCCTTCAAACTGCAGGAAGAGAGAGAAGAGGAGGACATCACTCACACATCCCATAGTGAATTACCTAAACATTGTGTAGGGTGTGGAGTAACCTTACTGTGCACTTGTGCGGTTTTTCCCCAGTATGCCTGCGCATGTGAACCACTAGCATGTATTGTGCCTTGAAGGGCTTCTGCTCTCGAGAGCATTCCTCCCACCGACATACAAACTCCTTCTTCTCCCCGTGGATGTGGTCATTGTTGATGTGCTAGAAAAGAAGACGAGAGAACTTTAATCAAAACAGTTCCTGCATTATTACAAGCAGTCGCTACAGGAAAATGAAGGGAGGGCTGCAGTAAGTGCCATGTTATTTCGCCTTGGATTGATTTGTTGCTCAGCTTGAGGAAGTTTTCGTTTTGCAACATGAGAAGCAAATATAACATTTTCTTTCCCGTTTTTCCGTCCCTTTTCATGTGGCAAATTTAATTTCTTCCATCTTATTTCTCTTAATGCGTTCCTTCCGTCCCAGCATTTGTCTTTCTCTCCCCTAGCCCTGTCGAAATCTGCAAAAAAGACTGTCAATGGAAAAATAAAAAAAAAAAAAATCAGCCTTGTGAGTCTCGGCGTCCGATTTGAACATGATTTTCAAATAAAACCCTGTCACTACACATCACTTCGGGCCCTCGCCCCTCTGTGACAAGTGCTGACAGTTGTGCTGCCGTGGCAACTTCCAATCTGAGGCTTAGGAAGAAGGGGAGGTGAGGAGATAGGGAGAAAAAATCAAAAGTTCAGTCAACGCATCTGAAATGCGAAGGCTTTACAACTCCAGCCAAGCATTATATCTGTGAGCACCACCTTCCATCCCCGTCTCTCCTCCTTTCCTCCCCGTCTTTCTTCTTCCTCCTTTTTCTCGCTAACTGCCTTGTAAATACGGGGTAAGTGGTGGATGTTAACAGAGGAATGAAG
The DNA here is from genome assembly GCA_030544235.1 of Lepturacanthus savala. Lineage (NCBI taxonomy): Eukaryota > Metazoa > Chordata > Actinopteri > Scombriformes > Trichiuridae > Lepturacanthus > Lepturacanthus savala. The sequence goes on along the minus strand of CM060476.1, from coordinate 12,374,850 downwards.
GAGGTGCAGAAAAAAAAAATACACATACACACGTAGACCCTCTGGGGATGAAGTCAACATCTGGCTCTCTTTCAGAGACAACAGCGTGTGGTGGCCTCTGAAGTGCCTCCCCGAGAGCAATTGAAACCCAGGGAGACAGACACAATATCCTGACCAAAAGAAACTGGTATTATTACATTCCTGAGCAGGGAGAAAAGTCTTTTTTTTTTTTTTTTTTTTTTACCTCGGGGGTAAATGTAGAGGGATGGACGGCAAGAGGAAAGAAGGGAAGGGGATAAATAGAGACTTGACATTGAACACTCCTAAATGTCTGGAGGGAAACGTGCTTTCTTTGAGCACTTACTCGCAAGATTGTTGCTATATAATACATGCAGGACCAAAGTATCCAGGGTCGAATCCCCCGCAGGCGTATCACCGCCCCGACAATGGCGTCTTTGTACCTTCCGATGGCCCCGCCCCTCGGCCAGATCGTGACCTCTTGCACAGCCATGACTATGGCGTGCACCATGCACCCATTCTTAATCTGTCCTCAAACCTCTCCTAACCACAGAAAAACTGCACTCACTTCCAAGTAATATCAAAGGAGGAATATCGACAAAGGAGGAATATCGACAAACGAGTCGACGCTGTGAGTACGGGGTTGCAAAGATAAAACTGACACTAATGTATCTGCAAAGGGCCGCCGTTATTCTCACTTGACATTTTTTTCCCCCTTTCTTTTAATTTTAAAGTGATAAAACAAGACTAATTCCATGGAAAACGACCAGGGACTGGATGACCGCGGACCTAAGTGAAGTCCCCCCCTCCAAGATTGATCTCCTCCCCGCCTCGGTCAGAGCCCTCGGAAAAACCTGACTCGTCTTCTCCCGCTCTTCCTCTCTTGTGAGGGAATCCCTGTGGCAAGCGATCGGTCTGTCGCGAGTGGCGTTCAATATCTCCTGGCGGAGAGCGATGGGAGAGCGCCGTGTTTGTTGGATCACACCGGTGGCTGGCACAACACGAGCATATGTACACACACACACAGAGAGAGAGACGGATACACACTCGTCGTATTTGTACAAATGAAGGAGGTCGTTGACGGGCGTGATGCATGAGCCGCTGAGCTGACAGAGAGGGGGACAGACACCGGTGGAGGAGGGAGAAGGGTGGTGGGGGGAGGGGGGCGCTGAGAAACCTAATGGCATGATCTAATGGCAATTCTTATTGAATCAATAATCTCCATGCTGAGCAGACAGGCCCCGTTGGCCGGCTAAATCGACAAACAGGTGCTGATAGCGGCGGCGCGGCAGGTTATTCATCTTCCCCCTGCCAGCTTATCGGCCAACAACTGTAAAAACGCCACCAAGATGGATTTAGGAGGGAGTCGCACGTCAGGGAGCGCCAGGGACATGGACACAGGGGACACTGTGACGTATGCGCACAGTGCACAAACACACACACACACACACACACACACACACACGGTACACACCACAGGTACAGAGCGTTGTTTTCTTGGTCCGGACTCTTGCTGCTGTAAGTTGATGGCATAAACATCGAGACATAAATAGCACTAAAACACACACACACACCAAAAAAAATTTTTACACTTGGGTTGGTGTTTTTATGTTTGTTTGTTTTTTAGAAAATAATAAGAAATGATTTCAAATTATTTTTCTGTCCCTCCATGCCAATGCTCAAACCCACACATCTCTACACACATTACTGTAATACACAGAATCCTATCGTTTTTTTGTTTTTTTATGCTATTCTGCAGCATTTGCCCATTTCAGTATCCATCTCCGTGTCTCCTTATCAAACTCTCCCTGGGACACAAACCTCATGCATTAGAATGCAAGCGTGCATGAAAAGAGGGCCTGTTTACAAGGCAATTTCACTAAGCTGTGGGACCCGCAACACCGTTTAGCTTTATCAAACACCGCCTAATAAATCATATGCTCTTTTGTGATGTCAGTTGCTGAAGTGCTTTGTGTGAAGAGAGGGGTGGGGGGGGGTAGGAGAAAAGAGCTTGAAAAAAGGCAAAGAAGGGAGGGAAGGAGGGAGGGAGGAAGTAAAAGGGGGGGAAAGATTGAGTGAGCGCAGGAAGGAGGGATGAAGAGAATAAGTGAGTGAGCGAGCAGGGGGCAGGGAGCTCGAATTGGCATGTGTAATTCAGCGCGGTCTTTTCATCTTAGAGTAAGATACTCTAGACAGATAAGGGGCCTAATCCTTCTCCTGATCAAAAAAAATCTGCATTTTACCAATTAAAGGCCCGCGCCAGCAGCCAGAGAGAAGGGGTGGGGTGGGGGGGTGCCTTCAGACTGCGCCGGAGTTTATCTCCCTTTAACACTGTGGAAAGTGAGTAGCAGCCGCCCCAACAGGGCTGTACACAGGGAGAGCCGGGCTCTCCCCCCCCCCCCGTCTGAGAACAAGGACATCACAGCGCCACCTACGCAGACGACCTGGAACAGAACAGAGACTGTGGAGGGTAGGAGAAGGCCCCGATGAGCGCGAGAACACACACATGCAGACCACCAACCCAATCCCTGTTCACAGCACCCTCCCAAATCCATCTGTTACCAGCAGACCTGCTACGGCACAACCGACTCGGGCCAGCTTCCCGAGTCTACACGCCAGAACAAATCGCTGTGTGTTTTTTCCAAAAAGAGAATTGGATGATTTTTTTTTCTCCCGCATTAAATAACTTCTCCACTGTCCTTTTTGACTATGTACAGTATGGCTTACAGGCATTTTTTTCCCTCCATGTACAAGGGCGGTAAAAATGCATAGCTGCCTTGTAGATTTCTCACTGGTGAAGTATCAGTAATAGATCAATGAGAAATAATAAAAGATTGTTGAGCAAGGGCATATTAGGGAATTATGGCAGTGTGGGCTTGGCATCTCTGGCGAGTGCAAAAAAAAAAAAAAAAGCCCACTTCAATAGAGACATTAAAGAAGCCACCAGGCCTTATCTTTAAAAGTACTCCCTCCGAGGGGAAAGAAGGGGAGGGAGAGAAAATGAAAGAGAAAATGAGAGGAGGTTTATGCCCAAAACTAGGGGGAAGCGGAAGAATGTCGAGCCGAGCGGGGAGGGAAATGGAGAGGTAGAGACTTGAAATGTAATAAATGAAATAAATATGGCAAACTAAAATTGACACCCGCCTCGCTTTTGCTGACTGGGTAGGCCAGATAAGTGAGCTAAATTGCAGAGATCTGATGTTTATCTTATCGTCTGCACCGAGAGCGCCTAAACGCAGATGATAAAGGAGCGGCGTGGCGTGTCGTGGTGAGAACATGTTTGAGAGTGTAAAAATATGCATCAAGAGCGCGGCAGGAGTGCTTTTTGAACAAGGTGGAAAGCGATGAGGGTGGTGTGAAGGCTTAATTCTAAAATTAGGCCAACCACAAAGGAAAAGGGGATATATGAAGCCATTTTATGACTTCAAAAAGCCATTTATTTCATTACTAGATTGTCAACACAGGAGTCAGATTTTTCAATGTGGTCTGATTAACCATTGCTGTGTGTAAATCCAGGTGATTCAACTGTTTCTTTGCTGTATGAAGGAATAAAATTTCCAAAAGCTCCTGATAAAAAAAAAAAAAACAGTTACAAGGAGAAACTGGTATTTTTTTTCCTCATCATGTTTTCTCCCCAAAGCCATTTCAGAAGACAAGTACGGGGGAAGGGACGCTTCATTGTTTGGTTATATGGAAATCCCCCCCAACCAACCCCACCCCCCCACACCCCCTCGGAGTGTGTGAGGAGAGCCACTGTGGTCCAAATACTGTACTTATCCTATTACTGAGGGGGGTGGGGGTGCGGAGAGATAAGAGCATTTCCCCCCCCGTCCGCTCTGCTGAATTAGAGGGCAGGGATTCTGTAGGCGAAGACTTTTATTGGCATCTCCCTGCATATCTGCATGTGCATAGAAAATGAGAAAAAAAAAAACGCAATATCAGAAAGTCAGAATGCCGGAAAAAGGGGGGAAAAAACAATTCCGAGACAGGAAAAAAAAAAAAGGAAAACTAATAAGGATTTTGTCGGCTGTCTGTCTAACACGGCGATCTGGCGATAAGTGCAGCTTGGCGAGGTTAGTCTGGAAAAGTACATGTGAGGGAATGAGAGGACGTTTGCTTTGTTCGGTTCAGACGGCCACCTGGCGTGATTACGGTAGGGGGAGGATGTGAGTAAGCTTTTCCTCTATTAAGACCCCCCCCTTTCCTCCTCCTCCTCCTCCCTCCCTCCCCACTCCCCCTCTACCACCTCAACTCATCCCGCCCCTGAAACAGGGGCAAGAAGTTGTCAAGATCCTCAACCTTTGAGCCGAGCCCTTCAAACACGGGAGGCAGCCCATTCCGCGCTGAGGATATCAATTATAGATAGGGGTTACCACCGCGGCGGATTGCAATGTCAAGACGGCAAATAGACAGCTGTGGAGAGCTGAGGATCTTTCTATCAGATGCGTGGTGATGTGTATTTCACGTGCACGAACGCACGTGTGTGTGTGTCTGTGCGTGCACGCTCCAGCGCCTTACACTCACAGCATCATATTGGGTGTATTTTCACCACTTCTCCTACTTCGCCCGGGCGCTCCTCGGTGTTAGACGGCTGTGCAGCTCACAGGCCGTGCAAGAGCAGCAGAGCTAATAGCTTCAGTGTAAGTAGCCATAGTCGGATGGTGGTGGTGGTTGGGGGGGGGGTGACGCGACCATAATGTCATTAATATTTAGCTTAACAGTGAACCCCCGGGCACAGCGCGATGAGAGCCATCCATCTCCCGGGCCGTGTGAGAGTTCCGATAACAGGCGGGAGGAGGGTTGGTCCAGTGCAGTACACAAAGCTCACATCCTGACTCTGGGAGGCTTAACCCGGCAAATCAGTTAGCGGCGTTCAGCTGTGTGAGATGTGCTGTCCAGCTTTTTGAGCCCATTACCACTGTCCCTGGATCCAATCAGGCATCCGGCAGCAGTATCAGCGCCTGCAGTTCTGACGACTGTAGAGCGCTGTGGGCCGGGGGGAGGGGGGGAGCGTCCGCGGCCTGATAGGAGGCATCGTCGAAAAACAGTGCAGCTTCTGTTGCCATTGCTGCTGGTGTTTAAACGAGCCCAAAGAAAGAAACCGCTGAAAGTATGGCGGCGTACTGCGATTCATCCTGTTCGCGAGCTGCGCAAGCGGCTGCTCTCGGAGAGCAGGCCGAACAACTTCAGCAGCAGAGAGTGATAAATTGGCTCTGTGTTTTTCACCTAAGAGCGAAAGAGCAAACTATCGAAAGCGGAAGGAGATCTTTTGCCTTTTTTTTCTCACATAAAGCATCTCAAAGAGTGTATAAGTCATAAAAATGAACATAATGTGCCCGGTTTACTGGTGCACCATTACAGGATTCCTGGATATTGACATTTCGCAGCTGTCACTGGGAGCTGCCAAAGCGTGATAAATGCCTGAGGCAACTTTACATGGGCAGTAACATCTCTGCTGGTGTTGGACTTTAGAAAGACAGCTTGTGCCACCATTTTTTTTTATTTTGTTTCCATGCTCCTAAATACTCACTTGCACTAGCTGCTCCTGCGTGTCAAACTCGCGGCAGCAGTTCTCCCAGTGGCAGTTTGTCTCATAAACCACCTCCGGCTCCTGTTTGCTCTCGTCCTTGTCTCCTTCCTCCTTCACCAGCGTCATCCCATCAGGGTGATCCTGAAGAACAACATTGGAAAAGGGGGGGGTTGCAAATTTCATGCAAATAAAAATGCAGGATGTGCATTAGAGAGGATGCAGATAAAAATCAACACTAAACACTCATCAGCCCATCTAAACCTGTCGTACAAATCATTTTTCATAGCAGTGTGGTTCACATGAATGTGCAGCCAAAAAATGATTTGGTTACAGATCTTAGCCACGGTCTCACTGTGGATCTGGGCTTCTTTGGCCGCCTGGAAAGGGAACGTAGTGTAGAAAGTGCCTCGCTCTCTATTTGTGGGTTGTTATACGACAGGACCGGGGTGAGTATTTAAGGAATCTAACCCCCTCTTCCTGCTGTAGGTTGCTCTATTAGCCTGCACATATTTCACTGTCACAGTTAGGTGGCTGAGTATAGCAGAGCAGGGGCGGGTGTGGGCTCATACAGGAAAAGCCCGGGCTTCCACTGCACACCTCAGGCTGTATCTGCTACTGCCTGATGGAGGAACAGCTGAGTATCGACTCTAATAACATTTTTTTTTTCTCCCTGCAGTAGCGAACACAGCCTACTGTGGATTTTCACTTTCATTTTATCAGCCACTTACATGTTTGATTAAACAAAAACAATTTCCTTGCAGTGTCCCGAAGATCAATGGATTATTTGCTTCAGAAACTGCAACCAATAACACCAGTGCGGTGTGGGAAACTAACACCAGCAAACAGGCAACACAGGTAAATACAGGCTGTGGCTGGTAAGCTTGTATTCTATTGTTGCAGGGACTCTGGCAGGTGACCAGCCATTATATAGGCTTCCTATTCTAGTGGAAATGTCTAAAAATAAAAAAAAGAAATCCTCCTGGTGGATTCTGGGATTACTGGCCAATGTGGAGTGTCTTAATGTTGCCAAATGGGCTTTTGCCTCATAAATAAAGAGGCTCTATAGTATATAATATAGTATATAGTATAGTAAACATACAGAAGGTAATCCTCACCTGTACGCTCACTGCTCCTGGGCTTGGCAACTCTTCCTCTGGCTTCATTTTGGAGCGTTTGTGGTGCATCGGGTCGCCTGTGCTGCTCACTGCAGATTCACTTGTTGGTTTGATCTGTGGAAACAGGAATTATTTCAGAATTCAAAACTTCAATTTCATCCTTTTCAGCTACCCTTGGCATGGAGTTGACTATAGAGACAGACAGTTATCTTTTTTTTATATTAATGATATTTCTTTTTAGTTTGGCTTTAGGTCTACGGTATCATTAATGCATATGGTGCTTACAAGTAAATTACTCATTTACTTAATTAACCAGCAAAAACAACTATGGTGAACTATTGTACCCTCAGTCCCTGCTTTAACTGTACAAATGAAAAACTGCACAATTCAGTGCATCACATTAGCTACCCTAATCAGTGCAAATTAAAACAAACCCACGGACCAATTCAATGAACCATTTGCTGGAACCGGCGGATGACCTGACTTTGGCCCCGGCTTGAATTTACCCTGAGGGGAATTCATTCCAGAGTTTTAAAAAGTAGCAGTGGATTTTGAAACTTTGAGAAGAGGTTTTCTGGTGTTCCTGATTTCTTCAGGAAAATGATCCATCAGTTTGGAAGAAAACCAAACTGATGGATAATTTTTCACCTCAGTTTCTGCAACGTGTACCACATTTGGTCCGAATAACTTTGCTGAAACATATGAGATTCAGCTGTGGCCCCAAAGCAATATTCTGTTTATTCGCGAGGAGGAAAAAGGCAATTTTGGTGTGCTCTATTCGAATGAGGCCTCATTCAAGATAACACGGAGTCCGAGGGATGGGAAACAGCAGGGAGGACTGTAATAAACATTGAATATTTATTTTAAACGTGGGCCCGCACATACAGTAAGGGTTGAGGAAGCAGAGAAAAAGCCCCTTTGGATCCATCCATCCATGTCAATATTCCCACTCTATATCCTTGTTCTCTCTCTAGTGATTAATGGAGTCAGCAGTGGGAGTCTATGCTAACAAGCCCCTTGTTGTTTGCTGCAGGCACGTTCTGGGCCCTGCTCGGCAGTCTAAAAACAAGAGACAAAACAAGTAGGGGGGAAACTCCCAGGAGACGGGCGCGTGGAGGGGGGGTCCTGCCTGTACCGCGGCAGCTCGCTAAATTTCCACGGAGATGCGGCTGGCACGCGACACCGCTATCCATTACCCATGTTGATGAATCACGCAAGGCCCTCCCGCCCGCCGCTCGCGGCTCACCTGCGAGGAGTCGTTGGAGATGGCTGAGCGCTCGCTGGCGTTGAGCCCGGAGGGAGGGATGCCCGGCACGGGCCTCTGGGTGGCGAAGGCCGGCGTTGGGTGGATCAGTGGCGGGCTGTGGCCGAAGGCGGAGCCCACGATGCCCGGTTGGCGACCCATCAGCTGCTGGTGCACGTGCAAGGCCACCGGGGTCGGAGGGTAGGCGAAGCTCAGTGCCGGGCTGGAAAAAAGAGAGGGGAAAACAGGTCGGTTTCAGGACAACACATCCAGTTGAAAGTTTGCGATCAAATATCGGTCGAGGCAAAAGACGGGAAACGCAGTGAATAAACGGATTGTTCTGGATGGCGCCTCATCCCCGAGGACAATCTGACAGGAGATGGTGTGGTAATGCTGGAACCACGGGGCTGCCGGCGAATCCTTACCAATGAATGTTCAGCTTGTTAACACAGTGAATTATCATGTGGTCTGTGTAAGGCAGTATGTCATTCTTCCAATGGGCAAATGATTCAAATGATAAATAATCTAGTGTAGGATTTTTAAATGAAGCAGAATTATGCTCCTGCAACAAGAGTTGTTTTCTCTGCAGTTTCTTTTCCTTTAACCTGAGCTAACTTTGTTGACCCTGTGGTGTGATGTAAAAAAAAAAAAAAAAATCCCAGAAGCCACCAAACCTCCTCCAGGGTCTCTATAACCACAGGTGAAACCGCCAGATAAACACAGATCTGTGTGGCTCGACAGCAGCGGCCTCCATTCATCCTGAGCCCTGACGCTTCGCTCTCACCGCGACCCATATGTCTGCTGATCTTATTACGAGCCGAGTGGAAATCAATGGACCGAGACACATTTGGGGGCCCATCCGCTTGTCATATCACTCATCAGTCTGTTGGCTCTGGCTATTTGGGTCCTGTCACCGGGACAGTGGCTGCGCGCGCGGCGTGATTGATCAGGCTCTTCTTACAGATCGCTGATCAATGGCTGTGGGTGGGGCGATGGATCTTTCCTTCCCCCCCCTCCCTCCTTGCCTCTCTTCTTTTCTTTCGCTTCCCTTTCAACTCGCCTCCGGTACCGGATGCGTGATGTATGAGATGTTTCCATGAGGTGTACTGGATGACTGACACGAGCCGCCGGGGAGGCAGGCTGACTGGCTGGCTGGGAGATCGTCACCCACATGGGGATTTGACACAGGCGATACACACACACACACACACACACACAGACAGTTATTCGCTTTCCACCGCACGCTTGCTTTCCGCTTTCTTCCTCAGACACATATGTAGAATACTGCGGTGTAGCCGTGCTAACACGCTAACACAGAGGGGGATACATAGGTTTTGTAGCGCGAGTGTGCTGTATGAAAAAGAAAAGTACCAATCAATGATATTAGACAATCAGTTTACGATATCGTCCCACTGGGAGATCCCACTGTTTGATGCATTATTGGCACCGTGGTCCCTGAATGGCCACCTTGAAAGAAACAGTCAATCACATCTTCTGTACGACATCCTGCCAGGATAAAAGTTATCTCTTCAAACTTCCAGTCAGGCCAGTCAGCATTTTTTTTTTTTTTTATTGCACTGGGGACTCACGATACACCGATTTTCTTGCCTCATTTATGGGTCAGAAACACTGGATCCTTAAGTAACCTTAACTTTATGTGCAAAATCAGTGGAAGGCCCCTTTATTGCAATAATTAGTAGCATTTACACAAACACAAGAAAATCTTAAACCAAGACTAAAAGGTGTTTTTAGATTACTATGTTTGTAATAAAACTAATAAAACCCGTAGTCACTGCTGGACAAGCAATATCCAAACAGACAAGGAAATCACAGAGCATAAGCATTAATAAGCATTAATAAGCTAGGTATAAGCATTGAGTTTATAATGAACTGGGAGCTTTAAGAATAACACATGCAGGATGGTTTTGCTACCTGATGGCTCCGGCAGAGAGGTGACCGTAGGAGCCACTGGTGGATGAGCTGGAGCGGGAGTTGAGCATGGTGACCAGCGAGTTGGGCGAGTTGCGGATCATGGTCTGCAGGTCAAAGCTGTGCTCCGAGAGGGGCGAAATGGGCAAGGGGCGCTTCCTGCTGGGCCGCGACGGCAGCCTCGGGCTTGAGAAACGAGAGTCTGCAGGATAAGGGAAGAGGAGTTTTTTTTTTTTCATTTTCAACAGAAGTGAAAACGCAACATGTGAATGTCTGATAAAACCGTATATTCTACCCTCATTCAACGTTTTTTTTTTTTTTTTTTGCAGATGAGCCTCTGTTGAATTCCTTAAAATTAGTTACAGATCAAAAAAAAGAGCATTTACGGGTTTATCCACTTTTCCTGTTTGACTTCATCCAAACCCTAACCTAATCTAACCCTAACAGATGACATTTTTGTCAATCATCAGACAAAAGGCTCATCTGAATGAGTGTTCAGCTGTCACTTGATGCACTGCTTGCATTTCAGCCATGAGAAAACATGCCTTTTATGTTTGGAGGAATGCTCCGACTGTGTATGGTAATATTTAATCAAGTCCAATTTGACTCGTTATTCAAATGCACTCAGTGTTGACTGGAAATACTAAAAGGGGGTTTGAAAAGGTAAAAAGGCGGAAACGGCGCAACCATTCTCTCCGCGCATACAATGAGCCACGGGTAGAGATTAAAACATGACTTTTGTTGTCTTTTCACATGGAGATGTCACAAACAAGACAGGGAAAAAACAGAGGGAGATGGAAGGAGGGGAGAAAAAGCACCGAGGGGATGTCGCGCTTTGTGCGTGAACTGACACAATGACTTTGTGACTCAAGACTTGGAAATAAAACATTTTGAGTTATTTTATAAAAGGCAAGACAAAACCAGCTTACGCAGCCCCGATAACCCCCCTCTATATTTACGTCCCCCACAATCCATCCATCTCCCAAACGTAAATGCTCCATCTCTCGTTTGACACATCCAACGATTACAGAACGCTCCATTCACATGGTAATCAGAGCGTGTGGATGTGTGTGTGTGTGTGTGTGTGTGTGTGTGTGTGTGTGTGCGTGCCTCTGTGGCAGCAGTGGTGGTGTTCTGGCATAGGCCTGAGTTTCGGCTACAGCATGAAGCTGTATGGAGAGCAACACCCCCTTTACATTGTCATTGTATGGAAAATCTGTCTCTTTTTTATGCCTTAGTGAGGAGGGTGTACGCACGTACAAATCCCTGAGCATGCACAATGACTAAATACAATAGTCCACTGTAGTTTGTCATGTGGTGTTCCTCGACACTGTTTTATTCAACTCGAATCATACGTCTAATCCTCTAGCCAGCAAAAAAAAAAAAAAAAGAAAATATCCTCCTGGATTGGGCAAAATCTGTAATCTGTCACACCACACTCTTTTTTTAACAAATCAAATCCAAATGAGTGTGAGGGACAGCTTCCACTTGTGGTGAATTAGGAGAAGGGGGTGTTGGGGGGTGGGTACTGCTGAGGAGAGGGCCAGTGCCCCTCCACTGCAAAGCCTCATGGGAGTGGTGTTTATTAATGCACAGCCCAAATGATAAATCGGCCAACCGGGGAGACAGAGAGGGGATTGTCCCGGCTCGTAGCAGGACTGTCCCTCTAATTTCCTCTTGATTTATGGACGGGACGGCTGGTTATGCGCCGCGTCATTAATTCTCACGACCAGGGAAGGGGTTCAGGCAGGCCGGACTGACGGCGGTTGGAAATAAAAAGCCGGTTCCAAAACTGGGGTTGAACATTCTCCGTGACACCCGGGGGCCACCTCAGAGGGACGCTATCACAGGGGAGGCCTGAGGTGTATATATATATATATATAGGATTGCCAATAGTTGATTTAGGAGATTTAAAGTAAAGACACTTCTAGACATAAAAAATGACAATAATCCCCTTTCTTTGTATCCAAGTTCTGTATCATGACGCCTTCCCTGCATAAACTGTATATATAGGTGGAACAAAACGACAAATGATGAATTTGGTTGCCTCACCTTGACTGACAGGTGGATGAAATGATACGATTGGTTAAAATAGCTCTGGGCAAGTTGGTTAGGGTCACATGTTTTTTTTGTTTGTTTTTTGTTTCTCTTATATGATTGAAAAAATATCTGATTTTGATGTAAAAAAAAAAATACAAAGAAACTGTTTTTTGGATGTGATCTAAAATAATTAAAAATGCATTTCCATTCATTTCTGTCGGATGTTACCATAAAATTATAATAATAATTTCAACATAAAGACAAGTATTAGTATTTGTTTAGATACAATTGCTGTCAGTCTACTAAAATATAGTTCAAGTATAATTATTAATTGCAATTAATCGGGTCGTTTCTACAAAATGTGTTCAAAGTATTTAAGTCTTACTAAACGTGATCCTATTAATAAGAAAAACACTTTAATTTCAGTAGGAAAAATTGCACAGAAATTAGTATGAACTAATAAATACCACAAATACAGACTTTAGTGTTGTGATCTATGAGAGCTATGGCACTAATTAGGCAGTAAGAACGCAGACAATAGCCCATTAAAGCGCAAATAGGCAAGACAGGCCCATTGTTTCATTAGCAGAGCTCTCTCTGAAGGTAATTACATTGATGTGAAATAGACTAAAATAGCTGCAGTAACATGGTAGACCAGATTATCAGTGGAAGCCTCTCCATAGACTCTTTGTATGTTTTTTTTCTCGCCCTCTCAAATGGCCCTCTCAAATCCAACAAAGCTTTAAAGTGTTAATTTTGCAGGCGTTGGAACACACATTGTTGAAACATGATGAGTTATTACCAGCAATGATCACAGGCGATTTTTAAGTGAAGAGTGCGGCATCTCCACTTAAATTTGGCCCTAATTGTTTTGTTTCAGTCTATTAATCTTAAAAAGTGACACAGAAGAAAGGATTTCTCCAGTGATGAATGGTGGGACATTCCAATTCCCACTTAATAGCAATTAATTTTCTGATACCCGCACAAGTTTGGCTAGTTTTAATTAGTTTGTACTGAGGAATAAGGGGAACTTCACCCCGGATTTCCATGAAAGCGGCGTCTGTCTGACTAAATACATTCTCATCAAAGCGAGAGGGGTGAGGCTGTCCGACCTTTCGAAGATTCAGCGTGCATTTAATTTCCTATTTACACTTTAAAATAACTCATTAGCATAAGTCTTCTGCACACAGTCCTACGACCAACACATTAAGACATCAGCTCATTTAAATCATATCACAGGGAAGTTGCAGGTCCCTCCTCACTGTGGTTGAGCTGCAGCTTGATCTATATATAGTACAACATAGGTGTATTGTGAAAGTGCCGTTTAAGGGTTGAATTCCCACTGGGGCCATGATCCATGCATGAATGTGCAGGTATGCACTCATAATACTTTCAGGTGCAATCCCAGTAGACTTGGATTTAGTAAGAGTCTTTTAAGCAGGAACCATTTTTGGTGAAAGTCAATTTTTTGTATGTCTACATTACATTAAACATGATAAAACATCACTTTGAGGACCACATTTAAATGTGCAATCAGAATGTTTCTATATACTGGAATATAGCTGTTATATGTAGCTGTTATATGTAGATAGACATCTAAGAGAATAAGTGTTGCTGTAGATTTTGAGAAAGAAAAGACATATTAGGATAAACAACTTAAAGCAGAAGTAGCAGTCTTTTTTGTGTAACTGTACAAAAATTCATAATAATCTTTCAATCATTTCTGACAGATGAACACACTCCTGTATCTCCCTCAGCCCAGAGAAAATCCAGACTGGTCCAAAAGGTCTTAGCCAATCACAGTTCATTTTAGAAAATGAAGTGTTTTTCACATCCAATTCACATGCACATCACAGCTCTGTAGAAATTTGTCTACAGAAAGACCATAATGGTAAAGTTTCTCATTTTGAAAAAATCGCATACCCCAGCTCTAAAGACCTAAATTGCACAAAGCTAAAAACAGGCTGTTTTAACATTTGACATTTGACTGACCTCATGTCATAACAGTGCATAGAGAATACTTCTGCAAAGGGAAATGTGTTCAACTGTGTGTGTTTAACTGATGTGATATGATCACAGGTCGTGTACCTGCGACTGAGAGGTTCATGAGTCATATGTGGGATCCGTGCAGACTTACTTTCCATCGCCTGCAGGTACTCCATATGCAGAGCGCTGGTGGCGCCGGCTGTGGACGCCACAGATGGGAGCAGGTCGCCCGTGTACGGGCTCCGGTGGCCCGCCAGCAGAGCCATTTGGTGATAGTACTCTGCTGTGAGTCCTGTGTGAGGGGCTGGAAGGGGAGAGAAATGGTCAGCAAACAGGAAGCAAGGAAAGATGATGCAGGTGGGTAGAGAGGGAGTTATGTGTTCAAAGAACAGAAGGCATGAGTAAAAAGAATTGGGCCGTAAGAAAAACATGACTGGGAACGCACATGCGTTACATTACAAACCTGTGTTCATTTACATTAGATGATAATCTGCTCAGCAGAACTGTAATGAGCACATTAGCAACACCGTCAAGTTAAGCAAAACAGCTGCACGGGGAGAGTCACCTGAAGTGGAGAGCCTCACTGGGGATTATGGGATGCATGCTCTGAGATTACAGTGAGTGTGCATTAGTGTTTGATTGATGCATTCTCGCCGAGCACAGCATAACCGATCGTCTTACAATACAATTCTTAAAGAGGCTTTTCTCTTCTTCTTACTGTTCCTCGATCACTTGGAGAGAGCACATATATAAATATATATACATACATGTGTGTGTGTGTGTGTGTGTGTGTGTGTGTGTGGTAAGAGTATGTGGGCTGACGCATCTTTTGCCAGAGATGGTGCTTGCGCGTTGTACACACTGGGGCTGCAGTCTGCAGATACGCAACCGGCTTCTCGACTCTGTTCCCTCGCAGCGAAACAAAAGGCGAGATAGATCCGCATGCATAAAGATACAGCAAACGATGCTGCCTCCACTTTACTTTCAAAAATGCCTCCCTTTTCCAAGTCATTCCCTTAGTTATAGAGTGCTGTAAGTCCTTGAACCGTAGCCTAAAAATAAACATCTGGCGGTGGGCTTCCTTATGCAAATGTTCTAAGAAAGAGAGAAGGAAAAGACTAACACTGTGGTTTTGGATGCATATATGGAATCGGTTCAGACCCACAGAGTGCTGCTGCTCTTTTTCTTCACCCAATTGAAGAAATAAATAAAGAAACACTGTATGAGGAGATTTCCTCTTAAGGCTGGCCTGTATGCCTGCAATATGCATCCATGATTGGTTGAATGAATGTATGAAAAAAAATTCTAAATTAATTCGATCTGGGTATTATGTCTTCAGTGGAAGGGGGGGGGGTTTCTTAATTGTCTCTGCTGTTCCGCCTTAGCTCTGCTTTCGCATTCAACTATAATGTGGCCCATTCAGAATCCACGCACAGAGAAAAAAAGGGCTTTGCGAAATTTCTAAATCAGAAATGCTGGCATCAAGAGTGCGATCCTGGGGGCAAAAAAAACAGGGGGAATGGGGGAAGGCTGTCAGTGTGGTACTCGACGTGGAGAAGGCAGGAGACGTGCCTCAGGACGTGGTGAGCCAACGGCTGCTCCTTCAGCACAACAATAGGATCAGGGGCCGGCTTACCTCTGAACTCACATGGAAGAGAGAGAAATATTGTGAGGGAGGAGCAAAAGAAAAAAAAAAGACGTGAAAGCAAATGTGTGGCAGCAAGAGGGTGGCACTAAATCCCACCCACTTTAAATCTCTATTAGATTCTGTTAATTAATTCATCATTATTCAAATGTACTTTTTGGTTAGAAAAAAGAGAAAAAAAAATCTCTGCATATTGAAGTAGGAGGCTCCCTGTAAACGCGGTGATATACTAACAACACAAAAGCTGATGGGTTAATTAATCTGCGGATTGATTAAAGGAGTAATTAGGTGCCTCGTTCACAACTCGCAGCCTTATGAATTGAAAAGAGGATCGCGTGGTAGGTTGGAGAAACTATTTTGATTTAAAGCGAGCTGAGACTGGTGCATATTATGTTGCGGTAATGGAAAATTGGCGGGTAGAGAGTTCCAGCTCGAGCGTTACACTTCCTGTTGGAGGGGAGACACGGCTTTTAGCAGACATGGAGGTGGAGTGTGCTGGTGCTGAGGCTGTCTGCCGTCTCAGGGATCCACTTCAACACAAGGCAGGGAGTTAAAGTGGGTCTCTGCTGCTGAAGTGCCAAAAGGTTGATGGCTGAGGACACGAGCGGCCGAATAGGCCATCGAGCCGTTTCAAGACCTTGGAGGTGAAGATAGATTTCTGGCAAATAAGTTCTTACTTTTTAATGGTGGAAATTTACAGCAGTTTTATCGCCTAAAACATAAAACAAGGGGGTGAATCTAAGGGTTTATTTTGACAATAGAGTGATAATTTTGTTCTTTAGCAACAAAACTTGTTAGAAAATAGTGAAAAATATCCAAAGGTCTAAGTATTGAGTTTATAATGGTATAAAGCAAAACAATGTCTTAAATAGTCAATATTTTCTGTCAAATCGATAAATGAGAGTGAAATCACATTTCACACTTTCAACACTAAGCTGCTTTCAGCTTTGACATATTTACTTAAGAGTTCTTTCTGTGATTTTTTTGTTAGCAATATTTTGTACTTAAAAGAAGGAAAAATTAAGAGGTTCTGGTATTTGCTGTAATTGATTTCCCATCTTGAGATCATAGGAAGTAAACGCTCCCTGTAGAACACCATAACAACCCCCCCACCCTGAACTTGAATCCGACCCTCCCCCGGCGCGCACAGTGTAAATGTACGTGACCCTGCCGCTCACTGATGTATCCTCCAGAGGTCTCTGACATGACTCACAGATCAAAAGGATTAGCCTCCCTCCAAAACCTGCGCCCCCACCCACACGGATCACGCCACACTCATAATACTCCGATCCACTCCCTCACGCAGATAACATCTCGCCCAACCCCTGGGTCTTAATAGAGATGGATCTGGTTGCCTCTCACCTGACCTCCTCTGATCTCAAACAGGAATTAAACTGATACACGCGGCCCGGATCCGTCTGGCTATCAATCGAAACCTAACTAATCAATTTCAACAATTATTTTTAAGGGTCTGCCGAGTCCTTATTGTCTATTTTTTGGCCGCTGGGGTGTGCGTGTGTGTCGGGCGTGTACATGTGTCGGGCTTTGTGCCGGTGTACGTTTCACTTTATTCACCATCTGCAGGGCTGAGGCCCCGGGTGGCTGACAGAACGGAGATGGAGGGGCTGCTGTGAAGCGAGCGGATGTAGTCCATGTATGGGTTGATGTAGGGGTGCGAGGGGTGAAAGGGCGACTCCGCCCCCACGGAGGGGTTCCGCTGGGGCGAGATCCGGATGAGGGAGATGTCGGAGAACGCCGGACTGCCCGCCAGCCCAGGAGGCCTGCGGACAAACACAAGGGGAAGAGGAAGGAGAGGGAGAAAATGAATACATGGTTTATTAACAAACTTACACATACAGAAAAAAATAAGAGACCAATGCATTTTTATTCTGAAATCAGCATCTCTTCATGTATTCCAGCCATTGCATTCCAGCGTCATTGCAAACTTCATTCTGCTTAAAGAGGTACCAGGAGTGGAATAAAGTCACCCAAAAACAATGGTAAAGACTTATAGAGAGAATGCAAAGACTCATTAAAGCAATGATTAAAAATAAGGGTTATTGCACCAAATATTGTTTTCTGAAATCTTCTTAAGTGTAAACATTAGTGTTATGTTGTTTAAAATGAATTTGATCTTGTTTCTTTGCATTGTTTGAGGTCTTAAAACATTGTACCTTTTTTTGTTATTTTGACCATTTGCCATTTTCTGCAAATAAATGTCCTAAACGATAATATTTCTATTTGGACTTTGGGGGAAATGTTGTTGGTAGTTTACAGGCTGAAACAAAAATGTCCCTTTTTCCCAAACACATACCCATAAGTAGTAAAATCAGATAATTTAGCAGTACTCTCTTAGTTTTTTCCACAGCTGTATTTACTGAGAAAAACGTGTGTGATAGCTGCTGATATAACAGTGGTCAGAAGAACAATCGATTTCACTTGAAAGTTTATATAAAGTTTGATAAAAGTTTAATCTAGTGTAAACTTCCCTGCCATCGATCCCAACAGTTCTCTGAGAAAAACAGTTAAAGCTGCTTACAGGAATCAGACTAATAAAGTAGCATCTTGATTTTTTTTGCTGTGATTCAGCTCTTGTGTCGGCAGCATCGCGCGGACAAAAGAAAACATCAGTATTCCACTCGAATCCACGCGTTTGCACACGCAACCGCGGCATCGCGCTCATCTCATTAGGCCCGACTGACTCTGGACAAACGCGTTCTGCTGCCGTGGGTGGATCTCGCGGTGGTGAGGCCAGACAAATGGACTGTGACACTATCTCTCTCCCTCCATCTGCAAGGCAGAGAGGAGAGCACTGCATTCCAACTGCTCCCTACGCAGACATTTCCTCAGATCAAAGGCAGCTTTCACCACTGCGTCTTAATCAGAGGGAAACGTTAGACCGAGCTCACCACTGACCAGCAGCAGACAAGTGACGCTACACCACTTTACCCGGATTGGCTCGGAGCATGGCTTGGAGGCCGGAGCCGTGTACCAGACAGATACAATGTCGTCTCAGAGAGAACTCGTAGTCTTTCTTAAAATAGAATATAAGAACACGCATCAGGCTATTTTCTTTATCACAAAAAAAAAGAAAGCTCTGCCTCTCTGGTCTGATGTGAAACAAAGTTGAGAACAATCAGGAAAACTTCTTAGGAGCCAAGTTTGAGATGAACAAATTTGTCTCCCTTCTTATAATTGGCTAGGAGGGCTAGGAAACTTCATAATGATGGCCCTCACCACAAAGGCCTTCCCCTGAGGATGTGGAGAAATCCACATATCAGCCAGACATTAACAGGCTAAGAGATTAGACTGAATTAGCCCCTCCACTTCTCTGCGGCTCCCCAGCGGACCGGTCTGCTGTGACAAAAGACCCCAGGAGAAGGAGAGGATGAGCAAAAAGGAGGGAGGGAGAGGAGAAAAAAAAGTGGCATTTTTTTTTTTTTTTAAGAGGGAAGTGAGAAAGGGGGGAAACGGGTGGGAAAAGACAGGGGGAAGAAAAGAGCGAGAGACCTGGCCCGGAGTTCGTCTCGCAGTGACCTTGAACAAGGCCAGGAGAGCAGAGCGGAACAGCCCAATTACGACCTACGCCCCGTCCTCTGATTCCCTACCGGCCCCGCCGTCCCTCCACTTCACGGCCTCCCCTAATGAAAGAGCTCAGGCCAGAGCCAATAATGAGCGCCGAGGAGCGGAAACAACACACACTCAAGGACGGACACACAGACGGACGCGGACATACTGGATTTGTCTCCGGGAGCCCTTTCTTGTAATTAGCCCAGAAGGGGTCTCTGGGACAATTTACGCGGCTTTCACTGCGTCAAGTGTGTGACAACATGTCTCAGCGATGTCGAGGCAGGTGTGTGTGAGAAAAAAATTAAATAAAAAGGAAGCGCCGAAGAAGTGTGCAAAGGCGACAAGATTCTGGGATGGTATCTCGTCGCTGAAACACAATGGTCCTGGAATTTTTTTTCGTCTTTTTTTTTTCCTCCTCTCCCCACCTGCATTCGATTCTGCACGTCTCCTGTCAAACGACTCATGAGAAATGTTTTACTTCCTCCACGCCAAGGGCAACGCCGCACTTCAAAAACAGGTGTGTGTGCGTGCGTGCGTGTGTGTGTGAGAGAGAGACCGGTGTGTTTACGATAAGCAAGTCATGTGCCCACATGCCACCATTACATGCCTCATTTACACAGATCACAACACAGCTGCAGAGTGACGCTTACTTTGATGTCACGTGAGCTGCTGAGCATCTCGCACACGTACACACTCCTGCGCAAAAAAAAAAAAAAAAAAAAAAAAGGAGGACGTGCAAGCGTAGAGGACGACTCGAAACGCGGCTTCGTCGCTTTACTTACGAAAACTGAACAAAGCAGGTCGGAGAAGCAGAAATCCTGCATCTGACAGTTTTTCCTCATTAATCTTTCCACGTTTTACATTCTACAGAAAGAGTCGGGAGTGTTCCAATGCATGATATAAGGGACAAACATCCCTGTGTGCCTGAAATGGCTGCGCGTGATGTTTCGGCCATTTTTGCGATATAGGAATAAGAACCCAGGAGGAAAAGGTAGAAATATGTAATGACTTTTTTTTCCTCGTCTGGCCCTCCTCATGCCTGTTTGAGGAGAGCCAGACACCCACTCTAGCCTGCCATGACACTGATTAACCCTGTCATGCATTGGCTGCGTCTCCCTACGCTGACCCTGGCTAAATGCCTCTGCTTGCCTTGTTTTTCCAATTAACTAAGCGAATGAGAGCGGAGTCCTACTGGCAGGCCGGGAGTACTGGGAGGGAGCAAAGAAAGAAAGAAATAAAGGGAAAAAAAATAAAGACAGCACACATGTTGATTGGTAGGAGGAGGGCGGCGGAGGAGAGAAGAGAGCATGAAGGTGTGGAGAGAGGATATATGAGGGAGGGCTGCTGAGAAAGGTGGGAACAGTTAGAGCATGAACAGTAGTTGGGAGGAGGGGGAAAAAAAGGAGGGAGCGTGTGAAGATATAGACGGCGAACGGGGAGGGAAAGGCGGACAGAGAAGAGTTAGGGAACAAGGGGGAGTAAAAAGAAGGAGGAGAGGAAAAAAAGAGGTCTCAAGGGGTGCAGAGCCAGGTGTGAGGGGATTAGAGGAGGACAGGAGAGAGATGGATGGTTCGGAGGAGTGTGGCGCATCTCTCCGTACATGTGAGAGAAAGAGAAAAAGGAAAAAAAAAAAAAAAAAACGGCCCAGGCCCCGGCGCTCGGCCGCGCTCTGCGGGGCCGTGATCGTCTTAGCATCTGCCAGCGTGCATTAATCAACATGACGAAAAGGAAATAATCTGACAACGGGCCGTGTGGGTGTGTGTGCGTGCGGATGTTCGCCGTGCGTGTGAGTGCGTTGCAGGGTGTGTGCCAGAGAAGTAGCGTCTTAGTTACACCTGATTTAAGATTTACATCAAAGCTCTACCGCAGGGTTTTGCAAGCTACTTCTTACCACAGGAAAAAAAAAAACTTTTCTTCCACTCCTCCACTTCCCTTCATAGGGTTATAGTTTCTATTAACCCTCAAAAGAAGATATCCTGCAAACAGGGCACAAGGAAAGATTGAGCTCCTGACATATGGAAGCCATTTCCTTTCACGTGGCCAGACTTAAACCAGCCAGCGCCTCTTTAAGACATCGCATGTTTACACGGGGCGGTCTGTGGATTTTTAGCTGTCGTCCTATTTCACTGCATGAATATACACTTGCCAAACGTGAAATGTGCAATTGAATCTTTGTTTGGAACAAGGTTATATCAACACTAATAAGTTTCTTGGTCAACGCTGCAGTCGAAACACACAGTTGCGGTGAGGCTTCGATGACTTCACCGAGGCACAGAGGGAATCATTGTGGTGCAGCAGTTAAGACCCGGCGGTATTGACACAGCGGCCTGCTAAAACAGGAACCGTGCTTTGCGAAATACTTATAGCTCGAGCATGAAATGGTTGCGCATGAAATAAAATGAAAAAGGTCTTGATGTGTACTTCACAGAAGTGCGCTGGAAATAAGGGAATCCAATAATCCAAGGACTGTGTAGCTGCTGGATAAGTCCAAAAAAGGAAATAAAAACTGAGTCACAAATTGTACCGAACCCAACAGAAGTTAGACTAAACGCAATCTTTATGTTTCCGGTACTAGTGTCATATATAATCCGAATAAATCTTTACCTAATTAATGGTACTATTGAGCTGTAGCCATTAAAAGTTACCAAGGCAACTGAGTAAAAGTTCAGCGGGAACACCTCCAACACATTTATCCTCTTTACTAAATTGACACTGGATTTGCAGACCAGCAGCAGCAATAAAAACGTGGTCTTAACCCTTGTGCCTCACTTTTAAAAAACTCCCTCTCGGCACATTAGGGACCCGAAAGGTCCGAATCAAAAAGTGCCATTAAAATATTATATATTAATATAATTTTGCACTATTTTTTGGTTAAATCTTTGAACTAAATATTCATTCATTTTCAAATTTTAACTCCTTAAATGCCAGTTTTTGTGATGATTAGGAGTAACGTGACCTATAAATTATGTCTCTTAAGCTGCACTCATGCACACGCACACACACACAATTACATATATACATACACAGGTACAAGCTCAAAAACACCAAGTCAGATGAATACATTTGCTCTGATGGCCTGCAAAACTCAATAATGCAAGGGAGGCCTCTGGCAAAGCCCCTTGTGGAAACCAGGAAAATAGCACATATTTGTTCTTCAGGGCAAACAGGAGAAAATGGCTCAATCTACTGGAAAATAGTAAAAAAAAAAAAAAAAAAAAAAAAAAAAACTACAATTTTGGAGCCTGTGCTTCACATAGAAAGCTTTATAAAATAGAAAACATGATTTTATTCCGTAGATCAAAAAGTGTGGTTTTAATGGGTTTCAATGGGACCTAAAAGAGCCCTAAGGTGCTCATGTTAGGATTTTTCTACACAGTATATTATTACAGGAGCTGGGGTTGAACATCAAAAATATGAATAAAAATACACAACTTTAATGAATATCATGGATTCAGCATAATCACAGCCATAATTATTGAAAAAGTAAGCCTGTTCAGGTCCTTATTGAGGAACAAGTATAGTATATATACTGTTATTACCCTTGTACACACACACCTGCTTCATTATTCACTACCTATAACACTTGTTGCTTTGGTTACAAGCCAATGCTATAAACATTGCATTTTGATTGGTTAATTACATATTACCATGACTTAATACAGGTGGCTATTTGCTGTGCAGTGTTTTGGTTTCCATTATAGTGGTTGTTAGTCAAAATGATGGGAATGCAGCTAACATAGTATGAATGTATTAAATGTATGCCTATGCTGCAGATATAAATCAGTGGGTACAGAGACCTGCATGACTTGCAGAACAAATCCTTGTCAAACTAAGCGCATGTTTAGAGTGAAAACATCCATCACTTTTATTATAGCAAAAGCCAGGTTAAACCAGGCTGACAAAATAATGCTCTAGTGGCCAAGTTGCACGATATGCTAAGGTGAAGAATCTGTATTCATGGTTTTTGGAGAAAGTGTTTTCAGATATATGAAATATACAGTATGATGAAGTGGAACAAAAATACACGGGCTTAAATCAAACCCAGGTGTGCCGGTCTTTTCTTTTTGACACATCTCGCCTGTGGCCACAGGGGGCTGAGTAAGGTGGGAACTGGGGTTTCGGAGGGAACTGGAATCAGTCAGGTGTCAGGTCCTCTCCAGACCGAGGCTGACAGCCTCACCCCCCCCAAACGGCCCAACCTCACCACCTCATAGGAACCCATGCCCCCCCCAACACACACACACACACACACACACACCCAAACCCCTAACCCACCCAGCCACAGCACAAGCCTGCCACCACTCTGAAAGCCTAAACCAGAGAGGAGGAAGAGAGGGGCTCCTGACAGCGGAAACAGAAGCACTTTAAAGCTCCAAACCCTTTCACTGAGATCAAAGGGCCACAGGAACAGAGCCAGCTGAGACCCAAGAAGAGAGGAATGGGAGCTGAGACAAGGGGAGAGAAAAGACAGAGACAGGGAGACAGACGCAAACAGAAGAAGGTGGATATATTCAGGGCGCTTAATGAATAGATGGGAAAGTCTTCATTAGGCTCTGCCACTGAAGCACATTCCAATGACTTCATTTTCCACATCAGAAATGAATATTACAGAGCAACTTGAATTTAACTCAGTTTCATTTTTAGATCTAAAGTAACTTTAGTTGAGGCTTTCTGTATCTGGCCAGTTCTACAAATAATGAGTTAGCATTACATTTAAAAATACACTTTTTTTCCACCCTATTTTTGTGACGTGCGATTGTCACATCATAAATCTTTCATGACTGACATATGTTTGCTTCCCGACTATGTTAAGAAACCAGCATTCTTTAGCTTTCGACTCTTTCTTTGATTGTTTTTTTTTCCATACAGCTGATCACACAATACAAGTGTTTTCACTAACAATGATATGATCAAATCACTCAGCCCTAAATGTAACATTAGGTCACTCGCTCAGCAGGCAGCATTTATAACCAATTGCAGCTATCTGCTACTCAGAAGACAATAGATCTTGACTAAAGGGCCACTGGCTCATTTGTTCTAGGACCATATTAGTCAGCCTTTAACAGCAGATGGAGTTTGTTCAGTACACATGACACTCTACAGTTTCAAACTGTCCATTGTCCTGAGCACTTTTAGGAATTTTGTTTGCTTTTTCTTTGATCTTCAAAGTTCATTCTTGATAATAAGAAAAGGTTGAATAATACTTAAAGGTGCACTTTCTGGAGGCATCTAGAGGTGAAGCTGCAGGTTGCAACCACCTGATCAATGAAGTGGAAACAAGTTACGAACATAGGATATTTTTTATGTCATTGTTGATATGGTGAAATTATTTACACACCCAACAGACAAGGGGAAACATCAGCAGGAATTTCTGCTCATACTTCTGGCCATATCCAGTCCATATTCACTCTCCTTTTAGCTCTGTTTTGGACTTTTCAGGAAAAATATCTCGTCTCCCTCACTGCTGCATGCTCCACTGTTTCCTCCAGCTAATGTCTAACTTTTGACTCGTGCAAAGAAAAATACCAGCCGGCCTGTTGTGAATGTTGCTGAGATCTAATCTCTAATCATCCTCTGGTGTTTGTGTGTGTTTCAGAACTCGATAAGTGACAAACCGAGGCCAAGAACTTGCGCATTGGCCTCGTCCGTGAACGTCAACAGCTACACGACCCATATAATCTGAATTTCCTCCTCGTGAATCGGTGGTGGGTTTCTGCTTTTTAAAGCGTTTTTCTGCCGATGCGGGGGTTGCCAAGGCGTTCACAGTAACTATGTTCCCCCGGAGCTACGAGGGCGCTGTGTGACCCCCTGACATCAAAGGGCTGGGTGGGTTCAGGGGGTGGGAAAGGCTTTCTATTCATGGTCACATCAAGCAGGATTCCCTATCTGTGGGATACCTCTGGAGGCGTGCCAGACATTCCCATACACTGCACAGCCAGTTCACACACACACTCGCTGTCCAGTTGAATACACGGCGCTCTCCTTCAGCCTCTCTGTCTCCTCCCACCCCCCGTGTGTGTGTGTGTGTCTCACATTGTCTACATATAAGCAGCAGAGAGAACACACACTTTCAGGCACGTATCACTTCCACGCTGCCAGAGTGATAACATATGTGTATCAACAGGAGTCAGTGAGTGTGACAGGCTCAAGTCATAACAAACGGGTCCAGGTGTCGGAGGCTGCGGTTATAACCGCTGCCAGAGGAGTCATGAACCCGCCGAAGGTGTGTCACTCATGAAAAATGTGTCTTGCTTTAAGATCAGGGCTCCTCGCCACTCCTTTACACTTTCTCCACAGTCAGGTTCCAGAGTAATGGCCGAACGTAAAAATATTTTTTTTTTTTTTTAACTTTATGTCCAGCTTTGCCACGCAGCAAGGTTTTTTGTTTGTTTTGTGTGTGTGTGTTTTTTTTTTCCACTCCGCAATTAAACGTAATTTCAGCCATCCAGATAAGACCGTCTACCAAAACGAATCAACGGAGTGCATGGCAAGAAAATGAAAACATGAAACAAGTGAAATTAAAGAAAATGAGCCTGCCTTTTTTCCTGTAATTTCAAGGGGGCTGGAATCAGGGAACAAACACCAGACCAACAAATATTTTCTTGTTGCTTTTTTTTTCTTCCCCCTCTTTGGTCCTCTCATGCTTGATATTTCCACTTTTTTTTTTTTTACAAACAACATTTCACCTTCATCTCTGAAATTACTTGATTGCACTTTTTTTTCCAGGAGAGTTTGCACAGGTGGAATTAGTGCTGCTCTCAGCCAGTGTTTTGAGTTCCTCTAGCACGCCTCGGGCGAGAGAGAAAACAGGAGGGGACTCCAGGGTGTTGAAGTGTTAAACTTCTGAAAACAGGCAGGAAGCGCATCTATCTTTCCTCTTCCTCCCAGTAGTGTCTCGCTGGCCCCGATGCCTTTACACAGAAACACAGCTGACGCCTGCAGCCAAACAGGGTTCAGGTTCCACACCCCATCGCCTTTCGCTACCCGACAAGTCAGGTAATGAGCTTGCGCGTCCGCGGCCCGTCTCAGGTGAAGGGGGGAGGAAGGTGAGGAGAAGGAGTGTGGCCCAGGGCTGCGAGAAGCCGGCGTGGATCCGTGAGACGGCTCCGCGTGGTCCCCCCTCAATCCACCGTGTCACACTGGGCTGCTGAAATGAGCAGCCGCACGGATGGGCCTGAGCAAATCACAAACAATACGCGGCGCTACAAGACAGCAGAGACACACTGCTGGAGACGGTTAATCCTTCAGACAGAGATCTGAGGTAGAACAACAGAGAGTGGGGGGGAGAGAAAAGGGGGTCGGGAGGAAAAAAAGGAAGGGGGAGGGAGCTGGAGCTGGAGCAGAGGGAGGGGAACAGGAGCATCAGGTACAAGACACGAAAAAATATGTTTCCCCCTTTTTCTCTGCGCTGAAAATCTCCGTTTCAGAACAAAATCCATCACGTTTTCCTAATACATACTTCTCGCAGAGGAGGGGAACGGAAAGAGAAGCCGGACAGAAGAAAGGCAAGCGCTGGTGGGAAAGTGAAAAGACACAGCCTACTTTATTCTGGCCATTTCATCCATCTTGTTGGACTAATAAAATGTCAAGTGGAGTTCCTTGATATTTAATCATGAAGGGCCTGAGTGCGTGGCGGTGCCAAGCTCAGGCTTGATGAAGCTTTGGGAGGCTTAAAGACAGACCACTGGAAATTTTGGATATACCCAGAGGAGGATGTTTCACAAACCTGCAATATAAGTGAAATAAAACTGATGTGAACGGGAGGAATTCCTAACAGGTTTACTTTGGTCCAAAGGAACATGGCAATAAATTCCACAGCTTTATTTAAACTATTTCATTAGGGTCAAAGAAATTGTGGACGATCATTATAATATTGCAGCTGTCTGTGCATATTAAAACAAAAACAAATAGCCAATAATTCACAAGTTGAGTTTTTTATTTTTTAAAGGTATGTTATCATGGGAGACAAAAGCAGTGAAGTGCTTCTTTTTGGCTCATTCCAAACGCCAGTAATAGATGAAACCATTCTCTATCACGCTATCAGATGTAATGGACGCCACATCTGATAAGGGAGATAACGAAGGGCTGAGAGAAAAGAATCGCTTTATGTGATATGAATTAATTTTCATTGGTGAGGAGACGGGTGTAAAAGGAGTGAAATTCTCCGTGATTCAGGAGATAAACAAGCTGAGACAGCGGAGAGAAGAACCTCGGCGAGACTCGAAAAACCCACATGTGGTACGGGTCTGAAAACTGTTGCCCAAATCATTAACTGACTGCTTAAAGAGATGGAAGTGGAGGAGAGAGGGAGGAAAGGGAGGGACAGAGGGAGGATGGAAAATGAGGAGAGTTGGAGAGGATTTATGATCCTGTTCCCCTGGTCTCGTTACTCGCTGTAACTGGCCCCCAGAGTCAGATCGCAGGGTCTGGAGCCCAGAGCCCAGAGATCAGAGTAATGGAAATTCCACATTTCTACACTGCTACAGCATGACGTTTGTAGGGCACAAGGCTGAGCGAAAACGGTGAAAAGCGACTCTTAATTTCTTCTCTTCCAGGATGACATTTGAACTAAAACTGATTATTGTACATTAGGTAAGGGGCTAGATATTTCCCTCCTGAAATCTGCATTTTCTCTAATTGCAGACAAGTCATTAGAACTGAACTGAAAACACTCCGAGTTGCGCTTGTGAGGAGCCGACGTCAGGACAGCAGCAGCAGCCTGAGGTTGTGAAGGCGATGCCAGGCGGCGGGCTGCCAGCGCTCCGTTACATCCTGACAGCCTCTGCTGTTCTACAGCAGATCCCCACCAACGAGAGGAGGCTCCTTTACAAAGTCAATTAAGGAGCCGCACGGCTCATAAAAGTGACAGTTTGACACACCCATCAAATAAGTCACCATCAGAGCCACGGAGATCTGTCGTCTTTTCCTTGATTTTACTCATCATTACCCCATGATGTTTATGGTAACAGCTGAAACTTCACAAATCCATCACAAGAAAATTTATCCGGATCGATTCTGATAATTAAATAATTGTACATTGATATTTTTGGAGGTAAAACCAAACATTTTCTGTTTGATTTCTTTGTCATATATAATTGTTAACTCACTGTTGCTTTTCAATGATGGCTGGATTTAAAAAAAAAAAAAAAATCTATATAAGAATAAGCCACACTATTGGCATTTTATAGAAAAAAAATTGGGATATAATCATCAAACTAAATGATTAATCAGGAATATAATCATGAAATTAATGTATAGTGAAAATAATATATAAATGCAACCCTGTTTTTAAAGTATATTTTAAATTGTTTTTTATATATATAAAAAAAGCCTTATTGCAAAAAATACATTATATAATGCCTTAGATAAAATATGCAGTGTGACCTGTAAGAGGTGGAATAGCAAATAAGGGAAAATGTAAATGCATTTGAATTGAATTTTGCTTGATTCATACTGCATTTCAGAATAAAATAAATACAAATAGGACAGAGAAATCCAATGTGCAAAGACTGCACACTGACACTCAAACACCGACAAGAAAATATTGAAAATGTGTGTGCGTGTGTGTGCGCTGTGTAAGCACACACACACGCACGCACACACATTAGTGCAGAGCTGTTGGCACCTGCCTGTTATCTCTTCCCCTCAGACCTAGTATTCCATTGTGCTCCATGGGAGAACTACAAATTGAGATCTCAAACATGAAGAGGGGGCAAATGACTTGGTGTATAAAAAAAAAAAAAAAAAAAAAAAATCAAACCCACTAATGTTGTACATGTGCAAATTCACCAGCCTTGTATTGGAGATTAATGTATCCCTCTTTTATCGAAAATGTAAGATATTTTCAGTAGAGCCGAAAATTAAATTCCACCTATTTTCAACAGCAGAAATGACACAGAACAGGAAATATTTGTTATTGAATAAATAATCAGGCAGGATTTGATTTTCTACGGAATAATTTGCGGATTAGAAATACTATGGATTCTTTTCTCTAGTGAAATGACTATTTGCCTTTAAGACCTAATAAATCAGTAAAAAGAACATTTAGCAAGGAGGGAAAAAAAACATAAAAAATGCATGTGATATTTAATAACGAGGGCGGAATATAAATATACACAGAGCAGTGGGAGCAGCCTCAGCGTAGGTAATCCTAGCCTGGTAAGTAGAGTTTTGGAACGTGTCTTAACAGATCTCCACGGTAATGACTCAACCCTTAAACCTTTACAGGCCTTGTCAAATATCTGCTGTGCCAAACTTGTTTTTTTTTTTTCTTTCCACCCCCCCCCTCCCTCAACCTGCTGGATTCATCACTCTGAAAATACACAGGTGCCTTCAAAAATATCACAGTCCTGTGCACTGAATGAGAAAAAAAGAGACTACACTGCCCATTTTAAGGGTCTGAAACTGGTGTATTACAAAATAAATAGATATACTGTAACTTCAATCTGACCACATTTCTGCTTAGGCATTTATCTCCTTTCTCTCTAAATCCTGAAATTGCTTCAGAAAAAAAAGGAAAAAGAAAGGAAAGATACTTTCCCCTCCTTGCACATTTTCAGAGAGTGGTGCATAACTTTCTTTCCCCCCCCCCTTTTTTTTTCTTTCTCCAGTGAAAATTGAAGAGGCTTTATGTCAAATGCGGCTAAAGCCAGCCTCTCCATATCAAACAACGCAGTGCGAAAATTACTGTGGCGATGATAAGGCTGCCAGATAGAGTGGGAGAGGAGAGCGGGGGTGGGGGGGTGGGGGGGAGAGAAAAAAACTGAAAGGAAGTGACTCTACTCAATTATACTGCAAAATTGGTATGACTGAATATTTTTCATTCAGGTGACTGATAGTATCAGTGAAACTGCAATGCAGATAAATAAAGGAGCCTTCTGTCAAGAATAAACACCATTAATCATGAAGCCAGCTACTGCGTGACCGCCTGTCCCCCCGACTTACTCCATAGAGAAAGTATTAAAGAGGGAGGAGGAGCGGGAGGGTGACAGACGAGGGGGTGGGGGGTGGTAGGGGGGGAACCAGTGACTGCACCAGAGAGGGGTGACCTATGAAGTCACACAGAACGGATTTTGGACAGTTACAAAGGAAGATGAAAAAGTGGCCCTCGTCTCTGCGGCCCTGCTTCGCGGTGACAGCAGCCATATCTGGACAGAGATTATCAGACATGATTATGAAATAATCATTAATTCTTAATGTAATTTATGGCTCCGCTTCACATTCTGTTTTAGTCTAGACTATATTCAAATGTGAATATTAATAGAAAATTGTCAAACTGGCTACGATTTTTAGTCGTTTTTTCTAAAAAGGAAATAAAACATGTTGCTGTCACATCACAAAAATACACATATAGATTTATATATGTGTGTGTATATATAGGTACAAATTCTAACTACTGTGTCGTATTTTTAAAGGAATGCACACAATACTGATGAAATAAACGTGTTGAAGTACGGCCTAAAACTGAAAGATCAACTATTAATGAGGCCTTGACACAGCAAATAACACCATAAATAACCACTGATGAAGCCGTACGCTTCAAAAACATTTTCCTCGCTTCTATAAAAACGACACTAGGCCCCTTTGTCTTTCTATTGTTTTCCAGCGTGTGTGTGTGTGTGTGTGCATGTGTGTGTTTGTGTGTGTATTGCGATGTTCGGCCTCGTCCCATCTGGAAGGAGGTGTTGAGATAAGACTGTGGTCTTTATGCTAAGCACCACGCCGCTCCTCTATGCCCAGATTGGGCACTCTGACAAGATTTTATGTAAATAACAAAACAACACTGCACACATTTAAAAAAAAAAACAAAACACACACACACACGCATACATGCACGCACACACAAAAACCATCCTCTATCCGCCAAAGGCAGAGGAGGAGGAGTGTGCGAGAGTTGATGCAGGAAAAACTGTGGGAAATGAGGGAGAATCCTGCCAAGAGAAACTGAAATCGGAATGTAGAATTAACTGACTCGTGTGGTATTCGCAGGTTATAAAGGTGATCCGGTCGGTTTCGGCACCACGTCGCACACTTTAGATAAAAATGAATCTTCTGAAAGCAACAGCTCACGGGGCCCTGGAGTCAATTAACTCCTTCCTGGTTGCTATTCAGCATCATTTTCAAGAGGCGGTGTTGCGCTGCGATGACATGCCGCAGCTCTCCCCTGGTACCTCCAGAATACCTTCCAGTCAGGCCGGGGCCCGCAGCTGAACAAACA
This sequence comes from Lepturacanthus savala, assembly GCA_030544235.1. NCBI lineage: Eukaryota > Metazoa > Chordata > Actinopteri > Scombriformes > Trichiuridae > Lepturacanthus > Lepturacanthus savala. The sequence goes on along the minus strand of CM060476.1, from coordinate 12,343,578 downwards.
CACTCCTGAATAAAATAACCACACAGACCAGGAACACGGAAACGTACCCACACAGCCTACACCTGGTCCCCCACACACACACACACACACACACACACACTCCCCGCCACTTTATTCCGAATCAAACTGAGGCATTTAAACGCTTTAATACTAATTCTTTTGGCGTCTTTGAGCCTTAGATTGTAGATTTCCAAATACATCAAAATACCATTAATGCAATAATGACACACTGAAATATATGACAAAACCCTTTTAATACAAAAATAGGGTCAGAGCAGAAAAATGATACGGTATTTAAGCCTTTTCAGCATGTGTTTTCAGTGGAATATGAAAAGCAGAGAAGGAATTGTCGTACATATATGCGGATGTTTTACTTTAGTTCCTATTTTATTTAAATTTGAATTTTGTGGCTGTAATTTCATACATTTCTTATGTTACATGTTTTTTTTTTCTTTTGAAACTTTACAAACTCTTTAACTGACTGTCATCTTGACTAATTCTTTCCTAAATCCACATACGGTAATTGCGCAAAAGGTTGCGAGTCAATTGCTTATCCCGTAAGAATGTTTTGTTGTGTTAGCGGCCCCATTCACAGCACGAGGGCCTGGGACTGCAGAGTAAACTCCGATGCTGATAATTGACTTGTGACGAATACCTCCGTTTGTTCGGAGCCGTCTCCGGGTGACTGCGGGCCGCCGCTGAGCCGCATGAGAGGGCTGTTTTGTTTTCCTGTGTACCGTGGTCAGGCAATAAAGCCCGAATGAAAGAAGCGGCCTCTTCTCTCAGCCCCGACCCCCCCCTCCCCAAAAAAAAAACTCCCATTAAGCCAGTCCCGCACAATGGTCGTGGCAGAGGGGACCAGAGCTCCCATGGAGAGCCGGCTCTTCACCGATCAATGTGTTTATTTAAGCAGGAAGCGTCTTCTCTGGGGCAGGAAGGGATTTTTTTTTTTCTTTTACTCGCTCTTTGGTGACACTGGAGGTCAGCTGCTTCCAGACTAGAGGTACACAGAGGAAACAGCAGCGACTTCAGGTGCTGGAAAAAAAAAAGAATTGCCACTCCTGGATTAGTGCAGGACATTGAGGATTTTTGCTTAAGCTGGAAGGTTGTAGAAAACGAGAAGAAGCTTGTTGTTAGTTGGTAGTGGTTTCACCTCCAACCAGGGTCATTGAAACTCTTGTAAAGTGCTGCTCTTTCATGTGAATATAGGAATTCCTCAGTAAAGCGAGCCCTCACTCCACCCCCCCGACCCTGAGGCTTTAATATTGAATGGCATACTGGTACCTTCCCCACAAGAATTCATAAACTAAACGATTAGCCTCTGTCTGTAATTGCGCTCTCCCTTGCCTAATAGGGGAGGTGAGGTAAAAAAAAAGGCTGGGGAAAAAAAGAAAAAAACAAGGGACAGTTAATTTGTGATTTCCTCCGCTCATTTGAAGGCAAATTAAGTGTCAAACAGCTAATACAGAGCATATTTCATTTTATGAGCTTTTAATTTAATTCCGCCGCCTCATATCGCTGGAGCCCGTTAGCCGCACTCTTAACGCCGGCTCCTCGCCTAAAAACGGGGGCCATAAATAAACATGTTTCAATTAGGCCTCTCGCAGTAATAGGATATGATCCTGTTCATTTGCCACGTATGGATGGTGGATGTGTCATTGTGGCAGGGAGGAAACAAGCTGCCGGGGCGCCGCGTGGTGTTTTTCTCCGGCCACGGATGCCGAGCGGTGGCTGGCTGCCGCGCGTGGCGGGGGGAAAAGGCGGCTTGGATTGATGGAACTGCCGCGGGGCCTTACCCAACTGTAATTACAGGCCGTAATGAGAGGCTGCATGGGGAAGTACCGCAATAATAGCCCCTGTGTACTTAGGCATATCTTCGAGAGGGCTAATAACGATTAATTCTGCTCACCGAGGAGAACTTGTCTTAAAACAATTCAATATTTCTCCATAAGCCGCCTCCTGTCCTCCATTTCCCTGAAGCGGGCGGCTATACGTCGGCCCGCCTCCTGTTTTGGTCCCGGCTGCCTACGGGCAACATTAGCGAGCGGAATGCGGCGGGTTTTTTTTGGTAAAACCTCAGCCGCGGCCTCCCGGATTCCTAAAAAAAAGTTTGGAAACGGCCGAAAAACTTGCACGCGGCCAAACCCTGGCAGTCTAATTAACTCCAATTTCCCATCATCAGGTGGTTGGACCCAGCTGTAACGCTGCGAACTGATGAGCGCCTCAACTCGCTGAGGAATTCGCCTTTTTTTTAATCAAGCGGCAGCTATATTGCCGCTTCTCCGCGCAAAGATAGCCGCAGTGATCATTTCTGCATGAAGCCCACGTAATTCATAGATAGACAGTTGATGACAGCAATTCAAATAAGGCCCGGCTGCTAAACAGCTGTCTTATAATAATGACAAATAGTTTCCCTCAGCATAGCGTGTCATATTAAACAGCTCTATGCTTAATGGCTTGGATAAATAGGCCATAAGTAGCATAGCAGAGCACAGCCGTGTCTGTGGTGACAGCAAACCAAGCGCTGCAGATAACTCCTGTCCGGACAGAGTGACTGAAGACACTGGCGCTGCATAACTTCTCCCCCTTAAGTCTATTCCCTGTCCCCGTGTAGTCCCTCCACCCCCCCCACCCACCCACCCCTCCTCATTTCTCTCCTCCCCTTCCCTAACCTGTGCTCCAGATCGTACCAAAGCGCTCGTGACGGATAACAAGCGAGGCTGTTTGTTCAAGCCTGTGTTGCCGGCGCGTGTTCGCCCCATTATCTCCGCATAAGCTAAATGCTAAATTATATTTGCCATTTTGTTTGCAGTGACACGGGGCATCAATCACCTCCCTTTTTTTTATTTCCTCGCCTCTCTCACCCTCCTTTTTTTTTTTTCTTCTTTTCCTCCCCTCCTCTCTGCTGCAGCCCCCTGAGCTGGAGACGAGGGGGTTGATAGGTGGGGTGGGCCGGAGGTAGGGAGGAGGAGGTGGTGGGTAAGGGTGTGGGGGGGGGGACATAAAAAATTCATTACGCTTAGTGGCACATCAGCAAGGGAGAGATATGACTCCTGAGGAGGAGAAAGGGGGGAGTTGATAATGATGAAGAATATCAAACATAATGCAGCCCAAGTAGCTGCCCCATCCAATTTGTCCTCGTCGCGCAGTGATCGCTTCCTTCGTGTCTGCCGGCGAGAAAACAAGCGCTGCAAGGACGATGGAGCATCTCCTCGCTGCTCGGACCGCGAAGAATACAAATGACGGAGAGAGGAGAAGAAGGAGGAAAAAAAAACAAGAAAGTGAGAAATCGTAAAAGGCTGAGGGAGGACTTTGAAGTTCTCCGCTCACCTGGCCGGCGCTGCTGGGACTCCAGGGAAATAGCGGCAATAAGAGGTCCCTTGCTTATAAAAAACTCAACAACTCCCTCTTATGAGCTATGACGCCGTGTTTCTACCTTGCTTCATATTTGATAGCGTGATTTGGATGGAGCGGGCTGCTTAGTGGTATACAGTCGATGTGTCAGGAGCCCGTCTGTGTCTGTCGGAGACGGCTCGGTGTCAGCCGGGGCTTCCTTCTCTTGACAGGGCTTGATCACTGCTCTTATGAGGATCGCGCACTCCCAGGCCCCCCCCTCGCCCTGCTCTCATTTCCATGTCTCTGACACATGTTCATTTGCGTGTCTCTGACATGCGGATCATGTTGCGTGCGTACAGGGCCGCGGCCTTTGATCTTGGAAGGCAAAGAGAGCGGCGCCCCGGCACCCTACAAGGAGGACGCCCTCGCTCCCACGGGGCGGAAGGAAGCTCAGGAGGCTCGGTTTGTATCGCCATTAACAGCAGGCGTCCTCAGGTATGACCGGCGGTAGTCGGGTGCACGAGTGTGAGAGACTTACACGTGAAGAGGGGGCACAGGAGAAGGTTCGTAGATGTACCGTCCCTGGGTGTGTCTGTCATCGATTGGCACGGGAGGATGGAAGGTGGGGAAGAACGGTGGCGTGGCTGCATAGGATGACAGAAAGAGAGAAAAAAGAAACACATGAGATCAACCCACGACTGACATCTTGCTTCTGAACATTTCGTGGGACAAACTGGTTCCTCCGCGAGACATTTCATGTGAATTCATTCCCCTCCTCAGCTAATCTGACTAGCAGCTAGAATGAAAGGCAGCGGTTGATGACTATCTTTCAGCGGCCCCGCCCAAATGAGGCCTCATTAAATGAACTGATCTAAAAAGCCGCTCCGCTCCGAAATGTTTGCTGAGGAAGTCTTTGTAAATGTCTCGAGGCTGATAGAACTAAAAATAAACAGTGATGAATAAGAAAAGCAGCCAAACGGCCTTTTTTTCCCCCTCCACTTAAACAAGCGTAATATGGTTTTGTACGAGGGATAACCGACGACACGCACGAAATGGGAACAAAAAAAACAAAAACTGCCAGACAGAATTGAGAGGCGTCTTTTTACTCCCTCCTCCAGATAAAGCATTAAAACATTTGCATAATATGAGCATAATAAGCCCTTTCTCTATTTTTACCCCTTGAAATTGAAACCGCTGTGCTGCCACCAGGCTGGAATCGCACGTTCCCCAAAACCTTAACTGCACTCTACATCATAATCTAGAAGCTGGAAGTCTGTGCCGCAGCTGTGTGTCCATTGTTGGACAAGTTGCCGTGCAGAAAGCAGGATTTTACTCAAGCGCTGCCTGAGATAGGTTAAAACTGTCGGACCCTACAACAAATTAATCGCTTTTAATTCACAAAAATGTCCAAACAGCCGGAACATATGTCACTTTATTGTCTGTTACAGAGACCAAACGCCAAGTTTTATATCACCACCCGGAGGCAAAGGATTTGTCAGCATCTGCATACCTTCACACAGCGAGTCTCTCATGCTGATCGCTATGTTGGCTTTTGCTTTTTTGCTCATAAACATCTGGCACCGTGTGCCAAGAGGGCGTGTCGCCAAACGGCAGGGTGCCCAACAGCTCTACAAGTGTCCATGCCAAACGCAGCTGTGTCACCGGGCAACGCAGCAGGTGTCGATCCCCGAGTAACCCTCAGCCCCGCTTATCTCATCACTCGTTCATTCATCGTGATGGCCGCCGCCAGCTCGGGACAACGCGGCCGCATTAAGACGGGATCGGTTCAGGTGTTGCTCTCATCGCAGGGGTCACGCCAGGACTTAAACGGCCGTTTTATTTCTCGTTCATTCCTTTCGTTCAACCTCCCTGATCCGCGGAACCGCCGCGGCGAGGAAAACCCATGTAAATATCTCACGCCGAGTTCAGCTCAACTTTGGGGAACTTTGGCACACAATGCTGGAGAGCAGAGGAGGAAGCTGTTACTAGCTGTTTCTTATTTAACATCCTCTATCAGAGTCAAAAAGTAAAGAGTGTTCCAGTAAAGAACAATGGTTGGCAGACGGTTCCATATGAGACAGGAGTCGCTGGTACAAACACATCTTTGGAATAAGCTCTGTGTGAAGTTATTGTCCCGTTAGCAAGTCACGTCCATGAATGCAGTTGGCTTTCCATGAAACTAAATAGAATTCTCAAAAGCATCAGGGGCTATAGAGATCCTGAATTTAAATCCCTGGAATTTATTTTTTTATTTATTTAATTTTTTCGTTTCACATATACATATTTCCCTGTTAAACTCAACCCACAGGCTTTCTGTTAAAGATCCCATATTGTTCACTTTTCTTGGGTTGTGTTTGAAGTTTTGATATCTCTAACAAGATATATTTGTGGTTCTAAGTTCCAAAATTCATCTCAATATAGTTTTACATCTCCTTCTCTCTGGAGCTCTAAAAAGAAAGGCTCTTTTTGTGTCTGTCTCATTAATATTAATGAACTTCTCCTCTGATTGGCTGATTTGAATTTCCTGACATTTTAAAGACACCGTTTTGTCATGCATTTCTCTGTGGATTGAGTGGCTTCAAACATGTTTTTTTAGTATTAATGGAACACCTAAACCTTCTTATAATCAAAAATTAAAGTCTCACTTTCTACGATAGGGCACCTTTAAACATTCGTGGTCTCCATGCTGAAACACTCGGCCACGACATCATAGCTGTTTTCACAGGCTGAGTAGTACTCCCTGTACTCCTGGTAAATTGACTTTGATGTGATAAATTGTTGAAGTGTCCCTTTAAGCCCTAAACAGAATCACTTACACTCTTCACTGTGTAACAGTACAGCCAGTTGTATTGTATTCTGCTCAGATCCACACACCAGCACTTGATGCAAATTGGTGTCAACCTGTATCTGGATACTCTTGTCAGTTGATAGCACTTTTGAGCTTTTGCAGCTGTAACATAAAAAACAAACAGGCAGAGACTCTTCCAAAGTAGTCATTTTTAACATAGTAGTATTTAAACTTTGAAATTATCAGTCACAGAAATCAAACACACGTCTATTCCAGTGCAACAATCTATTTTAAAGCCTGTGCTATATACAGCTGCTGATCAAAACAGATTTTTTTTTTTTTTTTTAACATTAAGCATCACCTAAAGTCTCCAATATCAAGATTAGAGTTATCGCTAACTCACACAAACCTGCCCTGATTTATTGTTCTGGGCTATATCAGAGCAAACAAAAGTTTGCTTAAACAGCAATACTATGAGAAAACTTTCACAAACCACACGGGGGTTTACATACTGTTTTCACAATAGCAGAGATAAGCGGTAAAATCCTCCTCCATACAGCTCTGGCAAGCATCTGACCACTTCGTCTCTGTCTGTTTGAGAGTTTCCTCCTGATGACTCAGTTTTGGCTTGCCTCACCTCGGCTGATTCCAGAGCTGCTGGGGGAGGGAGGGATGGGCCGGTGGTAGACAAGGGCAAGAATCTGCTTTGTTTACTCTCACAGCTCCACTCCTGGGCTGTCGGCCCTTGGCTGTCAGAGTCGGAAACAAACCTTCAGATTTATTTGGGAGTGGATGTGCTACGATGAGTAAAAAAAAAACTGTGGGAGTAAAAAACTTCATGTTCTCTAATCTTGCTGCTCCCTGCCCACGACTTGCAGGAGTTCCACTTGAGCCTCAGCCTCTGTTCGGCGGTGGGCATGAACTGCAAAAATCACATCAGACTCCACCCTTTCACCCCCGCAAAAAACACACCTTCATTCCCACATCCGCCACTCCTCATTGAATTACCCAGATCCTCTCTATGTTTATGTCTCTGGAGCTCCTCACTCAGCACAGCCCTCTGCCAAGCCCGGGACATTTTTTTTTTCTCTCTCTCTCTTTTGCTCCTTCATCACTCTTTCCCTCTCTCCTTCCCTCCTCCCTCCTCTCGATGTGGCCCATGACTTTGCCGCATGGCAAACCGTTCCAGCGAGGTTTATTTAAATCCAACTCAGAAGTTTACTTTACCGTGGCCCTATCTAAATAGAGCCTGCCACCTCTTTTACGCCAGCACAGCTCTCCATTAGCAAGGCAAACAGCCCCGTGTCACTGGAGGGAATGTATACAGTCGCAAAAGAACAGAGAGCGAAGGCGAGAGGGGGAGAGAGGCTCCATCCTGCAATCCATCTCCAGTGTTTCCTGTAGGGACTCCTTACTGTTTACTCCGGGACTAAATTGCCCCTGCTCTTCTGGATATTCAGGGGTATTCTTGTCGTCTAATACAGAATACAGCTGGAAGGCGCAGAGGAAGCCAACACATGCATCACGGTTTTTTAACCTTCCCACTGCGGCCACACACCGCAGCAGCGCCAGCATTCCGACAGAAAGCGTAATCGCGACGGTTTTTGTCCCGGCTGCATGGCCAGCCGCTGCACCACCCCTGCCAAAGTGAAATGGGGTTAAAAAGGAACCATCTCGACCAAATCAAAACGCTCTAAAACAATCAGGGGATCCCCGGAGATCGTCTTTTGAAACAGCTAACAATTTTCATCAGCATTCGTAACTCTTGTCAAACATTACACTGACTGTGGTGCAACTTTTTACAGCGGCGATATTAATTTTTTTTTTTTTTGCTTTATTTTTCTTTCTTTAAAGAGAAGGGATGGAAGTCATTAAGACATGATTACAAATGGGTCTTAATGAAAGGGCAATTAGAGGCAAACTTTGACCAGGCTCATTAATTCTAATTCAACACAAACACTGCGCTCAGGACCAAAAGCCAGCTTCCCCTTCATTAAAGGGAAGATGGTAATTGCCTTGTCCTTTATTGGACACTTGAATAATTTCAAAAGAAGGGGGAGGATAAGAGGAGGATAAAGCCTAAAGCACATCATTTGCAATATCCTTATTGGTTAATCTCCTTTCATAATGAAAGTTCTACCACAAAGGAGCTTCGCCGTGCTTTGGAACCGACGTAATGTGATCCTTTTTGTGAAAAATTTTGGCTGCCACTCAGAATTTTGATTTTGGGTTCTGATAACACGCAAACTATTTATCTTCCTTCTCTTTTGTTGTCAAGTCAGCATTGTGTGTTTATTGTCTTGACGGCTAAACCTGGGCTCCTCCTCTCCTCTGGTGAAGGTTCACTGACTCCCTGCTCTAACAGAGTGTCACCCGCAGTCGAGGACCAAACACTCTTCCATAAACACTGCACTTCTCGTCGACGCTCCGCTGCGAGAGCACAAAGAGCCAGTGACAGATTGTCATAAGCGACTAAGGCGGAGTGAGAAAAGGGCTGCTGGGGCCTGCTCCAGAGGTTTGTGAATTGCTAATGTGGAACATATGAAGCCTGTGCCGGCGCTGTGACTGCCAGATTTCATTATGCCACCTCTTTCCCCGCTCATGATCTCACTGCTAAGGCACGCTCATCTGCAGAGAGGCCCGCAGTTACACCATAACTCTGCAACACTTCGCAGAGTGTGTGAAAGATGCTCCAGACTTCGCCTATTTGCAAGATGCATGCGTGTGCAACTCATGTCGCTCCTTTCTGGGAGTGAATACAAGCATGTGTGACCTTACCGTATGGGAAATGGGTGAAAAAAAACTGCTGCTGTTATTCTAATTTCCAGCAAACTGAGGTGATACTTTAAAATGTGCAAAGAATGTTTTCTTTTCTCAGATTGTTTTATTTAACTGATTATAGGGCCATAAAGAGGAAAAACTATCCAGCGTTCCACACAAAAAGTACATAGCTCAAATCTCTGACTCACACCATCGCAACAATTAAACTTTATAGTTTTTTTTTGCCGAAAACATTCAGCCAACATCAAGTGTTGATGTCAGCAGCTCAGCATGAAAACATCATCAGTCCCCCATTATAACACATAAAAGTACGCCTCGTCACATAATAAGTACTGCTATGCACATACTTTAAGTTCAAGAACATCTAAGGGAACTTCCTTCTAGTATTTTTAGTATTTTCTGTATTAATTATAGTTTTAAAGGCATGATAAACTGCAGTCATAACTGTGAGTATTTAGTATGTGCCTGAGCTACAGCTCTGGAAAAAAATAAGAGACCACTCCAAAGTTATCAGCTTTTCTGATTTAACTACTTATAGGTATGTGTTTGGGCAATGTGTTTCTCCCAAATTCCAAATAAAAATGTTATTATTTCGAGCATTTATTTGGGGAAAATGACAAATGGTCAAAATGACAAAAAAAGATCCAATGTTTTCAGACCTCAAACAATGCAAAGAAACAAGATCAGATTCATTTTAAAACAACTTAATACTAATGTTTACACTTAAGAAGAGTTCAGCTTTCACACACAGGCATGTTCTCCACATGTCTTTACCATTGTTCTCTTTGGTGACTTTATTCCACTCCTGGTGCAAGAACTGAAGCAGTTGATGGCTTGTGAACATCCATCTTCCTCTTGATCACATTCCAGAGGTTTTTAATAGGGTTTAGGTATAAAAAAAATGCAGTGGTCTCTTATTATTTCCCAGAGCTGTATACGTGACAGTAACCATCTCATCGTTATCTGGCTGGTAGGAAATGGAAATGTAGAAGCCCTATGCAGACTACCAGTGGAAGTAGTTAGAAGGCTGGCGTTCTCATGAAGGCGAATTCCCCCCGATCAATCCCTTCACACCCCGTCTCTCATCATGTTTGCTTACACTGAGACCTCAAGCTGTTTGGACATGTAAATAACACTTTCGGAGACTGTGCTATAAGCTCAATGGGAGTTGCTGTTGACTTTTGGAGCGCTTTGCTTAATTACAGGTCCCAGATTGTTTCAGGTCTAATGGCCTAATTACCGCTGTATAAATTAGCCTAATGTTCTCGCTGCGCAGAGCTTTCTCTACTGTATGCGATGCCTGGGCACTAGAACAGAGGAAGATAAAAAAAAAAAACAGGCCTTTACACACAAAGAGCAGCGGTAAGGAGAAGAAAGCAAGCAGAGAGGTTAAATAACAGAAGAATGGGAAGTGTTGGCTTGCCAATCTCTCTGCCATTCATCATATACGCGAGCCTGGCAGATCACACTCTGCCCTTCCACAGTAAATCAATAGACTTTTTTCCCCCCCTCTCTTCCGCTGTGTTCTGTTTTCACTTTCTCCATCTCTCTCTCTCTCTCTCTCAACTGCTCTCACACCCTCAAACACAAACAATCTTTCTGTAGGTAAAAGTAATTAACATGACGGAAAAAGAAAAGCAGAACAGAGGGGAGAAAGTGAGTGGCAGAAAGAGAAACGTCAGCTATGCGCGATAACAGGCTCGAGTATACATTCCTTTGCTACTCGCTGTCAGAAGTAATTTGTTTGTCTAGACTGAACAAGTCGGTTAATGCCCGTCCTTTCTTTTCATGGTCCTTCGTGTCTATGCATATACGCTGCGCTGGGACTTGATGTTCGGGCAGGTTATCTCTGCGGGCCAACAGCTACAACGTTAAGTACACAATCGTTTTGTAGTCTGTTCAACCGAGGGATCGCTATCCTCATAAACACCCACACGATGCGCAACGGTTTGCTGCCAAACTTTATCCGAGCCCAGATTTTTACAGATGACTATCTCGTGCAAAATACGTATCCATTTGCCAGACATTTTTCTAAAATAATCTAGTAAGAAGCCCTGATTTTACTCTAGGCGTCAGAATACTAGAATGATGAAGATCAGGCTGCGCTCCAAGTAACTTGCAGTTACCTCTTTCACCCCCTTCCATAACTCACACAAATATCTTAATGGAACTCCAGCATCTGCAAGGCATTTACCAAGCCATGTCAATCTTAACAAATTGCACGCCATCGCGAGGACCCTTGCCTTGCGGAGAGTGGAGCTAAGCACGCACACAGGTCTTCCAGAGGCCCCCAGCGCCATCCAACCCGAGCGATACCCTGCTTTTCTTCCCATACGCGCCTCCCTTTCCTCCCAGTATCCCAGTGTGGATCAGGGAGTGGAGGTTATTTCACTGGGGGCCTCTGCGGAGCGCCAATCTATCTCCTACATTTGGCGAATTTCTCCAGATCGGGATAAGCTGGGGAGCAGAACAAAGCGCTATGGGTTGGCCAGCTCCCCTCGCTCCAGCACCCTCTCTACCCTTAACTCCACCCTCCAGCTCCTTCTCCCCCACCCAGCTGGGGAGAGATTCACACAGCAGTTTAGTAGCTGAAACACAGCGCAACACGCCTCTCCCCTTCCCCCTCTTTATCTCTCACATCTGTCTATTTCCTTCTCTCCAAACAGTGATATGAAGGAGTTGATTTAAACCTCAGGTTAACTCACCAGGACTTTGCTACATTTCTCCCCCCCCCCCGCATGAGTTATTCTACTCAAATACAAGGCCACTTTATGGTTTGATCTTTTTTTTTTTGAGATCTTTATTGAAGTATCGAGGGTCACCAAAGAAATGAAATGCCTACAAGAGTCCACAATCTGTTTCCCATAAAACATCTGTATCATAGAAAATGTATTACAACTTATTCTGATTTACTGCAGCATGTATGAGCCAAGGCCATCTCAGTGACAGTGTCCATGATTGCCACTATCAGGCCACTCTGTGACAGACTGACCCTTCATGTCACGGCTCCTCCTGAGGCTCCTATGCAGGTGATGCTAAGACTGCATGTGGCTGTGTGATAGTGACTGTGAGGCTAATAAACCTGCATTATAATAACACAGGCTGGAAGCCACAGAAAAAAAAATACTGGCCAGCTTCTCAATTTTGACCCATGCTGAGGGGGTGGTGACCAAGACCGCTGAAGTTATTGTAATTCTGTTTACAAAATGACATTTCCAGGTAGCCCTTGTTCTCAATTCATCTCCGTGCACATTGAATACCATCTTCTCTGCGATGCATTCAAGGGCAATCTGACTTCCAGGGCTTGAGCCTGGGAAGCCTAGAAGCAACACATTAACTCTTTCCCCGCCAGCATAACTTGGAAAAGTTGCCAGCCATGGCCAGCATTTTTTTACAAAAAAGAAGAGTTTCTGGTTACAAAAAGTAATTTTGTTCCTATTATTCCTTTTTTTTTCAAAGACACTTGAACGCAACTTGTTTTCGCAGAAAATGCAAAAAAAAACACAAAAAAAAGCTCAGCAAAATGCATTTTTGTCAAAGATGGACATTTTCAAGCAAAATATCAACTGCCATATTACAACTTCATGTTTTTTCTTTTTGTGATTGGAGTCTGGGTCAATCACTGGAACCATCCATACCCAGAAACATTGCCATGTTTCTGGGTATGGATGGTTCATAATGCTCTTCAGGCATTATGCCATGGCAGCATGTAGCATCAGCGGAACTAAAGCACTGTTTATCTACTTCCTGTGGTGACCACATTTTGCCAGATGACCCATCACAGCACCTTCTACAGTATAACAGTGGGAATACAGTGGGAAACAGAGGGACTATCTTGTCTTTGGCAGGGAATGTGTTATCTCTTGTGTGTTCTATCTTGCATTGCATATGTTTGAAAAGTATATGAGTTTGAAAAGTAATCTTGGAAAATGTTTAAATGTTCAAAACGGATGATAATCAGCACCAAAATATTCTGGAATATTTCAAGCAAGTTTGACACGTCTGCAAGGTTATTTTCAAACTGTAGTGAAATCAGTCTGCCTGGAAGAGTGTGGCCCTTAAATATGTTTTACATGTCACGTCTTATGACATTCCTCCCTGTGTTTTTAGTCTATTTCTTTATTTTCCAGTGAACCTGTACAGACATTACACAAAGTCTGTGCAGGCCTCTAGAGGTACGTGGCCATTATTTGGGCTAATGGAAGAAACTGTGTGTCACAGAGCAAAGACAAAGCCCGGTGTCACAGCAATCAGACAAATGGCTGCTGGGCTCTGCAGGGCCAGACAGGGGTCGATGCTTCTGGACCAATTAGGTCTTATGAGTGTAACATCTGGAATACTCTGATTCTCTTTGTTTTCCACCCTCGGTGCTTTTCCGCATAGCTGTCACCTTACCCTCTGTTTCACCCTCTTTCTCTCTCTCGCACACACACACACTTACGCGTCCTCTTCCTAAATCTTTCAGTTAATCCAGCTCTCGGCCTGCCTCTTTTTCTTTCCCTCTCTCATTATTCAAACCGCATCCTTCCGATCTCTCCCCTATCCCTCCTCGCAGCATCCCAAAACAAGGACAAAGTTGTAATCCATTTACTGCACCCCTGTCAACAGATTCCGCCCAAATAATCCGAAAAGACTTACAACCGGGCCTAGGTGCTATCAAGGGAAAAGGGAGGACGGAGGAGGCAGAATGCACAGGGGAAGTGAACTGAGAGCCGTAGAGAAAGAGGGAAGAGAGAGAGGAGAACGTGCAAGGGGAGCCGGGAAGTGAGGCAACAGACGGAGGGAACTTGTGTCACAGTGATTTGAGTCTTTGTCACGCAGGTGGCGCCCAGGGGGTTCCCTCAGCCTGGGCAGAGAGACAAACTGGGGCCCATGTAAAACTTAAAGAGGATTAACCCTGCCGGAGCGCTTTAATGAGACCTGAAAGTGCCGGGCACCGGAGAGCCTCGCTGATTGAGCCGCGCTCGAGTCGGCTCCCAGTGGTCCGCCGGCCCAGTGGCCCAGCAGCGCTGCAGCAGCCCTGTGGCCTACAGCTGCCCGCTCACACTGAGCCACATCTAAGCAGCCTGTCTGGGAGAACCCTGAGATGGGAGGAGGAGGGGGAGGGGGAAGGGGGGTGTGGGTATAAGGGAGGTGGAGAGTGTGAGTTGAGGAGAGATGGGGAGGAGGAGGAGGAGGGAGCCTGGATGGAGGAATCCCTTATCTCCTCCTCAGAGGATGCTGCTCTGTGGTGCGAGATTGTCTGGAGCTGCCACCTGTCCCAGGCATCTTTGAAGGCAACACCAAAGCCTGTGATGGGCCTGACCTCCTTGAGCTCCCATTCTTTTATGTCTCTCTTCATTTTCTGCTTTGTTACACCCCCCCCCCTTCTTCTTTTCCACTCTCTCTCTCTGGCTTTTCCCTCCTTTTCTTACGCTTCTGTCTCACTTAGACCTGCGGACTCTCGACTCTGTCTCCCTTCCTCTCTCTCTCTCTCTCTCTCCGGTGATATCTCACATTTCACCAGGCTGCTGGAAACATTTTAATTATACTGTGTTCATCAGCCTCCTCTTCGTGTAGAACAATATATACTTGCGACCCTCCAGAGACTAGAACAAGATATGGGTTGTTGGCAGAAGGGATAAGGGTGCTTATCTTTGCCACTATGTGAGAGAAATGCAAATACAAGAAGGAGTGATGAGATTTGGATACATAGAAAACAAACATGTAAAAAGGGTGTGAAATAACTCTGAGGTGATTATCCTACTGGAGACTACAGGGTAACTTAAGGAGGAGAGAAAAGGCTCCAGATATCATGGCTCTAACAGCAGAGGAGAAGCCCTCATGAGCATTTAGTCATCTTGTTTATATAGTAGACCGCTTAATATTATTGTTGCCAGTGGTGTTTAGTTCATTGATTCTCCTTTTTAGAGGGTCAGCAAATCTTCATTTTAAGCCTTCACAACATCAGCAAAGTGCTTTTGTTCCGACTTGCCTCTGCGAATCGACTGATTAACCAATCTTTGAAAAGAAGTAAAACATGCGGACAGATGTTGCTATAACGATACCAAGAAATGCTGAGTATTCTTCTTTGAACATCTTAAGTTCCCCGGAAAGTCTTCTTAATTCTTCTTTAGCCCCTTCATATTTAATCTTGTCATTGTTAATAAGAACTGCCATTATTCAGAGATATTCCGTTCACACGCATCAGCTTTGTGGTAACGAGAGCGCCACATGACTTTAAGATGGTATGAAAGTGCATTCTCTTAGCACTTCAAACTCTGCTTAACCCCCTTAAACCATCAAGCGCTACAAAGAGGCACATGCATGTGAGAATATGGCCTATCTTACAGCATGAGATGCCTCTAATAAGCTGTATAAAAGGGGATCATCTGATTATCCCTGGTGTGCTGGACCAAGGGGCCACAGCAGAGCACAGACCCATGTTGTTCTTTCTTGATGAAAGGAGGTGGATGGAAGGAATCCCTCTCCATTGCCTGCAGTGTGGCCCCAGGCTCCTCTGTGCCGGTGCTCTGCTGAGGGACTACAGCATGCCACCATATTCAAAAAGCCAATATTGAAACAATCGTGAAAAGAAACATTTACCCTTACCTGTGTCTTCTCACCCCACGCTTTCCTCTGTGATCCCCAGTTCTGTTCCATACAGCAGCTTATGTTCAAACCAACAAGAGGTCAAAAAGTTTGTTCTGTTCAGAAAGGTGTTTTTGGTTGTGATTAGAACTTCATTGCTCCTAAACAGTCAAACTTTATGATTGCTTGTTCTTGTTGTATTTACAGCTTTTAAACTTTTAAAAAAAAGGGAAAACGTCTCATGCTGCCTATAGGAACTGAATGACCAGGCGGTGTAATTAACTGCAGAGTCTTGTGCCATTGTTGTGCGGCTCACGATCAGTTTGGTGACAGCTAGCTTCGTTCAGTTCAGTGGTCAGCTGCATTTTGATATTGAGGCAGACAGACTGACGCCGAGGCAGCGGCTGGCGTGCTACGGCCCAGTAGACCTGAGATCAGCTGCGCAGCAGTTTGGTGTTTAACCCCTGTGACTGGGCGCCCACCACCCCCACCAATCATAAAACCCAGGGACAGGTTTTCCCACTATGGCTCAGTGTTCCCAGAACACAGGGCAAAATGATCCAGGTAGCAGTCTTCTCTGGCCAGGCTCAGAGTGCAGGGTTACGGTGATACATGTCAAGGAATCCTTCAGCCAAGAGATCCAAGCCTCCACCACCTCTAGCTTAGCAGGCTTGGTTGCTAAGATCAGTCAAGGACAACAAGGCTTTGGTGTGGGGATTCGACGGTGGCAGCCAGATCCGGGCTTGAGTTTTTACAGGGCTAACCGAAAGTCTATTGAACTGATAGGAAAGCCATCACCATCTGGAGAGACACTTAATGTCTGGTTTACTTCTATGAAAGGCCTACCATATCTTAGATATTGCACTGCCATAGTATTGTGTGCCATTTTCAATGCTTAAGCATTGTCTCCAAAGCTTAGATATTTTACTTTACACTCAAGTTGCCCTCCTTTTGCTAAACACTTTCTGGTGTTTCGGTGCAGTTTTAACATTTGCAAGAAAGCCATTGAGAAAGAGGGGCTTTAAATCCCTCCACGGATGTGTTTAGTCTGGCAAAGAAGGGCATGTGTTTAAGAAAGAAACACTTTAAAGAAGACGATCCCCTCAGAGGAGGCAGTGGTGCCTCGCCAGCAAGTAGGCTCGCTGTTGCTGCAGGACCACTGACCAACTAATCAGCAAACAATTTAAACGGATGTTGGCGCCACGCATTCCCATTCACACTTCTGCACAATTAAGATCTTAAAAGAAAAAAAAATCCCACTCATTAATCCTCATCTCAATCATTTCTCCTTATCCCACAGCAAAGCCCTATGTATTAGTGTTGTGGTAAGAAGGATATTGACTCTTATCCAGTGTTTGCCCAAGAAAAGCTGCTAAGACTCAGGCATCACCACGATTAGCTAATGCTAACAATAGGGGCAATGTTTCCTTAGTGCCTCTTCTTTTCTGCACTGAAGTGGGTGTAAAAAAAAACTGAGTAAACACACGTCTTAGGTCCCGGACATAAGAGGAGTGGGAGATCACAAGTCTGGGTGAATAGCAGAGATTTGCCCTGAGCACAGAACCCTGGAGATAAACCCCCCCCGCCCCCCTTGCCCCCTTCTCGTTGTTCGACTCCCACGCCTCCCAGAGCTTCGCCACCATGTTAACGACCCATCGGCCAGGTGTGTGGAGGCTGCAGGTGCCGTCGCATTTAGGCACATTAGGCACTGACACACACCAACACCAAGAGTAATCGGATTTATCTGGCTGTCTGCTGCGTGGCGTGGCGCGCTGTGCAAGCACAGCACAAAGGCTTAGTGCCCCCCTCTCCATCACAAACACACACACGCACACACCTGGGATGAATTTAGGAGGTGACAAAGCCCTCATAGAGAGGGACTGCCGCTGGTGTGCGTGCATGTATGTGTGTGCGTATGCTCACACCAGAACCAGAAACCAGAACAGGAGCCGGTGGCTTTTTACACCTTGTGGCGCAGGAGTGGCGACAGACGCTACAGGCCCCTGGTTCAAAGCAGCAGAGGGAGGGAGGGGAAGTGCAGGTTTGAGGGGGAACCCTTTCGTTGTGCTGACCCCTCAGATCGCCGGAGCTCATGGGGATTGAGCTCCGGTACTGAGTTCAATCAGACAGAATGGGACCGCTGCCTTTAGGGACACCCCATGTCCTTAACACCTGGGGCCAGGAGGAGGTGTTTTACACAGTAACGCTTTGATTTCGATCAGAAGTCTTCCTGAGCAGAATCAGGATCAGAGAAACATTCGTGCAAAAACACCAGAATGCACTAATTTGTCTTATTTTTGGCTCTGTTGGAGAAAGTTTAACATTTTTGCTTGATACATTAATGATGAATTTACAAGTTTTACTAAAATGTTTTTTAAAAAAAATAGTGTAGAGGGAGAGTAAAAACAACACACATAAATCCTCGACCTTCCTAGCAACTATCTCTGTTCTTACTCACTCCGTCTTGTATGATTGCCATCATCCAGCCGCTTGAGTCCCTGTGCACAAAGAAAACCTCTTGAAGCACTACGGCCCTTTTGACTTTTCCTGCTGCTTTTGAACTCTCCATTTCAGACAGTGACTTTTCCACATGACCCCAAGCCTCGGAGTGACGCCCCTCTCCCCACTCCTATCCCAGGGCTTCAGTGGTCTGGAACCTCCAGAGCTCCTTCACACATACCCACACACATACATAAAATGAGAAGTGGCAGTGTTGCTGAGTTAGGTCAGGATGTAATGGGCAGTAATGTTCTGCCCTCGAGGGTCCTGTCCTGCCTGGTTTTAAGTAACCTTTCCTTTAAAGAGGCACCTTGGTGACTCTCAGGCACCCAAGCACAAGGGAGCAGTAACTAATGAAGTGGCTGAATAAATAGTTACAGGGCTCTGCTGGACCTTTCATTACTGCCTCTGGATTAAAATCACTCTGTACCACACTGTCTGCCCCAATTCAGAGCCAATTTACCCAAACTAAGCAAGCTATCACATCAAATCCTTGTCTGCCGACTAAGTCCTGGCTATAGTGGCCACTGAATTAACCTCCTAATCAGCCTTTTACTCCGCAATCATCTATCTCCTGTTCTCTCTTTCCACATACACACACAGTTTGACTTTCATCTAACTACTACTTTCTATTTCACTATTCCTTTTTTTTCAAATTATCTTGAGTGTCTTGCTCAAGCCACAGTTCTCCCTCCACCTCAATCTCTCAGGCTTCATCTACATTAGTCTTTCTCTCTCTCTATCTCTCTCTTTCACTGAGACTGTGAGGGAAAGGCAGTGAGAGAGAGAGGCAGAGTAGGGGGTGGTGAGGTTTGACTCCACACTGCTTTGGGGCTTTGAAGTGTGTTGATGAGAGAAAGTAGAGTACTGTGTTCAGACAGGCCCCTAATGAGGGAATTAAGAAGCTACGCTGGCCGTTCCCCATGCTAACTTCCCAGGCACAAAACAAGACAAGTGTGCGTGCATGTGTTCACAAGTGTGTGCGTGTGTGTGTATGTGTGTGGGTTTGAGCATAAAAGAGAGGTTACTCTGTCAGACTTAATCAAGTATCTGTCAGTCCTACTTCTCACCTGTAGTACCAAGACAAACTGGGCCTCAGTGTTTGGCGTCCTTGAGCTGTGTACTTTTCTTACTATACAAAATACAAGTACACAACTTTCATGGTTAAAAAGTTTGAAATGTGTTAATCCGTAGTGGCTGGAATACTTACGATAGTGTGAGTCTAGGTAGCCATTGCGGGGGTCCATGGCGAACAGAGTGCCTCTGTATGGCAGAGCATGGTCAGCCAGGTGGGGCAGGGAACCGTGCAGCTCCTTCTTGGGCAGGGAGGGGCGCTCTTCTGTTGAAGTTGAAGGTTCCTCGCTCACGTTCCTGTCGTGGGCACCGGGTGTCCGCGCCTGGGAGCTGATAGCATTGCGCCTCTCACGGTGGTAAGGTGCACCAGAGCTCTCGTCTTCTGCAAAGACACATTGAGAAAAAGAAAGTAGGAAGATGGGATGTTAAAACTTTGGAGGAGCTGCAGGTACGAAATGAGCAGATACTGGGATAAAAACTGGGAGCAGGTGTGAGAATCTCCTTCCCGCCCTGATTGATTCACAGATCAAACTCTCACACACACGACTGAACACACGCATGGTCTGAACCCCCATATACAGGTTGAGGAAGTCCGCTCACGTAGAGGGACTGGGTAGAGGGATCAGCTTTGTACACCTGCAACCTACCGGGCATTACGGTGTAAATCTGCCAGGGATTGACTTCCACGAAGCCAGACATGGGAGTTCAGAAGCAGACAGTGTACAAGCAAATGGACACCATGGATGAAAAAATCCCAACCTCTTCATTTCGCACAGTCGAGGCAGCATTTCCCAAAAGTCTGCTCTTAAATTCATCTCTGTCTGTTCTTTTTATAAAGTAATGGATTCCCATGGAAGAGGCAACACAGGCTTTCTGCTGCCTATTAACCAGCATCATAGGTTATATCAACCCAACCTTCCTTCAAAATCTAGTTTTCTCTCTCGTTTTATTCCTTTTCTCGCTCTCTTCAAAGTAAATCTTTCTTTTTCTGTCTGAGGACAACATCACTGGCGCTTTGGGATCTTTGGGAAAAGTTCCTGGCATGCTGGGTAAAAAGGATAAATGTGATGTTGAGTTCAAGGGCTAAGCTCCACCAGAGAGACGTGACCCCTGACCTTTGGCCTGACCTCCGAACTGAAATGTATGGGGGTCAGCTAGCCTTCTGACCGGGTATTAGTCTTTTCTGTGTACGATTCTGTGTTTCTAGTATGATACTATAGACTACAATAGACTCATTCAGAAACAGGCATTTCTGGGATTTAGTTTCATTTTCAGATTGTCAGATTTGCAACAAACAGATTTGTGGATCAAAGAAATACAAGAAGATCTAGTTGTTTAAGAAATTAACCTTGTTCATATTCAAAGTCAATGACTACTAAATAATACTACTATAATATTGTGTTTTTGGTGGAAATTTTAGTTCGATGCTAGATTGTTGGTAACAACTTACAATCAGTCATTGTATAGATGATTAGAAACTTTACTACGTAACTATTATTGTAGTGTGGAAATTTTCCTTTGGCTTCACCACAATCAGCATGAATTAGAAAAAGACAATAATAGAACACATATAAACAAACAGATAAGACAATAGTAAAAAGATTGGAGTTCATCACACAATATTGTTTTGTTCATCCACAGTATATATACTACAATGAAGAAAGGACACTCTAGTGTCTAGTCTGTGTTCAGGCTTTCATTAGCTGCTGCTGTGAACAGTCTCCACATTCCTCCCTGCTTATATGTAGTTATGATTTCACCATTGAGGATGTTGGTCATCAGTATACACTGATGACCAACATGACCTCATCTGTGCTCTTGTCTGCCTTTATGTCTCTCGGGGAGAACCTGGCAAAATGCTGCTGTGCTAGCACCAGAGGTTCTGCAGTATTAGCAGCCCTGCAATACACAGCTCCCCCACCATGCACTGCAACCTAGTAGCATCCAATTGCCAATTAAGAACAGAGGAGAGGGCCAGATTAAAGAGCACTACCTTAAGCGCTGGAGAGGGCCACCATAATGCTGCACCACTTCACAGAAGAAGAGAAGCAATCCAAAAGGGGGAGGTTAAGAGAGAGAAACAGAAACGAGAGTATGAGATAGAGAGAGGCAAAGACAGAGTAGGAGAAGCAACCCACGGGTCCCGCTTTTATTCCCCTCACTCTCCCACATCCATTACCTGTGTTTGGGCCAGCCGTGCCACAGCGCAGCACTGGCAGCAGATTCAAGGATCCTTAATGCGGAACTGACAGCCAGAGAGGCAAGCTGCTCTCATCCGCAGGAAATGACAGTGTCAGTTATGATATAAGTATTTAATCCTATACTGCACAGCCAGTGATCTTATTAAGGGAATAATGGCATTTATACGGTTAAAGATGGATTAATAGGTCTGCTCTTGCAAAGCGCAATATTAACATAAAGGGATTTCGGAATTGGGTTCATCTCCTGACATGGATTGAAAGTCGAGACTAGAAACTATGCTGGGAGCAAGTTAAGGGTAGAGCATGTAGCTGTGTGCAAGCACAGATTTCGACTATGTACTCCAGGCTCTTTCGCATCTAGAAAGCCAGGCATTACATCTGCAGTGAAAACTCTATTCATGACCTTTTTTTCTTACTTTCATGCAGATATTGATGTTTTATAAACAGACTCACACTGGTGTAGCAGTTAGCAGACCAAATGGCACTAATACTAGCCTAATATATCTTCTGCCCTATAAGGAGACACAACTGCTTGCTTTAAAATATACAATACATTACGATATTTTAACATTTTTTAATGTTTAGTTCAGTTTACTTTCTCTCCCCATCTTCCTTGTTCCTTCTTTCTTTTTTTCAGTGACCCCCACTGCTATTCAGATATGTCTCTCTCCTCCAAGGGAGGTCAAGCGACTAATAGTTCAATCACAGCAGTGTCACAATCCCACCATCCCCCAACAGTTACCATGGCAAACCCACAGGGGGTTCATCATTCTACCATATACCACCTTAAGGGGCTTCATTACTTCAGTTCATAGCACCTTAAATGGTTAAACAAACACTCAGCAGCACAAGGGTCAATTGACTCCTAGGACTGGTGGAAGAAAGCCAGTGGTCATAAGAAAGGTTCTCTCCTGTGTGCACATTATTGTACTTGCTGGTACCAGTGATAGACACTTCATCAATAGCAAAAGGGAGATTGTTTGATAGAATGTTTGTTGAATGTTTCACTTAAATAAATTCAATGCAAACTACCATAAAAGCACATAATGAATATGCATAATTTGGCTGCATGCTCCCTCCCTGGCACATAAAGAGCCTTTCATATACGCACCCAATAATTTAACAGATGTGTTGTTCGGTTGCACCATCAGAAACCACATGGAGTGAGAAAATGAGAGAATTTTAAAGCTATATCACCCCACCCTATAGGCAAACATATGTAACTTTAAAAAGTTGAACCCTACAACACTTTTCTAACTCTGACCATCCGCCCAACAGACCCTTTCCCATTTTCCCTCCCTCATTTTTCATTCCTCTTTTATTTCCCTCTCTTTTCCCATGGTTGCTGCATCCAGCCTGCTACCAGTTTGCAGGTCTATTCAGCCCAACACAAAAGCAGCAGGCCGGTCCTCTGTGGACCAGAGGAAAGCATGCCTCTCAAAAAAACTGGAAAAAAAAGAACTATCCCGCTCTCTCCCTCTCTCTATGGTGATTGAATTTCTTAACATCTTTTCAAAAAGTGCTTAAATGCCTGGAGGCGAGAGGAAGAAACAAGCTAATGGTGGAAGGGGAGCACTGAACAAATTTCAGAGCCCTTTCCTGCTCGCGTTTGAGGTTGAAAGCGAGCTCCTGCCTTTCAAGTTTCAAAGTCCTCCTTCCTCCCGCAGTGTCACTGAAGGATTTGAAAAGAAGGTAATTGTGCTCACTGCCGTCCTGATCAGAGCGCACGCCCCAGCTCTAGTATTTCAGGAGCTTTCTCTGCCACTATAATGGTACCTGGTGCTCCATTCCTGCATTCTTCCTCCCTTCTCTTTCTCATCTCTCTCTCCCTCTCTCTCTAACCGTCTACAAATGCACTCCCCCTTGCTCTCCCTCACTTGCTTTTTCTCCTTCTTGTACCCCCAGCAAGCCACTCATTAAATCCTAAAGCATAGGTTTCTCCCTTTTTCCCCTTGTCTCTATTGTAAAACTGAGGTCCAAATACCTTCAGAGAAAACCCAATGCACAGCCTTTAATATAGCAGTATAAAAGAGTGTGTGGATGCAATGACAAAATGAAAATTTAAAAGAGATAATGAGATATGGAGTGGGGCCAATTCCTCTGAGAGTTTGGCTCCGTACGTGGGGGGGGGGGGGGGGGGGGGGCCTAAAGTTAAGGGTGCCTGGCCAATTCAAAGCAATGAAGAGTGAAACAAAAGCCTTAGCTTGTTGTTTTTGATGGTGTTTTCCAGAGGCAGAGGTTAAGAACAAGGATTGCTGTTCCTCCACATGCCAATCTGTCCTTGACTCTCAAGCATCTGATTTGCCCTCTAGCCTGTTGGAGCCTCTAAAGCTGGGACATGTATGTTTCAGGGGAGCACAAAGGCCTTTTTGCACACTGAAACTCTTCCCCTGTGTTACCGCCTTTTCTAAAAGCCTAAACATCAGAGGAGATGTTGTTGTACCTCTGAGCCAAAGCCAGACATAGGCTGTGTTCCACCTTCGAACTTCTCAAAGGAGTGTTGTCAGTGGCACAAACAGGTTTTGGCTGGGGAGCACATGGAGAGTGAACGTGGAGGAGAGGAGCAGAGGATATACAGTGAAATCACAAAACACTTCTTCAAAGCTCCTCTCCTCCTGTGCAATAATCTCTTGCTCCTTTTTTCTTTCTCTTGCAAATCAACTCCCGGGAAAGACTCGAGACTCCCCAATTAACAATGAGAGGGGAAGAAAAATTCCAGCAGCTGGCTAGAGTTTAATAAGAGTACCTCTCCAAGCGGCTTAGGCTTATGTACCTGATTCACCGGCCCTGGCATTGGCACTATAGACAGAGGGAATCATTCACGATTAGCGCAGGCTGAAAGACGAGGGAGTGAGAGACCGCTCAAACTCCACCAAACCCAACATACAACAGCACAGGGGATTACTGCAATTGTGTGAGGTATTTTTCTGATCAACTTCTTGGCTGTCGGGCTCAGTGCCACAAGGAGCTGGGTGCCTTCCCCACAACGGAGTTCAACGCTGCATTATGTGAAGGTTACCGAGTCCTAATGGAGCTTCCTGTATCTGCCTAAAAGGGTGACATTCTAAAAACTCCTTGACAAACAAATCTTTTAAATGTCAGCAGGCAGAATCAGGTCATTACCCTGTTATCTATGGGCAGGGTGGTTAGCAATCCCCAGTCAAAATATCTGTCAGGGCTTGGGAAAACTTCACTATACATAAAAGTTCATTCCCTTTAACTTCACGCTCATGTTTGATTCCATCTCTGTAGAGTGAATCCATGGTGGTACATTATTTAACCATCAGCGTGTGACTGATGTTTGGAGGAATTGCACAGAGAGGCATGGGCAGGTCAGGATGGTCCCTCTCCTGGTTAGCAGTCTATTGTCAGCTGCTGATTTCCCACACAGCTTCGGCAAATGTCCTCTTCAATATTCATCTAAGCAAATTCTACGACTCCCACATCTCAATTTGGCTCACGGCAGCTCACGCCCCAACCCCCATCTCCACAGCCTGTTCTCTCCGCCGCCGGGGGTCTGCTGGGACGCACCCAGAGCTCAGCATCTTGCAGTCCCAGCCTCCAGGCCCCGAGGCTGGGGAGGGGCAAATCAAAGCCCGCATGGCTTCTTCCTTCTTCCCGGCGCTCACCTCAAATCAGCCTCACAGCAGGGTTGTGTCGTGCCAAGCCCCTGCCTGCTCCTAGCTCTACCTCATTCACCCATCAGGGGCACAGGCCCACCATAGAGCAGCTCGAAACCCCACTACCATTTCATCAGGGCCACATTGTGAGGGAGCAATGAGCATTGCAATGAGAGCTGAAAGCCCAGACTCTAAAATGCACACTGATGCGTTTTTGACCATGGATAGTTATGGCTTTTAAGATTTTTCACTCAAAGGGCACCTTGGCCCACGTTCTTCAAGGAATCAAACACCAAGAGATGCATTTGATCAAGGCTTCAAAGCGGAAAGTGCCATTTGGCGCTCTGATTGGCTTATAGGCTATATTAGCATTGCTTCAGATAGTCACAAGGCAGCTATACTCAGCTGTAACCTGTTAGTTATATTGTGCGCTATAACAATATGAAATGATTGTGCACTTGGGCTAAATTATGACTGGTTGGGATAGTGGGTCTTTTAGGGTGGATCTGGGCACACTTCCCACCAGACCGGAGTGGGCCAGCTTTCCACTGGGCCTCAGCATTGGAATCCCACTTCTGACACCAGAGTGATCCGGACCAAGTCTGTGGCACTCAGATTAGGAACGGCTCGCCAAGAGAAATGGATATCCAGCCAAAGCAAAGATGCACAGAGCCAACAGTTAGGATAAAATAGAAAAAAATAATACAGTAATTTCAAGCACATCAAATACGATCCAAAATGCCACTGTGTATGTTTTCCACCTTACTGTGAAGAACACTATCATGAAGCTCTTTCATTTAACTTTTAATAGTTCAAGCTTGTTACATTTGTGATCTGAATATTCCTATGTAAACATATGTTGTGTTCTTTTATTTGTGTCAAAGTACACATTCACACGTTCTGGTGCATGTGTTGAGGACTGAATTGAGGCCCCCATTAAGATAGTTAGCCAGCACTTACTAAGAGCTGGATAATTAGACACTTCAAAGGCACCTGCACGCCATCCCAGAGGGGGCAGGAATCACTGCCCTCCGTTTCGTTTAAAAGCATGTTAACTCCTATCTGAGGCTAGCAGGCTAATTTAACTTTTGACATTTGATATCTAAGGAATGAGAGGGATCAGCCATTTAGCTGGAACAGGATTACCCCCCCACACCCCCACATGCACACCCCAATCCACACACACACCCCACCAACAGCCCTCCTCATACTTCTCATCCTCTCCCTCCCCTTCAACCCCTTCAACCCCCCCCCCCCCCTCCCAGTCAGGCCGGATTCATTAATTTTCCTGCTGCTAAGCACTTTATCAATGACTGGTGAATGTCTAACTCCAGAGTGGACTCTCTCTCTCTCTCATTCTCTCTTCTATAGTGATTAGGCACTGGGATGTTCAGATCAGCCTGTCTATTTCACTGCCTACTCCATTACCAGTGATCTGTTTTCATACCTGCATAACAAGTCAGCAAACAGATGTTTTAAGCTTGACCAGTCACATCACATCAGTGTTTGCTTTCGTGAAGGTCTCCATCCACACCAGAATATCTACACAATAGGCTAAAACTACTTTTCTTTCTATTTTAGTAAGAAAATAATTAAACCGTGGATCTCATTCAACACTTTGTGAGTTGCTGAATCTCCGCTGGCTGTTGCCGAATAATAAAGTGTGATAATAGTAATTTGATACTGTTCAATAAGACTACCTCTGAAGCTGGTGAGTTATACATTCTCACATCCTCATTAAACATTTATTAAGCCTATTTTTTATTATTTGAAATCCTATGTTGTATACACCCATGTTTCCTAAAGTCTTCTTTAGTCATTTCCAGTTACAAACACTTGCTGTTGGGAACGGAGGCTCAAAGAATATAGCCAGCTTAATATAGGCATATCCTCAGCATGTAGTTGGTGGTGACATTTGGGGGTAATGATGTTTTTCATTTTACACCTGTATTCATTTCCAACAATACCTCGACCAGATATATTCAAATATATAGACAGAAACATTTGACATATCACAGGTAGAGGTGCTGGCAGTTAATTCACATCCATAACTCTACATTAGTCTCAGTCTAATGCCTTCTTCTGAATGTGTACATTACAGGTTGAATCAGGGGCTACACATGAGTGTGACGGATCTGGGCTATATGAACAGCATGCCTGGGTCTTTGATGCTGCAGCTGGTAATGCTTACAGTTTGTAACCCGTCACATTTGGACATAAGGCCTTTTTACCAGAGAGCATGACAATCAGAATTCCAAACTACAAGCCAAATGCCATAAAAATAACACAACTCAACTGACTCCTTCACTCTGCTCCCACAATGAGGGGCTGTTCTGAACACACATTAAGTCACCTGGTGTTAAAGAAAAAAAAAAGAAAGAAAAAAAAAATTCAAGGCTAATCAAATCAACTTTTTGCCTCTACAGCTTGACACATTAATTATTTAAAATAACATTAGTTCATTTTCCACATTTTTTTTTCATCAGGAACTTGGAGGTGCCAAGTCACCTCACAAAGAATCCTTTGTAAACCTGTCAGTCATCATTTGCCTTCCAACATCCTCTCATCATTACGGCTGAAGGTTGGGCGACGTTTGCTACAAAGTCCACAAACTGACCTCCCCCCACCCCCCAACCTGTGATACAAATGGGAGTGGCTGCTTAATAAACAGGGTGTAATTCACCCCTCTGCCCCTTAAAATACAGGTGAGACCTGGACCCCTTCATTACGGCGTCTGGAGCAGGCGGAGAAAGCTCTGCAGATTAGAGGATCTGCCATGTTGGCCAAACAGACTTAACCACTGTGTGATGGGAAGGGGCTGGAGGTTGGACGACTCTCTATGTGATTAGATAAGTGCAGCTAAACACAGGGTGAAAGTTTCATGACTGCACGATATGTTGGACCGGCATCGTGAAACCTAAACGTCATGTGTTTGATTAGCCAGTAAGGATAACTCAGTGAGCCCCTACATGCTGCCTCAGTGTACAGGGAGGAAAGAACCAAGAAGTAAATGTCCTATTCATTGTCTCCATAAACAACTTGAGGTGACTGGCAGTTTGGGGGATTCCAAGTCTTGGATGACAATGAAATCATGTTGGTTATTGTACAAAAGTTGACTATTTAAAACAAAAAAAAGATTCTTTGGTTTAAAAAAAAAGTAAATGGTATAATAATATCTGCTTTAAGTACCAAAAATCACCTGAATATAGTTTTACATCACCTCTATCAAGCAAAACTCAAAAAAACGCAGGTCATTTTATGTCTGTCTCACTAATATTAATGATCCTCTCTTCTGATTGGCTGATTTGAATTCCTGTGAATGGTGGACAGTGAATTGTTGGATAGTTCATTCTAAGTCATGTTGGCTCATTTTAAGGCAGTTTCTTAATTTGGAATGTGTGCATTTCTCTGTGGAATGAGATTTTTGAAACATGCGGCAGTATTTCTATGACACCCCAACCCTCTTATAATCAAAAAGCAATTAAAATCTCACTTTCTACAAAAGGGGAACTTTAAGATTATTTTACCCACACCACATCTTTGCAGAAAATGGATTAAGTCAATTATCTTTCAGGGTTTGGGCAAGCATTCCGAATTTACTACAATTGCACTTTATGACATTTTTAAAGCTTTATGGTATGCTATTGTTATATTTGGAGCCATTTGCCACATAAATTGATTTCCCCAAACACAATAAAACAAACCAATTATCTATATTTTTACATCCATTCATGTAACACATTGCTCTGATTCACTACAAAATACATGGCTTTTAACTTAATTTGAATATCTTTGATCTTTTCACCTTTCAGCTTTCCTCAACATAATGCTCTTTGTCCATTTTCCCTCCCTCACTCTCTCTGACTCTCCCCTCGTGCTGCTGTCCCCTCCAGGTAATGAACTCTCCGCATGTATGACCTCTCCTGTCACTCCCGCTAGAATCCTCCACTCTCACCTCATTCTCTAATCTCTACATTACTTTGCCATTAATCCCACATCCCACACGGTCACTGCAGCTCAGCAGACATGTTCATAATCTGGTATCCTTATTGGAATGAATCAGTGTGATGGAGGGAAAGCAGTGTTTAAAACGATCACAGTAAAGACTCGGCCGCTCAAGTCTACTTAAGGATTCCGCAGAGGCCTGCTTTTTTACTTTCTTCCCCTCTCCATCCCTCATTTCTCCACCTTATGTATCTCGCTCTCGCTTTCTTACCGCTAATCTCTTGTTCCTCACTCCTACCTTCCTGTTCTCATCCCTCACTCCCCAGGTCGTCTCCCATGTTTCCCAAATCCATGATCTACCCTCATCCCTTCAACCCCCCCCTCCATCCACTATACCTCCCTCCATCCATCCATCCTTCTCCCTCCCTCCTGAGCCGCAGTGGGACTGTTGGACTCATGCAGCCCCATGCAGAGCTGCTCCAGAGCCAAGCCAGAACAAAGAGCCCATTGAGCCGAGCGGAGACATAATGTGGGCCGCCTCTGACAGCACCGAAGATTAAGTCATGAGGTCGCCAAACAGTTAATAATCACGGCCCCATCCTCCAGCTGCACTGAGTGTGTGTGTACAGTTCGCTGCAGTCAAGGGAAGTGAGAGAAAATGAGAGATTATGTGTCTGCATGCATGCATGACTGAGTAGCTACAGTATGCAACACGTGTGTACATATCTCACAGCATGAATAAAAAGCTTTTAAGAGCGTAATGAGATACTCCATGACACTCAAAAATGCGCTCAATCACTTTGTAAATACCGCAGTGGAAAAACAAAACCATCAGAGAATTGCACTTTTTAGGTTTGGCTCCGCTCCAGCTGTGTTGAAGACCACCCCCCCCACACACCCTCCACCCCCCCTTTTCCATATTGGAGTCTGTCTGGCGCAAAGTCTGACATGAGACACATCTCCACGGGACTGGAGCTGTCGCTGCGAGGCCCACACTCCGAAAATCATTAGACTCACAGCTCCAGGTGAGATCAGATAGGGTACGAAAAAACACAGAGAGAGAAAGAGAGAGAGGTGGCTGCGTATTTGTGTCTCTGTACAAAAGCTGGCATGTGGATTCAATTCGAGCATTAATCTCAATGCCACCGAATGGCCATGGCCTATTAAAATGCCTTTACAGGACCGCTCGCTTGTCAAGAGGCCTCCGGGCTGAGTTGGGATCGGCGAAAGGGGGAGGTGGAGGCGGGTGTGGGGGGAGAGAATGGTGAAAGACAGCTATGCAATTGATTAACATTAGAAGGACTTGCTCAAGTTCAAATTGCACGGCCCCTCCGCTGTAAGCTACAGACATTTGTTTCCCCGCAAGTAGAATGTTTCTTTCAAACCTTGTCTCTGCTACACATCTGAGTTCAATTCTCCGCATGCCCTCTTTCTGAAAATCAATTCCTCCTCCTCTCCCCTGCTCTTTTCCTCCAGCTCTGCGAGCAGACCAGGGTGAGGGGATTACGCTGTCCCTCCCCAGATCCGAGCAAGACAACAAATGGTTCTTATCAGCTGACACCCCCCCCCCCCCCCCCCCCCGCCATTCCAGGAGGAAGATGCGGAGAAAAGCTGGTCAAGCCACTCCAGCGTTGCGGCTGTGTTTTTTTGGGCTCCGTCTGCCAAATCGTGGCAACTCGTTTCACACTTAAAGCCTGAGCTATTTACGAGAGCCCTGGGAGAATGCATGTGCAGGACCCGAGGGTGGGAAGAACGGAGGGGAGAGAGCCGCTGCTTCTCAACCTCTGCTTCTAATCAATCACCAGAAATCACTGCCATGGCCTTTGATCCTAGTTCCTCTTTCACACTGCGAGGGAGAGAGTTGGAAGGGGAAAGGGGAGGGGGAGCAGGGAGAAGGGTGAGAGTCAAGGCTCAGGGGGGTGTGGAGGTCAGGGGAGAGAGATTAGGGGGTATAGGGCCTTTTGCTCTCTCAAACCTGAAAGCTTGTCCTGCTTTAATCCAGTGAGTTTTGAGCAGAGGGCCGAATGTGGCCTGAAACATCACCAGGCAGACAAAAAAAAAAGTTTCCGTCTCCAAAACAAAACTTGATATTTCTGCTTTGTCCTCTCTTGATCTTGCGACGAAAGACAGAATAGTTGCGTTTCCTGAATTGTAAAATTCCATACGTTAGTATTACAAACAGTTGCAGTGCAGTATTGTGGTGTCTGATAAGCCTTTTAACACAAAAATCTGTTACTTCAACTGTACTTCATGGATAGGGTTTCACTGTCTGACCCAGCGCAGGCCTGCACCACCGCAACCCCCTGCGTTGTTTTACCACAGAGCCGTTTTCAGTCCGAATCCCCACTTAATGAGGTATTTATGTGACGGCTACCAACTGCTGTACAATAAAAATATTTGTGCAGATTGTCTCAAAAGAGCTATGCTGGTGCAACGCTGTGTGTACTTTTTGGAACAAAGCGTCTTCGCATCATGTTTTTAGGAGTCGTTTGGCTTCTTTTGAAATTCCACTACGTATCGGTTTAACATGCTAACGCGTCGACATGTACGAAAAGAAAACCGAGAACCCGCAAATAATAGGATCCACAGATGATTCGTGAGACAGGGAAGACTCTTCTACAGATGTCTTGCATGTCCTTGAGATAAGGAAGCAACTTAAACATCAAAGCAAAAAGAGTTAGCTGGAAAACCTTTTGGTTAACCTGATTCATTTTATTATGATCAAATCCATACACTGTAAAGCATGAAAAAGCTGTGGTCATCAGCAGGATTTGTCTTTTCTCTATAAAAGCTCATTCTTTCGTATGAACCCCAACCCTGGTGGCGAGGCCACTGGTTGCTACTTCATCTTGAGTCCCATTCAACAAGAACCCGACTGCGGTAAGGAGCTGTGAGTGAGTGAACAAAACATCGAGGACGCGGAGAAGAACACACCACAATAAATCCTCCAGGCAGGGTCAGGACACTCCTGTATTGTTCCTACTGGCAGGAGGGAGGCCACTGATGCTTACCGACAAATGGACAGAGTGGTAGAATAATCAACTACTGTTTCCCCACTTTATGGGTTTATGAGTTTACGGGGCCCTAGGACACCCCTGCACCTCCCTCTCTCAGAGGACTTGGATCCAACATGTCCGCAGTGTCGGGCTGTCCGACGCATCTCCTCTCACGCAGGGCAGGCTGATTTGTCTTTGTGAGGTCGGTCATCAGTTCAGAGACCGAGGTGACCTCTGACTCACGGGCCTTTCTGGCTCTCAGCATGTCAGTGAAAATGACCTCAGGTACTTCTAAGGGGCCATTGTGATGTTCAGCATGAACTATCACAACCTATTAGAATTAAAAAAAAAAAAATCTGTGACTGAGAAGTTGTAGGTCTAGAGGAGATAATGAAGTTTTGCAGTCAAATTATTATCTTAAACAGACCTGACTTCCTGGTTCAACTCTGCAATACTTACCACAGTTACGCTGCCAAAATGACAGGCGTGCTCACTTTGCATTTGATGTGGCCACGTGTCTCATCTCAGCGATTGTTAAGGTGAGTACAATGTCATAAACAATAGAACTGCAGCGCAAAACTATGACCGAAGTTCATTTTCCTGTAATTTCCTGTAAGGGCTAATTTGGAAGTTTCCATGCCTCTACAGTCCAAGTTCTGCCAGCCTCTCCGCAGCGTGCAAAAGCCTCACGGCGGTGGCTTATACGCCTCTTCCAGCGGCGAAGGAGCAGAGCTCCAGCAGGCGGATCTGGGCAAGCGGAAGTTTGCCAGACGAGAGAGGCCAGGCCGGGTTGGGCCGGGCTGGGCTGGGCGGCTGAGGTTCCCCTCCGCCCTGAGTAGCAGCGAGGCTAAGCTAATCCCGCGCCTCAGGCCCCTGTGAGGTGGCTCTGCCAAAGCCCGTCCCCCTACTGCTGCAGGAAATTGCCTTCAGTGCAGAGGTCCATGAAGTGGTTATGGCTCACCGGTGAAGGCAAGGCCCATCCACTGTGCATGCGTATGAGTTAACAAATCTTCATCTACAGGTATATTTTATATGTCTTTATCTCTAAAACCTCACAACTGCTGTATAATGAGGAAAAAAGCTCATTATGACTAAAAATGCAATACCATTTCTACTCCTATAATTGGTTTTGGTGTATTTTATGTATTATTAATATAACATAGAGCATTTTTTGTGACACTAAAAGCCTGTTTTCCTGTGTGGGGTTGTGTGTCAGGCTATATAACGCCTCCTCCATTGTGCTGTTTGACCTGTGGGCCAGCCAGAGCTCCCATGAGGTCCCTTATCCCTCCATCAGTCCTCTCTCATTAGCCCCCACAGGCAGAGCCCAGAGCTGGGTAACATGTCGGGGGGCCCCTGCTTCCTCCTCTGGTCCCCATGAAATACATACAGCACAAATACAGATGGCAAAGATCATGTTTTAGCAGCCATGATGCACAGTGAAGCTTGTGCTTTTTCAGAAAGAAAAAAAAACGCCAGGTACAGAGCGGTAAGACACGTTTCACATTGCACGGGTGTTCAGGTAAAATTTACATATTTATTCATTATTTTTTTCATTAGTCACAAGGGGGGGAAAAAAGATCACTTTGCTGAGGTGGTTCATCCTTTAAGAGGGAATAAAACGGGGATAAAAAGCGGAAAGCAGAGGTGGCAGCATGAGGAGGGAGGAGGAGGTGGGGATGGGGCCGGACACAGTGGAGAAACAGTTGATTATGAGTCCCATCAAGTGATCAATGATTTCATTAATAAGACGGATCACACAGCTGTCATAGCTGTGACACAGGCTGAGGGATGATCCGCTCCCACAAGCCTCCCTCCCTCCCTCCCTTCTCCCCTCCCCTGTCCTTCCAATATTGCCTCCCTCTACCAACGACAGGGGAACGCCAAGGAAAAAAAAAAAAAGGATGGAGCTGGGTGTTGACGGAGGTGGGGGGTGGGGTGGGGCGATGGGTGGGGGGTGGGGGGGCAGTCATGAGGGAGGGAGGGAATGGAAAGGGGAGAGGAGGGAGGAAGAAAAGTGAAAATCCATTTTGAAACCCATTTTCAATTAGGGGTCCACAAGCTGTTATCACAGGTGTCCCAGAATGGGGGCCCGTAAGTGAAAATGTCTCCTATCCGTTTCTGAAATGAAACCTTATCTGGGAGGCACAAAGATGGCGGGGACAGCGTATCTGTAAATTACTTTCCATCCCCGCTGTTAACGGGAACTTTATTTCTGTCAGATGACATTCCCCTCTATTTACTGTTGATCATTTAAATGGCTGCCTAAAAAGAAGGTGGCCCCTCACTCTTCCTCTATCTCTCCCCTTTCTGTATCAATCTTCCTTCTCTCTTCCCTGCCCCTCAGAAGGTTGTTTTCTTTTTTTTTTCTTCTTCTTCCCGAAGCAGTCAAGTATTCGTCTCCTTCTTTAAACACTTTAGGCACGCTCTCCGTTTGCTTAGTGATTTTTTTTTTCTGGTAACGTACACGAAAGCCTAACATTTGTTGCCCTGAAAGGTTTAACTTGTTTTGCCTCAGAGACCCTTTTTAAGCAAAAAGGTCCCATCTCACCCACCTCATAACCTGCTTTACAGAGGCCGAGGTACAGTAAAACAGCAATTGACTTTTTTTTTTCCTTTCCGCCACATTTTTCAATTCTCATTCTATTACTTACATTATCTCCCTCTCTTTCACCAAATCACTTTTACCCATATCAAAAAAGTCCAACCAAGCGACCAGAAACTTTTTCCTCTTCTTTTTCTGTTTCACAGATAACCAACCCTTGACCCCCACCCTGTTTTTTTCTTCTTTTTTTTTATTAGAAAATTATCCCATGACAACGGGATTTATTCAGCCAAGGGGTAGGGACATCTTTTTTTTCTTTTTCTTTTTTAGCTCAGGACCCAACAAAAGAATCAGGGGACTTTGTGGTCCACCTGCCTGCCGAATGATGAGAGTGGGAGGGGTGAGTAACCCACCCCCCGCCCTCCCTCCACTAAAACCCCTCCTAAAGAGCACCAATCACAGCATTGTTGTGGCACAGTCGGCTCTTTTGAGCTGTCAGGCAAGAGGAGGGGGCACAGAGATGAATGGCACACAGGATGAAGCCACCATTTAGCCAACCATGTGGGAACGCTCCACCAGGACTCAATAATTACTCCGGGCCCGCTCAACTTGGACAAAACTTTGAGTACAAGATGGAAAGACAGAGTGGAAGAGGATGAAGTTGGGAATTATCCCTGTAGTGCACGTAAAGTGAATATTTTCCAAGGACAAAAAGTTGTCGCACACCAGATTTAGCTGATCTGATCAGATTGATTACCTGCTTGCCAGCAGATCACAGACAAACTTCTTGGTAGCAAGAGATCAGACCAAGCTGAATGGCCACTCCACCTGCCCCTCCTACTTATTTTCCACTTTTCACAACTTATCGTGGCACGCTGTTGCCGGGGCGCACCACAGGGTTTCCGCTGCACTGAGATCAGGGGCGGCTACTCCGCTTGACTGGGGGGGAAAAATCTCGCAGGGCCCTGCCTAAGAAGAACCAGTCACCGGGGTTCCACAGCTGCTCACAATTACCTTTTGTTTGGATGGAGACGGTGGGGCAGGGGCTATGGGGGTTAAAGTTGAGGCTAGTGTAGGGTTACACCTGATAAGAGGTTATGAGTTCTGGGGGCGACTCGGGAATGTGCTGTAATTATAACCACACAAAGAATGTGTAAGCTATCTTATGATTCCAAGAGAGAGAAAGAGAGAGAGAGAGAGATCGGGATCTAAAAGGGACCTTTCTCCATAGATAAGTATCATCCCTCCGCTTGTCCAGTAAATTATGAGACTACTGTATTTTAGGGAGTGCGTGACTTCGCTCAAAGCCTGTATCTTCCGACGTGGCTGAGTCAGTTCAGAAGACTCCTCGGCGAGGCTTTCAAGACAAACCTCCTGCTGTTCGGAGCTGTAATTACCAGCACATTACGAAGAGAAATCCACAATCACGGAGCCAAATTGCATCCATGCTTTTTCCTCAACAAACCTTTCTTTTCCCCCCGCTGCCCCTTTAATTAATAAAACAGCGCTGGCCATCTGGGAATGAGTAAGAGTGAGAGTGTTCCCGAGATGCTTCAGGATGCATTACCTTACCCACTTCCTGTGATAACTCCCATATGGGGAGTAAGTCACAGCAACTTATTTATCCCTAGCTGGTCTGTTTGTCTCCTGTTCACACTTGGGAGGATCACATTTGACATTGCATGTGGGGGGGTGGGGTGGGGGGGTGACAGAAATCTCCATCAGGCCACCGGCTCCATCTCCCAAAGTCAACCCTCCATACCCAAATCCTCTTGCTGCTAATGAGCACAGCTGCAGCTTAGGCCGTGGTGATCTCAACTCCAGTTTTGTTATGACTTTAGCTTGATGCCCCAAGGCTTTCCAGCGAGAAAAGAGGAAAAAAAAATCCCAATCTAATATCCCTCATTCCAGCATCTGAATTGAGAATGAAAGGCTGAATGACGACAGGCTTAATGTACTGTAAGCTCCACGCCATTTTTAATAGCATGTGTCGAAGACATTGCTATGTAAACATGCCAGAGTTTTGCTACCAGTGAACATTATATGTGACTCACTGCGAACCATGAGAATGTGGGGGGGGGGGCGTAAACTGTCATATGCGAGGATCCGTGCATGTCTGAGTCTTTAGATCCAGTTTTTTTTGGGGGGAGTTGGTCAGTTTCACATTAAAGTCATGAGGTACAAAAACATTCCGCGGTGGCCCCAGTGCTCAGACGCGATGAGTGATAGTAGGTGACGTATTGTGGCCACACCTCAGTCTGGAAAACGTCTGGTCAAAAAAACGCCAGACAAAGAGACCCTGCAAGCTTTGTTGGTTTAGCTACATGGTGATCTAACGGCATATGTATTTACCTACTAAGAATATAATTTGATTAACAGAACTGACCAATCTGAGCCTTTTAGATATGTCAGATCAGCAGGTGACCAGGAATATACAAACTAGGTGATTTTTTTTTTATTAACATCAAGTTTAGGGTTTAATTTTATGAGATGTAGATTCACATATTTTGAAAATGTATAGGAACTTACCTGGTGTATTTTTATAATAGCTTCAGAAGAAAGGGATTTTTGTCTCATCACATCACATTCCTCCTAAAAACTATAATTCCAACAGACCCAAGTTATTTTTACACGAACCACTGTGGCTGCAGTCAGAGATGACGCGTACCGTTTGAGGTGGTGCTGGAGGCCACAGCCTTCTCACTGATGTCATTGCGCGCTGATGAGCCCTTGGTCGCCACAATGGTCTCCACCCTCTTCTTCTTCTCAGCTGCTGAACTGGCCTGGGACTGGGTTTCCATGGCGATTGCTCATTCCTCAAGACCTCATGGAGACGGGATAGCTGGTGGAGGAGAAGAGGAAGGAGGGGACAGGTGAACGTGATGCCGTGCACATAAAAATCAAATGAACCGACTTGTCTTGTTTTTAAAAGTGTCTCCCTGCGTGTTGAACCAAAAATAGATCATCAGTTTGATTTTCACGTTAAGTTTAAAAGTCATGTGTTTCTTTCTTGATGTAAGCGCCTCAAGAAAAGGCTTCAACGTTGAGGGAACCATGTGAGAAAAACTTCAGACCCAATCCCAATCCTTCTCATGATGCCCAGAGCAGACCACAGGTCAATCCACCAGCTCACCCTGCTTTATTTTAACTCAAACCTGCTGGGCTCAGATCTGCTTGTGAGGGTCTGATCTGCTCTCCGCTAACCATGGTTAAATATCCAAACAAAATTACCATGTTTTTGAACCATGCCACACTAAACTCCTGACTCAAAAAAAAAATCCTTTAACCATAGAGGCACATAGCTAAAACATTACAAGGCAGGACGTCCTGATGATATTTTATTTCACAGAATAGAAGTGAGGGCAGCTTGTGGATACACTGATAATCCTGCTCTAGCAGTCTTTCCAGAGAGAAAGGAGAAACCTTAAGGGGATACCACAGAGAGAGAGAAACATTCACAGTCCTGAAAAAACAAGGGTTGTTTGAAGGCCCTTTTGGGAATATCATGGTGCCGGGCAATTTTTCTTTCAAAGAATAAAGGTGGTTCAAGTTAATACTGTCTGTGGGTTTAGAAGGGGTTCAGCCAACAGTCTAGCAGACATGCTGCTCAGTTCAGCACCTCAGAGGCCGTCTACAAACTTACCTCTATCTAGGTCATGGAGGTCTTTTCAATTATGGAGACAACACGGTGATACACCACAGCCACTCATTTACACTAAAGTACAGGAGAGCTTCATTCGGTCCAATACGGAGCCTTTACTTAGGCTCCATAATTCTTGCATAATTACTGGAAATATTTAGTCTGACAAACATTTTCTTTACAATAAAGACCGGCTAATTACCCGACTGTACTATTTAATTGTCCTCAACTCTATAAACATGCATGGATACAGAGGCCAGCAGTAAAGTCCACTGTAATGCAAACAGAGGAGCGCTGCTGAAACTACAAGAGAAGGGAGGTGGGGGCTGATTTTTACTAACTCCCCAAGGAGGGAAGGCGAGGGGGAAGTGGTGAGGGGTAAACTTCAGACAAACACTGTGCGCTTTGTTTGTTTTTTTTCCCAACCCCCTGAAAAACCAGAGTCTGTCATTTATTCTGACCCGACAACAACATCTGTAAGCAATTGCTGGCTTACGAAGAAGAAAAAAAAAGAAAGGAAAAAAAAAACACAATGCAATTACTCCCCTACCAATCAAAACAGAATTAAACAAGAGCTCGTCCTCTAATCACTCCCACATGAATACATGTGTAGCCATCATCCCCAACCAAAGACGTTTCTGTCCTACTTGCACAGATATCATCTCGAATCACTGCTGCGCGTTTGATAGAGTGGATGTTTTCATTTCTGGGGGTCTTTGCAGCGAGAGCGAGCTAATCGTTAGAATATGTGCGGTGCATGTCTGTCTGCACATGCATATTTGTGAGTTCCTACGGTGATAATTGATCATAGGTAACAGTCTTCCCCTTTCATCGGCAGAAACTGCACGGAGAGCGCGATCAGAGGAAACCTCTTT
Source organism: Lepturacanthus savala (assembly GCA_030544235.1). Taxonomy (NCBI): domain Eukaryota; kingdom Metazoa; phylum Chordata; class Actinopteri; order Scombriformes; family Trichiuridae; genus Lepturacanthus; species Lepturacanthus savala. Next base: position 12,304,708 of record CM060476.1, on the reverse strand, counting down.
AGTCTCCCTCGCTCCCTTTTCCGTCATTACATCATCCTAATGAACTGAACTTGAGCAAAGAGGGGAAGAAAAAGGGAGAGATCCCGACATGCTTTCTGTACGGGCGTGTACGGGTACGTACGTGCACGTGCAACGGCCCCAGGTGAGTCAGACGGAAGGGAAAAAGGCGCTGGGAGTGCAGTGAATATGAGGTTCAGGATCAGGGTTTGTAGGGGAGGTGAGGAGAAAGCGGGGCATTCCACTGGACGGGCAAATATTCACAAGTCCAAGCCACTGAAGCGTGTCTGACCGGCCTTTTGTGTTTCACAAGGCAGGCCACAGTTCCAAAGCAGCAATTAAAAGCAGGACCTTTTCACCCATAATCCATCTGACCTGGACGCCCACACCCAGTCCTGCAGATGTTCCCGTTCTCTGCTTTTTCACGTGTTGTGTTGCTCATGTTTGCCCCCGACCAACAGAAATATTCAGAGACACAAAAAGACATTTTTATGCATTTACATCAAGACCATACTGGTACAGGGGGGGAAAAAAGCATGACTTGGGGTGAGAAGAAAGTCTTTTCATTTAATCCAAAGGTCTTCAACATGGGGTCCACAACCCCCAGAGTTACTGCAGGGGGGCACCAAATTATAGTTTGATCGGTTTTTGATTAATCTTTTTTTCACATTAATATGAATCAAACATACTATTTACAAAGATAATTTTGTAAGTCTGTTATTACAAGGTATGTTTTTAGTATATAATACTGTACGTTTCTCTACACATTAAAGGCCCCATTTAATATGCAACACTATATGATATATGTAGTAGTGGGTTTCTACTATGTCTCTATATCAGCTGTCGGTGTCCTTGGCCTGAAAAACATTAAGACCCCTGCTCTAATCTAAGCACAAACATCCTATTCTCTACAAACTGATCATTATCTTGTCCTTAAGTTGTCGTTTAGCAGTGAAAACTTTCACTAAAAAAAAAAAAAAAAATACAAGACTAATCTACTTACAGGCAGAGATTTTTATCCACATTAACATGAGAGAGCACAGAAATAAGCATCCATATGGCAGACTACCTTACAGACTTTTTTTTCAGTGGTGTGTCACAGAGGCCTGGCACAAAAACAGAATTACAACAAGGCGTCGGTTGCCGTTGTTACACAAAATAAATGTTAATTTCATATTAATGTCTTTTCCATGAAATGACTGTCCTACACCCAATTAAAGAAGAGAGAAAGAGGGTGTATCTTTATTTGTGCTCAACTGTAATCCTTCCACACAGAAAAGGGAGGCGATTAAACAGGTTTAAAATACCACAATTGAGACTGTTCCCTCGGAAAAAAAAAAGAAAAAAAAAACATTCTTATTTTATAAGCACATTAAGCAAATCAATTTAACATAAATTATACGCCTTGGTGACAAAGGCACTGAGTTGAAAGTCATCTGCAAATTGTACACATCAAAGTGAAACACTAAAATAAACTTTTGCCTTTGATAAAAAAAAAAATCTGTTTTTCTTTTTTTTTTCTTCATGCAAGCTTAAATGACTGCCTCTTGTTATTTAAAGGCGACGTCTTTACAAGCTTAATTTCATGAAGCTGCTTAAGGTGTAGTCCTAATTCCACTGCAGTCCCTCCTTGTGAACACACTTGCAAATGCATGACACGGACACACGCACGCACACACACACACACACACACACACACTCACAAACGATCAGAAATTGGGGGACATTTCTATATAAACTCTTGAAGTGTCTTAGATTTGGCAACCCCCTCTTGCAGATGGGGTACTGTATTTGTGTTCATTTCATTAGGGTGACTGTTCAGTGTCGAGGGCCCCCTGAGGGGGGAGACTGGCAGCGGCGCAGCATTCATCATCATTACATCAGCGACCACCGAGATCTGCTATCTTAGGCTTATCAACACTGCACAAACGCACCGCAGCGCAGCAACTTAGAGGGGAGGGGAGAGATGGGAGATGGAGACGATTGAGGGAGATTGTGAGCAAAAGTGGGTAAGAGGGGAAGAAAATGAATGGAGAAAGGGAGCAGCGTGAGACTGTGTGCGTGTGTGTGTGTGTGTGTGTGTGTGTGTGTGTGTGTGTGTGTGTGTGTGTGTGTGTGTGTGTGTGTGTGTGTGTGTGTGTGTGTGTGTGTGCGTGTGCGTTTTCACGTTTGCATGCATTGCATGTGTGTGCACCTCAGAGTGCCCCTGCATGCCTGCACATGTTTTCCTGTGTGTGCCGTGTGTGTGTTTTTGCACATTTCGCAGCTATGCCAACAACATTAAGGGCTCCTGCACAGCTGGAATAACTAAAACACTGAGGGGCAAAGAGGGAGGAGGAGTCCCTTCAGCGAGATTAGCTGAATCTAGCAATAAAACAGAACGCTGGCTCGGGCCGTGTGTGTTTGCACTGGATAAGGTCAGCGAGGGGATGAGGCCCCTCGAGATCGAGGAAGGAGACACGGGAAGTGCTCACTGGTGGTTAAAGGACCTGTCTCAAGCTCAAAAAAAAATCTTGCTGAGTAGTTGTTCCCAAAACTCATTGGCTCTCTGAGAAAACCACATACTTAGGTTTCCATGCTGTGTTCAACACTGCACTTATGGCTTCCCCTTGGCCCTGCAAGGCAAAGGAAAGAGGGAAGATTGGGGATTTGGAGGTTGTGGCTCCCATTCACCAGTGAAACTTAACATTGTGCCCAGATGGCACTAAATCTGGCCTACAGCTGATGGGGACCAGCCCCTCAAGTAAGGGCCATTTAGCAGGAATTAGTCACACCCCGCCACACACACACACATATCAAATCCCAGATATGCACATGCAAACTGGTTTAGTGCAAGGCCTCCTCGCCCTTTTGTGTAGCGACATGGTTGAGCTATTCAGGTTGTTAGTGATTTGCATATTTCTAGATTATTGTACTTCGATGTGTGAGTCCCTCTTCTGACAGCAGGGCTGCAAAAATGAAAGTTGATACATGCTTTGAGATGATTTATATGTTAATGTTTCAGAGAAGTAGCACAGAGTTAAGCAAATGGATATATTACGGTTTACTGGCTTCAGAAGTTTACAAAAGGCCAAACTGCATATGATGTGTCTTTGCTTTAAAAGACACAGCATCACAAGCAGCGCTGAATCCGCAAACAGTTCGAGCTGCTATAGCAGAAACGTGCTGCACAACATGTGAAAGCAGGAAGCCTGTGCAAATTAGGCATGTTTATATTTTTGTCAAGGACAAACACTGCAACAACACAGCTCATCAGTAGCTTTCAGCGGAGCTAATAAGATTATCCTCGCGTGCGTCTTGGTCCCTCAGACCTCTCCACTTAAGATGCTTTGGAGGGCTGGTGAGGGACCCCATGTGCCGCGCAGCAGAATGAGCTGAGTGCATCTTACATTCCTGGGTAACAAACCCACACGATGTAATCGTAATGCTTACACGACGCCTCTTTTGCGCTCGCTACCCAGTAGATAAGGGGCGAATAAAGCGCGCGCCACAATGGAAATCTCGCGCGTCGTCCCCCACAGCCTTGCGCTTATTAGACTGTTTATTTATATATTTTGACTTTGCATTTGTTCGCGAGCCACTTGTGTCAGGGCAAGTGGGGCCACGAGGGCCGAGACAATGGATAATGCAGGCAGCTTTGTTGCCGTGGTGGCCCAGTTATGCGGAATTGGTCCCCCCCCCTCCCCACTTTATTCATTTTCTCCCTGTGCTAAAACATACAATCTTTGTTTGACCGGACACTTTTCCCCCTGATTCTTGAGAAGAGGCGAAAGACGCTTGTTCAGCCATTTTACCAGAGGCGTTAGCAAACGATGCAGATTATTTAATACCGCAAAGGTCCTTGGAAAGAAAAGGAAAACATTTCTTTTTCCTACACGCAAAAGTTTTCCGCCTTCTGCTCCCGAGATCAAGATAAGAGCGATTTACAAACATCTCGACAGCCGCTTGACATATACTCTAAGGATTCTCCTTCCAATGGTCCCTGTACATGACAAACGCTGTAACGCAAAGGAGAGTGAGGTCTATATCCTGTCGCTGGGCCTCTCATCTCCAGTGAAAACACCTTGTGTTTGTGGAGGCATCCTCCATATGGAGCTTTAGAAGGCCGCTCTCTCTGCGTGGTGCTACAACCACAGCGCGACAACAACATCCTTTGCAGCGGAAGAGACGCGTGTTATGCAGGGTGTTTGAGAGCGGCGGCAGCTCCTTCTTTCTTTTCTGCCTGTGTTTTTTGCGCGGCGGGGCTGCGTGACAGCGTGTGCACAGGAGTGGATGCACCAGGTGCTCTGTATGCCTCTCAGTATGCAAGTGCGATCCCTGTGTGCAGAACATAAATAAGAGAGACGACCCCAGGGAGGGGATGAGTGGAGAAAGAGAAATTCCTGTACTGATGAAAACCTCACACACATCTCTCTTCCTCCTCCTCCTCCTCGCACGTGCACTCAGAGAAGGATCAGGCAGATAGATGGTCCTGTGCGTGTGTGTGTGTGTGTAGTGGCAGCAGGTATGGCTTTGACACTGGGTCTTCACACTTAGCCTGCGGGGCTGTGGAATATACTCCTCTTATCCTCTGTGCCTTAGACAGAAGTGTATAACAAAGAGAGGCGGTATTTGAGGCAACAGAGCTACTGAGAGTGATCCGGAGGCTGTACACCATGAGTGAGCCACAGGTTATGGAGTCACAGTGGAAATGCCCTGCTCGCTTACACTTTTGAGTCCTCTTCAGGACAGTTTTTACTCTTTACTCATTTCCCGCAGACTCCCTCTGGAACTTAGATCCTTTCCTTCCTCTCCCCCTATCTCACTTTCCTTTCCTTCATTCCTCCGTGTCGTTGGGATAAGTGTCGTGATTAATGGCAGGCCCCGGCGTCTCCGGGGCCGAACCCTAACAACAGCCAGGGGGCAGCGCGATAATGCACAATAATAAAGCCAGCAGACAATCAGCCAGGCAAAGCACGGCCTATTAGCTAGCCCCATCAGGACGGCTAAGTGAGAAATTAGCCCTTCCCAAGCTTCGCCACGATTCATCAAGTGCTGCCCCTGAATCCCCCCCTCAAGAAGTCATAATGTTTACTTAAAGACTGGCCCCAATGCCCCAGTGGTGAGCTTTATTGGCTCTTATTAATTCCCGCCCTGGCCCTCGCGGCCATGCCATTTAAACCGTATTAAAGGGTTGAAAATTGGATGAGATGAAGTTGTCTTGGTGTTTGGCTCTCGTGTGATAAAGCCGGACCTAAACAGAGGGAGACTTGAAAGAAATAAGAGGGGAGGGCAAACAAATCGGGATGTAAAGGAATGCTGAATGAGCCTAGTCCTGATATGTGCCACAGTCAGTCAGAGGAATGCAGAGAGAAAGGGGGGAGAAAAAAAAGGGAAGCAAACATGAAGAAAATGGCATCGCTTTAATGCTAGACTTCCTGTGTGGATGGGAACAGATCCAAAAGGGTAACAGTGGGTCACACATTCCACAGATGCAGGAACGGATGATTCTTCCGCGCATCTTCACATTTTCCCTATTTTCGCCGGACGGGCAGGAAAATACCTTACAGTAAGGTCACCCTATCAACACCCCATCCTTAATTCCACATGTCAGTGATTGACAGGGACAAAAAGGGGAGGGAAAAGTACATGCACTCAACAGGGATGTTAAGTTGCTCCTCGAGCAGCAACTTACTTATAAAGAACAGCAACAAAATGGGTTAATTTTCACCAGCTTGGGAAAAATACCCATTAATCAGAGCTGCATATTTCCTGCTAAAATCATTCATTTCTTAGCTAGACCACTACTTGAGTAATTTATCAAGAAAAATCTTAAATTATACCCTTTTCAAGTGAGAATTTGCTGTTTATTCTCTAATTAATGACAACGTTACTAGATTTTCTTTGGATTTATACGTTACCTTGCACTCTGGAAACTTTGGGCAACTTTTTTTACTATTTTTCTGGCATCTTACAGACTTCATAAATTTATAGATTAGTCAAAGTGGAGTGATTTAACCTTTTCACTGGGTTTTCCCGTACTTGTGGTCTTCAAAGTTCTCGCAGTTGTACACAGCTCACTGGCCATTACGTGGGTCTCGTAAGTGAAGTTGAGAGTCTCGCCCATGTGAACTGTGGGTCTGTGTTGCAGGGTTGGCGGCAGGTGAGAGGGAGTTCTATAGAGTATTATGGAGTCTACGCCAGTGGAGGTGTGAGATCAAAGACAACTGAAGCTCAGAGGGAGTCCCAGAGACTTCCAGCTCCCTGACGGCTCTCCCAACGGCAGCGTCAGGAGACAACTCTCCCCCTTCACTTTCATATCAGCCAGAGAGCCCCCCCATCCCTCTACATCAGCTCATAGACTACTCCAAACACACATACACACACAGTCTCAGAGGATTTGGCAGACCTGTATCCCATCTACAGCAAGGCACTCCAATACAGATACACGCACACGCTGTTGCTCATCAGAATGCATGAAAAACACACAGCTGAATATTTTGGATTTTGGAAAGGCTGAGTTTGGAGGAAACGCTCGGCCCCAGTAAAAAAGACTCACGCAAGTTAAATACCAAGACGATATCACACCACACAACGCTGGAATGAGATGCTATAAACCTCGCGGTGCTGCCAAGTGTTCCGACAAAAAAAAAAAAAAACTTCCCATAAACTCCAAAGAGCACAGTCACAAAATGGCCCCCTAAAACCCAAACACCCCCCCACACACACACACACACACATACACCACCACCCCCCCAACATAAAGAGTGAGGAACAAGACTGTCATTAGAGCGGCAGCCCCCTCAGGCACGCCGACTTGACAATGAAGAAGCCAAACATCTGGGTGTATTTACTCGTTTCAGCTGTTTGCAACCCCGCCTCGAATAAATCTTGGAGCTGCAGCACCATTCCCTAGATCGGGCTCCTAAGCAAACACCGCTCGACGCTCACCGGGCTCAGCTCGCTCACCCCCATCGCAGTCAAGTCGCCTCCGCCCGGAGCCGGGGCCCGGGCTAACAGCGGGCAAATAAATTTGCAGGGAGGAGGAGGAGGCCTTAATTGGAGCGTTTGACGGGTGCCTGGGGTTAATTGGGAAGCATGGAGAGCAGCTGGCTCCACGGTGGAAGTTGAGACAGGGATAATAAGTTCACCCTTTGCAAGAGAGGCAGTCAGTGATGAATCAGATCAGAGGAAGAGTGTACTGTAATCATCCTCACATCTCATCTCCTCCACCCGGCTCTCTCCTGACAGGCAGAGACAACCTGGCTCCCAGCTACGCAATCTGGCACCTATCACACAGGACTGGCAGTCACAGGAAAGAGATCACCCGTCGATGGTTCTCTCACACACACACGCATGCACACACATATACAACCCGGCGTTCATTCAGCTAATCACTCGCACACACAATCATTCTTACCTCCAGGACACGGAACCTAGTTTATCAGTTCACCGGTCGATGTATGTAAATCTTTCCAACAATGTGTGTACTAATGGCTTATTACCCTGTGTTAGCTGGTTTGCATTGATCTCTATGCCAGAGGGAGATGGGGAAACTAGAGCAGTTTGCTGCTCATATGTACCGAGCAGGACTATAATCACATCCCAGCTTGTTTCAATAAAGGCAACATTAACATAAACCATCTCAAACACACTAAAACCATCACCCCCGCTCAGTCCGTGCAAGAAAAAGGGGAAGAAAAAAAAAACATTCATGGATTATAGGGTAATCAGGGCCATATGGGATGGGTCGGTGTAACTTTTTTCATCTCGAGCTTATAGATTGTGTTTGTCCCTGCAGATTGTGACTTTTGAAATGAGAAAAGTACTTCTTTTCCGGGAGGAGGAAACAATTTTTGCCAGTATAAAGTATATAAAAAAGAAAAAGAGAGCCTCTCTGGAAACTAGCGGCTGTAAAAGGTTCACATATAACACCTAAACTCAGTTCCTTGTGCTGGGAGGGTGGCTGAGGGAGCATTTGGGGGCTGAAAGAAGCCCAGGTAGAGTCATAGGCAGTAATGGGAGGAGACAGGGACTTAGAGCGCCACACAAAAGCCAGGCTTTATAAATAATTCCAAAAGCTAACAGGCTCCCTTGTATGTGTGAATCTGTGAAATACATTCACACATGAATGCACACACACACACACACATACACACACACACACACACACACACATACACCACCACCACCAAGGGGAATAGGTTATTCACACTGCTCCACTGGGGCTGTTGTGAGTCTGACCTGCTTGGATTGGTAAATTTGGGTGAATATCTTTCTTGCACAGATGATGCAAAAAAAGAAAAGAAGAAAAAAACAGCAAGTCCATTTTGCAAGAAACACACCCACCCACCCACACACACACAAACACACACACACACACACACACACACACACACACACACATATATACATTTACACACTCACACACTCACTCATAATGCAGGGCAGCAAAGCACACCGGAGACCTGTCTTGTAAATCTCTTTGTGAAAGCAGCTTTGGGGGGTAGACAGGGGCTTACATACTGAGCCCTGAGGTAGAGCTGCAGACTCCACTCCCTCTAACCCCCCCACAGTCCTTCTCCCTCTCCCACACACATACTCTGCACTCGTCTTCTCTTTTGCTCACTTTCCATCTTACCCCACATTTCTTCCTCCTCTCTCTCTGCCCTCCTCTCACCTTTTCTGCTTGCTCCCTCCCTCGATTCTTCCCTCTCTCCCCCCTCTCATCCCTCCCTCTCTCCTCCCCTCTGTCCCAGCCCGGGCTCCAGAGCACTGGTCCTTAGCCCCGCAGGCTCCCGTGGCGTTGCGGTGACTAATGTCCTGCCTTTGCTCAGACAATGAGTTTGAGACTGAGCCTGGAAAGTGTTGAGGAGGGAAAAAAGACTCCGGCACCTTTTGACAAATGGAACCCTTCGCACTCCCGTGCCCACTAAGGGAGGCTTTACAATGTCGTGCTCCACGCTCCACGTCCTCCGAGGGACGGCTGCAACCCGCAAAGCCGCATCTGGGGGGAATATAATGAATTCTTTGGGAAGTCTAACCTGGCTTTCTTCATGAATAAGATATATTTCCAAAGCATGTCGACCCCTCTTAATAAAAACACCAGTCTGGCAGGAATAGCCAAAGCCATTTTAGGGCCCCACATACACGTTAATATTTCTGTTTCTCTATAAAAAAAATTTTGCCAGGCCCGCTGCTTTCCAGGCCTGTCAGTGCAAGGCCAGCCCTAGGTTTTCCCTGGAAGGTAGAGGAGCCATGATGACAAACTGTCATTAAAAATATGGCTGTAGTCCCTCTCTTTCAAGGAACTCAAACTCTTGGATGCTCCCTCCTCTTCCCCCCCACGCACACTACCCCCCATGCAACACTGAAAGGAACTGGGCTTTGTCTGAGGAGCAAAGGAGAGAGGAATCCCCCCCACCCAACCACCCCCAGCCCCCCTTCAACCCATTCCTCCCCTCCCCGAAAACCCTGTTCCTCACTCCCTGTGGAGTATTGTTAAAACACAGCCCCCTCTCTTTTCCGTGGGCCCGGGCTCTTAAAACAGCGTACTTTGCATGAGAAAAAACGATTAGTCTTCAAATGCTTCGCTGTCAAAGGAGGGCTCTGTCAGGTTGGGGCAGAAATGTGCTCAGATAGTAGAGTTCCCCTTTTGTTTTTCTAAGATGAGGCATTATTAAACCCGGGGTCTGTTAGCATTCATTGCAGAGAAGAACACACTAGAGGGGTTTATACGGGATGCCACCCCCCCACACACCCCCCCACCCCAACCTACCCTCCTTTTTTTCCAACTTGGCCCAAGTCCACAGTAGACGGAAATGAAGAAGCGGAGTGGGGGGAAGAGGTACTCATCTAAACATGTTTGGAGAGCTGAGAGAATGCCTGGGCCCGCGCTTCTTTCAGGTATTAACCTTGGGATTTACATTTGACATTCAAACAATATGCCCCTCCTTGACCTCCGCTCCGGGATGCAGCGAGACTCGGGATAAGTCTAGCTCGAAGACAACTGCAAAGCAGCATGGGACTGCAAACACACGGGGGTTCGCATTGTGAGCTTTATTGCATGACAATGCATAACTTAATTAGGGGTGTAAAGACAGAGTTGTGTTTAGAAGATGCGCGGTTGACACTATTTTTTTTTTCTCTCCCCGAGGTCGAACGATTTGGCAGAGAGAAAGAGAAAAAAAAAAACTGCGAGCACATTGGTGCCTGGGAGGAGACGCGGCCCTGACTCATGGCTTCACACATCAAGAAGCAGGGGTAAGTGACAGATCATTGTTCACAGCAAGCGGCCGGCTCATCTGTCCCCCGATCACCACCCCGGACGAGAGAGTACAGACCCCCTCACGGATGCCACAACCGGCTCCCATCAAAAGCTGACACAATGCCACATCTGCAATAATACCCCCCCCCCCCAAAGGCCCCGGGAAACCGTGTCTTTAGGCGCTCAACTTTACACGCAGCCTGCGAGCAAATGGGCCCCAAAACCAAAGCACTTCGCCTCTTGCTGCTATACTTCACACCGTCGACTTAAAGACGTTTTTTACGGCGGCTACGGCAAACAGAGGAGGGGACGAGCGGTGCCCTCGTGCAGGCGCGACCTGTCCTGCTTCTCCTCAAGTCGGTGAGAAAAGAAAACGCGGCCGCCCGGCTGGCACACTTTAGAGTTCTCACACACACACACACAGACCTGCCTATTTGCAATAAAATTTACATGACCTACAAGTGTGCTTATGTTAAGCTGTCAAAGGCAACTTCATCCATCGTAAATTCAAATCACTTGATCCATATTTACTTGACTGTTTTTCCTCTTTTTTTCACCCCCCTCCCTTTTTTTTATTGCTTAAGCTGTGCCTCGCTCTGGGAGAGCAGTTGACCAGACTAATTGTCAGGTCCAGTTGGAGTTTCCAGCGGGCCAAAGCCATGGAAAACAAACCAGCCCTCTCTCAGCCCCTGCTAAGGCAACTTGAGCTCCCACTTTTTTTTCCTCTTCCTCCCATTTCCTATTTCTTCAGACAAATGAAAAAAAAAAAGTTGCTTCCACGAGAGAGAGAGAGAAAGAAAGAGAGAGAGAGAGGAGAAAAAGAGAAATGAGACCAAATAAAAAACTAAATGCATGCGTTTGTGCAAGTGAGAGAAGGAGAAAAAGAGGGATGGAGGGACGGAAGAGTGGAGGAGTGTGATGAGGTATATGACTTGTGTCAGTATGCAGTTTGCAGACGCCCCCAATGGTATTAAGCTTCCCGAATGTGTGTAATATACATATCTAAAATTACACCATGATATCTTGAGTCTAACCCCCCACCCTACCCCCCCACCGTATGCCTTATCCAAAGACATCACCCGGCTTGAAAGGTGCCTTTAGCAGGCTCCTTGAAGCAGGGAGCGGGGGTCCCGCTCTGGGACAATGATGGTTGAGGTGGAGGGGAGCCGGGGGAGCAGGAACACATAGCATATTAAATCCGCTGGCGGAGCTGGGTCGTCCGCGCGGAGAGAGCCAGAGAGCCAGATCTGAGGCATGCCCTGAAGGGATGGCTGGGCCTGGGGATTAGGAGGCCAAGGAGAAGCCCTTGCGCACCCGAAGACCCCTTCTTGTCTCCGCTCGCACGCAAATGCGTCCAGACGTTTTGACGCTCCTCAGGTTCGCCAATCTCGGTCCAACTTTTTCATAGCGCTCCTCCTTTCCTCACAAACCACGCTCTCTCACACACACACACACATTTCCGCCCGCTCTCATGCACAGCCTTTTTTTTTCTCCCTCAATCACTACCTCTGTCTGACTTGTCCTCTGTCTTTCCCCGCTGTGTCTGTTTCGTTTGACGTCAACATATCAAAGTAGCAAATCATCAAAGTGAGAGATGTCTTTCGGGGGTCATCTATTCAACTATAGAGGCTACGTGCAGATTAATAAAATCACACAGGGATTTGCTCCAAACTTCTTTAGAGTAGAGGGTATTTATTTATTGTAAAGAGGAAAAGGGGATAATATTTGTAACTGTTTAAACGTGTGTGTGTAAACTCCCTAAAACAAGTCAATTTATAAAAAAACACACACACACACTCACAATCCATCACAAGCTAAAGAAAAACCTACAAAAAAAAAAAAAAGAAAAGTGAGCCGACACTAAAAATACACCCAGGTCCTCGTTATCTAAAGGAAAATCAACTTCCCTCACATTACACCTGTTTTAACAAAACATTTGGCACCTCTTTGAGGGTTCCAGATCAGAACATTAGCACAACAACACATCTCATTAGGACAGGTATTCTTCCTGCAGGGTGTAAAAGGCCCGAGGACAGAAGCTGCCTTGTGTGAATGCGAGGCCCTTAAAGAGAGGGAGAGGGCCATACCTCAAAAGCTAATAGCATGTCATCTCCTTGCATTAACATGACAGCCCCCTATTCTGCCAGGTCGCCAGGGTCACGGGTGGACCGGGCAAGTGTCGCTATGCATAATTTTACCTAAAAGGAGCGCCTTAAAGTTGAGATAAAACAGTGAGCCGCCGCTATCTGACGGACTGACTCCTGCAGAGGGAAAAGCGTTATCCGCCCGTTCCTCATGCACGGAGCCGGAGAAGCGGAGAGAGCGGCAGTGATACATCTTCGCTGGCTACAGTAAGCGAAAGACTCGGTGTTGTGCATCTCATTCCAGCAGATTAGCATCTTAAACACTGCTGCATTCATCACTGCTGCCGCATCATAATGAGACAAATTCCTTTTTTTTTTTTTTTTTTTGGAATAGGTGCACCTGTTTAACATCACTATCAATTCAGTTTTGGTAAAAAAAAAAAAAAAAAAAACAATGTTAAGTCCACACATAAAATATTTGCATGTACACTGTGAGTGAATGGGGATTTTCTTCTTATTGCAAAGCTGTTTTTAACATGTTTTATTATATAACAGATTTTTTGGAAATTGTACTAATATCTACATGGTGGTGTAAAAACTCGAATATGACAGTGATTAGCATGTGTGTGACGTTCTGTAAAATATTCAAAGATGTGACATATTTCTCTGTCATCAGTCACTCACTGACATTTAGATTAATCACATGTAATTAAACAGTGACGGGATAAAAAACACGGTGCCAACGTTTTCAAAATAATATCATATGCCATCTTAATTTTGGCCTGCAATTATAGAATACAATGGCAATTATTGGATATTTTTAATTTGCATTAATATTTTAAAATAACTGAAATGACAAGCCACAGCCAAGAAAAGCAAAACATAAAGGGGGAAAAGGTACGGAGATTGTACTGAATTGTATAAATACAATTATTATAACAAATGCTTGTCATGTTAAACTAGATTTGAAGATGGATTTAATTATATTCTGTGTAAAATATATCCTGTCTGTTTTTTTTATTTATTTTGAACTGAGCAGAATCAAACTGATTAATTTTCCACTTGCATGACCTGTGAAATGTTATTTTATTATATTAAATGCAATATATGGAAATGTAGTTTATGTGTTAGACTCGTCTTTATTTTATTAGACAACTGTGACCAAGGGCTGCAAAAACTCTGCTCAAAGCCAAATCCTCAGCCAAGATGAATGATGGAACAACCTCATAAAAATAGCTAAAAGGAGATTTGTATCTGTGTGAACCTGCACTGTTAAACATCTCATTTGGTGTGTTCAATCACTGCTCCGTCTCAAGACAGCCAGACCTCCGTTAATAATTTGCCAAGTGTCAAAAAAAGGAGGATTTGTGCTGCACCGCATGGCTGAACACCTCGGACCCTCGTCGTCTGTGTGAAACCCGAGAGCAGACAAGCAGATAAAATGTGGAACAGCTGGCGAGGACAGGAGGGAAAGTTTCAAACAAATATCTGCACATGTGGAGGCTCGGGGGGTCTTGCGTGTTTTAATGTCACGGACCCCCTAAATGCACACACAAACTTCTGTTAGATTTTTTTTTCCTCCGCCATGCACAAACCCATGTGTGAGTTTGTTTTTTTGAAATGTTGATTTTGTTCCTAAACTAATTACCGTCCACGAAAGGGAACGTACGATCACGATACTAAATCCCATCCGTTTTAAATTGAGATCATTCTAATTAATTCTGTAAACTAAATTAGAGGGAATTTAGACTATTTCTCATTTTGCTTGGGGCCCCATATAACTCCCCACATGGACCCCTGCAGGGCCACAGACCCCACTGTAATGGGCTTAAATTACATGCACATGCCTTCAAACACGCTGTGATGTGAAATATGTTTTTTTTTCTCTTTTTTTTTTTTTTGAAAGAATTAACCAAATCATTTAAAAACTTCCCTGTGCCAAACGGTGCTGTGGTTGAATGACTGTAAAAACAATTACATCATTTTCACATATAAAAAAAAAACACTGATTCATGCCAAAAGGGAAACCGAATGACTTATTATAAATGAAGATTTTTGCTACACAAATATTTCTTGCACTACTCTCACCAAAAAAAAAAAATAAAAGTCTCAAATTGACCTTCAAATAGGGAGTTCTACATTCTAAATCCGGATCAGTGATGTATGGCTGTGTGAGTTGTGTTATAACTATAAAACTACATATGTCTTCATGTTAAAGGTCAAGGCGAGGGTCAGCCACAGCCTGCAGCTTTTACCAACATGCTATGTTCTCATTAACTGTTTCAACAATCCCGCCGAAGTCTTAACAGGTTAAATAACAGTCGATCAATAACAGACACTGAAATCTGATCACATATGCACATAAATATACCCCCCCTCCTCCTCCTTCCCCCCTCCTCCTCCTCCTCCACCCCCACACACGTTTCTTTAGGCACAGGTCCAATAAGCTTCATGTCTACAGAAGTTCATTAAGTTTTCAGTTCACAACCCACGAATCTGTCTTTCTTCGGACACACCGCAGATCAAGAAATGTGTTGTTTTTTTTACTATTGTTATTATTATTGTTTTCATTAATACCAAACTTTATGCAACTTCTAACTTGTTTTAAATGCACATCTGTCTGTTGGATGCTTGTTAAGTGTTCCATCCGGGTTTTCTTACTTATTTCACACAGAATAAATCAGACCAAGTGTAACACTGTTTTTTTTTTACTTTTTTCTTCTTTTTTGTGGTGATCGAGCTCAAAGCTTTGATCGTTGTTTAAAAAGCTGCAGTTTCATACCAGTGTTCCCGCAGTTAATCCGCTTCATGTCTACATATCTAAACTTGTACCAAATCCCAGCGTTATGAAAAGTGGAATCTGTGCTGCTTCATGGAGTATGACTGCTTTTCCAAACTTAAAAAAAAGTAAATACAAAAAGGAAAAAAAAAAGGCGCAACAATGTTCAAGTCTATTCCGCATTTTTTAATAGATTACTTACTTCTTTCTGGGCGATTTCCTTTGTAATTCTTCACTTTTTGTATCTTCTCAAGAAAAAAAAGGGTTGTCTTCTTTCTTCTTCTCCTCTTCCTAAGTTGCAGATGTGCCTCTCTGGAGTTGCCTGGGACTTTTTCTTTTCCTTTTTTTTTCACGCTGCTGCAGCTCCAACTCCAAAACGGCGCTGCCAGAGTTTTTCCTCTTGCCTGTCTTTCTCCTCCTTCTCACAGTTTGCTGTGTTCAACCACCGCCGGACTAACACCATCAGCCTGCAGATAATATCTGCCGATAGCAGACCCGTAGATGTGCGTAAAAATAACACCAGCGTCAGAGAAGCGCATGGAGAGTTGTTATTACATTTAGTGCGCTTTTTCGAGGAGAAGAGAGGGCGAAGTGTGGGACTCCAGCTGCTCCTTCCCTCGCTTGACTCCTCCCTTCGGATTGCTCCCTCCTTTACTCACTGCCTCCCTCCTTTTTTTTTCTTTTTTTTTTTTTACTTTGTGTACCCCCCTTTTTTCTTTCATTCTGGTTTTCTTTTGGAAACATTTTTGGAAACTTTGATCCGGAGTAGTCCTATAATTATATCTATTTGAAGTCAAGTTACTTACCTTGCTATCCTGCATGTCTTTGAACCAAAACTCTCAGTCTAAATCTGATCTAGGTTTTTCCTTTTTTTTTATAAGAAAATCTGAAATTTAGAGGTGAAACTGAAAGTTGATTATCTTTAACATTATATTATTTTTTTTTCTCTTTTTTCTTACTTACTTCCTTTTTACTGCCATTTTTTTTTGGTTATGACTGTTTGAATGGACCCGGACTCTGCTTCATAATAGACGTGTTTGTGTGTTTTGACCTTGTTGAACTACACAGCAGTGCTGTGATATGAGTTTGAGCTGTCACTCATCTTTTACAAAAGTTGCAAGAACAGCAAGAAATACGAATACATTTACATACATATGATTAAAGTTACAGGACAAACAATAAGTATTGTCATTACATTCAGTAGTAACGCTGGATAAAGAGATAAATGTTAACCCATTCATATATTTTTTTTAATTATATTGTTAAATCCTGCATCAGATGATGATTATGAAGTTTCAACACTGAGTTAAAGGTAAATTCTTTTTACTTTCTGAGGATTTCACACAGGCCTCTTCCTCATATATGCACCTAAAAAATGCAAATGAATTTACATAATATGATCAACTTACTCACATACTGGGATCTGTTGATTTATCAGGGGCTGAAATAGTCTCCTGGGCTCAGCCTTCAGAGTTCTACCTAATGCAACGGTAAGGCAGAGAGAAGCCTTCCTGTAGGGTTAGGTGTAATCAATATACATAATCAATATACAGGGAAATTATGTGGTTAAGAGAGGTCTTTAGGGGTGTTGTTTCAATCAATGAAGAGGTGGGAGTTTGCAGAGGGAAATCGCCGGTTAATCGTTTAACCAGGATTTAAATGTGTGTGTGTGGTCAAGAGGTCAAGTCCATCAGGTCCATCAAGTCACAGTTTGTGTATTTATCCAGATTTCTAACAGGTACCGTGGCAAATAAAGACATCCAGGCTTTAAGTGGATTATCTCTTTGAAAAAAACAGATTTACAATCGTTTTCCAGAATTATGCTGATAAAGTCCACATTGACTAATTACTGCCTTAATCAATCAGAGCCTGTGATCTTCTGTCACAACTGTCAACATCTTTGTCATCAATAATGTCCCTAAATGATTCGGATTGTGTCAGAATATGGAGATGAGTTAGACTTTGGATGTCAAAGTTAACTACAGTGATTTGTTAACAGCTATTTCTTAAAGTGATACGCCTCTCATCGGTAAATCTACACATACAAATACTGTTTTTTCCACCTTTTACCCATGAAATGTGGTGTTTAATTTGAATGATGAATAGAAACACTGTTAGATGTATAAAAAAATGCAGCAATTGTACAAAGGCACAATGATGGAATATGAGTTGGGATATAAACCGAGTGTCGATACAATGAGAATTCTCGTGTCCGTGACAACAGGAAGTTGGACGGAGGGAGGGGAGAAAGCCAAAGGTGCTCTGTAAGATCCGACTAATTCTCCTGTCAGTTTGTCAGGCGGTGCTCATCTGGCCGGGACTACACAGAGATAAAGTCCTTGTTATGAATCTCTCAAAGAGAATCCGAGGAACGTGGAGGTGGAGGGTGGGCGGGTGGGTCGGTTGAGGGGGGGGAGAACAAGAGGGTAAAAGAGGGAGGGAGTGTGGGGGGGGTGCACATGGGCATCAGTAGGGTTAGCGGCTCCCGAAAGTATTTCATCAAAGAGGGCCAGGATCCTGGGGATTGAGATTCTGCCTGGAGGCAAGTAACCAATGGTCTCCCAAGAACATATTCCAAAGTAGGACTCGCAGAGCCAAAGCACACATCAAAAGCACCTCTGTAGCCAAAGCGATTCTGGAGGAGAAAGAAAGGGGTTCAGGGTCCCTTCTTGGCCCCCTTTAAGCCCCAGATCTCACCCCAATTAAGAAGGAACTACTGTTTGTTCCAGACCCTGAGATCTACAGACAGGGAGGTGCACTCACTAAGGTCGACGCTCCTCGCAAACGCAGAGACACACACCATAACCGCCCATTCACACGGATACACACACTCATACGCTGTCACGTATCCTAACGCCACAATCTGAAATAAATGTTCAAGATCAACATCTGCGGTTTGTGCCTATTTTTCAAATAATGACCGACTGACAGAAGCATGTTCGGTTTCAGCTGTGATCTCACTGAAATGATATGAAGTGCTCAGTGTGTATGTTACACAAGTAACAGTAAATCAATACTTGGCAGAATGTTGTGTAGGCATTTGGATTTTTGCCTTTAATTCTCTGCCGCTGGACAGATGTCACTGTGAAATGGATACGGCAGAATAAGCATATGATATCTACACAGATGTGGCCGCTGGAAAAAGGCACTTCCATCCACACATGAACAGAGGAATGACAGCAGCTCCTGTGGTTTATTACAGCACAGGGGCAGCGTTTTCACATAAATGGATATTTCAAGTGCCTTTGGTTATAAGTACACTGTTGATGAAAGATGCATTTAGATTTTTTTTACTTCAAAGGTAGAAACATGATAAAATGACTCCATTGCAAGTAAAAGTATGTCATTCATGCAGAATGCAAACGTACTTGTAATGCACAATGTTACTATTGTGTTTTCATATATATCACTGGAAAATGTCAATGTATAGCCAATTATAACTCCTTTACCGTTGGGTAGTTTATTCTACAACAATGTGTTAAGTGTTAGTTATGATATGCAGCTGTCAATCAACTGTAGTAGAGTGTTAAACGTGTAATATTTCCTACTGAAATGTAGTGAAAAGGAAATATAAGTAACATAAAACAGAAACGTGTGACGCAAGTATCTCAAGATTAGTACACTAATTGAGTACTAATTAAGTAGTACTAGTTACTTCCCACTGCTGGTAACATAGTAGTATTGAAGTCCCAGTTGAATGTAGGTTTTTAAGCATAGGTTTTATAGTCTAAGATTCACATTCTCTAATTAGTAGTGATTCTCTAAAAAACATTTGA
Source organism: Lepturacanthus savala (assembly GCA_030544235.1). Classification (NCBI taxonomy): domain Eukaryota; kingdom Metazoa; phylum Chordata; class Actinopteri; order Scombriformes; family Trichiuridae; genus Lepturacanthus; species Lepturacanthus savala. Next base: position 12,285,826 of record CM060476.1, on the reverse strand, counting down.
AGGCATCCGTTCAAAAAGAAGTAAATGTATTTTCTTTCTAACAGAGAAATATCACCTAAAACTATTAATCTTCTGGTCTGTGGATTATCCTGAGTAAAAAGAGACAATGATTCTGGTAAAGCATGTTGCTATGAAAAATTGAAGGTGAGTGCCAAAAAAAATGAAAGCGTATGAACAAATATGAGGTACTTTATTCAACTTTAATGACATGTTACTTTACAGATTTTATACAAACAAAGATATATATTATCAGTTTATAAATGTGATTCACATATTAAATTACACAATAATACCATATATATAAAATACTTCAAGTAATAATAACTACAACAATAAAATGCTACTTACACATGAATGCATTAGTTGGCTAATAGTAATCCAAAGTAATGTAATATATGATATATGTGCATTTTGAGTACCATACTTTTATTATTGGTACATTTTGCTAATAATACTTACATAGTTTTACTTAAGTGACATTATTAATGCAGAAGTTCTTACGTATTTTCATATTAAAGAAGGAAATTATTAGTCAATGTAGTTGTCCACTTATATATTGTAAAGCACAAATCTAATTATTTAGCACAGTTATTTTTATACTTCCTGGCCCCTTTCTGAGCATTTGATTGCTCCTATTGCAAAATCTTTGTGCAATCTTGTCAGGAGTCTATTAGAGTGTTATCCATCCTTGTACTCTGGGTTCATTAGGTTCCCTCCATAAAACACACTCACCTTCTACTGCTTTTCTCTCCGTCCATATTGATTCTCCCTCACCTTGTTCCATTTTTTACTCATACTGTACCTGTACATAGACTTTTATTTAGGACACTATCACACACAGCAACCCCCCCCCCCCCCCCAACACACACACACACACACACACACTCTCATACTTCCTCCCTGCATCCCTCCACCCCTGCCGGAGGTATCGAATGGCTTGAGTGGGCCATTAGTGTGAATGACTGATAAGACTCTCTGCCCCCAATAGTCAGAAAAAGGATATTTGCAGTTATTTTGAATCCGTCAGAAATAATAAACGCAAAACTATATCCACTTGGGCAATTTAAGCAATTTCCCCATGATAACATCCCATGGGGATTTCATGTGGATTCCAAATGACGACATAATAAAAACCACGATGCCGGCATCCCCTTATCAGGGTGGATTAAAAGGGAATAATGAAACAGAGAGGGTTTGGAGCCTTGTGTGGTATGAATATGATTATCTAATGGACTCCAATGGAAAAGCATGTTAATTCCACTTTAACGCGAGACCTTTCCCAGACTATCTGCTGCCCCTGGCTCCTCCTAAGACCCCCTCCTTCCTCTCCCCCTCGACCCGTTTCTTTGCCACGTTCCGTCCTTTAAGTTTAAATAATCGTTCTGCTTTTTTTGCCACAGAAGTCATTATTCCCGCCGTCTATCTCTGTGTATGAACGTGAGCATGGGAGAGTGATAAATCCCCCTGGTTATTTTACCCTCTTTTCCAGTCTGATTGGAGTATGTTGGCCTCTTAACTTTCAGACAAAAGCACTCCAGGCAATTATCAATATTCAGATTTTTTTTTTCTCCTCGCACGAAGAATCATTGTTGCTTGAAGAATGTGGGTCACTTTCATACCAATTCAAACTTTCTGAGCGCCCAGTTGAAATCATATTATATGGTGATGCTGGGCTTAACAAGGCCTTAGTGTTTAAATACTGCCAAGAAACTATGAAGACTCAATCACTTACTTACTGACATCAAACTGTGTTAATAGTTATTTTAAGATATATATATATATATATATATATATATATATATATATATATATATATATATATATATATATATATATATATATATATATATATATATATATATACTGTAGTTAACTTATATAATATTCTCTAATTATAAACTCTATTATGTACAGTAGGCTCACAATTTTTCAATAGTCATGCAAGTAGTAAACAGCTTTGCTCACTGTAGTCATTCCTCCTGTTCATACAGACCATTAGAAGATCATTTATAAATAGTATGCTTGTTATAAATGCTTATTCCACCTAAAACAACATTTTGAGATTCTCTACTTTATGTGTCGAGATGCTTTTCTAGTAAAGAAACAATATCTACAGGTGGAAAAAAATGTTGAAAAGAATTTGATTGAACCGTTAAGGTGGATATATCATACTCGGGACAAACTGGTCAGCAGCTTACATCATGGAGGACCACTTACTTTGATTGACAGGTGCATGGAATGATACTATTGGTTGAAATTGCTCTGGGCAAGAAGTCGAATGTCATGTTATTATATTTTTATATAAAACACCTAAAAGAATCTGTTGGCAAATATAGTTAAATACATGACCAATATGACCAGGGATGTGGTCTAAAAGCATCACTTCATCTGGACCTTCAGTCATTTGAGTTAATCAAATCAAGTGGATCTTTTCCACAGTACATCTTTTTCAAGTTAGTTTTTAGATAAAAAAAAAAAAAAAACTAGCTCCCTCTCTGTGTCTCAACGGACACTGTTTTCCGGTTCAGCTGCAATGGAATGATCATAAAACAAAAATAGGGATTTGGCATTAAAAAAGACTTTGAAAGACGTGACTAATTTGACTAATTTGGATGACTGAAGCCTCAAATTATTTTCAAGTCAACTTGTAAATATAGACTTTTGCACAGAAGGAGAGGCTGTGTATTTTTTTTAGTTTTGTTTTCCCTTCACGTCCATTGAACGTGCATCACGAGGCTACTCATAACAGCCAGTACAAACAGGCAGGCATGAAAAACTGCGAAACGATCCTTTAAAGCTGTTGCACCTTTGTTTCAACAGTAAACAATTACCCTTCCAACACCAAATAAAGATTCATGTGCAGGCTTTGCTGTCAAGACTGTGTTAAGATCATCGTCTGTGTTTTACGCTGGGTGTTGACTGATTAAAAGTAACTCTCTTTTTGATCACCAGAAGGAGAAAAAAAGTCCCCGACTGATTCGGGCCCATGTGGGGGGTCATCATTAGGCCCATTAGGCCCAATAAGAATCCTTGAGCCGAATAGTCAAGTCCATTCTCATCTAGTGCAGCACAGAGCCGTATTGTCGATCAGCGCACACATCCTGAGAGCAGACTGAGCTCCCACAGGACACAGTTAAAAAAAAAGCATCAATATTTCATCAAACTACTCTCTCTTTCTGGTCCAGATCAAAGTCTCGACTCCCACAGTCCTACAGGTAGAGATGGCTCTTTTGTTTTTGCTCCTCAGGTAGAGCAGTAGTCAGACTCTGTTCGCTTTTGGAAACCTTGCAACGCTCAGCCCATCCATCTCACAGCTTACTGCCTCGCTTTTAGAAGCAGAGTGAGGGCGAAAACATGTTCCAGAGATGTCCAGAGATTGGACTTCTTTGCCTCGCTGTGCTGTATAATTTCCTGTTGTTGTTTTTTTCCAGGTCAGCCCAGCGAGAGAATAATAGCAAAAGCAAACAGAGTGTTGTAATTTGTCTCTGAAATACTGAAATAATGTTGCAAACTTCATTATCATCCCCACAGTCCACTGCTGCCTAAGATTGTGTTCACATAAAGATCCTGAGCGCAGACATGCACTTTTTCAATTTGGTTATTTACTCTGACTCATTTAAGTATACAATTGACTTTTTGTTGTCTGCTTTAGGATTGTATCTGAGGGCAGATATGATTTTTCTTAGCTATAAATTGTGTTGACACTAATCTGTTGTGGTCAAACCCGTGGAAATAAATTTGTGCATGATTTTTTTCATGCAAATTAAGTGGTTTATATTATGTAGTTATTTAATTTATTTGATAAATAATTTTAAAAGTTTATTAAAAAGAGTGGAAGCACTGTGGATGCATATTTGCCACATGTTGGGCCATTGTAAGGTCATAATTATTGTTATTTACACAATTTACACAAGCATTGCATTTCAATTCTTGGCATTGTCATTTAGACTGCTGACTAGAAAAAAATAATATGTTCACTGACCAATGCTGACCATTAATTTTACAATTTTTTTTTTTTTTACAAAAAAATGTCATTTGTTCACCACCAGAATAATAATTTTGACTTTTAACTACACCTTAATTGACCTACATATCTTGATTATCTCATATTTATTTTTTGTATGACAAAAGTATTATTTTATACATGTAAGCATGAAAATAATTCACCTTCAAAATGAATGGCAAACATGATGGCAAATACAAATTATGAAACATCCTCCCATTTGTCCCTTGATTCTGTCATTAGAAAAAAAATAATGTCTTTTTTTGCCTTGTTTTTTTCTCTTTTTTTAAAACCCTTTGATAAACACATATGTAGGTGTGTTTGTGTACAGCCATGTGTTTGTCATTATACGTGTGTAAATGCGTTTCCTCCCCCTACATCAACCTCAACCATGCTTTACCGTTGTCCCTGAACACACCAGGCCTCTCCTCTCATCATCAGCGTCAATCTGTGGCTGTCACTCGGGGCCGGACAGTGACTAACGACACTCACAGTCAGTCAAACACTTATCACCACACAGGTAACACACAGGCCTGGAAATGACTGACATGAAATGGAAACGTCTCTCATTCTGTGGGCCCAGGAGCTGAAGTGAAATATTAGCTGTGGGACAGATGGCGGATGATAAGAGGCTCCCTGTTTGGGCTGGAATTGTGGAGGTCCAAGTTCTATTACATTTCTTTTTTAACTGAGGAGTGGTATGAAGATCCTGTTTGCTTGGATAAAGGATGCCATTCCTTTTCAATTTCCTTTGTTATGTGCATCATTTGACTGTTTTCTTCACAATATGCTTCAAATGTGCAGATGAGCCAGACCCAAACTTTCAGGAGGAGCTATTTGTGGCTTGTTATAGTCGTAAATAGTGTTTGAAGCTAGTGGGTCATAGTTGATACATAAGCCATTATCCCCAAGGATTTTCTGTGGGCCACAAGAACCAGACCGTAGGCCTTTTAAAACCAGAATGCAGCCCGCTCAATGTCAATGGGTCACATATGCTTCCTCTGTGTCTCCTATTAGTCATAGACTCCCTCTATCTTCTATCCCTCTCTTTCTTTCTCCCTCTCTCACATCTCCTTCATGCACACACACACACACACATAGACACACACACAATTCCCTTTGTGCAAAAAGATGGATGGGATGTTCCCAAACCACAGGTGCTGCTCCACTTGTGAGTCTTTCGCATTCTTCAGCAGACCTGCTCGGTTTTTACTTGTTACTCTTTCCCCCAGCGGTGATTACCTACAGTACTCCAGAGTTGTGGAATAATGAGGAACGTGGAATATTAGCAATACAGCGTACGATCAATCTGCCTGTCTATTAGCCGCTCTTTGGGAATTAGGCTCTTTTGTGGGAACAAAACAAACCACATGAATTTGAAACTTGATGTCCAATACTGCTCCCACAGACAGGCCTTCCCATCCAGACCACCACTAGATGGAGTTAGTTTACAACTTGTGCGTTTCTGCTGGTAACTCTGAAACCTAAACCACAGGCTCACTCTGCTGGGCAAGTTACGCCACCTTGTGGTTGATATGATCAGTAGCTTTTATAATAGAATAAAGGGCAGCATGCAATGTACAGTATGTTCTAACACAGCCTGGTCGATGCTTGTTTGCCTCAACGGTTATATTCTCAAACAGGATGAGGAGAGACTGAAGTGTAGTTTAAGTAATGTGAAAAGAATCAGAATTAGCTTTAGTGACTTGACATATAAATACGTTTGCAGGTACAAAGAATTTGACTCAATTCATACACAGATACACATATAGGAAATATACAGATAAAACAAATACAGCAGGCTGCCGACTTTTTTTCACCAACCGGAGTTAAGTGCCAAAAAAAGATGCAAAGATGCGTAATTAATAGATATATGGTTGAAACAATCACTTTTTGATATTCCAAAGTCTAGTAGTATGAGTGTAATCGTGACTGAAGAAAAGAAAAAGGACACTGTTGTTAAGCCTAATGTGCAGCCAAGGAACCAACCACTGTGTGTTCTCTAGAGTGAAATGGGGAAGAACAGATGTGAGGTCATGTCTTCTTTCAGTATTGTGCTGTGTTCCTGCTGTACCCCCCTGTGCAAATACAGTGATAGAAATCAAAGCATGAAGTGTTTAACTTATATGGTGCTAACAAAGTTTGATGATACAGGGTCAACTGAAGTGTTCCGGGGATCTGGTTTATTCTCACCATGCTAATTCTGATGTTTATTGATCAAAACTACAGATTATATATAGGAAACTTTCAGCATTACTCAGAATAGAAATCCCATCTTGCAATCTGATCTAATCTAGTTGCATTTTTTTTCTTGTGCGATTCATGAAGCAGGGAACTGACAATGAAACCAAATGGTATCTAAATAGATACGTTTGTATTGTGTTAACATTGCATGGGTTAAATCCGAAGCAATGTTTAGGTTTAGGCAGATTAAGGGGGAATAAAGAAACTAATTCAGATTATGATGAAGTTCTGCTCTTGCTCAGATATGTGGTTAAATTGTCCTCAGTGTTTGCCAGTTGAAACAAACTCAAGACATCTGTAGGGTCCCTGAGGACATCCATAGTGAAGGCCTCAGCTCTGCAGTAAAACAGGAGCATGTTGTTATTGACTTGACTGATGGTTTCCTGTCATGAGAGGAAGAAGTAGTACAAAGGAGGAAAATGAAAAAAGTCATCTGTGGTCTTACCTGTGTTGAGCAGGTACTTCTGCACATGTCTGGGGACAACCTCAGTGACCACAATAACACGCCAGGTTGTTTTTTAGAGTCAATGTGCCAGACAGTTCTGAACATGTACCTTGTGTACCTTTGTCTTCCTGTCTCTTTTACTTGCCTTCCTATAACAAATAAGAAAGTAAATACATAAAAGAGGTATTTTATTTGATTGAGATTAAAATCAGCTAGCTGACTTGTTGCCTTCTTCCAACCCCAGCAGGGAAAAGGCGGTTTGGGATCCGTAATGATTCTCTTTGTCTTATTCCATCTGAACGAACCACTCTTTGCAGGGCCTTGTGGTCCTGTTGGTGACGTTTCTGTACCAGGTAGTGATGTTCCCCATCAGGACACTCTTAATGGTGCAGGAGTAGACATTCCACATTATTTGAGAGGATACCTGGATTTTCCCTAATTGTTTCAGATTAAACAGTCTCTGCATTCATCGCTTTCTGCATGCAGCCTTCAAGTCAGACCCTCGGTGATGTGGACAGCAAGGTATGTGAAACTGAGAGAGCATAGTTCCTACTCTTTTAACCTCCTTAACCTCTTAAGACACACCCCTTTTTTAATCTTATTTACACAAATGGTTTCCCAATTTGTAAGTAGCACAGTTCCAACATGTCACATGTCATTCGAAAGCCCTGGCTATTGGCTATCAGATGTGGATGGTCTCCAAATCTCCATTGGGTCACACAGCAGCCCATCAAACCAAAGGTGGTCAAAATTTTTTCAATCTCTTAATTTCTCGACCCCATGTGTTGATTGGCCTGGCATGGTATCAATTGATTCAAAACAACTTCGAGACCATAATTGTTGCATTATTTGCACATAGAAACCAATGACTGAAGCATAGTATTGTCGTTAATGACCCCCCGCTTCCCATACCGTTAACTGTACAGTGTGTCTTAAGAGGTTAAAGTTCACTATTAGCTCCTTAGTCCTGCTGACATTCCCCAGCTTCTTACAGGTAGGCCTATTCATTGCTATCTGTGATCAGGCCCACCACAGCTGTGTCGAAAGCAAATGTGACGATGGTGTTGTAATCTGTACAGAGAGTACAGCAGGGGGCTTAAAACATGGCCCTGGGGTGCACCAATGTAATGGATAGGGGTAGAAGCGGTGTGTCCGCCCACCCTCACCCCCACATGCATTTGTTTTGCTGCATGAATCTAAAACAAACCAAACAAGCTGTGATGTTAACATCAGCTATAAACCTGCGTCAGTATTTCTATATATACCAGATCTATATCACATACATACAGCAATTTCTGGTAGGGGTGTCATGAAACTGTGATTATGCAGCACAGAGCTCATCGCCCACAGATCAACCAACAGAGAGGAACAGAAAGCGGCCCAGCTTTGATGTTGTCAGATGACAGCAGCACAGGTCAGCAACTACAGACAATTGCACTTTTGCTGGAGTGTGTATTGAATTTCACGCAGATTGTGTAGGTCTGAGTAAAGAACACCATGCACTCAAGCGTTCAGGTTTTTTGATGTTGGTGAAACTGGAGTCTTGTGCTTTCAGGTGAATTGTGGCTGAACATCTCTCTGTCTGTGTCATCCGTCTGAGCTGCTGCTGCTACTATGAGGTCAGTGTGGGAAACTACTTTCATGTCAGTTTAAATGGACATCCGTTAGCAGTCAATACGAAACTGTCAAGTCATTGCCAAACATAGACTAGGTTCAACAGTTGAAAGTGTCGGCACAGACGATGGCACAAACTGGCATCAAGGTGACAACTAGTCAGACTGAAAACGTTGTGGATTCTGCTAGCCACATTCACAAGCACATTTCTTACCACACCAGGTACGTTACACCAATGAAAACATGCTATTATTTTACATATATATATAGTATATGTAAACTGCTGATTTCATCAGTGTTTTTACTTAGTACGTGATTAAACTTCAGTTGCACCCTCTTCACATCTGTTTTTCTTGTACGCATAGTAGGAAGCAATAATGTATAAATTTCCTCTTATTTTTGTTCACAATTTCTACGAGAACATTGAGTGGTTAAAAGCATTTTTATCAAGATAAGAAAAAAACATCTACTTTTCAGGAATTATTCGGCAAAAGCAAAGAAACATCAGTTTTATGTATTTCACCTTTGCTGGGTTTTTGATTTTCCTGTAACGCCCACGGATGCTCTGGAAAATCACGATTAAAATTTGTCGAAGTTTATTTAATAATAATCAACTACTGCTGAACTTATAATTCGTTCTTGGGCATGTGCCAGATAATATTAAATGAAACAACACCTACCCTTATGCAATTCACGAGTGGGATTCATCATTAAGTTTACCATGGATAAGATCAGATTTGGATGGCTAAGAATGTTCGATGCATCTGGAGTTGACTTTTCACATTTGTCTATAAACAGAAAATGAAGAGAATGTTGGTGCATGAGGTTGTATTCATGGGCTATTGAAAAAATGACAGAATTCTTGAGATTTATATAATTTTTAATTGTGGTTTTGTACCTGAGTATAATTGTACAATTCGGTTACAGCAGCATACAACAAACACACAATGGAAACATTGTAACAACAGAAATAATTACAAACAATATTTACATTAATATACATTTTATACAAACCCTAAATATCTTAAATGTCTGAATGTGAACGAAATTATGTGACTTTTTTATATCTTTGTCAACTTTGTTAACTTTTTTATTACTATCTTTGGTTTGCTACTGACAAAATGCACAGGAAACAAAATAACGATGAACCTGTGGGACCATAGGCACGCGTCTCAGGTTTAAGATTTTAGGGAAAAGGTGATTTATAGGGAAAGAGCAGGGGTAGTTTCAGTATCTGACATGACAGAAGGACGTTTGGGAACTGCCTGCATTTTAATGAGCCCTCCTTTATCCTGACCGCCTACACACATCTTCATGATCCTCAGGAGGTCTTGCCTGAAGCGGACGCCGATGAAGACGTACAACAATGGGTTCAGGCAGGCGTGGGTGTACGCCAAACTCTTGGCTACCTGTCCAGCTATATCATAACGTTTCGAAATGTCACACATGGTGATAGTGGTATTAACAGCCTGTGAGGCCTCCACTATCAGCAGGGTGGTGTATGGCAGCTGAGAGAGAAGGAACACAAACACCACAGCAAATATGACACGAAGGGCCTTATGCTTCTCAAAGTTCCTAGCCTGCAGAAGCGTGCGAATAATGACAGTGTAACAGAAGATCATTACAAGTAGAGGAAAGCAGAAACCCATGCAGATTTGTAGGGATATCACCATAATCTTTTTCCAGTTGTTCTCATTGTTCCAGTACACCTGAACACAGAAATACTGCTCGTTTAGGTCTGGGCCTTTCACCTTGGCGAAGATAAACTCGGGAAGGGCCAGGAGAATGGAGGCGAACCAGACAACGAGACAAGCGAGTTTACTGTAGAACAGCCTCTTTCTCTTAAAGTTCTGAGCTTTGATGACTTGCACGATAGCAATGTAGCGGTCCACGCTAATGCAGGTGAGTAGGAACATGCTGCTGAACAAATTGATCTTGTAAACTGCGGACACGATTTTACAGAGAACAATGCCGGCGCGCCAATTATACATGGCTTCGACGGCCCAGAAGGGCAGCGTGCAGAGGAAGAGGAGGTCGGCCACAGCCAGGTTCAGCAGGTACACGTCAGTCATCGTTTTCAGGCGGTTACGCACGGTGGTGTAGATGCAAACCACCAACAGGTTACCCAAGGCACCCAGGACAAAGATGACCACAAAGAGCGGCGGTTCGTACTGGCCTCGGAACTCCCTGACCCAGCTTTTGTTACACACTGGGCTGCCAGTAGGCATACTCTCATAGTCATAGTCAGTGGAGCCCTGCAATCAAAAGCAAAAAAAAAAAAAAAAAAAAAGATTAGCTGATGAGGTATTTGGTTTTATTCATACCAAATCCAGCGAGGCTGGCTTCTATGTTTGGGGTATTTTGTTGTCGTGCATCGGTCATCTGGTCTTTTCGTCGTCTTCTTCTTCTTATTTTTCATTTCCTGTTAACTCAATAACTGCTATCAGCGTTTTGCAACAATAACGAATCTAGTGGGCACACAGTGAAACAACATCAAACACTGCACTGTCTGTGACGTGCAAGCTAACCAGAGAGTGCAAAAAAAAAAAAAAACACTGCTGTGAGGTGCAGGTGTTGTGTCTGTACCGGAGAAACCACACGACTGCACTTGTAACTTCCTGCTGTTATCCAAGTCTGAGAAGGGTAAACGATCCTAAGGGGCTCCAGAAAGGGGCCCCCAGCCTAACACAGTATACCAGAAACATCAAGTTTAGATGTAGGTCAGAGATAAACATTGAGGTGAAGCCGGAGCACAGCTTTTCACATACAATGGAAAATTTGCTGCAGATACAACTCTGTCTGGCATTTGATTATCCTGCAGAGGAGATGTCGGATCCAGATAAATCTACTGTACCGCAGTGTTAAATATTTCAGAAAATACACATATATCACATGTCAGCATGTGTCACACAGTGTACTGGGATGTAAATATCACTATTTTTTAAAATCATAATATTGCAGCATGAACAAACACTGAAAACAGTATTTTTTCTCTCTGTGATTACATGGTCAATCCACCTTTTTTCAACCTATTCAGATATAGATTTATAGGCGTTTGTCTTTTATCTTGCTTACTGCTGCTGGTCAGAGAGACACCAAATGAAATACAATGATGAATAAAGCATATTGAATATTATAGAGAACAAAAAAAAGAATTAAATATTCTTTAACAGCACATTTTATTAGTTTATTGGTTTTCACTTATATATTATATTAATATCTAAAGTAATACTTACAGTTTCTTCATATTCAATTGTGCTCATCTCATATTCATTTGGATACTCCATGTTACCTACAAGGAATCAAAGATATATTGACATAAGACAACAGACCAAAATGTATTTTGAAGTATGGATGAAATTGTTAAAAGTATACTTAAAAATTCCATAGTAAGTGTGCTGTAAATTCTCTACAGTTTTGTAGTGTTGCAATTAGTCACTTACCGCTTCAATGATGAGATGGTGAAATCATCAGTGTGGCTCAGTTTCGTTGTCTGCTTGTATGTAACCAGCCTTATATTCTCCTGCTTATACAGTGTTTTTTTGACACGTCACATGCTCGATGATGTAAATCCCCGCCCCCCGAAAGGTGTGCGGCAGGCAGCACAACAATATACCAAGAGTCCATTCATTTAAAAGTCAAATCTGTAGTCTTTGTAGTCACAGGAGGAGCTGTGACAAAGGCTTTCCCCTTCCACGGTCGATTAAGTTTCATCTAGGTGAAGCCCAGTTTTATCCCCGCTATGCACAGGTGGAGCACTTACCACTATAGTTGACTGATGAATGAAACTGAAAACCATGAGGTGAATGAAGAATATACCGAGGTTCAGGTCAATGTTAGGATGTTGTAATCCTATGGTCTGCTTTTACTGCATTTCCAGCCTTGAGTCTGCCACTGAAACCCATATCTTACTGTCAGCTAAATGCCTAAAAGTGTGTCAACAATTTAAGGGAAGTCGGTTTGTGAGGTTACTGTGAATTTATTTTTTCAAGTTAGCAGTGATGCAACATGCTTTGTAGCTTACTCCTTAAAAGAAATATAATTACCTTCACTATAAAAAAAAAAAAAGTTCAGTAAAATAATCAAGTTAGCATTTTGGGAAATATGCCTGTATGCTTTCTTGTTGAGATTTAGACAAGGAAATCACTCCCACTCTCATTCTCTGTAGGTTCAATATAAGGCAAGAAAAAGAAGATGGTTATCTTAGTTGAGTCAAAAGAGTAAAAGTCTTAGTCTGTCGTTTGTATGAATTAAACAACAAGAAGATATGATTCATTTTAATTTAATTAATTATAGAGAGGTGGATTCTTTTAACCTTAATACTCACAGTCTTTTTTCCTGAGGCATAGGCTGGTCTAGGTTAACTATATGCTTGCTACAGATTCATATTTATTTATTTGATTGTTTTATCCAACTCAAGTTTGGCCTCGGTTGATGCATAGTAACGCAAGCACCGCACAATAAACAACAACATATCTTCCAGTACCAATTGCGTCAACGTAGAGGTCTGTCATCTGACATGTCATGTGATGTGTCATGAAAAATAAGAATCCATAGGGAAGTCTTAAAATTCACTGGCGTTTGTCATGCTGCTAACCACAGTGGTATGAATAAAGTCCCTGTGATACCAGTAGCTTCACTTCAAGGCCAAACAAGGCCGTTACATAAGTAAAGTCATGATGAGTACACATCATTACATATATTAAGTCAACTACCCACCAACGAAACCGAGTTTACAAAGCCAACAATGACATGATTTAGTCAAAGGAAGTGTTTTCTGGTTGTGTTTCCTGTGAGTGGGTATTGCTCAACAGGATCTATTTTGACCCCCAGGGATGCATGTTGGACAGAGTGAGCTGTTGTCTTCACTTCGTGCCACGGTTTCACCACCTTTACGTTTGCGGTCATTGGGGTAGCACGGGAGGGTGAGCTCTTTAAGAGGCATCAGCTCTCAAGATTTCTACCAATTGCTGGTTGCGTTTCTCGGTTTGCACCACAACGGGGCCCAGGGAAACGGCTGTGTCACGATCGCTCAGGCTTTTTCTTCTGGGAACGAGCTGCTGAAGAAAGCAGACTGACCACTAACTGAAAGTACACATAACCAGCTTCATTGTTCTGATCTGCAGGCATAAAAAGATAATAACATTCAGTTATCGTCAGGTCCTTAGTTGACTTAACAGATACAGTAGGTTAGACACAATGAGGTAGCCACACTAATTGAACATATGGGGTCATTTCTACTGCTGATTCCCCTACACTATGCAATAAAGCACATTATTTGAACAATCCTAATAAAACAGGGAAATTGACAATAAAACGACAGTAACTTTGAGATATTGACTTGGTTTGACTAATTTTCTACAACTGAGGATTCATATTGGCTTCAAGTAAACATTCAAATATATTTTTGCACAGAAGGAGGGATTTTGTCGCCCATCACTTCTATTGAACATGTATAAGAATCTCTTAATGATCAGTATGACCAGGAGGAAAAACTATGGCAAGAGGAATATGTGGCCATCCAACTATTGTTTTAGGCCTTTTAAACATTATGCAATACTGAGATTCACGTGGCAGTTTGACTGCTCTCTAGCTGCAAGAGAAATGAGGATATGTCATGACCTAAAACAGGTGACGGTCATGGATTAGTCAGTAGCATAGGATGAAAAATGCAACATGATTTTACGTTGCATTATAGGCTGCAGTCAGCCAATCGGATCAGCACATATTACATTTGCCACTTAAGCACAGTCTCATTTCAGAAGCACTTCAATGCGTTTACCATATCGCAACTTTAATTCATGTCAAATAACGCTGCTGCGGTGACTCAGTTGGAATCTCCTTCATCATCATTTGAGTCATTTCCGTAAGAAAAAAGAAGTGTGTTTTACTCAGAGACATATACAGTATGTCAAAAGTGTAATGCTTGAGTGTTGATCTAAAATGATAAAAAATGAATAGTAAAAGAGCAGAGAAGCATTTATATATATATATATATATATATATATATATATATATATATATATATATATATATATATATATACCAACCTAGACCTACCGTATGTGAGCCCTTGGAGAGTCATACAGATGGAGGCAGAGACAAAAGATCTGGGTGACAAAAACTAAATAACAAACATTAAATCTGTTTATTTTGAGGTTAAACATTACACAATACTCTGGACATCACCTTTTATTCAGAAACGGGAGTGATGTACATTTTGCAAAGATTCTTTTGTTTTACTAGTGAATCTGAGAAAACCCCAATGATTGCCAGCGAGCAGGAAGCTACTGCGAATGGGTACACCACTGACAAGTATTAACAGTTGCCCCATTTTGTGGGAAAGTACTGCCACCGTCTGCTGTTGCTCTCAACAGTGTGAGAGAGTAAGGTTGGTAGAGAAACTCTAGTCACCACTTCCTGTGTACATGCTTGCAGTGATTTATTTCAAGCACTGATAGATAACTGTTCAACATTTGCATGCTGAGTGAAATTATCAGCATGTTTCCCAGGGTTGTTATCCCTCAGCTCATAGAAAACCACATATGTTCAACAGAACTTCATCACCACTGTTTAACACCATGTTATTCTGCACCGAATGAAAGAAAATCTTCTTTGTGTGACGCAACAAGTTTAAGTCAGGACAGACTGTGGCTTGCACAGTTGAAAACAACAGAGACTGACTGGTGACCACTTCAGTTCTTACCCTACCACAGTCTCTATGTTTAACAGTCAACACAAACAAGGCTGTGTTCCAGGCACATGAATGTGATTAAATGTGCTGGATTTTAAAGGGGGGCTATTTTTTTTCATTTTGCCAATTAAATATTTGAATTTTGTGGTCTATTTATAAATCTTATAAAACTTTATATAGTTCAAAAGCCCTTAGTTAGACCTGTAGCAGCAATGTAGTCTGCTGTCTCATACGCTCACTCTGAAAACCCCGTTAGGTTTCATCGATACTACAGCACAGACCTGATCACCACAGAATGAATGGGTGGTCTTTTCTGTCAGTGTGTTAACAGGAACAACACAGACCAAAAATGTTTACACACAAGAACTGAGAAAGTGTACGTGTGTTTTTTTTTTCACTTTTAGGTAGCACCTCTAAACAAATTCGCACACACCCTTAGTGTTTATGTGCAAGTGACAAGATATCCTGAAAGTGAAAACAGAATATCATATTTTAGGATTTTGCTCTTCACAAAGCATACATACCGCTAATAATAAATCCTTTAGGCCCCTAATGTGAATTTTCTGGGCATAATCTGACCAATCCTTGGTCAATCTCTATGATCCAGCATTAAATTATACAGCACCAAAGGGCCATAAAAGCCCTATTTATAACTAAAGTATATGCAGCCTTACCCGATTCTGTTTAGACTCATTTTAATGAATTTCTAGTCTGACTGAGGTCATAATTATTTATATTTAAAGACATTTCCAGTTTCTAGTGTGAACTAAAATGTCTAATAAAGGAAAACAAATGTTCTGAAAACAATGCCTACATTATGCTTTGTGTAATCATGACATTTCCCTGTCATTATGTGCTGTTTGTGTATGTAATCTCTTCTCTAATATCTTCCCCTTTTCTTGATTTTGAGTAGACAGTATGTCTAATGGCCTGTAAAACCGTGCAAGTGCTTATCACAATAATATTTATGCAGCTTCTGTTTGAAAATTCAGAGTCCAAATCCTCTTAAACATTTATTTAACACCACTTAATGTAACCCAGACCATACAATCATGGTCATGTTATGTGTACAGATTTTAATGGATTATTAAAAAAAGAGGTAGATTTTATTTCTGTGTGAACTTCCCATCCATAATTACAGCATGGCATGCCCTTGATGAGTCATTCAGTTTCGGATCACAGTGATATTTTTATAGTTTATCCACCTCCATTAGTTGAGTGATTGCTGGATATAATGATAAAAAACGAAAAGAAACACATGACCGCACATTTGGTAACAGCTTTTATTACCCCATACCTTACACGAGACAAACAAATGCACAGCTAGTGAAATATAGGGTAGTTGTGTCATACTCTACAAGAGCATTACTTCATGAACATCATGTATATATTTATTTTTTTTCCTCTTACACTCCATTACCCACAGTAGTACAGAAAGGACACAGTTAAAATTTCCAGACAAAAATATTCTATGCCCTTTTGTGTAGGGAAGTATGAAAATCCCTCCAAACCACTATCCATGTCATTCAATACGCAAGAGCAGAAAAAATAAAATACAAGAAACTGGGACTATTTCCAATGATCAGACTTTCACAGAAAGTCTGATCATTGGAAATATGTTGATTAAGAATGCTATTATATGTTTAAGTGACAAATTAAAGCGAAATAGACATCAAAAACAAACAAATTCAATAAAGGACTGCATTTTGAGGGCCTGTTAAAAATAAGTCCAATCAGTAAAATAGCAATGATCAATAACTCGGTGCTAAGAAGCTAAACATTACCTATAAATATCTGCTAGATAAGACTGGAAAGGTTCAGGCAGACAGTATCTGTCCAGTTCAGCAAATGGACAAGGCCTCTTCAAACAGGGAACTGATAGTAATTGCATAGAGCACTGAGAGAAGTCTGCTAGCTACTGGAAGTGAGCTCCAAAACTGAGACGTAGAAAAAAAAAGCACGGCTGAAGAAGGCTATCGTTTGTCACTACTTCAGTTGTGGGTTCAGTCGTGTGTTTCACCGACCGCCCACTCCTGCTTCTTGCTAAAGCTGATAACTATTATAGATGCCAGATAAAGCAGTATAAACAGTTCCTTGCAGAAGTGTTTCTTTTTTTTCCTCGCTCTCTTGTCTTACAGCAGTGGAACTAACTGGTCCAAACCCCCAATCTTAAATTTTGGTCCTGTCTTACCACCTGGACATCTGTTTAAGCAGCTGTCTTTGGTAGAGCTCATTCATTGGGCTCGTATCTGAAAGAGTGATACAAATCAGAAATTAGGCGAATAACATAACAGGAAATCCAAATGTACAAGTAGAAAAAAGAAGAATATTTTAACCTATAAGGGACCTATAACCTATAAGGGACTATGTGGAACTTGTGGTGGCTGTAGTTATGACGTGTTTTCTCCTGACACGTCTCATAATAATATAAAAGATATCTGTTGTCTGACACACACAATACTTATTGAGAGATGCTCACCTCTGCAATCGTTTTCTAATGTCTTTGATCTGCTCGTTCTTCTTGGTTAGGATCTCCTTCATGTTGCGGTAGGCCGCAGTTTGCTGGAACTTCTTGTCCAACTCCTGGACACAAACGCATGCATAAATATATTAAGAAACACTCCACAGAAGCTAAATGCACCCTTTTAGTTGTCTCAATAACTTTAAAGTAACCAGAGAGAAGGCTGTTGCGCTGATGCACCTTCTCTGCCAAGGCCAACTGCTCCTGCACTCGCAGGAGCTCGTGTTTGGAGGCGATCAGATTCTCCTGCAGATCCTTCTGGGATGCAGCGTTGATGCTGAGAGACTTTTCATAGTCCTGCTTCAAAGCCGCCACTGTGTCTTCTAGACTGTTGATCTCCTGAGAATGAGCAGCCAGCTTAAAGGGGAAAAGAGACAACAAATTAATTTTCCACAGAACGAATGGCAATCATTGCTATTTCATCTGAGTCTACACCTTCTATTCCTATTCACAGAGAGGGACAGAAGCAACACGTTGCCCAGATGGGCACTTACCATTTCGGGATCCAAGCGTGCAAGTAAAAACAAATGACAGCAAATGATGAGATGCAAATTAAAAGGAAAAAAAATGGAAAGCGAACAAAAATGGCACTACTTGAAAGTCAAAGACTGGACCAGTACCTGCTGTTCACCTTGCACTTTCTGGAGGTCCCTCAAAGCTCTCTCTGCTTTGGTTTTCTCATCTAATGCACCCATTGCCTGGTAATATCAAATATCACAGTTAAAAACATCAATTAACGGATTATTTAAGAGAAAAGATGTTTGCTTATAACGTTATTCTTTCACCTGGGATTCTAAACTCCGCAGCCTGGCCTTCAGTTTGTCATTTTCCTCCTGCAGTCTTGTTATCTCCTGTAATATTTAGTATGTATGAGTGTGATCATGATTGACTTTCTGCGATTAATCTTTACATGTAATTTGTGTCATATATCTCTTTACCTTGTTAAGAAGTTCAGACACTCCGCCTTCATTCAGAGGTGCTAACTTGGGTTTGCTTGTTTCCTGGTTCATCTGGGAATACAGTAAACACTTAACAACTGAAACCATGAGAGAACAGCTTTCATTTGTTTTAGTAATAAACATCTTGCGATTGTATTGTAGATTTTTTTTTCCACAGAAATGTGTATGTGGCAAGTATCTTTGTAGAAAGGTGTAGTTGAACCCATGAATGCGTGCTGTATTGCATTGCAAAACCCTTCTTTAACTGTACGTTGCAGAAGCGTGTGTTGCAAAACCACATGGACCTCACTGATGTGTGACTTCTGAACCGCATGGCTACATGTAAGGACAGATGGCCTGTTATAAAAGACTATTGACAATGAACCGAAACGCTGCTCTGCTCTCTACTTAGTGGGTGTAAAATGCTCTTTGAGCACATGATTAATGACATGTGTATTCATGGTGATTTTTTCTAAAGGCAGAGGTGCTGCATATTATGTTCACTCACCTTCTCAGTGGTTTTAAAGTCAGTCTTCTCAAATTCAGCCACTTGCTCTAACAGCTCCCTGTGCAGGCAGAGAAGAGCAAAGAATTAGACAGTGGAATAATAGAAAAATCTGAAAAAACAGTGACAGGATGAGGAAAACACATACATTTTTATATATGTAGATAAAACAAAACTGATCTGATAAAGTGTTGTGTCAACGTGTTGTGGCAATGTTGATATTTATCTTTTTTGACATTACAGAAATCTGCTATTTGGTGTTTATGGATGGTTTGCAAGGAGAATAACACCCTTGCTCTTGATGTCAGTTTATCATTTAAACTAAAAAGCATATGCTTGTGGTATACGCAAGAGTGCACTGAAGAAGCTTAAATGTGGTTTTAAAAAGCAGCAAGAACCCACGTAGACTGGGACTTGGGGCGTATTCTTGAATTTATACACGGTATCAGTCACGTACAGCTTTACCCTGTCAAAAAACAAAGCTTTACAGCTTGATTATCCGCCCACCAAAACAAGCATAGTGTGTTTTATCAACGTAAAGGGTTACGGAGGTCAAACGTCATATGAAGTTCACTTGAATATCATAGAAAAACTACATTTAAAATGGAAGAAAAAATTGATGTGCGCTTGAGTGTAGTTTGACATTCAATTTTGTCAATCAGATCCAACATGTTTAAATAATTACCATTTATATCCATTAATAAAGGACAAATGCCCCTAAATAGTACTAAATTATCTATATAATCACCTCTAAACCTCTAAGATATGACTGTTTGAGACTAAACATTGTATATCCTGCCAAAATGTCAAGAATGCAAAGTACATTAAGTACAGATCAAATGTGATTCATCATTGTTCCAGGTGTCAAATGCACATGTCTGCATTTCTCTGGGTTCAGACCTGTGACATGAAACAACGCTGACACAATCTCAGCATCCTTGATTAGCAACACCACACTTCACACCTGACATGTTGCAACTTTGCAGTTCAAAAGTATTCTCTCAAAAAAAAAAAGAGTTGAACATTACATTGAATGAAGCTGTAACATTTTAAACTGATTGTAAATGTGTAATAATACAAGGATATTTGATTGGATTTTACCAGGTGTAAGGATTAAAGAGTGTCTTTTTGTTGTGTATTGCTGTGCTTAACTTACTTTTTACATGTTTTATAACAGTGTATTCTTTTTGTCTGTGAGTTTTTTTTATGTTTATAACTGTATAATTATATTCCGTATTCTGTTTTTAGAGTAGTTTGTAACATCTATCCAGGGACTACAAAAGAAAGACTCTCTAGATTTAGTCACATTTTATTGGTGTGCTCTGCTGCTGTTAAATAACACAAAAAAAAAAAAGTCCGTTAGCACAAATGACAAAAGACGTTTTACCCCTGGGGCAGATGTTGTGTTATCGCTCTAACTGGAATAATGTTTGTGGTACAAAAAACACACAAATAAATCATTTAAAATAAACCTCAACTACCCCCATGTATCTCATATTCATTACCCTGGCAACAGATACCTTAGCATCTGTGCATGGTTAAGGTATTGAGACAAAAACAAGTTCACTTGTAGCTTGGGTGAAGTGACGTTACAATGCGGTGAGAAGGTGGCATAAGTTGTGGTTTTCAGGCTCAAACTGAACATCACTGAAAAAAGGAAGAACTTCTGTAATGGAAAAAAATTATACACTATACTACATTATAAAAGCATGTGACTTGGCAATGACCTTTTTTCTTGGCACAGTGCATGCAAGAGATAGAAATCTAAGCAGGGCTCAGGAGGAAGTGGCCTCTGGTACAAAGAGAAGCTGCGTTTCTCATGAACATGAAGGTGGTAAGAGGCCTAGATCACTTCGTATTTTTATGTGGCACTCTGTTTGACCTGAGCTGCCCCAATATTTGAAATTATTTGCTTTTGCAAAGTTTAAACAGATCATTTAATAATAACTATTACCATAAAGCAAAGTCAGAAAATATTTTTTTCATTCTTTTGTGCAAAAATCTATATGATCTAGAATCAAAACATACTGTGCATATAAGATAAATAAAAAATATATATATTTTAAAGACTATATATATTTTAAACAACCCATTATATGCTATAGGAACATTTTGTACTCACATGGGCATGAACTTGACTACCTCACTTAACAGGTAGCAATCAGACTGCTTCCTTTTTCACTTCTCACCTGTTCTCAAGCTCTGAGATGTCAGTCTGCAGTTTCAGGTAAAACTTCTCAGCTTGGGAGAAGAGCTGCCTGAGCAGCAGCACGTTGGTGTGGGCCGTGTTGATGAGCTCCGTGTCCACCTCACCACGCACCACCGCCTGCAGCCCGTCCAGCATCTCCCTCACCTCATCCACCGTGAAGGTTTCCTCCACCAGCCTTGACACACAAAACACATGTGTAACACACTACAGATCCTCTCGCACCAAAAGGCACTTTATCGTTCTGCCTGTTACATCGTCCTTTTATAGTCTATGGATCTATAAGAAAGTTAAATAAAGTTTAACTTACGTTTAAACAAAGATGCTCAAAAGTTAAAGAAAAGGTTCACAACTTGTTAAGCCTACCACTGTGTAGATAGACACCAGCCTATCGTGGGGCACACACCCCATTCACTCACACACATGGACAATTTAGAGTCTCTAATTAAATTCAGCATGTTTTTGGACTGGGGGAGAAAGCCGGAGAACCTGGAGAGAACCCACACAGACATGGGGAGAACATGCAAACTCCACACAGAAAGGTCCCAGACCAAGGTCTTGAACCCATGACCTTCTTGCTTACAGTGCTAACCGCTGCATCACGGTGTCACCCAAACATACTTAAAAATATTATATTCCATTTATGTCAAGTCTGTTAGCTAGTTGCTGCTAAATCTTGAACATTAAGGGCACACACACACTCATGCTATTAAGATGTGACGTGACAATGCATCGATTTCTGTATCTTTCAGTATTTCCTCTCCTTAGTAGTGAACTGTGCTAAATAAGTGGTGTGTGGATTTCTGCCCCATCACTTACATTGAAAGCACTTTTGAAAGAGCTCTTTTTAACAGCAGGGTGAACAGGAGGATTGATTACAGCAAGAAAAACTTGCTTTCAGTGTGTATATGGGCACCTGATTATTCATTTAAGACAGGCTTAATAAAATGTGAATTTGTCCTTTAGGCAGAGTATGCATAATCTCCCTAAATTAACTATATATAAACTCTGACAATTGTATTCCCTTTCAATCAACACCTATGACCCCTGCGAAGTGTGTGGTGGTGTGTTTATGTGTAGAGACACTGATGTATTTTCTACTTCTCTTACTGTTTTGCTGTGTTTCAGGAAGTCCTCGTGCACCAAAACAATAACAAAAGCAGAAAATACACATGAACCCACCATCATAAGTGATGACTGAGGGAGATTACATTTGTATGAATTTATGTAGTGTTTTTTAGGGGAAAATTCCATGTTGTGTGAGCAGTCACCTGCTGTCTTTGAGTTCTTCAAAACATGAGTCAATAGTCTTGAGTCTCAGGACCCTCTTTGAACGTGCAAACCGCATATAATTGATGGTTTCGTTCTGATGATGTTCATTGAACCCAAATTCAGCCTGCATGGAGACAAGAGGAGACACATTAAGTTAGGTTGGCAACATAGACTGGCACTACAAATAAAACATGAGACCATTTATAACTAGCTGATCAGCTAACTTGAGGAGGATTGTCTCGGACTAATATGTAACAGGGCCCATTCACGTGAGCTTCTATCTATGGGGATGATTACGTTACTAACCCATCTAACGTCGCTCGTCGACGAAATCGAGATTTGAGCCATGTTTAGGAAGCTATATGTTTAGCATGCTGACTTATTGAAGCAAACAGGTGGCCCTGGCTGCCCATGAACAGCAAATGCTAGCTGCTAACGTCACTTACCATGGCTGGCTGTGGAGCTAACGTTACTAGGTTAGCTACCTTGCAGACTGAGTTGATCCAAAAGAGGAACAAATGGGTGTTTCAGCCTCTAATTTAGGCCACGCAGCGATCAGACTACACGTTAAATGTAATAAGTTGGCTTCGCGGGTGCTAGACGACTGTTTTGTACTTGAAGTTAAACCCGATCAAACGAGTAAACGGGGCTTATATCATAGCAATAAGATTATCTGGCAGATTGGCTAGCCTAGCTACCCAGCTAGTGTTTGCCTTCAGAATGCCTTGGTAACGGAGAAGAGCGTCATTACCTTGGTTACTAGCGGTGCGTTCAATGACGCCACGTACAACACGGAACTTCAAGCTTGTAGGTTGAGTAACTGACTATAACTACAAGCTTAATTTCCTCAACAAAATGAATATGGCAGCCACATTACATAAACATTATGCATTCGTTAATCTAAGCGTTGAACCTTCATCCGACACAAATCTTTACTATTTCTATAATTTGGTCAAAGAGATGAATTTCAATCCACTATTTTTTATTTTGAAGTCTTATTCCACCGATTTCCTGCCAACGCATATCAAGTTTGTAAAGGTATATACAGGCGTATTGTAGCTACACAAGTATTAGAATTTCTGGTATATTGAAGGGAAGAAAGTTTTTATCTACTTATATCAAGCTTGTGATCGTTTTGGCATCAGATTTTCTAAACAAGCTACTGTAAGTTTGTTCTACTAGAGTTCCTGTGGCTTGTCATATATGTTAAACCAAAGAACTACCAGTTGATCGTGAATTTATGAGGAATTGTGGAATTTCTCACGAATTACAGAGAGAGCATTAAGATAATTTATATGTATTTGTGTACCCAAACTGTCTTTTTTGGCCATGTTTGTCAATTTTTAATATCCAGCACTAGATGGCACCGTTGAGCTAGTATGAGAGCAGTTCCTGGTGCAAAAGGTGGTGACTTTATTTAAGTCATTTTCAATTAAAAACTCTTTAACACTACTGCCAAAATATGAAACTGTATGTGTCTCCACTATTTACAGG
Source organism: Lepturacanthus savala (assembly GCA_030544235.1). NCBI lineage: Eukaryota > Metazoa > Chordata > Actinopteri > Scombriformes > Trichiuridae > Lepturacanthus > Lepturacanthus savala. The sequence continues at coordinate 12,261,890 of CM060476.1, read as the reverse complement.
ATGAGTTTAGATTTTTTATATTGTACTGACATTTAGTGTGTAAGATGAATGTAAATGTACTTCTTTAGGCTAATCCATTGCACCAAATTAGCCTTACTGTACATTTATTATGGCATCATTATTCCAAGTGGAGCAGTAAAAAAGAATGTTGTCCTTTTTAGCTGCTTTTACCCACCTATGCACACTGATTGTTGCAATTAGTAATATATTGAGGTATAATTTTCCCATAGAAAAGCTGGAGTTCAAAACAAGTTAACATATTTGACACTAAGTTTATTTTAAAACATGTTTCAATTAACTTATGGGACACAACATGGATGCTTCTCTTTCAGCTAAACTCATTCGTGAATCCATCTCATATCCTGTGTCACTGAAACCTAAACGATGCCATGATCCATTTTGTTGAGGATCCTTAAAGAAAAAAGAAAGAAACTTTTTTTTCCTCATGTCTCTTTAGCTGTAACTAAATTAGACTAACGGGCAGCACATGGTTGGTCACCTAATCAGATGCCTCATAACGTGACCACTCTGTGCTGCCCCGCTCAAACTCACTGTGCAACATTAGTCAGTCACAGTGGCCAAGATGTTTCCCCTTTACCTTCAATCGCGGTGAGTCACTTAAAAAAACATATTCTGAAGAGTTACAAATCGTAGATGATAGTTTTTGGTTTTAGTGAGGGTTCTATAGTTTGGTGCTGCTGTTCTACAGTTAGAAGTTAGACAAAGGTGGGAACGCTTTGCATGGATTGTAATGTGGCAGAAACTATTTTTATATCATATCTGTAGCTAGTCCATGAACTACTTGAGCAAACTGTCAAAGAAATTAGATTACAGAGGAATGAGAGTCATCGGAGCAAAAGCATGCATAGAAAAAAAAATAGAACATAAGCACAAATATGTAACACATGGAATAAAAAGCAAAAGAAATATTCAAATATATGTTCAAACACTGTGGGCTCATACAAAGGAAAGGAATCGCCCCATGAAAGCGGTTTTCTTTGGAGATATTCATTGTACGACATGAGGGTCTAAGGCCAGGGTATTTCTGTACGAACTGTAAAGCCCCCTAAGGTGAATCCATGGTTTATGATTTAAGGTTATTCAAGTAAAATTGACTTGAATTGAATCTGTTATTTGCATATTTTTCCTTAAGGTTGAGCGTTTTATAAAAAAGAAACTTGGCTGTTATTGGACTAACTTTAACAGCGAGAACCAAAAATATTTGACACATTCTCCCATGAATAGTGAACCTCAGGCAATTAATTTAGCTAAAAGAATTGTGTATATCAGTTAAATGCTTTCGTGCTTTTAAATCTTTTTTTTGCATCTCCGATAGCATAAATGTGTGTTTTAGTGTGTGGGTGGGTGGTTGGGGGGATGTGAACGCTTGTGTGTGTGTATGTGTGTGTGTGTGTGCTTTTGTCTTGGATTCAGGCGACATGTTGGCCTAATGGTGCTAAACTTGAGTATTTTAATTTAGATTGGGTGAGGTTGACTGCATTGGTGTGACAGTGTCCCTAGAGGGCACAATAGTATTCCCCCAGTATCATTTTAGTAGTAAGCTAGGCTATTGATGGAAGTAGCAACTCTACAAGTAAAATACCCATCATTACAATCATGTTTAAGTAGCAGCACAGACGTTGATGGAACAGTGAACAATTCAAACACATATAAGGGTTACAAACCTAGCAATCTGTTTTATAAGCTTGTCTTAAATTATTATTTAATGCAAAAACCTTTATCTGACAGTGTTTACTCTAGAAATACAAAGTAGCATTAAATGGAAAATGGAAATACTCAAGTAGGCTTCCTCAGAATTGCATTTGAAGTCCCCTTTCATTCAAAAATATGTTTCTTCTTGTTCCTACAGTTCGATGTTTGAGTTTCACTGTGCAGAATGATGGACAGAGTTTGACACTAGAAGGCTGCTTTCACATCCGCTAATAGACGAAAATTCATCTGAGCTCATTGAAAATCCTATTTTATGGGGCAGGCCTATGTGTATGATTTTTGATTTGTGATAACTTGTTTGGCAGCTAATCTTAGCCCAATATTTAACAAACACAAGTGTGATGCGGAAAACTGAAGCCTCGAGTGCACATATGGACTTTACAGTGAAGTAGGAGATATATTATTCTAAGCACTTAAACTCAAATGGAAAATTTGCACAATCTTTCATTTTTTAATGAGGGAGAATGAGTTGATGTAATTTTGAAGTTTATTTGTTTAGTTCATTTGCACGAGGTTATGAAAAAATATTACACAGTAGAAAAGTTACATAATTGTGCAGGAGAGGAAAGAATCCCAGAGAGGTTATACAGAGTTTAACAAGTCATAAAACACACTGAGACATACAAACAACACATCAAATAGATTAAAACAAGACAAACAAAACTAAATATGTATAACAGAAAAAGTAATAATAATAATAGTAATAAGTAATAATAATAATCAAGACAGAAATATGAACACATTAAATGTGCATGAAATGTAGTACATACTAGTTTTATAGGGTGACATGGTGGTGCAGGGATTAGCGCTGTTGCCTCACAGCAAGAAGGTCACAGGTTCAAGATCTCCTTGGTCCTGGGTCTGGGACCTTTCTGTGTGGAGTTTGCATGTTCTCCCCGTGGGTTTTCACCGGCTTCCTCCCAGTCCAAAAACATGCTGAGGTTAATTGGTGACTCTAAATTGCCTGTAGGTGTGAATGGTGTGTGTGCCCCATAATTGGCTGGCGACCATCTGGGGTGTATCCCTGCCTCTCGCCATAACGCGCTGGGATAGGCTCCAGCAGACCCCTGTGACCCTAATGAGGAATAAGCAGGTATAGAAAATGACTGACTGGCTAGTTTTAGATACAAGTTTCTATTATACTGTTTGTAGAAAAACATCACATTACTGATCTAAACAGTGTATATTATGTCTTAATCCAATTCTAGGGGGCACTTAAAGTATAGTAACTAAATGCTGCTTAAAGATGAACTGATTGAGGCTTGAATAGTTGATCACGAAGCAGATGCTGAAAGAGGTAAGTGTGAAAATAGTGAAAAATATCTCTCTATTAACTCCCTATTCAGTCCTCATTAATCAAATTAGCACCAATGGAAATAGAAGTCTACTAGTAAACGGTTTTAACCCACACACATTACACCGCTCTGAGATCCGTTTCTACTGGCAGGAACGGAAGAAGAACTGGTCTGGGGTCAGCTATCGCGATTCCGCGTTCCGGGACAAAACCAATCAGCTGACAGCCGCATGACAGGCGGGCCCCGCGCATGCGCAGTGGAACGCTTTAGCTCTCAGGACTATGGCAGCGTCCTGAGCCCTATCTGTAGGGGGGGGGAATACGGCGTTAACTGAGCTCATTCAGCACTAGAGTGGGAAAACTGAGAAGCAGCCGCACTCAGAGGAGGGTGGGGGGCTGAGGGACCGCTACGAATAACATCCGTTAGTGATTTGACAGGTAAAGGCACCATTTACCACCTGCAACCCTTCTACCAGCCTACTTCTCCATGTTTGCTTGATTGAACCGCGCCGCTAATGCGACGAGCTGTAAAACAGGGATGTGCTAGTTAGCGGCTAGCTGGAGGCTAACCTAAACATGAGCCTGCCACGGCCCTTTTATTCTGCATTTGGCAAATAGACGCCTGTGACAAAAGTGTCTGAGCTCTCCGTTTTTGCCACTGAGGCGGAGCAACAGCGTGAAAAAACGCCGCTGTCTGTCGTGCTTGTTTTTAGCCAGACAGTTGAGTAGGCCCGCTGCAATGAAGCAGAGTTTGGTTAGCAGCTTGAGAGACAGGTAATGCAGCTTGTCATTGGATTTACTTGACACGTCGGGAGACAGCGCACATCCTTAAAATGGGCCCAAGAATCGACATTACATGTAACTTTAAATCTATCGGTTACGTGTTTAAAAGACGAGACGAAAGAAGCATATTATTTTTTGTATGTGTGCATGTGTGTGTGTGCAAGCAGGGAGTTCATACAACCACATAAGATGAAGTGAAGGCTTTTTCAGGAGGGCTGAAAGTTCCCGTCTTGGTTGTTTAGATTGCTTCATAAAAGTGGACAAATAAAAGTGGGGCATTGCATCATGTCTTTGAGTGCTTATCAAGCAGAAAACTGCATGAATATACTGCAGAAACCAGCATTTGTATTCATGGTTTATAGCGATGTCAGTGTAGAATGCAATGCGTTGTCACATGAGACTGCGAAGGTCAAAAGGCTGTAGGTGTGGGGCTTTTTAGGTTTTTATGCTCTTTTCTTGGTTTGGATCCGTTTGTTTTTATGGTAACCATATTGTCATGACACATGATATTTTGACCCTTGTACCCACATTGGTGCTAAGGCAGTTTAAATCTTTATGTTTTATAATACAATACAGATGATCCAACTTTTTTTCCCACCCCATAAGGTAGCAAACTCAAACATATAAAGATGTTTGCACACAGTTACTGGACCCAGTGGAGATGACAATTGCATTATAACCTGTGGCTACTTATCCTGTCATTGTTTTCAGACTTTGGATATTTTCCATTTAAATGTTTCTTCAATCCTGTTGAAATCAAGCATGATCCCACACAACTGGACTGAACTGAGGGTCGCACAACTCTGTTGGCAACAATGATTAATACCTTTATTTGTTAAAGTTCTGAAAGTTGTGAGACCTGTCTGGAACAAGTTATCATGTAAATGCATTATTTGCTTTCAGCAGCATTATATTTCTATTCCTGTCTTTCGGTCGGGTTGTTTGTCTAGTTTTTTTTTTTTTTTTTTCTCCACCACTACTCTCTCAAGGATCACCCCTGAATAATTTGCTATTGATCTGCATACAGGCAGGAAGAGCTGGGAGCGGTTATCACATGACTCAATCCTGGAATCTGCCTTGATCTTTTTTTACACACATCACAGCAATATAGTAAAAAAAGGCAGCAGCAAAGGGCACCCTGTGCACTGCTTTCTGCTAACATCTCCTATTGTGCATTCCATCTGCCCCCCCACTTTGGATTAGATTCATTATGCAGCTCAATGAATGCATGTTTTGAAAAAAACAAAAAAAAACAAACTGATGATGCAAAACTTGGCTCTGGACTGTTCCTTGCACCTTTGTTTCTCCAGCACAGGCATCCTGCTGTAACCCATTAATGAGTTACTCAAACTGGCAAATTTTTCAGCCACTTGACACTAAAGACTGTCGGTGGCGGACAGTTGCTTCCTTGGTGAGCGGTGTGTGTGTGTGTTCCATGATTTGGCCTTATTTTGTTGGTCCCTTGCTTCATTTGCACATCGAAATGGGGAGGAAGGAAAACTGGAGTCATATTTTTCCAGGATCCTGGCAAGAGTGCTGACACAGGTTCCCCCTTGTCACAGTGCAGCCGCTAGCAAATTACTGCACTGAGGACAGGAGAGGCAGCTATTCTCTTTTATTATTATTATTTGCTCTATTCCAATCTGTTAACTGGTTTGCCTTTGGAGTCTTCATCTCTGTTTAAAACACTATGTAGCATAATGTTTCGCACCTGAGCTTCGTGTATTGTCTTAACTGAAGAAGGAGATGAGAACATGGATCCTGTTAAATCTGTTATCCAGGTTTGTGAATGTCTGGCTGTCTTAACGTGTATTTACAATGATTTTTCAGTCAAATTAATGCACTAGGCCAATACTTCTATTTATTTTATGGTGATCAATAGGCCACACTGGCTTTGCAGCAGACCTTATTGACACATGATCAACTGGTGCTTTGTTCGTCTCTATATCAGGAAGAAATGCTAGACCTTTGAGCAGTTTATATCCTAGTGGTTTCTTACTGACCAGCATTAAACTTAATATAGGCCTGTGAGAGACCTATATGTAATACTCTATATACTGAAAATCATGTGCTCTCAGCTGCATTGATGCTATGGTAATAAAAAAATCAGCCTGTCATGGAGTGATGGACTTCTCTCTCCTGCTAGATAATCACTGTTTGCTCTGTATTAGTTCTCTAGCCAAGGGAGTGTCTGGTGGGAGTCGTCCCCATTGAGCTGCAAAATGTTGAATGACTGTGTGAAGTGTGTGTGGTGGTTTATCGGAATGTGTGTTACATAAACTTGATGCAGTAATGACACGTTGGACCTTTCTTCTCACAGAGCTGACCTTTACTGAGACAAAGGTCCTGTCATGTCTCAAAGGGAATAACCCCACTTTAGCTGTGACCTTGTGCTATAGAATATAATGCTTCCCCTCATTTGATGCTTAAATGAAAATGTTGCACTTATTTTCTGAAAAGCGTCTGTTTTTAATATGTGTGAACTGCTTTTTTCCCCCTGTGTTGTAGGTCCTGTGAAAAGATGAATGTCGTCAAAGAAAACAAAGACCTGGCCTGTTTCTACACTACCAAACACTCCTGGAGGGGAAAGTAAGTTGTTTTTCTTTTTTTCTTTTTTTTTTTTTAAACCCCCACGATAGGGTTTCAGGGCTGGTGGCGCTTTCTCTTTCATATCACCTTCGTATTCATTTACAAGGCAAGCTGTGCCTATTTTCTTCATCTCCTCATAGAGGAGGTCTGGGATGATCCTGAAATCCTGACTCAGTGCTTCCATTGTATTGACTTCCTTATCTAAGCCAAGGAAAAAAAAAGTCTACAAAACTACAGTCAGCAGTCACCGATCAGCAGTAGTGCGACGTGCGTTTTGTAGCGCTACGTTGTCTTGTGGAATGTACCCAGATGAACAGATCGGACCAGGGAACACAACTCAGAGAAGATCTTAGGAACATGATTTTCTTTCTCTCTGAAGGCAAAATAAAAGCTGCTTCACCCAATGGTGCTGATATCTTTCCATCTCAAAATTGTAATAAAAAGCACAGTCAACGACAGTTCCTCAAGTTCAAGAGGGGTACCAGGTTTGTTTTTTTTACTTTACAGGATTAGCCAATATAGCCCTAAAATAAAATAGGACCTGATGTGGATACTTGATGGCCATCAGAGCTAAGGGAGTAAAAAAAAAAAAAACTGGACGGGCTCCAGTTTGAACAGAGCCAGTGGGATCACATTACCAATACCTGCTCTCTAAATGTCTTTGTCCCATTATCTTGGGTAACTTAAGCAGGCCTGCAGAGCATTAGTCGTCATCAGAGCCTCATCCTGCTAATGCTTCCTGAAGTGTCCGGCAGAGACGAGCGTTGATGTATGTGAGGCGGTCAGTGGAGAGACTGGTAGAAGAGTTCAGAATGAGCCAGGCTGCAGCGGTTGATCTGAATGGATAGCCGAACGTAAGCAGACCGATGTTAAATGAGGGTCAGACATCGCTTTGGTTAACAAGCGTCTTTGTCAGAAACGGAAACTAGTGAGTGTCAGCATGTGGGAGAGATGAAACTGAAACTTTATTTGTCACGGTAGATCTTTGTAATTTATGCGTTTTATCAATGAAGTGTAAGTGCTGCTGCAGACATTGGTGTACAGAGGCAGTCTCACACAGTGTTAATGGATCAAACACGGACTTAATTATAATTCAATAGACCTGTGTCATACACTTGTCTGCTGTAAGAAATGTGTTCGTCTAACAGAGCTTTGAGAAGCTCTGTCCGGTTCAATCTTTCAACTTCATATTGTCATCAAACACTGACTTTTTTCAACCCACTTTGTTTTAGACTAAAAAAAAGCATTTAAAGAATGTTTTCTGCCAAGAAAACTAATGAATTTCTTGTGGTGGTTTGCAGAAGCCACAGGATCACCTAGTATTTAAACGGGTACTATGCCACAGAGATGAAAGAAGTATAACTCTTCCTTGTGACCACAAAACTTGCTCCCAGAAGCAAACTTTAATTAGACTCATCTGTGATTAGCATGCACCCCATGTATAAATAGTACTTTTGTATAGTAATTATAGGTGCACAGCATGGTCGATCACCGGATTCAGCATCACTTTTGAAAAAACTATGTCTTTGCATACCTAAGCCGTTTAACTTCAGCTCTTTGTTATAACTTTGACTCAGTTTGTGTTTCTTTTTCTTATAAATTTGACTATACAATGGTTTAAGAGACGGAGGAAGGAAGGAAGTAGGTAGAATAATATGTCATCTGTTTTGCAGAAAGCTGAAGGAGAAAAAGCCAAGAGGATGTCCACTGTTGCTTTGTAGTTTCCCCTTTTTTATTTTCATAAGTGTCTTAAATGTTTCAGATGCTGTGGTGACAATTAAGTTTGTGAAACTCTCAGCAGCGTCCGTGTTAGACATGGGTCGTAAAAGATCGCCCCATAAATCTCTCTGCAACAGTGAAAATGATAGTAGACCTATATTTCCTTCTGATCACGTTTAGGCCTAATTGAAAAGTCCTGTGACTCTCGCTTGAAGAGAATATTAGATTTGTCCGTAGGCCCTCTTGATGAGAAGCCTTTCCATGTTTTCTCATACAGACGAATCCTTCGGGTTTATGTGCCATTTAAGGGTTTTGCTTTTCAAGTAAAGCACTTCTCCTCTCTCTTTCAGAGCATAAATATGCAAAACACAATCTCCCTTGAATATTCTCTGAATGCCTTCATACTTCACTCTGTTGTTTCTTGAATAACACTTAACTGTTACAGATACCCGCTTTCCATTAGAAAGTGTTAATTTTTAGTTGTTCCCATCATAATACAGCATGTCCTTTTCTTTCTTCCACCATACTCTGTATCTCTGAAATCCAGAGTCTTGTTTATGGGATTATCTAGTGTTGGTTCTAGCGTTGTCATAGAGCTTAGGCGTCTTTATGAGAACTTGTACATTTTTAGTTTGAAGAGGTGCACTGGTTGAGAGGGTCAAGTCAGACGCAGGAAATTGCTAAATGTAATAGATTATGAAACTTTGCAAGTGAGAAAGATGGGTGTACAGCGAGATGAAGTCAAGAAGACTCAACTGTTACTTAAATCATCTCATTTTACTGTGTGCTCTTCTCTCATAAATTTCCTTTATTAACTAGTTGAAAGGACTGTACCACCGGTTTATCATTGAACACAAACCACATATTCTTTTATTAGTGCTGGTGATTTTTCATAAGATACTAGAGTCATTTGGACTTTTACCCATATATTCCTTCCTTCCCAGCTATCGGTTCCCATTCATACTGGTGGTGTGGAAGTGAATGGCTCATCAACAGTTGTGAACATCATGTCTGTTTTATTTATGATGGATCTATGTCACTGCTGCATGTGAATTCATGGAGACCTCTCTGAAACATGGTTTACCATGTAAAGGAGATGTCAAATCTCTGCTGGATGATTTTCATATCTGTGTGAATTGTAAATGTGAACCACAGAATGACTTGTAAAACCGTCAGCAGTGATGTCAGGTGTATGTGATTTGTAGCAGAAATATCAACACATACAAAAACATGTTTATGGTTACTTAAAACCCTGTTTCCCTTCCTAACAAATCTTTAATTTGAATTCTACATGCAGGTACTACTTTAGTTTAACAGCCAAACTTCCAGCTGCTCTACTGGATCACTTGGTTATAAAGTTGGTTAGTTTGGAATTTAGTGTATTGTCTGTTACATTATAATTAGCTTGCCTGAGTCAGAAGATTTCTCTCACTTTAGCAGCACTTTCAAAGCTTTCAAAGGAATGTGTTTTACGACCTTGTGGTTATGCGTGCTTGTAGCACATTCAAAGACCTACTCCGCTTGCCTATTCTTCTATAGAATGTTGAAAATCCAAATATCCAGTATAGCATCATTGAAAAGCAAGAAATCAGTTGTTAACATAGTAACAACAAGTGATTGTTAGAATTAAACAGATAGGAAATGTGACTTTAAAATATTACAGTCACCAGATTTTCTGTGGAGAATTTGCTTATGTCACAAAGGAATATGTTACATATTCTGGCCATGGAGTGGTTGATATCCCCTATTAAGTCATGCTTGTGCTGACAACCATTTAGGCCAGACATTTAGCAAGAAGATAGACATCTAGAGAGAGATGTGGTCTCGGAATTTGTGGTTTTGTATATGCAAGAAGAGAGAAATGTTACAACAGAGAATTAGTATATTTGTTTGAGATTTTTAACAAGGAGGGTATTTAAAAATGATATGACATCTGTATAATTGTGGATAAGGAGGGACACTGACTGTGGGACGTGCCCAGACCTTGCCTCGGGCCGCCGCTGTCCTGTCTGTCTGTGTTAGCGATGTACTCTGTACACATGTACAAATGCATTACGCGGAAGTAACCTCTCCATTTGAGTTCCTTTTTCCCAGCGTTTTGATGCAACTAGCTGCTAAACGGTAACTTCAGCAGACCTCTTTAAGTTGTGAAGGCCTAATGAGGATGTAAAAAGAAAGAAGCCAAGTCAGCATGTTCGGTTTGCAGGCTAATACTGTGCAATGAGGGGGTAAAGGGAACATGCTTTACAAGCATGCATGCAGCCACCGTATGTTTTATTTGATAGATTGAAATTCTTACATTTCACCCTAAACTTAACCTTTCCCTGAATCTCAAACTGTTATTAAATTAAATAACCCAAAATGGTCTGTTTTCAAATAAAGCACCAAATAAATTATCAACTTGGCAAAGAGGATAAGAGCACTACATCAGTATGCCATCATGCTCACAATGACAATGCTAAAATGCTGATCCTAAGCAGGTGTACTCTTAGCAACCCCATTATGGCCCCTGGGGTAAAATCGGGGCATCACAAAAGATTCATCCATATGCAGTCTGGACACCATAAAATTGTGCCAATCCATCAAGTAGATATAGACATTTCACTAGATAATAAATTTTGACATGCTGGTAGTGTCATAAAAGCCATTAGGCTGTGTGCACAAAGTGTTTAACATGCAGAAACATGAGCAAAAGAGATTTTCACACTTCCTTCCTACTATATGAGAAAGCCTCAGGCTCATAACGGTTCCTGTGAATCAACCAGTGACTCAGAATTGCTAATGTTCTAGAAGTTGTAACCTTTCATTTTAAATAACATGAGGCATGACATGCTTAGTAGTAGTAGAACAAAGTAGTAGTGTGTCAGCTGCTCAGTATCACATGTCTACATTGAGGCACAATTTAGGACTACACGTTATTCTGGCTTTGCAGTTTTGATGCTGATAGTGTCCCTAACTAACACTAACCCTGATAGTTGGTAATCTTTTCTCATCATCTCTTTTACCCAGTTTGTACATTATCTCAACTGTTGGCTCATAAAAATATCGGGCAACTGTGGTGATAAACCGGGAAGTGGATGATATTATCAGGTAATGGAGCCACAATGATGTAACTTTGACTTATTGGTTCAAAGAGGGTTTCAGTAGGGCTGCAAATGTACCTACTCCTCTGTAATGGAGAGTTATTTATGCAATGACATTAAGCTTGGGCGGCTTCTTTTTTTCATATGTTCATGATAGTTTCACGGTGTAAAATACAGAATATGATAATGTGTTAAAAAAAGTATGATAATAAAATCACAGGTGTTAATCTGTGCTGTGAATTAGAGATTTCATATGGTCTTCTCTAAAAAAAAAAAAAAAGTAGACTAAGTGAAATCAGATATTTTAATAAAAAATGGACAGGCTCTACATACAAGCAGTGGTGGACTTTACCATTAGACAATGTAGCAACTGCCTGTGGCCCCCAAATAAAATGGTCACAAAGCAGCTATTCATTTATTATTATTATTAGATATGAAGCATATCTAATATATTCTAATTCATTAAACCCCCCAATTTATGAACAAAAGGGCCCCTAAAAATCCACCTATCCCTCTATTAACTCCACTTACATGTTGATAGTGATGCAGAAACTCCTTCAGGTAACATTTACTACAACACAAAAGTGAAACCGTTCTCACAGCAATATTGCATTAAATGACCTTAAGATGAACTCAAACACTTTGATAGCACAGAATCCCAGTGGACGTGGCGGCTTTCAGGGCTTGAGGATGTTGGGCAATTTCAGTGTCACGGCCCGTTTCTCAGAAGTGGACCATCACTTACTCACAGCTAACGGTCACAGTTTGACCTCAGAGCTATCAGTTTATTATACGTATGATTTATTGACTTCAGTGATGCTAACAGAACTTGGTGAAAGTGCCTCATTCCTGACTGCATCAGTCGTCTCAATAATGACTATGAAGCACCCACTCAAGTGTAATACTGCAAAAATCCAATGCTTCAAAATAAAGACATAATCAAAATGTGTTCACATCGTGTGGCAAACATTGTGATCGCCTTTTCTCCATTTCCCTGGAAATACATGGGATGACTAATTCCTGGAAAACAATTACTCATGTCAGCAGACTCCTATGTAATAAAACCTAGTCGCCTCAATACAGCCTCTTCGTATCAGTTAGAGAAAGGAGCATCCATATTTCTGCTGGTATTAAAAATCATACCTTGAGACAGCCCAAGTCTAAAATCTTTAGGGATCACAATTAATAAAGAAATGTTAAGCATTGTCAGGGCTAATTGGATCTGTTGTTTGAAAGCTTGCCATTTATTCGCCCCGTTACCCATGTGCACTGCAACTGTTACGTGACTGCCTGCGCTGTTGGCAGGGGAAAAGCTTTTTATGACTCATCCCATCTCTTTGTGTTCCAGGTACAAGCGAGTCTTCTCAGTGGGAACGCATGGCATTACCACCTACAACCCTACCACACTAGAAGTAACAAATCAGGTCAGTATGTGTGCAGCCTGTTACCAACTGATGTTAAAAGACCTGTGTCATTTGGGAAACTCTATACTGTAGCTATCAGGGCTTCACACGTCCTTATATATTGTGCTGTTCTTGGCTCCATGTGACTATTGAAAATCCATTTGAAGCACATTGCTCTTTTGCTAAAAGCTTCAGTGAACATGCTAACGGCACATCTTAACACTGATTACAAAATAAAACGTCATAATCATCTACACTTTCAATAGCCTCATCAGTCAAGAAAATGGTTAATAAGCGAAAATAGCATCATAGATACTTTAAAATCATGATTACACCAAGGGTTTTGTTTTAAAATGTGTTTTTTATGTTTGAAATGCTTATGTGACAATAACATGTATATCTTTGTGTTGTCAGTGGCCTTATGGGGACATATGTGGTATCGGCCCGGTAGGAAAAGGCCAGGGAACAGAGTTCAACCTCACATTCCGCAAAGGCAGCGGCAAGAAGTCGGAAACGCTCAAATTCTCCACAGAGCACCGGACGGAGCTGCTCACAGAAGCTCTGGTGAGGAGAAACACGCAGCCACACCGCTTTACTGTGACTGAACAGACCTCGTGCACATTTTTACTAACAGGGTCTCAGACATGGATGGATGTGTGGCTTATTCATGCTTTCTAGACGTATCATGACTTCAGATTTTGCTGCGTTCGCACAACAGTTACACTTAATGTATGAAGTGCGCTGGGAATGCAGTGCTTGCAAATCGCAGGCCCTTTGACTCCCTGTAGGTGTTCATCAGAAATCTGAATCAGCAGAAAGTATGTTGTTGTGAAGAAGTAAATTCATGCTGATGTGTTTCAAAGCTGCGATACAGATGGGTAATTCCCCATTGAAGCAATTAAATGTAGTTGAAATCCTGCAATGAAGGCATTCCATCAAAAGTGTTACACAGCAATGATTTAACAGCTGACTGTCTGCACTGTCGTTTAATATTTGTTTTTGTCTTATTCACAGAGATTCAGAACAGAGTTTTCAGAGGGAAAGATAACTGGCAGGGTAAGTACTGAGATCTATGAATATATTATTGGCGGGAGGTAAATTACTAATTTGAGAAAATGTTGGGGCTGTACCGAATGCTTCGATGCTTTATTCATTGCCATGGTGTTCTCTATACACATATTTTATTGCTGTCGAGTTGATTGATTAATTAGATGATAATTAATTGAATTAATCTAAGTTAATTACATATATTAATATTTCCCATGAGAAGCATTTAATATATAAATTCAAATGGATTTTGGAAGATAAATGAATCAATAGCCATTATAAACTTTAAAGACATTATTCAATTCTGTTGATTGGCATTGTCAAGGCAACATCCTCCCCATCTCCAGACAAGTGAGACAAGACTGTGAATGAGTAAGTAGAATAAAAGCGAGAAACACAAAGGCGGTAGCAGCGGAGAGTGAGTCATGGTGCAGGTGCCACTGCCTCCTGCTCCTCTGAGCTCCACCAACCGCCTCATTGTCATTAATTTTTCCAGTGTTCTTGACGGTCTATGGTCATCCCTCACTGAAGCGGCTGTTGCAGGCGGGCTGTTGCTCCCTTCACTCCTTTGGCAACCGCTGCCATCCCCGTCCCTCCCGTGGCAAAGCTTTGAATAAATTTGAATAATCGCAAACAGAAGCTTCGAAGCCCAAAGAATGGTATTCTATGCAGCCCTGGTAAATGCCTGTTTGCCTCACAACGTGTTGTCACACACCCGCAGCGTTACAACTGCTACAAGCACCACTGGAGCGACACACGGAAGCCCGTGAGTTTAGAGGTGACTCCGGGCGGGATCGACCAGATCGACCCTCAAACCAACCGGGTGGTGTGTTCCTATGACTACCGCAACATCGAGGGCTTCGTCGAGGTCTCTGATTATCAGGGAGGATTCTGCATCCTCTCTGGTGGCTTCAGCAGACTGGTACGTATTCAGTCCACTTGTGCACAGTTCAGTGTGTCTGTTATGTGTTGCGGTGAAAGATTTCTTTCTTTTCCCTCTTCCTCTCAGCATCTGTTTGCCGCTGAGCACCGGGATGATATCATCCGCTGTGCGATCGAGCATGCCGGGAACTTCATCGGTATCATGCTACGGCTGAGGAAGGATCCCCTGACCTTCGAGAATTTCGTGACGGACAGGTTGGGGAAGTACAGCTCAGACGAGAGCATCACCTCCCTGGCTGAGTTTGTGGTGCAGAAGATCACCCCTCGCCACCCGGTCAGAGCACTCTGCCTCTCTTTATTCTTCTTAGTGACCAGCCCTTAATACATTTTCAAAGCTTTCACTTAAATAATATGCAGCAACCTAAGTTGTTTGTTTGATATGAGCCTCTATTTTCAACAGTGAGACAATATCAGATTACATTTAATGTCATCAGAACATCTGGATGATTCACCGGAAAATTCACTTCTAGTATAGTGATACAGAAGAGTTTGTAATGCTAGTGAGCGTAAAATGTACCTCACATTATTTCCTTTTATTTTTTTGTCAACTGTGTATTTGTGATTTTCTAAGTCTAATTATTTTGTAAGATTGTTGGAAATAGTTTGAGCTCAAAATGGTCTCAAATTCATTTTAATAATTACAAAATAGGGAGAGAAAATACATTATACTGCATTACATTATACCTTGTGCAATCAACGATTGGTGACACCACATACTGTGATGAATTGATTACTTTAATATTTCATCTGCAGATATTAAAAATTCTTAGAAAATCTAAAATGAACAGAATCATATAGTATCCGCTACTTCTGCTCCCACAATGTGAATTATTTCCACATTTACAAGAGTCATATTTTTTGTCACTGATCTTTGTGCTTTCTGTCGGTCTATTTCAGGATCCTGTTAAACGTATCCTGGCCCTGACAGAGACATGTCTAGTGGAGAGAGATCCTGCTTCATACAACATAGTCACCATCAAACCCTTCGGAGAAGTGAGCCTAATAACTAAAGCCATGAACATTTTCCTTCAAAACCATTTATGTTCTGGCTACTTGTACTACTTTGTTTCATTATTTATTAACTGCTTCATGCTAAGTTAACATCTTAAATAAAAGTGTTTGAGTCTGTGTAAGAAGGTTAAACCCTCCCTTCCCTCGTGCTCCTTTTTTCTCACTCTTTTCCTCTGTCATCTCCCTTCAGGTATTTGCTCTCATCTGTGACGCAGACAACCCTCAGGTGTTTACAGTTGAATTCATCAGAGGCCAGATCAGGAAGTTCTCCTCCACAGAAAGGTACACGGACATAATCTAGACACCTTTTTCTTAATACAGGCCCTGTTGCTTTGGCCTTTTTTTCCCTCTACTGCATACCTTTTATAGACTTTACAAGATGAGTGATTTACTTGTGTCTGCCGCATAGCCTCGACTCTTTCCTGTTTTTGTGCACTCCCTTCTACCACAGATCATTTATAATGTATTTAGCTGAGTCTGTTTATGTGTGTGTCCACAGGGACTCTCTGTTAGCCAGCCTGCTCGATGGAGTCCGTGCGTCAGGCAACAGGGACATTTGTGTCAAGATGGCCCCCACGCAGCGAGGGCAAAGATGGGGCCTACTGAGCATGCCCGTGGATGAGGAGGTGGAGAGTCTGCATCTCAAATTCCTCGCAGCACCTCCCAGTGAGTCACATCCCTTAATCTCACGAGATCAATTATGTTTCTTTAAGTTTACATCATTTGTTTAAAAAAAAAAAAAAGATTTTCTTTTAGGATCCACTTTTTTTTTGTTTTTGTTGTTGTTTGACAAAATGTCATTGTCCCTTGTTTAATGACCAAATACCTGCTAAACAAATTACTTTTATGTTAAAAAAAATAAATGCCATAATTCTAATTTAAGAATGGATTTCAAATGTAGTCCTGTTTATTAACAAGAAATATGCTATGCATAGGCTACATCAAGTGCTTGAGCAAGGGTAGTTATTACAACTAAAGAACTAAAAGAGCCACCTATGTATTAACTTGAAGTTGAGCAAAAAGTCTTTTAACTTGATGTAGTGCAAGGTCAGGGAGGTGGCATGCACGTGCAATATAGTTGATAAAAAGAAAACCTGGATTAGGGAAATGGCAAGAAAAATCACAGGTTTGACTATCTTAAGATTATGTTGCCTGAAATCGCAATTTTCTAAAACAGGCCTAACATTAAGCACATCTGCTTCCCCAGTTTGTCCCTTTCCTTTATTACCATTGTAAATGAATTAGAACAATTTGAACACCCGACAATCAAAAAGCATGAAAGTTCACTAATTACTGCAGATGTGACGGTATTTACAGATTCCTCAAAGACGCATCAAATTGTCACAAATATAAAATGTATATACAGAGAGGGGAAGTGGGATATTTAAACCTTGACTTTATTTCCTCACCAGGTAGCCAAGAAAATAGATCAATCAGTATAGAGCAATATGCTGTAACTTATCAAAAATATGGCCTGTTTTTTCTTGTTTCCAACTTTGTTTAGATTAGAAAAAAGCGTTGCAACTAGGAAAAATGGTGTAAAAGCTTTTTTTTTTTCTTGTGCCTCCTTTTTTGTAGAGTGCTAAATGTTGTTAACAGACCTTCTGGAATGTTTAAGATCACTGGGTGAAATGAGATGATGAGACTCAACTGTAATGTTTATACATGAGAATCACATCTGGTACAGATGTACATTATGGTGCTTTGCCTCAGAGCCGCCTGTGTGGCTGTAAACTCCTGCATTGATATTAGGGTTGATCTATTCTTTCTTCCTTTGCTTAGATGGGATCTTTGCAGACGCAGTGTTTCGATTCAACGCCAACATATCCTATAGCGGAGTGCTGCACGCAGTAACCCAAGATGTGAGTGTGTTCAATCCCTTTACGACAGATGTTTGTCCATCTGGCCGGGCGGTTTCATACTCATTTCCTCCACTTTATCTCCCTCTGCTTCTCTTTTTTTCCACTTTAGGGTCTTTTCTCCGAGAACAAAGAGAAGCTCATCAACAACGCAATCCTGGCTCTTTTAACCCAGGAGGCCGAGCTGCCGGCACTTAACGCTGAGCTCGAGAGCCATTTCCAGGCTATCCGACGCTTGGTGGCCTCCAAGGCTGGTTTCCAGGCTTTCACACAGCTGCCTAAGTAAGAATGCCGCACCTATGCCACACTATAGCACTTTTACTGTGCACTTGTGTTGAGCTGCTGTTAACAGGCATGCTCGCTCTGTCATTCCAAGGTCTGGTCAAGGGTCTGGACTCACAGATGGAACGTAAATATGAATCCATACATCTCAGTCTGCCCTTTGTCCGTCTCTGTTTCTTATCCTTCTTCTTTCCTAGAGTCTCTCTTAGCTGGCTGTTGGATTAGCCCCCTCTTTTAGCTGCATTTTACATGCTTTCATCTCAGGCTTTCAGACAGTCACTTCAGAAAGGAGGTTATGTCACTTCACTCA
This sequence comes from Lepturacanthus savala, assembly GCA_030544235.1. Taxonomy (NCBI): domain Eukaryota; kingdom Metazoa; phylum Chordata; class Actinopteri; order Scombriformes; family Trichiuridae; genus Lepturacanthus; species Lepturacanthus savala. The sequence continues at coordinate 12,243,837 of CM060476.1, read as the reverse complement.
GTCGAGCTGTCTGCCTCGATTTGTCTCGACCTTCTCTTGCTTATTTTTGTGCCTCCATCTCTCTCCCACTATCTGTTTTGCTCATTCTGTTCATTGCATTCCTTATATCTGTATACCCGTATCTATATACACTGTATAATAGAGAGCCTTGCAGTCTTTCCGGGTCACTGAGATGTATGAGAGGAACTGTATTTACTGTTTATTCTTTGTTCCTGTGAAGGGGCCGATGATCCACAATTGGTTTTCCTGAAAGATTCATTGCTGGAGTAGTTTGGTGTTTCCCTCCCACAGCCGCAAGACATAGAATCCTATGAATACAAGCTTATTTTTTTCTTGGGGAAAAAAGTGAAAATTTGATAATGTTCTTTGGTCAATTAAACATGTGACAGTTGTTGAGCAAAAGAAATGACAAACCACTTTTTAAGCAATGAATTCTTTGCCTCTCCAACCCCAGACCTCTTCAAGTAATGCAGTATCTATATGGTTTATATGCTGTTGTGCTTTTTGTTTATTCTTTAGTGAAGTTGGTAAATCTGTGATTGTAATGTTTGTGTGTTTCAAGGTTCCGGGAAAAGTTAGGAGTAAAGACGGTAAAAGCTTTAAAAAGGAACAACAATGGCGTGACACATGCTGCTATAGACATGCTCTGTGCCCTTATGTGTGTAAGTACCACCTAATATCTACCATATATGGCTACATATACAAATGTATAACAACTGCATAAATCTACGTCCTCCTCGCTGACCCTTTCTTTCATCTTTCCCTCCAGCCGATGCATGACGACTATGATCTGAGGCAGGAGCAGCTGAACAAGGCCTCTCTGCTCTCCTCTAAGAAATTCCTGGAAAACCTCCTTGAAAAGTTCATGACTAATGTGGTACATTTCTTTTTATTTTCAGCAAGCTCAAGCTCTTGGCATTTTGAATTTCCAAAAAAAATTCACTTTTTTTTTTTTCTTCCCCTCAGGACCATGGAACGGGAGCCTTGGTCATCAGCTCTTTGCTGGACTTCTTAACGTTTGCCCTGTGCGCCCCCTACAGTGAAACCACTGAGGGCCAGCAGTTCGACATGCTGCTTGAGATGGTTGCCACCAATGGACGCACGCTGTTCAAGCTATTCCAGGTGAGGCAGCTAAGGAGCTAAAGGCTAAAGAGTAGTAGTATTGGGATTGGATACTAGAACCATAAAAATTGTTCAGTAGAATTTATAATTATATTTTTTACCTATATTTTACTGGGTTTTATTTTACTAGGTTTTGATATCCCTGGCAAGCTATATTTGTAGTCTGAAGTACCAAAACACATCTCAATATAGCTTGACATCTCTCCTAAACTCTCTGAGCTCTAGGAAGAACAGGTCATTTTATTTCTGTCTCTTTAATATTAATGAGCCTCTCCTCTAAATGGCTGAGTCACAGTTTTTGAATACAGACTGTGTGTTTGCCTGTGGCTTGAGTGTTTTTAAAATATAATACAGTCTTTATATAACACCAACTTTCTTATAATCCAAAAAGAAATTCTTATTTTCTATGATATGAGACCTTTGACTTTTCATTTTTGAGTAATCCTTTGAGCTCTGGTGATGATAGTAATGCAACTGTTGTCCTTATCTCTAGCATCCTTCAATGGCAATTGTGAAGGGAGCTGGTCTGGTGATGAAAGCCATTATCGAGGTAAGCCTTTTTGTGGTTTAGGTGCTCTACAGTGTTGTGATTGTGTAATTTAATGAAATTTCAGGCTCTTGAAGGCTCAAGGTTTACTGCAATAACCAACTTCTGATGTTTCTTTTTTTCTGTTCAGGAGGGAGACAAGGAAATAGCCACTAAGATGCAAGAGCTAGCTTTAAGTGAGGGAGCTCTTCCGAGACATCTGCACACATCTTTGTTCACCATGAGCTCTGATCAGAGGATGCTGACCAACAGGTAGCTGCCAAAGGATTCTGCGTTTTTTTCCATTTTGGCTCCTCAATAGTACTGTTCATTTGGTATCTTTCATACCGGTTCTATTATAAAAGTACAGAATATGCATTATTTTTATGCAGCTCAGTTGTGACTGTCCTTGACAAATAAGAAAACTGCTCAAAAACATGCATTTGTTGTTTATTCTTTAGACAACTGAGTCGCCACCTGGTAGGATTGTGGACAGCAGAGAACCCCGTTGCCATGAACCTCCTGAAGAGAATACTGGTATGCCTCCAAATCAGCCTGGTTCTGACTTTAAATAAATATCTGTTGCGGTCCAATACTCACAGTAGAAGCTATTAATATAACTGTAGCAATGGAGCCAAACTCCTCCAGGACATAAGCCAATGTTTTGTTTGGCAGCTGAGGAGCCCTCTTCTTCTGTAGCCATTTGACTTTGCTCTGTTCTCTCGCCTCAATCTTAGCCGACAGGCCTGCTGGCCTACCTGGACAGTCCTGACCCAGTCCCAGAGAAAGATGTGGACAGAATGCACATCCGAGACAACTTGAAAATTGCAACGGTATCCTGACGAAACACATCTCAACTGTACATTTTTTGCAAAAAAGCACAGTATCATTGTTCACATGTAATTGTTGCGTCATCACTTCTTTCCTGTAGGACCAGCTTAACCGAAACAAGGTGCCAGAGTGGCAGCGAATAGCAGGCAAAGCAGCTAAAGAGGTGGAGAAGTTTGCCAAGGAGAAGGCTGACGTAGTATTGATGCACTGGAGACATAAGATGGGCATAGCCCAGAAGGAGGTGAGGATTTATTTCCCTTTGCCAATGGACTGAGACTCTGATTTACCTGTTATCGATCAGACAGGCTTACCGCTACTGCTGCTGACTTTGTCTGCTCAGGTGTCTCTAACAGTTGCTCCTCTTGCTGACGCTAAACAGAACTGCAGGATCCAGGCAAACTTAATAACACACTTTCCCACCGCTGCAGCTGTTTTGCATGGAGAGCGGTGCCAGCTTGTGACAGCTGTGATGCTGCCTGACTTTGGAGAAACGTTTTATGTCCAGATAAAATCACATTTGACTTTTCTTTCAAGATATGCACTTTGCTGTTTGAATTGCTTGCACACTTGTATAATAAATAACTAACATATTTTCTTTTAGCTACGACAGACATTTTCATCACTGGTGTCTTTGTTCTGTGCGCCAGACCCATCAATATGTGGTGTTGAACGTGACCATGAAGCTGCATATAGGGAAAGGTCTTTGTTAAGATTCACTTGTAATGATGACATGTTTAGTCGAAATGTTAAAACTGCATGTGGTAAATGTGAAGCGATTCACTTTGCCTGGGGGGTGGGTTAAATCAGTGGTTTGGTCACTGCTGTCTACTCTCTGGCTTGTCTACAACACTCAAATCTACTTTCAAATGAAGCTATAACATACTCTCAGGAGTCATCTGACTACCTTTTCTGGGTCTACTGGAGTTGTCTTGCTCGAAATGGCTTAAGATAATCAATGTTTTTGATTGGCTTGCTTTCAATGAATATTACCAACCCACAACCCTCATTTCATGTTTTTACTATTTTCTTATCTCATAGATCTGATGGATTTAGTGACAGTTTTGTATGTCAACCTCTTATTATTAGTACTTTAGTGACCTGTGACCATTTTTCTGCGTTTCATTTCTGTTTGACTGGAGGAACAATAACCTCTCTGTGTTGTCTCTGCCCCACCCTCCCCTTTTCTTGTGTGGTTTCTCTGCTGTCAAACAATGCAGCAGGACAGAAATAACCTGGTAAGTAGGACTGACCAATGGGATCCATGCTCTTAACATGTTCTCTCTTTTCAACAAATCATTTTTCCATCTTCATGTGACAAATTGGAAGCGTTTTTTAATTCAGCCAGGCAATGACCCGACAGGAGCTTTAAGGATTGAATGAACTCTGTGACATGACAAAAAATGTTTTTCAAAGAATATAAAAGTATATATTTAGGTAATGAAAGCATAGGTTTAAACATGTTTCTTCTTGTTGTGCCGATTGGGCATTTTGTCATCAATAAATGACAAATTTGAGTTTGAGCCACAAGTTCAGTTTAATTACCTAAACATCTTTGCAACACAGATCAGCAGATATTTTTAGAATTGTTATAATTTTGAGACGCACCATAGGCATCATGTTTGTATACTAAGTACGTAACTTGGAAAAGACCAGTTTCGTCTCGCAAAGATTACAGAACGCGTCCAATTTTACGATCCCATTCTGGTATTTATGTTTCATAACCTCATTGTTGGTGCTATGACACTGTTTTTGTTTGTCTCTTTGTTCTAATATTCTTCATTCCATCTCCATTGTCAAAATCATTGTTATCTTGTTTTACACACTGGAGCCATTCATTAAAAACAAAATGGTATTTGTGTAAGTTGTCGGTTTTGTTGTCTCCATTTTAACTTCACAATTTCCTTCATACCTGCTAAGTAGCTGAAAATGGACAAATATTGAAAGCTTTGCATTGCAATAGTTTTTCAAAGGCCTGTGTCTTTTATTTGACTTCAGAACCCAAATCAAAAGCCTGTCATCCTGAGAAAGAGACGGCAGAGGATAAAGATTGAATCCAACTGGGAGCTTTTCTACTACAGGTATCAGGGGGCTCTTACGCCCCATTCTATCTTGTTTGACAAAATATCTATTTGTGATTTTTATTGTACTTAAAGTACAGTGTCTGTTTCAAGCTTCTGTGAATTTCTGTCATGCTTAAGAGCTTTTGAGTTGTATTTAAACATGTCTGGACGACGCTAGTACATTCTGTAGTTGTGATGGACAAAGACCTTTCCAATCTCGTCTCTTTTTCTGTCCTCTTAAGGTTCCAGCTTGACCACGCACGGTCCAACCTCATCTGGAACCTGAAGACGAGGGAGGAACTACGGGACGCGCTGGAGGGGGAGATGCGGGCCTTCGGCGTAGACCGTGAGCTCGGCAACGCCACCGTCATCTCCTGGAACCACCAGGAGTTTGAGGTTTGTGTTCAGCTACAATCTAATGGATAGTAATGTTTTACCAGTATATTGGGGCTTTTTTTCTAAGGCATACTTTATATTGAATCTCGGCTTTTATATGTTTGCAGGTGAAATATGAGTGCCTTTCAGATGAGATAAAAATAGGGGATTATTACCTCCGTCTGCTGCTGGAAGAGGATGAAAGCGAAGCATCAAATGTCATCAAGAGATCGTAAGACAACAGAACAACAGCCAAACCAACTGCACTGATAGTACTATTCAGCACTGGATCCTAAAGGATGTTTGCTTTTCCTTTCTACTTATTTAGGTACGAGTTCTTCAATGAGCTCTACCATCGCTTTCTGCTTACACCCAAAGTCACGATGAAGTGCCTGTGCCTGCAGGCGCTAACAATAGTCTATGGGAAATGTTTCGAGGAGATCGGCCCCTTCACAGACACAAAATATATCGTGGGCATGCTGGACCGAGTAAGTATCGCTAAGTGTTCATATGATTAAGATATGATTAGGATATTAACACTTTTTTTGTGTCTTTTTACCAAACTGAAAATGCAATTCTGTGGTTACAGTGTACAGACAAGCTGGAAAGAGACAGACTCATCCTCTTCCTTAACAAACTGATTCTCAACAGGGTAAGCCAATCAAAGCACCTGTATATCTCACATGGCATGTTCATTACTCACTTTATTCCTTTGAATATATATATATATTTTTTTTGCTTTGCAGAAAAATGTGAAAGAGGTGATGGACTCGAATGGAGTGCGTATCATGGTGGACCTGCTCACCTTGGCTCATCTGCATACCAGCAGAGCCACTGTGCCGCTACAGGTAGACACATGGCTGTAACTTTTTTATTATATCAAATTATGTCTTGGATATCAAAATGTAACCTGGGTGTCATGACCCAACTAAGCTTTAGGGATGCTTTCAAACCACTCTGCCCTCCCTCTGCCATTTCACTCACTCTGTGGGAACATATTGCGCAGGCGCGTCTCTTTCAGAAATTTTGTAAAGAAAAATGGCAAATAAATTGTTTCCACTCAATGATATGAGTTAGGAGATTGACACCTAAATTGAAATTGCGATCAAAATTCTATTAATTGTGCAGCCTTACTAACCTTTAAGGCTTACATGGCATCAGTTGCTCGCTCATGTCCATTTGCCTTGTACAACATGGAAGATCAGACCCTACACATCTGAGCTTGCAGTTCAACTCCTGGTCCCGGCTCTAATTATATCACACATTAACTACCGCAACTCTCTCCTGGCAGGCTTCCCTGTTTGTAGTTTCAAGCCGCATCAAACGCGGCAGCGCATCTTGTTTTCAACCAGCCCGAAACAGCACATCAACCAACCCTCTGTTTCTTTAGGGCTGTACTTCTGTTTTTATCTCCACACTGGTTGTTTGCTTGTGTTGTATTAACTCTGATGTGTGTCACTTTGGATAAAAGCATTCTGCTAAATGAAACCATAAACTGTAATATCACATCTCTAAACGGTATCACCTTACAATACATTTTTTATGAGCGCAACCTAAAAATTATTAGTGGCACTGCTGCTCTATCATTATACTGGCACAAACCTCCGGGCCAATTCCTTAGTAAATACAGCAAAAATTAATTTAAACAATAAAAGTAATTGGGGAAAAAAGGGGGAAATCCTTGGTAAATATCTGATGTATTTTAATTCTCTATAAGTCATTGATGAGAATTCATATTCACATTGACCTATGTGTTCAAATCTTAAATTCAAGGACTGTGTTTAATGAATATGTCTACAATGTTAAAGGGAGGTCTTCTTAATTTTCACAGTCCAATGTGTTGGAAGCATCACCAGACATGAAGAGGGAGAGTGAGAAGGAGTGGTACTTCGGTAACGCGGACAAGGAAAGAAGAGGACCTTTCAGTTATGAAGAGGTATCTGATCTTAAAATGCCCAGCACTGACTGCATGACTACACTTTTTTTTCTGTAAAATCAATTTGAAAATAGGGTTAAATCTAATTCCTGAAAACAGTAAATGGAATAAAAAGGAAATAAAAATACCCTTAAATATAACATTTAGCTGGAAAGCTTTAATAAACTTCTTGTTTTAACATGTAATAATATAAATCCTTTTTTCATGTTTACATTAAATTGATAAAAAGGGGTCAAAATGGAGAGTGAATGTAATTTGTTATTTCGAAGTTGACTTAAGAAATTATTCTGAAAATTGTTTTAATGATCCTAGGCATTGCAGTATTTTTTTTGTTGTGGCTCTTGGAGTCACTACAGTTCATTTGTTTATGGTTTTATTTATTAATTTTAACTTACTTGTATTTTTATCTCGTTTTTTTTCCCTTCTCCAGATGCAGGAGTTTTGGAACACAGGCGTCCTGACAGCAAAGACACGCTGCTGGGCTCAGGGGATGGACGGCTGGCGCCCCCTTCAGTCCATTCCCCAGCTGAAATGGTGTCTTCTGGCTACAGGGCAGGCGGTGATGAATGAGTCCGACCTGGCTACTCTGATCCTGAACATGCTCATCACCATGTGCTCCTACTACCCCAGCAGGTGGGGACCACACAAAATGCCTCTGTGGCTGAATGTGTGCAGCTTTCTTTTGTGTATTAGTTCAATCGTTTTTCTGTCAAACAATCTAAAACATGTCGTGTTGCTCAGATCATGAAGCCATTAGACCACAACTAAGATATATATATATATATTTTTTTTTCAATCCACTTATTTCTCAGGGATCAAGATAATTTCATTATCCGTCCTTTGCCGAAGATCAAGAGGATGATCAGTGACAACGCTTGCCTCCCTCACATTGTTCAGGTATTGCACATTTTGACTCTGATTTCTCGTAACGTTTTTGCCTCGCACTGTTTTTACTGGCTCCCTCTTTTCCCTATTCTGTCCTCTCTAGCTGTTGTTGACCTTTGACCCCATCCTGGTGGAAAAAGTAGCCAACGTCATGTACCTGGTGATGCAGGACAACCCGAATCTTCAGCGGCTCTACTTAACGGGTGTTTTCTTCTTCATCATGATGTACACAGGCTCCAATGTGCTTCCTGTAGCGAGGTGAAAAAGCACCACAAGCAAATGACATATGAATACTTGTACAAACTCCAATACATGCCAAAGTCATTCTCAGAAAATCCTAAAATACAAAACATATAATGTTCAACAGTTTTGTTCTATTTATATATTTCTAATATATACATTTCAGCCTACATTTTATTTACTTTCACCTCGGCTTCTAGAAAATAACTTCTGCACTGTTAAAATCAACCTCTTTACAACCCTGTAGGTTCCTGAAGTACACTCACCTGAAGCAAGCTTTCAAATCAGAAGAGGTAAAGTTGGTTTAGTTTAGATAAAGATATAAACCATAAATATTACAACTGGTTGAAAATCCTGCCTCTGTTTTAAAATGGAATTTAATTGTTGTACCCTTCAGGCTAAGGGTACGGACATAGTGCAGCGTAGTGTCCTGGGACCTGTGCTGCCTGAAGCCATGGTGTGTTATCTGGAGAACTATGAGGCTGAGCGCTTCTCTGAGATATTCCTCGGAGAATTCGACACACCCGAGGCCATTTGGAGCAGCGAGATGAGGTAGGTAGTAATCTCTCTTATGACTAATTAGCCAGCTTTTAAAAAAGCAATGTAGAGAGATTGTGCAAGTAAGAAATGTAGTGAGAAATTTTGCATTTGTTTTTTGGGAATTTGAATAAAGTCTGTTTTGAACTGCCTGTTTCAGACGGTTGATGATTGAGAAGATAGCCGCCCATGTAGCTGACTTCAGCCCCAGGCTACAGAGCAACACGCGGGCCCTCTACCAGTACTGCCCCATCCCGGTGATCAACTTCCCTCAGCTGGACAACGAGCTCTTCTGCAACATCTACTACCTCAGACATCTGTGTGACACCACCCGCTTCCCCAACTGGCCTATTCGGGATGCTGTATGTTTCTTATTTTTATTATTATTGTCCATATTTATCAAAGCCTGTACTTTCTTTATTCAACCATTGCCTTGCTTGTATTTTCTAAGAAAGGGTTATGTTAACATTGTGATCCACTGCTGTTATTCCTACAGGTGAAGCTGTTAAAAGACACTCTTGAAGCCTGGAAGAAGGAGGTGGAGAAGAAGCCTCCCACAATGTCTGTAGACGATGCCTATGAAGTCCTCAACCTCCCCAAAGGACAGGGGCAGTGAGTGGCGTTGGATTATTATTTTTTTTTAGAATTCATTAGTAGTCCTCTTGAATTCTCATTTCTCAATTCTCAATTGAATCACCCTCAGTGAGTGATAAACATGGAATAGGTGCCCCTTTAGAAGTGGGTGAAATGTGACAGATGGAACATTAGTTTTTCAGAATAAAAAATAATGTAATCTGTGTGAATTATCATTAAATATCTGCGTTTTCATCTTCAGGATCGACGAGAGCAAAATCAGGAAAGCTTACTTCAGACTGGCACAGAAGTACCATCCTGACAAGAACCCAGAGGGCAGGGTGTGTAGAGTGATCCATACTGACCTATGGTGTACCTCCAGTTCTTAGAACAATCCGCATATCTGATATCAGCCTGTTGTATCTTTCAGGATATGTTCGAGAAAGTCAACAAGGCCTACGAGTTCCTCTGTACAAAGTCTGGCCGGATCATTGACGGCCCCGACCCAGAAAACATCATCCTCATCCTCAAAACTCAGAGCATCCTCTTTAACCGGCACAAAGAAGGCATGTAGATGGATAAACTTCCTTCCATTCATATACATCTGACATATTTTCAGACTTTTTACAGTAAAACAGGGAATTTGGAGGATAATAACTTGCTTTGTGTTGAAGCCCGCTCTCCTCTAACCACTTTGTGTATAAACAGAACTGGAACCCTATAAATATGCTGGTTACCCCATGCTCATCAAAACTATCACAATGGAAACTGAGGACGATCAGCTATTCTCCAAGACCTCCCCTCTCCTCCCGGCTGCTGCCGAACTGGCCTTCCACACCGTCAACTGCTCGGCTCTTAATGCAGAGGAGCTGCGCCGTGAGATCGGCATTGAGGTATAATGAAATATCATCACAGATTGAAATTAATTGTAAATTGAATAATACTTGTCCCCCTAAACAGCTTAAATATGTTTTTTTCCTGTAAATAATACTTAGGTGTTGTTGGAGGCCCTTTCTCGGTGTGTCGCTGTATTGACAGCATCCAGCAAGGCTGACGACATGGCTGTTCAGGTAGAGTGATAGCTCTCTTTGTAAAGCTGACAAATATGCCCCCATTACAGCTTTCTTCAAAACATCTTTTTATTTTCAATGTGCCACAGGTGTGCGGGCACATCTGTAAGTGCTACAGTGTCGCTGCTCAGTTTGAAGAATGCAGGGAAAAGATCATCGAACTGCCCAATATCATCAGGGACCTCTGTCACATCTTGTACTATGGAAAGGTGAGGATCTTTCACTCACTATTTATTTTTTGACACGTCTTCTATATTTCAAACATGAAGATATTTTAATGAAATATAAAATGATTTTAATGAAATATATAATGTAATTTAATCATATATTAATATTATATTAATATTTAGTATTGGGGCTTCCTGCAGCTACAGAAAGATCTTATTTTCAAGTAATCAAGGATTCTGGAAGTGATTTTGTTTTTTCTTTAAATCATTCTCTTTCTTACACCTCATTCAGTGTTATCCTTGTATTTACTGTGAAACCAGACAGCTGCTTTAATAACTGTTTAAAGAGACTAGTCCTAGTAGTAGTAGTAGTATTCAAAACTTCTCATGCAGGCAAACCGGAGATGCTACAAATTTTAGCTGAAACATGTCAGACATCCTGCATTATGTTGCATGTAACATACATGCAAAGTTTCGTTTACATCTGGCAAGATGAGTTTGAATAGTAAAGCTTAACTTTGAACTTTTAAAATTTCATTATCTGTGATACCTCATAATGCTATGGATATAATCCCTCTCTGACCAGAATATGTTTTTTATATAAAAATATATTTCTCAAGAATCGCTCATCGAAACATCTTCACTTGTGGACAGAATGTACTTTTCTCTTTCAAGAGGATGCCATATGAAAATACTTTTCTTTAACTTGCTATATATCTCTGATCTGTGCTGTGCAGTCACAGATTCATGAAGCCGCTCTCTGCTGCAGAATGGAGCTCACTGATCACTTTCTTTTAAACACAATTTATTAATATCAAAAGTGTAAGATATCCAAACTGCACCAAATTTGACACCACACCTACTCTGATCCCTACCAATACAACCACAAAGTGGGAAGACAATCAGATAAACGGTTCTCCAACATACAGACATTCAATGCGTTGTATATAGAGATTAATTATCATTGACTCATATTCTCTCCCCTCGCCTCCTCTCAGGGTCTCCCAAAAACTGCAGCCTTGGCAGTCCAGTGCGTCAGCTCCTTTGCCGTGGACTTCTTCCTACAGACCCATCTGTACCACGCTGGCGTGCTTTGGCACCTGCTGGTCCACCTCTTCAACTATGACTACACCCTGGAGGAGAGCGGCGTCCAGGCCAGCCAGGACACAAACCAGCAGGAGGTTGCAAACAGCCTGGCCAAGCTCAGCCTGATAGCCCTCAGCCGCCTGGGAGGCTTCCACCAGATATCATACCCCATCGACGTTAACAATCCGGTTTCAGAGACCAACGGCGTGGAGGGCACACCCCCAGAGAACCCCACCATCCGCAAGAGCCTCGCTGCCATGTTGACGCCGTACATCTCAAGGAAACTGGCCATAGGATCTCCAGCCGAGGTCAGTTGAACAAATGAACAGGTGGAGGTTGTCTATGCATGACAGGAAGCAGACTGAGTTTCAGGTTGTCTGTTGTTCATTCAGGTCTTGAAGCTGTTGAATAGTAACTCAGAGAACCCGTACCTGATCTGGAACAATGGAACACGAGCCGAGCTGCTGGAGTTCCTGGAGAATCAGCAGGAGGCAAACATCAAGAGGGTACAAATACCCCACTCATAAGAACACAATGACACAGGTTATGGTGTCATGTGGGCCTAATTCAAATAAATAAATAAAAAAGGTTATTTATGCATCCAATGATCTGAATAGTCTAAAATGTTTTAATAGCTCATGGGTTTTCTCTGTGGTCTCTTTACAGGGAGATAATGATGAAAGCTTTGGTGCTGAGTTTATATTCAGTGATCATAGCAAAGAGCTGATAGTTGGGGAGATCTTTGTCAGGGTCTACAATGAGCAACCAACTTTTCCACTTGAGGTGAGTAGGAAACCAGATGGTATTACAACCGCATTCCCACTCCTTTTTGATCGTTTCAATAGTACTCTAACAAGGAATCAAAATTATAAAGCAGATTGTGACATATTGCTTTGAATATTGACAGCAGTGCTTATAAATCATCTTTATTTAATAACTTAACTCTTAACTTTAGTATTTTCTCATATTTATTACACCTTTTTTATGCTGTTAATGTGTTTTTACCCTCTCTGTGTTTAGTATCCCAAAGCATTTGCAGCTAGCCTGCTGGACTACGTGGGCTCCCAGGCCCAATACCTCCACACCCTGCTGGCTATGAGTCAGAGCAACAAGGTGGAGTCCCAGCAGCACGCTGAGAGGCTCCGCTACGCTGAGATGGCTTTAGAGGCTCTCCGTAATGTCATCAAGAACAACCCTGGTGAGACTATGACATTTCTTCTTGTCCTGTTTTGTCCGAAGAAGCTGTCAAATGACTGATGTATACTATGTGGTAACCTTTCCTGAGTGATTCTTCCTGTGTAATTACAGGTTCTGAGTCAGAGTGCATCGGCCATTTCAAGCTGCTCTTCTCATTGTTGCGGGTCCATGGAGCCGGCAGAGTGCAGCAGCTGGTTTTGGAGGTACAATCAACCTGCTTTTACTACCTTGTATCTCTGAATCGATTCCTGAAGCAAAGCCACCTATTTGAATCCTATTGATTTTCCTGCAGGCTGTAAACACAGTGACAGCAAACCAAGAGTGTGTGAGCAACATTGCAGAGTCCCTGGTGTTGTCAAACCTTCTGTTGCTGCTGCACTCGCTCCCCTCCAGTAAGAAGACACCCTAAAGCATAAATAGCTCTTTGTTCCTTTTTCTTTATTTATTCAAGTGTTATTTTTCAAAATATAACTTTTGATCTTTTTTTTAGGCAGGCAAATTGTGCTGGAAACCCTGTATGCACTGACCTCCAACACAAAGATAGTCAAAGAGGCTATGGCCAAAGGTCAGCGAAATTCTACATTTTTATTGTGGGCAGTACACTGTTCCATATTTATGTGGAATCTGAGTGTGTGGATGCTCATGTTGCTCCATCTGTTCTGCAGGTGCTCTGATCTACTTGCTAGACCTCTTCTGTAACTGCACACATCCTCAGGTGCGCACACAAACCGCAGAGCTCTTCTCCAAGATGACCTCAGACAAGCTGGTTGGGCCAAAGGTCAGTGTGGAGAGAAAAAAATGCTTCAATGAACAACTTGCAGCACATTAGTTTAATGTGTTTTTAATCCATCACATAGAGGCACCAGTTAGTGGTAGCTTTCTAAACAAATTATTGTCACATTTCATTCATCTTTTTCATTACTTCCTGTCAGGTGAGACTAACGCTGATACGTTTCCTTCCGGGCGTATTCATGGATGCCATGCGAGACAACGCAGAAGCAGCAGTGCACATTTTCGAGGGGACACATGAGAACCCTGAGCTCATCTGGAACGACAGCTCCAGGGAGACTGTGTCCACCACTGTCCGGGAGATGATGCTTGAGTATGACGCCAGTCCTGAACTTCATTTACTTTTTCAAAATATATCATATAAATAAATAAATATATAGTAAAATGTGTGGAATTGCATGATATCCTAACTACTAAATGATTACTTAAAAAAAATCTTTTACAGGCATTTTAAACTACAAAAGGATAATCCTGACGTGAACTGGAGAGTAAGTGAAGTAACACATCATCGCTGTTAAACACTGATATGTTGCATGTGAATTATTAGAAAATAAACTGTGGGTTCTGTGTGCTCAGTTGCCAGAGGACTTCACAGTGGCGTACGGCGCAGGACAGGGTGAGATAGAAGTGGGCGGAGTCTTCTTGCGCATCTTTATCGCTCAGCCGGGCTGGGTGCTACGCAAACCTCGAGAGTTCCTGGTGTCCCTCCTGGAGACACTGACCGAGCTGTTGGAGAAGAACAACCCTAATGTGAGTGGCCTCACTGGGAAACGGAAACTTTTATTCTATTTGCTCGCACACTAGAGGTTTTGCTTCTGACAGTCCTTTCTGTTCTGCTATAGGGTGAGGCGTTGGAGACAGTTACCACAGCAGCAGTTTGCCTGTTCAGCACGCAGAACCAGCTGGCCGACCAGGTTCCTCCATTGGGTCACCTGCCACGTGTTCTGGCAACACTCAACCACAAGAATAACGCTGTGCCCAAGAGTTCCATCCGTCTCATCCACGTGCTCTCAGACAATGAGGTGAGGTAGAAAGTAAAAGCATGACTCATACAGTACAGAACTGAAAACTAGGACTCGTTTTTCTTTGTTTTTTAATTGGACAATAACATTTTTTTGATTGAGCATTGAATTTCTCAAAACATTAACTAAAGCTATCTTTTGTGTAGCTATGTGTGCGCTCTATGGCTTCTCTGGAGACTATCGGCCCCCTAATGACTGGAATGAAAGCTCGTGCAGACATGGCCGGATTGGCTTGTGAGGCTCTTAACCGCATGTTCCAGAAAGAGCAGACAGAACTTGTGGCCCAGGTAAACTGTTGTCACTGTGGTGTTACAGTATTTTTTTTTCCCTCACAGCACGTTTGATGAGTGTTGCCTTAATGTAAATGGTGATTTGTGAACAGGCTCTGAGAGTGGAGCTGGTTCCATACCTCCTGAAGCTGCTGGAAGGAATCGGACTGGAAACAATAGAAAACCCTTCAGCGACCAAGGCCCAGATAGTAAAGGCTCTCAAGTCCATGACTCGCAGCCTGCTGTATGGAGAACAGGTATGATAGAATCATGTGGCCAAACCTCTTTATATACAGTCAATAATGGAAACCATTGATTGAACAGTACCAAATTAGATAAGTGATCTTAACTCCAAAATATTATTTATTTAGCTAATTTAAAACATTTGACAATCATTGTTTTGCAGGTGAATGAGATTCTAGCAAGGTCTTCAGTGTGGAGTGCCTTCAAGGACCAGAAACATGATCTTTTCATCTCAGAGTCTCAGACTGCAGGCTACCTGACGGGTACTTTTATTTCTATAAATCTAACCTACTAATTAACATGTTTTTAACAAGCAAGGCTGTTGAAATACTTTCTCTAAAGTGCTTAAACGGTAAGTCTTAAGTGCTTTTCTGTGAGCTGATTTGATTCCTAATGCTTTGCTTTTATCCTAAAAAAAAAACACCTTGTGGCTGACTCCTCACTTATGCTTTAAAACCCAGCGACCCTTTTTCTCTCCACGTCCTATAACTTCCTGGCTCTGCCCTTCCCTTCCTCTTTGTCCTCCACATTTCCTCCTCAGGGGTTTCCACTCCTTCTCTCCTGGCTGCCAGCAGCCCACTGCGAGGTGGGCTCTAGACTCCTGAGCTGGGCCTTCACAGCCCTCCTCTCTCTTGCTCTCATGCAGGTAGACTTTGACCTTGCTTCTACTGCAGTTCCTTGCCTCTTTACCCCCATCTTTGTTCCATTTTCCATTCCTATCGCTCCATCTCAGCAATGCTGATTAAACTATCACACCATCTTCATCCCCAGTTACCAACTGTATCATATTCCACTGTCAAAAACAAATGCCTGTGAAAGTTGAACATTTTTATAAATATTTACCCCTAACTTCCACGGATGAATGTGCTTACTGCCCCACGTGATGTGATTTGTCTAACAATCTCATGAAAAAAACTGAATAATTTAAAATGATGGTGCAAATGTTACCGTGGATATGATGTGAAGTGTATTCTGGTTTAAAAGAGAAAAAAAAAACTCTGAGCTATTATACAAAACCAGGGTCTTGCTTCAAGTTTAATGAAATGTATTTTGATAAGGCTCAAACTAAAGAGATGAAACAATGAAAGAGATGAAAACAATTCTATTTCTACTCTCAGTTGGATACATCAAATATGTTCCCTACATATTACTAAACTATTATTTTTTGTTTAAAGTGTCTAGTATTTTGGCCAAAACAGGAACATTGCATTCATTGTATTTGTCCCCCGCCCCACATACATTAGGTAGTGAACATCTTTTGTTTTGTATGCCATTGGACTAGCACTAGCACCACACCTGTAGCGTATCTCTTATCTTTCTCTCTGTCCCCCACAGGTCCAGGAGTAGCAGGTTACCTTACAGCAGGAACTAGCACCACGGTAATGTCCAATGTCCCACCCCCCGTGGACAACGACAGTGGAGACCAAGGCTGATGGACACACACACAGTCACGCTCAGGCACCCAGACTGCCCAACAGCTTCACGGCCGAAAGCCCAGGGGACGTCCAGCTCCCGGACGAGGGGATGGAGAGAGAGAGAAGGGCGGAGGAGAGTGGGCCGTCATTGACCGTCACCAAAATCTCTGCGACACCTCCTCCAGCATCACTCTCCTCTCCCCCTCCACATGGCACTCAAGTCTTCATAAACACTTTGAAAATTGTTTTAACGGATGACCACATTTCTTTTTTTTGTTTCTTTTCATGTTTCTTCCAATGACATACAGAAGAGTTTACTTTTTGTATGAATATATTTTTTACTCTAGTTTTTTTTTCATGATAAAGACATTGGAAGAAAATTGAGGATTATTATAGCTAATTTGTCTGTTCTCCATTATTCCTCCTACTCATATCTTGATTGGCTGCACTCGCCCTTGAATCCTTTCTGACTGAGGGCACTCGGCCTCGTTTGTGTCACATCTGTGCACAGGACCTATCCATCTTTTACATCAACATGTCATTTACTTGTCTGTATAATGGATTCCTGTCTGCAAAAGGAAAAAAAATGGTTTAATAGGCAATCACAAAATAGATGTGTTTGATTTCTCTGCCCTGTTCTGCAACAAGAAAATGTCACTTAAACCCTCAGACTGATGCCGGTTCTATCCACACTTTGAAGGTTGACACATCTGCTCTCCAAATGTCTAGCCTCTTATTCCGCTGATCTTGATTCATTCTTCATTCTGCTCTCTCTTTGAAGGCTTCTCTTTCTGCCTCGATTGTTGTTGTTGTTTTTTTAAGTAATTTTCCTTCCCCCAGAATGCAAAAAGCACTAGAATATTTATAAGTGAATAATAACCACAGGAAATGAGCTTCTGCTTAAGACATGACGAATGACGTTGACTGATTATGAACCTATGTGAAAGACTAGTGCAATTTGTGAAATGTTCAATGTAATATTACGTATATAAACTTTCTATATTGAATGTACATTAAAAAAAAAATCAGTCGCACTTGTACATAAAATTTTAAGAATAAAAGGGAACCCACAGTGTTGTTCTTTTGTATTTACATTTGTGTTACAGTGAGCTGTCTTAATGTGACACTTATGTTTGAAAAGTTGAAGATATTTTGCTTTTGCCAAAGGAGAAACATGATGCGTTTTCTCAGGGAGGGGGGTAATCACAAATTATCGATTTGGAATGTGCCAAACTAAGGTTTTATATTATTAGTGGCTTCCAGCTACTGGGCGGTAGCTTTCATTTAGCTCACTGAGGTCATGTCCTTGTTTTTGTTCAGGTATCTGTAGGTTTCAGCAGCCTAGGGGATGAATATGTCCTTGAATTAAAAATGAACACTTAATGTTTATAGGTGTTTTTTATATAGATGCAGTATATCAACATTTTACCACAACAAGGCCAACAACAAAATGATAAATGTGTTGAAATGTTTCCCACTAGGACTGCATTTCTGTCAGTACGGACAGGCCTGTGGATGGGTTTATGCATTCATCTCAGGAAATTTATGTATGTGTATGCGATAACTTCCGTGACAGGATAATTTTTGCCTACTCATGCTCCATCATCAAGAAGGATTGGTTGGAAGGAACAGCAGATGTGGCTCCATCTATTCTCAATAAGGTCTACATTAGCATAATAAGGCAGATCCTCTCAATGTGGTAAAAGCATGTGGAGAAGAGTCTGACTGGGGAATGTGGTGTGGGCACACTAGTACTAGTACAAAGTTGGGATATCATAGTTTCTACATGTCCAGGGTCACATTAATGTTCTTCAGTCAGTCAATACAGCTTAGTCCACACTGAAATATCTAGAAAACTATTAGTTGTATTGTTGAACCTTTTTTGATTTATTTATTTTTACAATCAAGGTCCTCAGAAGATGAATCCCACTAACTGAACCTTGTGACCTTTCTGCCAGCTTCAACAGGAAATTAACATTGTGTCTACAGGATATGATGGCATATAATATTCATAGCATACTGTTTTGGAAACATTGTTATAGAAATCAACATATTTCATAGAAGCTAAAAATGTGTATGCGCTGTGGAAAGGCAATCAAACTGCGACTTCACAATGTGAAAGTCAGTTAAGTCCAAAAAATAAAAGCAAAACATGTCTTCAAAATCAACAACAGAATAGTAACTTTACTTTCTGTCCTTGGAATCATTTCACTATCATTTTCATTATTACTGTTCATTTTGTACAGCTGTGAGTAGCTCATGCATGTTTTGTGCATTGCTTTATGGGAGAAGAGTGTCCTTCAACATACTCAACACAATGGCTGTGTGAATTTGTTTTGAGTATACTTAAATTGATAAATTTTCCAGCGTGAACACCGCACACTCAAAAGCTACATGGAATTATACAGGTATCTGGATTTGGAATCCAGCTTTAGTCTTGTTTCTGGCATGCACTGATTATTTCACCCTCAGTGAGTCATCATTACCATGGCTTCTTTCTTTTGGGGGATTTGTGTAATTGGTAACGGATTTAACGATTTAGCGTTTCTATGGAAACAGCCACATTGAGATCACTGTTGATTTATTCAGCATGTCGCATTTTATTATTAATGAGTCGATTCTGAAGTATCCTGAAGTGTCATGTGGAAAATGAACTAATGCTGTGCTGAACTTTTGTCAGTATTTCATCCTACTGTCTCCATCATTGTTCCAGATACGCCCAAACTATCTAGAAATAGAATCACTGTATATAATAATAAAAGTACAATACATGAATGGGACAGTTCACTTCATGTGAATGGACAGTTGGCTGCATTGAACTTACTGCAAATAATGCTGCAGAATATGTAAATGTATGAATGTGTCTCCATGTGGTGAAGAAGTGCATTCAATAATTTTTACCTAGTAGTATATCATCCATTGATAAAGTTATAACTGAATTCCTGTAAATCTGGTAAACTGTGAAAAATCTGACGAGCTGAGCCTGAACACTTCTTTCATTTTTGGATACTGCAGACAAACCTGTTCGTCTGGCGCCACCCTCTGGGAAAAGTGTGGCCTTTAAAATAATTAGTTGGGTCTTCGTTCGGAATTTTGTCCCCATTCATTCCGGATGGGAGACCCTCGGGAGGCTAGAGTGGGTGATGTCATCGTTAGTGTAGATGGAGAGAAAATGGCCCTGAAAAATAAATTTATAAATTGCCAGAGTAGCCACAATTTTAACCGCACATCACTATTTTTTATATCAAAACGTAGACACGACCGTGCTAACTAACCAAGCTAACCAAGCTGAGAGTTCTACGGTTTTGTTGCTACAAGTCTCCAAGCGCAGCTTGGTCGCTCTTTTCCTCCCATTCACTCCCATATTAAATTTGAATTTGAAAAAATCACGATTTTCAAAATCGTCCTACTTTTTAAACTGCACGATTCTCGAAAATCTTTTCAGGATTTTCAAAATCTTCCTACTTTTTAACAAAACGAAATACAAATAAAAAACAATCCGAAACTATTATAACCTTGATATGGCAACAGGAATCACTAAACTTGAATGTGTATTTTGTACGGATCCTTTGAACACCAGCGTCCGATTCTCCACACGGTGACGGTACTATTAGCAAGTGGCACCGGAAGTTCCATCGGAAGTTACGCTGTTGGCGCGAATAATAACAACAAAGCAGATATTTCAGTTTTTTTCAATTTATTTTGATTAATTTATTGTACAAATTGTTATTAATGTATTCATCACTATAGAGGCGCTTGGCCGATTATCTCACTATTAGTACAACTGTTTTCAATATTTTGAAACGTTATTTGTGTTCTGATGTTAGCTAACTGCTTAACGACGTTAACAGCTTACGTTACGTGAGGTTACGTTTGACAAACTATTATAGTTTTTATGAATACGCAATAATAGCGTCAGTTCCCTATGATTAGCGTAAGTGCTATCGGTTTACGTTACTGTCAAAATTAAACCTTTACATTTACTGACAGTGCATCCAGAGGTGAGTAAACATTAACGTGATAGACTTTGCTTGCTAAAACGTCCAGTGTAGCTTTACAAAAAAACAGTACTAGCCTATTATTTGTATTATTATTTGTCAAGCCAGAGGCTAATTTAGCATTACTGCTAAGGCCCTGCAATTGTTGCAAGCTGGTCACTTTTCATTGGTCCTGCCAGGTTGACCATGTCTAAAGGAGACAAGGAAAAAAACTTCATTGTGAAGTTTGTGGAAAGTAAAGGACAGAAAACTGAGTATGCTGTCAAGGCTTATGAGGTAAACGGTATTATCTGACTCACACCTATTGTAGATTACTTTTTTTGCAATATCGTCGCTTGTTATTTATTTGCAGTTGTTGATTATGCGTGTCTTGTCTTTATAGGCCATTTTGGAGCTACAGTCTGAAAAGTACTTGAAAACCATAGATGAGGATGCTGTTTTAGCGATGAACCAGAAGGACAAGTCTCTATTTGTGTTTAGTAACTTCACCACCCCAGCCTTTCTGCACTGCAAGAAGGTCCAACTCATATTTTGATATATGTAGTCTGAATTTTCGAGGCATTGGTGAAATGGTATCCTTGAGATTAATTCTTTCTTTTTTCTTTATTGTCTTGTAGCTTGGCTGCCGAGTGGTGAGTCCATTGGTGGTGCTATACTGCCTGCAGAACCAGCGCTGTGTCCCCAAAGCAGAGGTGCCAGTTTATAACATGGCCATGGCTGACATCACTGTCTCCTGTACCAGCCTGGATAAAACAATACGGGTTAGTTCACTGCATCTGATACTTTGTAGATTGTTGTTGAATTTGGCAATCTAATAAATGTCCAAAACAACAGCAAGGATATGAATGATTGAGTTTTAAATGAAGAAACAATCTGATGAACTATATGAACAAAACATAAAAGATAAAATCTAAATTATATCTTTTTTTTTTACTCCCCTAAAATACATTATATCTGGGTGGTGATGTGAGGATACATTATGTGTACACATTATAAATACTCAATATAAGTGGACAGTTTTAGGGAGCACAGACTAGACTTAATAGTAAATAGGAAATCACAAATTATAACAAGTTAATGAATACAGCTAGCTTTGATCTATGTACATATTCATGAAAGTTGCTTATTGTACTTTAATGGTACATACCGTAAATCCCAACGTATATACGAAACATATAATGTTCTAGTGTTCCTTATTTTGGTATCTCTGAATGTCTGACAGGCAGAGATGATGGATCTGGTGCAACTCATGGGTGGACGCGTCTATCTTGACCTAAATGTATCTGTCACGCACCTGATAGCAGGAGAGGTGGGCAGCAAGAAATACCTGGTGGCTGCCAGCCTGGGTAAACCCATCCTGCTGCCCACATGGGTCAAAGCCTGCTGGGAAAGATCTCAGGACAGGTATGTACTCGTATTAAAACTGACATTGTTGTCATGACATCCACTGTAGAAAATTATATTCAATTATATTCTTTTGAGGTTTAAAAACCTCAGAAGGTTTACCAGTCAATATTCCTAAACTTTGTTCATCAAAATGATATAGTTGTAAAGATTGCGACAATTCCATAATAATGATTATCACAAAAATAAGGGACTTCAACCAGCCTCCAAATAGATGATAAATAATCTTTGCGCCTCCTTCAGTCTTTTTAGGTACACAGACCTGGTCATGGAAGACTATCTGTGCCCTGTGCTGCGTGGCTGCGTTATTTGTGTGACAGGCCTCTCCAGCACAGAGCGCAAAGAGGTGCAGCGGCTCTGCGGGCAGCATGGTGCCAGCTACACCGGTCAGCTCAAAATGAACGAGTGTACGCACCTCATTGTTAGTGAACCGACAGGCAAGTCAGCAGTAATTACAGTGCTTCTGTTTTTTCCCCACAAAAAATTCAGTTGTAATTTTTGTTTGCCTGATTTATATATGAACCACCATTTATAAAAATATCATCACACTCTCGGAAAGATTTTCTGCCATGCTGCCACATCATTGTGACTCTCTGTATTTGGTTCCAGGTCAGAAGTACGAGTGTGCACGGAAGTGGAATGTGTATTGTGTGACTCTGCACTGGCTGTTTGACAGCATAGAGAAGGGCTTCTGTCAGGATGAGAGCAGATACACCGTGGAGCGGAACGCCTTGAAGACAACTCGACAACACACTTCTACCCCCACTGGCACAAGCAAGAAGGAGGGTGAGCCACAAACTAATTACTTATTAGTTGTTTATTATTTATATATATATATATATATATATAACAATTGTCTCTTATATTTTGTTTCTGATTCACAGTATTTTATCATATACATAGACAAAATTAAGAATTCAGCTTTTTTTTTTTTTAAACTCCAGAGGGGCTGTCTCTGTTGGGCTTGAGTCATATTTCTGTCAATGCCAGCATGACAATAAATGACACAGCCCTCACCAATACCACCATCAGCTGCCTGGAAGCTCCAGACCCCATAGATAGCCTGGATCTCACTGTCTGCCCAGCTGATGATTTACTGGATGGCTGTAAGGTAAGAAACTGGCCTCCCATTCCGTTAAGTATGAAATATTTAGCACTAGATTGACTGGGCTTATGTTATACTAATGACTTTCATTAAATCATGACACAATTTAGGTTTTATTTTACAAGTATTAATTGTCGTGCAGCTGTACCTGTGTGGCCTGCCAGGGAAGAAAATGGAGAAGCTGCGGCGTCTCGTGAACGCTGCAGGAGGTTTTCGCTTCAACCAGCCCAGTGAGGAACTCACACACGTGTTGATGGGAGAGCTGGACCAGGAACTCAAGAACTTTCTGTCCAAAGCAACCCATAGGTCTGAATTGCAGAGCTTATTACTATACATAATGTTTATTTTCTCCTCACTTATATTACATGTTCAATATCTAGACTGCTTTTCAAAGCAGTTAGAAATACAGGATTCCAAGGTGTATAAGTGGATTGTGAGTATTAATATGAGGACAAGTACAGCAGAAATTTCATTTTAATGCGAGGGAGATTGTGTTGAATTTTTTCCACTCAATTTTTCTTCATGGTTTTGTTTGCAAGTTTATTTTTTGCCCAAATAAATTAAGGAAATGCAAGATTAAATATATAGAACATTTCAACAACAAGGTAATTCAAAGTGCTTTACATAAAACATCAAAAATATCAAGATACGGTTTAAAATCAGTTGAATAAAAGGGTAAAAATCACAAATTTAAAATTAAAAATGAGAACAATTTGAAATTAAAGATTAAATATAATTTAAAAACAGTTGATTAAAAGGGGAAAACCAAAACTTTAAATTAAAACAAGAACAAATTTGCAGTGCAGTGAAAAATGATTAAATCTAAAAAACCAACTGAACTGAGTGTAAAGTTGACTATATATTAAGTAATGAATCTGATATTCTGTCTGTATCTTTCTAGACCTCATGTAGTGACGGTGCAGTGGCTGCTGGATAGTTTCTCCAAAGGAAGTCTCCTCCCAGAAGCAGGCTACCTCCACCCTGACTGTCTGCCCCCTGCTCCAGCTGCTGTATCAGTGCCGGCCCATCACCATCACACACCCACGTCTCGGCCTTCAGTTGGTCCCCCTGTGGCCAGTCCGAGCACTCCAAGACAAACGAGAGCAGAGGAGGACCTACTTTCTCAGTACATGGATGATGACCCTACTGTGGGTGAGTGTCTGTCGTTGAGGATTTTATTTGGGGTTCAGTGTATCTGCAAGATATTTGAAGGTTTTGGTTTTGTTTTATTATCCTCCAGTTGAAATGCCCCCGCCAGCAGAGAGCGACAGTAGGAGGTCCAGCATTACAGCTGCAGAGCTCCAGACCCGAGAATCAAACCAGACTAAAGGACCACAGCTGGACTCAATGTTGCAAGATGCAACCGAGGGAGGCCTGTTTGTTGGGAAACGCTTCCTTCTTGCTGGATTTGACTCCGAAGCCGAGGCAAAGCTCTCACAATTCGTGACAGATCATGGAGGCAGGATTCTGACGGGCCGTACACGTGTTGTGGCTGATTATGCTGTGGTGCCGCTGTTGGGCTGTTCAGTGGAGGCCACGGTAGATGAGGTGGTCACTGATACCTGGCTGGTAAGATTACAGACATGTTGGTTTTGTTGAGTATGTGTCAATAGGATGATGTGGCATTCTTGTGTTGATTTGTAAATGGGTCTAGATATTGAACATGGGGGCAAATATTTATTTTTTGTTTTATCATTTATTAAGTGTTTGAGGTGACAGCA
The DNA here is from genome assembly GCA_030544235.1 of Lepturacanthus savala. Lineage (NCBI taxonomy): Eukaryota > Metazoa > Chordata > Actinopteri > Scombriformes > Trichiuridae > Lepturacanthus > Lepturacanthus savala. The sequence continues at coordinate 12,219,266 of CM060476.1, read as the reverse complement.
ACAGATGAATTTTGTGATTTGAAAGATGTTTGTGCATTCTCAGTTTTGTGCCTTCTTGTTTTGACACCAGTTATAAATGTTTTGTTCCTGTTTGTTTTCAGGCCATGTGTGTGGAGAAGGAGTGTGTTCTGCAACTTTCCTCCAATCCTCTGTTCACTCCTGTTCCTGCGATAGACGGTCGTTTTCCTCTCAAGAATTGTGTTCTCTCCGTCAGCCAGTTCATCGGAGCAGAGAGGGAGTGCTTGGTGGAACTGGCCAGTTACCTTGGAGCTGAGTAGGTCTAGCTTGATTACAGACATTAATTGTAATTTTGTCGGCTATTTCTCAATTTAATTTTAGTCTTAGGCTACATTTAGAATGCAGGACTTGATGCTAAATTCAGATTTTTTTTTGTGTGTGAAGTGAATCACATTTACAATTAATTGCAACTTGTATGTGAACTTTAAATGCCCCTAAAGTGTCCCAAATGCGCATTGGAGGACACAACATCACAAGCAGTGAGCACATATCTTCATACACGCAGAAATGTACAGGCGTATACACACACACACACACACAACAAAAAACACATATATACACATGTATATATATCTATGCAGCGAGCGTGCTCAGTGTTTATGGAAGTAAACATGGACGCTAGCAGTCAGTATGTGGAGATTTTAAAGTTGCCTACCGGTCAACAAAAAATGTGTTTTAATTTCATCTCGCCTTTTATTGTGTTTGTCATTAAATAAAATGTCTAGTTTCATCTAACGAAATTAACACGAACCCACACACATATTTAATTTTACTCTTAGACTCAATGGTTTAAACAGTAAGCTACAGATGTGTTTGGTGTTATGCTTTTTTCATGCCCGAGGGTCTCGATTTACTCCTTGATAGTTGCAGCTGCAGTTTAATTTTAAAACACATTGTTTCCAGTTGTATTCTACTACTGGAAAAAAACACCTTTTCTGGCTTCCTTCCTGCAGTGTCCAGGATTACTTTGTGCGCCTGGCCAACCAGAAGAAAGGCATGCTGGCCAGTACTCATCTGGTCCTGCAGAGCCCTGAAGGCAGCAAGTACCAGGCAGCAAAGAAATGGGGGCTTCCAGCTGTCAACATGCACTGGATACTGGAGTCTGCTCGAACTGGCCAGAAGGCGTCAGAGGAGCGTTTTCTAATTGACCTGCCACCCTCGCCAGGTCCTATATCTGCTAAATATGTATTGTCATTCTCATTTGGTTGATCCATAGTTGATTATAAATTAAACATTATCCTTAGGTTAATTAATAGTAACTGGTCTGCATTGTATTCATTTAAAAGAGTTTAAACAGTGTTTTCCTGCCTCAGGGTTAAAGCTGTTTGGCAAATAGGTTAAATATAATTACCACTGCTTTCTGTGCCATGAAGATGATGTTTTGATATGTTTTTTTTTCTTCTTCCACAGAGAAGGAGGACGAGAGTTTTGTGGGTGGCTCCCAGCGTCCAGTAATGCCTCCACCAGCACGTTCCTCTCCAGAGATCCCTTTGCTGGGTGTCCAGAGTGGAAAGGCTGTGACGCCGCTGGATTTGGGCCGTTTTCAAAGCAAAGTGTTTCGCTCTGTGGTGAACGAGGTGAAGCCCAAAGAGGACATCAGCACGCCCAAACAGAACCAGGAGGGCACCAGGCGGAACCCCCTACAGAAGGAGCCCTCCCTGCAGCTGGACACTCCCTCTCGTTTCCTCGGCAGAGACCAGCTTTTCAGGCCCTCATTCAATGCCAAGGTTTGACTATCTGACCTCTGTTGTTTTACCAATAACAACAAAAATTCAAATTCTTGCATTATGTCAATGTTTTTTTTAACAAATATGTGTCTGTAAATATTTGGACTACCCTTTTGTTAAGAATGCACTGGGAGACTTGGAGACTCCAGGTGGGAAATCCAAACCAGGAGAAAGGGTGGAGACTCCACTGACAGATGTCATCAACAGGAACCTGAAGGTGGCTCTGGCCAACAGCGCACGTAGCACTGTGTCAGATATGCAAGCTGTCTCTGCCAGCCCCCAGCTTGCAAAGACAATTGAGAAAAAGGTAAGCGAAAATACACAGAAATAGAGAAACTTTTGACCACTCCATAGTACAGTAAGACCACATTACCATTATTATTAATTATCTCACCGATTTTGTTTGTAAGGTTCCTGAAAAGGAAGCCAGCCCCCTCACTGGTGTTGTGATTTGTGTGGGAAAGAAGCTGAGCAAGATGCAGAGTGAATTAAACGCCATTGCTGCCTCGCTTGGAGCTGACTTCAGGTGTTTCGACTTTTTTTTCTTCTAAATTTTACTTTGTAAACTAATTGTAATTTAGTGACAATAGAGACAAACTTGTATGTCTTTTAAAACCTTAATTTTTTAGGTGGGCTTGTGATGAAACAGTCACCCACTACATCTACCAGGGCCGCGTGGGAGACAACACTCGGGAATATAGAGGAGTGAAGGAAAGAGGGCTGCATGTGGTGTCCCAGTACTGGCTGCAGGCGGTACGTATGCTCCTAATAAATATAAATGGAAACCAAACTCTAATGATAAGGTAAGATAAGTGAAACTTTATTCATCACCAGGGGGGAATTCAGTTGTTACAGCCCCAGTCAGTGACAAACTAATAGTAGCTTCCCTGTGAGCCCAGACAAACACACACATACATATTGTATTTACATTTTATTATAATTTACAGAGACCCAGCATTTCCCTCATGAGCAAGGAAAACTCCATTTTAATGGGAAGAAACCTCATGCTGAACCTGAAAATAAATAAATGTTTAATCAGAATTAAATGGTTGGCCTCATGCCCACCTGACATAACTGGAATTTTCAATTAATAGTTTAGTCTATAAACTTAATGTTAACTTAACTCCAGAGGCCAGTCTGGATTTATTTTTTTTATTATTTGTCTGAGCAACAGTCCAAAAATAGTTAACAATGATTATAAAACAGAGAAGTAGTTAATCCTTAAAAATTACTTCATTGATTATCATATTTGTTGCCAGTCTTCTGTGGATCAGCTTAGTATCATATTTGCACACTGCTTCAGAAAAAAATGTATGCAGTTGTGGTTTGATAATCATAAATTAAATAAATTTTAGTATTTATTAAAAAAAAATGAGGCGACCAGCTGCAAGACTCAACTTTTGTTAATCATTGGGTAAAATGTATCTGCATTCTCTAATCACCGCTCCTATCAGAAACCAAAAAGTAGAGGTTTGGGGCAAAGATTTCAACCCAACACTTGCTCTAAAGCAGCATCTCACAAGGAGTTAGGCAAAATATTTTTGTCAATATTGGCTTAAACAGACTGATAAAAAGATTATGTAGAAAGAAGACACACAATCTGATATAATGATGCACTCTATTTAATTTTGGATCTCTGCCTTCTGCTAATATTCAGTATTCAGCCTGCGGGAAATAATTATCATCCCATCACCAAAAAGCAGAATAGCTAATTAAAAAATAGCTTTCATATGCTAATTTTGGAGACAGGCGGGAGTTTCCGTTATGTTTCGTCCTCATAATTATTTTCCAAAATTAATTCTTGTGACCTCTCTAACAGATTTCTGTGCATGGGTGTGAACTAATAATCTACTCATCCCCTTCCTGTGCAGTGTGCTGAAGAGCAGAGACACGTCCCAGAATCTCTGTATCCTTTCACCTATAACCCCAAAATGAGCTTAAACCTGAGCCAGGTGCCCAACAGCTCTCAGAAGTCTCCTCCTTTAACACGAACACAGCTCAAAGGCATCACTGAAGCCCAGGAAAAGGTGGGTCTACAACATTAATTTTGTGTATAGTGTCTCCAAGTTCAAGAACCACACCTGCAAATTCATCAACTGCTGATAAACTAATAAGTGAAGTACCCGATGATAGTGGAGCTATCTCATTTTAATCAACCCTATTTAATCCATCCATTTAATTATCTTTTTCTCAGTCTGATCTCAATACGACGGAAGAAGCAGCAACCTCACGTTGTGTAAGCGATGGAAGCGTAGACCAAGAAGATTTTGCAGAAAGAAGCGGTGGGTCTCTTCTTTCAGCTGCGTCGTTTAAATCCACAAAGCTTCTGCACATATGTGATAGAACCAGTGGTTTGCTTTTTCGTGAACATTTCAATTAATTCAGTCGATAATTTCTTGTTTACAGACACTTCCGAGACTTTACAGATGAGAGAGAACCTGCAAAGACAGCTCCAGGAGATCATGTCGGCTACCAAGCTCACAACAGGCAGGCGCACCTCAGTCAGACTCAGCAGGATGGGCTCAGGAGGGGCCGACACAGGCCCCCACACACCAGATGGGAACCGCCTTGGACGCAGCGGGAACAGGCGCACTCTAGAAGCTTTGAGGTAATGAAGCTATGTAATGAAAATGCTTAGATTTGAACAATCCCTGTCTCAAAGATAGAAAGTCCCATTTAACCCCCCAAACTGCAAAGTGTAATATGCAAAATTTGGCAAATATGCTAAGACGGAGCCGTGCCACTGATTCCAGGATGTCCAGAGAAGCAGCTATGGACATAAATACAGAACCGTCCCAGAGTGAGCAGATAGTCTGGGATGATCCTACAGCCAGGGAGGAGAGGGCCAAGCTGGCTGACAATTTCCAGTGGCCGGGTAGTCCTTCACAGCACTCCGAGCCCTTCGCACTGCAACCTCCTCCCCCTGCAGAAAATGGCCTTCAGTACCGGGACTCCATGACCGACTCTGAGCTGGTCGAGATGGGTAAGAGACAACTGAACTTCACAGAAATTTGTCATTTTTCATAGCCTTTGTGTGACATAAAGGGAAATGTGCTTATTTGGTGTTTTGCAAATTAGATAATTTGCTGTCTTCTATCTATCTATTCAATATGAATATGCTATATTTGCTTTGCAGATTTACTGTATTGATAACAGTAGTATCAATTTACTCATTTAATCCTAATCTAAAATGTCAAACTGTTCCTATTAGGAGAACAATGTCTCCATAATCATACACAATTTAAAAAACAACTTCTGACTCACTGTTCGTTGCGTATTTATTAGTTAATTGGATCTTCAAGTTAAAGTTTCACTCTAATCTCTCTGTTCCCAACTGCCAGCTGCTTGTGATGTTATCGACCAGCATATGGGTCAGAGGGTCAAATCGCCTCCATCAGATGAGCCAGAAAATGACATCCTCACTCCTAAAGCCCCCAGCATCTCTTTTCCCCTCGCCAACCCGCCAGTAGCACCGGAGCCACAGGTTAAAACAAGAACTAACTAACCTGATGCCTGTAATGTAATGATATGCTAATGTTTTTTTTTCCCCAAGTTTCTAATTACAGTGTAGCCACATTGAAATTCCCACCCTCTAACCCTTTTCTCAAAGACTCTACTGGTGCTAAAAGGTTATTTCTTCTCAGGAGGAAAGTGAGGAAGAAAAGCAGCCTCCGAGATTTCAGCTGTCCTCCCTCAGCCCTCAGGAGCGCATTGATTACAGTCATCTCATAGAAGAGCTTGGTGAGTCTCTCGTCTAATTAGGGCTCTCTCAGTGTTTCATCATGCTGCAGTAAAAACAGCAGCACATCACCGGCCTGAAGTCAGAGGAGCATATGCACAATGACTGAAAAGGAGGTTCTGCCTCCGGGGTCTGTGAATATCTCCTCCCTCAGAGCATTTGCTCTGCCATAATCATTGTGAGCCCAGTATTATCAAATTAATCAAGTTTTCACTGCTAACCACAGTCCAATCATGATTGAGTTTTATACATTATGGTCATTAACATTAAGAAAAAGAGAGTCAAACAGAGACAAACTAGCTCCAGTGTGTTCCAAGAATTTTACTTTGTTATTGATATATAGCTGTTCAATGAATCTGACATATAACTTCACATTCTTGGAGCGTTTTTATGTAATTTATTAGTAGATTTGTAGCCGAAACTCCAGTTTGTTTACAGTAATGTGTGTGTGTGTTTTTTCTGACTCCTTCTGTTGCTCTTATAGGTGGTGTAGTCCTGGACAAGCAGTCTTTTGACCCCAGCTGCTCCCACATCATCGTAGGGACCCCCCTGCGCAATGAGAAGTACCTTGCAGCCATGGCAGCTGGCAAATGGATCCTGCACCGCTCGTACCTGGAGGCCTGCCGGTCTGTGGGCCGCTTCATCAAGGTCAGGATCTGAAGATTGCATCTCTTTTTGGATTTGTAATTGAAAGGCTGTAGAAATAAAATTCAGAAACATTTATTTCTATATATTTCTAAATTGGCTCAGGTCTGTAATAGGTAAGAAAATCCAAACAAACTGATGACTGTTTAAACTTAAAATTAGTTAGCTACTATAATATAATACAGAGGAGTGCATCACATCAAATTAATAAATGCATATTTGCGGAAGTGTCTGGAAGCAAACATTGAAAACATATCACTGATGGCAGGTGGTAACTTGATTTTTGTATAATCTTTTCCATTCCAATTTTATGAAATATTTCACTGGTTTGTATTATTTTTTTTTTTAAATACAATTAGTGTATCTGCTTTTGTTTTGTTCTAGGAGGATGAGTACGAGTGGGGCAGTGGCTCCATCCTGGACGCGTTGCCCTCCATCACGTCCCAGCAAAGGAAGCTGGGGTTAGCTGCTATGCGCTGGAGAAAAGCCCTGCAGGGACGCTGTGATCAGGGGGCACGTATAAGCTCATACATAGTTAATGCAACTGTTAGAAGCCTCAATGACTTTCAGTAACTCTGTGTTATCTACTACCTGACTAAAATGTGTAGGAAACATTTCTCTCTCTTAAAAAAGCCTTTGTACCTTTCAGGGAGCTTTCAGCGGATGGACGGTCATGCTGAACATCGACCAGAGCAGAGAATCAGGCTTCAGGCGGTTACTGCAGTCTGGCGGGGCGAAGGTTTTCTCCCCTCAATATATATGACAGATTTTCTACGTGATATTGCCATCTTTTTCGTGACCATAATGTCAGCCTCACCTGTATTTTCTCTCCAGGTGCTTCCCAGTCCTTCCTCATCCTTGTACAAGGAGGCTACGCACCTCTTTGCAGACTTCAGTCGGCTGAAACCTGGAGACTTCAGAGTTGACGTGTCAGATGCCACCTCCCAAGGAGTCACATGCTTGAAGCCAGAGTACATCGCAGACTACCTCATGCAGGTTAGTAAAGATCATATAAGTCCTTGTTCATTTCTTTATAATGTATTTTGTCATTCATAACTGCATTTTGAAATCAAACGGGTGACAGTTTTTAAAAATGGATGATAGCAAATGTTTTATTCATATATGCTGACTATTGTATAATCTGTATAATTTTTTCCCTGCTTCAGGAGCCAATTCCTCCTATTGAGCTGTATTGCCTGACTGAAGCTCCCTCTGAGGAAACTGCAAACACCCCATCACGTAAACGTAAAGCTGCAGCTGACACCTCCAGGCTGAAAAAGACTCGTCTGAACTGAAACGTATACTCTCACTTTAATTATAATAACCCCTCATGTCTGTGACAATGAATGTAAATTATTATTTTTTTAAATAGCTCCTTTGAAAATAAAATAAATGTAGCACATTTATGTCGTTGTGGAGTTTTTATAAGAAAGCACTGCGGTTTGCTGCTTCCCGCACTGTAGACCGTAACTGTGATGGATGACTTGATGAAGTGTCTGCAGAAAATGTTGAGTCACGTTTTGTAATAGGGTGCAATGATGGTCTCTGGTCAGTAGAGGGCAGTGTATCTTCACTATGTGAGTGACTGAATTCCCAGCAACAAACTTTTTGATACGATCTATCATTTCTTTAAAAACTGACATTACCATATATAATTGAAAATCTAAAGGTTTGATATTGGACCCTGATTATTTTTACAGCTCTCTGGTTAATCATTTTTCAAAATATAACCTCCGGATTCATTTTGGCATGTATATCCTGTAAGATTTATTTAAATGCAGCTCTGAGAACTGTTTTATGGCCTTAAATGGCAGTGGACACAGAAATGAGAGATACAATCTAGTTAAACACTTAAACCTCAGTCAGCCATGCCGTTTTTTCCCCGCCCAGTGATTACGAGACACTTGCTTTTGCTCTAATGACCAGATTTTGTTTACTTAGTGTTGATTTAAGCCGTTGGTAAAGCAATGTTCTCTTTTATACCAGGGTGCCATCTGAGGTTAGAGACCACTCCCCTCCCGTATGGACGGATAAGTGGTTTAACCCCATATTAGCTGAACCAGCTGACAGCCTCCCTATAGATTCAGGGTTGAGCTGTTGTTGGAGCAGTGTGGGATTAGAGGAGATTGACACTTCCTTATGGAGAGAACATGACTCAGACTCTGGGTCTCAACTCTCAAAGGAAGGAGTAACTTTAGGTCACTTAAACATGTTTGCACAAAAAGAATGATATTGTATTAAGGTATCACTCCTTATTGCAGACAGTACCATCAGTTATCCAGTGATACATGTGTGTCCCATGCAACCTTTTTTTGCGTTAAGAGCCATAACAATTAATTTCCAACACTGTTTATAATCATGTGACCCCTTCAAAGGGTCTTGACCTCCCAGGTCGAGAACCGCTGAGTAATATATCAAAAGTCTATTTTAAGATAAATGAAAAGGTCAAGTCACTGAAGAAAAAAGGAGTAATCTGATTTTAACCATTAAATTAAGACCTAAAGAAGCTCCATGTTGCCAGGAGATGTCATATCAAGTATTGCCTATTAGAGTTAATTGGTTCTCATGAATCAATTAATTCTCAGGAATGAGTGTGCTTGGCTATGGGCCACAGCCATTCTTGGGAAATAATTCAAAGGCTGCGTAATCTATCTTTTTTTTCCATTATCATATACAGTATATCAGAGCTAAGAAGTCTATAATAACGTATACTGGTGATATCGGAGGCCAGAATTATGTCTGAAAATAACTTTTTGATCAAAAGCCAAATTGGAATAGAAAATAGTCTAGCCATCAATGATATGAAGCTGAGAGAAGGAATATTAAGTTTCTACAGTGAACGAGAGACAAACAGGAGAAAAGCTTTGAACACATCAAGTGCTTTTTGTCATCACAGGTCTCAGTGACCACATTTACATGGACAGAATTATTCCAACTATAACCTGATTAAGACATGGCAGAATAAATCAAAGTAAGCGACAATCTAATTTATATATGTGAGTAGAGAGTATTACACTCTCATTCCTATTATTGTAGACATGTATCAAACCCTGCCCCTGATATATGTCCTGTCCATCCTAAAAAAAAAACAACTGGAAAATCTCTATATACAAAGATTTTTTTTTACCTTTTTGTTCATTTCATTATAAATCATATCCCTTCACTGTAATTTTCAGAGGCTCTTTTTACCGTTTTCAGAACAATTGATAACTCACTGATTTCAGGTTGAGGAAGCTGGTGTTCTGCGGTAACTGATGGTGCTAAGATGTTTATTAAAAATTAGTATTCACTCAGGGGTCGTAGGCACGACCTGCCAAGTCTATTATTATTATTATTAGGCCTAGTAGGAGTAGAAAGTGGTAGTTATTAACATATTTTGTCATGTGTCCACCTTATTCACCCTAAAGAGTGGTCTCACACACATGCAGACCAAACAACTGGTCAGGATTAAGAAAAGATATAGTTTGGGTTGAAATGTTTGTTTTTTTTGCCGTTAAATGGTGTATAATTATTAATATAACCAGAAAAAAAGCTGAAATAACTGGACAATTTTCAGTAATGAATGAAATGATCTATATAATAACAGTTTTTGTCACCAGGCTGAAATCATTTATCAGACTTTGCTCCATTAATGAAACACTATAATGGAAATATTTTTTTGAGTCGGTCTCATTTAGAATAACTCGATATGTTGCACAGCTCGCTGCTTGTCGTGTCCGCTGGTGCCTGCACCGCTTCCAGTCAACAGGTGTGACTCTCAGGTGGGATGATCTCCCTCTTTACTGTCTGGCGGGCGGCCAACACTCGAGCTTTCCACGCGACGCTTTCTCTTTCGTCATCACGTCCTCCCTCCGCTCCTGTAAGGTAACTTTAAGCGTTTACTGTCGGGACAGGCGGATTCCAGCGCGGAGAGGAAACTCTGCAGCAGTCCTCATTAAAATTCCCAGCCCGTACGCTCACGGTGCCGCGAAACCCTCCTTTTAGTGGGAGGCACCGGCGTCCTGCGCGCCTCTTAATTGCGCAGCGCGCATTAATAACGAGCGGCCGCGGATTCGCAGTTTCTCTCCCCCCCACCACCACCACCACCACCTCCTCCTCCCCTGTGGCCGCGGATCACGCTGCCTTTTGAGGCGGAGAGTCGCTTCATGTCCCGCTATTCACGGCGTCGAGGCTGACAGAGGGGAGGATAAAAAAAAAGGTGGGCGCAGAGTCCCAGAGGGTCCGGCATAGGGTGGCGCCTCTGCGCATCTCCGCCCGGCGACTTGGACGCGCTGAAGCCGGGGCGACGCTGTCCGCTCCCGCAGTCCGCTGCCCGGGGGGCTCCTGGTTCTGGTTCTGGTGCTCGCGGCTCGTGATTGTGACATCGGGGGACTTGGCAACATGTGCGCCCGCGTGGAGTGAAGTGTGACACGGCGGCTTTATCAGGTTGCGTCTCTCTCTCTCTCCCTCTCCTCGGATACGCCAAGTACCCGACGTTACGGCGCACCTTGTGCAATAGGTGAGTAGGCTGCGCGAGTTTATTATGTGTATGCTACTTTCGGAATAGAGAGCTCATTCTGCCCCATCTCTGTGCGTCTCTGGCGTGTTTCATCCCGGGAGGAGAACCTCTAATCAATATATTGAGCATCTGATTTGCTGAAGCGCTGGCTGGAGGTTTCCAGGCAGTTTCCTGAGCAGCAGCAGCAGCAGCAACTGTGACAGACATCACGGTCCCTGCTGTAGAACATGTCACTGCAACATTTCCTCACTCATACCCTATCACTTCACAGCATCCGTAATGTATTGCATGATATGGACGAGTGATGTCAAGGCAGGGAAATCATCATCACAAGTTGTGCTGGAATATTCCCGAGGAAATAGAGTAGAGAATCGCGTTTATTATCAAAGAAATGATAAATTATGCCATTTAAGGCCTTTTTTGTATTTTTTTTTTATTTTGTTGCGTCTAACGTGGCACCGGTCTCGAAAAAATATCACGGTCAATTAAGAAAATGTGCTCTGGAGTGTTTCACTAGACTTTGGGTGACACTTTATTCACGGCGAGATTAATGGTAGAGATTCCTCAGTGGCTGGCGGTAGTCCCAGTTTATTTACAGCTGTGGTAAGCTGGTTTGCTTTCTGGAGTTTCTGAGGAGAGGGGAAAGCCATCAATCTCGCGAGTTGAGGATCTCTGCCCCGAGTGCCCTTCAAGTGGTTTATTTCTCCAGGCAACATGGCAGCAGCAAGGCAGATAATGGGAGAAACTCTGTTAAAAACGCAAGACCACCAAGAACAAACCCGGCATCCCCGAATTACCCCCCTCTCCCCTCCCCTCTCCACTGTTGGAGTGTGGAGCTCCAGCTTTGTTTGCAGCACAGTGGGATTGTATGGAGCACAGTTAAAGTGTTGTACTGTTTGAACCTGCTGTCCATTGTATCAGGAATGTTTGGTTGCCAGTTCACCACAGAAACCCCCCACTCCCTTTGTTCTGGGGGGGGGGACAATCCTCCTGTGCCGTGTGTGTGTGTGTGTGTGTGTGTGTGTGCAGTGTTGGGGGGAGGGAGCGGGGTCAGCAGGGTTACTGACATCTGTAGCTGACAGCTTCCTCGGGCAGAGCCGACATGCTGTGATACCATGAATGGGCGTTAAGGAACATATGAGCAAAGCACTTAACACTAACAAGGACATAGATGCTTTTTCTTTTTTTTTTTTTTTGTACGTTGCTCGTGGAGCGGTCGTATATCCTGAGAGATGCCACGCGTTCTGACGTGATTGATGGAGTGTAACTCGGTACATAAAGGTGATTTGTGACCTACAGCTTCGTCAGATCGCAGTTGATCGGACATGATCAAACATCTGTTCAGTTTGCATTAATAGGTACAAATTATTTAGTTTCTCAGAAATAAGTGCCTTAAGTGATGTGGTCATGGTTTGAGCCGTTGAGTTTATCTCAACTGTCCCCAACCTACAGCTGAAATGATTAGTTTTTTCATTGCTTACCAGCAAGCAATTCTTAGAATGAATTATTGGTTTTGATCAAGTAAAGAAACCCAAGAATTCTGAATTTTGAGGATTTGAGTCATGTTTTATGAATTGAATATTTTTGGGTTTGGACTGTTATTCAGAAACATATAAATGAGCTATTGGGAGACACCACCATGAGCTCAGAGAACATGTGATGAGTATCTCTAAACTATTTCTGACAGATTTATTTGGATGATATAGTCCTTTAATTGAATAAATTATGACAGTTATGGTGGCAAGTAGAGATTATTTTAAATCTACCTTTTTACTAAAATTGTGAAAAATGTCTGTCTTCAAATTCTTTATCAAAACACCAAAGAATTTTAGTTTGCAATGATATGAAAACATAGAAAAGCAGCACATCCTCACATTGGATAAGCTGTTTAAGAGAATGAATGACGTTATTTTTTACATTGAAATGGATAAAGGAACATAATGGAACCTCAGGAAGTCAAGACAGGATGAATGACATAAACCTCCTTATGTCGTTCATCCTCATCCCCACCACGGTTCCCATTTATTTTTGATGGTTTCCTACATGGATTCAAATGTCCGATTCGTTCTGATGTTGGTCAGTATATTGAAAGGTGAAGTGTGTGTCGTTTCAGCACCTTGTCTTTGGTGTGATATCTACTGTCAACATTCTGAAGGATTTTCAGAGGGAAGCGACACCAGAACAATCTCCACAGCTGCTCTTATCACCAAAGTCAGGAAAAGTTAATGGTAACAATGAAAAACGCCCGGAAAGTATCAACTTTCCCATCCAGGGACAGACCTCGCTTAAACAAACTTTTCGTGGGGGAAGTTCCAGGAAAAGGGGGAAAAATCTGGTTTCTGACTCTAGCGGCAGAAAGCCCGAGCTGATGGGAAAGTGTTGGGTAACGCGGCTGTGACGCTGCACTCGGGTTTTAATAAGCGCTCCTCATGACTGGCGGAGAGTGGTACGCCGTGAGGTGGAATGCAGCCCCCGTGGGCCCCTCACGCTACGTGGCCTGTGCTCAGGATGGACTTCGCACCTTCCTCCGGCCTGACAAAACAGCAACGGGCCAAAACAGGATTTCGCATAAGCAATGGGAGGAAAGCCAGCCGGTGCTGTTTCTCTTCCTGTGTTTTCTAAATGCCACGCAGCATTAATGAAGGCCCTCAGCTGCTTTCTAAATGACTTTCGTTTAAGCTTAGCGGGGTCTCGTACACGTGGAACCGCGGGAGGAGGTGCCGCGCTGAAAAGCGAACGAAAGCTGCTCTATTCAAGCAAGAAAAATACATTTTCTCCCCCTTCAGCCACTTATGATCCTATCAGCTAAAGAGCGTTCCCATAGGACCACAAGGAGCCTGGTGCTAGTCGAGTAGAACCGCCTGCCTTCAAAAAGAGAAGAAAAATACTCTCTTTGGAGGTGTTGACATTTGAAAAGCCATTATAATGTATACAGATGTATCAGAAGAGGCTTTGTTTGCCCGTCAGGGGGTATCAGAGTGAATAAAACACCATGAGGGTCTTCAGGTAGACTAAAGCCTTGAGCTCTTGGCAGTAGCAGTGACCCTCACCTGCCCCGAGCAGAGGCCACAGGAAGAGCAAGACAGAGGTTGGAAGAGGGGGCCCGGGTGATGAATAACTAACCATTATGGTGATTACAGGGGGCGATGGGCACAGGGAGATAAGAGTGCGGTGACCGTCCGAGCATGAGGACAACGTGTTTACAGGGGGAATTCCTCACATTCCTCGGCTGCAGTCATGCCACTTCAATGTGCACCTCCACCCACTGATGGTCGCCCTCTGTGCCAAGAGGGACCCAAGGGGCTAAAGGGCCCAAGAAGTTCCTTTTGAGCAGAAACCCGCTGTGATTGTGTTATGTCAGGTGATTTTTTTAATGCTGCTTTATAGATTTCAGAGCATTTGATAGAGTTAATACAGCGATGAAGAATATGTCTGGCCCATGAGTGTGGAAATCACTCACACAAAAGGTCTGTTTTTAGCTTTGAATGAATAAAAGAAAGAGATTTTCAGGTAAAGTTGAGCTGAATGCTGCCGAAAAGAGCTTTTAGCCTACATTTCTCTTTGATTATGTTGGTATAAGTGAAAATGCAATAGTTGGGTAATGTGTCAAACTTGTTATTACGTGAAGGTACAATGAGTAAAGACCCCTAAACACCAGATGCTAAAATCGCCCCTGCTCACAGTGCATGACTGACCTCAGTGTTTGGGATTTACCACACTCCACCACCATGGAGAGTTGAAAAATAAAGATTGATTCAGAAGAACTGTATTTGTTTCAGATTTAAGTTAAACAAAGGGCTACTTTGTGGTCAAATATTTAACCTGCTTATGTCCAACTGTGAGATGATCTCTCAGTAATTCCCAATGGGCTTTTTCAGTGTTTATAGATCAAAAACAAGTCTATGAACATATGTGGTGAGTCAGAAAAGCTTGAGAATATTCCTGTAAGTGTCTTATTGTACAATCGTAGAATTGGGCAATAAATCAACCAAGATATGTTTTTGTTGTTTTTTTAAAAGGGGTTTTTTGTTATAAGGCTCTGAAGTGCAAAGGCTTAAAAAACATTTGTGGTACCCTTTTGTTCGAGGAAGTCATACGATTGGGCTTAACTCAAGTCTTTATCCTCTATAAAACATTTTTCAGCTTTTGTTTTTTGCTGGCAAGACCTTTCAACTTGATTGTTACTGGTTTGAAATGTTAAAACCTGAGAGTACCTTTATTCCCTTTCAGTCTTGACACATGAAACATGTTAATTAGACTTTTATTTTTAACATTAGGTATCAGATTTGTATTTTGTGAGGTGAGGTGTGTAATATCCTAGTGTGAAAAGTGAAACAGGGACAGATGAGATCCCCTCTATGGGTAACCTCAGGACACAAAGGGTTCGTGTTTAAGAATCAATCTGCACATTTTTTTTTCAATGCATCACAGATGACTGGGCCTAATAGGATTATGAGAAGGCCTGGTGGGTGGAGAAGAACTCCCGGGGGGTCACACGTTACCCCTGTAAACCCCGCCTGGTGCAGAAGGTCATGTGATGGACAATACTAGCAGGTGTCAGCCCAATGATTACATGGTCTGAAGCTGGGTTCACCTGAGGATTACTCAGATCCTAATGGATGGCAGGTCATGACCCCTGATAACAAGGAAGCAAACCGCCAACCTCTCACCCAATAAAGTGCAATTTTATCAAGTTAAAAAAAGAGATAGAGAACCTTTAATCTTTAGTTTCATTGGCAACTGCTTCAATCTGGTTATTTGTTACATCAGGGCTGAACTTCTTACACCACCAGAAGCATTAAGATCCAGTACAGTACAATATAGTAAATTGTATTTATAGTCTGCTTTGTTTTTATCCATTCTGCCTTTGAGCATGTAATCAGTTAACATCAAACCTTATCTACTAGCCAGACTCATCTGACAGAGGCTGCAGATTAAAGCGGTGCCATATGTTGGAGGACTGAGGTGTTCCCCCCCCCATCCCCCCATAGAAGAGCCTATTATTGGGGCGGATTGGGGTGATGTGAACATCTCTGCTACATCTTTACTCTTCCCTGCTGCATAAAACAAAACTTAATTCTCCAGATATGGAAAGATACAGTTTGCACTTTGGCAGAATTATGGTTTCCGATTTACCTGATGATGATGAAATAGTTCCGTGCTAAGGCTGCATTGAGAGGTAAATTGCCATCCGCCGCCATGTTGGATCCACAGTTATCAACAAAGTCGCCTGGTGTTTCGTCGCCATCTTGCTGCACCCTTGTTCTGTGATTGGCTCCCTCGCTGAAGGGAAAATTGGGTCCTTGGTGTCCAGACTTAAATTTCACAGCAAAATGAATTTGCATATGCAATGAATCATGGGGATAACCAGGCTACCTGTAACTAACGATTGTTTTCCTTTGATTAATTGAATAGTTGTAAAATAAATGTAGATCACTGGTTCCCAAAACTCAAGGTGAAGTCTTCAAGTGTTCAAATGTGGTCCCGACCAACAGCCCTCAGCCAAAATATATTCCATAATGTTGTAAACAACCCAGAAAAGTATTCACTCTTTAAAAAAATACTCAAAATGATTAATATATTTTTTTAAATGGTTGGTGATTAAGCTAAAGATGGCATGCTATTGTTCCTAATGTGCAGTATTTGGCCAACTCCTTAGTGAGGTCACATGAAGTTAAGATGAAGGGACAGGAAATGTGATTTTCTCAGCTACGTGACAGTGAGTGTGCAAGTTGGAGTGGTGATACGAATATGTTTCTGGTGTCTTCTCTGCCAGAGGTGTCATGGGAACTGACATTTCATTGTAATCATTGCATTTACCACCTCCTAGGAGACCACCTCAAATATGAAACTATCAGCGCTTGTCACCCCCAATTAGAGAGCGGTTTATACGGTTTTGCACCCATTCTCGCTCTCTAGTCTAAGAGATTCCTGTCCCCCGGGGGCTGAGAAGCTGTCTAGTAATCTGAGACAGCATTAATACTGAATAAGACGGGAGAGAGCTGTCAGCCCCTCAAATTAATTTCCATTCATGGAGCGTCTACCAAAAAAAATGAAACAACTGCAAAATGATTGTGCCTGGTATGTATGCGAGTGTGTCTGTGCTGCTGGTACGGGTGGCAGTGATAGTGATTTGGGGTAGCTACATCACCATGGAGACAGTGGCATAATCGAAGGCCTGTGGGGATGATGCTGATGCTGGAGTGAGTTAAGCATTGGCAGCAGGAAGGAGGAACATGGCAACAACAAAAGCCAAGTAGCTTTGTGTCAACCACAGGACTTTTTATTTAATTTAATTTTATTTTAATTTTAATTTTATTTTTATATGAAACAGTGGGTCTTTTGTCTTAAAGTATTGCTCTTTATGATATCTGTACTGGTTGATTTGGTGTTGGTTCATGTCCTAGAGTTTCTTAAAGTCCCCGTCCAGTCAAAAATGTTTTTTTTTTTTTTTGTGCTGTTACATATTTTAGCTTCAGTGTGTCGAATGATGTATGTGCAAGGTTTTATAGGAGATGTTCTGCTGAAGGATGGTAGGTTTCTCTCTCTGTGAGTCACAAAAATCCGAGTTTGAGAATTGTACCTTCAGTGTTTCCTGCAGAAAATTTGTTCGGTGAGGTTAGTGGTTTTGATAGTTTTTGAGAGACATTACATGTTTTTTGTTTTTTTTCTTTTCGGACAGACATAGGCGAGGTGGTTGTAGAGCTGCAGGAAATCCTGACTTTAGAGAGTGTTTCGTTACATCACAACTAATTTGGAAGCCATTACTGATCCCACATTCAACTGACAATGTGATGTGGAAAGTTAAAGCCTCCAGCATGCATTCACTGAGAATGAATGTGATTCGACTTGAAATGAATCATATTTAGCATATTCATACATGCATTTTTAGGGCAAATGATCCTTTTTTGTGGGAAAACCATACACACATTATTTTAAGTAGCTTATTTTTTATACGTCCTTAGGGGATCTGAAGAGTATGATGAAAAGCTACTCTGTCAGAAATGCAACAGAAGAAAAGCAAAAATGAGCAATATTAATTGCACTGCATTGTTTTATCATAAAAGACAAAAAGTCAATAAACTAATATAGGGATAATATATGAAATTTAAAAACACAAACGCATTTACTATGGAAAATGCTGACAGTAAATTATATACAAGGTGGGTTTGATATATTTAAAATTCAAATGTATTGCTTGATGTTTTTCTGACCATTTTTGACTGTAGGCTTACCCATTTAGTCTTTTTTTCTGTACTTACAGGGTCTGAAATATTTGTCATTGTACTAAACAGACAATCCTATGAGCAGGCCCCACTTTTAATCTGATGATCGAGCTCTTTTTTTCATTCTTCTTATAACAACTTCCATCGCTTTTCATGTCTAGAAAAGAGCGCAATACTTTTAAGGACCCAAAATGATGTACTGTCATACTCAATTGTACGATTCTTTGCGTTCAAGAAATGCAAAAGCCATGAATTTCTTGGAAATGGATCAGAAGGAACTGAGATGAAGGCAGGAGGAGGCTTGGAACTACCGGCTTTTAGCTCTGCCTTTGAGTGCAGTCATTTGGAATGTCTTTAAAGACTTCTGCCTTTAGACATGGTCGAAGATGAACATGTACTAACTGAGCTGAAACAAGCTTTCCTACAGAAACTGTCACCCCAGACAATCTTAAAATAATGTCAGTGAGGTTCGGCTGCTTTCTCTGCTTTCCCCTGAGAACTCTCTCTCCTTCTTTCACCCTTCTACTAATAATAGATTTTGCTGCTTATCCTGCCACATTGTCCCAGGCCCACCATCACACAGAAGAGAAGAAGCAGCGCAGTGATGGAGGGAGAGACACCTGCAAATTCTCTCCCAGCCAGCTCTATCTCCCTGCGGAGCCAAGCATTTGACATTTAACTGCGATAGCCATAAACAGGCCACTGGAATGCCATTGACATTCATTTTGTCTGCGACACTTATACCTGGGGAGGGTTTTTTGTCTCTCTGCAACTCGGCAGCTTAGTGACAGCTTAAGCTCAGGATACTCTGGGCAGTAGTCAAAAGTTATATGTGAAGAAGGTGTCAGTGACAAAGGATTTAGGAATATTTCTTTAAAAAGTTCTACGACTTGGTACTTCCGGTTGCACAGTGGTGAAGATTTGTTGCTTTTACTTTTTTTTAAAATAAATAAATATCTTTGGGTTGTTGACACTGGCTAAACCTGAACAATAAATCTGAATACTGGTGCCATCAACCATTATCATCAAAATATATATATTTTTTAAAGAAAGAAACCTTCATCCAACATCTTACTAAGGTGTTTTTTCTTCTTTCCTGTCTGTCCACATCTTTATGTGTTTGTCCCTTAATTAGTGGAAACCAAGACTTATTCAGTGGCTTGAGCAGCCGACATGACAAAAAATTATGTTTTAATTTGGAACTTAAGCCTTTAAATATATCAGTATCCTTTTAAGAGAATATAGCGTATCCAGTTGTAGTTTCCAAAGAAAAAAAAAGTTTCAGGAAATGCTTGTTGTAGCTCAATTTTGGGACAACAGTTCTTTTTTCATTGGTTGTCGTGTTAAGATTTACCCAGATATAGTCGTTCATCTGTTTCTGATTGGCTACACAACCAATCAGAAGCAGCTTTCTTCTTTTTAAGCATGATACAGGCAATGTGTGGCGGGAGTTCGTGACAAAGGACCCAAAAGAGTGATTGTCACGCTTAATGTGTGACACTTGAGAGCCCTTGGTAATAGACCTAAAAAATATCTTGGATGCAGGGCGGATGCAGTTTTGAAAATTGGTCAACAAATATTTGGTGCCTTTGGAGGGCTGATGATTTTGTGATGCAGTTGCAGATGAAATAATAGGCCATCCACGCAGCCCTAATTTTTTTTTACCAGTTGGAAGTGAAAACAAAAGCGGCCGTATCATCTATATTTTATAGACTTTTCAGAACTGTGTGTGTGCGTCACACAGACCTCATCCAAATCAAGCAGCGAGTTTAGCTTGGTCCTCTGCTGTTTACCTATTCATTAATTCAGCCATGAGTGATGGCAAAGACAAACAATAGCTTTCCGTCCTCTGATAATTAAATGTCTGTTATATGAGACATTTTTCTCAGCGAAAGCATTTCTTGTCATAAACGGGACACTTGTGCAAACACACCACATGTTCTCTGAGACGCTGCCAGTGGGCGTCCCGGGCTTGCGTCGGTAATTAGTGTTCTGAGTGGTTGCGCTGATTGCTTCATTATTTCTCCGATAGGCATCTGTGAGGGTTCTTTGATGGATGTTGCATATCTGACAGTAATCCATGCTCCTTATACAACCATCAATCTCTTCAAACTTTAAGGCTGCATCACACCTATAGAAACTATGTTATTTGCTAAACCCCGGCTGATCCTCTTGCATCAGACTTACTCAATGCAACATCAGAGCTCAATGCCATTAACCACCACTGCTTAGTTACTCAACATAAAGGCATGAGTGCTGTTATAGCTCACGTGCTCCTGTTCAGGAGTCCGTAGGCATGGAACAACTGGTTTGTTTTGATCATAGCTGTTTAGTCTAAAGCTGTGAGCAGGATAGCAAGTTTCAACTGTGTGTTCCAGTTTCATACACAGATTCTTTTTGTATTCTACAAGATATTAGTGGCTGCTTCTCATTATAAAAGGTTTAATCACAGGCCAGCCTCCGGAGGAAATGATTAGTCAACTTCAGAAATAAAATTAATTTGTCAGAATAGAAAAACTGTTTCATGAATATCTTTGGGTTTTGGACTTTGGTATTTTAAGACAGCAGATTGTGCTCTTTCTGAATGGATAATGAACTAATCATGAAAAATTGATTAACTCTGAAAACAATTACAGCCTCGGCCATATTTAAATAACCACGAAATATATATAGAAAGGTTAAGTTTTAGAATAATCTGTGAAGTGAATTAACTTGCACAAGTTTTGTTGTTATTTGGGAAGAATTTTATTTGTGCACTTTCAGTTATGTTTCTTTACCAATAGTATCCTGACGGATACTTTGTTCTATTCCCTGAGCTTCTCTGGTCTCCTCTATTTTAAACAAAGTAGCTCGTACGATGTGCCATGCGTTCACAAATGAAGGCGAATGTATTGAAAGTTGTTAAAAACTATGTGGTATCCTCCACATCCTTTGAATCATAAAGTATACATATAATTATTCAAATCCTGCCACTTCTAATCCTTCAGTTTTTCCACCACAGGGTGCTGTCTACTCCGTGATATTAATCCAAATAATGTCTCACGGCTCTGCCCGCCCAACACCTCCAGCACTCTAACTGGACTCCCACCGGACCGACCCCGGTGATCTCACTTTAAAATGTCAGCCCTGTCAGGCCCACCCCACGCCATATCTCCTGTCATCTCCAGGTAAACATCAGTTCCGGAGTCTGCAGGGCGCGCTGGCACAGGTCATTACAGCCGTGGCTGCCACTTCTCCTTTTCCATCAAGTTTTACACTTCCAGCTCCAAAATAATACCACTTCTGTAATCACCGATCTCTCCTGCGGTTGCTAAAGAAGAAAGGTCACCTCTGTCTGGCCGGAAGACTCCAGGCACCATCACTCTGAAAGTGGAGTGCCTTTCAGAGTGTGCTAATCACAAACATTTTCACTGTGTGTGTATGTGTGTATTGCATCACAGGCAATTTAGTCATGCTGTAATTGGCTTATTAGGCCTTTAGTCTGTTTGGAAAATTGAGCAATCATGCTGCTCATCCATGAGTAAATTCCACAGTTTCAGGCCAGTTGTCCTTGTCATGTTTTTGTAGAGTGGATCTGCCTTCATCTGTCAGACTGATTCACATGGAGATGGCCTAATTGATGCTGTGTGTGTGTGTGTATGTGTGTGTGTGCGTGTCTGTGTGTGTGTGTCCACATACATCCAGCCAGACACACTCTCAGGACTAGCAGCTCTTAGAGTTAATCCGTCTTTCTAATAGTGGGGGATGGAGCAGAGAGGGAGGGGGAGAGAACAATACAACATCTCTCCCTCCGTTCTCCTTCGCTCGCTGGCTCCAGACACGTGGTCGTCCCCCGGCGGGAAATCTCTGGACCTTGGATGTTCTCTACGGATGTTTGCTCCTCGTGTTCGCTTGGCCCAGCTGGCACTCAGCGATCTCTGCCGCACCACTCAAGGAAACGAGGTACAATACACCCCCCCCTCTCCAAAAAAACATCCTTCCCCACTGCCTTTCGTTCCTGCCATTGTCACTAGACAAGGGGGCTGCGTCAAGAGGTAAAATTAGGGATGTGTGTGTAGAGTAAGGAACTTCCTGGAGTCTCTTGGTTTATGCCTCCTGAGGGTAGACCGGTGCTGTAGAAAATATGTGCGCAGCCTCGTGAAGCGAGGCAGGATGTGTAGTGGAAAGAATATGTATTTCTTTACTTGCGATGCAAATTCTTGTGTATATAGCTGTGGATACCTCATGGACATTCCTGTGAGGGCCTTGTTTCCTTTCCTGCACCGGACATAACTCGTGTGGTTCATAGATACTCAGTATCATATCATATGTCTACAGGAACGAGTACATTCCACTGTCTTTTGTCACAATTTGTTCTTGAAGTTCTTAGTGCAGTATTGTTCTGGAACAATAGGATTTGCAAAGTAACTTATTTTCTTTCATGGTTACCTCAGTCTCCTTAGTTTTCCTTAGTTGCATTTGAATCTCAGTTATAAAAAAAACACACTTGGTGATTCGTAACATTTTTGAGTTGTGATGCTTTAAAGCCATGCAGTATTGACTTTACATGATGCTTTCTTCTCAGATTGTTTCATCTAAAAATTTTTCTGAGGCCAGAGGAGGTCAAACCGCCCTGTATTTAGTCATGGAAATTAATTCTTGACCCTGGTTGGTCCCTCTCTGATATACTTCCAAGCAGACACACCTGCACCATGACTCGTACTTCCCCCACTACACACAAACACCCTCCACTGAGCTCTTTGAATGGAACAAAGCACATGCTTTATCACTGCTGTGGTTTGAGGAGAGAGGGAGAATGTAAAGGATTTTATTTAGATTTTGATTCACCGATAGTAAATAGGTTAGATGATTGTCTTTTGTGTATGACCCAGTTGGCTACAGGGGGGTTTATTGTTGGTACAGAAAGTGGAAATCAGACTTTCAACTCTATATATGTCTCTGAAGCATATAAAGTAAACAAATTCAGAAGCCGGATAAGTGTTCCATCTGTTTCAAAATGGACCCAATTTCAGGCATGTAAAGACTTTTAGTCCAACTAGCATCAGCTGTAATAGCAAATGGATTTAGGGATTATTTGGCAAATCCTGTTCTAATAATATAAAGGCACAATTAAAGAGCTCTGTAGAAGAATGTTATTTCTTCCCACAAACAAGCCCTCGGATTTATCTAACAAGCGCATGTGAGGTCCTGATCCTCAGGTTGGGAACCATTGCTCTATTAGTCTATGAGGCTTTACACAACAGAAGTAATCGCCATCGTTAAACTGCTCTGAGTTTGTTTTTGCACTCATCCACTGAGCATGTTGAAATAAGTAGATTGTCCAACCCTGTTATCTATCATGTTGACTTGAAAGGATTAAGCTTGTTTATGGTATTATGCCCTCTATGTTGGTGGCAACCGTGGGTGTCTTATTTTGCATAAAATGGAAGGAGTTTGTCTGTCTGTCTGTTTTGTTTGTCTATGTTTATCTTGTCAATTACCATGGCAACCATTCACCCGATCGACTTGGTGGGTGTATTTCTGATGCAAAGTTGTTTGAATGAGCGATGCTCAAGTGCAAGCATCAACATTTAAGGCTAAACAGGTTTTGAGCGAGCACTGCACTAGTGAAGTAAAACCTAGAAGAGGCGGGTTGGATTCATGCCTATGGAGTAAAAAGGACTTGGTTTGTCATCTTGCTCCCCTACATTTTTAATCTCTAACCCTCGAGGCAAATAAAATTGCTTTCATGTTAATGCGCGATACTCTGTTAGACGACATGAATCATTTACACATGCAACTTGACTGCAAAAGTGTTCTTCATCCGCGTAAACTCGCCCTTAATATCCACGGTTTCATCCTCCTCAGATGTATGAGTCAGCGCTTTAACTCTCCTTCCCCTGAAACAGCGCGACATAGGGGGTCTCCCAGAAGGAAATCAGTTGACAAATGGTCTTCTCGGTTGTGCTGCATCAGTTCTAATTGGGCTTCTACTCTCACTGAGCCCAAAAATCAAGACTCAATGTACCAAAGCGCATGTTCTTGCTCTCTGCGATAAAGCATCACTGAACTTCTTTAACAGTTTCCCTGTGACTGCATAGTATAAGAGGCTGAGGTGCATTCAGCGAGGCCTTGTGCCGCCTGTGACACCTGCTGGGAAGCTGCAGGATGGATGGTGGCTGACAGCACCCCTGACGCCGCTGCACTGCTGCGGTGTCATGCTTTTCCGTGGTGTTGGCAGGTCTGTTTGTCTCAATTTAGAATCTCTGGATAAGTGTCAGATTTTTATTGAAAATGGTGAGCTAAAAATACCACGTGCCTCTCCAATAAGAGCAGGGAACAGATTGAACAGGCAGATGTGATTGGAGGGGGTTGTCCCACGGAGGTTGCTAACAATTATCCAAGCCTTGAATATAGAAAAAGAATCTAATACGTATATGATCATCTTCTCTAAGAAGCTGGTTAAGGTGGAAAATTGGAGATAAAAAAAATAGCTTCCATTTTGCCAATCATTCTCCCGATTACGCTTTTGTTTGCCACTGTTTAACTTATGAAAATAATCTTTTTCTCTAACTTACTAAATCTGTGTTTGATGTCAGGGGTCAGTAGGAGTTCACAGAAGAGTGATTTATTCTATCTAGTTCTAGTTTATTCTATCTATTCTAGTGATCTTATTCTATCTCTGATTGATTCTAACTCTACTGTACAGTCAGCATGGTACCCAGATTTAGTATTTCTAATATGATGATGTTGTCGATATTCTTTGTCTGTAAAATCTCTATCAATATTCTTTCCTCAAATGCAGCTTACATTATAACAATTTATATATATCGACATCCCTTATGTTGCATGTTGTTGATGCTATTAACACATTATTTATTAGAAAAGGGTGTGCCTCTCAAACATAAAGTGTCAGGTTGTAGTGCTGTGTTAGTTAAAAAATAATAAATATGTGGAAGTTCATTTTTTAATTGTTTTTTATTGTACTGTGTGAATTCATAAGTGGTGATACTGATCTGAACCGATCACAACCTTATTATCACTTGCCAGACACAATTTCCTGAGAACAAAACAAGTCAGCTTCTCTCCTGTTGACTGCCAAAGTGTCAGTGTATGCAGTATAATACATCCTGATAAAGGTTTCCCGTTCACCATTTAGTTGGAAGTTTTTAAATTACTTTTCACGATTAAGCAAAAAAAAAAAATCCTATCTGCCAGCTTCCTTAAAGCTTAAAAAGCTTTCTTTGGTTCAAGGGACCCAGAGCATGGAGACCAAGCCTGAAGTAAAGATGAGAAAATGGAGTAAGATACTTATTCAGATGAAAACATGGCATGACATTAAAGAAGTTGGGAGCAAAGGGAGCAGAAATGAAGAAGAAGAAAGGCCCTGTAGCTCAGGGCCTTTTCACTAAGCCCTGTGTTAGCACCGCTGCTGGAGATCACTGTACAGAGCAGCCTCTCTTTCTGACGTCCCCCACCTCCAAGGAGTTTGACAGCCACTCACTTATGCAAAGTTACTCTATCAACCCCAGCTTGCCATGGATCCATGCCTGGAGAGCACACAGCAGTGAAATTTATCACAATCCAGACAAAACCACATTAGCCGAGTCAATCCTAGTGTTTCCGAAACGTAAAAATAATACTTAATAATAATCAGAGGGAATAAGTCGAGTCTACAGAGGTGCACCTATCCAACAGTGATGCAATCTATGATTGATGAGGTCAAATACTTCATCAAAAGTCTCCCAGCCTATTTCCCTGGTGTAAATATAGATCTTTGACAGCCATTACATGGGGGATTATCTGCTTGTTATCTGTCCCTGAGCGACGCGGGGCCCGATAATCAATGTGGCCTCACCGGAGAGACAGACTTTACATATCAATCAGTCTGTCAGCCTGACACGTCCAGTCTAAGATGTGACAGTATGGAGATCTAGCTGTTAGACCAAAAACCAGAGATGAAACTTTAATCAAATAATTGTTTTATTTTTCTCTGGCTGTCTCAGACCTGAAAGGAAAAAAAAAATCAAAGAAAGGCTTGCTTTCATTTTAGAAAACATATTTTTAGCCGTGGAAGGCAACTTAGCTCAGTGCACAATCTAATTAGTCATTTATTGTCAAGGCTGTTGATCAGACACCATGTAAACGATCCCAGCATTTGACCTATTCTGTCTACCACCTCATCCTCTTTCTTTGTGAAGGAAACAACACTGAGCAGCGCTGTGTTATCTCTGAACCTCATTACACTTCAGCACACAGAGAAAAATGAAAAGGTCAAATCAAAATGATTGCTGTGAAACAAGGCAATCTCAAAATTGAAAAAAACAAACTTTTTATTATTCTTTTGATAAAAAAAATGGTTATTTCATTCATATGAGCTTAAACAGTTGAACAATTACCTCTGTCAAGGTTTTTGCTGGTGTTAGCTGGTCTGTCTGATAGAAAAATACCTCAAGAAGTTTTGGCCGGATTTTCATCACATTTTCATCGAATGTTGGGAATGGTACCATGAACAGGTGATTACATTTCACTAATGATAAAATCCTGGTTTCTGGATCACTTTGAACTGTTTTTTGTTTGGTAACATTGCGGTAAATGAACAGGCGCCATGGTTTGGGGCCACCTGGTGATATCTTGTACCTGCATAGTCTGTTTTCTTTGCACACTACACCAGAGACACTGAGAGACGACTTTGACTACGCCTACCTCTCATTCCACAATGAGTACAACAATGTTGGGTGGGAGTCACAATGTGCTTGGCGGGGGTCTGCGCTCTCAGCTTTTCTATTTCATTGTATGATCAAATATTAATAACCAAGGAGGTGTGTTAGGATTGAAAACTACACACTGGTATTTATCATAGTTTCAGAGCTGGGATCCATTAAAAGTTGTTCGGTGTGCATCTGGGTCTTGTTCAGACTGATGCAGCTCAAACCAAATAACTCCGGCAAGTCCCATTGTGCATTCAGCAAGAGGGTGGTGAACTTAACTGTCACCCTAAGCCTCTCTCACATATTTTGAGGTGATGTTATTCTTTTGATTGTATCCGCCGTTGTGACAAGTGGAGCTGGGACGCGACGCGCTGCAGTTTCTCGTTACTCTTCATCATCGGTGAGCCATTCGCAGTAGCAGTCAGTCACTTACTCAGTCAGGGGTCACATGAGGACAGAAAGAAGAAAGAGAGGAAGACCGAGACAGAGGGGAGGATATTTACGAGTCAGACAGTGGTGGAGGTGAGCTGCATCCCAATGTCTGTCCCTTAACTGCCTGCCTCAATAACTCTCTCAGGAGAGAGGGAATAAGCTTGTGCAGAGCATCACAGGTCCAGGTGTGTGTGTGTGTGCATGTGTATGTGTCATCAATAACAGAAAAGCCAAATAGCACCCACTGGGGAGGTCTTATAGGAGAAATCCATCAAAGTGGATACTATGTTAGACATTATTAAACAGTTTATCTATCTTTGCTGTTCAGTACATTGAAGGATTTTGTGATAAAGCACGGTAATTGACCATTGTTGCGGTAACCATTATCTCTGCTTCTCTTGATTTTTTTTGTCCTCTTCCTGGAATCACCCACTCCTTTTCTTAAAATTCATCAAACGGAGGCTGTTGTTGACAAATTTGTCTCTTCTACATATAATGGATTTCACTGTTGGTGATTGTTGGGCCTTGGTGCAAAATGAAAAGCTGTTTCTCTCTGAATCTTGTGAATAGTCCCTATTGCCTGCAAATATCACAACATAATATCTAATGACATGTGAAACACAAAACGTCACTGAAAAAGATTTCCCCGTGCGACTCTAATCAGATCCATCCACTGACAGCACCGCGCTCTCAATCAGTCCAAGTGCTTGGTATTCAGTCTGTGGTGTTTTCTTTCTTGTGATATAACAGGTCTGTCACACGTTCCTCCCTGCGGCTCTGTTACCTGTCTCACTGTTTGTTCCTGACCAGACATGAGGTGTGTGTTACACAGCGTAGCTGAAAGCCCTCACCGCTGATTCAATCCCCTGCAGAATCTTAGAGACAGTCTGGTTTTCTCTTGGTTCCTGATGATTGGTGACTTGACTTGAACTTGACTTACTTGAAACTGGACTATTTAGCAGATTTAGCAGCATCTCGTAGAACATACTTATATAAGAATTATGCTTCTATACATATGTTGGTCAAAATAATCTATTTTTTTTTTTTTACAATTTATCTACAAGGGGAGTAGCCAAATCTGCCATGTTTCACCATGTTTCTACAGTAGCCCAGAACAGACAAACCAAACAATGTTTTTTTTGCATTTTAAATGGCCCTTGTAGGTTTTCCTACACGTTTTGCTACTCGGTTGCAATCTGCAACCCTACAACTAGGTGCCACCAGAAACTTGCCTTGATAGTTGACATCTGGACTCCAGTTGGATTTTTAAACTCTGACCTAAATATGACTTAGGGATGACAAAATAAGGATTCAAGAATTGCCTTGAATTTGACCTTTGTGACACTCCTCTGGTTTAGATGCAAGATGCAACGGTGTAAAACCTCAGTTCCTGACTCCAAAGCTTTTAAACCAGCTTCAGAAAGTGCACAGACGGCTCATACTGTAAAACGTTCTGCTTGTTAATAGAGTCCGTGGCAGGTGTACAAATCAGCAGGAATTCTATTTGGCTACCATTTATCTCTCTGTCTGTCTCACATGTGTTCACACACCCACAGATAGGGCTTTGGCTATGATTCCTCTGATAAATTGCTTTAGTCATTGTTCCTGGCTGTATGTGTGCGTGTGTGTGTGTATGTGTTGAGTAATAAAGAGGCCAGTGATGCTGTTCTACTCCTCCTCAGTTGCCCCTGAACACAGGTGCTCTATTTTTTTGTGAGTGGGAGTTCTCCACTGAACGAGATAGAGATTCATTCATCATGTGAGATCAGATGGGAGTGTGAATCTGACATTCTGTGTTTTGGCATGTGTGACGATAAAAGAAGGCGTCAAAGTTGGCCATAGAAATAAAAAACAATCCCACTGACATCTGTGATTCCGGAGTGGCTAACACAGTATGGGAATAGTAGGTTCCTGCTCCTGTGCTGTGGTCCTTTGCCCTCCATTAATGACTATTAACAGACATCTTAAATGCTACATTGTCCAGTTTTGACATATAGAATATGTTCTCCCACAGGGTGTAGCCAAGAGAGTGGAAACATGGATCTGAGCTGACAGCTGGCTAACTGAGCACATCAAACCTATATGATGCTGGCATTGGGAGACATAAGGTCATAAAAGCGGAGGCATTTTTCATAGCTGGATATGTGGTTCTTGATGCTCTGTGCATAAAGCAGGAATTTTCTCCTCGACCCTTTTAGGTCTTGTTTGCGAGGCGTTATTTTTACCCTTTACCAGTCAGACATAGCTGTCCTGCTGACATAATTCTCAGTCGGCACAGAAGCAGAAGCATGTAAAAATGTTTAAAGCGATTGAAGAAATGCAGATTATGATCCGTAAATTTACTCGACACCCTGCACGGCTGCGTCAGTCTCATTCATGCTTATTTGCATTTGTCGTTATTTTCACGTGTTTCAGGGAAAGACATGTGAGTGAGTGCAATGCCTGATTTATTTGAATTGCTGAAAAAAATGACAGATGTAAGCAGCAACTCAGAGTTCCAATATAGTAAAAGTAAGCAATGAAAAGGTTTAAAACTGTGAGTTAATTTCCTCTAAGGATCCATAGGACCTGTCAAGTGCCTTGGCTTTCAAGTGACCTCACAATCAATAGAAATCTTTTTATATTCATGCCATTACTTTTAATTAGGGTTGCAAAATTCTGGGAATTTTCAAAGTTTGAAACTTTCAATGGGAATTAATAGGAATATATGGGAATTAATAGGAATATATAGGTATATATAAATAAACAGGAATAAATCCTAATTTTAAGTTGAAGGTTGGCCCTTAACAGGGAATATAAATATAGTTGGTGAAAATATATTGTAGCATAATCCTGGCTAAAATAACCAGATCTAAAGGGATAGTTCAACATTTTAGAAAATTCAACCATCATCATGATTTCCATAGTCATCCATTCCATTCCATTCATTCATCAAACTCAGTAAATAAATATCCAAACTCTGTGGTAGACGAGTTGTGACCTGCACACATTTACCACGCGTGTCTGGAGTAATAATAGTAATCTATAATGATGGTATTAATGTTTAACTTGCAAGCATTAAATAAAGATGTATTCATACATTAGCTAGCTTAAAATTCCCAGCTTAACTTCCCAAGTAGTTTCTTAAAATTTCCCAGAAATTTACTGAAAATTGTCTGCCCCTTTGCATATCTACTTCTACTTCTTCATTGTTTGTTAAAAGAAACAATACGTTGAAGGTAACTAATGATGATTTTGTCAGGTTCATACACAGCCTTCGTGAAAAGGAGGTTGTTGTAATAAGGTATCCTAGTGACAGGCTTTAACAAGATAATGTGTCTCCTCCGTGGCTACGGTCAGAGCGAGCAGCATGCTGAGAGCCTAATGTTCTTTTAATGGTGTGTGTGTTGCTGTACTGTGGGGAAGGCCTGGTAGGGAGCAATGCTGCTGATTGATAACCCGCGCAGCCTCCGCCAGCCTTCATGATGCAGCACCAGCAACTCATCCGGCCAGGTTCACCATCCAGGGCCACGTCTGACAGCGCTCACGCATATGGCGCTCCACAGTGACTCAGCAATATGGCCGCCATCAAGGATGTAAGGGAAGAAATACCTGGAAACCTAGCTCTGCATTCAATTTCATTCAATTCAGGCCTGTTGTTGCATCAAATCGATGCTCGTAATCGTTGGGTTGGTGAGTGTATCCTGGCTGGACAATTAAGTTATCAGAGCTTCACAGGTCAGCCACTGTGTCTCTTGCGTGTGAGTCACTGTCTTTTCTTTTGTCTTTTAACCCTTCCAATGACGAATTATGGTTTCATAACAGGATTGTTCATGAGTGTAATCAGTAATCCGCTTGCCTGTTTCACAATAAGCCACGTAAACTGGTCATTTTGCAAGGTCACCGTGTGGCGTCAATGCCCCCCTCCCTCTCTCCCTCCAAGAGGTAAAGCCGGACTCTTGAGTCACTGCTGTAATCTTCGCGGGGCTGGGACCTCGTCAACCCTAGCGCAGGAAACACATGGCCAGAATGAGCCTCGAGCTACAGCGCTATCAGGGGCTGTTTGCTGATTTCCATCAAAGGGTAAAACGACATCAAAAGGAAGGAAAAAAAAAATGGACGCCCTCAGTGAGGGCATATCCCCTGGGTCACAGTGGAAGGGCGGACTGAGGGAAGTGCTGTATGTTTGCCCGACTTGAAATGGAGTTTAGCACTATGAGATCACATCAAGCCTGGGCCTTTGATGCTAGGAATCCAGAAGTGATGTAACCAGCTTTTTATACGCCACAGCACAGCCATATATCCTGCGATCAATGTGTAGACCTGCTGTAGTTTCTGAATGATTAAAAAGAAACATTTGGATGTGGATAACTTTCAAAAAAATAAGTTGATTCCTGCAGCCTGTGTCCATCCAATTACTTCAAAGCTGCAGGTTTCACACTTCCAAACTTCCTTTTATTCTGTACCTCCTCCCTAAGACAGACGCTGGCAGAAAGCTCCTTCCCTTTTATAATGTGAGAGAAATCAAGGTGTGAGAGCATGGCATCAAAACTGGAGGAAGAGAACAGTTGGAACAGTTGTGATTGGCCTGTGAGTGCAAAACACTGTAGTTCACACAGTTGTCGACTCCCACACTTCCCTTCCCTCCTGCTCCTCGTCTCGTGATGGAAAAGCTTTGAGTCTACAGCCGCTGTTGGCCAGCCGCCAGCCTGCTGCCATGACCCCTAAACATAACTGTAGAATGGAGGGAAGTCCAAAATTAAAAGCATTGTTTTCCCCGTGGCTGGTGGCCACAGAGAGATGGAGTGACAGGCTTATTTCATTGTGCCGTCTTGGGTGACCTTGGTTTTGGCCTCTAGTCTTGCCCCCTCCAGATACAATATTCAGAGCTGCAGTCTGGGACCTTCAGGGACTGGCCCTGTCAGCAGGACCACAAACACAAAGCCTGTACCGAGTCCAAGAAACGAGCAGATTGTTACTAGAATTCTCACTCTGCCGATGGTGAGTGAGGATGTTTATAATTTCCACTGGCCTTGTTTTTTTTTTTATTTATCCAATTCTTTTTCAGCCTCAAAATGTCCTTGTGAATTAAATTTGAATATCTGCTGTGTGTACTATTAGTGTTTCCATGGTGATGGCTGCCGTCTATGTGCCTGTCAGTTGCCATGCAACTTTTTTTCCTCCTATAAAAAGCTAGACGGCCATGTGCAAAGTGCTGAGCTGACAGTGGAATGTGTATGTGGATATTTACCTCTGAATATTTACAGTGAATCATCACAATTTCCTTCACAATTTGGAATGTCCAGTTCACTGCACCCGTAGTTCTCAATCTTTTTAATGTCAAGGACCAGTAAAGTGACACAAATTAGACCACGAACCCCCATTTGATAATATTTTGTCCCAGGGTCTCCATCTGATCAGATTTTTGTTTTTAGAAAGGGTATGAAACCCATGACAAAAAATATAATAGTGTTACCCTTTGATGGACTTATAATTAAAATAAATTATTCCCCTTTTTTTCTGGGGACCCACTGGAACCACCTCAAGGACCCCTGGACCCCACTTCGAGAACTGCTCCACTACACTGTTGTGCTTGTCACTGGTACTGTTAATGTTGACCTGGAGAAGATGACGTGTGCTTCCACATGTAGTTCCCTCTTTTAATCTACCAGCAAAAAACTTTGAAGCCGGTAGATGACGTATGAACTGATGTTGGGAATGAAGGTCCTCTTTTCCAGGTTATTCTTGAAAATATAATGCAAGGGTGCATCATATTTTATAGGGTGCTGCTGCTGGAAGATTTTCAAGTCTCTGTACAAAACGTTCATCAACTACCACTAGCCTTCGCCCGATTTTCAATATTTAAAAATGATCGATATTTCCACCATATGCAATATATATCACAGTATCCAAATATCATGTTTTACATTTCTTTTTAAATAAATTTTACTTTTTTTTCATTTCACAGCTTTGCTTACTCAAAGAACATTGTACCCTGGTTTATTGTAATATACAGCAATTTTCAGTTCTTTTAAATTAAGGTTACAGACAAAATAACTGATTATTAAAGTACAACAATATAATTATATTGTTGTTGGGATTTAAAAAAATGTATAAATGCTCTCTTTTCTATTATTTAAAATTTTATTTTAAAAGAAAAAATTGCCACCCCTCCTCCCACAATAAAATGTTGGGAATCAGCCCAAGCCTTTCTGCCACTGACCTGTCCATTTTGTCTGGGGGGAGGTTGGTACCGTCACCTTTGACTGTCATCCTGTATTATCTTGTACCTGCATGTGTGCACAAAGCTGAACTGTGATTCAGCTCGTCAGCAGGAAGCCTGAGCAGGCTGTCTTTTGTCAATGCAGCTTGTCCTCCTTTCTCAACAGAAAAACCTGCACTGCTCTGCGATAACAAGTATAAATGAAACGCACCATGTCACCCTCCCTCCCCACCCACCTTCCCGTAGCCTCACCCTTTGTATCCTGTGAATTAAAGAGCATGTCTATGAGCCTGGTAGTGCTGATGAGGTGTAATCACCATGGAGAGGCTCAGCTGCTCTCTTCACACCCTGCCAGTGAGCTCATCAGGCCAGGAACATGACGTTAAAGAAAATGAATGCACCGGGGATGAGTGGAGATGTAATAGTACAG
The DNA here is from genome assembly GCA_030544235.1 of Lepturacanthus savala. Classification (NCBI taxonomy): domain Eukaryota; kingdom Metazoa; phylum Chordata; class Actinopteri; order Scombriformes; family Trichiuridae; genus Lepturacanthus; species Lepturacanthus savala. Next base: position 12,185,659 of record CM060476.1, on the reverse strand, counting down.
CGCTGGTGTTGCCAACAGTGGACGCAAGGATGTGTTCAAGACAGTCGCAGCTAGTGTCATTTCTTCATAGCACGAAGCTGGGGGGGAAAACTCATTTTCTGCTGCTGCTACTGTATTCTTGCAGCCTCATCTCTTTTGCAATTACTGGCACTATATTATGACTGAGCGCACGCCATTATAGTCAAAGCTGTGAGTAAAGGGCGACAAAGCAGCAAGCGTCTCTGTTTTCATTTTCTAAACACTTGGAACAAGAACAGAATTGTGTGCATATGTCATCTAAAAGTGCGCCTTGATGGCTAATATTTTTGCCCGCTTTACATTATTGTTTTCATTCATTGTCGTCTTTTATTTCCATGAAGGGTTGGAGCACAAACCGAGAAGTGTTTTTCCAGAGCTAATACTTTCAGTCATATTAACCCAACAAAATGTTTTTTTTTAAACATTTTTTTTAATTTCCTAAATATTCAGTGCTTGCATCGTTCAGATTTATAGCTTGCAAGCACACACAGTGACCACAATGACATCGACTTAAACAGGATGACGATGGCGTGCGTTGCCTCCTCTTGTTGTCAGAGTGGGGCTGTATTTATGAGAAGTGAAGCCTTATGAAAGGATCAGTACCCTGCGCTTTTTTTGTTACGTGTCCCTCTCATCTCACATGTCTTTCACAGAGACACAGGTTGCCTGCAACCAGACCCCTCATCCTGGGGGGCACAAATCCAATTTCACATGCACACTCACAACATATTATTCATGCAAGGGGGGTGACGGATGCTTAGGTGTGAATGTGTGTGTCTGTGTGTGTGTGTGTGTGATGGCTTCTTTGGAGGTAGATCTCTGTATATCTTGATTGTGTGGGTGAGTGGTTTGGGCACATGTGTTGCCCAAGGGCATTTCCACAAGGGAGGCAAACATGCACACACTCCTACAAGAGCAAAAAGAGGTGTGTGTTTGTGTGTGGCCTTACATTTAACAGAAGGCCATCAGTGAGTCATTCTCCCAAAGAGCACCCATGGGTACTTGTCTCGCTGACACAAACGCAGTGGCTGTCTCAGAACAAGGCTTACTGGTCAATGTTTAATGCATCATAATTGCTTTTACTGACCAGCACACCCAGCAGGATGCCAAAGCTAATTTGAAAACTGAAGCAGCTGAGGCTGACCATCACTGCAGCCCCTACTTGGTACTGTTAAATGTTAATTCAGTGCCATTCATATTATCCACTATGAGACGTCTTACTGTTTTCTGTCATTACGAAGATTTAAGTGCAGTCTTTTCTACAACGCCTCCTTTGCCATGTCTACTCTACCTAAACATACACTGACCTAATTACAGGAAATCACAGTTATAGTTGACCTTGAGTTGAATGTGATTTTGATACCAGAGCAGTGTTGTCTTACCTCTCTGTCTTCCTTTTTGTCCTGCTTTCTGTTTCTCTTTACTAGAGAACCATGAGCACTGTGGAGGAGGAGCCGGATCACATGATATCATGAAGACAAGCCTGCAGGTCCTGCGCTGCCAGCTGCTGAGTGAGTTGACCCATGGGGAGAGTGGGGGACGAGGACATCATCAGGGTGTCCTGGGTGCGCTCTGCGCACACATGGGACTCAGCATGCCAGTCGGCTCCTGCATTTTTCCAGTGAAAAGGATGTTCTTGTAATCATAATTGTAGCAATTATTTTATCACCTGAACAACAAATGAGAAAACATTAGAATATTCTAAAATCAAACATTAAAAATAAAGCTAAATTAAGGCTTTTAAGTGTTTTAAGTTTTCATTTTGAGCTAATAGAATTCTCCCTGGAAAAATAAAATTTACAGGTTGCAAAGAGAAACAAACTTTGGATTAAACCTGGATAGTCTGTGGAAAATGTTCATCAAGAAAGGCCACAAGATGCATATTACATGGAAAATATATGTTGTTGATATTTTAAATATGCAGTGACTTCAGGTCTTAATCCAACCCTGAGTGAGGTCTGTTTTCAGTTCAGTAGCATGTTGTTGCTTTTGTTGCTGGTACAAGTTGTTCAGTTCCCTACAGAACGAGGCAAATTGTATAAGCACTGTTTATAATGTCAAAGGCGATTGCCATGAGTTATCACATCAGGATTGATTTAGTAGCTTTTGTGGTCTTTCACCACCCAGGCTGTAACATACTGTATGTCACATTTGAGTCAACAGCGGCACCAATGAGAGAAGCTCCACCGCTCCCCCGATAAAATCAGCAGATTCAGTCAGTAGCAAAATCGATTAGTCGGTTCAGTTTGAAGATTTGGTATCAAATGTTTGTTACAAAACTCCATGGGTTTTAAAACATGTTCATATCATATGGGATCGATGGTAGAGGTGGGAAAGATTCACATGTTTTGTGTCGTGTGAGAGTTAAAGATATTGTGTATTGATCTTACAGTCCTATATCCATGGGCCTTCTATACTTTGAATGATGAATGTTGGCTGACATGAAATGTCAGTAATATGGATGCTGGCAGTATTTTCAAGTGGGAAACTGGTAATTACAGTAACTCCCATATGACATGATCACATGAGTAATATCATCACCCTCTTGATGTCTGAATCAGTCTGATAAGATTTGTATTGTTTTGGGAGATTGCAGATGACAGAAATCTGTGATTAGTAATTTTTACAATCATTAAAATAGCTTATTGATCAGGTAGGATGAAAATTCCCTGGAATAGCTTGTATTTGGTCTTGTATATTTTAACTTGTTGGAGAAATAAACAAATGATAACCTAATAAGTTTATTTAAGAGGACATCGGAATGGTCAAATTTTCCAACTGCTCCTGGCAAAAGAAGGGAATAAAGTAGTCGTATTTTCCAAGTGACCTATCTGTATGTGAATAAAAAAAAACTATTCCTTTAATACTGGTCACATGTGAAATGCCTTTAGGGAGCCTTTAGTTGTAGACATCAGATACTGTATTCCCTTAGTTCTTGTTCACTCTTCGAGTGTGGGCTGCTTTAAATTCAGAAGGTAGGATCATGACTCGGAAATGCTCAGCTACCACCGCCGAATGTCACATGAATATGGAACAAGAGGGTCAGTCTGGGACCTGTCAGGCTCCTAGACGGTTAGCTAAACAGGCCGATGATATCTCGGTATGCACCCCGAGCTCCACCTCAGGGCAGTGGAGCCAAAGGCTGTCTCAGACGAATCTGCCTCAATCCCTCAGAAGTGATAAACTTGGACTGGACTGCTGCGAGCGAAGTGCTTTAAGCTTCAGCAGAGGTGGAGCGAGGTCACATTGCAGTGGTTTAATCTAAAGAGGGGAGAGTCTAAGTCAAAGCTGCAGATTAGCTTTAAACAGAGTTAATATTAAGACCATATTTTAGAGCCTCTTTTTTTGGTTTTGTAAATCTGGTCTTAGTATAGCAAGTATAGCACTCACCTTTTCTTTTATGCACACTAAACCCCAGACCTGAGTGTACTTTCATATATTACACTTGCATCACAGTTGCCTTTTTGTGCATGTGATCTAAGTGTGTCTGTGCAGTAAAGACACGTCTCTGATTTTTCGCTCTGGACCGGCCTTCTGCAGGAGACAGATGTGCCTCAACATCCTCAAGCTGCAGGCAAGAGAAGAGATGCAGCGCGTAGAAAAAGAAGATGATCCTGAATCATGACAGCTGTCGGAGCGTAACATTTCTCTCTTTTCCCCCAGTCACCCCCCTGGTGTTGTTTTTTGTTCATCTGTTCGCAGAAAAATGTGTGATGTCATAATACACATGAAATAACAGAGAGAACTGTTTTGTTTCTAGCACATAAAGTTTGGTCTGGCAGCTGAGTCTTTAAAGCAAAGTCTGTCATGTAAGGCAATCGCTTGCCACTGTCTCCTCTCCGAAGGTGCAAATTGTATTTTGAAGTGAGATTCTTAAAAAAAGAAATCCCTTGAAAGACCTGTGAAGTGTAAATGAGACCACTGTGCTTGAGAAATGTTTTGAAACAGACTTTGTGATGTCTCACATGGTTATAGTGTGTAGTTTGGACAGATTGTGGTTATTTTAATGCCACCAACACCACTGAAATTCTCTGTAAATGGATAAAAAGGTCTCTAGGACTTTAATGGAATTGTATAACAGTAGGCCTGCAATTTAGCGCTTTCCCCAGAATGCAGAAAACTTCCTGTTTAATGTTTCTCCTTCCTGTCAGATACGTTGCTGCTGTTGCAACAGCTAAATCATTATCCCGGTAAACAGCACAAGGACTCTTTGTTGTTCTTGTTTTCGCGTTCTCCCTCGGCCTGATCCTCAGATAAACCTGTCACTGTTCAAAGCTGCCGTAACCTGCCAAACAATTTGCGGAGCATTCAAACAGGAAGCCATTATCCTGTTGCCAATGCTTTCCCTCTTATCTTCGGGCTCACATCTGTGGAGTCCTCCCTGCTCCGCCCCCCCATCACTCCGCCCATCCAGGCCTCCTCTAGGACGGTCCCAGCGGTCCACAGGATGTGTCCTATCTGTCCATTTCCTCTCTTGGGGCAGTCACTCTGCCCAGAATGGCAGGCGAACACACCCAGGAGCAAGGCGAAGGAATTTGTCTGTTTATGCTACTGTAAAGATGACACGTTTTTTATATGCCCATGACTAATATACAGTAGAAAATGACCTCAGTCTGCATTTTTACAACTAGTAAAGTAAGTATTGCAAAAAGGACAGATTATTATTAATTAATTATTATTAATTGAAAATGATTATATGATTATATGAATGATTGTATTTTAATGAAAGATGAGTAATTTACCTCTGAGATTAAATCATACATTTTTTCTATATATAAACATGTAAATTACGTGATAGCGACAGACAGAAGACAATTATTAGCTGTAGAAATAAAAGCTGTACCTACTTTAATTAAATGGGTTTAAATGGGCTCCAGGTGAAGGTAAATGGCTCTTCTCCACAAACTCAAAATGGTGACAACTTATCTGACCATGTCAAATTCTTCTTTAGGTATTACCAGAAGATAGAATAGGTGGAGATGCGAGCATTGTGGCACTATTTTAGGACAACACACATTAACAGCCAGCTTAGTTCCAACTGCAGTCCATTGGCAAAATGTTTTGAATCCAATGAAGTGATAAGGCAAAAGTTACATAAAGAAGACATAAACAAGATGTAATAAAAAAAAAACAATAGCGACACAATATGCATGTTCAAGGCTGCACACAAGCAATGCAGCACAACTGGAAACTGAAAAACATAAGTACAATAATACCCAAGCAACAATATCCACAATTCAGTAAATTTAGCCATTTTAGTTTCTTGTTTCTGTTTTTAGACAATGAATAAGCCTCAAATCACTATTTTGATTGTTGGAGGTTCTGGCTCATGATTCATCAAAAGGCAGGAGCATGTTTGTGTGGGGAAAAATATAAGGATGTCTTGCAAAGAAATAGGAAATATGGGTACTTCTAAACATTTAAAAATAATTGAATCATTCAGTTTTAATCATTCGGCAGGTAGTTCGGAAAGTAGTGCTGGAAATAGTAGTTCCATTAGTGACAGGTGTAGTAGGTACAGTGGTGGTACTAACAGCACTATTACAGTACTAGTAGAATACAGAATAGCAAATAATTAGTTATAGTAGGATAAAGAGTAGAAGTGGAAGTCATGTCACCAGGAGAAGTAATAATGCAGTACTACAGTACTTGTAGTAGAAGTACTATAGAGATAGTGTTTGTAATATTAGTACTGATGGTAGGATGAGTAGTGGAAGCAGTAGTGTCAGAAACTATAATTGTTGTAGTAATAGTTGTAGAGATAGTAGTATTAATACTATAATACTATATATTAGTGAGAATCTTAGCACTTAGCAACTACTTTCAGTTAAACTAATTGTTGTAATGTTAGTAATGGTAGCCCTCTAGTGACAGGCAGCAACTAACAGTATTGTAGTTAGTATTGTAAAGTCGTGCTGGTAGTGATTGTATAAGTGCCGTGGGTCCATTGAAGTCAGTCAGCACTGACGGCGCTCTGTTCAGGCATGATAATCCAATCTCAGCAGCAGTTAGTCAGACAGCTCTCCACTCAGCCTGCTGATAAAGGATTTTGTCCACCTGAAGCTGATGGATTTGATCTGTTCCTGTGTCACGCTCTGACGGCACGTCAAAGCTCAAAATTAAAGGCTCGGACTATCTTCAACAAAACTCCCCATTTTTTTATGATTACTTTGATTTTTGGTCCGTCAGCCTTGATCCCCAAAAGTGAGATATGGATTTATTTTGTATTATAGAGCAGAGCTGTGGCATGTGGGTCGGTACGATGTGATATAGACTCATCCTGATGAGCGCTGTAGATAAAGCTCTGACCATTTGCCCCTGGGGATTTAAAGGGAATCCTATGGATGTTTGTCCGCTACTCTGGAGTGAATGCGATTAACATAAACGAGTTTAAACGTGATCCATAGCAAGACTGGCTTGGTAGTGAAGAGGACATCTTTAATAATCAGTTATGGGTTATTATTGTGGGGCTTCTAAAGTAGCAGCTATGCATGTTTATCCACTCTGAAAGCAATGTGGCCATAACACCACAGAAATATGATGCTACCAAATAGCAGCACTGAGACAAAATTACTTAGAATTGCCTGATATAATCCAAACAAAGGTCAAAATACTGTCAACCGATGTATTACCATCAGCAAGTTTACACAACAGTTACTTTTTAAAAGTTTTCCACTATAGATTGTTTAATACGTGTAACCTATATTAATTTTTAATTAGATTACTCAAATGGTGATTACCGATTAAATTGTCAGCTATGATTTAGACAACATAAATAACATTTTAGTTGTAATTGCATATTTAGTGTTATCAGATACACCTTAGATAAAACAAGAAGATGGTTTACACTATGTGGTGGAGTATTCATTTTGTTCTGATGATCTCTTGAAGCTATTTACATTAAACCCAGTTAGTTAACATAAAAGATTGTGTTCTTTCATTTGATTTAATGCTTCTACAATGTGAACAGTGCAGATTGTGACTAGATTGTTGGTTCATCTAACTAACATACATGTCCCTCAAAAACAACTACAATCAAATATTGTATTGCTGCTATTTCCTTCATTTATGCATATGACATTGGCCAGATTCTCACTGGATGCATGCTATTTTTGTTTTCCTTGTACTTGCTTATTCTCCGTCATGCTGGAGACGACAGAGCAGTAACAGTTCAGAAGTGCAGCCTGATGATGTCACAGGAAGCCTTCTTGATGGACGACTTTGCAGCTCCTATTTCTGGCTCCCTGTAGAGACGAAAACCCGAATGGTACCACTGCCAGCTGCCCACTCATGATGCGACACAACCAGCCTGGCTCCAGGATTTTGCTTAATCGACAGATTGTTGCCATACATTCGAGCCACATCGTTCTCCGTTGCACATAGCATGAGGTGACCCTTGGAAAAAAGGATAAATATCCCATTCTCAGCAGTGAGCGGCCCTATCAAGATTCATCCTACAGCCAAGCTAGTGTATGAGCACCAATAGGGTGAACACTGCACACTAAGTGCTCCCGTATGATTGATTTGGTTGGAAGATTCATGATGCAGTGCTCAGGAATGAAATCTTAACTTATGAGTGGATCCATGAAAAAACTGAATTTCTTCACCAGGACTAAATGTTATGTTGTTTTCCATCTCACCAGTGTAACTTTAGATTCTGTGAGGGCCACTCTGGCCCCTGTCCACTGACATTGAGTCTAATCGTGAATGATTGGTGGGACAAAGCCCGCATTGGATCAGTGCACAGGATCCTGCTTTGCAACATGATTTATTGATGTCCCTGATAGCATCAATGGAAGGCTTGAACGAATGTCACCGGCTTCCTATGCATTCAAGAGAGGCCTAATTCAGCAGGTTTCCTGCATAAATTGCCCTCCCTCCATGCATCCTGAGCTATAGTTAATGCAAAACAGATTGATGCCATTAGTCAAAATAATGGGGGCATATTCTTACTGTAATTTCATCAGGGCGTTGTTCGTCTCCATGATATTAGCATGTGCTAATATCAGAGGTAGTAGAGGATATGAGGACCACACGTTGGTGTCAGTGATAACAGTGTTTGGCTGCGTCTTGCCCTTCAAACTGTGGAAAGATGAGGAGAACAACCTTCAATTCAGCATCACCTATTGACAACATCTATTTTTTTTGTGAAAAAAGACACCAAAAATATTGTTGTATATTGTTCATCTCAGTCTTTTCTATTGAGAATATCCAGATTTTTACTGAGTGAGTTTTGTGAAGAAAAAAAAAAAAGGCAATGGACAATGGAGGGAAAAAAATCATGCTGACTGGATGAGTGCAACTGATTTGTATTTGGTTATTTTATTTTCTAATGAATGCCCTTTTGGTGCTTCACGGTCCTTTTTGTGGCTAATCCAACTTCTTTGCTTTTGTCTGTCTCTTATCACAGATGAAACACCCACATATCTCCCTCACTTACACACAACTGCACCCCTGGCCTCCTCTTTGCACATCGTCCACCTGTATGACCTCCCCCATTGTTCCCCTTTTCCAGCAAATTTTCTCATGTTCATCTCAATTCTCTCATGTTCCCAGTGCTCCGACTAAATAATGGATGTTCATAAAGCTCAGCTCACTTCTTGGGCTTTTTCAATCATTTCTCTTGTTAATTCACTCCCTGTCCTTGCACCTCCTGCTTTGTGGAGGCAGGGCCAGGCGCTCGGTCTGCATTCACACTGCTTACACTCTCACTCCATCAGCTGGACGCACAAGCTGTTGTGACAAATTACTCCCATTTGCGTCGCTGTAAAGAAAAAAACACAGTTACACGTGTAATCATGCACAATACAGAAATACAGCAGTGTAACATAATCTGTACAAATCTAATCAAACTGATTTCCTATTCACACATAATCAAGGATGACCAAAAAACATGTTATCTTGTACCTAGTTGATCTGTTCATTATTCAGAAATGAGCACAAGATGTTACATCAGTGAAACTAGAGTTTTCTTTTCTCTATGGGCTGTATAGTATTTATTTTCTTTCAGCTGTTTCCTATCATCATATAGGTGCTGCTATTTTCTAAGCTTGGCCTTTTTATGCCTGCATCTAACATTTTATTATATTAAAGCTGTTTTCTCTCTAAAAGAAAATTTATAAATTTAACCATGTGATCCATTTTTTTTAATCCAAAGTGATAAGTATGCCAACTCAGTTCTGTCACTAAGTCGCACTCTAAAACACTAAACACAGGTTGAATTGATAACGAAAAGCATTCATCACAGATTCTGATAAACATTTATGCAGTTCTTTCAACAGCCATAGACATATTTTTTTTCCTCACTGTTCCGATACGGTTCTTTCAAAACTGTCCACCACCCTCTAGTAATTTGGATATTTGCATATACTCTGTTGGGATGATAAACAGATTACTTTCATGATTTTTGCGGTTTGAGGGGCAGAGCGGTGCAGTGGGTGGATGGATTTAAGTCTCAGTCACTTATTGTTCTCTACTCCCTGCATATCTTTAATAATGAGAAGTGTGATTTCTGCCAATGTTAAACAAGGAGATGTTACTCTAAACTAATATAATGACAGTTATTGCATCTGAAACTGAATTTGAAGTTTTCCCCACAACATATTCAGTCCTAACGAATATATAGGCAGTAGGATAATCTGAGTGCATGCTAACTTAAAAAGCAGAGTCTCCCGTTTAACATTTTAGATGTGACCTTTAATAATATATGATGTGACTAAAATGCAAAGTCCCAAATACATATTAATTTCCATATTAGTTACAGATCAGTCATGAAACTGCACATTTTATGCCGAGTATCTGATCACCCAGACAAATCAGACAAATAGGTTCCTGTTTGTGTGTGTGCCAAAGCATTTAGTTTGCCCATTTCTGATAAATTTGATTGTAAAGGGAGTCTGAGTGTTATGTTTTATTCAGTAGCAGCAGAGAGTTGCCAGGTTGTGACAACCAGGTTATGGGAAGTGATTGAAGGTGTGACTCAAGCCAGACCCTGCATGTAAAAATCCTTGCTCTCTATTGGCCCCTATTATCTCTATTATCTATTATTTTACCCTGCTTGTAGCTGTGGGGCTCTACTTTACACTGCTCCTACCTTAAAACATGATTTAATACATAAAGGATTTATTGGTTTATTAATGTATTAATTATTAATATTGATTTACTTTACTGTCCCTTTTCTTCACTGATTCTTTTATTTTGTCCATACTCTGTTTTCTATATAGGCACATTAGTGAAATGCAATTTTTTTGAAGAGAATTATCTTGAAAATGTGTCATAATGCAACCAGAATTCATATTACTCTGGATCAACAATAGCCCAAATAATTGCACTTTAAGTGGTTAGGGCTCTCTGTGTGTTCAATTTCGCTGCATAAAGGATCATCAGGAAAGACGAGCAGTCATGAATCAAAGATGGCCATGTGTGTTATCTCCTCAGATATGGGTCCGAAGTGGCCTCTAAGGATTAAAGACGTGACAGGCTTGGTTAATGGAAGACAGTGCCCAGACCCTCTATCCTGGTAGGCTTTGTGATTGAGTGGAGGAATATGATTAATGATTCAGAGGCTGGGTTTAAATAGTCAGTGGTTTGGGGTTCTGCTGTGGTGCACTTTATATCCCACAGTGAATAAAGGAATGAATATGTGTTATGAAATGGAGATTTGACATTATTGATATTAACTGCTGGCTGGGCTGCTACTTCTTCAAAAAAATACCATGTTTTTATATATATATTCTCTCCCTTTACCCCTTTTTTCCCTACACGTTTAACAGGTTTCTCTTTGTATGTGTGTGTGTGTGTGTGTGTATATATACTTAGTAGTATGTAAAATATTTTAGTATTTAACAGTATTTTTGAGACCTGCACATTTGGTGTAAACATTTCTTCATCAAACAAATGGAATAAAAATAATTCTATATAAATAGGCTAAAAAGACTGTATAGTTTAGCTGTGGCCATGACTCCACCTTCAGTAGGAGTCATTTAGAGAGAGGGACACCCTACAGTAACAAGTTGTTGTCTTCCTATTTGCTGAAAATAAGAAAACTATAGATCGTTGCCAGCCTCATCCTTTATACAATAAGCTAATAAAGGTTTGGTTTTAAAGATTAAACTATTTAAATAGAAAAGACAGAAGAATTATCACAGTTTGCAGTTCAGCATCCATCAAGCTACATAGCTCCATTGAGACAGAAACTGGGATGATGTTCAGCTTTGTGTAAATGTGTTCTGTTTCTCAGATGAATGCATGGAAGGCCTACTAATGTGTCACATTAGCTGTGTTTAACAGTGTCAATAAGGCATGGAGGCAAGGGAGCAAAGGGGACATTACCGTAATAAGCTCTTGCACGTTCCTGCCTCTATGAGTTTCTTGCTGTCTGGATAACATAATAGGAGCAATATTCCCCACAGGCACCTGATAATGGCTTGTCGCTACACAGCTTCTTTATGGGAATGAGCATGAGAAAGAGAATCAGGCTCTCTGAGATGGTTGTAGCATGTTAAGTAGGATATTTTGATGCTCTGTCTGTCATAATTATATCCATTGTGTTCACTGTAAAAGCATCAAGTCGTTTTGTATTTTGTATTGAAAGCAAGTTACAATTTTTTCAGTGTTATCAGGAGGCAAAAATAAAATAATTGCTTCTTTTCTTTTCTTCTTTTTTTTTTACCCTCGTAGAGTGAGCATTTCGGCATGGTAACAAAGCTAAAACCAAGAACCAAGACAGATAGAGACATCCTCCCAATCCCAGCTGTCACCTTATTCATGCACCAGTACACACCGTGGTACTCGTGTAGTGTATAATGTGGTTAATAAAGCGATCTAGTTTAACTAAGTGAGTGTCAAACACAGCGGTTCAGTAGATTAAAGGCTAAGGAGCATAATGAATGCAAGATAAGGCTGCATGTCTCTTCTGAAACCTGAGGAGTTCATTTCAATTTCAGAGCTCCACTCTGGCTTTGCAAAGCAGTATCCTTGAAAGAAATTATGTAAAGGGAGACACATGCTGAAAATACACAAGGAAACAAGGAAATGTTTCAGTAATTTATGAATCCAAAATGATTTGTGATAATGTAATGCTGCGAGGGTTGTCTGATGATCTTCCCTCCTCTTTCTCTGCAGGTGTTCTAGCATTCCTAGCACTGCCAGTAGGACTGTTGTCATCAGCACAGGAGCTGTACCTCAGCCAGACGTCCCAGGACTCTGTCTCCATGGCAGCCCCCCACAGCAGCCCCCTGTCCGCCCCCAAACCCTCCCACCTGGACTGGCACCAGGAAGGCTCCGGCAGTGGGGAATGGTTATCCGCAGGAGGCACCCAACCCTCTAGCATCATCCTTCCTACTGTTGCACTCCACCCTCTGGCCTGGCTTCACCGCCCCCAAACCTCCAGCCTGGCTCATGAAAAACCTCCCATTCATGACACAGATACTGTCACCCCAAACACTGTGAGCGCCAAGACAGATCATGTGACTGAAAGCCGTGTGAATCAGCCCCAGGAGCCGAGGTCTGATATTGTGGACCAAGGCCACATGCACAAATTGGTCAGGGTACCTCAAGTCTATAACCCAGATACCGTCAGCAATAACCAGGCCAACAACAGCCCCAAATCTCCCAGCACAGATGTCCCAAATATAGACGTGGAATCTGCTGCTAGAGGAGCTCCAAACCCCCTGGCTCTTATGTCCAGCTCTGGATCAGACAGAGGAGACACACTGGGAGCCGAGCTCTCTGCACACCATGTCCAGCCCAAGAAGTCGGGTGAGGAGGATCCCACCGACCCCAGCCGGCAGTACGTTCTGGATCTACAGCCCTCCTCTCTGACCTCCCTCTCCTCTTCCTTAGTGGATGATGATTCCGCACTAGGCTTAAATCTCAGGAAGCAGGCTCGGGGTGTCCTGGAGGTAGCTGCACACCACACCATCACCCTGAGGGAGGTGCATGCCACCTTGAACGAGCCTCCCACTAACGGGCTGGTGGTAGAGCCACAAGAGAATCTAACCTCCACTGTGTCCACCCCAGCCCAGTCTACAGCGCCTAGTCCCAAGACGCAGAGTCCTACGATCATCCAAACCAACCAAACCACAACCAACAAGGCCACTACCAAGGACAGTCCTATTCCGGGTGCCATTCCCAGATCACCTCAAAGTAACGGCACAGACCCTGTGGAACACTGGTTGGGTAATGTAACTGCTTATGGAGGGTTGCTGTCTAACAGCAGCTCGGTTAAGGAGGCGACCGCTCATGGGAACAACTCAGAGCCCCCTTCAACAGCCAGCAGGAACTTCCTGAACAGGCAGGTGCCTGCCACCACCCAGGACCCCTGGACACTTGGCAACAGCTCGGGCCCCACCGTCGACTCTCCCCTGTCCCGCATGACCATCTGCTTGAGCAGGATGGATATCGTGTGGATCGTGCTGGCCATCAGTGTGCCTGTGTCCTCATGTTGTAAGTACAGTTATAGCTTGAAAAAGGTGATGTTTAAGAAATTGTTGAAAGTGTCTTTAGAGTTTGGCTAAATGTTTTTTTGTTTTAAGGAAACTTTCACAATAAGTCCCAGTATTACATATGATATCACATAAATCAGTATATTCCATTATCATGGGACATAAATCTGAGAAAAATCGTTCGCATTCCTGTGTTAGGTTGTGCTATGACTTTGTGATTTATTTTCACTTTCTCTCAACTTTCCTGGTTTTAATACTTACTTTTAATACTACATTTACCAGAATGCCTTTCGACAGCCCCCAGAACCACCCCCAGGACCTGAACCTGTTGTAATAATTCAGAGAAACTGTGTCTTTGCCATTTATTTCTAATAGCCAAAAGATAACCAAAGATTAATACAAGCCACGCCCCAAGTACCTGTTTTTACTTGTGAAATTTTACCATTCATATTATCCTGGAACATGACAGCATCTACCTAAGAGTGTAGGCGTTTTCAGAGGCTATTTAAAGCAGCCACTCTGTCGCTAACCGTACTAAGCATCGTCTCCTCCTGCTGTAGCCGTGCTGTTAACTGTGTGCTGTATGAGGAGGAAGAAGAAGTCGTCAAGTCAGGAGAACAACCTCAGCTACTGGAACAATGCCATCACCATGGACTACTTCAGCAGGCACGCTGTGGAGCTGCCCAGAGAGATACACACATTGGAGAGTGAGGTACAAACCACACTGACTCTGTTACTAGCACAACACATGCACACTCAAGTGGTGGCACATTTACTTGATGTTTCAGTATCAGTCAGCAGTGGGTCTAATGAGTACAGCAATAACAAATAAGGGGAACCATGTCCAATGTTCCTGTCAATAAGCCTCGGGTGCTGAAACGCACCTGAATATAAAATAGTGAAACTATAAACTAAATGTATTCATCATTTGGCTCTTGTGATTCTTGTTGGGAATAATTTTGACTGAGTCTAAAATTTGGCAAACATTTATTTAATACCATAATTAACTCAATAATTTTCTAAAAAAAAAATTAAATCAATAAGTTTCCAAAAGCATGCAACAAAACATCTTGTTTTTATCAATGTGATGAACAGGGCTCTAGAGGACATCAAGGCTAGATTATGACATTATATGATTACACACATATTGCACATGTTGGATATTTTAAAGCCCAGTTTGAAATGTTTCAGATGAAATACTTAGAACATTTGGAGGTATTTAAATAAAAGGGATTTAATGTTTTCCACCAGAATTACATAAGAGGCAGTGAAGACAAGGCTTTGAAATTCACACGATAATATATGGAGACAGAAAGTTCTCAAAATATAATTGAATTGTTAATTGATTTTAATACTCTAAGCATTTAGGTGGTGGTATAACATTGAAATGTTATAAGTTAATTTGGACTTCCTGGCTCCTGGCTGATGAGGTATTATGGAATTTTTGCCTAAATACAGGAGCCATAGACAAAATGACATACAATACTCTTTTTCAATGTTTTTCTTAATTATTGTAGTTTGACAAAGAAATTTGGCCTCATAAAGGAGCTTGTTAGTCTTGTGCTGCTAGAAAAATCTGTCAAGCTGACAAAAGTCATGAAAATTTCAAGTCCTTTTCATGAGGAGTTTACATCACGGCAAAAATAAAATGTGGACTTTGTCAGGGTGGTGACAATGAATCCTTGCTGAGAAGCAGGAGTACAAAAATGTGCACAGTGACAGTTCCTTTTACATTGACATTAAAAAAGTCTATCTGCTTGAGTTTTTGGTGCATACATTGCCATCTGGTGGAAATGGTAGCGCAACACTGTAAAACAACAGTGTCAATTTTTCCAAGTTTATATTATACCGACAAGGTCCCTTCTCTTTATTCACCATATCATTTTTTATATTTTTTTGTTCCGTTTGCATGTTTCTGTTTGCATGTTTTTTTTTCTGACCGTTTCACTGTGTCTCTTTTCTTATATTTCTCCACTGTCGCTCAATTTGCATTCCTTTGCTGCCTGTTGGGGGGCGTCAGGAGAGGGAAGCTGAGGTTGGATCATGTGTAGGATGCCCCTGGTGACCCCCAGGTGTTGTTTTTCCCCTGCTCTACCTGTACCTGTCTCTGTAGAGCAGCAGCCTCATAGCTTCCCTGGTGCTATAGGTAAATGACAGTGTTTTGGGAGAAAATGAGACCGTGGTTATGAACCTATTTGATAGCTTGGATTGATTGGGGATTGCCTATAAAATGGCTTCATTCCTGCTTAAAAAAATCATGCTTTTTTTTGCTTTCACACCTCCCTCCTCCGGTGCTGCCTTATTACTGCTGACTCACCATCAACCATTTCTACATCGCTCCCCGCCCCACCCCCCTACACTAAGTCCCTCTGTTGCCTTGTTTCTTCTGAGTCATCCCTCCCTTTTGTCTCTCCCCGTTGAAGCTTTTACATCTCCCCCTTCTGCCTCCATTTGTTCATCTATGTCTGTCATCTCTGACAGATATCTTTGTTCACCATCTCCTTAAAAGCCCCAGCGAGCACTGAACCCATATTTTATTCTTTTTTCTTTTTTTTTTTTTTGCTTCCACACAAAACCATCTGCTCATTGCCTGTAGAGTGACTTAGATACAGCAGACTGCAGCGTGTGCACTAATAGTGATCCCTGAGGTGTGAATCATATATCACAGCCGTTCTTTAGCAGTCGGGCACCTGCGCTAAATTGTTTCTGTGCGTGCATTTTGCAGGAGCATGACACCTGTCTACCCCCTAATGGAGACTACAGCGGCAGCAGCATGGTCCTGGTTAACCCTTTCTGCCAGGAGACCCTCTTCATCAACAGAGACAAAGCTTCTGCCATCTAGAGACAGAAAAAGAGAGACGCTGTTGGACTGGACTGTCAAAAACAACTGCATTCTCCTCTTCTACTCCCCCTACTGTTGTTGTCTATTTTATATATGTGGTGAATATTCAGAGACTGACTTTATACTGTATATTACAAACACAAAGAACAACCAGAAAGAAGAGTGACATGAACAGACACTATTTACTATGAGGATGCACCTGCATATTTTTCTGATGTACATTTTCTACAAAAGGCTTAATTGTGATAAAAGGTTTTTATGTCTTTATAAAATACAGAGTATACGTGGTTTTGTTTCATTACAGTGGCTTGATGGTGAGTGCACTGTGGATGTTGCCACATAAAATCTGCTTTAGAGAGAGAAACGTGCTATAAAAAAACATTAAAAGCTGTTTGTATTTTTATTTTTCCTTTAAAAGTAAATCCCAAAATACTTATAGCCTGTTGAACTTGAATATAGCTCCTACCTGCTTGGGGGGCAATAGAGACGTTTCTGGCAAAACACTGTATGTGAGATCTGGGCCCGTATTTATCAAATTACAGAGAAATACACTTAAGAATGCTCTGAAGACTGAACTAAAAGATTTTAAAAGTCATTTTCACAAAGTGAAGAATAAGATATATTTATCAAGCAACTTCCTCTTTGTAACAGTAACCTTTTAAAGTGGAACTCTAAGTTATTATGATTAATAGCATGAGCTATTAGAATATCCTTAGTGTAGGACAAGGATTTAATCTGACCTTTCACTCATTAAAAGGTTACTCTAAAGAACATATCTGAATTAATGTCTGTTTTTCAAGCTCTTTAATTCTTAATATTAGCAGTACCAATTCAACAGTTCCATATATTTAAATGGGAAACATAAGATCCACTTAAAATAAATAATTATTAATCATTATCACTATCAATCACTCTAAATCCTGTCTCAGAAGGTGGATGATTACTTCTTGTACTGTACTCATCTAGGATCTAACCTTTTACCAACGTGTGAGGCCTCTGCATTGCTGTTATACTAAAGAACATTAAGTCATATGCCCAATTAATAGTTTAAATTCTAAAGTTTGCAAATGTGGTTTGATAAATACAGGTTCAGGTCTGAATGGTTGATTTGAACAGAGTGGATGTGTGATATCAGGTCTTCATCCTGCAGTTTTTAAGAGATGGTGCATCTGTCAATTAAACAGAACTGGCTTAAAATGCCTTTTTCCCTCATGTGTCACCAGCTTCTCTTAAGAGGGACCACATAGATGTCTTAATTCATTATATTGAGTTGCTATTGGCCCTTTATATATCAGTATTTGTGAGTGAATGCCCTGTTTGTGCATGTACACATACTGTGTGAGTGCAATGTGTGAGACTGTAGGGAGGGTTCGAGATGGGCTGTATGTTAAAAATCACTGTTACACTGAGGCAAACAAGCCTTCGCATCACATCTAGCTCAGTTTCATCAGTGTTTGTGTGTGTGCCTCTGTATGTGTTTTGTCTCTTTGTCTTGGTCTCTTGTCTGTATTGTGGGGTGGCTGCTGGTAATCGCCCAGTTTGAGAAAGCACTGTAGGAAACAATTAGACCAACCTTGCTATTGTAAGTGTCTCCCACCACGAATAACATGATTCTCCATCAATGCAAACTGTGTTTGTTCAAGTGCATATGTTGAATGATTGTGAATTACTTGCTGGATCACATAATGCGTGTTAGAGGCTGTCAGAAGTCTTGACCAATGAAAATACTGAGATAAATAATGTCTGCTGAATATTTACTGTGAGCACATGCAGAGGCAGTTTGATTAAAAGAAAAAGGTGTTTAAATATTTTTGTTTAATTATTGAAATTGTGGTCCTTCTATCATCTGTTTTACTTTGCATTGCTGCAGCTTTATTCAGTAATTAATGCTGCCTGCCTTTATCGTCGCTAAAGATTTTCTGCATTGTGAGATGTTGCTCTTAAATCACTGATACAAAAGGTGATGTTGAATTCCTGCATTGGCTGCTCACTGCGGAGCTTGTTGTTTTGCACGCTCAAAAGTGGATATTTTACAAAATGTTCAGTGGCACGGTGGAGCAGTGTTCAACATTATGTATTTTTTGTACTGTAGTATACACTGTACTTTTTACTGCTGAGCAATAAAACAAACAAAAAAAAACACACTTGATGACCTGTTTGTCTGATTCATCGGGTTAAGAGATAAATTAAATTGACAGATACAATTCCTAAATTGGCGACACCAAGACCTCCTTGAATCTGCTTGGTTCCGCAGGTTCAAGACCTCCTGGGTCTGGGACCTTTCTGTGTGGAGTTTGCATGTTCTCCCCGTGTCTGCGTGGCTTTTCACCGGGTTCTCCAGCTTTCTCCCACAGTCCAAAAACATGCTGAGGTTAATTGGAGACTCTAAATTGCCCGTAGGTGTGAATGGTGTGTGTGCCCCACAATAAGCTGGTGACCGTCTTTCACCTGTAATGCGCTGGGATTGGCTCCAGCAGGCCCCTGTGACCCTAATGAGGAATAAGCAGGTATAGAAGATGAAGGAATGAATGACTTCCTATATATATATATATATATATATATATATATATATATATATATATATATATATATATTTCTATTAATTTTAATTTTATACTGGTGTTAAGCATTAGACTGTTTGCATTAGATATCAAACGATCTATTTATTATATGATAAGGCAGGCTGTCTGGCTGACCACAGCACATCCATTGATGCTGGAGGCTGGAATTTTCTCTTTTGTACCAGTGCTGCTGGTCAAGTGACCTCCAGCTCCAGGAATCTGATGTCACTTCAATAATCTGTTTACAAGTCTGCTGTGCTGCTGATGAGAGCCTGTTGTTCACAGAATTAGAGGCCCCTTTAAATCTAGAAAAACATATTCAAATCAAGTATGTCATGTTTACTTTTAGAAGTGTTGTTTCATAGTTTGCTATCTAATCTTAAACCTCTTATATAAAGGCCAAAATGTGTTGTAGTCTTGTTTTTAGCTTCAGTTAATCTTCAGTACCATAGTTGAGATGTTCACAATGCCTAAAAGTTATCTCAAAATCAGCATAGATTGATGCAGGAAATGCACAAATTAGTCCAAAGATATTAACGAGAATGGAACAAATTAAGTATTTGATGCTCAAAATGAATGTGTCTCCAAAAATGTTCAAACAAAACCTACGCCCATGTACATGTGATACAAATATCTCCTAATTCACTGTAAAGTCCATTCTCAGTGTTTCACATTTCCTCATCACATTCTTGTAAGTTGCAGTTAGACCAGGATGGGCTCCAAACTAGTTGTGAAATCCTGCTCACAGGCCCAGATTTTCTATGAGCAGAGAGAAACTTTCCACTTGTTGTAGATGATTCAATAGAAAGGTCTACGCCACAGGAATATGTGATTTAACGGTTTAACAGAAATGATGAAGTAGGGGCTGTAGGTGGAAGGAAGATGTCATCAGTATGGCTGCTCAGGATTTAATGATGTAAAGGTGTGTGTGTGTGTGTGTGTGTGTGTGTGTGTGTGTGTGTGTGTGTGTGTGTGTGTGTGTGTGTGTGTGTGTGTGTGTGTGTGTGTGTGTGTGTGTGTGTGTGAGGGTGAGTTTTGTCCTTGTTCACTATTATTTCTTTAATTGAGTTTTTTCAGGTTTATATCCACAGGTGGATAGGACCGACTATATAACATCCAACTGTAACTACAACTACTGACCATTTCTCTTACTAACTTTCAAAATTATTTTATCATTCTTGCATTTAAGAATAAAATAAATTCTTACAATTGTTATCGCAGGTCATTCATTCAATCACCTGTCAAACTCTTCAACTCCACCATGACATAGCACATCTCACTCACTGAACACACACAACACTCAGCTGACTTTTGCACTGATGTATAATATAATTGTAAATAGTGAAGTTAACCCCTCTCATCATCTCACCCGTTGACAAACAAACTGTGTAAGTATTCTGGTATAATATAATGTATACTCTATGCTATTTTTGCATATAATGAAAATACTTGTATTTCCTATGCTGCTGTAACAAGTGAATTTCCCTAGTGTGGAATCAATAGAGTTTTATCTTATCTTATCTTATAAGAATGGAATAATTACCTATTATTCCAAAAAAGTATTGTTCCAAAAACAAAAGTCTATGAAAAAATGTTTCCTATTCTTTTAGAACTGATTTAAGGTTATTTTAATTACCTAAGTGGTATAGCACATTTTTTCATCAGATTCTCCAATGACCCATCAACCACAAAAAGCTCTTAAACTGATCTGGAGCTAAATGTTTAAATGTTTTTCCATAAATTGCTGTATGTTGACATTTTAAATGCTCCAAATAAAAACAACTTTGAGATGAATTATATGAATAAAAGCTGCTTTACAAATAATTAAAATAAAAAATCAATTGAAATTGTATATATATATATATATATATATATATATATATATATATATATATATATATATATATATATATACTGCGTTTATATGGATTTTTTTACCGTTAAAATATAGTTTAATGTGAGAATGTGTGTAGTACTTCCGGTTCAGGGTTGAAGTCCTTCCGGGTAACGGTGTAGATTTGTCACATAGCCCTTGCATGGCATGGTTGACAGGGCAGCTGATGATTCAGACATTTTATCAGCCCGTAACACAGGTTAAACTGTTAAACTAAGAAGTTACGTCTCCTTTGACCGCTTTACCCGCTGCCCTCACGTCTTCCCGACGGCGTATTTCCCTCCACGTTTGTCATTGCTCCGGTTCAGCTACTAACTAGTTAACGTAGCTCTTTGAAAATGGCGGATCTACCACCGGAGAAGAGCCTGGACGATTTCTTTGCCAAGCGGGATAAAAAGAAGAAGAAAGAGAAGGGAAAGAGCAAGGAGTCCGCCGCCGGGCCCACGACCGCTGTGCAGAAAAAGACTAAAAAGGAAAAAGAAAAATCGGCTAAAAACGAAAATCAAGACGCCCAGATTGAGAAGGTAAGTGCCGCTAGGCTCCAGTAACTTTTTTTCCCCCAATTTTTTTTACCTCTAGAAACTGGTGTTGTGAAAAAATGCGTAACTCCTATCAAAACATGTTACACCCTAAAATGTAGACTGGCTGACGTTAACGTTACACTCAGGAAGAGGGATGATTGCCGGTTGACGCCGGTACGTAGCATATGGCCACCCCTGGCATACATTATACCAGGGTACAAAATTCGTCATAACACGCGTTTTACAGTTTTCTTAGTAACCTCGCTCTATTTGAACGAGCCGTTAAAGTCGCCCCGCGTCGTAATATAACATTCGGATGTTTTGAGGCTGGCATTTTATCGCTAATTTACTGACACCGGCCTTGTGTCTGCATGAGGGAGGCTGTCATTCCCCACTCTTTGAATCGTGGCTTTTCAGCTAGGCCGAGCCGCCATTTGTCACAAGTTTTTAGGGAGTTGACAGCGTTTTAGCGTCCTATCAGCACCAGATACAGCGGCAACAACGAGATTTGGTGTCGGAGATCAGAGTCACTTTATTTTCATACCGATCTTCTTTTATCGCGATCACAGTCGTATCATCATTTCTCAAAGTGCCCCTCCACTCAGAAATATATTTTTCTTCTACGAATGTGTGATGTGTGATTCTCACTGTGCAGAATGATGTAGATGCAGTGGTTGGATGTTTTACAATTCGTCAGCTGGAGACAGAAATGTTGTCTTAGCTCATTGGGGGAAAAAAACACCTTTAAAGGTTGGTGATTTGTGACATGACAAATAGTTTTTATCCAACCCTGGTCTATTATATCTACTGAGAATGGAGTTTACTGTGATGCGGAAGACATCTCATTGTAGAAAGTGACTAGCACATTCACTTAAATACAATTTTAAGGTTTAGTTGAGTATTTTCATGTGATGCTACTTTCTACTTCCACTCCCCACCTTTCTGGAAATACTGTAGTTTCCTCTACTGTAAATTTATCTTTAGTTACATTGAAAATTTAATGTGAAGTTTTTAATATTTTACAAAAATGAATATACTTTTAAATTGTTTATTTTCGTTTTTAAATTTACTATACACTTTGTGTAAAAGGTACTTTAAATTTCCTCCACATTGATAAACTAAAACATTAAAATGCACTCACATGTATTAAGTGCATAAAAACAAGTATTATATTTGTTGATAATATATGCCATCATAATTATTTACTCATAATGTTTCAAGTACATTTTGCTAATATTACTTCTGCAATTTTATTTCAGTAGCATTTTCAATTCAAAGCTTTTACTTATTGAATATTTATTTTGACAGTAACAGTATTTCTAGTTTTACTCAAGTAAAGGATTGGAGTACTTTATCCACCACTGAAGAATTCTTGTCAACTTCAAGAAGGTCAACTTGAGAAATGAAAAATATTTATAGATTATTAGTAATTAGTAATATTTAAAGTAGAGTATTTTATATAAATCTTAAAACATGTCTGGAGAGGATTTTTAAGAAACAATGTCCACAGTGCAGCTGCTTTCTAAAGAGCATCGCTAGAATGATCTTTTGCAATTTTCTGTACCACACTGACAACAATAATTATAGAGGATTATATAATTTTACTGATGTCCTTTGATTTAATGTGTTCTTTGTCCAGGAGGACGAGGAATGGAAGGAGTTTGAGCAGAAGGAAGTGGACTACACTGGGCTTCGGCTCCAAGCTTTGCAAATGAGGTGAGAATAAAAGGCTGTTATGTCATTTATAATGTAACAGTGGTGCCAATTGTAAAAAAAAAAAAAAAAAAAAAAATACTGGTACCTGAACTGCATTTCCATTGTGTAAAAAAAAAAAAAAAGAAATCCTACTGCCGGTAGAATTAAAGACTCATACAAATATGTATTGATTTTTATACTGTTGCAGGACAAACAACGTGGTTTGATGACACATTAATTCTGGCCTCACATCTCTGAATTAGTAGTTATCTCTTTTTTTCTCCTCAGTGATTTAAAATCTAACCTAAATCAAATGTAATTTCACTCTAATTCTGATGCTATAATACAGCCACTTTACAATCTGATGCACAACACTGGACTGATGATGCTTTTAAATATAGGTTGATTGAATAGAAAATTTTGTGTTTATTAGTCCTGAGGCAGAAATTGTTTAATCCTAATTTTTAATTTATGATAATTTAAGAGCAAAATAGAAATATTTGGCTTTAAATGTATGGGATCTATTATCAGAAATTGGAAGATAATACACCCAAGTATGTTTTCATTAGTGCATAATCCAATTAAACTTTGAGTTGTTTTTGTTATTTTAGAATAAGCCATTCATATTTACATAGGGAGCGGGTCCTTTCATGTTGTAGCTCATAACAGACAAACCAAACAATGTTTGGTCAAACCTCTTTGTGTTTTTCTAGATTTTCGCAGCACTAAAATATCTCCTTAACACTTGGAAAGTGAGCAGAAGGGTTTTCAGTTGGTTGTAATCTGCAACTTCAACACTAGATGCCACTAAATCCTACACACTGCCCATTTTAAATAGTTAAATGAATAAACTTGTTTCATGAGCAGATGCATGATTATTTCTATAATAAGTAAGTATGAATATTTTAGACAGGGAAAAATGTGTCTAGTTAAAATTATTTCAACAAAAGGAAAAGAGAAGAATAGAATCTGGAGTAAAATAAGAAACAAGACCTCGGAATGACTTCAGGAAATTTGATGGGCCGTCAGTCAGAAACAGAACATAGCATCCGTGCTTCTTCCCTTCATACAGCTCAGTTGAAGAACAATGAAATATCAGCTATGGTGCGACAGATCTTCTCTGCCTCTTAAATATTGTCACTGCGTTCTGTCACCAGTGCAGTTCAGTATTTTTTTTTGTTGTTGCTTTTTCTTGACTGTCTCTGATTGTTTGTAGTGAAGAAAGAGAGGAAGAGGAGTATGAGAAGGAGGAGGTTGGTGAAGATGGAGAGATCATTCTGGTCAGTGGAGACAAAGTGTCAGGGCCCTGGAACAAATCTGGAGCTCCCCCTCCTCCTGTTGCTGCACCTGTTGGTGAGTAAACCAGCTTGACCCTTTATCCCTTTACTCCAGGGTTCAGAAGGGCCGGTGTGGGTCCAACCACCTGATTCTACTAATCGACCACTAGAGCCATTGCTAAGGTCCTTCATTAGTAGAATGGGGTGTGTAACTGCTTGGTTGGAACTAAAATCCTCACCCACACCAGCCCTCCAGGACCAGGATTGTCCCTGCTCTAACCCTTTATTTCACAAAAAAGAATTCCAACAAAGAGTTATGAATTAACCGGGCACTGAGTGTATTCTGGAAGGGTTTAAAGCTCAGTATGCCTTTTCAACGATCAGGTGCAGCCTTATTTTTCACCCTAGTAATTTTATTTATATGATTTTTAAGGCGTTCTTGCCAATTGTGAGATAGTGCTGGGTCATGGGAGCCTGAGACTGATCACATTTTCTATTGCATTCCAAGCCACATAATGTTTTCTCGGAAAACCACAAACGCTCCAGGAAAATCTATTTTACTTATAACTGGTATTACTTCTATTACAGAGGATATAGAGGTGCCTGAGGCAAAACCTGCGGGTGTATATCGCCCTCCGGGGGCTCGGCTGACCACCACTAAGCGAAGCCACGCCCAGGGCCCTCCTGAGTTCAGTGACGCACAGTTCCCCTCCCTACTGTCCACCGCCAAGCATGTGGAGACACGCAAGTACGTATAGCCTTAGTTAGTGCTTTGTAATTCTTGGCATCAGTTAGGGAGTTACTGTTTCTGTTTTTAGTTTGACTGAAGTGCCGTGTCTGTCTTTTAGGGACAGAGAAATGGAGAAGACCTTTGAGGTTGTGAAACACAGGAACCGTGGCAGAGAGGAGAGCGGCGGCGCTTCCCTGCAACACCTGCAGCTTGACAACCAGTACGCCATCCTGGGGGACAAGTAGAGCCGCTCCCCTCCGTCCCCTGGCCCCTCCAGCACGGTCCTTCCCAGCCCCCTTTGAAGGAAGCTGAACTCCAGCTGTGTGGACTCGCAGTCCTGTAAAGAGCTCATGCTGCCACCATCACCACACCGGTTACTTACACACACACACACACACACACACACACACACACACAGCCTTACATACATATACACAGACCCATACAGTGACACTCCCTTTAAATAGATCATTATTACACTTTACATACAAAACATTGGTTGGCAAAACTGAAGGACTGCATCTGAAGGGGCTGCTGAAAAGAGGGCGTAATGAAAAAGGAATTGGCAAAATAAACCCAAACAACACTGCAGCAGCAACAAATGGCAACGTAGTTGTCCTTTGTGGATTGTGCTCAGAGCAGCAGTTGTGTGGCACAGCTTCTCTCTGGACTTCAACTTGCTTCGATAAAGCCACAGAGGACCGAAGATGACTTTAGGCAAGATGATTTTACAAACTTCTGTGAAAATATATCTATTTTTTTGCAAGATCGTTATAACCCAATCGCACATGGTATTTTGGGGTGTGTTTTTTTTGAGTTGCGGTTGGGTGTTCCGGAGTGGGGATACTACCTCGGCAGCATAGCTGGTGGTGACCATGTGGACTGAGCTTTTTTTTTTCTCTGTGGTGGTGAACGGGGCAAACACCATCCCCTCCCCTACCCCCAACATACAAGCTGGCCATCAGGCTCTTTAATTTACAAACTTGAAGCTTTGTTTTTTTTTTTTTTGTTTCCTTCACACGATGATGACATCTATGGACAAGAAGTGATAGGTTGTGGTCCTCATTTAGAATTCCTTTTTTAAAGTGGCCTTACTGATAGAGAGAAACTGCTTTGTCATCTGAAGAGAACTTTGCTTGTTGTCTCGCGGGCTGTTGCCTGCCTCTAAATCTCACCACTCTGTGAAAAAAAAGATGCAAAAGAAAAGAATCCTTCTGTCTGAGGATGTAATGCTGTTGTAGTTTACCTGATAATTACAACCGCTGCATTTAGACCAAATCTGGCAACCCGACCCTACAACATGAGGGGCTCTGGTGGTGGGGGTGGGGCGTGTTGTTTGAGGCACCGGTGAGACGATGAAATATGATCCAGGAAAGTGGAGTTGGAGCTATTGCGTTTAAGGACTTATCAGAAGACAGAACACCATGCAGCGGTTTGTGATACTCACAAACAGGATTTTTCAACTTTGGAGTTTTCACAGCAACATCAGTTTTATCTTTCATCCCAATGTTAACACCTGAATGCAGCGTTTAGGTTACAAAGGTTTCCACCAGGATCGTGCAGTTGCATGTATGTGATTGGCCAACAGTTGCACTTCAGCAAAAATGGAGGCCCAACTTCTCGCTGGGCTGCTGCATTTTTTTTTTTCTTTTGCATAAATTCACTGCTGGATTTGGTCTGAATGCAGCCGATATCTGTCTTTCATATCCACTGTTTGATTTAGCCGCCCTAACTTTTTTTTTTGATCTCTTTAGGCATCAACAATTAAAGCTTGTTTCTAATCCCAAATCACTTTGTGGTAGCTGAAACAAACGCTTTGCTGTGGTTTGACAGCGGAGATGTTACCATGTCAAGAAAATAACAAAGGAAAACCACTTAAATGCATATTTGTTGAGGTCATTCGCCCATATTGAGTAAAGTGGTACATTTCAACCCCCGGATTTTAAGACTGATCTTTTTATCAAGGCTTTTCCTTATAGGGAAACCTGTCATCTCAGTCATTACATTTGTGTAGAACAAGTAGCTTGTGCATAACTTCAGTTTCAGAGGGTTACAGCGATTAATCGTCTGTAGATACAAACTGTCACCAAAACAACAGCACTATCCACTTACAAAACAGTGGTATGCCAAGTAAAAATCTAATCAAAAGGGGTTTTTACAAGCATAGTTATGTTAAGAAAGGTGAAAAAGAACTGGATTTATGTTCTATGTTTCTGTCCTTTCCATAAAAGATTTCGGGGAGCATTGATCCCTGCTGGGACACTTTGGGTGGACGTAGATACTATTTGTAATGAAAAGAGAAGAGCTTAACACAAAAAATAAAGTGATCCTTGTGAAAGATGTCTGGCCTGAATCTTTGATAGTAGACACTTCTAATCAAATGGTGTCTGATTCCAGGAAAGTTATGATTTATCCATTTGTGGTTAATGGCTTATGTTGACCTGCTATCTCTCCCATCAGAACCATCATTTCATGTAATCAAATTAAGAGGCAAATGTAAAATAGTAGAGACATAATGTATAACCTAACAATATTAACAAATGAAAGAAATTTCTCACACAGTTCCCATTAAATTTGTATTTTATTGATGAAATACTTTCAATTAGGGTTTAAATTGTCTGCATCATCTGAGGATTAGCACCTGTGTCATTTTGTTGTTGTATTGTCCCCTGAAAAGATGAACAGTACAGGATGCAGGTTAAAATTGAAATAAGATACTTGAAATGGCCACACACTGTTCTTTTTCTTAAAACACACACACATTGAATAAAACTGTGATCATTTGCAACATCACTCAGTTTTCAAGAACTAATTCTACTGTACTTATCTCTGATTGTAAATATAAATTGTAGTGAATTGGTTCTTACGTTGACAGCATCCTCTTTTGGATTTTCAAGTGGGCACCAGACACACGGAGGCTGAAGAAAAAGAAGAAATTAACTCAGTCACTGAATAATTCTGATGGAATGGACGACCGAGTGTTTTAATTTGAATTTATACAAATAGATGTGCAAATAACAAAGTGCTGTTTATATATTTTTCTACATAGGGATACATTGTCTCTAAATTTATTTCAGAAAGATTTTTAAAGTTGCAGCTGTGATCTTGTTTCCTTTATTAAACCAGAGAAATGAGGCAAATGTAAATAGTATGTACATCTAATCCAAGTCTGGTGCAGTTTATAAAAACTACCTCTCCTTTCCTTATGAGATTAGAGTACTTTACTTTATTAATCACTAAATACATGTGAGAGCACTATGTCCTTTTAGTGTATCAATGTGAAGCCAATCTGGGATTCTCTGTAGATTTATAACATTGCATCGTATTTAGCACCTTTCACACAAAAACACAGCACATTTAAGATGAAAAGAGGTACAATTTAATAGAATATTGACATCTCAATTATCTCAATTATACATAAAACGTTACAATTAGAATCTTAAATTAACTAAAGCTGCCAGTTAAATGTACAATATGTTTCTCTGAAATGCAGTGGAGTAGCATCACATGAATAGTAAAGTATATTAGAGTAAATTATACTTAAGTGCAGTACTTTAGTAAATGTACACTGCTCAATAAATTTGGGATATTATGTACACGAGTGCTTTTCCTATTTGGTTTGAATTTTAATGAAATGAATAAAGGTTTCCTTTGATATTACTAATAATGAATGAGAAGAAACACCATTTTCATTAATGTTTTATTTATTACCCCCAAAATGTAGGAAATCCACTGAGCGTATTGTGACTAGCGTACTTATTTATGTCCTTCCGCTGTCGGCTGTATATAAATGTATGTAATTATTATGGTGAAGCGTGTATTACTCTCGCTGACCACAACGTGGCGCTACAGCACGCGCAGCGTAATATGCGTCGTTAAACTGATATGAAATGGCGCCAAGTCGGTGCTAAAATGTCTAACGTTAGAACGTGTTGTTTAACGACGAAAATGAAGATATGGACAATAACACAATAACACATTGCACCGCCTCTAAAGACCAGCCTCTCACCTGTGACAGGTATGTTTAATTAGTGTTAAATTAGTAATAATTATTATTTACTGCTCCATTACTTCTACTGAGCTGTTAGCTCGTTTTAAGCTACTTCAACAACAAGCTAGCAACAACTAAAAGAAAGAAAATCAATACTTCACAAATCTCAAAGTGGGATTAAACAGCATCAAGGATTTTGTGTGACACTTTATCACAAGTGTAAGTGCTTTTCAAACATGTAGTTGTGTATTGACCAGAACAGAAGAGCAGCTACAGCAAAAATATGATCAACATTTTTTCTTCCTTGACATCTTGGAACAGACAGGAGATTCTGCATTATACAGCAGTCATGGTAATTCTGTATAAGCATGGATTGATTGGAGAATAAAATAATGTGACACAACAATAATGCAGATCTAGGATGGATCACATGGTTCAAGCATGTTTCTTATTTACACTGATTTGTATGTTAGGTTTGCTGTAATTTTTACATTTTCTATTTTTTTCTTCTTCTACTCTGTCATTTTTAAAAACTTATAGCATATTTTACAGCTAAGTGTGTTAGCATTATGTGTAATTTAAGCGACTCTTATTGTGTGGTCTTCTAGTCTCTGCTATAGCTATGACAAGTTCCTACTTTCAGAAGGCAGTTCACTGATCTCTTGAACTTACCTTTTCAGATTTCAGCTTTGCAGTAGGCGGCACTGTGCCTCCTTCTTGAAACTAGAAGTAAAGGCATAACAGTTGAGTTAAATGAAAGACTTTGGATTTTTACTCTGTATACTGTTTGCTATTTTATTTATGTCCTGCAAGGACAATTACTGTTATCACACTCAAATACAAAAAACAAGTTGCAGAAATCAAAGGAATTGCAGAGTAAGTTGCAGGTTAAGGTTAGCCTTCATTATGAAAATGTATAAAACCTATAGATCATGAAAAATGTTCTAACAGAAAGAAATAACTTTACCACCAGCTTACCGAGGCTACAAACAGAAGTCCCACCAAACAGAATAGTATTAGCGCCCTCATTTTGAAGGTAAATCAGCCTTGTGCTGCTTTATAGTGGCCATGTAGCCCAGGCGGAGCCTGTCAAAGTTGTGTTTTGTGCTCCACTTCTAGGCTAGTTTAAAGTCCAACTTGATGCATTTGGAGGCAATTGTAAAAAAAAAAAAAAAAAAGAAAAGAAAAAAGAATACTTACACAAAGTTTACATGTTCTCATTGCTGGTCTCAAGCATTGCTGGTCTCATATTTGGACAATACAAGGATAATAAAACAATTAAAATATAGTTTCACTCAATAGACTTCAATGTAAAGGCCCTTGTTGATGAAGTCTTGGCCTTCTGTAGGACTGGATGATGTAATGATAGAGAATTATATTATGTATAATTATATATAATATAATTATATATAATCTACTCTGATACCATGGAAGCTTTAATACCTCTTGTGATATGTCTTGCTGTACAATGTGAATTGTGGGGAACAGGGTTTATGCAATCAGGGACATAGTTGAGCAATAGAAACACGCTGCTAATTTAATATGAAGATCATTCCAAAAGAGTTTAGTTGACTCTGAGTTTGTGTCTAACTCATGTTATTCTGTTTTATTAAACTTCTCCCACACATACTGTAAATCTTGAAATGAATGCTAAGTCTACCTACCTTTGACTCCTCATTACTTCAATGAAGTTTTATACATTCTGATGCCTGAAATTGAAAAGGCAATGCACTTCAATAAAACATCCCCTAAGTCAATGACATTGATGTGTTTGCTTTCTCCTGCAGGGTCGTCGACTTTGGACATCAAACAAAGCAAAATGATCCAAAAGTTAATCTTTTTCATGGAAATAACAGGAAATGACAGATGCTAGAAAATCACAAGAATTGTACATTGAGTGCTCTGTTTGAGAGTTACGTTTGGGGACATCAGAATGTCTTACAGGTCAAACAAAAAATGTGGAATGAAAGAACCGAAATATCCTGCACAATGCGGATCACAGAATTCATTACGTTAATTAGGAGGTATTTTATTTTTGTCTCTCTGTTTATATGTGAACAGGAAGACTGAAAAACTACTGTGAAACTTGTGGTAGGGTGCAGAACTGGACAGTGATGAGCCTCTTCTGATGGTCAATAGATTGATAATAGTTGATCGAACTCGTCCCTGTTACCCTTAGAGTGCCCTTAGAGTTTTATTTATGGTTTGATTTAGCTTCTTTCAAGATCTTTAGTTTAAATAGAACTTTTAAATCTGGGGCGACATGGTGGCGCAGGGGTTAGCGCTGTTGCCTCACAGCAAGAAGGTCGCAGGTTCAAGACCTCCTTGGTCCTGGGTCTGGGACCTTTCTGTGTGGAGTTTGCATGTTCTCCCCGTGTCTGCGTGGCTTTTCACCAGGTACTCCGGCTTCCTCCCACAGTCCAAAAACATGCTCAGGTTAATTGGCAACTCTAAATTGCCCATAGGTGTGAGTGTGTGAGTGAATGGTGTGTGTGCCCCACGATTGGCTGGCGACCATCTGGGGTGTATCCCTGCCTCTCGCCGTAATGCGCTGGGATAGGCTCCAGCAGACCCCTGTGACCCTAATGAGGAATAAGCAGGTATAGAAAATGACTGACTGACTTTTAAATCTGAAGTCTAATTGTGCAACTAATGTTTAACATTATAAATAGCATTTAATGTGCTAATGTTTTTGTTAATGCTGTTAATGCTAATGTTTAGTCATGTATGTGACACACATACATAAACAAATTAAAAGATATTATTGAAAAAGAACTTAATTTAGAAGCTTTGAGCTTGAGATTGATATTTTAATTTACAATTTTCTGTAGTCTAACACCATTATGAAGAATATAAAATACATTCCATACTCTCTCTACTCTACGTACTCTGATGAAATGACCTTCTCCCAGGGCGACACAGTGGAGCAGGGGTTAGTGCTGTTGCCTCACAGCAAGAAGGTCACAGGTTCAAGACCTCCTTGGTCCTGGGTCTGGGACCTTTCTGTGTGGAGTTTGCATGTTCTCCCTGTGTCTGCGTGGGTTTTCACCGGGTACTCCGGCTTCCTCCCACAGTCCAAAAACATGCTGAGGTTAATTGGAGACTCTAAATTGCCCATAGGTGTGAGTGTGTGAGTGAATGGTGTGTGTGCCCCACGATTGGCTGGTGACCATCTGGGGTGTATCCCTGCTAATGTTTTTGCAGGGATACACAATCCTGCTAATGCGCTGGGATTGGCGCTGGGATTGGCTCCAGCAGACCCCTGTGAGGAATAAGCAGGTATAGAAGATGACTGACTGACCTTCTCCCAGAAAGTTACCTACCTGTGATGTGCTTGTTGTGTGTTGCCTGTTGGTCTTCGACTTCCTTTACTACATTTCTACTTAAAAAACCTTAGTTCAAAGACATAATATTGTTTGCTTAGTATCCATTCGACAATTTGTTAAATCCTACAAAGCACACTGACATTTGGATTTCAATTAAAGCAGCAGCAGTATGAGACAACTTGAAGTCCATGTTCTGGAAAGGACTGATTAGAATTCACAGCACATGAATCCACACATGGTTTTTTAATGTAAAATATTCAATACCTTAAATTCAGTAGTATTTACATCGTAAAATCAACCTTTACAGTGGTCATTCAATTTTACAAGCGGTTATTCAGTTAGATTAAAATCTTTATAGCTTTTTTATAACGTGTAAATCTTATAAATTGCAAAGTGAGGTTTGTTGAATGAAGAACTTTGCAGGTTAAAATGAGAAAAAATCATTTTGGTTGAATTTAACGTAGCTCAAAATGCCTTAACATAGGGGTTTTACATACGAGGTTTGATGGTGCAAATAATGCACTTTTCAAGTGTCACCGCGTACAGAAAATGATGAGTTGAGATAAAAAAAAATCCTGAACATACATGAACAGGCCTTTTTATAAATTTGGCTGTGCTGCCCTCAAATGATTAGGAGAAGAAGACCTGATCCCCCTTGGTGCAGAACTTGGTACTGAGGGTCTGGAGGACTGACTTTCTCCAGATCCGAGGGTACAGGTGGAGTTTTGTGGTGTCATTAGTTCCTGTAGGTAGGGAAGTGCATGTTTGTTGTATATTATTTGTTGATTTTTTGTTGTCTTGTTGTTCCCCAGTTTGCCAGCTGACCTTAAGATTTCCTCACTATGCCACTAGTGTGTTATTACTTATACTACGATAGATGATTTTATTATCACTTACTTCTTATGTTACCTGAAGCCTCCGTAACCTGCTATCCCTTTCATTTATACCATCATTTATTTTATTGTGTTTCATCAATTTGATCACACAAGTGGATACACTGGATTGAAAACTGTTCCATCTCAGCCAGGGGGTTTCAAAAACCTATTAGGAAATGAAAGACACTTCTTGCACAATAATTTTAATAAAACATTTTGATAATCAGTGACAGGCTGAGTGAATTGCCTCTTAATCCTCATCTCGACGGTACATTGGTCTCATTTCAGTTCATCGTGTGGTCGTCTGAGTCTTGTTTGATTGTTTTGTTATTCACTGAAAAACAGATTAGTATTGGTTGTTAATTGCACTCTTGCTCCTTGAAATAAACACACATACACACTAAACAATACTGATATTACCAGCACTCAGTTTACAAGGCTGTTCAGATTCCATTTGATCAGTTAGCGATGGACATATTCATATTATGTGATATATTGTTCTTGCTTTTGTGAGAGTTCCTTTAATACTGTGTAAAGTACAACTCTACAGTATCTGAAGTGTCATTTTCTGTGAGTTTATTACCTGAGTTCATTACCAGTCCTCTTCATCATGGTTGGAACCCTTTACTGTTGACAAGGTTGGTCCTTTGACCATGCAACTAAAGGTAGAGGGGTCAAAGGTTAGCTGATATTGGAATTATGTGAAGCACTTTGTGCTATGTTTTTACATGTATGAAAAGTGCTATATACATAAAGATTGATTGATAAATCTTTAAATTAAAGTTTAACTATAGTACGCCTACCATTGAGTCCAACTGAATTTCAACTGTCGTGGTCTCTGGTGCCTGAAATTGAAACGTAATACACTTCAACTAAAAACAAAAAAAAGATTTACCCTTACTCAGAGACATAGCTGTTTGCTTTTTTCCTACAATGTTGTGGACTTTGGACTTCAAACAAAACAGAAAAATAATCACAAAGTTAAACTTTTTCACAGAAATAGTTGCAGAATGATACAGGTTGTAGGTTAATACTCAAGATATTTGGAAATGAAAGAATAAAATGTAAGAAATAGAGAAAAAGTCACAATTAAATGACTTTTTTCCACAGTTACTTACCTGTGATGTGGTGTTTGTTGCGTTATGTTTTATACCTCCCGTTGGATTCCTACTGTTATCCAACTGAAAATTATGTTAAAAAAAATTAGTTTAAGAACATAATAGTAGGAGCAGTAACTTGAAATTTATGTTTTGAAAATATCAGCAAGGAGAGTTCACACCACATCAATCCACGCAGGGTTTTCCTATGTAAAATGTTTTATGATATGAATTAAGTTGTATTTAAATTAGTATACAGTGGTCATTAAATTAATGAGGTAAAGTTTGATGTAGTTCAGATCTAACAGCCCAGGGATAAAATACAGAATAATCTGAAATCAGTAAATGTTTGGTAATTTCATTGTTTTACCCATTCTTCAGCCACCGCTACGAGAGTTAATCCCAGCAAACAGAGGAGTATAAAGCCTCTCATCTTGATCATAGATTAGACATCTGCACACATGCTTGTTATATAGTGTCCATGGCCATGTCAGTGGGTGGTGTTTGTAGAGGCTGTTTGTAGAGGCCTACACTTTCTGTAATAAAGTTAGTTCAGGTCAAGTGAACATGTTGTAGTTAAAACTATTTAAAAAAAAAAAAAAAAGCAGTTTGGGTGGAGCCTAAACCAGAGTTAAAGTGGAATATTGGATTTATGATAGTCAGGCGGCCAGAGCTACAAATTCAAGTTGATGCTATGATTGCTGTTTGTCACTTAGTTAAAAAACATAATCTCCAAAATTCCTGTTGTGACATTATAACGGGTCATTTCTAAATGGTTTGTGTTCATCCGCACTGGAAAATTGCGTGAAATTACTTGCGTGAAATTACTTATGTATATATATATAAATTTAACAATTAGACAATGAACCAAACAAATTATTTTACTTGGAATTAAATTGTACATACTTTAATACTTTCTAATTAATTTAGTTAAATTAGCTTATTTTAAGGACAGATTTAGATTTATTTTAAGGACAATTTATTTTAATAATATGTTTGATTAAATAACAGTAAAATATATTAAATAAGCCAGAAAAAAATAAAACATAACATTTTACACAAATGATTTTTTTTTATTATAGGGCCTCTTTTAAAACAAAAATCAAGGGGATTAAGAAATTCATCTTTAGACAGTAATGAAAAGGCCATACATTAAAACAAGAAACTATATCTTAAGGAGGGCTTTGTATTGCAGTTTTTACTACATTTAATATGATTCATATGACATTTACCCATAATATAAATCGTTTTACTTAGAGTTAACACATTTTTCCGATGTATCCGACACCACATGAACGCATCATTACAGTATACCTGGCAGTCGTTGCCATGACGCCGAGTGGAAACCATAGAAACCACAGAGGCTGCAGACAGACTGTTCTTGTTGTTTCAGACAGAAGAGGAATGATGGCTCACAGCAGCGAAGTCCGAGTGTTTGTCCGGATCAGACCCACTACAAACTTTGCCAAAGACCTCATCGAATGTCTTCCTGACGGGCAGGTAAAGTCTTCGTTCTAAAACCGATTCCATTAAGAATTACGTCGCATTGGAAAAAAAAGTTAGGCAGGTTAAGATACAATATGTCATTTATCTGATTAAAATTTGGATTTAAATAGCTGCAAATGGCTAAAGTATGTTAAGTTTGTAGTTTAATTATCACCCATATTTTCAACAGTTTTTTTTTTTTTATATAAATGCGAACAGCCTATCGATTTAAGCTAACAGGCTACTGTTAACTAACTTGCATTTGCTTGTTTTTCCAGTTTTTAGAATTTATGTTCCAATTAAATTCAAATTATTTTTACGCAAAAGTGCAGGTGCAGTAGAGCTTTTTTCCATGGCAGCCATATTGACATGATATAGGTGCAACAGGTGTGACTAGTGATACTAACATAGAACCTTAATTAGTAGCATTGAACACACCTGTGTTCAACCTGCTGTTAATGTTAATATGACTGCTAGAAAAAAGGTCTATTAATGTCATTCATGGTGGCTACTCTTCATTTAGCTCACTCCCTAAACCTATCAGGCACAATTAATTGGAGGTGAGCCATGATTGATGGTTTATTAATGATTAATGGTTAAATAACACCTGTGCTATTAATCCTATGACAAGTCAAAATGTTTAAGCAAAGAATTTTACTGGGTTTTGATGTTGAAAGATTTTGACAGTGAGTCAAAAATTCTCTTTTTTTTTTGCAAATTAAAAAGTACCTTTGTTATGATAAATGAGGGTATTACCTTGTAAATTGCTTTGCTGCAATTTTATCTATTTTTTAAATTTATTTTTTAATTTTCTGCCTGAATATCAGGAACCTGTGAATCGTAAGAGAAGTTATGTTAAGTAAGAAAGGTGGAAAAAAAGAGAAGGCATTGTTAATAATCTGTTGGCCTCAATAAAGATAAAAATTCCAAAAAAGAACTTTTGACTGTTTGGACAAAACATGCAACTTGCAATTTATTGACAAGTCAAGAAAGTGATTGCTAGTATTTTAAAGGTAATCTTTAGTTTCCAGCTAATGTCCATCTAGCTAAAACTACTGCAGCACAATCCAATAGCCCCACAGTATGTAACTGATCATATTTTGTGTGTGTATATATATATATATATATATATATATATATACAATATTTATAGCATATGTAAATAAATAGTTGAATAGACTTTCAAAACTTAAACATAAGCTTTTAAAAAATTTAATTTGAGTCTTTGCTCACTCTCTAAAATATGTTTGTGTTTGCTCCTCAGACAGTGAACATCTATAACAGAAAAGACTCCAGGAAGCTTCATGACTACAGGAAAGGTCAGCCGAGCTCCTGGTTGTTCCAGCTGGAAGGCGTCCTGCACGATATGTCCCAGGAGGAAGTGTATGCCCAAGTGTGCCGACCGGTGGTACTGGGAACACTGGACGGATACAATGGTATCTGTCACTTCATATCAAACAGACGGTGTAGTCAAAACTCCTGCCATGTTTATTTATTATTTATTTATTTATTTATTTATTTATTCATTAGTTCACATCACACAGCATTATAGTCTCAATACACATCAAACATGGCCAAAAGGGAAGCAGGAGAAGACAAAGCTTATCAAGCCCTGCCCCCATTTTCCCCAGTAGTATTCATTTTCTTGTCATGTTATTTTATTTTATATTTTTTATCCTTCTTTGATGTTGTGATACACTCAACAGAGTTCAGTTTTGATGCTTGCAAAGTTTCAGACTTTAAGTTTTGTATTGCTTAACTTATGAAATGAATAAAGGGTCCATTGATAAATGCGTCTGTGACAAATAATGGTTAGCAAGATGAGAAAGTCATTTAAAAAGAATACAGTTTTAAAGGAATTCAGCAGGTCTCTCAAAATGTATATTTTGTGTTCATATGGGTTTCATGTCATTTGAAAGTCCATTTGTGCCAAATGATGCAAAAATGCTGCATTTTAAATACAGCTCTGGAAAAAAGTTTTCAGTTTTTCTGATTTTACTACTATGTGTTTGGGCAAAAGCAACACTTTTGTTTTTTCTCTTTAAGCAGAATGAGGTGTGCATGTGTTGGAATTCTGCAGATGCTGGAATGGAATGACTGGAATACAAACATCAGTTGTTGTTTTTTTTTATTTAGGTACTATGATGTGTTTTGGGCAGACAGGTGCAGGGAAAACCTACACCATGATCGGATCCACAGAATCGTACAAGCAGCGAGGCGTCATTCCTCGGGCCCTTCAGGAGGTAACTCGCAACCTGGAGATTGATTTAACGTGAGACACCCCTGAGCAAATATCTTTAAAAAAAAACCTCTAACATGGTGTTCAGGTGTTTCAGGAGGTGAAGAAGAGGACCGAGCATGTGATCTCTGTTCACCTTTCCTACCTTGAGATCTACAATGAGACCCTGGTGGATCTGCTGGCTTCCCCACAAGGTTCACCACACACGTCTCCTCAGGATCTGGTGGTGATGGAGGAGCCGGGCAGAGGGGTTTTCATCAGAGGTCTGTCTCTGCATCACGTCCACAGCGAGGAGGAGGCTCTCAACCTGCTGTTTGAGGTCTGTCACTTCTGGATATAATATTAATTTGAACAAATAATTTTACCTAATTTTTTTTATTTTAATATTGATAAAACTAAAAGATTTGCAGTGATTTAAAGGTCCAGTATTCTCCGTCATTACATATTTGTCCCACTATCGTTGCTGCTCATGTGGCAGACCATGTTCACCCCTTTTCTTATCCTTTGCAAGTAAATGGTTATTTTAAAAAATAAGACATACGTTTTTACTGTGAAATGTCCTTCATGTTGGCTTTATTTAGGTTTTTTGTCTTTCTTATGTTTTATAATCAGCGCTCGATCGACGAGGATGGAACACTGTTGTTTCCATGAGTTCATTGATGAAAATAATCTGATTTATCTATACTCAGGGCGAGATGAATCGCATTTTTGGATGTCATACCCTGAACAGGAACTCCTCCAGGTCCCACTCTATCTTCTCTGTGCATATAGAGGTAGGTCCAATGAATCTTTGGATTACTGCATTTACAATGTTTGCTGCTCCATTTGGACTTTTCCTGCATACTTCAATTCATTTTTAGCTATGATTTTAAGAACAAAAATGTCTTTCACAATCACAGTCTCGCTCACGGACTCTGTCTGACGCCCAGTACGTCACCTCCAAGCTGAATCTAGTGGATCTGGCTGGGTCTGAGAGGCTGGGGAAGACCGGGGTAAGTTTGAGAATATAACTTCATTTTAAGCCTTGAATAAGACAATATGCAGGTGTGACGCTACAAGCATGCCTCCTATTCCAAATGTTCTTGTTCCCCTTTCTCTGATTTTTCATGTCACTTCATGTTTTCTCTTGTTCTTCCAGTCAGAGGGTCAGATGTTGAAGGAAGCCATGTACATCAATAAGTCTTTGTCGTTCCTGGAACAGGCCATCCTGGCTCTGGGAGACCGTCGCAGAGACCATGTCCCCTTCAGGCAAAGCAAGCTAACACATGCCCTTAAAGACTCTCTAGGTGAGACTGCCAGGCCTTCAGATTTAACAAAGCTAATACCTGATGGTGGAAATAGGCTCATTGGTGTAATAACACACTTTTAGAAATAGAATGATAATGTGAAGTTAATAAAATACAGCATTTTGTATGTTTTCTGTAGGAGGGAACTGCAACACTGTGCTTGTAGCCAACATCTATGGTGAAGCTGCACAGATAAAAGAAACGGTAAATCTGTAGGATATCTGATTCTAACAAAGCTTTTTCTTATCACTTGTGTGCTACTTCAACTCTAAATTATCTATAATGTTCTTTGCAGCTCTCTACTCTACGTTTTGCCAGCAGAATGAAACGTGTCTGGACTGACCCTGTTGTTAATGAACACATGGATCCAGCAGTGAGTTAAAAAAGTGTTTATTAAGTCTGCATTGTGATGTCTGTGTCACTCCTTAAAAAACAGCAATCTCATGAACTTCACTTCTGTGGTTAGATTCAAATTAAGCAGCTTCAGAAGGAAATCCAGAGGCTGAAAGAGGAACTGGTGAGTAAAGAGCATTTATATAAAAATATGAATTAGTAGTTTATTGTGTTGGTCTCGTTTCCTGCTTAACCATGTTGAATCATAGATTAGCATGCTTTTTATAGGTAGAACTTGATTATTTTCATTACACAGTGTGTAAACATGTAACCTATAATGTTTTTTTTTTTTTTA
Organism: Lepturacanthus savala; assembly: GCA_030544235.1. NCBI lineage: Eukaryota > Metazoa > Chordata > Actinopteri > Scombriformes > Trichiuridae > Lepturacanthus > Lepturacanthus savala. The sequence continues at coordinate 12,145,689 of CM060476.1, read as the reverse complement.
AATACTGTTTTTGGACCTTTACAATCTGTAATTCCTTCCACTGTTTATTTTTGTGCATAAAAACCTTGTCTTCTGCTTCATATAGTAACTTAAATGCCCATCATTCACTCTTCTTTTCCAGGTGAACCGTCCAAGCAGCACATATGAGCCATTATCTGAAGCTCAGCTGGCTGAGATCCACAGCCAGGTCCAGAGTTACCTCAATGGAAGTCTGAAGGAAATTAGTGTGAGGATATATAAAAAAAACAGCTGTTAGTATTTTCTCTTAAATCCACTCTATCCTCACTTCATGTGTGACATGTGATTACAGATCATCAGTATCGGGCAGGTCGCTGAAGTTTTCGCGCAGTTCAAACGTGCTGTGCAGTGAGTATTTGTTTAGCTTAGAAATCTCTAGTTTAAAATATGGAGTGAATATTCATACAAACGAATCCCTGCATTAAATAGAAACAGTTTAATATGTATATGTGCTGTGTACTAACAGTGAACAGGAGCAGAAGGTGAAGGCTCAGCTATGCCAGACCTACCACTTGGTGGAAAGAAACCTAAGTGCTGACTCATTCATAATCAAGGTTAGTCAACATCTGGGGCGGGATTACTAAAGATTCTCAGAAAGCTCCTAATTTAGCCTAAAAATTCTTAGCAAGGAGTCTTAGCTTAGGGGTGATTCCAGAACATTCTCAGAGAACTCTGGGCAAGGACTGGACAAAAACACCTATTTTAGTGAGAAGGTATGGTTGACCCTTTTGCTAATTGGTTGATCTTAAAAGCTGGAAAAAATACACTCTTGGTGATACTGGGCATAGAATAGAAATCAATAGACCCCATCACAGAATCTAGTCTCTATAAACACTATGCAATTATGAATTCTACTTTGCATGAAGAGATAAAAATACCATCCCGAAAGTGGAAATGAGGCTATTGCAACCCACAAATAATCCTAAAATGGATGCTGTCTTTAATCCATCTCATTGTTGTAAACATGTTAGCATCCTTTAATAATGATAATAAACAACTCAGATGTATATTTCCTATTATTACTATTTTTGAAAGTAATTTTAATTCTATAGTCTTGTGACTTTAACAAATTACCGTTTAATGAGCAATAATTTGTGTCTGAGCTTCGATTGGATGTTGTTTACACTGTAAACTCCTAAGCATTGGGATAGCAGAAGCGGTACTGACGACGTGGAGGCTGGCAGCTTTGGGGTGAATTCCCATTCACCGAAAAACACTCAGCATCCAAGTTCACCCATAGTCCACACTAAGAAGTCCGGAGAAAAACAGAGGTATGTCTGTTTTTCCCCTTTTGTTATTTGATTATTTTATTTGACTGTGAAGCAATGTGTGACTAGATGCCAAGAGACCCAGTGAAACATTTAACATTTGTGGTGAGTCAAATCCAACCTTTGTGGTGCAATAGAAAAGAATGATTACAAAAAAAAAAAAAAAACATTGTACAGAGTTTATTAGTTGGACATTTCATCCTTGATAAGATCAATATGTAACCAGGCCAACATTTGCTTTGTTGATTACACATCGATTATAACGGCACTGTGATTATCCAGCCAAAAAAAGAGACCAGAAGAAGAGGGGAGTTTGGAGAATACATCCAAATCAAAGTTGACCCCTTTCAAAAGGCCTGAGCGAGGGCAGCAGCAACAAGACATTCTCCCTAAGAGACAAGACACACAACCACACATCAATGAACCATTCCATGACAAGTATGTGTTATTAGTATTGTCTGTTGAATGTTTGTGCACAGATATCTTTCTAAAGGATTCTCTAACGCTGTAATAGATGGCGTTTTATTGTCTCTGCCCAGGTCTCCTCCACCAAGAGCAGAGGCCTTTGAGTATTTTAAGACTGGGCAAGGCAGACAGATAAACTGCATCCTTAAGGAGAACAAAGCCATGTTGCTGGAACGTTACAGTCTTCTTCAACAGATCACAGAGGAGGTCAACGCTGTCAAGGGAGAGATCGATGGTACCATGGCAACCATACAGCAGCACAAGGATACTGGAAGTCTAGGTACTTCATATGTAAAATGTTTGTGTTGTGACTGATGCTTTTGATCTAATTTTGAAAAATTATGGCATGAATGAACTTTCAAGCACTAAATATCTTTGGTTTAATGAAAATATGTTTAAAGAAGTATTGCAAGATATCTTCTGAAACCCTGAATAAAAATAAAGGTTTTTGTGTTTGAACAGTGCTTGTCTGCAAAATATGGGTTTGTAGTGTTGGACCAGAGGATGAAGAGTTTTATTTTTGTGTTTATGTAGGTCTGTATTTTAGGACAGAGGGGGAGCCTGATGCTGCTTCATTGTTGGAGTTCAGGAAGCTGAAGGCCCACTACCGGCAGAAAAACAAAGCACTGCAGGATATCAAGGCAGAGGTCAATTACTGTCAACACCTTGTGGACCAGTGCAAGCTGCGCCTTTTCTCTGGTCAGTTCTCAAAATATCTTTTGTAGCTGCTGCCTTCCTGAAATGGCTAAAAACAGTTTGTGGCTGAAAAATGGGGAAAAAAATAAATGTTTCCCTGTTTCTCACAGAATTTGAGAACTGGTATAAAAAGTCTTATCAGTTACCTGAGGAGGAGTTGAACATATATTTTGACAAAACCATTACAACACAGGTGAGTCTACATCAAACCAACTGTATATATATATTTGAGACTAAATAGTAATACAATAAAAAAAGCACAGCTGCAGGAGAAAATTGTGGTTATGGAATTTTTCTTTGACATTTACTGGAAAGGATGTGACTGAAATAATGAAGCAATGACTTCTCTGGTCTTAGAGAGAGGATGATCAGCAGTGTTTGTAGCAGCTGCAGTTGGTGTCCAGCGCTGAGTCTATGAAACCCTCTACAGGATACAGAAACAGGCGAGTGACTCACTGATGAACAACTGCCTATTTTGTCAAATACCATGGAAGAGACTGGATGAAAATGTTGTAATCTTTCCCAGAGAACTATCGTTTACTCAAGTTCCTAATATATTTCATGTAATTTACCTTTTCTTTATGTACCTACTAGAACTACTACGGTAGTTCAGTTAATTTTTGCATCGTTGTGTGTAAAGTTTGAACAATAACTAAGCACAAAAGACATCAAACAATGAATCCGCTTCTTAAATGAAAAGTAAAATTTATTATTCCTGAACCACAAAATAGACTTCTTTGGTTGTACAAATTCACTAGTTACAGTCTTGTATGAGCTCTACCCCTTGACTCTAGGACTTCTGACCCTTTCCCTCCAACCTATTTGCAAGTAATAGCCCCCAAAGAGAACTCAAGACAACAGAATAACACAAAAAACTTGAAACACTGCATTAATAATGTAGTGAAAACCATCTGAAAAAAAGATATACCTACTGTAAGTTTAAAAAAAAGATATCAGCCATTGCAAAATGTTATCAAACGAACTGAATTTCAGTCAGTGAGAGCAACATGGAAAGCTATAATTAGAAGACCCTACATTAAATTAACACAAATGCTACTATGCTGTGATTCTGAAAAAAATACCTGCCAGATACATAAACTGACAGCATGTCAAGCAATGAACTGAATGTCTGATGAGATCCATGTCTTGAGAGGGATTGTAGAATCGGTTCTGCCTCTCTCGGCTCTCCCATTAACAAACCAATATACATGCAGAGAGCATCCTGACACCAAGCCCGTCCAAACCCAGATGCATCAGCAGTCCAGACACTTACTTAGTCTAGGTCAAGACTGGCTCAGTTTCACACCCAAAGTTTGCTTTCCTCTCAGTATTTGTACATTATTCACACAATAATAAATGATCTTTTTCAGTGGCATCAGTTTTAAATTAACCATAGACAGAAAAATAAAACACCTGCTACCTTCACGTCAATATGAATACCAGATAATGCAAGGATAGAAATGAATGGTTCACATTGATAAAAAGTACAAACAAAGAATACCCTAATAAGGGCAGGGTAAGTACCATTAATTAATAAATGATGCTAAAAAAATACATGTTCCCAAACGTTGATATTCTGAAGTAAAACTGCCTGCTACTGCCTCCAGTGTAATCATATTCTCTAAGGGGAATGTTACACAATCAATACTGAAAATCTGGATAGATGCTCACTTGAAGTCTGAGACAAGAGTCACATTTAGGGTTTGATATGATGAGCAACAGCCAGACTTTTCTAAGCAGGATATGCTTGCCTTAAAAACTCCTGGTGACTTCAGAAGGGTATACAAAGTACACTACATGATAAAAAGTGATATGCAATTAATTGATTAAAAGTTTTACCTTTCAGACTCCTCACTGTATCACTGAAAAGTTTATTTTAATGATAAATTGATATAAATCCTCTTTGTATTCAACAGGACTAGATAGGTTAAAACTGTGTAAAAGAGGTCCTTCAATTTAAGTAAAATAATAAAAACAATAAATTATTTAAGAAATATGTTCTGAGAAAAAAAAGCTGATCAGTGGCAGTGCAAAAACAATGTTTTTTTTTTTTTTTTAAAAAAAAGCTCTCCACAATTGGTGACTGTGAAGGTAGCAGAATGTTCTCTCCTCAATTAATATATACACTCCTGTCTGCCCAAGTCTCAAAAAACCCTGACATTTTACAATCTATTCACTGAAAGCCTAAAAATATCATTCAACATGTTAGTATAGCTATTACCCATTTCTTTTCTCTTCCAGTATGTTTTTTAACAGCAAAATCAGTTGTAAAATTAAAAACCTAAAACTAAAACCGTCAGCCACCTTGTTAAAATAGATCAGCTTCTAATAGGCAAACCGAGCGTACAACAAACAAAAGAAAATGGTCTGTAAGTAGCAATCCTAACTAACCACACTAGCACGCTCTTGCCCTTGAGGGATTGTTGGGCAACGTCTCTTTGCCAACTCATCCACAGACTGTAAAGGCAAAGACTGGCACGCAGGATATAAATGAATGTGTATGTGTGACGATTATCAGCTTCATAGTCTCTGCAGTGGTTATATATGGGAGAGTAAATCTTGCTCTACTGACACTGTGTAGTGTTTAGTGACTCTGCACCTCCTATGGATGCATCCGTGTGTTTGCCAGTGTTCCACAATGTATGTTTTTGTGTGTGTGTGTGTTCGCATTGTCTTCAGATTTCTCCTCTCAGTGTGAGGTGTTACGTGGGTACAGCGGTTTCCAGGCTGCGGCGACCCTGCCTCAGTTTGCGCTTGTTGCTGTATAGAGCCATCTCCTCCAGGGCTGAGGTGGTCGGCAGCGGAGTGGGAACTTCCACCTCAGGTTTTGCAGCGAGCCCTAGACAGAAACAAAACAGACGAAACAAAAAGTTCACTCACAATAATACATCCCAGTTGTTTCAGTTTCACATCTTTTTACTTCCCAGCGCCAGCTGTAGAGATGAACAGAAATTAAAGCAACTGGACAGACAAATCCTGTGCGTGTGGGTGGATCCCTTAAACCTGCGAGAGGCCCAACATTCAGATCAGCAGCTGAAAACAAGCAGGAGCTAGAGTTGAGCAGAAAACTGTAGCACCAAATGAAAGCATCTTTAAACAGGCCACCTCTACAGCCTGGGTGGTTTTGTACTGAGTGGCATATTGTCTGTGTGCATGCTGCAAAAAATGCTTTGTTGGATGTAATATCTTTTATAATGAATATTGAAATGAAGATTTTTTTCTAAAGTGCTTCATTTCAGGAGTCATTGAGCCCTTAACTTTTTAATGTTTAATATTTTCCAATTACTTTCTTTTGCTATGCTTCTGAACTTCATTTTCACCAAAACTGTTAGTAGAAATGAGTGAACTAGAGCCTCTGAAAGTCTGCTCCACATGTAAATACATGGTTTTCTTTAAAATGAATGAATTCTTGCAGGTAAAGGTTTTTTTTAATAAATGGAAACTAATTTCTCCAAAAACATTGCCAGACCTTAAGTAGTGATAGTCACGACAAAAAAAATACCAAAGGAAGCGATTATAAGAAAATAGTAAACCATAAAAAAAGACCCAATGACTGTTTAATATTCTAAGTCTAAGGTTTTTTTTCCAAGTTTAAGGTTTTAAAAAAGCCTCTATGCACAGTTTGACACAGCTTTGTCCTACTGGACTCAAACTAGCCTCATAGCTCTCACTCATATTGTTGTCTCCTGATCAGATTCTTACTTGTGTTGTATAAACTCTAAAACGTACATCACTTTGGATAAAAGCATCTGCTAAATGATTATAATAATTATAAAATATAATCACTACAACTAATATCAGAGATGCTTCTAAAATATGGTTTGAGTTGAAAAGAAATCTGATTACAGGTTACTACAGTGCATGTAAGCACATTGACTCAGTAACTTGGTTTCTTGTGTGTTTTTGGTGACAGTAACTTCCATTCAATACTTGATCTACAACAAATTCATGCAATGTCTGACCTCTGGTTAGTGTGAGCGGATTAGTTTAGACATAGAACTTTGTTTTTATTTCACTCTGGTCTCATCAGCTGCTTCATATGTGAAGGACAGCAGCAGGCAAAGCACACCCAGGTAGACACACCCTTCCATATGCCCAAACCCACAGCTATGCCACATAACTAGCAGGTTAGAATTTAAATGCAAAACCAATGTACACTTGGTTTGCCTTAAATAGTCAGCCCTACAATCGCACACTGACCCACAAACACATGCACACAGGATCCTACCAATAGGAGCAGCTTATCCCAGGTACTCATCTAAATCAAAGGGGATAGAAGAAAGTTGTGTAATAAATACATGAACATGTTTGAACTCACTTATCCCTTTCATGAAGCCTGTTGTCATCAATGAAATAACTCACCTGGATTGCTGGAGCCGTCGTCGATGAACTGCATGTCGTCGACTGTATCAGGGGACTAGAAGAAAAGAAGAGACAGTGAGTAACAGAGCAGCAGGAGGTGGAGCCTGTATCCCCAGGAAGCCTTCACCAGGTGATCAGTGGAGCCAGCAGTGATGTGCCAGCTGCTCACTGCAGGTTCAGCAGGTAGCGTTGAAGCTCCAAATGCATCACAGGCAAAAAAGCCAGAGGTGCCTCTATACTTCATTACTCCCCCAGGAGAGATTGGCATGTTAAAGGAAAGGGAAGTGGAGTTAGGTCATCAGTTCCGGGGTTAAACATATAGTTTTGGCACATTCACAAAAACAGTCTTCACCAACAAGTCACCAAAGCACAATGGAAAACCAAGAAGTATGTTGTGTGTGATTATGTTATTTCCTTTTTTAAATATGTGTATTGAGAAGCTGTTTATCTACAGAGAGACTCTCAAAGAGTCATGTGACCAGCAGGGTTAACCAAGCTGGCACCACTGGTAGTGAACTAATCAGAACTTTGTCAGTTTATCTGTAGGAAACAAACAATTCAAACACACATACAGCAATGCGCATTAAATTACACCCACAAAAGGGAGAAAGTCTCTGTGCATTAACCAATCCACACAAGATCCTCCAGAGGGCTGCAGACCAACAGTGTGACAGACAACCACAGATACTGAAATCACTTTCAAAAAAGCTCTACTTATTCCAGTAGCACCCAGGATTCCCCTCCCATCTCTTCCTTCGCCTGAGAGAAAGAAAGGAACTACTCCAAACAGAATTACACAAAACCCTTATGAGACCGATGAAGAACCTGTAGTGCAGTTCAGTCTTTCAAAAGCCAGAGCATGGGAAGAAATCTTGTGAACAAGACAGCTGATGAAAGTGAATGTGAGAATGGCTGAGATGCAGAGTCTGTAGCCATTTTCCCCCGGAACCAACTCTGGTTAGTGGGATCAAAAAAACACTGTCTGCATCTCTGCAACCAGTGAGTGTTACACCTGGGACACACTGCCTGTGTGAGCTTTGCAGAACCTTTTCGCTTTTCATTTCAGCACTGATGTCACCAGCCGCACAGACTGCAACGTGCAACTGCAGAAAGATCTGATTTCTCACACTTGCCCCCCGCCAGTTCAGTGAAAATGATCTGTTAATAGTCTTGACACACCAGGAACATCCACTATAGTTTCAATGTCTGTATCTATAATATCTCTGTATATCTCATGTTCGTTTCAAGGTAGCCCACTAGCATTTCTATGCAAAAGTTAACGGAATAATTTGCAAGAAATTAAGTGATTACATGGCTCCATAGAGAACATCCAGCTTTTGAGTTCCAGGTTGTTTTTTAAAGAAATATGTCAGTTCTATTCTGAAGTTTCAGTGTTATATTGCGTAATTAGTATTTACTTTTCCTCATGTTATCTACAGTGCCTCATCTCTCACCTTTATATTTGTATCTTATTATTTGACTAGTGAATGTCCTGTTTTTGTGTTTTAGTATTTACATTTTCTATGCACCAAAAAGGAGTAGCACTCATTTCATTGTATGCAGAGCTTACAATGACATTAAAGGCTTTCTGATCATTTTTCTGTCTAATCTTAATGTGAAATAAATATGAAATGAAAATATAACATTATTGACTACCAGTTACCAATTCCAAATGCAAACTTAAAATACATCTGTGTGAACATTGCAATGCTGCTCAGATTGAGGAAGGCAGTATGTCCCGGGCGCTATCGTCTATGATTTGTTAGCTGAGAGATAGATAGGTGTGAATGGTTCCTGCAAAAGATGCTCTTACATTTGTGGGTGTTAAGTGAAATGGGGAGGTAGACCAAGAGGGAGGGTGACCAAAGGCTGATTTGGTGTGACATTTATTTAGAGTAACATTCTCTCTTCATTATGCAAGTGTGAGTTAGTGAGCGACACCACTATAGTGCAGAAGAGGAAGAACTGATCAATCATGGAGCCAAAACCTAGAATGCAGTCGTTCCGATGCCTCTTGATTAACAGAAACTAGGGGGAGACAGCAGGGAAGGGAGACAGTCTGGGCCCTGGGAGCTCAGCATGCAGCCAATACCTGGATGTCGTATACGGGTTTGGAAGAAGGAATGGCAGCGAACTGTCGGTAGTCAAACTTCTTTGACGACAGGGACTAGAAGGATAGCAAACAGAATGAGCAGATGTGGTGGGAGAGGGGAAAAGAGAAGGACGAGAACAGAGGGGAAAAAAGGAAGAGTGGGAGAGAGTATAGAAAGAGAAGAGGGAAATTAAAGAGAGGAGAGGGAAAGGAATGAGGAAATGGAAAAGAGAGAGGTAGGAGGTCGAGAGGCTAATGGGTGAACAGCTAGCTGTGGCATGTGATGGGAGAGCAGTGTGTTTTCAGCTCTGTTTGGCTGCAGTGACAATGAGCAAGATGATGGGTTAATGTCAATGTGTTTTGAAGCAAATCTTTTTTTCTTCTTTTTTTTAACCTTTAAAGAATGAAAAAACTGCTGTTTCCTTAAATTAACCTGCAAAGTCAGTCAATGTTTGCTCTGAAGGTCTGTTCAAAAAGAAGAATACTGATTTATGTTCACCCTTACACAAATAACCTTGAAAAAAGCATATCACATTTGTAAAAGCTTAAAAATGAAGAAAAATTGTTTAGTGCTTACCAGCCTGCCAGGCGAGGTTACTCCTCGAGGACTTAGCTCTGTCAGAGAAAAATAGGAACGTTTGTTTCAGTATTCAGTTTTTTCCCCCCCAGAGGTCTAGTATTTCTTCTGTTGGTCATACAGACTAAAGGCTAGTTTATACTTCTGCAGATGTAGCTACGGTGTTGATGTGACACAGGCAAGTTTTGCAATGGAAACCCTATGCAGGCAAAAAAAAATAAATAATTCTGGCACAAGACAAAACTTGGAAAAAAAAAAGTCTGGCACCAAGCAGAAAACCTGTAAACACATGTTCCCATTTTTTTATCTGTTGTTCTTGTATGTCCTTTTTGCATGTGCCTGTTTTTTTCTGTCATGTCCCAGACTTTTTTTTTTTTTTCCTTTAAAAAGGCTTTTTTTTCCTGGCCCCAATACTCCTTCGTACAACTGGGAGCACGTGTGTTTGGAGCTCATCGATATTGGAGAGCAAATGCTTTTATTGCAAATGTTGAAGCGCAGACGACAGAGAAGCCATTTGCGGAGGTGTGATGTACGACCACCGTGGCTGAGCACCACCAATCAGATTTTTTAGGATTTTTTGGAGGTGTGTATCAACAGGTGTAGGAGGTATGTGTTGACGGTAGGCAGAAATATAAACTCAGCTTAAGTCTCAGTCCTACCTTCCATTGGGGTGGGAGATGGTGTGGGTGCAGGTGAGGGCGACTCTGCCAGCTGATCTAACGTTCCACGTTTCTTTCCATCCCGAGACTTGGCAATGACCATCTGAGCTTTCAGTGCATCCTGCTCTAGAGACTTCATTCTGCAAGAGGAACAACCACAATTAGACAAAAAAAGGAAAATAATAATAATAAAAAAGACGTATATTGATATACGTATAAATAGAGATAAAGACTGACAGAGCCACACACCGCTCTGGGTGGGGGAAGTGCCAATCACGACTAATATTGGGTGATCCTTGTCCTGGTTTGCTGTGACAAACCATAAGTTTAATTTCATTGCAGATTAATAAGGAGGCACTCCAGGAAAAGGACTACCTACTGCTAGTAGGCTTACCCTTGACTCACAAATAGCTTTTGCAAACTTACTGCAGGGCTGTGTGTTAGTACAAAAAACTGAAAAAAATCAAAGAAAAGCAAGGCACAAATGAAACTGAAAAGTGCTGCAGAGACTGGGGAGGACAACACAGAGGAAAGAGAAGGAACCAGAGGAAGCTAGAGATGGGAATGGCAAAGACGTGCAGAAGCAAGACAGCGGTAGAAAGGCAGTGGAAGCACTGTCGCAGTGCTGCTGCGAGTGCTTGCGTGGACCTTTCAGAACACGGCCTCTTGCAAAATACCCCAACACCAAAGCACCCCAGCACACCCCACGATGCCGTGCGTCTGGCCCTGGTGGCTGGGGCCGAGGAGCAGACCTGAGCTGGGAGGCTGCAGAGGAGGAGGTAGAGGAGGTGGGGGGCTGGGAGGCCGCGGCCGTGCCCTGAGATGCCCTCACTCGGGCCTGGTAGAGCCTCTTAGCCAGGTCCTGCTCATACTGCTTAACATCCTCCTCCAGGCCAGAGGGCCTGTGCCCCCATGAGATCAGGGGCAGGGCAGGGAAGGGGCAAAAGAGAGGAGGAGGTGGGATGAGGAGAAGTACACCAGGATGTAGGAGAGGAAGGCAGGAAGGAAAGGCACACAGGAAAAGAGAAGAAAACCAAAGAATGGAAGGTAAAACACCGACACAATTAGGAGAGCCAGGAATTATAAATAAAATCATGACAAGACATGAAAATTTAGAAAAGACAAACTAACCATGCACAGAGGATGGTTTCACAACACAGAATCAACATTAATCTTGGGTTAAAGATTCTTGGGCAATGTGAACTTTATTGTTGACCAGGTTGGAAAATTATTTATTAGAATATCTGGGAAGTCAGTGTCACTAACCCTTTCTTGTTGGCAAAACACAATGTCAGCTTCAGAACAGAAAAGAACTGCCTGTAATCACGACAGTATGTTGTGCTACAGAGTGATAGAAATACAAGCCGGCAACAAAAGGTGTTTTTTTCCAAGGAAATGCTATATATATTTACCGTGCTGCTCTCCACATGGCTCTCTTCTCTGCCTCCAGAGCTCGTTTCTCAGCAGGCGACAGGTCCTTGTCGGGGGCCACAGACAGTTCAGGGCTCTGCATGCGCAGCCTCTCTTGATGTCTGCGCTCTGCTTTGGCTGTGCGGATGGGAGCCGTCACCTCTCCAGGATACACTGGGATTAGACTGACAAGAAGCACAACACGCAGTGATGACTACTGTGATAAAAGCAACGCCAAGATTCATACATTTAATACTGTGCAATTACCCAGTCATGGAGTTAGGCCGCTGCTCCAGCCTGAAGCTGTCATCTAGTGAATTCCTCTGCGAGTCTCCCTTACCATCGACTGAAGAAGGCCTACGTACAAGAAGATAAATTAGATGCCAGTGAGCCGCGAAAAAGAAAGAATATAAAAAAGTTCCTTCGACTTTGTACCCTGAGCTGCCGCAGTAGCTGGGTGGTGTGACGTTGTAGCTGGGTGGTGTGGAGCAGTGTTGAGACGGGGTGGATGCTGGCTCCACCTTGTACTCCACTCCGTCCAACAGCACCTTGCCCGTGGCCTTCATCTGCGCCACCTGCTTAGAGATGTCCTCCTCCTCGTCCTCATCGTCTTCGTCCAGCAGGTACTCCCGTGCCCGTTGCTCAAACTTCCTCTCTGAGGGGAGATGAACAGATGGCGTTTGGAAATTTTATCACTTCTCAGTTAACGATAAGGGAACGCTCATGGATGCTCACTGGAAACTAACCTTCCTCCTCCCTCATTTTTTTGAGGTCATCCTCTCCTACGAGGGAGACTCGTGCCTTGGGCTTTTCTGGCGTCTGCTGCTTCACGTCAATCTCAAAGTACTTCTGTCTGTCCCTGAAAGAGCGCTGCTCTGGGCTGTCCTTTCCAGCAGGTGAAGGACTCTATAGGGCGACAAGATAAATAAAGGACAGAATAAGAAAAAAAGAAAAAAAAAAAGAGTGGCATTATCAGCACTAATAACTTAACTTAAACACTTACAGTCAAGACAGGAAATCAAGATAGCAAAAGAAAAGATAACATTATAAAAATCGAGATTTTTTTTTTTAAATTGCCATTTAAATTACTACAGCCACTCCTCCAGGAATGTTTTGCCAAAAGTGGAGAATATAATGTAAGCGATGCCAGAGGATAAAAGTGTCACAGACCAAGGAGTGGGGAAAAAATCAATTAGGAATCATATCAGAACCCAGCACCATGTAGCAGATTTAAGGCCAATGGATTGGTAGCATGGACATCTCCCAGTCTCTGGGAGCAGAGACACCACCACCGGTCAAGCCAAGCACACTGCAGCCCAGATGAAGGACAGGGCTGCTCTAGCTGTGGCGGAGGCGGTGGGTACCTGCAGGTCCAGGGACGGCCTGGAGAGGCGAGGCACCGCTGCCAGGCTCATATACTCCCGACGGTCAGAGGGAGAGAGGGAGGGCAAAACGGTGCTGGTCACACCCATGCCAGATCCCTCCTGACCCTCTATGTCATCATCAAACACCTCGTTGTTCAACTCAGGCTGAAAAAGCCACACAAGTCATCACTAGACTGCTTAAAAGCCAAAGGGGGTATCGCTTAGTCACTGTGATAACACCTTTGAGCAGATTTAGACAGCTGTTGATTCAATTTTCATGTTAAATACTGTATAATACAAATAAAAATGACTCCCCACCCACCTTTTAAAGAACTGTTTTTGTAAAATGAAACATTAAATGCTTTATTTAAAGCACAATGTAAATGTCACATTTGTTTAGACAATCACATACTTGCACTTGCTTGTCAGGACCTCATATCGGTATGAATGATTTTCTCTGAACATTTTTTAGTCATCATGACAGACTTCGTTTCGGCAGTAGAGCTACGGGAAGAAGCTTTTGACTTGTTCCCATCAGACATTTTTTTCCTTCATGGCAACAAAACATCACAAAAGCTGTTGGAAAGTTCCTTAGGTTGCAAGTGGCTTTAGGGCAATCCAACAATAAAACTCACTCTAAAAAGGACATCTGATGTGAACATGAAAAGGTGGAGTCTTTGAATGCAAGACATTTCCCATCTTTGCAAACAGAATATCAAGAAAAAGATATCATCCTATATTCCAGCCAATACATTACTACAGACAGTTGTGCTGAAATATTTCAACCGGTATGTTTACTCACCTCAGGAGAAGGTTGCTGTGGCAGGAAATTGTTTCTCACACCATACAAATCCTGTTGGGCGGAGCAAGAAATAGCAGTGTTAGTAAAATTAAAGGCAATTATTGACAAACACAGATACAGAGCAGGCAGACTTGTTAGCAGATGGGATTTAATATATAACAAGAGGACTGTGTTAGTACACGAGCCACACATGGATGGACAGATGGATTAAGAGTCAACACCAGTATGACAGATGATGGCACTGGAGTTCAAAACCAACGATGATCGCATTCCACACGTCACAGCACGTCACAGGCCCCCCGACACAGCGCAGGCTCCGTGTGGGACAGCCTGCTCCAGTCAGGAGGGGGGGGGGCGGGGCGAAACCAACCAATCAGCACAGCATGCTTTGTCGTTGTGACCCGGGATTGTCCGGGCAGCACGGCCTACCTGTGGCGGTTCCAGCACTGCCAGTGAGCGAGGCACGGCGGCAAACGCCTTGTATGCCTGCTTGACATTCATGGGGAACTCATCGGGCGAGGTGGGGGAGGGGGCACGAGGCTGCAGGGGGAGGTTTGGGGTGGGGGGGGCCATGGGAGGCAGGGGAGTTCCATATGGTAAAGGAGCCGAGGAGGGAAGAAGAGGAGGTGGGTGGGGAGGACAGACACAGAGACATGGAGGAGAGGGTATATGATGAAAATAAACCCAGCAGAGTTGAAGAAGACTGGAGGAGAACAGGTGAACAGCGTGGCGGCTGGTTTCGTGTGAGAGAGGGGGTCGTATGCCAGAGAAAGACACACGGCAGGGCTTTAAACGTTCAAAGCCATGACAGTTTTTTGTGAGCACCTTTGTGAAACAATCAGGAAGACGTGAGATGACATCACAGTGTCTTCTCTATTAACCAATTAGGTTATGCTGCCTGTCAAAAGAAGAAATGACGCTGCAGTTAAGAAAAATAAGATCTGATTCAGGAGCTCAGAGTCGGACTGGATGCTCCAAATGCAGATGGACCCCCGGGTGTACCTGGAGGTTGCTGACAGCAGCAGCTGCACAGTCTCAGCTCCTCTGTGCATTAACATTCAAAGTCTTCCCTTTGGTTAAAACAAAAAATACTTCTTGCCATAATTATTTGCATTTCTGCCATACTGCTATTAGACACCATTTGAGCGACACAGCGCTGAAAGTGGCTAGAGATCAGCCCTACGTGGTGGGGAGGGGTCTTACAGAGGTCTGGGAGTTGAAGGGAGAGGGGCCATGCTGGAAGGGGTTGGGGCTGTGGCCGCCATCTGGAGTGGCTGGGGAGGTACTCGGCCACGCTCGTCCAACTGGCTGGATGGCACCCGGTCGCGTCTGGAGAGAAAAAAGCGAAGGATACATGAGAGATGAGTTTAAAAAATACACTTTAGGACGAATGATAATGCAAAATAAAAGATGGAAAAGAATCTAAGTGTAAAGTTCCATTCACATTATTTGTCTATGGAGTTTTGAGGCAGCTACCTTCAAGCCAAATTGAATTTTAACTATTTTCATTTTAACAATTACAAACATCAAAGGCCCTTCAGACATTTACTTAGTTATGGTGGCTTTTGAAACTGGATCATAAGATGAAAGACTAAAACTCTGTTTTATACTACAACATAATAGTAGAAAAAGCACAGGTGCTATTTTATTCAAAAGTTTGAATCACCATCATAATGGCTAGAAAAAGAAAGAACATTTCATTATAGTGTATCTGATAAAGATTTACTAAAATGCCAATATACTGGCCTGGTATATTGATACACCAGTGCAATCAGCACCACATTACTCTAAAACTCCTTTTCTTAACATTTTGTTTCCAAGCTCCATAGACACTCACAGATGATGGCGTGTTGTCCTTGGCAGTGGGAGTGGAGGTGTAATGAATGCTTGCCTGCAATAAAATAAATAAATGAATGAAAATTGATGACAGTGATATTGAAAGCATGCAGTGGTACGCTCCACGTGAGTTTCAACAAACAGCGCATCCAGTCACTATACTTGAACTGTAGGAGCTTCTTTAAAACTTTATACCAGGCCAAATAAAACACCAGAGTTTACCTTGAACCAATTTGAAAACTAACTGTGGCTCTTTATCTTCTTGTGTGTGTGTATGTGTGTGTATACATACACACACACACATAACTAAACTTGACTGGTAACATGTAACTATTGTTTTAGTACCATCCTTTAGGAGAATATTAAGCAATAGCTGTAAGTAGAGACATGGACAGTCAATAAATCTAGATCTCACACACATCCAGTCTGTATGAGGCAAAGTATTATAAGGTAATCAGCTGACCATAGAGAAGCAGTCACATGCTTTTCAGACCAGCAGGACTGGATCAAATGCGATAGCAGAACTACTTTTACACTACTACTTTTTTTTTAACAGATACAAAGAGCAGCGCCGCATGTGCTTAAAAAAAATCCAGGCCAGAGCAGAGTGCAACAAGACCCACTCACGAAGCGGGTCTCCCTGCCCGCACAAATGGAGCTGTTGGAAGAGTGGTCCCTGGGCTACGGGTAGAAGGAAAGGGTAAACCGTAAAATATTTTCTATGGTGCTATGAGCAACTCATGGAAAAGGAGAAAATAAAGCGATGATATGTAAGCAGATGACGAAAGAAGGTGAGGACTGGTGGGTGTTAAAGCTGCTCACCGGTTGGATTGTGGGAGAATAAGGTGCTTCTCTGATTGGGCTCTCAGTCCTGGTGTAATCAGAGGAAGGCGCCTGGGACAAACAAACAAACAAAAAAAAACACTTAATAGCTGTTCTTACTTTCACCCAGTGAAGAAGATAAGATAAATAAATTTCACCGTTAGTCCTGAAGTGAGCAGATCCTCCTGTAA
Source organism: Lepturacanthus savala (assembly GCA_030544235.1). NCBI lineage: Eukaryota > Metazoa > Chordata > Actinopteri > Scombriformes > Trichiuridae > Lepturacanthus > Lepturacanthus savala. The sequence continues at coordinate 12,129,127 of CM060476.1, read as the reverse complement.
ATTCAACCAATGAGAAGCTCCTGCACTTTGTAGGCCATGCTCCTTCATGACTTATGACCTCCCGGCAGCTGTTAGGACACGCATTCCAGTCGGTCCTGACCATGTACCAACTATGTGCCTCAATACCTCACAAGCTTTGTGCTCACAGCAAAACATGCACCAGTTCAGCTGGTTGTTACACTGTAATAAACAAACATAACCTAGACACATTTCCTGAAAGAAAATGCTTTGCACAACACTTTTTAACCACACAAATCCTTCTTTGGTGATTTCAGTCCAATTTGGGCCAGTTATATGAAAGATATAAGCACCTTTTCTATAGTGCTTTGCTAAATGGAAGTCAACTTTTTTTTTAATTTATAGACAATTCTTGTGATTATTGTTGGTCCATTTTGAGGGAAACAAGTGAGAAACACAACAAACTGTGCGCAGTAACACACCATGCTGCCTCTAAACCACACTCAGGCAGGCGGCTTGCCTTGCTGAACAACCACGGCTGCAGTTGGCCTGACTTGCCGTAGCCCACAGGAGGCCCCGATAGGATCTGCTCTCCAGGAGGAAGTTTTTTTCCTTTGCGATTGGCCACCAAGAACGGGTTCTCTTGGAAGCAGATAGGCTGAGAGTCAACCAGGCATTCCTCCTCTTCAGGTACAAGTGTCGAATCGATGGTCGTCGTCGAACCAGCACTGTCAGCGGTGGAGGTGTCATTAGGGGAGAACTGGGATCCAGGAAGATAATCAGGCTGCGTGATCAGACTGGGGCAGGACTCAGGGTCCATGTGGCTGAGGGGATTTGCGTGGTGGCCTAAGCCTAAGCTCAGGGGCTCTAATGGGGCTCCGTACTGGGCCTGCAGGGGGGCCTCCATGGGAGCAGTCACACTTACAGAGGTAGAGAACTGAACAGGAGCAAAGGAAAGAGGGAGGACACATACAGTAAACTAAAAGAATAAAGTAATGACAGGAGACAGAGAGATGAACTAACTCACACAAAAGGAATGTATCATTGGTGGAAGGTAACAAAATAAAGGTTTTAAGAGTTTTAAAACAGAATATGAGACACTAAGCCTGGTTTAAACAAGGAGTGTTTCAGCTTTATAACAATGTTCATGTGTCCATCACCAAATTTAAATGATCTAGTAATACAGAAGTCTTCCTATAAAGTATTATTGTTTTCCATAATTAATGTATATGGCAAACATGATTTGGCAATGTTCTGTTGCACCTTTACTGAAAATGTAATTTTGTATGTAATTTTAAAACTGCTGTTTTTTATTTTTAAATCAAATCTGAATTCTTTATAATGGTTTTGCTGCCATTTCTGAGGTGCAACATTAACTGAACAAAAGAAACAATGGCCACAGAGAAGATCGAGGTGTGATAAATTGACATTACCCTTTAATGACACTTTTGAGGAAACCTAAAATATATCTACAAAGGAATGTGTGTTTTATCCTCATACAGTTTGAGTGTGACTTAAAACTGCTGAAAGAAAACATTTAACCACAAAACTGATACCAAGATGAGAAGAAGAGAAATTCCCCTACAGTGCATCTTACAATGTGGTTCTATGAATAGGCATTTGACCCACAGGCCTGTAGCTGCTAAAAAGACTTACTCACATCACTAAATCTTCTGACAGCCTTTAAGATAAGTTTCTCACTGCCCATTATTCATGACTTGTTAACTTGCTATGTGTGCCGTAAGAATTTAATGATCACATTACTGCCGTCCAGGCTCTTGGCTCGGGCCTTAAATAACCATATTATCAGAGCAGCGAGACATTCGGGCACCTTCAACTGCTACTGCACGTATTGATAAAGCCTGTTGATGTCACTGCGCTAGAGGAGATAATTCAACTCATTTAACTGAGGAGACACCTGTGAGTGCAACCTTAAAAGTGTCATGAATTTACACACCCAAAACCTAAAAATAGCTAAACTTCAGCATTTAAAAGATTTGACCTTAACACGTGTGGTAATGAACAAAATAGCTGGCCTAAGAATACAAGCATTGTTGAACAGTAATGTGGCTCTTTACATGCTGACTATAAGAGTTGGTGGTGTGATAGGGTCAGTGGGATGGAATGTGAGAGAATGCCCTTTTGGCACCAACAGACTGTGAGGGACAGCTGGGGTTTTGGTGTGTGAGAGCAAAACGACGCAGCGAGCACGCTAGTGTGCCAACACACTAGGCACTAGTGGGAAGAAGTGCAGGTCAAAAGTAGCAAGAACTGAACAATTTATACCCAGACAATAGATTGTTCCAGTCTTAACTTTAGACTTAGTTTTAACACTGAGAAAAAAAACTTTCCCCAAGGCATTCAGCCAAATAGTTATTGGAATCACAATAAGTATGTCTGTTTAAAAAGGAATCTTGTACAAGTTCTTTGCCAAAACAATGAAGTTTTTTAGCCGTTGGTCATTTTAAATATTTTTCTTGGATGCTTTGCTCTGTGACTCAAATATATCAGTAATGCGTGTGACTTGTTTCTTTTTTTTATTTTTAAGAGATGTTTAAAACCTTTTAAAATATATTAATATCAGGACCAACATCCCATTTTGGTGTGCATACAGAGAGTTTGGATTTACCAGCTTTTAAACCATAATTCTATGTTTTTAATTTTCAACTCAGCCTTTACTAACCAATTACAGGCAGCCTCAGAGGGTCATTGTGACACAGTTTGAGCAGGAGCACGTGTGCTGGTGCAGCAAATACAGCTCTAAAGCTGAGTAGGAACAGCTGCCTGTGATATGTAGTTCTATAATTTACCAGCAATTGTTAATATAACTGGTAATAAAGACTAGATATTGCTCAAATATATTTATTTATGAGAGAATGACAGAATGGACAACTAAATCAAAATAAAATCCAGACATGCAGGTGACGAGAATAACACAGATATTAATGACAAAAACAGATGAATACAACAAAAGTGAGAAAGGAAAAAAAACAGTAAAACTCTTCTTCGCTCTCTATTTTTATACTCACTCTAGGCTGGTATCTCGACTGTCCTGTATGTCCATTCAAAGTAATTCTTCCAAGGACTCTGGGAACTCTGACTGAAACACTTGTCTGTTCCTCTTAGACGTCACGGTGGCACCCCACCCGCCCACCCTCACAAGAGCCAATTCAGAGCCAGATGCAGGTTTAAAATATCACAGAGGATAGGCTGGTTGATAGTGAGCAGCTGTCCCCTTCCCCCATCTTGCCAACTCATTCTCACACACACACTCCTATCAAACCGTGGGTCTGGAGAATCAGCACAGTGCAGGTTCTTGGGGCAGGTATACTTTGTCCTTCTTTGTCCTTTCTTCTTCTACAGCCTCTTTCATTTATAGTAATACTTGTCTCTCCAGATGAATTTGCCTTTAACATTTCCTGTGCAAATGTCTTGATTAGTCCTTGGTTTTGAAATTCTTCTTCTTCTCCTGTTAGTCGATTCATGGCACATTTGGATCACTGAGTTTGGCCTTAGTGCCTGAGGTTGGTAGTCAGCCGTTGTTGACGTGAGGTTATGCACATGGAGGGGAGGTTAACATTCCTGTTCCTTGAGGGGCAACTGTTCCACTCAAAATTTACCAGGACATGAACATGAGGGATTCCACAAGGAGCTCTATTCTCAGTAGTGAAGCCCGCTTACAACATAGCTCACACAAAAATACAACTTACAACTCAGGAAACAAGCCGCAAGTGATAAAGGAGGAGAAACGTGATGCATGAACCTGATAAGATGGATAAATTACCATCTAAAGAGACAAGAACATGAGAGACTCACCCTGTTGACCTTCTGTAGACTGGTGGTGGGCAGTGCAGCCAGGGTTTTGTAGTCAAGTTTTAGAGGTCCAGTGCTGAGGTTCTACGGGGGAATAAACAGAAACGGGGTGAGAGGTCTAAGTTGAGGCTTATCATACAACAAATCAATTTGATCAAGCAATAATAATTTTTTCCCCTCACTGCTTGGCTAACTGACTAAAATGAATATACTCTTCATAGTAATTGAAATTACAAGAGCTTATTGGTTTTTACAAATTTACTTTAATCATAATGGGAGATGAATGTGTAAAGTAGCCCCTATGGTTGTCTCTGGTTGGTAGGTGAAATCTGGCTAAAATGTTGGTGCTGTGTGTGCCATGTCTGCCTGTGAAGCTCGATTGATGGACAGTCAGAAGTGGTTCTTATCACGTGCTGATGATGTGACCAAACTAGAATGTGGAGTGAAAAGCTGACTATTATAGAGAGGGGAGGGAGGGGGGGATATATGATATCTTTAAAATGTAGGGAAAAAAGCTTATATTTTCAAATAATCTGTCATAAAAACACTAGTATTGTACTACGTTCACATTATGAGAACTTAATAGAGAGAGAAATTTAAACACCGTCTCCTTTCTCAGTTTTGCATTGCTGACCAATCACTGCAAGAAGGGTGAGGTTGGCTCATGTCAGGAAGTGTCAGAAATGGCAGAGGACAATCTGAATATCAAAGAAACTATTAGCCCCCTTGAGGCAAATGTGTCATCTTACAATAAATTCCTTTGTAACTTGAATACTGTATTTCTACATTCAAATCCTGTCTCACAGTAGCACTGTGATGTTTTGGCTTCTCATAAACTAGTTACTCAATGTGGACTTCTTGGATCATATCACATCATCTCACAAACACCTGAAACAGCCCCTCAACTAAATCAGGACTGTATTTTTTCTTTTTCAAATTTCTATACTAACTTTAACCTGAAGTAACCAGTAGAGCAATGGCCCTCTAGTTGCTTTTCACCCTGAGGTCCTTCTCTGGTAAATCTAAGGTAGTTTGAACATTTGCTAAATGCAGTATTTTCCCTGAAAGCCAGGGATAAGTAACATGGTAAGCTCCTGTGGAGGGACTGCTGTGGCATTTGTTGTCGGACCCGTTTTACACCGACAGGAAGTGAAGTAGTCTGAGGACCTACTGTTGAGGAGTGTCTCACCTCTGTCTCCTCTTCTAGTAGGCGAGTTGCCTCCTCTCGCTCCAAACGCATACGCTCCTTCACCAAGAAAGGAAGGAGAGGAGGAGGAGGAGGAGAGTACAGAAGGGACGCCACCCAACCACACAGCCACACAGTAAATGCGATGAGGTGAAATGAGACGGTGGAGGAGTAACAGTGTTACAGAGTGAAGTGCAGAAAAGCAGGGAAGTGGTATGGAGATGATGGGATGATTGGATGATGTCATATCACACCAAACACACCAAAAGTAAAGGAGAGATGAGAGAAAAAAACAGGGAAAGAAAGGATAGAATCCACACACATTAAAAAGTACTCTATTCATTAGCTATGGGAGCAGAAAAAGCATGCAAGGTGGGACATTACAGGAATAGTTCTGTCAAACAATACCCACAGGGTGCAGGGAAGAAGCTTCATTCACCCGATAACAGACAAACCTGAGCATCTAAATCTAAAACTCCACCCTGCAGTATGAAGCCCCCGTGTTTGGCAGTTCTCTGAGCTATGATGGAGCAAAAATGTAATTCGCTTGCCTCACTGTATTGTCATCCATCTGCTGATCTGACACATACAACTCTCCCTCTAGATTTGCCAAAACAATAATGCATTTTCAGTTTCACTTACCACTTTCTCCATCTCTTCTCGCTCCCACTGCGATGTTTCTCTGACCATCTCAGACTCCTGGAGAAGAGTAAGATTCGACATCCTTACAATTATATGAAATGGCTAGTGTTCATTCTTTAGCTTTAGCAGAAGCCCTGCTGAAGTTTTCTGATTGTATGTCATTCAAGTGTGCTCTGATAAATCAATGAACACTAAAAAAACTACACCGATCTATGTGCGTGTGAAGGAACAACAGAACCTAGCATTTAATAAATCAACAGGTCTGTACATTCCTCTAGCGCGGGCAGTCTCCCAAAAGCTAATCTAGACAAAATAAACAACTGCGCTGGTGCTTTCCGGGTGCTCTGGTGCATGATTGGAGTGAGTGAAACTCTGCTGTTGTTGAAAACTCCACCTGCTAACACCAAATTGCTGTGGTAGCACAGTGTTGGTGCGATAGAATCGCTGAACAAAACATTTGATTCATGTGTCAACTTGGCTGCTGCGCTCACAAACTCACTGAGCTGCTTCCCAGAATGTGAATAGCACATGAAAGTCCAGTTAAATGCATGGTACTGACTTCCCAATTTACAAACTGCATGTTGGGTAGCACATGACCCAATTTTCACAAGATACCGGACCTTAACGGCACAGATTAGTTTGGCGTTGTGCATGTATAGTTGTGTATAATCTTATTGTACCTTCTGCATGATATCTATCTCCTCGGGGCTCAGGTCTCGGTCTATGGAAGAGATGCTCTCCATGCTATTCTTACGTACGATGCCCGTTGCAAACGGGTTGGCAATGGTGCCAGGTGAGGCCTGGAAATGGACACACGCAGAGGTTTGCTTAAGAGTAAATGGATTCGGGAAAACAGGAGTATGCAGGAATGTATTCTCCCCCTTAACTGTCCCTGATAATTCTAAACACATGCTCCTCATGGTGACTCACCTCCACGACAGAGACATTTTGTGGGTCGAAGCCGTCACACACCAGCATGACCAGTGAGTCCCCGATGGCCCGAAGCACTCGCACGGCCTCTGTGTGCGTCATCCCCAGCAGGCTGTGGTTGTTCACCTCTAGGATGCGCATGCCGACCTGCAGGCGGCTGTCTCTTGCAGCTGCACCACTTGAACTCACCTATTAGAATATAATCAAAGTATCAAAAGCATAAGAGAGAACATGTAGTATCATACAAATGAGTACACCTGCGAGATATTATGTAATTAAGTAATACTATAATTGGAATGTTGACCAATAAATAGGATAACTATTTACAATTCAATGAAATGCAACTAATATTCTGTGTACTTTAATAATCAATTAAGCTGTAAAGTTTTAATCTATGTAGTTTTAGTACCTTAGAGATGAAAATGCCCTCATCTGTGGGGTCAAAGGGATTTCCAGCATGACCTTTGGCTCCTCCACGAATACTGATGCCAAGTTTCTCTCCCGGCTGCTTCTGGATCACAATTTCCTGCACCAATATATAGACAGCTCATTAGTCTCTCATTAGTGTCTCTACATTGCACATTTGTGTGGTCTACCTCACCTGCATCCCAGGTGGTGACGGGTCCCTCCGTACTAGCATACGGATCTCCTGCTTGTTGGCCAGCAATGCGCGTACGGCTTCCTGGTGTGTGGCGTGACGCAGGTCGATGGCGTTCACCTCTAATATTCTGTCGCCAACACGCAATCCACTTTGGCATGCCAGACCGAGGGGAATTACCTGAAGATAAGAGAGGGCATGAGAAGAGACACAACCCTGTGTAACCTGTGTAAGCTACAGGTTTATTTTAGAGTAATACCTTTGAGATGAACACCCCAGGTTCATTGATGCCAAATGGGTGACTGGCATGGTCACTTCCTCCCACAATGCTAAGGCCTAGAGGACCACCTGACTTTATCAGTATCACTTCCTGTTAGTGTGAAGTAGGACATTTAATGTGGTTAGAAATTTTGAGAATATTGCAACTCCAAGTTTAACAAAAGTGACAAAAAAGTCACAAGAAAGGTGGAACATTAGGTGTTTGAGTCTCTTTGTAACATAACATGATCTATCTATGTCTAGAGACCGTTCAACAAATAACTGAGCATACACAGACATTTTAGTTCACAAATATAAGCGGCTATTAGTTAAACAGCAATATTATCACAATAACCACAGCTGAGGATTATACAGATGATGTTACTGAGCTACATGCTACAGTATCACGTTATTAAAATTAGACCAAGCCTTCATACCATGCACCATCTTCTCTGGAACTGGACAGCATTAAGGATTAGGCAGAGGCCAAACGAAGAAACATTAACACTAAATTCCCCGATGAAGTTCCTCCAGTATGGTCTAATAAAACTTAAAACCATTCGACAGATTAAATAACTGATTTCATTCTGAGAGGTCTCACCTCAATGGGATACTCATCTTCCATCCGACTCAGGTGGTTTCCGTGAGGGGAAAGGCCATCCTCCTCCTGGTCTGGAGAATCTGAGGGTTCTGGGGGTGGAGGGGAGTGGGCTCGTGCCCGGGATTGACCTGGAGAGCCCCCTGGTGCATTCAGGTCTCGCTCCACCAAGAGGGCGATGGTGGGGGAGGTGCCGGTAAGGAGCGCTACTGCCTGGTCATGCCTGGCCTCTGTCATGTCTACACCATTGATCTGGATTGACAGTAAAACCAACCACGGTTGGTGTGAGCCCACCAGGACATTCCCAATGACAATGGGCCACATTAGCCACTGGCACATGGGGATTTCGAACAGTAAAGAACAAATACATGCTGCCAACAGGTGTATCTCATCAGATTCCACATCCTCATTACTCAAACCTATACTCTCTACTTGATCTCATTTGAGAGTTTTTATAAGTGCAAGTTAGAACTGTTATTAAAAGAAAAACCCAAGCACAGAGAAAAAAGGATGTAGGGGTAAAAGCAGACTTCTGAAGGCAATTTAGGATGGCAGAGCTTCTCTGAGGGAGAGTCTATGAGCAAGCAGAAGCCATTTTTCTCCCAAAAAGACATGAAACTCTCTGAAGTCAGCTTATGAATGACTGTATGGACTATCTTTCTCTCTAAACAGCTCAAAACTTTTTCTGCCACTTCTTGCCTTTGTTTACTTAAAACGCAAGTGGAGGTGTAATTTCTCCAAAAAGTTTGATCTTAAGCCAACAAAGGCAAGCAGGGGAAGTCCTTAAACAATTGCACCTTGTCATAAAGAACCCATTTCATCGTTAGTTTGTTAACACATTAATTAAGGAGGTAGCTTTCAGGCATGCACAATCTTAGACGTTGTACTCTGGTCCAAAGTGACAAGCAGAGGTCAGCACTGACCCGACAGTATCAGCTCTTACCATCGGCTGGTACGCTGCCGCGGCCACTGCAACAGTAGCCCACATAGCTACCATGTCAGCGGGGCGACAGGCCCAGCCCACTCCAAACCCAACACCATACCCAACACCAAGCAGGCAAGGAGATGCACTTAATGCATTAGTGAGCATGCAGACGGAGAGAGATAGTGAGGAAAAAGAGGTAGTCTACGAAGAAATAGAAGGTAAAGAAAAACTGCCGGAAGAAAGGGAGCGGTAAACCCAGAAAGAAAGCAAAGAGGAGAATTCCAGAAGCTTTTTTGTGATTCTCATTCTTCTTTGTGTTTTCACATTAAATTATTTTAGAAGCTAAACAGCTAAACAGTTACATTCATAAGCTACAATAATATATATAGATTTTGTAGGAAATGTCAATGGTGGTGCAATAGGAATGAGGGCTGAAGACAGCGAATAGGGAGCAGCTTTATCCTCTTCCTCTCTGCCCTGGTATCCGCCTTTGTTGGTGTGTGTCCAGTTTGTGCTGAAGCCACTGCTTCTTTGGTCTGTGGTGGTTTGACCATCCAGCAGCAGCTTCAGTTGAAGCTCGACGCATACCAACAAAACACAGGTAGCAGGAGCAATACTGAGGCAGCTGCACTGACTTGTCTTCCCCTCTTGCTGCTATCGGACCACCACCAGGGTAAATCAATTATTAATTAAAAAAAATAAATAGAAGCATTTTGTACAGCACTAATAGGTTTTTTCAAAGTAAAATAAATACATTTACCTTATACACTGAACAAATATTGACATCTTAATCGAGTACTCACGCCCAATGCCAGGTTATTTACAATAATACAGTGACTAAATAGGCAAATGTATGTGACTGGATAAAAACAATCAATTTTAATACAGACAAGCTTGAAGTGCAATGAGCAGAGAGAAAGAAAGAGGAATGTCTTAGCAATGAAACCTAAATGTTGGTTTATTCAACCAAAAGACCCAGAAAATCTGCATCTCAGATTAGAGAACTGTGTTGGTATTATTTTTCAGCTGTGTGAAAGTGACATCGGATGCGCTAATTATCTTTCATGGTGAACAAAAAGAGAGTTAGTGCGTTTGTTGAACATGTCAAGATTTATAATGTAAGTGATGAAAACAACATTTTGCAATGGAGAGATTAATAAAAAGATAAATATGCCATCTATAAAGTGCTTCCTTTAACAGTTCTCAAGATTAGGCACTTTCTGGAAACCAGAAGCACCTTATTATCTTATTTTACAAGAAAATGATTTTGTTTAGATTTCAGGATATGCTGTAAATATCATCTCGGTCTTAAAAACTGTTCTGGAATTCATTGCACATTGTAAAGGAAACCCAGATGGAGATGTGGAGGAGTACTCACAGAGATCACCCTGTCGCCTACACGCAGCGTGCTGTCTCGGTGTGCTGCTCCGCCCTCTGCAATACGAGAGATGTAGATTCCCTAAAAACAGAAAAATATATATTAAACATATTGTTATTACACCATATCAAATAAATTAGATGTTGGTGATTTACTGCTACCAAGAATGCTTTAATTTGTGGGAGTGGTTACCCTATTTTTCCATAAATAAATATTTTGTGGTCTCTGCACCAAAGCAGACAGTCAAACATCTAATGCAACAGGCTGCAACACTTATGAATCACTGTGCTATTTGAGCCTTTGTATGAGGAGAGTTATCACTCAAAGCCAAAAATAGAATTCCTTTATTCATATAGTTTTGAGAATAATTGCTTACAGTCGAACATGCAATACAACTGAATAACATCACAGTATTAGATCAGTAACACATCATTTCATCATATCTATAGCACAAATAATCAGAACCTTGTCCTTTGCTTGAACAAATAAAAACAATTGGGTAAACAAAATAAAATTCAGTTGAACTCTCGTCTGGCTCAGCAATAGAGAATGTGAAAACACCATCTCCTCATAACAACCAAGCGGTCACTGCACCCAATTCAAAAGACGTTTGAAAAAGAGGCAGAGACTTACAGTCAGACTTAAATCACACTTTTATGAGTCCTTTCCTCTTTGCGGGTGTCTTGAGCTGCATTAGTTTCAACAGAGACCCTCACAGGCCCATGCACTGGCCCAAATATACACCTCAGCCCATCCAATTACAGGGAAACTATCAAGTGTCATTGCTGGCTATTCATATCTCCGTCTCCCTGGTGATGACTGTATACGCTGCAGCGAGAATAGACGCTGTTAAAAGACAGCGCCGGGACTGAGGCAGTTACTGCCAGCACTTTGTGACCTATCTTCCCAACTTTAAGACCACATCTACATCAAATAGACTTATTGATGACTGTCTTGAACTGTAGATTATCCCTCAATATGATTGTTCTGTCTAACTTCACCCATAACAGATGTTTGCCAGTTTGAGCTGATTGTTTTACTTTATTTAACCTTTATCTTACCAGTACTCCCATATCACAAAAAAGCCTGCATCACTTAATATTTTTGGATACTTGGGGGCTGCTGTAAAATAGGTGTAAACTAGGCTTGATCCAATTTTCAATATATTTCCACAATATTTTTCACAATATCGAAATATCTTTTTAAAAGTCTGAGTCCGAGCTTCATTTTACTGCTTTGCTTAACCCACATTCACTCACTTACAATGTACCCTTGTGCGTGGTAATTAAAACTTCTCTACGGAGAAGCGGTGTTCAGATTTTATGCTCCACAGCTCACAAAAAACTGCAGGTCTGCTGAAACTCTCAGTTCTTTTAAAATTAAGGCTGCAGAGAAAATAACTAAAACATAAAACAATTTTATAGTTGTTCTCTTCCTCTAAACAACCCAAGGATGAGTTGTCCAGCTTTATGAACCTCACCGAGGCTGTAACATCTGCCTACTTAAAAACAGTGTAGGAGACTAAAGCTTGGCACTCATTACTGTACAGCATATGCAGAATAGGAGACGAAATGCAACCCTGTTGCAGGGGCCCAACAGGGTTCTGTTATAAACTATGGGGAGGAAGTAGCTGTGCTGAATCTGACCTGCTGGGTACGAATCAGGAGAAAATCTTTAATATATAAAATAAACTTTAGAATAACACCAAGACCTATATGTTGACAAACTACCAGGTCTTTTTAGTACAATTTGAATTAAAATTTGAAAACCAGACATCTGTGTTAATGTGCAGCCACAGATATTGATTTCATGACCATTTGACATTTTGTGTCCAAAAAAAAAAAGGGGGGGGGTACAAATGAACTTTAACAGGAAACCAACTTCAACACACAATGTACAATGAGAGAGACCTGATGAATTCTTCTTAAAACCGTATTTTAAGAAGTTTTTGACTTTCTCATCTTGCCAAACATTGTTTGTCACTGACACACACACACACACACACGCATGTGCGCGCGATAGATACCTGGCTCACACTCCACTCGCACTCACGCATGCTCTTGAGTAATCACTCCTTTCAGAAATTGTGTAATCAACTCGATTATATAATTTGGGAGATCGTTTGAAACGCAAACCAAAATCACAATTACATTAAATTAATTCCACAGCCTTACCGCAGAACGATTCAAGACACCATGTGGTGTGGATCTGATGCGAAAACTATTGTTTTTGATGTATTATCAGTCTCTATGGTTCACATTAACATGTCTTTGTTTTCACTCGGGTCAGAACAGCACAGGGCTACTACACAATGCTACTTGGACTGTGCTAAACACTGGATGAGGATATTGAACTATTTCTTTTTTATATATAGTCTATATATAATTATTTTCGAGGGGGAGTTCATTTTTTCCCGCAGCCAAGCAATGCATCCCGGAAATTCTGCCCGGCACCGGAAAATTTTAATCCTTGCAATTAACACAATCTTCACAAAACTGTGAGGTTATTCCACATGCTCATATATGGTTGGTCAGCAGTACAGCTACAACCCTCCGATCCAGTTGCTATGAAAACCGATTAAGATGTAAATGTGGTCAAATTTGAGTGAGAAAATATTTTAATGCTATCTTCTTAAAACGCTTCATGAGTACTGAGTTTAGGGCAACTGGCTGCAGGTCATTTATCTCTTTGGGCCCACTACTATAATTACTGTTAGCTGGTTTAAATCCAATATTCTTTGTCCTTTTGGCTCTTTTTTCTTCTGAGAGGAAAAACTTTGCTTTTAAAAGGTACTATGGAGTTTTTGACCACTCGTAACGCAATGCAGCAATGTTTTCCCATATACTTTGTCATATTACGTTACAGGGTTTGTTATGAATAAAGTTACACTGATTAAACAGCTATGCTTATTTATTATTATTTTGTTGTTTTTTGTAGTTATATAAACATCATATATGTAAGGCTTGGCACAAAAAAACACCATCAACAAATTATGTGTCTCCAAAATAAGATCCAATGGGGTCCACAAGAAGGGGAAGTACTTAGGCTCTCTATAAACAAACTGTTAAACCCTGACCATGACATTTTATTTGACAGAAATTGTTGGTGATTGGTGTGTTTCCGTGTCTCACCGTGTCTCCGGTGCGGTACGGTGTGGAGCCTTTTCCCCCTGCGATGCTGAAGCCGAGCCCCTTGTCGTTGCGGATCAGACAGGTGGAGAGGCGCTGCTGCGGCCCGCTGGGGGTGGTCTCCAGGTTGAACGCGAGGCCACTGCTGCGTCTCTCTCGTGGGAAGTAGTCGTCCTCAGGCCTCAGTGGCGTGGTGGTGATGGCGTTCTCGGGCTCCACCATGTGCTCGCGCAACACTGTCATAGAAACTGTAGCACCAGAGCTTCGGAGAGCTTCCACAGCCGTGTGATGTTCTGCTTCATGAAGATCTACTCCATTCACCTGAGGTTGAGATTGTCATTTAATTAAACATTTTGCAGTGTGGTCAAATGGAGGCAGGTTCAAGTGGTCTAGCAAGTTTTTACCTCGAGGAGTTTGTCTCCGACTTTAACCCCTGCTCTGGCTGCAGGGCCCTCTTCAGATACTCTTGAGATAAAGATTCCCTGACGACACAATCAAGAAGAACATCTATATAATCATCTATATAATCTATAAATTGTAGAACATATTCATATTTCAGATAAACATTTTACCTCATCATCTCCCTTGTAAGGCGTGGATCCTTTCCCTCCAGCAATGCTGATACCCAGGCCACCTGTTTGTCTCATGATGTTCAGAGTGTGCTGCAAGTTGAGGAGGGGGGGGTCAGCACAACTAGAAGTGAAACTTTCTTAACACCACCCATGGCTGAGCAGATTGAGAAGGAGTCACAGTAGTGCTATTTGGTTCTTATTTTTAGAAATTAATTGCGATTTTACATCTTAAAATCTATGATTTAAGTTGAGGGTGTCCTCTCGCCTTTTGCCAGAAGGTGGTGTCAATCTTAGAGCTGCATCCTGTCACCACTTATGGATGGAGACACTTGACTTTTTCTGGAGCCTAACGTCAGTTTAAGTGAAAGGTGGATATTTCGTCTTTGTGAATTTTGTTTTAAAGCTATTTTGCAGGTTGGGTTTTATTTTTTTCAAGCTTATTTAAAAGCAGCACAGTCAAACAAAAACAAAGCTGGAGCCGAATCATGTGTCATCTACCAGAAATCACTTAGTTGACATTAGACTGCAGACATAAAGTGAACAAACTTGCCGAAGTCGTCTTCAGTTGGATTTAGATGCTAGAAAATAATCTGACAGCATACAGTTCTTATGTATTTATGGGAGGAAAAACTTAAAAATGTGAGGTAAACCCTAAATAAAAACTTGTAGTAGTGTAACTGTGTTTGTGTTCTGTACTTGCAAGCCATGCAGAGAGGGGGAGGAGTGAAGGAGAATGAGGGACAGATAGAAGGAAACAGAAAATGTCAACAGTAACAGATGAGAAGATTGTGCTGTGTCCTGAATGAGGAAAGGATATTTAGACTTTGCTGTGGTGCATTTGTTGTAATAAAATTAATTATTTCTTAAAATATTGCTCTACAACAGTGAACAATAAAAAAATAAATGATCCAAATTCCTTCTCATTAAAACACCATATAATTCTGAATGATTAACCATATCACGCATGCCATTTCCAGCCATGTGCAATATACAGTTTTCTTCTATTAAGAAAGCAAAAGTGTCAATAACTTCTTCATCCATTCGGAGATCTTCTTCTGGGTTTTCAGATGCATTTCATACCATCTTTGTATACCTGCGTACAAAAATCTGGAGGAAGCTGGTGCTTGCAACAAGCCCATTCATTCCAGGGCAACACAGCATGACGGGGGATGAAAAGGAGCAGAGCAGCAGAAGCAGAGAGAAGGCAGCAGAGGTGAAGTGAGGCAGAACCTGATGCTGGACTGGGACGATCAAAGTTCCAGCTCTCTAGAGGAAACTTTTTTTCAGGACATTATAAGTCATGCATTACCAACCTATTACCAACCTTTTTTAAAAAGGCAGAATTCCAAAAAGTTAGACAACCATAATAAGATGATTGCATTCAGGTGACAAACAAGGGAAGGGAAATTTATATTTGTCAGATTGTCAAAAAAGTAATTCCTTGTGCCTGGAGCTGTACTATTTTCAAAGTGTTTTTCCTTATAAATACATTTAAATAAAGCAAAGACAAAGATATAAGTGTGATATAACATAACAGAAGTGATGTAGCACGTTCAAGTATGTGGTCATTCTTTTGTGCTCCTGCTCGCCTTTTCTTAATATTTACTTAACCGGGTTTAATCAACGAGGCACAAAAAACCCCCTGAAGAATAACAATTAACAATTCTGAGTAACGGTAACTGTTTTTTCTGAAGGATATGTGAGACTTAACATACAGGGTGCTTAAAAAAATACAGTGGTCAGGCATGAGTAAGGTATCTTGCAGGATAATTTTTGCAAACAATATTTTAATCATAGAACAGCCATGGTACCAGATCAGCCAGATAATTTGAATTAACCTATTTAAATCCAGTTGAATTTTTGTTTTAAAAGTAAGTCCTAAAAAAATGGAAAATAGTTTGTATAAGAGAAAAAAAAACATAAGTAGTCCAACACTAACTTCACTAGCTGAGAATTTATAAGTAAGAGACAGGAGAATGGTCCAATACTTTGGGATATATAGACAATGTAACGTCTGAGCTGCTGCCCGCTGAAAAAAAAAATACATCTGAAAAGAAAATATATCGTTACTGCCTTCCTGCATCCAGGTTCTGCCACACTGGCCACCAGGAGTTGTGGTAAGGGGGTCCCTAGTGATTGGCTTGCATTAAAAACGGATTTATGTAGGTTTTCTCTCCACCTCGGAATACAGGTGGCTGAGTGAGGTGAGTGAGGGACAAAGAGAGACAAACTGGACGGGAAAGAGTAGGTACAGACCTCTTCCTCCTCAATTCGAGCAGGTTCAATCAGCAGATTATTGACTTGATCAAATGACACCCCCTGTTAGGACAGGAACCAGCGAGAGGCATGCGGATTAGTCAGGCCAAAATAAAAATATGCTCACACACACGCACACAACAAAGCCACATTCACCCATTTTCCATAAACTTCACCAAACACAACCAAACCTTTACTGCCATCTGCTTGCAGGTGGTGGGACTTCCAAGTCCACCGGGATGGACCACCTTGAAGCAGAGGCGATCCCACATTTGCACACCCCAGCCACCAGAAGCAGATGAAGGCAGAGATGGAAAGACAAGACCAAGGAGCTGAGCTACAGCACAAAACAGTGTAGCGAGAGCGGACAAGAGAGAACAAAAGCTCCCACGAAAGAATAGGCTCAACCTCAACACCACAGAAGGCTATTTCCTTCAGTAGCAAACTTTAACTTAGAAAACAGGACTACTTATGTAAAAAGAAACCATTAAAGGTCCCATATTGTGCACTTTTTGCATTTTAAGTTTTGATATTCGTAACATGATCTTTGCAGCTTAAAGTACCAAAAACCATCTCATATATAGTTTAACAGCTCCTCTCTCAAGCTTCTGTCTGGAGCTCTGGAGAAAGCACGGGGCATTTTACATTTGTCTCATTGATATTCATGAGCCTCTCTTCTGATTGGCTAATTTGAATGGCTGGGGGATGCCTGCAGCTCTTTTAAGACTCAGCTTCTTCTGAACCAGGGCTGTGTGCATATTTTATGTGTGATATGTGATATATAGTCACATGAGGACTCATACTGATATGGGACCTTTAAGAATGATGATATATTTGATGATAACTTATTTACTTACTTAGTTTGATATCTTATTTATAGTAATTATAACATTGTGTAAAAGATTACCATCAAATGACACACAAAAGGCTTGTTGGCCTACGCATTCCAGCTCTGCCAATATATGTTCTGGTTGGTCTGAGTACAGCCACACAAAAAGACCCACATCCAACACAAACAAAACAGATTTGGTGAGATGATGTTTGATTACAGTGTTAAAAAGGATTTCTACAATCAGAATGATAAATCAACAGGTCTCATTAAGTCTCCCCGTATACTGATGATCAATAGGAAGATTCAGTTTTGTAAGCAGCACTGAGCAGACTTCACTTACTCAACTCATACACACACAAACACGCACACACATTGTTATAAAAGCAAGATTGTGAAAATGTAATTAACCAATTAAAATCAGGAAATGGCTGATAATAGTGAGATTTTTTTGTACTGAACAGGCCCAATGTTCAGCCTGCAGCTACTTCTGATATCATGATTTGACATTATAGAAATCATATCCAGGATGTAAAACTTCTCTTAAAATTCTCCAAACATGAGACATTGTTTTATAAATCTCTCTGTTACTGTATCATATGTTAAGTGATTCAAGTGTTGAAAGGTTTCTATAAGCATCATCAGTGATGATATCTGAGTGTTTGTAAGGATTAGGTGGAGGACATCTCGTCTTTGCATGGGACAGAGAAAAGAGAAAGCGAAGTTCTGAGGGAGCCATTCTAGGGTGAAACTAACAGTGAGTTTGTGGTTCAGCCACAAAATCAACTTCTGAGAAAAACATTCCCCTTGATTTATAGTACAAGGGTAGACGTTCATTTCCACAATGACCCTGCATGCAAGGACAAATCCTTCTCCAACGCTAGCAGCCCACTTCAAACCAAATGCAACTTGCAAGGTGGTAAGGGCACTCTATGCATACAGTATTACCCGTTTGCATAGAGGCAATAAGCATGCCAAAATATATTCAATTTAAATATATTATAATAACAAATAAATGATCTGAAGGATCAATTTCCTAACAACAGTTATGGTGTGTTCTTTTATGTCTTGCATACACATGAAACTCCGTAACTACACTCATCTCTACTCTCATCTGTGTGCAAATGCTGTTATTTTAAGGATAACCATCTCCCCAAACATTACTGAACAGCATCCTGCCAGTGCCAGAATCTTTCTTTTACCTTTACTTGGCTGGAGTTGACCTGCCGGCTGTCTTCCAGCTCTGGCACCTCCAGTCTGTGATGGTGTTGAGGGGTGCTAATGCTCTGCTCTTCCTCCTCGTCCTGCTCATCTTCAGCAGTCTGTGTCGGAGAGTTGAGGCCGTCGGGACTGAAGCCCTGCAGCAGCGCGGCCACGGCCTCGGGCTTGGGCAGCTTGGTGATCTTGAAGTGCTTCTTGTAGTGCGGCGTGTCCTTTCTGATCAGACGTTGCTTCTCGGCAGGGAAAGCCGGCCTCTCGTCTTCCTCATCACTCCTCTCACCGTCCTCTTCCTCCTCGTCCTCATCCCCACCACGGATGATGGGCTCCTCTGCAAAGTGCACAGTGGGCTAGAGAAAGGAGGGGTTCAGATTTGAGAGTTTTACAGGAAGAAGGGCCGCATAGAATTTTTAGGAAAGGAATTATTTGCATTTCTCTTTAAATATGATGAGAAGTATTTTATAGCCAAGTAAATATTAACATGACAATCTTATGGATATTTACCTCAATATACTCCACCTCCATCTCATCCAGTTCCTCTTCCTCATGAGGGGAGTGGCCGTCCACAAAGTCCTCCCTCTGTGAGGTGACAGTTACCTCCCGTTTCTCTTCATGTGAGGTGGCTGACAGTGTGCTATTGGACACCTGAGAGTCATGGCTCTGATTGGAAAGGTCACTGAGCCGTTTCTCCTAAAACAAAGAGTATTTCTTTGAGTCACTGTACACAGAACAAAACAGACTAGAAAATGTTTTTTGTTCACTTCCAAAAGTAGCTGGTGAAACCTGTGGGTCTGAGGACTCTTCGTCGCCATCAGGTCTGGACGAGTAGGCTTCGTTCCTCCTCTCCTCAATTACCTTCTTCATTACCTTCAGCTCACTTGGATGTGGTGTGGCTCTACGCTGAAGGCCCTGAAAAACACATTTTAAAAAAACTATTTATTTTGTGAAAGTAATAACCTTGTTAAAGCACATCTGACTTAGTGACAAAGATATCACTTATAATAATAATAATCATATTTGCACTTGCTAATGCCTCATCTGCAGCAGCATTTAAAAGCTTACATCCAGCTGTTCCACCAAAAACAGGGATGTACAGCATTGACTGCTGGAAATAACACAGAAAAACATAAACTCTACATAAGGGGACATGAACTGGTGTTTGTTTCTTACTCTGCGCTCTGCAGCAGCCTCATCATCCTCATCCTCAGCTTTGGTCTCTTCTTGGAACTGAATGACTGACACTCGGTTCAGATTGCTGTCTGTCCAACTGTCGTCCACACTGTTCTGTAGTAAGTTCTCTGTGGAAAACAGGGAAGGAGAGTGTCGTAGAGAGACGTCAGAGTGAGCTGATAGCAACAATTAAATGAACAGTGTTGGAACAGATTCTGTGTCACATCCATGTGCAGATTTATAAACCTATGAATAGCTAGGTAAAAACTATATAAAAACAAATTATTGGATCAACAATTTGTACCAGCAAAATGCGCAAAAGATACTCCAAGTAGGATAGAATCTTAAGGTGCCGTTCTAAAAGTTGTGAGCACCCAGGAATATTTTCAAAAGAAAAATACTGTTTTTAAGTGTTTATAACAGCCATGGTTCAAAAACAGGATTTAAGTCACTAGTGACCACAATAAGGCTGACAAAGACCTACTCACCTAGGCTTGGGGAAGGCTGTTGGGGCAGTAAGTAGCAGGTCAGCACCTTCTCCCCCGTACGCTCATCATCCTCGGTCTGGAACTTGAGCATCGGCTGTGACTGGTTCTCTGCGAGCCACATGGCCTTCAGATTGAGGTTTGTCAGGGCAAATGGCAGGTTTTGTAATCTTGATGTGGAGAATGAGAAGGACAGTTACAAAAGAGTTAAAAAGGACTTGATTTTTGGTTGTCAATAAGACCCAGGTTGCTGGTAATACATGAAATGAAAACATGAAACATGAAAAGCTTAAAATTTAGCTTGAAAAGCTGCCCTGCCTTATACACAGTACAGGGTGCTCAGGGACGTTACCTGTTTCCAGCCACATCAAGCACATGGAGCTCAGTGGCATCTGCAAGCTCAGGAGGAAGTTTACCCAGGCGATTGTCTCTTAACGACAGAACGTTGAGACTGGCACAACCACCCAGCTCTTTGGGAACACTACCCAATCGGTTGCGGTCTACATTCAAGTTGGTCAGCTTCTTCAACTTGCCCAGCGAGCGAGGAAGTGACTTTTGGGGAAAAAAAATAGAAACTGTTAATATTCATTAATATTGAAACTTAACTATTGTTAATGAGGTATTAACAGGCATATACAGATCCCAACTGGGTCAGAGTAAGGCTGTTGTAAGCTGTTCATACTGTAAACCAATACCTGTAATAGGTTCTCCGTCAGGACAAGTTCTGTGAGGTTTTCACACTCTCCTATCGTATCAGTCAGGTGAGCCAGTCTATTCTGGTCCACTTTCAGGATGGATAGTTGTTTCAGGCAACCTGAATAAGAAAATTATGTCATTTAACAAACTTCAACTATATGACACCAGCAGTGAATTAGTTGTTTGTGTGATTTCAGTATACATGGTTTTGATGTTGAAATGTAAGCCCACGTTCTGGAATAAGACAAATTGAACTTTTTTTGCTCTTCATTGGCATTATTTATCCAATAGAGGGCAGTGCTGTTCTTGTTTATCAGAGCACTAGGCCTGCTAAAATGCAGACTTTATCAACAGGACTGTCAAATTGGATGGAAAACTTTCAGTAAGTACCCTCAAAACACATCCCAGAAAACAGAAAGAGGAAAAAAAGAAAGATTAAAAAAGACTAATTAGTATTGGGCAACTTTTCATATTCAAATATGGGTATGTTTTACTGTTTGAGAAACACATTTGACAATACTCTAACACAGATGACCGTGACAGATGGTTTGCAAAGGGATAGTCCATCTTGTTTCTCTCCATTTCACCCTTGCATTGCTCACCAATGCTGTCGGGGATGACCTCCAGCAGGTTCTGTGTGAGCAGCAGGTCGGTGAGAGCCAAAAGGCCGTTCAGCTCAGAGGGAAGCTCTTCTAGACGATTCTCTGACACATCCAGACAGACCAGTCTCCGGAGGTTCCCAAGCTCCTATAAACACATAAACACAATAAATACCACTTATTTACAGCCTAGAACCCAAAGAGTCTTAAAAAACTATCTCACCCAAAATTCATTAGACTCTGTTTCACTACCTTCATACACATTCACAAAGCTAACTTAATATAATCATCATTTTGTGCCTGTACTCTATGGTGTTTAGCATGATTCTAAACATGTCTGACTTTATTTTGCATATTGAGCGTGAAGTAAACAATATTATTCTACTGTGCAGCCCATGCATGTATGATATGTCTTTCAACAGGGAAACATAAAAATATATTTTTTTAAGCAAACTGTACTTACTGGTGGTAATGAGGATAACTGGTTACGGTCAAGCCACAACTCCCTCAGGTTGGGCAGAGCACCAAGGGTGTCCGGCTAAGAGTTGGGATGAAACATGGAGGTAGCATATTGGTTACTCGCGGTAGGTAATTGGAGAGAGCAGGTTGGTTATTCTTATTAAGGTTTGTGGTGCAATGCCAACAACTGTGTGATCTAAACAAACAAGGAAACAGCGAGTGGAAACACGTTCTGTTTGAAAACTGTCAAAGAGGTTGAGATAGAAAAAAGCAATTGTGTGCCTTAAACACACACACTTGTTAACACTATCTAAGACTGCACATTGGAGATGCAATCATTGCCATATGGGAACAATTTAGATTGACAAGGATATGAAATGAACAGTTGAATAATGGGTAATTTTTTAAATGTTTTTATTGAAACTTCAAAATTCAGTCAGTGAGCTAAGGTTTCCAAAAATGAACTCAAATATAAGTCTCAGGGATAAATATAATTAAGGAAAATGTCAGTAAAGCACTGGCTTATGACAGACATGCAGGCAGGAAGGTTTCATCGTGATGTCAACCGTTTGCTCAGCCTCCGCCCTGGTCAAGTCATGAGGCATTGTTTACCCTGTCCTATTGAGACAAGTGGGTGTTCCCAGGCTAAAGCTAGCACTCACTCAGGACTGACAGACCAGTTCTGCTGTGTTTGATTAGATAAACATGTGGTTTGCATCATAATTATTGTTGTGGGAATGTGAGATGGACATCATTGACAAATTGTGACAAATTTTACATTTAAAAATGTAAAATTAATTGTCTATTGTATATTGTATGAGTGAGTTTTTGACATACCAAAACTTCCAGTTCATTGCTGCCCAGGTCCAGCTGTTCCAGTTTCACCAGGAAAGATAGTGACCTGAAAACACACCGAAAATAGGTGCAGAAACATGCAGAAAGTTACACAGTGCCCCGGGACAACAAAGAGCAGCACTTTGCATATGACAACATACCAATCATTCCCATGTGCTGACACATGCAAAGAATGTTTTTAAACCAATGATGCCTAAGGTAACTAAACTAACTAAATTGTTGCATTTTTAAGTAATAACGGTTCTTTCTAAAGTGTTAATCTACAAATAGCCGTGTTAATTCGTTACACATCGCCAGCAGACACTCATTGCTCATGATAGAGATGGTGGAGAGTAAGATAAGAAACTAATCTCAGTGCCTGTATGCTGGAGGGGGATGACACTTACGTGGGCAGAGACTTCAGCAGGTTCTCCCTGAGCTCCAACGTCACAAGATTGGCCAGACTATAAACAGGAGGAGTGGCAGAGAAAATGAAGCAAGTGCGAGAGAGGGTGGTGTAGGAGTTGGCAGGCAAGGTGAAAAGGATGGGGGAGGAATAGAGAAGAGGAGAAGCATGTTGGTTAGTCAGATGGCAGGTCTGTTCATTGGGCTGCCTGGCATGGTGAGGGGCTCCTTCCATCTGTCAGACCAGAGGAGTGGCCCACAGCCCAGAGACCGGCTGCCTCGGAGCCCACTGGGCAAGAGAATTACACTTCTTGAAAACCTGCTCAGTCTCCTAATGTTTCACAGCTCTAATTGAGTCAAAGTCCTCTGGCAGAGTGGAGGAGTGTGATGGTTTGATTATGGACCACAATATAATTTAAATCTTTCTCATACCATTAAAACACACGGTTTCAGTGACTATTCAAGAGAAAAATATAGTTGAACAATAAAAGTAAGATAGTCCAATCAAAGCTATGAGCCATTATGCATGTACATACTTTCCAATGTCGTTCGGCAAAGTCTGCAATGACACGTCGTTGAGTGCCAAGTGAGCAAGTGCTCGGAGTTGAGTGAAACCATCCGGCAATCTGAGGCAAAAAGAACAAAAAAAAAGGGTAAATTGTGGAGAGTCTGTGAGAGAGAGACCTTTTAAGGATCATTTGTACAATGCATGGGATCACTTTACTCGCACAGATTATTGGCCCACTAGGTATTCCCATCTGGTCAAGTGTTCAGCATAAAACACTTTCCCAACCTCTGATTTCCAATGGGAGAACGTTAAATGGCCAAATACCAACCCAGACATCACTGATTGCAGGTGGAGAAAAAAAGTTTGAAAAAAAAAAAAAAACCCTAACAACCTTGAAACAATTACTTTTTTTATAGGCACTACCTCTGATCCTGGTTATGTTAATGTGTGTGATTTTAGATAGAAGCCTTGTTCGGTCAGAAGGCAAATCCACCAGTCGTTTTTTCAAATACTATGCATAATTGTTTCTTAGCAGTTGAACATTTTAAAGCTTTGGAGTAATGAATAAGGATAAAGTGCACACTAAAAATATGCAAGCACATACAGTGTCTTTCACATACAATTGACTGCACATTTGAAAAAAGAAAGAAGAAAGGAAAGCCAAGTAATTAGAGCAAACAAATGACACTTATCATGCTTTGTTGCACTTTTCTAAGTCATACTGATTGTCGCCCCTTCTGTTACATGTGGGCAAGCACAGCCTTTTCTCACAGTGATGATAAATAGAGTGATGGGCTGTTCCACTCCACTTACCTGGAGAGGGGGTTTCCACTGAAATCTGCAATCTCCAAGGCCCTGCAAAACTTAATGCTCTCAGGGATCTCAGGAATGTCTGCAGGAGAAAAGAGGGGGGACAGGGGGCAGGAGTCAGAACCATGGACACACAGATGCAGAACAGAGATGTAGAGGGCTCGTATTCTATAGAACAAATCATTTTAAGTTTCTTTTAAATCGCAAACAGATGGCCAGGGCCAAGAAAGCCGCAGAGTGAAAAGAGAAAATAGGAGAGATGTAAGCTGTGCTCGGGAGGACGTGGTCAAAGAGCACAAAAAAAAGTCAAATTTAGAGCGCATAAACACATGTGTAACTACTTGCTTTCATGCAAGTCCAAATTTATTTCCTTGGATCCTGTACCTTTTTCTAAAAGCATTTCAGATGTTATGTGCTTTACTTTTTAAAGAACGGTTTCCAATGTATGGTAAAAATCATAACTTAGAGGTCAAATAAAGAATAAAGGGGAAAAAACCCTATTGGTGAAAGACATGATACATTAATAAGTCTATAGCTGGATGGTGTAAAGGCTTCTTTGACTACAGGTCTGTTGATTTATTTGTCTCACCTCAGTTCTGTCTATCATAGACTATCACTGCATTTTCAAATTACACATTTGAAATTAAAATCTCTGTATCAACAAGTTCATTATACCTAAAACAATAGACATATATTGCTGCCTATATATTCGAAGCATTAGTTTAGAGTGGGAACTCATAAATTTCCACAGCCAACCGTCACTCATTGCAAGGAAAGCAATTGGCTGCACTTTACCACATTTGATGCTTAAAAAGTTTTTCAAGGAATTTGTTGCTTTCCTTGTAAATCAAATCATTATTACTTTGTTTGTTTGTTCAATGCGGTATGATTACTTTGTGTATTTATTTTATTTCTTTAACATGTTTGATATAAACTGATACTACTTTTACTGCTACATCCACTTTTGCCTGTTTAGTCAAATGAACATATAAAAGGCTCAAGTAGAAATTTGATCTACTGATCTGACCAGAAAAATACGTTTTACCACTGGATCCTGCAGGTGCATGTTTAGAAATCCCTGCTGAGCCAAGCAGTCAATGGTGCTTATCTGGCTCAGTGTTGTCCTGCAGCAGGAGGAGACGGGCAGCCAGATGGGAAAGGCCCTCACAGGCCACTGCACACTGCTCTCACAGCAACTGATGCAGTTGGCTAGCAGAGCAGATGTCTCATATCTAACATATAAGCTCTCCCTGCTACTGAGTTTATTTGTGAGCAGCAAGCAAGTACACAGACAGGGCAAGATATTTGTTGAGGAGGTGCAGAAAATTATACAGCAATCCTTACTGAAATAAAACATTTCAAATGTCTGTGACATGAATGACTATTCCTATTATAGGTATATTTTACAGGCTTGAAGATCCACGGATGAATGTCTTTATGCTTAGAGGAAAGACTGGTCATCTGGCAAAAAACTAAGATATTAATGTGTTGCTGCTAGCTAGGGATGGTTAACAAAACCCAATAATAACCACCAGATTTAAACTATTAAAGACCCTGGTATAGAGGGTTGCATTTTTTTTAAAATGCCCACCCTGGTTCCCTTGTCTAAAAGCCCTTTTTATCCATTGGATTTTAGATTATTCCAATTCCACTAGAAATGCCAGAAGTAAAAGCTAATGTTAGGCTATAAACAAACTGCATCACAGGCCATTTAATTCAATGACACCATTGTTTTTGCATAGTAAATCATTCAATCAATTGTTGTGCGAGTGAAACACAACACATATGTCTACTTTTCAATGACGTTGCATTGATAATTGTTAAAAACTGCCATTTCTAAAATTCATGAGTGAGGTATTTACTTATGTATTTATGTTGCACAACAAAACCTGAAAACCCTAAAGCCTGTTTTAGCCACAGAATTTGAGATGAGTGAACTGGAAGTGCTAAAATGCTAATTCATTTCAGGGAATTCCTGCAGCACTTGATTGATAAGTTTCAAAGTTACTGGTTATTTTATCATTGCTTTTTACCATCATGCTACAGCCTCTTGTCTGCTAATAGAAAAATTGCTGTCTGTAAGTAGTTTAACTATTTAGTTTGTCAGGTATCTTAAAATTTGGCGAATTCTTGCAAACTGATGATAATCTGACTAGCTGGTTTTGTTGATTACATTATATACACAAACCCTTGTTTTTCACGTGTTCTAGTAAAGAGCGTTAGTGAAGTTGTATTCATGTACCGTTTCTGGATATGTCCAGTTCCACCAGCTGCATGAAGTTGGCCACTTCAGGAGGGAGTCTCTGGATCTCATTGTCACTCAAGCCGAGCTTCCTTAGGTTCAGTAGTCTGAAGAAAGGCTGTGGAGACACAGGGCGTCATATTAATACTTCTTTAGGCAGTTGACACATGAATTCTTTAAATTAGAAATCACCCAATCTGACAAGAATATATCAGGGGACAAACATGGATGTGTAGTAATTGAAACTTCTCCTCTAAAATACACAGTGATACAGACACTGCAGATAAGAAACAAACAACTGTATTGTCTGCTGTGATCTTAAATGCTTAATGCCTGGAGACAATTCAGTAAACACTAAAAAAATGGTATTATTAATAAACAGTTTGTTCTATAAAATGTCAGACATTAACAAATACTACAAAGATAATGAGAAGCAAAGACGGCCTTTTGCATTTTTCAAGTTTCTTGGCAACCACCTAATTTATTGATCAGTTGTTTGAAATCTGCAATCTCACCACTAGATGCCACCAGAAATTACACCATACCTACAAAAAATAACTTATGAATTGCTATAGTTTTCATATAAATAATAGATGATTTGATTTGTCATTTCAACTTTATTAATGACCATATTTAGACCAAAACTGGATACAGCTGTAAAGTGAACACACAAAACATCCTACATGTTCAGGAGGAGGCCAACTTCAGAACCAACATTCCGTCCTCATATTCCCAAAATCTCCTCACCATGGCAACGGCAGGCAAACAAAGCGGCTTTCGATAGGAGAGCTGAGGAAAGTGCTGCCGCTGTGGCCATGCCAAGTGCTTTCACAAGAGCCCGGTTGTTGAACAGGACAGCGTTCAGAAACATTCCTCCGCCAGCCGCGCTGTGTGTGTGTGTCTGTGTGTCTTCTGCCGTTCAGATGGACTGACAAGACAGGCTGGCGGGGAACGGCAAGATAAACAGGCCAAAACTATGCAGTTATTAACCCCTCAATCAGTCCCTGGTTCTGCAGCCCACAGAGGACCCACTGTTTACGCTGTCGAAAGCCAGCGACTTCCCAGACGCTGCAATGGAGGAAGCGTGCTGAGGAACTTGCCGACTTGGGCTTTCTGGAACAAGAATTTGTATAAACTCATTATTCAGGGATGCTTTCTGAACATAGGGCGCACAGATGCCTGGAAGCTTGGAGCCTCAACCTTAATTCAAACTAAACCTCAAGCTGTCAAGCAAGGTCCTCCGTGGAGAACAATCCCTTTGTGTCAGAAATGACAGAGATTAAACATAATAAATTGGAAAATTCTGACGACTTCCAAGCACCTCCTTCTTCAGTGGGATAAATGTTTCAGAAATGTAGCACCATTGCTCTCTTTTCTCCAAAGTGTTGCATAAACATGTAGTAAATCAGATAAGACAAAAACCTTCTTTAATATATATTGTCAGGCCTCTGCCAGGCAAAAGTGTAAAAACACAAAGATCTACGCACTGAATACAACATGCTGGGAGACAGCTCTACCATTATGCTGCCAAAGAGAAGAATGCACAGTTCAGCTCTGTTCCTCAATGACAGACACTTCCTGCTGTTAACTGGTTATGTGTATTTTGCTAGAATGGGGGAGTATGTTGGCTTACAACAGCAAGACAGGGCTTATCAGAACTCTCGCAATATTTGGCATTTGACTGGTAGACCAGCTTGGTGGGGGAGGGAGACAGAGATAAACACAGGGAAGAACGGAGCCAGACAGAAAGGGTGTTGGCTCACTGAGCAGGTGACAGGTATCAGACAGCAGGAACAGGAGCTCAGGTGGGACCATGTGACCGGGGCCAAACCCAGATGGCAACCGGCTCCCAGGAGGGGAGGCAACCTCACTGGCAGAACAGGTGACAATTGGAGATGGAAGGCCTCTCAGGGGGAGACTGCTTTGAAACACACCTGAACACTCATTCTGCAGATGTAAGAACTTAAACTCAAACATAAAAAGCTAATTTCATATCCACTAAAAATATGGATGGAGCTTCAAGTTCCCACGGTTAGGCAGTGCTTGCACACCAAAGAATGTTACTGCTAACAGACGATCTGTAATTCTTTCATTCACGCTAAACTAATCACCTAATAAAGCTTTTGACTCAGTGCATTCCTCTCCCCTCTCGATACCGTCCAGAGCCCCGATCCGCGATGAGGGGAAAGCTGCACTGTAATGCAATCATGCCACTGAACGAGTAATTATGAACACTCACAAAGATGGCCATTCACTCCCAAGCAGACGCTCACTTGTACAATCAAATAGTTCAGAACGTTTTTCAATCACGTCATTGACCATTCCACGTGTAATAAATCTGTTCCTCGACCAGCTACTTTTAGAGCAGTCAAATTTGGTAAAGTAGTAAAAAAAAACCTTGCAAACAATGGCAATAAAGTGCAGTTCCCTAAATGAAAACTACATTTGATGTCTGTGCCATGTTCTTTAAAATGTAACAATGGAGAACCAACCGTTATTACGGGTCAACGGGTCAATTGGAATAACAAGTGAGAGCAGTGGGATTTAGTGTACCGTCACTGTCTCTCCATTGTATTACTGAGCCACATCAGTCTGCTCAGTCACTCAGGCAGCCTTTACAGGAGTGTGTGTGTGTGTCTGTGAGACCATTTGTAGAGCGAGGCGGCACAAACCGCTGTGTTACATTTCTTTTACAACTTTGTAAGGAGGATATTATAATGTGGGCCTTTGTGAGACTTGTTTGCTTAAGGATGATATGAACAGGGAGTGGAATAAAAAGCAGATTTGCAGTGTCAGCAGAGGGCAGTGTGGGGTCTCAGAGCTTCAAACACCACAACTCGCTTGCCCTTAGGACTGAAAAACATCACCTTTGCATCACTTCACTGGTGAGAATTAAAGAATAACCACCACAAATATTTGGTGTTAAGCTGGTAAATAAACCAACAGAGGAGAAATCAAATTGTGTATGGTCACAAATTAAGGAAGTACTGCTATGGTCCCATTTAAACTGCTTTGAATTCCAGAGAATTAAGTAGTAGATGCATTACATTAATAGTGGCTAAGACAGCTACGAGAGCTGACACAGCAGCTCACATTCTGCCAGACTATGATAACATTTCACACAGGGAGGACTGGGTCTGCCTAATATCCACATTGTGGCCAACTCAAGCTGGTGAAAATGGGCTCTGTGGTGTGGGTGCTTATTTGAGATATCCTCCATTATTATACAGTGAATAAAGCCTGGTCATCCATTAGAAACCTGTTACAGACAATAGTGTGTGCGCGTGTGTGTGACATGAGGGGCTGCAAATGACATGTGGTACTGCTGAGTGTTATCAATGCTTTGCTTAGACTTAACTGCCTCATTCTCTGATAAAAGAAGCGTTAACACAGGATGTGTGTTTCTATGTGTGTGCTTTTTTTTCCAGAAATCTTTAAGTCACAGGTTTGGCGATCCTGTGCTGTAGGTCTTTAAATCAGCACACAGCAGTGTTTACAAATTCTTTGGCTTAGTTTTACTTTAGCTGGGGTTGCCAAGAACTCTGGCTACAGTAGCAGCACTCAGCATGCGTGCATCAGGGGGTGGGGCAGATGTTAACATGCATATTCGTGTATTAGCGGGTTTGTTTTTCGTTAAAAGTGTTTATGAGAGTGTTTATGTGCGTTGAAGAGACTGCAGATTCACAGAGTGGAATGTTAATATTTGTGGACCTCACATCCATCCTCCAGACAAACAAATTAAAATGTGACTACAGATATCCAAGAGGCCAAAGTGTGTATGTGGAGTCTCACATATGAGTAGACTGTATGTTCTCTGCATGAGTAGCGTTTCACTGTAGGTGTAGTGATTTGAAGCCTAAAGTCCACAGAAGCGGCAATGTTCCAGTCAAGTGACTCCATTTAGATTACGATTTCCTTCCAATCATGTCATCAGACTAGAGACAGAGCAGGCTCCTCTGGCCTTCAAAAACACACCTCAATTCCACTTTCCTCTAACAGGGCACATTTACTGTGCAGGGGACACCCTGCTTAAGAAACCACAGGCACCAAACGCCATGTTTGCTTTTAATCATTACCTAAAGTCAGGTTCAGGGCCTAAACATTCTTAAAAGGGTAGGAGAGTAACAGCAGAAGGGGAGTTGGGATCATTTACACAGACTCTAAGGTCTTGGCATTTTGTGAAACAGAAACAAAAGGGGTCAATTTGATCAGGTCTCAGCTTGGCTACTGAGGCGTTCAATCAAGCAGGATGTCAAATTACACACCATCATTAAACTTCACTACTCTTTCCATAAGCCTCATTTATGCATTTAACTCACATACTTTTGTTTCCTCTGGAAGTGGAATTCCAAACCTCTTAATCTTGTGCCAAATCTGCCCTGTTGGCCTAGTCCTTATGTCCCCACTCTTCCCAATATCCATTCCCTCACGATACATACCAATACACACACTTGTGCGCACAATACCGGGGTGAGGGGCTGAAAGCA
This sequence comes from Lepturacanthus savala, assembly GCA_030544235.1. NCBI lineage: Eukaryota > Metazoa > Chordata > Actinopteri > Scombriformes > Trichiuridae > Lepturacanthus > Lepturacanthus savala. The sequence continues at coordinate 12,098,143 of CM060476.1, read as the reverse complement.
AGGGGAAGGGAAAGCACATGCTTTTGTGCTTGCGTGGACTCTTTCAGTGTCCGGGAAATAGAAAGCCGAGAGGATTCGGTTGACTAAGTAACTTGGTCGAGCCTCATCACTGCACATTCATTTCTATAGATAGATGCAGTTATTGTTGTGGTATAGACTCAGTACACGAGTGAACACACACATAAGCAGCCATGATAGAAGGTAAATCTGCATGAAGAAGTAGGCCTCATCCTCCCCTGAGCTTAATATTGTCAGTGCAGAGTTATGTGAGGCACCACTAGGACTACATACGGTCATTTCAAGGCCAACGCTAATAGAGCAACACATGGTCTAACGTTGCTTTGCTGCTTGGCCAAAGTGTCCCCTCCCCCTGCAGAGCACTGTTTGAAGCCCAAAGTTCCTAAAACTTCTTTACATGAATGACACCCTAACTGGTCCCCCCTTTCCTCCTCCCCCTCCCGCTGCTGCTCCTCCTCTTTGGGATCCCTCCATTTTCCTCAGCAGAAGGACAAAGGCCAAGCAGCCAGCCCCACACAGGCCTGTCAGTCACAGGCCAGCTCTCATTGCCCCCCTCCCTGCAGCTCAGCTAGGGGATTCCTCTATTGTCTGAAAGGGCACCACAGAGAGGAGAGAGAGGGATGGAAATGGAAGGATGAAGACTTGAAAGAGGAAAGTGGCAAAGGATAACAAAAGGCAGGAATGACTAAGAAGGATAGAAAAGGCGAGTGGGGAGAACAGTGCGGAGAAGAAAAGGAAGATTGCGTGAGAAGTAGAGAGAGGAGAGAGCTGAGAGAAAGGGACTGACGGTGGATTATTAATAAAGAGTGGAGGGTCAACAATGGATTCCCACAGTGCACTGCACCACTAATGGGGACAGAGGCTTCAGCCACTGACCAACAAATCATTTCACACAGCTTTCAACAGACCAAGACTGACTCACTACTGTCTCTCTAAAAAGATGAACAATCTCATTTATTCATCTGAATCAAAACAGGCAAAAAGCCAACAGGCTGTCATTAATGCGGTTTAGTGCGGGTCACTATGGTCCATACAAACAGTGGAGTACAATACCCCCCATTGGCCTCTTCAGAAAACCCACACATATCTGACTGATACAATACAACCATCCACCTACTCACAACTATAAACTTACGTTCCACTTCCTCTGCTCTCACCCACCACCTCCCACACGTTCTGCCTCTATTGCTTGCAGCACAAGTGTGTGTTTATGATAAAACAAAAAAAAGAACCAAATCCACAAATGCAGCAGCAGCACATGCTAAACTCCCCCAATGATCTGTCATGCATGTCTAATTTACGACAGCTGAGCTAATTCTATTAACCTTAATCAAACATGCTTGCACACAATCAAAAAGGGCACAAAAAGAGAAGCGGGCGTATGTGTGTGCATGTCTTTGTGGCAATTGAATGGCGTTTTGTGCCATTATAAAATGCTGTGCATATGTGCGTGAATGTTTGTGTTTCACTTAAGTGGCACTTTCAGCCATGACTACCCTTATCCGGCTCCAGTCCCCCAGGCTGAACAGGCCACACAGAGAGAGGGGTGTGGTAAAGCCAGTGTGACTGACAGCCCGACTTACTCCCATCTACTTACACCTGTCCCGGTGACTTTGATCTGTGCGGAGAGCAAACACAGCCCAAAGACATGCCCAGCACTGTCTGAGCCTACTGCGCAACCTTAGCAGTTTGGAGCTACAAACCCTGTTCTGGCAATTCAGGGACAGTGAGGAAAGGTAAAAGCCTTAAAAAAAAAACACTGTTCATGGATAACTTCTCTTTCTACAGTAAATCCCAAATTTTCATTCTGAGGAAACAAATGAAGTGTAGTGCTTGGGATTTCCTGGATAACAAGAGCCACTGTGAAAACAGAATCTGGAACTCCGATAATGCAGATAATATTGTTCCACTGGGATGTCTGTTATGAGCTACATGTTGGCTTTTTACTGATGTAATATGACACAATATCTTATAAACTAGATGAAACACCTACTAAAAAACTAGATGCTAGAGTCGGCATAATTAGACCATGTAAATTAGTCAATGCCATTTTTCTGGTTATGCTCACTGTAATTCATTTCCACACCAGTCTGCGTTGTGTGCTTCCTGCTCTGCTATCCTCTTTCTTCTTTGATATGAAAGCGCTGAAGACAATGGAGGCAGGCGAGTCCTCTAACTTAAGTCCATGAATTAACGTTTGGGGTTTGTACACTCTTCCAGACTTCCCTTGCCTATCAGGGGAGCACAACCACGATGCATGAGCACCCAAAAAAGAAACACACGAGGAATAGTTGACAATACACCCACACAAAAAGAAAAGAGAACCTAAGTATATGATTTTTAATAAAAAGGTGAGCTAGTCTGTGCAGTTTATAAACTCTTGAAAAGCACAATAACTGTCTTTGGATGTTAAATAGGCTATTTAGACTTTGGAAGTAATGTTTTAAACCACGCCATGGTAGCTGTGTGTGATTTGGTTTTAAGAGTGACTGTGTTAACCATTGACTTCCAGCCGGAATGGTTGCTCATAGTGATGGTAGCCATTTAAAACACAAACAGAAAAGTCCTGACAAACATATATAAACTGTGTTGAATGTTCAATTTAAGATCATTTAAAACAATTTAAGACAGCTGCTGTCGCCATGACAACCATGGATGGGTTCTGCAGAAATTCCAGAGTTAACATGTTCACTAGCTAAACCGAAATTCCTGCTGCAGGCAAATTAGTCTGAATTCCTTCCAAGGAAGGACTGCATGTCACAACAAACACTTGACTTGAGTCTTTTAAAAATTAGTTATTTAGACTAGTTGACAAAAATTTGAAAATTTAATCGTTAGTGGCAGCAATGGTACACTGTGGATTCTATATTTCAAAAGGCGGCATCCTGTCAAATGATATTGACTAAATGAATACTGTAAACTTGCATCCACTACTGATACATGTGTCATACCTTGTATAACTAAAAGTTAGAAGAAATTCTGGCATAAATAGTACTTCCTCTTGTTCTGTCTGCCCCCTGGACATCCTGTGCTTCACTGTGCTGCCAAGTTTCCTTTAGTGAAGATGAGTCAGTGAGGAATGGATGAATGGTTCTAGCTGAAGAGGTTTGGGCCCAGGGGCCACAATTCGTACACAATTTATGAGTGTATACAAGCAGTGTTTCCCATTAAGTACCCAATTTATCTTGTGACAGTTTTGTAATGAACCAATAATATTTATGCTTCTCCTTACATTAACCTGCAGCCAACCTACACCCAAGCATAACCTAAATCCTAATCCCAACCATGAAGGAGGTGCTTTAGAAAACATGTGTATGAGGAAGGAACAACATTCAACATAACACAGACTGCTTTCTGTTTTCCTTCTGTTGAAGAAATGATCAACAGAACTTTAAAAATAAGAGACAAGAGAAGCATGTTCACTGATGAGGTAAACTGAATTTGTCACAAATTTTTTATTGAATTTGGAAAATTGTAATGACATGCGCTCTGCAGTGATAACGTAGTTTGGGAAACTATCGTTTCACACAAAAATAACTACAGCAGTGGCTGGCATCTGGGTGGGTGGATTGGGGAGTAACGTTAGAAGAAGAGGGTGCAGGTTTGTTCATTTAGTCAATTTTTTAATTCAATATTGTGCCCTAAACCAAGCCTTCATTTTCCCAGCAGATCCCACCAGATGGCAGATATAATTGCACAGTGAAAACAGAGTTTATAGGGATCCAATTTAAATGCATATAGTGTCATAAGTTTATAGCCATTTACTGTTCCATGTAAATGTGTTTTTAAAAAAGAAAGAAACAATTTGCCTTGTCTTGTTTGACATGTTAACACATGGTGTGTAAATGGGGTTTCTGACTGACATCTTTCCCATGATCATTGCCATGGCTTGTGCTGCCCTCCACCTTACCTGGGCCTGTAAGTATGCATCGAATGATGTGAAGTACATGAGGACCCTTCAGGACTACCTCTGGGACCCACACTTGTACCTCCCGCATACAGCTGTGCTTGCTCTATAAGCCTCTTAAATCAGGCCTGTTCACCACAAGTCTGTACACCTTTTGTGTGATCTTTTTAATGATACTGGTCCAATATCTATAGCCTAGATCCCATTTTATATATTTACCCATCTATTTGTCAGTATTTGTCATTATTATTTGATACCAATCTTTATACTAATTTGTAAGATAAATTGAATAAAAGTGTTCTGGAAATGTCCCAGTAACCACTTTAAACCACCAGTTTTACTAGAGCACAAAACTGTTTACAAGAGCACAAATCCTGCTAATGTTGCCCTGAAAGTGCAATAATTTATTAATTTAACTTTAAGGGGCTACCCACCACAGTCTCACAAAATAAAGTTGTGAAGACTGGCATTTGAGTGTTTTAATGCTTGCTGTCTTAGAGCTTCCTTTTCAGGATAAGTGAAGCTGATGCCTGGAAAGACTACATTTGAAGAAATTAAGAACTGCTCAGGAAAAGAGGGAACCCCTCTATTCAGGGTACACAAACCGGAACAATATCGATAAATACCCCTCGAAATAACTCAAATTAGCCACAGAAAATACAGTGAAGCCAGATTGTGTTTCCCTTCACTGAGTGCCAAATGCTTTTCCAAAGTCAACATGGTTAATAAACAACCACAGTGACAACAAGACCCCCGCCCCTTGCCTCTTGGGAATATGGATCAGTTTTGTTGAGTTGAGATGATAAAAATATTATGCTTCAGAAGATGCCCGCCACATGTTCAGCCTGGACGGGTAAGCCTGGAGATTCCTATTGGCCAGCTGTATTTACATTATCAATATACAATGAATTAATCAACAAAAAATCCATATCACACTGCCGTCGGTCCACGTGGGACTCTAGAAGTTTCAAGGAGGAAGATTGAGGGGGAACAGGTGAACATGAGATTGTGAAAAAAAAATCAGTTTTCTACAGATATAGGAGATACAGATGCATAAAAGGGAATATACCAGCACTTTAAAATAAAAAAATAAATAAAATTTGAGTATTTTTTCATTATTAGCCGCCTATACCTCGCATGACTAACATTGCGATAGTGTAAGCAGTTTTCTGTCATAATAAAATGTTTGACTGCAACAAATGTTTTGTCCCAAAGACACATGTATAATCACAATAAACACTGAGGCATATGATGTGGCACTCTTGGCTATTCTCTCCATAACGGAGACTGGTGATTGCTTGATGCTGTAAAGCGATTTCCAGTCAGCGTTTTAAAAATAGACAAGTAATCCCTCCAGTGTTGCCATATTGGGGGGCTAATCACTGCTTTGGTTACTAAAACCGTCATAGTGATAGAAAAGCTTGCACCACCAGCTCTGGGACACCATGTCCACAACTTGATTAACACAAACAAAGAAGTCAGCACTGAGTCTCTGTGCAGATTTGCAATCCAAACCAAATTCAAAGCAGCAGCCAAGGCTGAAAACCTTGAACTTGATCTTTTCAGAGCTCTTTCATCTGCCCACAGTGTGCCTACGTTTCAGGTTTCATACAGTGCATCTTTCACCTGACAATCAGAACGCTTACGCAAGATTGTCAATAGGCCGTTATTGACAACATCCTTTTTCTATGTGGGGGAAAGCAGGAAACAACTCCAGACTAGGAAGTGTGCTGTGTGTTTCAGCAGTGTGCGAGGGGATATTTTTAGGACTGCAGTTGATTAATCGACAAGTTGACCGACAGAAATGAAACGGCCAAAGGTTTTAACAGTCATTTGGAGTAATTTTTTAGGAAAAAATGCTAAAATTCACTGATTCCAGTTTCTTATATGTAAATGATGTTTGATTTCTTTAATTCCCTATGTTAGTAAACCAAATATCTTTGGTTTGTGGATTGTTGGCCGAGAAAAAAAATAGACAGAAGTTGCATTTTAGGCTTTGGGTCACAGTGTTCATTATTTTAACTATTTTGTTATATTTTTAAAGACCAAACAACAAGTTCAGATAATCTGGAAAACAATCTACAGATTAATGGTTAATGAAAATATAATGTTTTGCCAAACAAATAGTAAAGAGATAAATTTAAACCACTGAGCAAATCATGAACACACTTTGGAAAACAAAGTGGAGGGTGTAAAATTTGCATGCAATACTCATTTGTTGGTTTCAGCATTTCCGCTGTGGGTCAGACTGTGCGCTGCAGGCCGGGACAGGCCTCTCCACCACATGGAGGTGATGATACATGGAGCTTCTTTTCTCAACTACCATACTTCCTGTATTATTATTCATGCCTGCCTTTTGTTTTACCCGCTTCCATATAGAGGTTTAGTGTTGTTACCTTACTTATGGTTGACAGTTACTCCCTCGATAGTAAGGTTTGTTTAGGAAACTTTTTATAATCATGGAGAAATTTTCTTTGTTTGCAATGGTGACAACAGGGTTTAACTGGCAGAATAATTAATAAAAAAATCCCATCCTATATGAGGAATATGTGATGTAGGCTAGCTTCAACCAGACCACACCATGGCCTGCAGAAAGAATGCCACTCTGAATGGCAGCAGCTGCTCAGGTGCACCTCCCTAAGGCAAGATCACTGCGCCATTCTGATTCAGGTCAGCAGAATACCCCCCCCCCACACACACACACACACACACACACACACACGGACGTCATCACATGCTCTCGTCCATTCTGCTTCTGTGTTCCCACAAACATGACACAAAACCAGAAGCCCCATTGTTTATAGTCCATAGAGGACGTTTGGCTCTTTCCTGGATGGGCTGGATCCGGTATGTGTGGCCTGCCAGGTCTCCCCCTGCATCAGTGCTACCAGGACCCGGCACAAAAAATTAACCATCAAAACTATAATAAAAAAAAATTGTTACAGTATGAGGAGCACCTTTGGCTTTGTAGCTGCTTGATTCCTTATAAATAGAACTAAGGGAATTCAACAGGCTTTGTGAAGCACAAAGATGGTGCTGAGGTCATGGTTTAAAACGGAGGGAGAAACAAGATTACCTTTAAGTTTTAATATTGAGTCTCACAGGTAACAAGAGGATCTGGTACAGTACAATCTCACTACTGTGTATCATACTACACAGCATAATTATTTCTGTTTAAGATGGGTTAAAAGCTATTGGTGAAGTAATGCCAGTGCAAATGTCCCTGCTGACGGCATGCAGCTACTCACACCTTGATGAACAGCTTTTTCTTAAGGAATATTTTAAACAAAATGAGATCAAGTTACGCTCAATGTTGAATATTAGACATTAGAAATGTTCCTGAGTGTTTGTGTGTTGTTAGTGCACGAGCCCCCTTGATACAATTGACTCATTGTGTGTGTCCAGGTTGTGGCCTCCCTCACAGGATCATGTGGCTCGGTGTCTATCGTTTTCCAGTAACAGTCGCTGCTTTCTCCCTCTTGCAACAGGCTTCATTCAGGTCTCCCTCTTTACATTTTTCTCAAGAATGTTCTCTCAAACTGACATGGAAATATACAGCGGTTACAATATTGCTTGACTATGCAATGGGTGACCTGCATCACCTTTTCACTTCAAGATATCCAGCATATTCACTCATGAATTAAACCTTCAACAGATGATGGATGATTTCATGATTCAATCATGAGGCTGGAATGAAAATAACCCTATCGGGTGGCATCAACAGCCGGCTTGGTGCTGCATAGACATGAACTAACAAACATCTGTCATTTTTCCCCCCGAAATCTAACAAATGACCCACTGTATATTTGTAAACAAATCATAAGGATCAGAGTTGGGGCATAAACTTCTTTTTGCACACAACCAAAGGGCAATATGAAACAATTATTTTAGTTAAAGTATGTAATAAACTGTATGTAGCTTTACATTAATGTACAGTATTAAAAATTTTGAATTATGAGCATATAAATTGTAATGCTGTTAGTACACATCTTCAGATCACTAAGTTTATTAAGTGGTCCACACGCACAGCACAAAGTCACATCTATGTAGTTCAGTGATCTAGCATCTGAGCCCCTGTGGAATAATAACTGCTCCACTTTAGGTTTTACAATACCATGCATCTACCTTGCTGCTGTAGCTTTTTCAAAGCCCAAGGACAAAGTGTGGTTTTGAGACAAGCAGGTCTCCTGTGCTCTCCTCTCTCTCTGCTTTGGTATGACAGGTTTGACACAGACCGAGGCCAGGATTACAGTGTTGAAAACAGATTTTGGGGAAAAAACAACATATGTACTACCAGGTACAGTAGTATGTCTGCAGTGACACGGAAGCCGGCCCATCTGGTGTCTCTGCTTGACAACGCAGGCTAAACGCACCCCTGCATCAAGCAAACCACTGGCCCTGGGAGATCCATCACCTTGGAGACCAGTGTTTGTTCAATGAAGAAGCCAGGGACCCTCAACTGATGATGAAAAGAGAATTTAGCCTGATTTGATTCAGACACATAATCTGTTTGGATAAAATGCAGTATGTGGACATCTGTGCAGTATCTTCGCATAACAGAAACACTAATGTAATGTAATTTGCCTTGATGTCTGTTATCGTTTCATCTTTGTGGTGTTCTTTCTTTATAAACCCTCTGCCAAAAAAGCACTAAAAACTTCACAACATATGCTTATCTTTCCATGCGGGACAGGGGGAAATTATGTCGTTACTTCAGATTACAAGACAAACCCCATTAATATGTCATTGAGACAACATAATTAAAGACTCGTCTGCACACCCCTTCCAGTGACTCCAGAGAGGATCAATACTAGGAGTAACCAAAACACTAGCCTGAGGGACACAGGGAAGCACGTGGTGATCCCCCCCCCAAGCCTCTCTGAAACAAGCCCGATATCATGAACCTGGTGTGTGATAGCAGATCTAAAAATACACTCTGGGGGGACCTGATGGCACACAAAATGAATCACACTTTACTTAAGAGCACAGATAGCACGTTGTAACTTTGAGCTCAACCAAACATGGTACATGTACACTCAATCTTGTCCTTGACCTCACCTGACCTGCTCCTGCACTCAAGCAAGAGACGTTAGACTGCTGAGTGCAGGAAATGTCACACACACACACACTCACTGTTCTCAGACTAATCCCCTGTCAACCACTGCTGTACAATGAATTTCAGGAGTCGTATATAACTCAATTAGGAAAAAATTGAGTACTAATTGAATGTTGGAATTGCCATTACATACTATACATCTGATTAATGATAAAATCTCCTGAGTTTGACTCTCAATTATGGACGATAATGTTGGACAGAACATATAACAACTACATGCTGTTAGCACAGACACTGTAGGTAACCATGTAAAACAGGAAAATACTCTTCTGGTCACATGCATATAGTGTAAGTATATCGCCAGTCATTACATGGCCCCTGTACTGATTAAAATTGAAGTGCGTCTCTTCCAGCAGAGCACTTGAGAAGGATATGTAAAAAAACTCACAGCTGAAACGGTTCCTCTTCAGCGACAACAGTCAAGTTCACATCCAATCTAACATTTTAAGTGTTATTAAAACCTTTCATGCAACTACTTTGTCACAGTATTTCTAGTTTAAAAAAAAAGATGTATCCACTAAAGTTGAATGTTCAACTTGAGGGTCTAACATAACCGGCAGGCTCCACACTTTTCCATTATAAACTATAAACAATTAGATTAATTACATACTCTTATTAGATATTTATATATTTCATCTCACAAGGAATGTGTAATATTATATATCCTTTATATTTTTATAGTATTTTTTATATTACTGTGTCTTTGATGTACCACAGTAATGCTCTTTTCCAGCCAAACTCCTGCATTATTCCCATTTTATAACAAATCCCCAAAGAACAAGGGTTAGCTTAATTAAAATACTGTTTGAATGAGAGGAGACTGACACAGGGGACGGAAATTAAGTTTGATTAGATTGAGAGTTCAAAGTGAAGCAAGATGTGCATATCATGGGTTCAGTGTTAGTCTAAGTATAGTGTCAGTATGTGGGCCTTAACTACAGGAATGTGAGATGAGTACCGTTAGTTCATGTGTGTGAGAGTGGGAGAGAGTGAGCGGAGCTTCCAGAGGGCAGGGCAAAACTCCTGGAGATTCCAGGCATGCCTGCATTTCCTCGGATGTCACGTGCCACAGTGCAAACACAGCCACACGGTAAAAGTTAATTACATGGAGGACACGAGGCTTCTCACTTTCCCCCCCAAAATGTTTTAGACTTTAGCAAAACCATTATTACGGGAATGTTAAGACAAAAGTGCTTAAAATGCCACTTATCAGAGACAAGTCCATCCCAAAAATGAAGATTTATATTTTCTCTGCGGCTCCAGGAGTCTAAATATTGTTTTGTGCAGTTTGACCGAACTCTCACACACACACACAACACAGATGGAAGAAATATTATTAGAAAGCTGCCTGGTGGGAAAAGAAAGCAAGAGAATGAACACAAAGAGTTGCATTGTGAATCGCTGTGATTCCTCGAGTGAAAATAACTGACCTTTTACTATAAACAATGCCCCAACGTATAACACTCACTGATTCAGTCATCGGGGACCGGGTCACTTAGAAGTTGAGACATCAACACAAGAAACTGTAAGGGAAAGGGTTAAGAGCAGGACACATAGCACCCTAAAAAGAAACCGTGAGCCGAAAATTGAGGCATTGTTGCTACTCTGGAGATGAAAAGACGTGCGTGGGGGTTCTTCTGATGTGCACACACGCACACATAGCAGACACGAATTGCTGTCTTCTCTTTTTCTACAGACTGGTTACTGCTTCAATTGTTATTCATCACTGACATGAGCATGACACACATATGCGTGCACGCTGCTTTGTCATCTCAAAAGAACCCTACTGTGCTTTCTGTTGACCTCCTCAGCCGTTCTCTCTCATACATGCAAACATTCACCCATCAGCACCTCTATTAGGAGGCTCGGACTAATTTACTGGCACAACCCACTCATTCAACATGCTTTATATTGTGTTTGCTCACCAACCAATGAATAAACCAAGACTGTGTAGCATTGTTAAACTCTAAACTCTACAAGTGCATCATAATGGTAGTAATGTCTGCTCATTTGGGGTCCAAAAGGATGCCTCCAAATCTAAACCACACCAACTTTTTCTACACAGGCCGATATACTGGGCCGCATTTAGACAGCAACACTCTTGAAAATGGGAATCTGAGTGCCTCTGTGTCTTTTAATTGCCCCTCTGGGACAAATAAAGTGTTTTGAATTGAGCAGAATTGAAGTGAATCTGATACCGTACAACCTCTGTTGTGGTTTGGCCCTTGTTTTGCATGTGCATGGCAACAATTTAATACTGTCTGTCATGCACAAGGATCTGCAAAGTCTGCATGCTAGGCCGGTAGTTGGCAGTATAAATTTACAACACCATGAATCTTTCACCATGCACATGCGTACTACTTCGCTCTACCACATACATGCCACAAATAAAGGTAGAAGCAAAAAACTGATGTGAACTGATGTCAAAATAGAGTTCCTCCGAAACACACGACAAACCTCTACTTTGTTGAAGGAGCATAAGTAAACTCAAAAGACATGATACCATGCATTAAGTGGGGTGGTGTCATCACCTTTTTTTTTTTTTTTTTTTTTTTTACAAGAATTGCATGTACACACAGTGATGAGTTTGGTGACTGTCTCACACAAAAGTCACGTAGTTAAAAGTTACGTAAGGGAAATAATTTCAGGTGTTATTCATGAGTGTAAGCATTATTTCTATTGGCGTTAAGCAGAATTAGCATATGCAGCAAAAAAGACAAAATAATCATATACTGATACCAAAGCACTTTTTTGGCATATTAAAAGGAAGAGGATATGTGTCTAGAACAAATCATTCAGTGATAGCAGCTTATGGAAGACCAAATCAATAGCTTGATCAATAAGGAAGAGAAGTAGACACTACAGCAATTTAGATAAGTTGGAAATGATTATTCTGTCAATCTTATCTGTAGTGACCAGGAAGAACAGCTGATTAATTATTGCATGGTGGTACACAATTTTTTTTTTTAAATCAGTCATGTGCATGCAGTAAATCAAAAAGTTGTTTTAGAAATGTGTGCGCTTGAAAAAAATCATAGACGCCTGCACATAAACAGGTGCCTGACTGTCTCAATTTATTGCACAAAAAGCCTTTTCAACTCAATTGCAAGCAAGCTATAAATATCATATTTAGCTGATTATATACTTTAAAGTCCCCCTCCACTACAAAATATATTTTTTCTTCTTGTTCCTATGGTTGAATATTTGAGCTTCACTGTTCAGAATGATGTAAACACAGTTTGAAACTTGAAGGCTGTTTTCATAATCATCTGCCAAAAACAGAAAGTTTCTCTGCACTCACTGAGCATTTATTTTTCCTGCAGATGTAATTGAGTAGTGTATGCTTTGGGATATGTCTAGAGGCACACTAAACTAAACCTTAAATACTAGTATGGAGAGAATTATCAATCAAACTGGCAGGTTTAGGTAAAATTATGTCACTAAGTGAAACAAAATGTTGATGAAAGGCAGTGATAGTGAGTCAAGTAAAGAGTATTCAAGTGGTGTTGATGCTGTTGTTGTAGGAGTAAACACTGCTGCAGCCACAAGAGCATTACTACGCTTCTTTATCATGACTCTTGAGCTCTGGGGCTTAAAGGTCCTTCACAAGTTGCTGCCACATCTTGTAGGATTACAGAGAAACATACTGCTTTGTGTTGCTTATCATAAACACTATCAGAGACACTTTTGTTTCTGAGTGTGTGTAGAGGAGACAGTGAGGGGCAGGAAATTAAAAAAAACACTGCTGTACTAACAAGGGATAGAGGAGTAAACAACAAATACAATCCAAGCAGATTTTCTCCCAAACCTCCTGTTTTCATGCTTGGATTTAAAGTTCCCCAATGCTCCACAAACATGGTCCAAAGTGGAGATGATCTCACAAAAACAGGGCATTCCACGGCTCACTTGATTATTCCCACTTCCTGCGTACAGAGACGCTCCCAACAAAAAAGGAATCAACAGAAGAAACACGGACGTCTACAAATCAACATGGCCTGAGTCTAGACGCACGCTGACTGAATGCTTGAGTTGCCCCACAGAAAAAAAACAAACAAACAAGGGCTTTGTGAGCATCCTGGGGGAGCTCTGCCACTTAGACAAGTCCAGACAGACCAACAGACAGATTTAAGTGGCCACCTGTTTCAAAATTCAGAACTCCTCTGCTGTGGAAGCGGTTGTGTAGACATATTGGTTGCCAATTGGTTAAGTTCCTATTTCCATTATTAGTGTAGAAAGCATATTCATAGGCCACGTGTTAGAGAGAGTTTCTAATACTCAATCTATAATGTATCTTTAACTGTAAATCCAGGATGAGATGGAGTGAAGAGCTGATGGTGAGGGACAGCGACCCAGCCACGGCCCAGAGGATGTGAGGGACTATCAGCTTTCAGAGTGCTAGATAGAGGCTTTCAATGACGGTGTGTGGCCAGCAGATAAAGGGCAGCATTTGTTTGTGGTTGGTTTTAATGCCATCCCGGATGACCTATTCCTCCACAGGGACGTCAGCACCCTGACAGATTAGCCTCAAAGGGCCATTTGTGTGACTGAGTGCAGTTCCTGAGTTCCTGCATGATCAAAAGGTTCAGAAACAGCATCCCATCCCAAAAGAAATGTCATTGCTGAATTTAACCACTCTGAACTTCACGTTCATCAGTGGCGGACGCTTTTTTAGTCTGCGGTTTATAACCTGCTAGAATGCATGAATGCCACAAACAGGCAGTTTGCTCAAGCAGAACAAACATCCGGCACAAGTTGACCTTATACTGTACTACAGACAGGATGGGAAAGAAACCGCATATAAGGCAATTATGACTGGCTGATAAGTAGGTCTCTGTTTACCAAGCTTTATTGACTAATAGAAATAATTACTGCATCTGTGGGGCTTTTGTAGTCAAAAGAGAATATATGCAGTGCAGTTATAAATACAAAGGTATGCAGATGCTTTTACAATTTAAGATTAGTCCACATTACAAGACTTTTACATTTAATAAAAATATCCCTAAAATAGACATAATGTGTAAGTTATAAGCAGAGCTGTCCAGTGGCTAGCAGATTACACTGTGGTTGTACTGGGGTTTCCACATGTGAATGCGTTTAATTGTGAATGTGAAAAATAAAAAAAATAAAGGAAAACACCCTGAATAAATAAAATGTTTAAAAAAGATGACCTAAGACAGAAAAAAATGAATTTGCTGATTATAAAGCTGAGCTTTGCTACTATAAATAATATCAACAGCCACTGTGGCCATCTGATTGAATGTATTTTCATTGTATGTGTGTTTGCTTGTAATAATGATTTAAGAGAGCCACTCCCTGATCTGGACAGTCAGACCTGTGCCCTTTTACCTCTGAGGTTTCTAAAACACTGGCTATTGAGGAAGATGAGCTCAACACATAAATACAGTTGGACGGAGAATAAGGCATCACTTTGCACATCTTGTCTGTGTACTTAACGCCTGCAGCCGATAGAGCTACCGTCCTATCACAGTGCTCCAGCAGGGCATGCAGCAGGCACAGACTCTCCCCTATCGCAAACAGCTGCCACCACCACCACAGCCATCAATTATTCACTGGAGCCTCAGCCTCTTGTTTACCTTTGAGGCTACAGACCAAGGCCAGAGTGCATGGGAGAATGGTGCAATACAACAGCGCAAGTGTGGAGACCAGTGTGAAGTCCAGAATGCCCTGCCACCGCAGGGAGGTGGAGAATTATTGGGTTCATGTCAAGAGACAGCCCTAACCCGGTCAGGAAATGCTACTCTGGGTAAATCAATTAGAACGCACAAGGTAGAATTAAAACATAATACAGCTAAAACAATTATTTCCATTAAGAAATAATCAATTGCTCATCATAATTTCTTGAGTTGAGGGCCCTTAGACATATTCAAATAGCTTGTTTTGACCTCAGCAACATGGAGGAAAACACAATGGGCTCATGGGATAGATTTGTCCAAGTAAACAATCCAGGAAAAAATAAGTTAGTTACTGAGACTTAAGATTCAAATGTTACAGGCCATCTGGCCAAACTGCACAAATTCAGCACTGATTTTCAGAGGCACTGACATTGAAGAAAAGGTCAGTGGCATAAACGCCTCTCCCCCATATGATGTAAGGTTTGTGATTTAAAATAATATAGATAGCGGTCATTAAGCTTGCAGTTTGCATTGTAGTCTTGATATTGATATTTCACCAATTAACAATGCTACAATTTCCAAGGAAAATGCATTATTTTGTCAAGTGAAGGCAAAGAGTAAGAATGTGTACGCAGTGTGTGTGTGTGCGCGTGCATATACTTGTCAGATAGAGTGAAGCACATGATCCATCTACATGGTGCAGCGGTCTCCGGGGGACAGGCTCTTAGCTCTGTGAGCTAGCTCCTCTGACTGCTTCATTCCCACCTGACGCTGCATGTCAGCCTAGACCTCAGTGGTCCTGTATGGACCAATGGATGGCCGACCCTTACATCACAGCCTCAGAGGACACGGGATGAGTGGAGCTCAGCTCCCAGATCACTTCCCCCAGTAGAGGTGCCAGAGCACACACACCCCCCTTCTCCTGTTAATCCTTCTCCAGAATAAAATACACCCCCACCACCATTACAGACTCACTCTCTCTCACACACACCTCCCATTACCCCACCCCCTGACCACATTGTGGGGAGCGGGGAAGGCAGGATGCGAGACCAGCTGGTCATCAGCTCAGACAAAGAAACCTACTGAATGTGCTCCTGCATCATAAAGGAACTCAGATCTTTCACACTGCTGTTTCTTCATGGTTTCACCAACTCTGGATCTCATTCACTTTTTAACAAATTTGTATGGTGGGAGCGATTAGAAAATTTAAAACATTACATCTGGTTTTCTCACTGTGTATTCTCCTATGATTCAGGTGAGGGTAGGGTCAGTTACAGCCAAAGACTGAGGAAATCTGATAGTCCATACTGACACATGGAAACAAATAATTCACACAACAAATCTTATTGCAGAAGAGGAATAGAATATTGATAAAAGCTGAGCCAGAGGAGGGATGTGGTTTTACCGCAGAGAGGCCAGTGGCAGGTGTAATTTATCTTTCGTCCTAGCCTAGTTCAGTCCGTCACTGGGGAGAGATAAACCAGGACTCTCCTGTAGAGTTAACTGGAAACTCGAGGGAGGGGTGAAGGACTGCAGAACTCAACAGCACGCGGCCTAAAGTGCAGATGTCCTAGATTATAAAACAAAACTTCCCTCGATGACCAAAAAAAACTTTTGCCTGCATTTCTCAACCTTCAATAGAAATACAGTAAATGGGTGTAGCACTACCATTCATCCTCAATCAGACAGACATTTCAATGTTCCTTAAAGACTCGAGAAACAAAGACATAAAATAAAGCCCTTGCCCATTCAAGATAAGGCAAACAATTGGGAGGCCAATTCACATTCAGCAAGAGATGATAGATGGGGCCTAATTTTTGGTTTCTTGACCGAGGCTGAACACACAAGGGACTCTGGAGAAAAGCACTCAGATGTTTATCTGTGCATTCATGTGCTCGAAAAGAGACCCATGCAGCAGAAAATCAGATCCCGGAGGAGGTGTACACTTAAGCCCCTTTTACACATTGTTCACAGTAAATTACTGGGAACACTTTCCAGGCACCACTGGTGATTTTGACTATTCATACGTGCAACTCCATCCCAGAACATTCCTGTCGTCTTGTGCCTGTTCACACATGACATGGCAATGCCGGTACTAGGAGGGGTGTGTGTAGCCAAGCATCAAAAACAGCAGTGAATAGCAGACAAAAGGAGTCCTGTCAAATGTGTGACTTTTACAACTCTTTAAGTGCCCTTACCAGTAAAGTTCCTGCTTGAATTCACACAGTACCCTTCCCTGCATATTCCCTGTAATGCTACTAGGTCTTGATTTGTGAAATTGCCAGAGCAGATCTCACAGAAAAATGAACCTGGCTCTCGTTCAAACATTACACCTTCCAGGAAAATTGCTTGAACATTTCTAGGAAGGGTTGCATGTGTGATTGAGGCTTTAAGTTGAACTGGCCTGCATGCAGGGGGGTCGAAGCTGTGGTGACTGAGGGACATTTTCACAGCCGGGTGAATCCCTAATCTGCCCTTTAACCACAGATCTGTTCGCACACATAGAGGGCTCTAGTGACAGCTGAGGATTAAAAGATTGCACACTCATCCTTCATATCTATCATACACATGCATCTTTATTCTAGGCTTGGGGTGATTTTTGATATATGAATATATACCAATATTTCTGTCATATGTAATTTTCTCATGTCGTCATTTTTTAAAATGATTTATTTTTACAGTTTTGTGCAGTCTGTCCTTCTGCAAGTCTCAGTACTGCTATTCTTATTGTACACAATGAACCCTGGTGTATGGTAATGTAAAATTTTATGGAGGAACAGTGGTCAGTTTTTATGCTCCACATATCTGGAACAAACTCCCAGAAAAGCAGGTCTGCTGCAACTCAAGGCTCCAGAGAAAAAAAACTGAAACATAAAGCCCAAAAATACACCCCCCCCCCCCAAACATACACATAAACTTTCTGAACAAATATTTTTTTCCAATTTCAGGCAAGACTTGACCTCAAATTAGTATGAGACATAATTATGAACTGCTAAAAAAGCATGAAATCAGTTACAGAATTCCTAAGGGCCCAGTTTTGGGAAGAGTTCTCGTTTTCAGTCCTGGAAAAGAATAGGATGAGAACTGCAACATACAAGTGTACCTGGAAGGTTCTATTAGGTAATAATACTGGGAGCGACATGCCTAAAACCTGTTTGGCAAAGTTTGATGGGGACACACCCATCAGGGATTTGTTCCCATTCAACAATGGAAAAGCAAAGACAAGAAGACGTAGATATAGTAGGTCATTGATCTGTGGAAGCCATTGTTTGGACTGCTGCATATTCCAGTGGGAGCCCAGATGCCTACTCCAATAAGTGACCTCCTTGTGCTTTTTAGCAGGTGTAACTGACCTATAACAGATCTTTGAAATGATCATTTGAGTCATGATGTGAATGTCTTAATTTAAGCCTGGTCATGGGTAATGCAGAGCACACAGGAAACACAAAGAGAGCCATGACATTGGATATGAGGGGGGCAATCGGACTGGTGAATGGACTTCTTTGTAACCTATCATGGGACTTTAGAACAGCTAAAAAGATAATTCCCTCTTCCTCAACATGATCTTTGAGGCACGGCCAGTTTGCCAAAGCAGCAAAAAGAATCTCCGATCACTTTGCTGCAAAACACATAACATTTTTAACAATAGTTAAGTATGGTGCAAGCAATCTTCCAATAATTGGCAAAAGAAATGAAGCAATTACAAAAGCTTCACTTTTCAAAAAGGGAAGACATCATATTTCTCATCATTTATACTAAGATGTCAGATAAACTATGATAAACATGGTCATAGTTCAAAAACTTAAGGTTGAAACTTAAGTAGAAATGCTCCCTGATATTTTTCACTACATTGCCACTGAGCTGACATCAGCCCGCCAGGTCTGCCCACAAACCACCATCCATTCCATGGCTTTTGTTGCTAAGGCTTATTTTCACATTTGTATGAAAAAGTTTGTTTTGTTGTTGTTTTGTTTTTTATCCTACTAATAAAGTTTAAAATAAATGTATCGCCAAGTCAGAGACACAGCTTTTCAAAACTGGCCAATGAGAACAGGGTGGTCTCATCAAGATTTGGGAGAACTAAAATGGCCTCAGAGCGAGGCTGAACTGATGAGCTGCATAAAGGGTCAGTGTGGTTTGAATAAGGACTTTTTTGAACCATAATTCATGCAAAGATATTCCAGTAGAGTCCCAGAAAAAATATCCACCTGGGAAAGGGCATAATATGACTCCTAAGAAATAGAGGTGTGCCAGCTTATGAAGTTATCCATTGTTTCCCTGTTACTGCATGACTGCATTATTCATTTAAAAAAAATTACAAAATAATAAATGTTACCAGTGAAACATAGACCCTGATACAGACTGAAGGCTGTATCAGGCATGAGGGGAATTCCTCAACAGCTGTCTACTTAACAGGTTCTCTAAACTCATTCCTTACAGATAAGTCACCATTTGCACAACTGATCCAAGTTATGCAATGACTACCAAGATAACATCTTGTCTGGGAAAAAAAAATTCAGACAAAACTAGGAAAAAAAGACTCAATTTAATTTTCTTTTTTACAAACCTAAACTGGTCTTGATGTGACAGCAGAAGATGTCATTACTGCAGGGAGTATAATCTAAGACTGGTGTGCAGTGCAGTGGGGGTGAGTCACAGCAAACTTAAACTGTCAGGATGTCTAAATCTCCATCTGTTCACTATGTTAAACCCCTATGAATACAATCCAGATCCATCCACCCCCACCTCTACATTAAATACCTCTACAGATCACTGTTGTTTTATTGTTCATTATTAATTCAAAGAGTTTCCAGCGTTTAAAATATTTTAATGGCCATATTGATTATGTCTGTTTATTTCATTTGTTTCAAAATGCTATTACACGCATTAATTGACAAGACTGAATAAATTTGCTTGACTGTTGTTTAGGCTTGTGACTGTGTCCCATAACATATGTAAAGGTGTCTCCTCTGACCCTATACGCTGTGTATGATGGTGCAGCTCATAAGTATGCTGCAGCATGTCCATACTGTTTGTCATGAAAGGCACATTCCCAGACACGTGGGATAAAATGATGAGCAGAAATGGCACGGGATGTTAAACTGCCATCTATAAATAGCCCAAGACTGACAAGTAAGCTTGCAGACTCATCTCCGACTTGAATACACATAGTGCCAGGGACGGAGCATGTGAATGCATGAATGCATTCAGACCCTTACTCAGTTGGGGGATCATTATGTTAATGGCATTCATCATACAGTCAGTGGCCTTGTTCCCAAACCCTGTACGGGCCTGACCTCTCTCACTTCTTCCCTCACTGGAGCCCAACTGACTCAGAGGACCAGAGAGGGCCCATATGCTTTGTGTCTGCACGCTACACATTCACCGCAACCATGCGAGACGTTCTGTCATGACGCATTTATGTCTCCTGGTTGAAGGCAGCACCACACAGAGAGGTTGTGTCGGTTAGCTGAAGACACCAGATTATTTAAACGCATCCACCGTCATTCAGTATTTCAGGGAACATACACCAGCTACACTGTGGATGTATAACAGGTATGATCCAAGTAGAGAACACCCGCTGTCTACGTATTCAACTGGACTCGACAACTGGTTTTGGAGTTCACCAACAAACCTTCCCCAAAATCTGGGATGGAGAGCTGCCATCCACTTGATGAACCTGGATTGCTGTGTGTGAACAAATCAAATACACAAGTGGGGAAGGTTTACCCACAGCTCACCTCAGAGTCCAGCATTAAACCTGAACTTCGACATGTCCTACAGTCAATGAGAACAGACATTTTCTACCGTAATGCAGTATCCATATTCTCCGCATCCATGTTTGCAATTCTGCTTGTTCATTGGTTTCACGCATTTCTAGTGTCACTTCTCAAATGAGTTTTCAATACAAAAAGTGGTTTGTAGACCAGCTGGTGGTGATGCCCGCTGGTGGATAACATAGTGTGTACATTCCTGTCGCTAATCAGTCATGTAGTATGAACAGCACAACGACCTCAAAACTCCTGATCTCATGACAACAGCACTGCAAGTTGACTGTTTTGAAAAAGTTGTGCAGTCTGAACATGGCTTAAGCCTCACTGAGCAAAACAATGTCCAGTTTTTGCACAGGGGAAAGTCCCTCTGCCATTAACAATTAAGACAAGCTAGAAATATTCAACAACTGTCTGCATGAGTCATATTTTGAGGATTAAAGTGCTAAAACAAGCAAGTCTTTGTCCCCCGAGCAGTGATGCACAAGGTCATCTTTTATCAAACTAACCCAGGGAGGACTGACCTAAAATGAGTACTCTTGTGTTATAGAAATGTAACACAAGCAAAACAAAGATATTTCTCTAAAACACAAAGCTAGTCTGGTTTATGCTGGAGTGAACTTTCTTACCTTAGGATTTAGGGATTTCTTTGTACTCTGAATGACTCATTTCCCAACATGCTAAAAAATGAACAGTCAAAACAGATTACAACACCATATGTTACCAGGGCCAAAAGACAAAAACAGCTATATTGTTTATGATTCCCTGAATATAACAGGCTGCCATGTGCCAACGCCACAGTGTCTGTTGACCTTGACTTGCTAACAATCTTCATTAGTTAATGTGCCACTTGTCCTTTTCTCCATCCCCATGAATTGTGAGACTGGCATAGTCTTCTACTGACCAGTGCATTTATACAAACACCCTGCAGCACCAAATTCTGACAGCCAGTAATATTTCCTCAGAAAGAACACGGCCTTGAATTTACCAAAGCAGAGAAAAGTTGAGTAAGCAAGGGTTTTGTTCCACATGTCTGTAGAACTATAGGGGGGAAAAATACTACTAAAAAGCACTGAGAACGTAGACCTCCACCAGGCATGTTGTGACTCCCACCCAACATTGTTGTCCTATACATATTGAATTCATGCACTATTGTTGAATAAAAAGTGGGTGTAGTCAAAGTGTTCTCTTAGCGTCAAATGATGGCACCTGTTTGCAGGTCAATTTACAGCAATGTTACCAAACAACAAAAAATTCAAAGTGATCCACAAACCAGGATTCCTTCCGGCTCATTACCAAAATTTAATCATCTCTTCATGGAATCATTCCCAACATTCGCTGAAGATTTGACAAAAATCCGGCCAAAACCTTTTGAGGCATTTTGCTAACAAACAGACAGACAAACAAATGCCAGCTAAAACATAACCTCCTTGGCAGAGGTAAACAACAGTCCTCCTCCCCTGAAAATAAACTCTTTGGCCAGGCAAACAGAACTTCTGTCATATTTTAAATAGTCGGATAGTGGGTGGGGTCAGCGTTGCATTCCGTGCATGCCTTCCCACACTGCATCCAATCCAACTGGCCGATGATGTTATTACTAAAGACAATATGGTGTGTGGCAGCTGTTTTGATCTGGGTTATAACCTCTGATCATGCAGCACATCCATCCTGCAGCAAGTCAACACTCCTCTTAGCTAAAAAAAACAAAAAAAACATCCCATCACACTACTTCACTACACCCCCACATAATTTATTCCTCTCTATCAGCTAACTAAAGGCTGTAGTACTCTTGGAAATCCATGTCAATACACTACATTGCCCTACAGAGAACTAACTGGGTTGAAGTAATATACTAGTTCAGCAATTTTAGTTTTAGGTATAGTAGTTCCGCAAAACCTCATGACTCAAGTTTGAAGCCAATTTTGACATTGCAGAGATACTGTAACCTTTACATGTGTGTGCAAGACAAAACAAATATTTTCTAATGCTATTACAACACTGCAGAAAGGCAGAGGGATCAATCACATTTCCAAGGAAGGGAAGAACAAAGTACATAAGCTAAAAAGGAAGTATTTAAGCAAGTGATACAATGCAATCTATCTTCTGATAGGGTGATTCGTGCATTTATTTCCAGTCAACTAGATTACAATAATGCACTTTTTGCTGAATTGGCAAAGCAAGTGCTTAATAGACTCCAGCTTATTCAGAATGCTGCAGCCAGCGAACTAACTAAAACCAAAGCTTTTATGAACACATCAGTCCTGTTTTTGGCTCCTCTTCACTATCTCCCAGCGAAACAGAGAATTGATTTTAAAATTGTACTTGTTTTCAAAGCTATGAATGGCTTAGCTCCATCCTACACTCCTTCACTGAGTACACACCAAACAGACCCCTGAAATCATCATGTAAAGGTCACCTCACTTTGCCCAGAATTCATTCTAGATCACCTTATGTTAGCTTTAGTCATTATGGTCCTGCTCTATGACATCCTTTACCACACAAACTCACTTCTGTTGCAACAACAATCTTGTTTTAAAAGCAGACTTATCTTTTTTGTAGGTTTTTAGTTGGATTTTAAAGTGTATTTAACAGATACGCCCCTCATATATACTCAAAATTATTATTACATTGTGTTTATTATTGGTACATTGTGTTTATGCCTCTATGAAACGTGCTATATAAATACATTAGGGTTGACTTATCTGACTGCAGTCAAACAGTGACCATTGCTGCTCAAATGTCTGAATAAAAGAGCAAAAGTGCAAGCGTGTAGTGATGCAACATAATGAAAGATGAGGCTGTAGTAGCCTGTCATCAGCGAGCATTCATTAATCTCTGTCAGGAGAATAATCAGCATCGCTGGCGGGACACAGAGGACACGGAAGCGTGCATACCTTGGGTAGTTCTTTGAGTTGGTTGGCATCGAGGAGAAGCTCCTCCAGGCTGCGGCTGTAGCGGAATATCTCATCAGGGACTGTCTGCAAGTTGCAATGCCGCTTGTCCACCGACTCGACGTGGCGGTTGCAGCGCCACAGGGGGATACACTTCAGCATGTCCGGCCGCCGTGGGGGATTTGGTTGCCGGTGCTACTGAAATCTCCGCATCGGAGGATGAAGCAGTGTGTGTGTGTGTGTGTGGGGGGGGTGTTTTGTGGGCTCACTCAATGTCAAAACACGACGATCCCGAACAGGAGGCCGAAATCCACTTAACACACACAAAATTAATCCCTTCGATCAGTCAAGAGATGTATTCCTGGTTTCAGTTCGGCTGCGTTCTGCGTCGTAGCGTCTTCCACCCCGGAATTAAAAAAATGAACATGAACAAACCTGAGAACTCCCACTCGGCTGAACTGTTTCCTCACTTCTTTCACTCACTTCTTCACACGGATCGTTCTGCTACCGCCACCATCCCTGTGTCAGACCCGACCGTGCGCCGTGGTTAGCCGAAAAAAAAAACATACAGCCCTGCAGAAACGTGAAGTAAAGTGTCCTCGTCATGAGTCGCGACAGCTAACGCAAAAACTCGACTGGTCTTATAGATAAAAAGCTACTACAACATAGCTACCATGTCGCAGAGAGCGAGTCAACAGATTAACACGGGTATGGCTACGCAGGGATGTGCTCGTCCTCGCCGGCTGTGTTGTTAGCGGGCTAGCTGCCGTTAGCTTCCAGCGGCTGTGTTGTTAGCGGGCTAACTACCGTTAGCTTCCAGCGGCTAGTAGCTGACTGAACGCCTTTGTGCCAGCACTAATATCGCAGAAGCTGTGGCTGAAGCCTTCTTAACCGTCCAGGTTGTGTGTAGCCTCAACATCCCAAAGAAACTGGCCAGTGGCTGCTCGTTTATTGCGACGTAGCTGAAATGGCAGGCGCTTCAGCAACAGCCGCGCTTCCCTCCTCTCGTTGAGCGGAGCCAGGCCGGTTTGGCGTGTGGGGGGCTGGGCTCAGTCTGAGCTGAACCGCCGCCGCTTTGCGCCTCTCTGTTGCAAAGGCCGCACACGTTAGTCCACAGCGCCACCTAGCGGATACCAAGGAGCGGCAAAATAAACCCGTCTCAACAGATTTAAATACCAATCATTTCTAGCATTGATTGTTTTTTCATTGAAATTATGTATCGGAATATTTAGCCTCTGAATTTAACTTTTCAGATTTCCAATAACTACCTTTTTTGTATTTTTCAATGAGCATTTAATTTTAAAACAAAAAAAAATCTAATAATTTAGAATTATTAGCTGCTCTAAATAGGCCAAATTCAGATCCCAAAAATCTAGTAAATAATTCAAATGATTTTCAATTGAGAATTGAGGCAGAATCGATTGCTTATTCTTAGTATCCAAACGTATCTCAGATGTTTACTCAGATTTTTGTAACATAAATTTTAGGATCTGAATTTGGCCTATTGTTTTTTTTTATTAATATCATTATGAGTTTTGTTTTTTATTTCACAAATAAAATACTCTTTATTTTTTACCATTGCCTGGTGTGACTCATTATGCATTGCATTTATTTAGTCGAGGAAGTAAGGGATATATATATATATATATATATATATATATATATATATATATATATATATATATATATATATATATATATATATGTAAACAACAGCAAATTTATTCATTCGGTTGAAATCTATTTATTTAAAAATGGATATTTTTTCTTTTTTATTAATTATATATTATATTCCTAAATGGATGCAATATAAGTCCACATGAGTAAATTCTTCCATTTAAGGCAGTATTGTTCATTTTATTGTAATTGCATGCTTGTGACATCACAGTATTTACCATGGAAGACCTGAGAGGCAAGTTAGAAATATTTTTTCTATCTGTTTATTGTTGTCGTTTTAACATGTGTCCAAACCCGTTGTACTGTAAAGGACTAAATTCTCCTCCACAGGTGTCTCCTGTCAGCAGCCTGAATGTCAAACAGCGCCACCAGCTCTTTGTGGCTGAAAGTGGAATTACAGTTAATTTCCATGGCACCCTTCTGTATGGAGCTTGCACATCATATAAAAGTCTATAATATAATATAATAAAATATAAAGTCTATATGGGAACATATGGGTGTATACAATATAAAATCCTATAAAATATTATAAAATAATATTAAAGTCTATCCGGGAATGTATGGATACTCAATTATGTACTTTTGATGCCCGAAGATGAGAGATGATGAGATGTCCAATTAGGACAGAATGACACATGACAGTCCCTTAGTTCTAAATTATACATTTACATTGGAGGAAATGTAGTGGTGGAGTGTAATTAGTCATATTTAAATTTTGTTAATTTATTTGAAATATACCGTATTTATTTAAAAATGACTGTTTTAATGCATTATTTCGCAATGGAAATGCATTAAATCATAGTTTTGACACAGTGTTCATGCATTAAATGGTAAAATAAAAAAAAAACTCTGTATTTAAATGCCTATAGCTGTAAAATCAGCAATATTCAAAAATGTCGTTTTTAATGCATTTTATGAGCGTAGAGTGTTTAAAGCGCTATTTAAAGTGTTCACACGTTACCATGACGACGAAGCTGCTGGCTGCTGAGCAATAACGCAAAATCAGAAAATGCCTTTTTCGCACTGAAACCTATTGTTCATCTCCTGGAAAGTTACTAAAGCCTTTTCAACTCTTTTTTATTGTTATTTTTTGACTTAGGGGAGGGATTGTAACAAAAAGAAGAACAAAAAGAACATAGTAATAAACAGTGTAACTTTGAATATCGATGATTAGACTTAATATCATCTTCAAATAAACTGTTTTTTTTCAGTTGCTTTGCTGCATTTCTCACTATCACTTTTTTTTATTTTTTTATTTATTTTTTTTTACATTTTTCATACTTGAGCAGAATTATTTGTTGCATGAAAAGACAAATGTAAATGTCTTTATCCGGGAAATGGCTAATTTTAACGCAATATGTTGCATATATATTCAGAAGGTATAAACAACAACTATTTTATTCATGCATTTGAAATCTATTTATTTAAAAAATGATATTTTAATGCATTATTTCACAATGGAAATGCATTAAATCATAGTTTTGACATAGTTTTCATATATAGAACTGTACATTCTTTTACATGTCATATCTTAATTAGGTAGTTTCCAGGCCTCTGTAAAAAAAATTATGTTTTAGACTATTTTGATAATTCAGAAAAAAAGAGCCAAGACAACAGAAAATTTTGTTATCTGAGGGTAATTAGTTATATTTACTGTCAAAAACGTTGAAACGTATCATATTTCTCAGATGGTTCAACTACCTGTTACACAGTAAAATCACCAGTGTTAACGTAACAAATTAAAAAGCGCGAAATTGAACGTGTTTAAATATTAAAGTGGGTTTAATAATCAAAAACCAAGCTGCCTCCTAAGCGGTGCACTGACTGTGATGGGACTACTGCGCGCCGGTCTTACACACCCTATGACTAACCGCAGGGTACCGAACCCTCCATGTTAACGGACAGGTGAACAAACATCGGAACCATCTTCGTCAATCTTCGTCAATCTTCGTTGTCTTCGTAGTCTTCGTGGATCTTCGTCGATACTTTCCCGTCTTCGCCAATCTTCGTCAATCTCCGTCAATCTTCGTCAACCTCGTAAATCTTCGTAAATCTTCATTGTTCTTTAGTCACACACATGTTAGGGATTTTGCGGTTAGCACAGCATGTTGCCGACTGCGAGCCGACTTCCAGATACAGCCCTGTAACTCCAGCCACCGCCAGTACAGGTACCAAGCGACCCTGTCTCCATCACAGTTACAGTGCATTCACCCAGTTAGCAGCCCGGGGTGGGAGTCGAACCGACGACCTATCCATTGCTAGACGGCGTCATTTCCACTAGGCCACGACTCCCCCAAAAGTACACAGTTAATTGGGGTGCTATTTAAAGTGTTCATTTCGTTGCCAAGGTTATTGATATCAAACAATAACAAGTTCTCAGGGTGTCTATAGTATAAATTCAGTCTGTGAGAGCCCGGCGTTCCGCCCGGCGTGGTGGCGTAGTCGGTAGCGCTGCTGACTCACAGCAGCAAAGGTTGCGAGTTCAAATCCAGCTCGCGCGTTTCTGTTCAGCGTTTCTGTTCAACGACATTTATCATCAAGTGAACTTGGCGCAATAGAAGATCTGATAGTATGCTCGATAGGTTACAAGAATATATAACTAAATTATTCATTGTGTAATTTGATGACACAAAACAATTATATTTATTTTCAAGATTTTATTAATTTATTTGAAATATATTTATCTAAAATAAAAGACGGTTTGATGCATTATTTCGCAAAATTTCGGAAATGCATTAAAATAATAGTTTTGACATAGTATTCATACAATAAAAGGTAAAAAAAATATATTCTCTATATTTAAATGCCTATAGCTGTAAAATCAGCAATATATATGTTATTCAAAAATGTCTTTTTAATGCATTTTGTGACCGTAGAGTGTATGAAGTGCTATTTAAAGTGTTCACACGTTACCATGACGACGAAGCTGTTGGTTGCTGAGCAATAACGCAAGATCAGAAAATGACTTTTTCGCACTGAAACCTATTGTTCACCTCCTGGAAAGTTACTAAAGCCTTTTCAACTCTTCAGAAAAGTTATATACTTTAACATTTTTTTATTATTATTAGTTTTTTTAATTAATTATTTATTTTGTCTCGTTTTGACTTGGGGGAGGCATTGTAACAAAAAGGGACTAAGCACTAAACAATAACTTTGAATATCGACTTCATATTATCGTCAAATAAACTTATTTTTCCGTCGCTTTGCTGCATTTCTCACTTTTACATATTTCATAGATGCTTTGTATCTAAGCAGCTTCACGGACTTTTGTCCCAGATAAACTGGATTATATAACAGATTATTAGAGTGCGAACGTGACATTTAGGGGAGGCATTGTATTATATTTGTCATTCCATTGCAGCGGAGGCTTTTGAACCAAAAGGTGAATTGAGCACTTCTTTAAATTATTCACGCTTTTCATCTATTCTAAATACTTTCTCAACTGATGGCCCAACCACTTGATGTTTTATCATAGGTATAAACTTTGGGGGAATTCATGGGATACATCCCCCTGAATCCTTAGAACATGTGCATTTGTCTCCCCCAGTAAAAACGTAAAGACGACCATTATTTTGTGAATCAGGCCAGTGTGTTGACTCATTAGATATTAAGTGAGAAAAGTTGATCTGCAGAATAAATATTTGAAAGCAATACAGAATGCCTGAATACATTATATTTAGAATTTTCACACACTCTAATTTCAACAATCATGTCTATATTTTCCATATTTACTCACTCTATTAGAGTGGAGCCAATTTATATTTCCAAATTAAGGTTATCCCCTGTCTTACAAACCATTTTCAAATCAAGTTTTTTTTTTTACCTGATGAGTCTCATAGTGCCACCAAATATAATCCTGTAAGGTGTGAACACTGGCTTCTCATTTCTGTGAAAAAATAGGAACTGGTCCACTTTTATGTTGGAAAATCCAATCCCTCAGACTTTGCAAAATCATTTAATGGGCTGGATTGAACCCTTTAACAGGCCAGTTTGTCACCTCTGTACTACAGCCCCCTCACATCTCATAACCAAAAAATGACATTTCATTAGTGTATCAGACATGTGAAAATATAACTTGAGTGTCCTAAACTATACCATAAAGCTTCACTTCTGCCTATATTTTGCAAGATGTTTACAGACTCATCCTTCATAATCAATCATAAAAAACAAGATAACATTTTTTGTGGACAAACAATAACCTTTAATCATAGAAAGTAAAAGTGTTTACAAGTCCCAGCAATTCCATGAGAAAAAAAACGAAAAAAAAAACGCGCTAAAGCAGGAAACCTAAACGTTTGACACAATCGGATTACAAAAATTTGAAACTTGCACCGAAAAGGAGTCTCCACAGATCACAAAGCAAAAATCCTGACATGGAAATGGTCTGAATTAATCCCCAAATGGAGTTTTTTTTAACATTAATATCAACAGCAATTTAAAAAAATAAAATAAAAACATAATTACAAGTTTCAGAGGCCCACATTTCTAGCTGCACTGACTGTGGCTGAAATGAGTTTGGGTAACAGGTATTGGGATGGGTGGTGTGCTGGTGAACCATCTCAGACGCTTCACGCAGAGAGGTCACTGCTGTTGAAACGGTCTTGGTCATACACCTCTGCGACAACTTTGCGACCTCCAAACCAGCGGTCATTGAGGGCCTGGATTGCTTTGTTCATCTCTGAAGCCATGGAAAACTCTACAAAGATCTTAACAATGATATCTGCATCCTCCTCTTCTCCTTGCTTTTCCTGGTAAATGATGACTCTGTTAACAGAGCCGAACTTTCCGCACTCTTCTGTCACCTCGCCTTCAAGGTCATCGTCAATGTCCTCTGGTCCGACCATATTTCGAAGAACCATTACTGTGGACTGGAGAGGAGCAAGGCAAGAAGTCAATGACTACAGAATTATCTGGAAACTAAAGGAATAAATGCAAGATGTCTTAAAAAGGCATTAATTTCCTATATCAAAGTTTAATCTTACTCCTTTTCCTGTAGCTCACCTCTGATTTTCTAAGCAGCTTCTGCATGACCATATGTCTGGCACTGCTGCCCGAGATACTCATGTGCTCTTGGTCGCTCAACATCTCCTGTCCTGTACCATCCTGAAGCATCTCCTCTTTCTCTTCCTTCTTCTCTTGTTGGCCGGAGCCTCCAGCTTGACTGGACAGCACTGGTGGTGATGCAAGCACAGGGTTCACAAGACCAACCTGGGGAAGCACTGGTAGGGGAGGACGCACTGGAGTCACACCTTGTGGAGGAAAGGTAGACACACCATAAGGGACTATGCAAACGGACACATTAAAAAACACACACACACACAACAAGCATGGTTAATGTTAAACATATGCTGGTGATTAAATCAGTCATTATGGGATAAATTACATGGCAATGGCATTTGCCATCACAGTCAGTGAGGACATATACAAGATTAGCATCTGAATGTCATTTACTGCTAAAATTACAAGATCAAGTCAAACAGGCAATGGTCCCAAAACACACTGGAAATATCAATGCATACAAATGTGGTTCTTTGTTTTTTGCCTTCAGAGATGCAGGTTTGCAAAGGGTTTCTAGAGAGTAAATGAAAAGAGAGCACTAGTAGCCAAAATAACACCATGAAATAAATACAATGTTGTTTTCTGATTGTTTCACAGCAGTTATGTTCTAACGCACAAATAAACATACCCACATCACCTCGCAACCCTGAGGGAAGGTGCTGCATTGCCAGATTGTGTGTGAATGTGGAGCTTCCTCCTGTCCTTTGTGACCAAGCTGTTCTGCATGTGTATCAGTTAGACATACTAACACAATTAAAAACAGAAATGTAACCTGGTCGCTACATTTTAAATACAACCTTGCATCCTCTTATGTTATGTTTGTGGCTGGGGGCTAGATACCCACTTCCCAATGGTGGACACCATGTAAAGGTTCCAAACACAGTCAAATAAGAAAATCAGAAAATGCTGTAAGAGGGCAGGGTCTTTGCAGATAAACCCACCAGACCTTTGTCATAAGTGATGACTAAAAAGGATAGTTTTATATTGGTCTATGGATTGTCTTTTTTTCTCTTCTTAATCCTGCATACTCTACCTTTAAATACCTAAATTATTGGGAGCTTTGACTGCAAGTTATACTTCTATTCATAAATCTAAGGAGCTCAAGTCAATTTTTGTTATATTTTAATAACATTAGGTGAACAGATAGCTCTTGGGACAAGAATTATAAAATATCTCATTCTTTGAAATCCAAAAATCTAAATTAAGTAAATGAAATACCTAAATTGTCAGCACTGTATAGACCTTTGAGAATTATAGAGTCATAAAATTAAGTTCAGCTGGTCTGGTACACCTGGCTGTATGTTTGAAACAGTACTACATGCATCGATAAGATTTACTGAACTCAGAATTTTTAAAGAAAATGAGCACTCACTCATGTTTTGGTACACACCTGTGATGACCCCGGGTGCCTGGGCAGCCATTACAGCCTGAGGTATTCCCATTTGCTGACTGAGAAGCTGGGGCGCAGCTAACGCCCCCAGGACTGATGCCCCGGCTACAGCCTCCTTAAGAGAGGGGGGCCGAAGACATTAGGTAAGGGAAACACACAGAACACAGCACAAGGCAGCACAGTCAACGATCACACAGCACGGCACAGAGTGAACTCTACCTTGCCTCTCTTGAGGAGAATCAAGGTCACAAAAGTTATGTTACTACAGATTTATTAACATACTTGACTATTCTTAGCAAGCCATGTACAGAACTTAGGTTTTTAAAAACGTAATAATTAAACATTCTTTAAGGAACACAATTGTCTGGTAAATCATTGTGACTATTCACACTGCAAAATAATTATATTTGTGCTTACTAAGAGAAGACTCTTAGCTTACACACCCAATCAGTGAATGGGAGGAGCTTCACTTCCTTATGTTACTAAACAATGTCGATCAAATTAAATGAAATCTTCCATTGTGTCATATCTATTTCTTGTATACAATAGATTCTGTTTGTGTTTGAACACATTAAGCTGAAAAATTGTTCTGAATTATCTCAGTTTCAGGGCTTTTAAATTGACACTGTGTCTGGGCAAATGACATTTACATGTGATGTGTAAAAAAACTGGCCTTCTCCCAGTCACCTTAATACAAATTCTATGCCCATATTATCTGTGCTTGTGTCAATTCTAGCTAGATCTGGGTTATATTTACCTGGAAGGCCATTAAATCCCTTTGGAAGGGATTCATACTTGCCTGGGCCGTTATCTTAGCGGTGGCTGCTGCTGCGGCCACAGCCGCTGCAGGCGGCAGACCACCAGGGGTCGTGGGGGTCAGTAGGGGCATAGGCGGCGTCACTGCTTTGCCCACCCGTAGGTACTGACCCCCCAGGTCAAAGAGGTTCATAGAAGACACAGCGTCCAGGGCGGACTGTGGCTTTTCATACTCTGTAAGTGAATAAAACTGTAGTTAGCAGCAGAGCGAGAACAACACAAGAGCGCGGAGCGAATGAGGGCCCTCCAGCTCACCGATGAAGCCAAAGCCTCGGTGTCGTCCAGTGGTGGGATCCCTGGCTAATGTACAAGACTTGATCCTTCCGAAGGCCTCAAACACACTTTTGATGTCATCATCTGACAGGTCAGGGTGGACGGATGCCACGTAGATCCGGTTAAAAGCGCGCGCCTCCTCTGCCAGCTGGTCAATGATGGGTTGCGCCTGACCGATGTTACTTGGCCGCCCAACCTATAGCACAGATCATACCAGCAGGACTACTGAATATGGGCTTATACAAACCGAGAACGCACTAAGATACTGTCGCGCAACCGGTGGTTATAAGTAAATGTCCGATACTCTATTCTTTAAAAAAGGTTCAAAGAAGGGACAAGACATACAGTACCAGTCAAAAGCTTGGACACACCTTCTCATCCTTGGATGAGAAGGTGTGTCCAAACTTTTGACTGGTACTGTATGTCTTCCTACCCATCTCATCCTGGCCACCCAGTACAAAATACATTAGCACCTAATTCCATCCTTTCAAAACAAATATGGATTTAAAAAAAAGTTGTATTAGCGATAGCGATAAAATGGTTTTGCACTAATCTATGGACAATGCTCCAAGCCTGCTCTTAATCATTTGCACCATCCAGCGATCGCTCATTTAAAATGACCACAAATTCAAAACCATTCTCACTGTCAACCAAACAAGGTTAGCAGACCAGACCACTTAACATAAATCTGATCACTATAATAAAACCTACGTTCATAAATTATGTAATATTTTAACATGAGCGGAAAATACAACTTAATTTTCTATAGTGCCAAATATCACTTAAATCTCAGTGCAAATGCAAAATTGTTTTACAACTAACTGTACACTATAAAATAATAGTTTGGAACACTGGATTTATGCATACTGTGACTAAAGGAGCTGACGGCATCACGGAAAAGGGAAACGCAATGTCTTAGCGAAGTTCGCAGTCTACAACTTCCTCGGTTTTGCAAAACAAACTAAGCTTCTTCTGTGGCACGACCATCTTAAAAAGGGGACTGGGATCTGTACTACAGATGGGGCGGCCAAGCAACACCAACCAGGCGCAGCCCATCATCAGCACACCATGGAAACAGAGCGACGCCACGCGCCGCTGGGCATCGTACTGGAACTGGTCACTAAAACAGCCTTGACAACATCATGGATGCATAACACACAAGACAGACAGTACACTAAACATACACACAACACACGCACCTGCAAATCAACAAACACAGACAAGCAAAGAGAGAGAGAAATTAGTGTCTCTTTACATAATTTCTGACACTGAGTCGATACATATGAGCAATTTCACGAGTCATTCAATTAACAACCAAGCAGTTAATTAAAAAACTGACTCTGCATTCCAAATACCAGGAAGGAATCCAAATCCCTGTCTCACAGACTACACAAGAAAGACATAGTTAATGGTAAATGAGATATTAAGTTGTTCCAATTTGTCCTAGTGTTACTAAGGCCTCATGAGATGCTCGCATCTCCCGACAACTCACCTTAATGTTTCGCCCCCCCAACATGACTGAATTCATCTGCTCCAGAGCCAGCTGAGCAGCCTCTGGCACATCATACTCCACAAAGGCAAATCCCTTCAAAAGAAAAAGCAGCAAAAGAGAACATCGAGAAATGTTCTTTTAAGTTGTGGCCAGTAAAATCGAAAATATGCTTAGAACGTTAAACATCTTGAGACACTAACCTTATGTTTCATTGTTACAGAATCCCAAGACATGTCAATGCTCTTGATTGGGCCGAAGGGGGCAAAGGCCTGTCTGATGGTGTCCTCACCAAGTTCATAGTATATGGAACCCACATACACCCGACACATGATGGCTAGAGCACGTTGCCGCTGAGCTGCCACCTGCCAACCAGGGAAAACAACACATGATAAACAGAGTAAAAGAGAGAAGGACAATACAAACACACACACTAATAATATGTGTATTTTCTACTGTGCTTGCTTTCCCCAGAAATAGTCAGAGGCCAATTCAAACATAAGGGGTCTGGAGATAATAGGGTAGTAATGGGATACAATAATCAAAGGAAAGAACTTTGTGAAAGAAATACTAACACATATAACACTTAAAATATTTATGTCACCACTTTAATTACTATATGGCCTCTATTCTGTTACTAGTTGAACAGACATATGGAGGAAGACACACTGAAGTGATTGACATGCACAGCCCTCACAAATATTTGGCTTCAGTAACTAACCTGTAGTCCAGGGATGCAAGTAAGGTAACAAAAGTAATCGTGGAGTTCAAACGAAATCCAAACAATGTCTTGACGAAAGCATTTCACTTTCTTCTCAAGTCTAAGGGGAGGGATGGTTTAACCACTGAAAGTTGCTGTCTTTTACTGATTTCTTTAAAGCCAGTCTGCTTTTGTTAATAAATTATATCACCAACAAAATGTAACAAGTGCCTAATTCATGACGTAATAGGGAAATTACTTGTTCACTGACAGAGAAAATGACTTTAAGATGCAGGAAAAGATCCCTGTTCCAGCAGTTCTCTCATTTTAGTCCATTAAAAGGGATTGCTGTCCCTCTTTTGTCCCATGCCAAGGGCTTTCTGGTTTAAATCAAGCAAATGCATATTTTTCAAAGGAGAGATGACTTTTCTCAAATTTATAAACCCTTCATTAAGTCCTTTAAAATGCCCCCAAAACGGCCAGAGAGCTTTGGCTATCTTCTTGTTAGAAAAATAACTAATGCAAATTATCCCACTGCGACTCATGAAAAGAAATAGCAATTGCCTCATGAATTAATAAAGTCATTCTTCTCACAAAGGATTTCAGACATGGTCGCAGGTATACTAGCTGTAGGAAGCAACTTTTCTTACAAAATATGCATTCTTTGATTAGATAAAATGGCAGGGATTGTTGCCAAAGCAACCAAGACAAGAAGGGTAACAGTCCTTTTCCATTGGGAATGCGCACAGAAAAAAATTTAATAATCTATTGACCGATTGTAAAGGTGAGAGAGGATCTCCAAAGCCCATTGTCACTGCTGCCATCTGAAAGACAGTAAAGATGAAAAAAGTGCTGAAAAGTAGGTTAGATATCCCTTAGCTTTGTTTTTCAAAAAGGTCATTGCTTTGCTAGATAGACAAAAGTGGTTAGGCTAACACTGTATCAGACACTCCATCTAAACAATATACAGTTTGAGGAGTTGCCTCCCCTATCTAAATTACAAATAATCACACAGCAATTAACATAAACAAGTCCCCTTTTAAAAGGCAAAAGCATTTAACATTAAAACCAATGGCTTCATGATGATCTTCTCCATCTGAAAAAGAGCAGAGGCAAAAGCAAGGCGCACATGGTCTATGCATGTGGTCTTTTTCACAGCATGGTGGTGAAGGGAGTAAGATTTCCAAAAGAGATTTACCAAAACAGACTTCTGGAATAAGAGAATTACTAATGTACGAAGCAATATTCTGTCTAGGATCAAGACTCAATGCCGACACATGCATTAAAAACTTTTTCGGTTGGCAGAGTACCAAGGAAATGTTTCGCATCTCACCTGCAGGTTGGTGAGCTGTTGTTGCTGATGGGCAATGGTCTGCTTCACCAACACACTCTTAATGCTTTGTTCCATGGCATACTTCTTTGCCTGGAAAAGGAGAAGAGCAATTACATGTCCTCGTATTGAACATACAGTTGTTATAATATTAATACTAAGACAACAAACTAGGTTATTCAGAGAAATATATTAAGAGAAATTGGTCAATATGCATTGTAACCTGGTTACTGTAAATCAATGAATACATGCAGCAGGTCAATATTTTGGAAGTGTGGCTTACTAATTATAAGTGGAAACCAACTTACTAGGCCACTATGTAGGTCAGTTTCAAGTCGGACTCTGAAAGAACTTATTCTAAGTATCACTGAATACATTGCCATTTATCCATCTATGCCACTTTTATTATGCATTTCAATGCCAGCATTTAATTAGAAACCTGTGTACAAGAGAGAATGTGAGTTTCTGTAATCATTTACTCCAAAATGCACACTAGTTGTAACATTATTACTAAGGATATATTTGGCTGATACTGTATATCAGGGAGTTCCTACCCTCTGAAGTGCCTCCTGCTGCTCTGGGGTGAGTGGCGGAAGGCCAAGCTTGGAGCCTGTGCCCTGTCCATTCTCCATCGTCAGAGCTTCAGCTCCCTGGAATTCAGAAACAGAAATTTATGCAAAAAAAAAATAATGTGAAACAAGACTTTGGAGCATACACACCTTACTGTTATGTAGCCTCATACGTGATTCTGCAGACTAAGTGCTCTGGAGAGTCTCAGTTCCAAACCTCAAATATGGAAAATGAGTACCTTACATTTTGCAAATATACCAATCATTAAAAAAGAGTGCTTACCAGGAAGCTAAGGTTTTTAATTTAGTTATAGGCGACTTGGTTTCTTTCATATTTGTTTTAATAAAAAAATATGTTCGATCTCGCTTATCCCTAAAAATCCTGCTTCGAGTTGTAATTCCGACTTTTACCTGCTCAACAGTGCAGCAGAGGGAAAGGGGACGCTGTGGAGCCGCTGGAACAGGATTTTCAAGGAAACTGATGCACATGCGAAATGAAACCCCTTTTTAAGAAGAAAAAAATCGCAATATTCAAGAAAAGGATTCCGCCTACGCATCGGATTGTCGGCTTTCTGGTAAGCATGTTTTAATGATTGTAGAAAACGTAGTATGTGACCCGCCCCTGCGTTTATTTGGGGAATGGAACGGACTCTCCAGAGAGTCTCATATGAGGCTTCCTGTTATGTAGCCATAACTATAGTTTACCCTGTTAGAAATAAATATGCTTGAAAATACAGCACATATACCCGGATTTACATCAGGTGGGACCAGACGAGCTCCTTACCTACGCAACCCTCTAATCGCTGGGTCCACCAGACTGAGGCAGGAAAGCCCCCAAGGGGAAGATGACTGACGGGAAGCTTTAACAATTCAACAAATTCTAGGGAAAATAAAAAATGCCTTCAGACTAGCAATAACAAAAACAGGCAGCTAGCAGTATTTTTACATTGCAGTCTAACGTTAAACAGCCAGCCCGTCTTTCCCTAGACTTTAGCCAGCTAATGCTAACGATGGTTTCCAGCCTAGCATACTTACTAATATAACAATAAAGGGCCAAGACTTAAACCTAGCCGATTGGCTGTTAAAAGTCGACGTGGTCGTTAACTGCGACTTATCCTTGTTACATCTCAATGACCATAACTGCAAAATTACCACAAAAAACACAACATGATGAGCGAGGCCTGTTTTCTATTTAGCTTTGATATTAGCAAATGTTAGGCATTTATTGCTATGGCGCCAGAAGCACGCCGTTTCTGCTCCAGTGATAAATATAAATCCACATTTTACAAGGCACTTATTACAGCTAAACGCTACGAAACATCGCGTATTACTTACGCGACGACCCTTTTAGCTAAGTGAAGTCTTATCGTGTCTATTTATCAAGGGATTTATTTACCGCAGTCTCCGTAACCGCCATGAAGCACACCTTCTTGGAGAGAGGCCCGCACAACGCAACTATCGCGAGATCTTCCCGGTTTCAATAAAAAGTATCGCGATAGTTCAGCCATCGCGTTGGTTTGCCACCTCCACTAAATCTAAAGAAACCTCGCGATGAGGAGATTTGAACAGTGGAAGAAGCCTGGCTACCATAGTTACTACATGAACACGTTTATGTGTGGAAGAAGTATTCAGGTACTAAGTAAAATTAGAAATACTATAGTTTAAAGAGTCCAGAATACAGACGTATTACGGCAAGAGTCCTCATTATGCAGCGCTTCATATAACTTTTTCTGTTAGTAGCTTATCAAGCTCTTCATATCTCTCAATGTGCACTTAAAAATTGCTGCCTCCCACACTAATTTCATAATGTTTTATGAAATGCGCTATAAATTAATATTACGTTGTTTTATTTTAGTAATAATTTTGAACGTTGCATGAGACACATTATTGCAATAAACACATCTATGTGTTATAAAGAAGAACCTGTGTTCTTTTTGCTGACATTTAATATGGAACGGTTAATAAACAGCAACTGTGACATTATAACTAATATAAGGTGAAGGACAGAGATGTGTCCTAACTGCTGGACAGTTTTTACAGTACAAATGCCATTCATCAGAATAAAATGTCAATGTTTTGGAATGTCAAGACTTCACAGCCCCTGCTGCACCACCCGCTCCACCCACTGCTCCAACCTTGCTGCAATTCAAGACTGCAAGATTTCTTGTCAAGAGATGGATGATCCTATCAAATAATAAGAAAAACGGTGCCTGAACAACTGCTCTCTCAGCAGGTGTCACTGCAGCTCCTGTTCCAACAATTTCCCCTCTGCCACCAGATGCAATGATGTCACACAGATCAGATACTCTTATGGACTTCCCCCTTCATTCTTCCTGCAGCTACAATTTCACTACAACTCAGGAACTATATAATTGGAGGTAATAGCACAGGTTTACTTCAAATCCTCTTGATCATGAAACAAACATTTTGTGGATTCCAGAAAAGTTAAAGAAGTCATTTTAACATTAAATCTTTACAGACGCTGCGTGTGACGTTGTTTAGTCTGTTTAGTCAGTCATTTTCTATACCTGCTAATTCCTAAACTGAACATCTAATTAGGAATTATATTTGATGTAGCTCTATGCAACAAAGATTCCCTATCTTTGAGTATCTTTAGTCAATTTCAGCAAAGGTTACCATGTAATTCAACCAGAGACCTTCTGGTCCCTAGTGGATATAGCCCTATTTCACTAGCCAAAGAGTCCTCTCTTACTGCCATCTGCATGTTCCTTTTCACATTTTATCTGCACCAAACCACTCTTTTCTGCTTTGTAAGTGTTTTTCCAAGATTACAAAGGTCTACATCAAATAAAGTAAAAAGATCTGTCCAAAGGTATATATTAGCTTCTGAATGGGAAAGTGGGAAAAGCACTTAAATTCTCCAAACTACTGTATCCCTTTAACTAAATCCCCAAATTTTAAGCTATTCTATAGGATTTCATTTTGATAAATGATGTAATATTTTCTGCTTCCCACACACTGACAGACAGAGAGCAAGTTATAGTATAATTAATACACCAATACATCAATCCTAATAATTTCAGACATAACCAACATGTCACATATTGTTTATTCTCATGTATTTAATT
Organism: Lepturacanthus savala; assembly: GCA_030544235.1. Taxonomy (NCBI): domain Eukaryota; kingdom Metazoa; phylum Chordata; class Actinopteri; order Scombriformes; family Trichiuridae; genus Lepturacanthus; species Lepturacanthus savala. The sequence goes on along the minus strand of CM060476.1, from coordinate 12,058,416 downwards.
GCAGTAGCTACAATATTTAACAAATGTTTAAGTAGAACACATCCAAAGGCAAGTTTCATTCAACAGATTTAAAGAGAAAGTCATTTGACATAAAATAAGACTGATATGGGTGTTGTTGTTTTTTTTGTCTTTTTTCATTTTCAGTCTTAACATTCATTTTCTTGGTCAGGTCATCTCTGAATGAGAACTGAGACTGACAAAGGCAAAATGCAAAGTTTTGAATGTTTGCAGGCTTTTAAGACATGCAGCATAGATCAGATGAGAGCAAGAGTGGCACTGCTTTGCATTGAAAGTTTGTCCAAAGTAAACTCCTTTAATAGCCACAAACAAATATGTACACCACAGCCTATAGTAGATGGATGTCTGTGAAAATTCAGGGCTCCCGTCTTCAGAGACACAATGATAAGAAGACTTGACACAGAGTATATAGTAGGTAATTACTGTAAGCAATGACTGTACAGCAGTGTAATGTATCAAACCACAAACCTTCAGGCCCAGGAAACAAATGAAGTCGAGCTAAGTGATTCTGACAAACAAAGAGTATACTGCTGAAGATATATCGGTGAATTCACAAACATTTTTAATGTCTTGGTTTGTTAAGAAAAAATCCACCCAAATACAAGTCTTCTCCACTGCCATGATTGGTATCTCAAGGGGAAAATCTGCCAAAGCTGAAGGGATACATTCTATTTTTGTGTTTGATTGGGCAGCAGTGCAACCCCTCCCAAAGTTCACTCTGAAAGTGAATGGGTAGATGAGGGTCTGAAGGAAAACATTGCACTCTTCTGTTAGATGCTTAGATTTTAGCATCTGCAGCTTATAGAAATCATGGAAATTATCATGCGTAGATATAATAGCAGTATTTAATGATTAACCAAAATTTTCAAAAGATTTGGGTAGATTTTTCCTTCAAAATTTACAAAAAAAAAAAAAAAAAAAAAAAAAAAAAAAAAATCAGTGTTATAAAATATTGTCAGAGAACTGGGGAAATACCACAAAAAAAAAGTGTCGCGATAATATTTATTGACAATATGGCAAGTCTTAAGATCACATCACCAACACCATTCCTCCTGTTTATATGGGACTAAAATTTTAAATCAGGCTTACAAAGATGTATTACAACTTTTGTACATGAGCTCTGACTACTGCCAATATTACTTTGGGAATAGCTGTAGCTCATGTAAAAAAAAATTGGAATATATCCCAGGAAGTTTGTGATTTCAAACAGCATTATCCCCCGATGCATATGTCCAAAATACAGCGGCTGCAGCTTTTTTCGTGATTAATAGTTTAATGTTTTCACAGTGTCTGCAGCTCTTAATTAAGCTACCTTTACTTAATGTCAAGCTGAAGTTCCTCTTCACATTCAAACAGGCCGGCTTTATGGACCCATGATGAGCCATGGGGAATGTATCCTTCTCTGAATCATTGCATCTGGTTTGAGTACTCTAGATTGAGATATAGTCCGAATTGCTAAGTTGGGTTTGATGCTGTTTTCATTAGAAGTTGTTTGTCCAAAGTACATTGCCGTATCAGGCACTTTAGCAAGTCTTTGGCTTTCAGAACACTTTTGCAGGGAAAACCCTTTAAGAGCACTACAGGCTAAAAGAGGCATCATCTCATCGCTCGTCAATACATTTAGGCGTAATGTGTGAAGCCTTTAACCTAAGTGTAGTGAGTCTTTTTTTACTTTGCAGGTGATAAAAAATAAAGCAAAAAGCAAAAAAAAAAAAAAAACAGATTTGTGCAATGCTTCAATGGTTCACAGTTAAACAGAAATAAATAAATTAACTGAATGCGTATTAACAGTGCAGGATGGACGGAATATTAAAAATCCTAAAACAGTTATAACCTGTATGTTGTGGCGTGTGAGGGAGGGAGGTTTTTTAGTAAATTACTGCATTGTTGTTGACATTTCAAAGTTAACGTTTACCAATCAAAGTGGACATTGGAGTGCAAACGAGGCTTATAAGCGATAAAATGTCCTCCTAAAAGCATAGCTGCTGCGTTCGTTAGTAAAACATCCATTCTGAATAGTGGCATTATGGAAAACCTAAGTTGTCAAAGATAGTTTAAGGCGTGATAGCCCTTTTTGGCAGGGAGTTTGTCAATCTTCCACTGCGTTGTGGGATTGCTGAACACAGTCATGATGCCTCTGGTCCTCCAACCAGAGGTGCTTTCAGTTCCTTTTTTTCCCTGCTGGCGTTTCCTCCTTCTCTCTGGGATGATTTACTGACTTTCGAGGCCCAGCGTCCTTCTGTGTGTGTCCCCCTTTTTTTATCCCCAGCTAGGTCAGCTCCCTCTGCTGTTCTTGGCCGTGTGATCCTGCCTCTTATGTCCCTTTCTGGATCTGCGTGGTCAACGCTCTTGGCCCCTCGGTCTGGACCGGCCACTGTCGTGAACCCACCTCACTGTGTGCTCCCGGAGGCGAGCGCTCGGACCCGGTGTCGACTGATGGCGTCCTCCAGGAACCCCGCAACCTTCTCACTGTCGTCCTACACAGGACATGGACGAAACTCATCAAAACTAATTCTTGAGGCTCGATATAAAATATAGATACTATGTCATAAAGCCATGTTATATATTAATTGCAAACAACCCATTAAAGACATTTATCTATTGTTGTGGATCAATAAAAAAGCAGCTTTTATTTATACCTCATTTATGAAGGCGTAGTGAACAAGTTCACTGGCGAGGTCTTTGGAGGAGTCAGCTGAAAGTTACACATGAAATATTTCAGTTATGAAAATCTGCAATAATATTAACCTACAGACTATATATCTTTTTAAAGGATAAGTATGGTGTTTTCTATTATTCTTTGCCAACTAATGCCATGAATAATACCAAAATCCCCAAAACAATGAATTGATATCATCTGACAAGTATCTCCTGTGCAGCCAAAACCAAAGATATGGCTTAGTTCACTGTCACAGAAATATTTTGTTATCCAAAAACTATTTAAAATACATTAATAAATGATACTGTTACTCTGAATCACAAATTCCTTTATTAGAATTAATATGGATACTGCAGTTTATTTTGAATTCCTTCCACAAACACTATCCTGCTGCTGTAAAACACATTAGCTAATGAAATCCACAGCTGAAAATAGTCCCAACCAATCCACCCTTACTTCTATTGCTATGAGGATGCTAAAAAACTACAGTGCTCATCCAATTTATTAAAATACAATAAAAATATACATTTATGACCTGTTTTTAAAGGTTTACATCTTCATCTTGGTGCCGAGAGCCACGAACAGGCTATGTAATTCAGAAAGTACTGAGAGACAGAGTGGTGCTTCAGCAATTTGGGATTATTGACAAAAACAATAGAATAAAACCAGCCTTTTCCTTTAAGGTAAAGTTGTTGTCAGCTTACTTGGAAGGATGTCACAGCTAAGCTGCCGATGAAGTTTGTCATCCATCTTCAGGAATAAAGACAGCTAGGAAGAGATGAAAATGTTAAGTTGAAATCAAGCTCTATTCATTTTTAATTAAATGTTCCATTCCGGAACGGAACCAATATATCTATATCCCATCATCTTAAAATAAAAGCCCAATAATTTAGATTGGGCCACGTAACTGTAATACAATGCGACTCACATGAGTTTTGGTCCCTTCTTCATTTGACTCCAAATTACAGTGCATCTGAATAACCTGTCACAGACAGACAAAATGCCTTTAGGCACAGTTACATGATGTACTCTATGTACCCAACGCAATGAAATGATGTATAGAAAAACATGTAAAAAAAAAACAAAAACTGTTAACGCATTTTCTACCATCTGCAGCCATGACACATATGATGTGGGCGAAATAAATAATGCTGAATACCTCCTTGGGGATCTTATAAGCATTATCTTTTTATGTGTATTTGTGGCTTATAACTACTAAGAAGACAAGGAACATATGTTTGTTTTGCAGGCAGCAACACGGTTGACGAAATACGGTTGTAGTAACATCTGAAAGGCTAACCTTCCTTGTCTCTGTCTCCTGGGGTTCAGGAGTCGGCGTCTTAACCGTCTCAACCTGCTCCTGAGACAAGGAGAGGGCTCGAGGGACGGGGTGAGGCCGAGTCGACGCGAAGTTCATCAAGGGGTATATCCCGTTCCTCATAGGGAGAACAAAAAAATGTCAGCATATACAGCTGTTTTAAACAAAAAAAAATCTGCACAAGTCACAAAAAAAAACTCCACTTCCACTTACTTTACATCCTCCAGAAACTTGTCAAGTTCCAAAGGGGATACATGGGAATATCTGAGGGGATATGAAGAGATAGAAAAAGAGCACAGTGAGCGCTGTGCTGTGTGCGTCATGTGATATTTACAGGTAGAGGCGGTTGATTTTACTTTAGCTGAACTCCTTGTCTGTCTTCATGTTTAATCTCTGCCATGACAGCATTTGGGTCAAAGGACTTGGTTTTCTCCTCCACACAGTTCTCCGGAAGCATGTCTGCAAATGCAGCACAAGTTGGGATATTAAAGAAATGATCTGATACAGTACACATATCCATTTTGAAAAATATACTCAGAATTACAAAAAGTTTTTCTTCTTGAAACTTTAAAAGGCCATGATATGTATATTACTGTTTGGGGTCACATAGAAATGTCCTTATTTTTGAAAGAAAAAAATAAGGACATAATGAACATAACTTTAAACTAATCAGAAATACACCCTATACATTGCTAATGTGGTAAATGACTATTCTAGCTGCAAATGTCTGTTTTTTGGTGCAATATCTTCATAGGTGTATAGAGGCCCATTTCCAGCAACTATCACTCCAGTGTTCTAATGGTACAATGTGTTTGCTCATTGCATCAGAAAAATAACGGAATAAAATTTTCTATTCATTTTACAACTCATGGTGGTAAGTAAAAGTGTGACTTTTCATGGAAAACTTTTCAGCGGTAGTGTAAACCTAAAAAAAACAACTTATGAGAAGCTATAAAGGACAGGAATGAAATACGTTGTATGAATAATTTACTCAGCAAATGCATGAAAACTAAAACTGTAACAGACTTTTGGTTCAGTTTTAAAGTTTTAAGTGATAAAACTGATCTTCAAAGTCTTGGCAGTCTTCGCAGGCCCCCTGCATGCAGGAATACTGTAACTACTATGATGAACAACCCATAAGGTGATTTTCAAGTGTCAAGCTCAGTGTGTGGAGGTGAGAAACTCACACTGGTTATTGATGAGGCAGTGGGCGGCCAGCAGCTTGAGGGAATGGACCTCGAACAAGACTCGGTGGAACAGGAGGTCGTGAGCAGTAGGACGGAGCTTGGCGTCATGACGCAAACAGGACTGGGTGAACTCCTGCAGGAAGCAACGGGACGCCTTAGTCTGAGTCCAACATGTAACCACAGGACTGTACAGTATGACCCAGTTTACTGAGCATCGCTCTGTGTTCTACATTTGATTCCTGGCATGTTTTACTGAAACATACACTTTGAAGTCACTATGTGGTCTGAAATAAACCTAGAAGCAGGATGGTGTATGTAATAAATAGAGTATATTTGTCTTTATCCACGTTTCCTTGGTCACAATGGTGCATTTTTGAGACTCACTCTCATGGGAGGGTCTTCCAGTGATTGACCTGCATTGAAGATGGCCTCCTTGGACACAGCAGAGTCACCATTGGCCTGGATCTCCAGTACTGCCATCTTACAAAAAAAAAAAAAAAAAAAAAAGCTGTTAACACACCCACACGCACACATACACACACAGATGGGTATGTTATAGATTTGTTTCTCTCACCTCTAGAGCACAGATGCCAAAGGAGAAAATGTCTATGGCATAATCATCTTCACCAGCTAGTAACAGAAAAGGAGAAGTATAGATGCGGTGAGTGAGGAGGGCGACATACAGGCATCTTTAAGAAAAAAGCTAAAAAATATCTAAATAACCGCTGCATTTTATAGGATCATGAATGGCACAGTGGGGATAATTCTCAAAGAATGGATTAAGGCTGCTGCGCATTATATGCACCATTACTTGCTTCGTCTTAAAGTCCTATTCCCCGAAGATATTATGCAAATTATATGACAGCACAAACATGGTCATGAAGTTTAGCAGCTGAGTGTAATGTGCCCTTGTTTTCTGAATGAGTGATTGGAGAGGTTAGTTTCAGGCACATTTCAGCACGCAGTAATTTTGGTCATTAATAAAAGTTGCACACACTTCTCTCCACGAAATCACAAGTGAACTTTCATGTATTTTGGTTCTTTTACTTCCCTCTTCTCTCTAGGATTTAGCATATTTAACATAATCTACCAGCATGTCAAAATACAGCTATAGCAGCTATAACTACTACTGCCATCAGCGTGTGTTTCAAGTGACTAAAAATACCAATGCAGTCCATTTACCAATGCCTCACATCTTTTTAAAAAAAGAGAGAAATAAGGATTTTTTTTTCATTCATCATTTGCATAGAAAGGGGTTGATGTTTTATGCATATTGCCTAATTTACACCAAGATGCTATTTGCTTGGCAGCACAGTTTGTGGTGCAATTCTCCCTTTGTGAATAAGACAGCAGCTTTTTGTCTCATTTGTGCAGGTTTAGTGGCGGCAAAAGCCGCAAAATCCTTTTGTGAGCTTGCCCCAGTGAGTTAGTGCTTGAGTTCTTTAGTAATTGAGGTTTAGTCTTATTACAAAGGCATAATTAACAAATCTATCTTTTTACTGCTCCAAAAAGCACCACACTATATGAATTAAATGTCTCCAAATGACCTGCGCAGTATAATCAAAATGATTTGTGGCCAATCTATTGCACTATGACTTCACAGATTCCAACATGGGTCTCATTATCTCCTGTAATTACAATCCACTGGTTACGAACCTCGCACAGCTCTCAAGTGGAGAACCATGCTGTCAGTCAGCTTTGCAAAGTTTTTGGATTTTGATGAAAAATAAGGAACACCTAATGCTCACACTGCCTGACCAAAAAAGTCACAAACTATATTTAAATAAGCAATTAGAGAAGAGCATCCTATTGGATAATGACTACATCTGCAATTACCTTTCAGTTGGCATTAAACTCCAACTGTTGCGATGAGTAGCTTCTCATTTCTTAAAACAACCATATCAAAAGACACATCCCATAGTCATGGAAAAGATGTTAGTCTGTTTGAGTTGAATCATTGGCATCAAGCAGAGAAAACTTATTTCAGAACCTACTAAAATTGGGTTAAGAACTGTCCAATGAATTATTTAAAACTGGAAGGATAGTGGGAAACCAGAGTGATGGTGCATCAGGGCTGATGAAGTGACGTATCCACCACGCCTAGTGTCTACTGAGTGTCTACTGTACAAGCCTGTGGGGGCAGGGGCAGATGTGAGGTTACTGCGGTTAGTCAGGTCTATGTTCAGCAACACTATGTGACCAAAGAATGAGGTCAGCTGGGCTGAATACACTGAATGATCAGGTTATTCCATCAATGGATTTCTTCTTCTTTAATGGCGAAGGCGTATGACAGGATGACAATGTCAGGATTTATCAGGCTCAAATTGAGAGTGGTTTAGGGAGCATGAAACATATGGATTGGCCACCACAGAGTCCAGCCCTTAATCGCATTGAGAATCTTTGGGATGTGCTGGAGAAGGCAATGTGCAGTGGTCCGACTCTCCCATCATCAAAGTTAAAAGAGTTAAGAGTGTCTGACCTATTTTTTGGGCCAGACAGTGTATTTTGGAGCTTCAAATAGATTATAGCGTTACTATAGGGACTAACATACTGTGTATTTGGTGAGTTTACTCAACTTCAATAGATTTTAGAAGCTAATTTGACATGGCTTAGAGGTAATGACTGAATTTTTACTTTGGACGAAATCATTCAGTGAGGAAAAAAAAAAAAGATTTGATAGAAATCAAGTTGAAGTAAAATACGAGCTCTGGTCCATCACACTTACCACCATATTCTGGCGCAAAGAAATGAAGACTCCGCTGATCATCGCGATGTTGCCTGCCTTTACTACTAGCATCTGGGAACACTGGTAAGAGGAGACACATGGAGAATACAAGTGTAGTTAAAATAAAGATTGACAGACACTACTGAAATTACACAGACAACAAAACGGGCTGTTTCTTACCATTCACAAATAGCCGATGCCACACTGTGGAAAGAAAGGCATAATTATGACATTTGGTTTTCTGTTTTGTAAAAGTGCAGACATTAATTTAGCCAAACAGAAATCCACAGTCTGAAGCTGCACTACGGGTTAGGCCAATGCTGGTTGTAGTAACATAGAAAGCCCTGCAGGGCGCACACCTGAGCCGATCTTGATGAGGCCGTTGTGCTGAATGAAGATGGTGTCACACGTCATGTTACCATGGATTATTGGTGGGTCACAGGAGTGCAGATAACTGCCAGTGAAAGGTTCAAAGTTACCGTTGTTTTATTCTCATGAGTGAAACTCAAAAAACATCTCTCATGTTAAAATCCTGGGGAATAAATCAGTCAGTACCTGAGGGCAGAGAGAATCTGCGTGCACCATCGCTTCCAGGCCTAAAATGTAGTGAGACAGAGCAACATCAGATTTTCTAATTTGCACCTTGCGACTTAGCCATAAGACACTCGAATACGTCATTTTTCCAGAGAACTCTCAAAGGATGAAGTAAAGAATGATCGAAAAGCTGCATGTTGGCTTAAAACCCACAACATCCTGAGGATACAATATGTCTGGAGTAGACTGAGCTACCAGACCTGTTACATAATCTCTAATCGTGGTGGAAATTTGGATGTGAATAGTGATTGGAATGCAGTACCGTGTGCCACCACTACAAGACAGACTGAGTAAACAAAAGAAATATGTGACCAATACCGACCTTCACGTTCATGCTTTTGTGGTTCTTCTTGGTTTTCTTCAGAAATTGCTTGAGGCTGCCCGATGACATATATTCTGTGATGAATATGACCTGGGGGTTGTAGATGGTGGAGGAATGTTCTGTTAATTTACAAAATGTGAGAAAAAAGAAGAAAAAAAGAGTGGAGAGAGAGAGAACAAAACACCAGAGTGGATTTAAAAACAAACAAAAAAAAACCATACCCGAGCCTGAGTTTCCTTCATGTCCAGCCAGTACTTGTGGAACTTGACAATGTTGGGGTGTTCGACCTGCATCAGGTTCTCAAACATCTCCTTGATCTTCTCCTGGAAACATACAGCAGAGGGTCATTGACCAAGTAATGTACTTCTCCCACCAGGCCACAACAATACAGCTGAAACAACTAATCAATTCATTTATATGTCTATTGACAGAAAAGCAATCAGCAATAATTAAGACTTCTGTCATAATTAACTGAATACCTTTAGGTCTTTAAGTATAAATTACACAAAGAATATTTTTAAAAAATACCAAAAAATACAACTTTGGCTGGGAAGAAGCAAGCTACTACATGGAAATACATGTAAGCAAATCAGATTAGTCAATGAAATACCTTTATCTTAAGACTATGATTGAACAATTTGTAATATCCTGGGAGAAATGAGACTATAAATTGTATTTGTGCTGAAAAGATACATGATGACAGGGCGACAAATGACAGGGGAAAAAAAATGAACAGATGAGTGGAGAAACATAATCAACACAGATGCTTCTACACAGGTGCACTGTACGGTACAATTAAGCAATAAAAATGTATACTCCGTGTGGCATTTATAATAAAAAGCCGAGCAGGTCCAGCTGATTTTGTTTTTCGTGTTTGTAAGAAGATTGAAGGCTGCGAGGAGGGGAGACTGCTCAGCTGGCTGGCTGCCGTTTTCTAGGAACAGTAACTGAAGTGGCATCTGCTTTAAGATCTATGGGAATGACAGTAACATGAGTAACATGATCAGACCGTGTCAACAAGAACCGTCTGTTGACATTTACATAGACAGGATGGTGTAGTAGGGATGTGGAGCGCATTTCAGAGTTCACTGGTGCAAAAAGCATAGGTGCTGGTTCTTTGATTGATCCTATCAGTGAGGGGATCCGGTGGCTCTGTTATGTTGGGGGGGGCATTTTGCTGGGATGGTTTAGGTCGACTGGTCCCCTTAGAGGGAAGGGTCATTGCAAATCAATATGTTCATATAATCATACGTAACTGAAAGATGCTGTCCCTGTAAAAGCACTGTGTTGTCCTCGTTAACACGCATTTAATAAGCTTTAAAATATCAGTAAAAATAAAGCTAAAAATAAATTCTTTCCACCCAATTAGTTCCTGTTAAAACAACTCAAAAGGTAAAAGGGACCACAATACCTCCTGTGCTTTGAAGACCTTCTTGTCAGAGAAGAGCACCTCATTCCAAACGACCTCCACGCCCTCCTCTGTGTCCATGGCCAGAGACGCGCTCTCCACACCCGGTACATTACCTTGGCTCACCTGCAGACAGTAAGACAGATACAGATATTTGATTAGCATCGTGCAAGCACATATTTTATATGTAAATGCAAATTTAAACCTGCATTAAAAGATTCTTTCCTACTTTAAGGCAGCGCAATGAAGCCATGAACATCACCTAGTATAAATGTAGGCAGGAACCTTGTTCATCCCTGTCAGGTAAGTTCATTCCTCAAGGCCCATCAACTTGAAGTTGCAATAATGAGGATGAGATGAAAACATAGGTCAAATTAAAAGAACACATTAAATGAATGCTACGCATATATACACCATCTAATGTATCCTTATACTATAACTATAGTATACTCAAGTTTCATTCAGAAAGGAAGGCTTCTCCTAGGGACATGGTTCAGTAACAATGACACAGTGTTCTACTCATAATAACCTACTGGCTCTTTTCCATGAAGCAGAGGTTATATTTGTAATCAGCATTTCTTTTTTTCCACTTTCTTCTTAGATTAAGCAGTGGTGTTGACACACAACCAATGCCAATGCTCCTGTGTGGCAGGCACAGTTTTGTGCAATCTCACAGTGGCATTACTGTTCCAAACTAGCACGTTATTCACAACTCAACCTGCAAGTTTAGGTGTGCTGACATACCCCCCCGCTTCTGGTGCATTAACAAGTAATCCGAATCGGATAGAAAAAAAAAAAAAAGAGAATGAATTCAGTACTTCAAGGCGTGGGTCTATAATCTGGCAGACGCAGACAGGCCATCACTGCCTGAGAGGGTGATTATGCAACAGCGGCAACGAGCTAAAGACTGCTCATCGCAGGATAATGCTGCCTCAGCTGGGTAGACCTCACGTAACCTCCTGTTCCTGCAGCGACAGTGCAGTCGGTGCGGAGATTTGGGTCCGAGGTCCAGTCTTAATACACACTAATCGTGATGCAAGACCTTTAAATCCTAATAATCTTACATCTCGTCAGATGTTATGTAAATTGTTTTTTACTTTAAAAAAATCAAGAGATGTCATTGTCAGGGGAAGGCTGGTGTTGCACGCTTGTTCAGAAGCTACCTCGGGATTTCCCCGAGTCATTTTCGATGATCGGTATTTTTCCTGCGTCAGAGCTGACCCTGTTTTCTGACCCAATTCAGATTTCCTCACACGGATCAATAAAGCATTAACTCTACAGTCATAACATGGCATCATTGATCTCAGTATTGATGCGCAAAACTGAAACTTTCACATTGGAAACCTTTCTCGAAGGGTTTGTTCCATGCAAAACCCTTTAGAGTGCCATAATAATCGCTACAAATATTCATATTACTAACAGTCTGCACTCTTCAGGAAATGCTGAGAGTTTTTTTTTTCATTCAAATCAGTTATTCTTGGTTTTTAATCAATCTTTTGTTGAAATTCTTTTGGTATTTTGTTCAGTTTGCAAGTTCTACAGTCTCTCTGTAAAGGACAGAACCCGTTTGAACAGTATTTTTAAGATATGGTCAAAAGCAAGTGTTGTCAAACATAAGGGTCCGAGTGTTTTTTTGACCATCGAATCAATGAGACATCTTAGCAACTGAAATGGCATTGCTCTTCCAGTTTGTAAATCTGTTATCTTATCTATTATCGGTTTCTCTGTGACTTTGTGCATGGAGGTATTGTAACTTTACAACAGGAATCGTCCTTACCTAAACAAATACCTCAAAGTTGGAATATAGTCTGAAAACCTTCAAGAAGTTACTCAGCTCACCTTTACATTCAGCTTTAACATCTCTATGCATATTATAGATCAGAAAATATTATATTATAATAAAATAACCTTGTATGCTTCTGCAAGAAAGCATGCAAAGAAGATATGAAACATATTGCCTGTTGAAACCTGCAATCAAACATTTTTTTGCTGGCGAATTCAGTTTAAACGCCTCCTCCATGCTAATTCTGCTCTAACCTGAGGCCATTCCCATCATCTCTGTAGGGAGACATGTGTAAACTCTTTGAGAATAAGCAAGCACACCTGACACTCCACTATCATCATCATCATCACCATCATGTCTGTGGTCTTAAAATGTCAGGTAGGCATCTCTAATGAACAGCGGAAAGCCTGATGACAGGGCTGGGCAACTATTATTTAGGCTTGTCTCTACACCCCAAATGACTGCTTATTACTGCTAAATGCTAACCATTGATATATCCTACAGAGCCCCGCTTGTACCACGCTTCATGACATCATCATCTCTGACTCAGCGATGAATGGAGTCAAAAAGCGGCTTTCTGTATGCGGCCCAAACAGGAGGACGTTTGTTAGCCAAACCCAAATGAGACAAACAGCAATCAGAGCGACCATAAAAACTGCTATAAATATTCAGATTTTATATTCAGACTTTTCAGACGCCGGGTTTTCTCGACATTCTCGAAATACGCCGGGGAAAGAAATGTTTGTTGGCCGCTGCGGTTTGTTTATTTCTTCACCCCAGCACAGCTGTAAGTGTCTCTGGGGGCTCGGATCAGTCCAGACGAGGTGGGCAGTGGAGGAGACATGACGTATAATCTTGCTGCTCCCACTCTGTGGGAGATCATAATCTGATTACTGGTATTACAAAAAAATGAAACGCGACACTGCGACCCGCCGACAGCAGAGGGAATTCCTTCGCTTCCAGGGATGTCAGCTTCTCCGGAGCGTCGGGGCTCGGCTGCTGTTTACTTTCTCTAGATGTCAAGAAACACTCAGCGGCCTGTCCCAGCGTCTGGGTCCCAGGAGTACAGTGGGGTCTGTTACTTGGTCATGGTAGCGTGAGAGTGGTAAACAAGTACACTGGATCCTGGGCTCTGATTGGCTGAGGGAAGGGAGGTGGGTTAAGGGTGTGGAGAGGGATTAAGGGATTGTGTGTTCATGTCAAAACACCAATTTCTATTCTGATGTTTGCTAAATCTTCATCTGAGGCGGGCAAAACCGGATCTGTCGCATGAAGCTCGCCACACAAATTATTCCTGTACACTTCTCATTCAAAATGGTGTTTTTGTATTACATTAGTTTCCATTCGAAATAATGAAAATGACAATAGTAACAATGATAATGCATTTGTTATTGCTTGTGCTTTTCAATCATTGTGGAACTCTAAGTGCATATGGGAAAAAGGTTAATCAGTCCACCTCTGAAGAAACTGGATTTTTTTTTTTCAGTTTAATGACTGTCACCCAAGGTTGGACTACAGAACTCTCCTTTCTCAACAGTAACAGATATTGAGGTAAAGTGTAGAGCAGTGACTCTCAAAGTGCGGTCCAGGGACCCCCAGTGGTCCTTGAGGTGGTTCCAGGGGGTCCACAGCAAAAAGGGGAATAATTCATTTTAATGATAATCGATCCATAAGTTACACAATGACATTCTAGTCATGGGTTTCATTCACTTTCTTTAATATCTAAAAATCTAAAATCTCAACTCCAAAATAAGGATATTTTATATGTTATATTAAATATATACAGTTAAACAGAAAATACAGCGAATCCCAACAAAAATAGATCCGAGCTACCTTATACTGACATCTTCAGTGTCAGATCCTGCCACATCTGCACAGAAGATTACCCATAATCCACTGAGATGCTACATCATTTATACAGGTAGAAGAAACAATAGTTAATCAGGATCTTTTTTTTTATTTTCCATTTATTTAAGTATTGAATTATCTTTCTTTCTTCTTTTTTGTATGCTTTTGAGATATAACAATAGAAAATTGACAGAAAATGAGAGGAGCGAGGGGGAGAAATGAGGACTGATATGGCAAGGCCCAAAGCTGGATCTGGTTTAAGTGTAGCTTAACAACATGTGGAGCCGTTTCACTTTTGCCATCTTCTTTTAATTGTGTATTGTTTATCTGTATTAGTCCCTGCTTGTGTGGCTGCCAGACTTCCTGGGCTCAATAAATACACTTAACGTGCAAAAATAACACATTGTGACGTTAAAAGATAAAGAGACAAATTAACACGAGAGACGCTAAAAGAAGAAAGATGAGATGAAAGGAAACAAACTGAAACCAAAACAGACTGAACTCATAAAGTTTAAAATCGCGTGTCCCTATTTAAATCAATGCTGGTGGACATGCAAATGTGTGTTTATGCTGTATCTTGTTGTGCTTTCTGTGCAATGCACCACACAAAGGCGCCTTTGGTGGCTGAAACCGACTGCAGTGACAGTTTTATTGGTGAAATTCGTGGTGGGATATGTTTTTTTTACATGTGGCACAAGGCCAGCAAATTATCCAAAAATGATAAAAGGTGCCTGATGAGTCAGCCAGAGGGAGAAAGGACAGCGGGATGATTAGCAGAGAGGTAGAGCACTGAGCTACAGCGTAGCAGCTCTTTCAATCTCCCCACAGAGCATCTTAAATGAAAGAGTGCTTTTGTCTGAGGCCGTGTGTGGGTGCAAGTCTGATAGCGACAAAGAGCTTTGTCTCCTACACATCAGTATCTCACTTCTGCTGGGCCTCGTCCTACATCTCGTACCTCCACGGTGAGCTGATACACCACACCACATAAATATTTTAAAAAACTAGGTCTAATACAGGAACGGCTACACCCAAGTCATTTGCATCACGCTGTACTCAATCTTTCCTAGGCTGGTGTATTCTATGCAAATGAGAGCAGGCTCCTTTCTCTCCTGCTTTGTGCTTTCGCTCCCGCTAAGATTCAACTGGCATCAAAGAGTTGGACTGAAGCGTTGTGGGGAAAAATGCAACTCTAAGATGTGGATATGCGAGCGAGGAGAATAGATGCGTTCTTTTAAAATTTAGACACAACTGCGACGAAAAAATTAAGTATTCTGCCTACGGATGTTTGAAAACTGAAAATGAGAGGATTGCATCTCTGACTTAACTCATTATCTAGGTGTTTTATGTCTTGTGAATAAATAAAATGTCATATCTGGGCTGACCCCCTCAACAAAAAAAAATCAAAAGCTTCAATTGTTGCTATGGTAATCGATCATGAAGTCTGTGGACTTAATTTGAGGTCTGATTTGTGCTTTGGTTGGTTGAAAACACCCACAGTGACATGTATGATCTCTCTGTGCAGAGATCATACATGTCACACACCCCCCCCACACACTCAGATAGATAAATAATCAAACAAATACTCGATAAACATAAAATTACCGGCTTTTTGTGTAATCAAACAGTTTGTGTCAATTTTCAAGACAAAATATTGTTTCGTCTCATCTTAAATGTGAATATTTTTGGTTTTTCAGATAAAACAGTTTTTTAAAATATTTACAGCCATTCCCATCAAACAGTAAAAGGCTGTCTGACAGCAACAGGCCCAAACTATCATAGCATTTGAATAGCATGGTTCGAAGTCATTGACCATGTAAATTTCATCTCCATCTACCTATGAAGACCATGAGATGTGGTTGGAAGCACTGGACAAAACCAGTAAGTGGACTTTGATTCAAGATTACTTTGTTAAACTACTGTCTCCAATGATAAGACCCAACAATCACCCTAGAAAATACTCTAAATATACATATTTGGCTGCAATATGAATAAAAGATTACATTTTTTGTCACAGCAAACTATAATGAGAACCAGCAAACAGTGTGCCTACACGGTTCCCTCTGTGCCGGGATGTCACATGTGCAGCAAACAATCAGGTCAATGTCTCAGACAGTGTGTGCCGTGTCCGTTCGGCATGTCCGTTCGGCGTGAGGAAGAACATGACGGCAACAGCCGTGACCACCCAAGCAGGGGGGCAAGAAATGTGCAGCTCGACCATGCCTGTTCCCCTTTAGATGATGGTGCATCTTAATGTAAAGGGTGTTAAATCATCAGAGAAAAGCAAGAAATCATATATCTCTCATCATCTAAATGAAATTACCCTGCTCTGTCACCGCGATCTTGACTTTCCAAAGCATAAAAAGGTCTGACCTCTTTCAAACGTTCATCAAGGTCACACATGGCTCATGAACAGCTATTAGACAGCGCGCATCATGTCTCACTTGTTCATTTTCTCATGGAACAGTTCATGTTCCCCACAAAGAGGAATGCATGGGAGCAAGGCGGATTAGCAGAGGAGCAGATGGATACAGAGAGACAAAATAAACAGAAACAGGACACAACATAGTCAAAACACGGTGAAAGGCAGGGAAATATGTCTCTTTCCTCAAGCTCAGTTGATAAATCAAAAGCACAAGGGAAATTTTATATTTAGACTTTTTTTCCTAAGTTTTAATGGGAATGTTATATTCCAACTAATAAGAATCTATTCAACAAAGAGGAGCCAGCCTCGAACAAGTCCACAATCCAAATGTGTTTGGGTTTGCACCAGGACTTCAAGATTACACTAGCCACACTGTCCTCGTTTCCATTGTCAATGTGACAAAGCGGCAGATTTATAAGGCCGACGGGGAGTGATGCCAAAGATACAACTGCATTCAAAAAGTTGGGAACTGCTCTGACTGGGACGTTAGATGCATGGGAAGTGTAGAACAGCCTCATTATATAGAGCCTAATTACTTACGCCTTGTGGTTACCCCATGGGACCCTATTTTGGAAAAATTCTACACAGTGGTCAATGGCAAGAGACAACTTCTCTTTTGATGCAAGAATCCCACAGGTACTTAGGCTCTATATAAAGCTTTTAGCAATTATTCTGTCAGCTACCTGTAGAACAGAGGGGGGTTATGGATGGGAACATGAATGTGTACGTGTTATGTGTTACACACATTTGATTGAATGTCTCTGCGGATGTGTAAAGAAGTTTGGTATTTAAGAAGCTCTGAATCCTGTTTAGGTTTAACTTTGAATTAGGTAAAGCAATTGCAAACAAGCATTCATCAAGCAAGTGTGTTATACTAACAGACAGGTAAATCATAATCATGCATTTTGTCCTGAACCAGGGAAATAGCAGACATTATTATTCTTTTTAAAGTTTGAAGGCCAAAAAAACAGCACAAAAAAAGAAAACAAAATAAATGGTGAGGTTGTATCCTTCTGGATGTCTAAGGATGCCGTTTGTATTGAGAAAGTGTGTGTGTGTCTGTGTGTGTGTGTGTGTGTGTGTGTGTGGGATACAAGTTACAGGCTTCAGGTGGCTGCAAGGTCACATTACTACACTCCCCCCTCTCTCTGACACACATGCTTTGGCATTTAACGGGTTAAAATTCTCAAGATAAATTAACATTTGGAATTTACGATGACTAAAGTTGGTAACTATTTTTGTCCTTGGGGATTCAGGAATGTTTTTTTAAATAGGACCCTGCAAAAAAAAAAAAAAATGTCTCCCAAAACAACTACTTTGCATTAATTTTATGGAAAACAATTAATCTTTGCGTTTTCTCACTCTAATAATCAGTGACTTAATAAAGTGGCATTCAGAAGGTTAATATTTAGTTGTTATGATCAGGACTGGAGCTGCTTATAAGAAATATATAAGAATGCAACATTACAGTCCCCCATAGGAGGCTGTTTTAGGGTCAGAGCCGTTCTTGTCCTCATGGGTTAATTTATGCAATAATAGTTAAGGGATCATGAGGGTTCGCAAGGGTTCAAGTTAGGCAATCGTCATGGCAAAAGTTAACACCACAACACCTGCAGCCAGTGTTTAAAAACAGACTCAAAACAGAAGCAAAGAGTGGTCTCCTGCAGCAAAGTCCACCAAGTCAACTTTTTGCAAGTTAGGAACTATGGCATCAGCCACACAAACATAACTGGTGACTTTTGATTTTCTTGCACAAGGTCAGGGCACTCGGAGCCCATTTTATCAACATACCTAGCAGGATACAATTTGGTGAGGGGAAGAGTGGATTTCCCCGCCTCTGAGCTATAAATATATCCCTGCTCTGCGGAGTCCCAGTGGAGACAATAATTTATCCCCCTCATAATGATTTATGCTGCTTCACACACAGAAACACACGATACAATATATTATATCTAAAATAAAAAATAGGCCATTAAATAAAGTAACTAAGTAAAGTGCTGCAAACAATAAAATCTAGACACCATGTCTAGTCTATGTGATGTCTATGTGGTAATGGACCAGGTGTTGCCTCCATGCCTGCTCGTGATTTGCAGAGATGTGCATATAAAGAGGGGCGACATGCTGAGGATGAGCTCTCTACAGGGAAACAAAGACAGAAGCCAGAAATCCATCATCAAAGCAGGCACTTCTCAGTCTGACACATACAGTAGATATATGTTATGACCTTTTTCATTTTTATGATTACAGCACATTTTGCTTTTACATGATGAATGACATTTAGTGTCTAATTGGTGCATCTGCAGGGATTTGATGAACTCCTGAATACTGTAAGAATCAACCACTTATATTTATACACCAAGACTGCTGCAGTCTGGTTTACGGACATTCCTGCTTTAACCACCTTAAGTAATAGGTTCTGTGTGAATTACGGTTGCAGAGTGTTTAACTGAAATAAATAATTGATATTTTAAGGAGGTATTCATTGTTGCAGCAAGTTTACAGTGGGTATTTTATTTGAAACACAGGCACCTAATACTGTATGATATATATGATGCTCATAAAAAAAGGATTTTATGAGGTAAAGTATGGTCTCAGTGGTCCACTGTAGTCATATATCATTGTAGCATTTTAACAACAGCTTACATTTTTTTGTCTTTGAGCACAATATTAAGTGATTTGTCAAAAGATACGAGGTAAACTGTCTGAAATGGATGTGAAAAATATCTCAAAAATGACTAAATAAACTAGAGGGAGTTTTTAGACCCCTACCTATGTCTCGTTGTTACCATTAGTAAAAACACATGAATTCATCTAAAAAATATATATTTACAGTGCAGGATATTTCAGGACAGGTTATAAAATGAGGGACATTCAAGCACTGCAAAAATAAGGAAAAGAAAGCCAACCCCCCACCCAGCATATGATATTATACACATATTATTGCTGCTTTTTGTTTTCATTTTTTAATTATTTTTTTGTTGAACTAATTTCATTTTGTGCTTTTTTATTATTCCAAATCACTACTATGCTTATTACTATTCTTGTTGCAGAATTTAAGGAATTGTCGGAACACATTTCACTGTGATCACACTTTAATTAATTAACTAATTAGACTTGGTTCATATAGAATTATTAAAATTTTGTAAAATTTTCTGCTTCATTTCACAGTAATCCACATAATCCAGGCATTATTTGACAAAACACTTATGTGTTTTAACAAAATGACATTTTCTGCCTGAGTAAAAAAATGCAATTACTTGTCAGGATGAATATTTTTAATCCTGTGGAGAGGCTAACCCTTTCTCCCGCCGGGAGAACAAGGTTAACAAGGTCAAACTTTGTGCGTCATTTTTTATAATGCGCACAGTCCTCAGATCAAAAAGTGGGGGGGGAATCGGTATTGTCCTATAAATCAACACGCCCTGATGGTTCCCCTCCCAAATGTATTGGTGTACATTATTATGTTAGCTTTAATTACACTCAATAACTTGATCAGGTGACAACTGCTAAGAACAACATAATGTCTATTATTTGGAGGGAGAAGTCACAGGAAGAAAGCTATCAAGTATACTGATACCTATTGACATGACATGACTGGCTCCTCAAAAGAGAAGTCGCTTTTATTCACCATTTAAACTGAGATTTTAATGGTTAATGACACAGCATTGGTGAAGTTTGCTAGATTTTTTCACCTTTTTAATGATTTTTCTTTTTTTTTTTCACCTGTTGGCAAACCGCAGCAGTTCCTTGGCATCAGTGTGCACAACAGAGAAAGAAGCAGAGAGGATAAATGTACAGTCCAATCTGGTCAAAGATCTGCCACCACTTCAAAGGCTCACACACAGAAGAGAGAATATGATTTCAGGCTGTATGTGATGAGTACAACATTAAAGATGAAGTAGATTATAGTGACAATGGCGTCAACATGCGGAAATCCGTGACAAAGATCATCTTAATGACCCAGGGCTCAGGCAGGGCCTAGTAACTGGAAGATCAGAAAATCTGTGCTGCTCTGGCAACCCAGAGATTCAGCGCTTGCAGTATTTTGCATACACTCTCCAGCTGGTGGTGGGACTTTTGGGGAACAAAGACGAATCCCTGCTGCTGTCAACACAAGATGTCGTTCAAACAACATCACTAATGCCAGTGTATTCATGGAGTGAGTAAGACTCGCGCTGTTGCACAACATATGAAACTTGAACCCCATACTTTACTGGCCACAGAAATGTGCCTGTGCGATTTCACAAAGTGCTGCTTCATTCCTCATTGACAATTTAGAGCCCTGGCAGCTCCTCACACTCGCAGGCAGTCGATGATGTCAGTGAGTGAAGTCTGTGAGCGTTCAGTGCTCAGGCCAGGAGTTGACATTTGGTTTGGGCTGCTGCTCCGCATTCTTTTACAATTGGGCACTTTATTATTCAGATCCCTGGTATATAAGCAAATATTCCAACTAGGCCACTAAAATATGTGAGATTGTGTTTGTCTTGACCTGGTCCATGGAACTTTTCTTTGGAAAACATCCGCAATTGACCGTGTTCTTGGATAAATTTAACAGGGTCTGGCAGAGGCTGCGCAAGTATTAAAGTTCTCCATAAAGCGACAAAAATTTTGCCCATTGGATTACCCAATTCATGCTTGTAATTCCACACACACTGGTTGCTTCATTGCTACTACAAACCCAGAGGATGTTTGTGTTATGTGAGCTCTACTGACCGCACACCCCCCGCCCCTCTTTTGCATCTTCAGCAGAGGTTACTGCAGTACAGCTTTCCAGCAAGCAAAAGAGGTGACTCAGGGTAAAAGCTCAAAAGACTTGGCAAACAGTGCAAAGGCTTATTGAGTATTAGCCACAGTAGCCAGCCAGTAACAGTGAAAAAAATAAATTGCGTCAAGCAGGAGAAAACACTTAAGAGGGGTGAGAGAATTCAGTTCTCTCACTTTTTCTCTTGCAGCTATTAACTTTATAGGCCTCAATTTATTTGATTTCACTCAAAAAGAAACTGAGGTTTCCCTTATTTACAATGATGTTGAGTATACAGCACATTAACAATACATCATAGATAATGCATAACAAAACCTGACGCAGTTTGGAGGTAAGATTGTTTATGTGGAATTTATAAGCGAGTATATCATTAAGCCATATACGAAAATATTTGTAAAAATTGTGTTTTGTAAGAATTTAAAACAAATTTAAAGTTGAGAAGAAAGTTGCAGTTTCTCCGTGGATAAGTGTGCAGAGCCAGCAGGACAATACAAAATAGGTATTGTCCGGATACAGGTGGGCTTGGCAGTCATGTAAGGACATAACAATAGCATTCATGCAGGTAAAGTACAGGACCCAAGACTGAGCTTTGTGGCACACCTTTGGTAATCGATAAAATCTCAGATCAGATACAGCCCACATTTACAAACTGAGGTCTCTCAGATACATAGTCCTGATCCGATCATGTGCACTTTTATCCAAGCCAAACTGAGTCTGTTTAAGAGCAAATGGTGATTGACTGTGTTAAATGACTTTGATAGGTCTACAAAGACAGTAACACAATGATTACTTCGAACCAAAGCTGATACTATATAATTTGTAGCTAATTTAATGGCTGAGATGTTACTGTGATTTGATCTGAACCCAGACTGCTATGGATTTAACACCTCACGATCTGTACAAAAGGACATGAGCTTTTTATTTACTAAGGACTCCAGGACTTTGGGCAAACAGGGAAGCTTGGTGAGCATTTATCTGAGACTTCCCTTGCACCATTTTTGAAATATACCAATAAGGACGGAAAGATTAAACATGGTCGTTAGTTGACCAGTAATGATTGGAACACCTAATTTTAGAGAAAAAGAATCTAATTGATCCTCTCCAGTGAAACTCCTGGGATCCATAGATTACAGAGCACTGGAAATATCGTTAAATGATAATGTCCTAAAAGAGAAATGAGCAGTCTCATAGTCAACATCATCAATAACAGCCTGAGCTGCAGCAAAAAGGCACCTAGAGGATTCTCTATCAAATAAATGAGCAGCATCAGCAAAGTGTCTACTAGAATTATGGCAAATTTCCTTTCAAACTGAGGCAACAGAGCTATCACTCATAAGTGGGCAGTGAATTTGAAGTCTTGTTATTTAAGTTTACTGCTTTCTAGAATTTAGCTGAGCCTAAGAGCTAGAAATTAGATCTAAATAAAAGTCCCATTTGACTTTTCTCACAGCAGCAGTACATACATTTTCTGAGTTGTCTGAAGGTAAACCAGTCTTAGAGGGTTTTCTGACCAGCCAGCACGGGACCAGGCCCGGTTTCTCTCTTTAAATAGAGATGACAGCTCCTGTGAGAACCTAGATGTTGTTATTTCCTTAGTCAAGTGCTGGGCTTGTTAAGGAGCAGAAACAGAGAGTAAGGCTAAAGGAGAGTAGAAAATAATACGATGGTGGAGCAGAAAAGAGTTGGGTTTGTTATGCACTGTTTATCTTCCAGAGGGATTAAGCTAAGAAGTGAGAGTCAACCTGAGCTGGCTCTGCAGCCTGTGTTCAGACAAAAGCCTGTTGGCAGACATGCATGGAGACAGCGAGCAAGCAGCTTTTTTTGTGCCTGAAACAGTTATGTAACATTACAGACAGAGCTCAATAGGAGTCTGTGAAAGCACCACGTGGGGGGGTTGGTTTGTCTACATATCAATCCCCACCTATCTGGGTCTGAGTAAGAGCTAGCAATTAGATCTAAATAACAAGGTTAAAATGAATTGCCGGGCACAGCCTCCCTGAATTTGACCGGGTGAGGGGGCCTCAGATGCCATTTGGCAATGCAATATGCACTTAGTCTGAAAAATACTACTACACATGTGTCACCACAGATCCCGCGCTGACTGAAAATGATTTTGACAGGACAGATACATCACTAACACCCACTTCCTTCACATAGAACACCACCGACATGGATTCTGTGTCTGACTGAACAAGGAAAACAGGAAAATGAAATTCAATCTGTTCACCAGGCTAAACAGCTGTGGAATTAACATTTTTTCTATGAATGTCATTCATCATCTTTCTTTGACTCAAAATAGGCAATTTTATTTTATCATTGCTGGCAAAATATGGCATCATCAGTCTTTAAGAAGTGCATTTCAGGTTGCTATTGTCCCAGAAACGCATAGGGGACATGACCTCTGTGCGCCTTCATTGGTAGCTCCAGCCCCAGATCATTACTGTGCAGCTCAGGGTGGGGGCTTCTATTCATTGGCTCCATATTTTATTCATAAGGCTTCTTCCAGAGCGATGGCTGCTGGGACACAATTCTAAATCCAATTCAAATTGTGGCTCATGCCTGAGAGTAACCTGCTTTACCTCCAGCTGTCTGAGCTGCATAAGCGACACAGACAGGTTCATATTCTGAATGCCAATCGGGTTGTATGTGCCGAAAAAGAATGACAGCAGATTTACGATATAGTGGAAGTATGATTTCATCTTGGGAGCCACGCGGGTGTTATTTCATCTGAGGAGGAGAGAGGTTTTAGGTTAATGATGAGGCCTCATGCAGCAACACTGGACTTCATAGAACTCAGGACTTCTTGTCTGCACATGGTTGATGTGCATGTTTTTAGTTTCCACACTACATCTTCCTTTTAATAAAATCTGAGAATTTGCTTGCATTGATTGACAGATTACCACCTGAGCTTTGAGAGCAGTAATTACTACTGTACTACTTCAAGTGTTAAAATAAGTGTCAAAAAACCCTACAGCCATCTTCTTATTGCTTTGCTGATTTAGTACAAGGAGGCTTTAAGCCATATATATAGAGAGACATAGAGAGATTATCATACAATGCAATAATGATATATGTAGGACAGCCCCTTATTCCAAATGAATAGAAAAAAAGGTCTAAAGGTTAAATAAAAATAAGAACATTTCACTGCAAGATTTATGGTTGCAATGACCCTTTTATGTGCATGTTTGACATACACATAAAAGATAGCCATATTTGGTTTCAAAGGTCAAGATAGGAGCCACTGATGCTGAAGTGAAGGGGAACGAATCAACACTCTGAAACCAGCAGATACAGAAAGTTTTCATATCACCCGGTTAACAAAGTACAGAAAGCTCCCTTTGAAGTTGTGGAAGCATGTGTGCACGAAACTTCATGTAGTATCCCTCCTTTATTGATAGTTAAAACAGATAAGTCTTTACAAGCATAGTCATGTTTATAGAAGCTTTACGCAACATATTCTCACCTACCTGCAGAAGGTGGAGTGCTCGATAGGGTTTGTGTAATGTTTCAGGACTGATGTTCTTTGATCAAAGCATGGAGCCGCACATAAAACCACCCCAACAGCTGTCGGGAGGAGGAGGACCTTGCCCTTTGCCTTTAAGCAGGGGGAGGGCAAAACACTCCCATTCAATAGCAATAAATTCCTGACCATAACTTGTACCTTTAGTGACTTGAGTCTGTTTGTTTTGTACAACAACGCTCTTAAATCAGCAGACTGAAAATCAGTCAGCACTCAGTGGAAGTCTAATATAAAATATTAAAAGGCTTTACAGGAACTAGAGTCTGCTGATGACTATTATTATAACCTGGAAACACTTAGAGTCATAAGACTTGGTCTATAACACAGGGAAATTCTAGACTCATTACATACATTTCCTCATACATACATACATTTCCTCTATTATGCATCAAGTTTGAAGTCAAGAGCTGATGTATGTTTGCATGTATATTTTGGTGAATATGTAAATGCAACTGATGGGTTGAAATCAGTACACAGTGGGAAGGACAGGGTATCTGTTTAAATGGAGCAAAGGCAGCATATGAGGTGGCAGGAATGAAGTATTGTAACGTCTCTCACACACACTAAGATGTTAGCAGGTTTAGCTGCTACTTTATTCCTCATACTAAGTTTTGCTCCAAGACAAGTTCACAGACCCTCGGGAAACCCCAGTACTATCACCCAACAGAACAGAATCTGGGCCTAAACCCATTTATTTAAAAACACATATAACAGTAACATGCCCAGGTTGTTGCACTATCCAGGAAAAACTACACTCCCTACTCATACTACTGAGTAAGAGATTAATCATAAATCCGGTTTTACTTGTCCTATCAATATAATTTCAACACTGATACGCAACATAAATTCTAGAGTTTCTCTTACAATAACTGTATTTGCATGTCTCTCTTTATCTCAATGTATGTCCTTGACCCAATGTACAATTTGTCTATTAAGTCTATGTAACAGTAATTTGGCCAAACTACTTCTACTTCTAATCTTCCACTTTTCTATAGGAATACATATTTCCTATGGGCACTACACCACTACAAAGTAAATCAACTATTAACTAAAACAACTGTTGTTATATATACTACATGTGTTAAGAGTGTGCCATCTATTCAATATTGCACCACCATAAATGTGAAAGAAAGTCAAAATAAGACTAGTACTTCAAATTGATTACTTCAACCCCTCATCCCTGGCTTCTTTCGTGGTGTCCTGCCCTGGACTGTGGTGCCCAACTCAGCAGTGTTGTTGCAGCCATTAACCAACCCAACACAAGGCTTTAATTTCAAATAATCCAAAAAGTATACAGCTATTATGAAAACTAGAAAGGGAGCATTTTTATATGGCAATAAAAACTGGCTTATATCTAAGGAAAAATAGGCTTTGTAACAAATGCAAAAGAACTGCTACATCAAAATTCATTAGGCAGATAACAGGGCCTTAAAGGAACGAGAGACCATTTCTCAATAAACACTGTCTGTTCCATATATCAAAAATGAATTACCTGAAATAGAAAAAAAAAAAACTAAAAAGACTAAAACAGAAAAATCTGTACCTGCACTTCCCCAGGGGGGCTCCAGGCTGCTGCCCGCTGCCATCGGCCTACTGGCACAGATCTGGGAGATGCAGGGGTCAGCTGCTGTTTCTGTCTCTCTCCCTCTCAGGTGGTCAGCTGGCTCAGAGGAAGGTTTTGAAAAAGAATCGACTACCCACTTTTCTAACACTGCCTTCAACTGCTAACCTAATTTGACCCCAACCAGGTCATTGTTCGAACGCATCAAGACATGGACACATTCTAACCTACAAAAGCTGCTGTAAATACATGACATTGTATCATTTTTGTATGTGCCATTTACACATTATACAGATATATTCATTCTTTATTTCATATTTTATGAATGCACATATAGACTGCACGGCATATGTCGGATTAAACTTCTTGGACATTTGTTTAGCAAAAGGTGCATGAATTAATTGAACAGGAGATAGGCTTATTTAGGGAAGCATATATAAGGAATATGAAAGACAGAAAAGAAAGTCAGACAAATGCCATGTTTTAGTTGTTGTGTTATCAACTATTGAATCCACTAAATCATTTAGTAACAAACTGCTGAATCTTTGTGCAGAAGCTTCAGTGTAGACAGATGCATTTTAAGACTGAAGAGCTGAAACCTGACATTTAGGTGTTGACATTTAATAGATTTTGTTGTGTGCTAAAAATACCACAACGTGATATTACAATGCCTTCAAATTTGCCACTTATCCTGAGCAAAATATTCATTTTCACACAATCATGCCAAAAAAAAAAGGGAAACTGTCAGTCAAAGATTTAGCTGACTGTGTACAGCACCCTTGAGCCTGTGCACAGCGTTCCTCTGAGGCATGGATGTCATGTGATGTGAACTACTATGACAGATCCACGAAAGCCTCTCGACATGTCAGCCATTCCTAGAGGATTCCTTTTCATGCCAGCTCTCCCGTCTCATTGGCAGAAAATCTAGGTAGCTCCATTTCACTTAGCTGGAGTGGAAAACGCTGACAGCTCCCTCTCTTCGTATATCAAATAAGATCTGATGACCACCAGAAACCTTGCTGCCAGACCGGCTCACATTTCACAACCATGGGATAGGTCACATTTCCACCAACTTCCTAAGCTGCATATTGAAATATCAAATTGTTCAGAGGCCAAAGGTTACTGCACGAAAAAACAACATGTAGGTCTGTGCTTACACCAAATCCTGCAGGGTTGTATGTGAACGTGTTTATTTCTGCTTTAGAATTGCTATGAAACAATCAGAAATTCAGGTTTTATTTCTCTGATTCGCTGTGCTGTTTTTGGTACTGCTGCTTGCTCGCTTTATTCACTCTTTGGCTCACTTGACCAGAGCTGCTTTCTCATGGGGAATCCACCCCGAGCACAGACATTCAGAACAGATTGACTATATAACTCGCTTGTTTACTAATTTAATATAGAGACTTCAGGGGACTGTTTCATAACCAGCTAAAAGTTCCTTGCAAGTTTAATGAGATAAACTAAATATAACATGTGTTGGTTATAGAGCTCCTTTTTTAATTAGCTATATCAATTATATTACTGTTAATATATAATTTACATTCAAGTGCAGCAGTACGCCTCCAATGTTGTTTTATATTGTCTTGCTGATGTCTTTTTAAATGCGTTCCCTTTTCTTCACTTTGTTGCTTTGATCCTGCGGTTCCGTGTGCTCATCCACCTCCCCATCGGTGCCTAGTCCTAACAGATTCATCAGCTTCATTAGCTTCATCAGATCCATCACTTTACCAGCCACCACTCCAACCACCGGCGTCTGGACTCCACAGGGAGATTCATCACGCTGCTGATGCCCCTCGATTACAAAATCTCCCAGTAGAGTCTAAGTGCCAAAGACTTTCCTGACAAGACTAATTAGCACTAAATCAATAAACAATTATCTTTAGTCTCTTCTGACTGAACTCATTATGGTGCCTTTGAAGCCATTTTTACTCTGGTCTGTTAACTTTTGGCATTTTTTTTCCACCAAGTGAAAGATATAACCGTAACCATTCCATTCCAATTACACCAAATCTCATCTACATGTGATTGGCTGATAATCTTTTTTTTTAATTTAATTTAATTCCCCCCACATTTGTGTTTATGGCCTGTATAATATAAAAACAGGATAAGGACTGGTAAATTGAGGGAATGCATTAATTATAAGACGCATCTGGTTCTCTTCCCTTCTCCTTGGTCTATCTGCATTAAAGTTTGGTTGCCAGCTGCCACACTTAAAATCAAATGAACTCCTGGAATGCGCTCAATATCCCAGGCTGATTATATCAGAGGGTGGCTGTTACCTTCAAGCTATTAGCAAGCTGGAGACTATAGTAATAGCTTCCTCACCAATGAGTTAACTACACTTAAAAACTGCCATGCAGGTGCCTGTCTGCTGCTGATTCCTAATAAACAGGCTTCCTCCATGTACTAGTGATCATGACACCAGAAAGTATTCTTTTTTTTTCACAAAAGTAAGCCTATTGGTCTTTCTGCTTCCGAAATATTAATATTGTAAATTGCAATTTCATTTGAAACACCCCCCACTGACTGAGCGCTGTGTGGCGTGAAACTACAACAGCTGTGAAACACAAGGACAAAAAGAGCATGCTACCTATATTTAATCTTGTAGGCAAGGTCAAATGTAAAATTAGTAAAATACAGCAGGTCATCACGAATAAGTAGGTAAATTACACCATTCATAAATCTCTTTGGAGCTGTAGGCCCCTACTATCCCCACAAAGATGGGCAAAGTTAGAGCTTTTATCTACGACGCACATGACCACATCTGCACATGCAGATGTGTCCATTTCTGTAGCCGCAACAAGAATATCACTCTGCATTTCATCTTAATACATGAATTTTTATGTTAAAATAGTCATTAAGTTTAAGTTATGAAGTGAAATATTATTTCTTTTGAAGTCAGATACATTCAGAGCATAATCTGACAGCCTCAAACTGATATTATGAAATCTGACAGGTTCTGACCAACATTTTAACATAAGTGTTTCACATAAAGATGCAATAAACTCACAGGATCGCTGCTGTTGCGACTAAAGCTGTCTTAAATAACATTTCTATTTATTTGAGGTGATAAATGAAAACGTAAGGGATCACCACCAACGTTGCACTTCATCTCCAGACATGTAAACATCTGTAGCAACGTTCATGCCATTCCTCTGGGGACCATGATTATCTATCTGTGCAATATGTCCTGAATCCAATAGCTGTAGAGACACTGAGTCACGTCCAACAGGCCGCGTTTGTAGTATCCCAGTGAAATGAAGGGTGTGATTGTGTTTCCTAGTAAAGACTTGAGCAACAGGCGGGGGAGGGCCGCTGCTTGTAGAGCGACCGTGTTAACAGGTGGATCAAGGCCGAGTTACCCTGCTCTCTGTTTTCACTTCAGGGAAATCTGAGTTGGTGTCATTCCTCATAGGGCACCTGTCAAACCAGTGAGCATGCTTATGGGCCGGAATATAATGGAGCGTAAAGTCCCTTTAACACATGCGCTGAGGATCCCCTGAGGACAGTCTGTGCTTACTGCAAAGCCACAACTTGACACGGGCTTATGAGGGGTGACACTCTGTGCCGAGGGTTTTATTTGCTCTGTTTAATGGCTTGTCTGTATGAGCTTTAACCTCCAAAAAAAAGAAAAGATGGAAGTTTACTGCTTTGCACACGTCACAGATCAAGTGACAAAATTCACCACTTTGGCTGAAGCATTTTTCACAGCAGACACCTCACAGGTAACGCCTGTGAAAAATCACAGATGTTACTACTGAATGGAATTTTGTTGTAACCTGTTGTTATACTGCGTATTATTTCTCGCCTCTAACCGTACGTGAGTCATTTCCTCTGGTTTCTCAATCCTGACACAAGCATGGGAATTTTGGTAACACGCTGGTGCAGAGAACATCATCTACCATCACACTCAGCCTCACATATTCATCCGTGCATGTGAAAGTGTCTTCCCTGAACCCCGGTCTGCTTCATTTCCATCTCACCGTGAGCAGATGGAGACAGAGAACACAGAAATAGAAGACGTGCCTTTTAACGGAGCAATTACTGGAAAGTATACTGTGCCGCTCTGGCGCACGGCAGGAGTGCGTCTGGGTGTGGATTCGCTTCCGGAGGTCTGCCCTGCTGCGTTATCTAGCCAAAAATCACAGGGGGGCCCGGCGATATTCTGTCTGGACCGGACTGTAATGAAAAGAGCCTAATGTGACAAGTCAGGGTGAAAAAGAAAAAGGGCTGATTCGTCAGTTTCATGCCTCAACAGCAATGTTTTATGAGTCAAATATTCTGCGTAAGCCTGAATTACGTCATTCTGGCGAGATCAGATGTCACTGGTCACATACTGTATGGTATATACGTCCTGGGCTTGTATTTGTAAATCATGTTGCTACTAATATGCTAATTTCATAGTAAGTTAAAGGCACAGTGTGTCAGATTTGCATTTAGCAGCATCTGCCAGAACAGACCTGGCAGGAATGGAAGTCTGTTTTTTCCCTGAAAATAAGAATCGTATTTCTATTATCTTAGAATGAGCCATTTTTTTATCTACCTGGGGTTAAACATACATAGGGAGCAAGTCGTTAACATAGCTCTACACGTTGCACCATCATTAGTTAGTTAGTTTAGGAGTTAATTTCTTGTTTCACCTTGCGGTGCAACTCAAAGGAACATTTTCCGTTTGTTTTCACACAAATAATTAACTGAAAAAACAAAAGAACTGACAGAGGGAGGAAAGCTACGCTCGAGTTCGCACAGTTTTGCTTTACAATTGCTCGATACCAGAGAAAAAAAATCAATGCTCTGTGAGCTAAAGACAGAGGGTTAAACTAACTTTGAAGTCAACGCACATTAAAGCAGTTTAAAGGTCCAAGCCACTTTGGCTCCCATTCAATTCAATTCAAACAACTTATTTAAACCTTGTTAGGGGCAATTCATGATGAGCAGGCCTGTACACAGTAGGCAAAACGAAACAAACAACTGCATACAGACGGCAGACATGCCAAGGAGGCAGGAGAAGAAGTAAAACTTTTTAAAAAAGTTAAATGTGGAATAAATAGGGTTCTTATGAGTCTGTTGGGAAAACAGACATGCAGGGCAACAATAGCATGTGCTGGTCATGTGATTCATTTTTCATCTTAAGCTGAATAACAACGGGTATTGTCAACTTTCACCCACTGATTTATTCACTGAGTATTCCCATACACTTCAAGGCCATACAAAACCCCGGCCTGCTGGATGGAGACAGAGAGAAGAAAAACAGGAAAATGTGCAACACTTGTGAACGGTTTTGCAATGCATAGTGTCGACATGATTTTAATGCTTTGTATAATTACTACTAAGGTTTTGCATGATCTCCTTGATCAGTTAACACATGAGCGAATCTGTTTGTGATAGTCCGGATCAAACATGTATAAACAATGAAGCCGTGAACGGAAAAAAATAAACTATTCACAACTGAGTTAGGATGATTGTTACATTGTGGCAAGATAAACATAGGCCTATTGAGACATAAGAGAAAGCAAAAATCATGAGTTATGTTTTTGGCAGCGTTCGTCTTTTTGTTAGCAAGATAACTCAACAGGTTCTGGATGGATTTTCATCAAACTTTCAGGGAATGTTGGGAATGGTACCATGAACAGATGATTACACATTGGTAATGATCCGGAAGAAATCCTGGTTACTGGATTGCTTTGAATTGCCTATTGTCGGCTAACATTGCTGTTAAACAGGCACTCCTTTACAATCGCCTGCTTTTCTAGTTTTGAGTGTGGTTTCTCAACAAATTGCGATTAAAAATGAAAAAAAAAATAAGTTATTAAAGTTTGCTCATTCAAATTGTATCAATGGAACACAAACTTAATTTTAATTTTGTGATATATACAGACATCAAAATATTACAGCTGTCGATATCCTGATATGGATTTACTGTTGCAATCAGCCCTTAATGACTGATGCTCTCTGTAGCAGGGAGTAAATGGATATGTGATGGTGGAGTCAACCCAGAAACCTCCACACACACACACACACACTGCACACACACACTGCACACACAGATCAATGGCTGGAAAAACACGATAGCAGCGTATGGTGTGCGTGTGTGTGTGTGTGCTTTCCAACATGAAGGATGCCTAATGGCACATGTTGTCAGAGTGAGGTCAGGTGGCTGCAGAGGACGCCGTGTGTATACAGAAGATAACCTTCAACTTAAATTCTCAAGTCTTATCTGGAACTGTTAGCGGAGGCGGAACCCGCTACTCCTCACGCCTAGAGCGTTTAGAAATACATTTCCTCTCCTTGATAGCTAATAACTTATAATAAATGTTTTTTTGGGGGTTTTTTGGGTGTGGGGGGGTCTGTGAACGTGCTGATGAGCTTCAGTCTCCAACGTCTGAGAAACTGTGCTGCGTTTTTTATGTCTTTGATGATGACATGAAACAAACAAACCTTATTTATGCGGGAGGAGGAAGCTTCAAACGCGGCCACTGGGTTATTTTCTGTTGTGCCGCCGATGCTTCATGTGGACGACTACTGCTGATCCTCACATGGAAACATGGAGACGGCAGAGTCATAACAACAGCTGAGGTGGACGAGGACATGATCCCTCAATAACATTAGATAAAGATAGATTATTATTTCTGGCTCAAATACAGTAGCCTGCAACTGTTTTTCTTACAAATGAGCTCCTCCTTGGGGGGTGTTTGAATCTGCCATTAAACAGGCCACAACAACGCATCTACAGAAATCAAATGAAGGTTTTGTGAAGGCGGCTTTGTACGTTGCTCAGAGAGAAATATATGTGCCGTAGCACATATATTTGTGCTACGGCACATATATTGCAGAAATGATTAGTAAATTGGTGGATTTTTATGGTCAATCAATCAAGTCATTTTTCCAGCTAGAACAGAAGCAACAATCCCATGTACAATCTAATGAATTGAGAGAATCTCCCAGCTTTGAAAACTTAGTGATACTATTTTATTTATTCATTTGAATGTCAGTCAGTCATTTTCTATACCTGCTTATTCCTCATTAGGGTCGCAGGGGTCTGCTGGAGCCTATCCCAGCGCATTACGGCGAGAGGCAGGGATACACCCCAGATGGTCGCCAGCCAATCGTGGGGCACACACACCATTCACTCACACACTCACACCTACGGGCAATTTAGAGTCGCCAATTAACCTGAGCATGTTTTTGGACTGTGGGAGGAAGCCGGAGTACCCGGTGAAAACCCACGCAGACACGGGGAGAACATGCAAACTCCACACAGAAAGGTCCCAGACCCAGGACCAAGGAGGTCTTGAACCTGCGACCTTCTTGCTGTGAGGCAACAGCGCTAACCCCTGCACCACTGTGTCGCCCTCATTTGAATGTATTTAATTTAATTAATAGATCTCATAATCTATTGAATTTTAAGAATTGTATTATTTATTTGAATTTATAGATCTCATAATCTAATTGAGTTTTGAGAAAATGATCTGCAGAATAATTTAGAGTAAAACAAATATTTCTTGTTTGTAACATGAGACATCTAATTTTGAGGAGTTGTGCTTCATATTTTCTCGCTCAGCTCTGCAAAAAACAATCACTAGGCGCTATTTTAGCTTCAGTTATGGTGATGAGGTGGAGAAGTTAGGATTGCAGCCAATTTCACACCCATTCCGTGTGATTTCTTGAAACCTATGATTAATTGTGCCATAAGTGTGTCATAAAAAAAATGCCTCGGCAGGTTTAATGTCAGGATCCTGGGAAGCAGCGCGCAAGTGATAATAAAGTGAAAAATGGATTTCTGTCACCACTGAAATAGATTTCGTGTGGGCTAAACAGATCACCAGAGAAGTGTGAGGTTTGACGAAGGATGGATAGTGCAAAGAAAAAAGAAAAAAAAAACACCAAGGCAATAAATAATAAATGGAGCTGGCTCAAGCCTCGCATTGCTCAGAGTGAGCAACTTCAGTGGTTTATTCCAGGATTAGCAGATGGCTTGTGATTCACTGAAACGCACGTACACACACACACACGCACACACGCACACACACACACACACACACAGACAGACACATACAGACACAGACAAACGGACCAACCTGCTCTTTTCGCTTCTGCCAGCGGCCGCACGGGCTCTCCTCCAGGATTTCGCTCTCATCCTCGCTCTCCTCCTCCTTCCCCTCGGATCCAGATTTCCTCTCCGGGACGGACATCGTCATTTTAACGCCGTATATTTCCAGGTTTCGCCACCACAGACCGGACCTCGCTCACCTTCTTCCTCCTCTTCCTCCTGCCTTCGCCTGCCTCGTTGTTTGTGGAGGAGAGAAAGGGAGGGAGAGAGAGAGAGAGAGAGAGAGAGAAGGAGAGAGAGAGAGAGAGAGACGAGCGGTAGCGCAGAGACGGATCCGCCGCTTGTCTGCGCAGTGAAGAAGCCCCGCCGACGGTACCTTGGCGCTCAAAACATCTTGCAGCAAAAAGATATACGGCTTAAAACAGGCGCAGGATGCCCTCCCCGGTCAGAAAGGAAACAAACTCCACACCTCCTTTAGATGAAAACAAGGAGTGCACACATTGCGCGGTCGCTGGAAGAACTGAGCAGGGTGGAAAATATGTCCCAGACTTCATGCGCCCTGCAGGCTGCATGAAAAACAGGTTGCGAAATGGTTTCCTGCGTATCTGCCCCATTCACTCACTCTCACAGGAGCGAGGCGGGAGGGAAGAGAGGCTCGGGAGCGAAACGATTTCCGCGACGCTCGCGCTCATCCGCACGTCTGCTCCCACGGAGGAGAATTCACGTTTCGTCCATCTTCCGCACGCGTCACTGTCGGTGTTGCTTAGCGATTCGCGAGTCAGGAACGAATCGCTCGGAACGAACGACTCTTTATTTCAACTGAGCTGTGTTGCCAGATCTCACTTGAGACCCCAAAGTGGAGTACAGTACGAACTGCCAATGTATTTGGATATGTAAAACATTTTTGTGTTAATATTTTCAATAAAGTATTTTTTTAAAAAACGTATAAAGTAAAAAAAAAAGTATTTATTTTATTTTTTGTGGAGTGACCAAATCTCTGTTCTCAATTATACAAACACAAAACATGTTTAGGATTCTGATCTGCATTATCATTAGCATCAAATAACCATAACCAGTTAATAAAGCCCCATTAAATTTAATAAAGTTCAGGTAGCACCGCCCCCACCTCTAACAGGTTCAGGTAGTAATAAAGCCCCGCCCCCACCTCTAACAGGTTCAGGTAGTAATAAAGCCCCGCCCCCACCTCTAACAGGTGTAGGTAGGAATCACTGAATGGTTTAACACAGAAATACGAAAAACGTAACTTACGCTCATTTATTTATTTAAACAAAGAACCGTTGTAGTGATATAAGCTGACAAAATTCATGAGATGCATGAGATCCAGTCAGTTAGAAGCATAAACACTTGTATTCAAATCACTAATATTCTCTAAGAGAAATAATTCATGAGATTTATTTATTCGTATGAGGTAGGCGTCAAGTTTCAGGCTGTAATCAATGATTCATCAGGCTCTGGGTGACACAATAACCTGACTGGATTGACTTCAGCAAGTGACTAAAAAAAAACTTGAGTCCAAAAAAGAGTCAAGCCTCCCATCTCTGCTGTCCTGAAGAGTAAAAAGACGCCCACTCCATCCAACAATATGCCTGTATTCATTTTTTCTTCTTTTTTTTAAAAATCCTGTTTCAAGTTATGCACAACACCATGTTTTATTTTTTAGTCATTTCATTAATCATTTTTAGTATTTGTCTCCTCAGGTTCCTCGTTGGACTGAGTTTGTATTTCTTTCAAATATTTGCATAAGTGTGTATTGTGCTTTTTTGTTTTCATGAGAATGAAATCAAAACAAAAGAAGGAATTCTGGATTTGAACATGGAATACTGCAGCAGTAGCGCTATTAAAGCTGAATCAGAACCAGCAGGCTACCAGAGGGGTCTGGCAGATTTTTATGTTTTAAGAAAAAATAAAGATAATGGGGCTTTTTATTCCCTAATAGGAAAAGAGCCTGTGGTCTAATGTGGATGTGTTTTAAGGCCCATAACACCAGTGGTGGAAAAATCCAACCTACTAAGTAAAAGTTCTGCTCAGGAAAAGCTCAGAAAAAAATCGACACATTAGACTGATTATTTTTTTCACCAGCATAACCAGCAGACATTAATGTTTCATTAATTTATTGCGATGAATCCTGGGCAATAAAATGCAAATATGACCAAGCCCTAAATATCTTGAGTGGTCTCTAGTTTGACGTTGCCCAAATTGTTCAGCAGAAGGCAGGAAAGCTGCAGCCATGAAGACGAACCACAGAAAATAAAGACCCGTGATAACCAGCCAAACAATCTTTATCTTGATATTTACTGTTGCAGAGTTGTGAGGATGAGAAAAAAAATAATAAATTCATAGGTCCAAATGTAGCAATGGAGCCTACATGTAAAATCATGATACGATTAATAGAAAAATGCAGTATTTTATAGTAAAATCCATGAAAAAGTATTGACCTTAGCAGAAATATGAATCCAGGCCATTAGTCATTATGCAGGACTGATTTACCAACTAACTTTTAAAGTTGTGTACTTGACTTAAGTAAAGCAGGCAAATGACCCCAAATCTCCACATTCACAGCTTCACAATTGAGTTTTTGGTTTTGATGTTCATGGCGAATATATATAAATATGTTTTTAAAGTTGCAATAAAGTACACGGCCATGTATTATTTACTGATATTGTAGTCTAGTATTGTAGAGGTGGCCTGGCTCCGCCCTCCTTATATACTTCTGCTTAATTTTCATTTTCCTTGTTGCAGTGTTTCCAGTGTTGCCAAAT
Source organism: Lepturacanthus savala (assembly GCA_030544235.1). Classification (NCBI taxonomy): domain Eukaryota; kingdom Metazoa; phylum Chordata; class Actinopteri; order Scombriformes; family Trichiuridae; genus Lepturacanthus; species Lepturacanthus savala. Next base: position 12,021,459 of record CM060476.1, on the reverse strand, counting down.
ATCCAGAAATTAAGGCTCACGCAAGAAATGTCTTTGCAGAGGTTTTTTTTTCCCAGTAAATGGCATATGTCACAATAAGACCTTAGTGATTTGTTATGGCAGATCCAGAATGGCTCTCGGCAGATCCAATAGTTTTAAACCTCAACTGAGTTCAAGTGAGTTAATGCTTGTCAATGGAAAGTGAACAGACTCAGTACCAATGAATTATAGTATGAAAGTCAGGCTACTGCAGAGAGGCTTTCTATCAAAATCTTCCTTTCAGGCCTCAATTATTTTAATTCATAGTGTGCTCACATGGTCCACATTCCCAAATGAAGTTGTGTTTAATCAAATTGCCACAAACCAAATTTCTTAATTGTATGGCGTCTCAGGCTCCCCACTGTGCCTCTCTGAAGTTTGTTTTTTCCGTCCTGCCGATTTAATCCTGTCATGTGCACCGGCCGCAAGTAAAAGCCAGGCTCTATCTTTGAGTAATTCCTCCTTATCTGTGAAATATGTGTTCATTCACAGTGCACAGAGAGAGGCGGGGCGGATTGTGCATTGCTGAGCCGTTTTATTGTATGTGAGAAAGAGATATAGGGATTCAGTGCAATAATGACAGGGATTGAAAATGAGAAATGTTTATGTAAGCAACTGTAAAGGTAAAACACACAACAAATCATATCTGGCTGAAGAGTCACTTAGGTGTTGAACGTGGTTTATTGTCTTAGAGTCATTGAGGGTGGGGGCGGGTCTAACCAGGGTTAAAGGTTAATTTCCAGTGGGAGTCACAAGGACTAGTGAGATTCTGAGCTTGAGTGACGTGAGGGTTGAGCCGACTCCCTCGTGGCTAAATTGTGAGCTGCTCCATCGTTTTGAGTCACTTTGACCCAGACATGCATTTAGAGTTTTCTGTATGGCTGCAGGGAGGAACGTCTCATCTTCACGCCTCCTCCTGCAGGTTCGCTAGAGCTTAAGAGGTGTAATAAAATCTAAACTGAAGCAAGTTTTCTGCAATTTTGTTCCAGATATTTGGAGCATAAATTGTGAAAGCCCCTTCTCTATGTTAGGTTTTGACAGAAATCAGACTTTGATAAATACTGTGACTATTACTGTACTGTATATTGTTGATATAAATAATGATGATACTATTGTGTCTGTTTTGTGTTGCAGTGTAAAAAAATAAGATCTCAATAAAGTGAATGAAACGTCCTGGAGTCCTGGAGTTTTAGTGTTTATCTGGTTGAATAGCTGACATCTTCAGTGAGTCCTACATCACTGAATACAAATTTGCTGCTAGATCAATAAATTAAATTCACATGTAAAATGCTTAATTTGAAATTCAATTCAACTCAGTTCAATCATATTTATAATCAACTTCATGAAATTATTCCCTCAGAGACAAAAGATCTATTTGTTTCATTAAAGCTCCCAAACACAATTTAAGCCCAGTGTGAACAATCACAACTGATTTAAAGATGCATTGAAAAAAACTTGCATAGCATTTAAAACCAAAACCTGTAACAGAAGCTTCATTGTTTATAAGAATGATATATTTTTATAAGACTACGGTAACTTTGACATAAAGTCTTTATGTCTTTAGTATCGAGAAGCGGTTTATATTACATCAGAACTGTGTTGTTAAGGTAAAGCTAGTTTGCCATCTAGTGGTTCTAGTTTAAAATGCCTCTGTAGCAAAAGTTGTGATAATAGTCAGTGTGTCTGGAAGGTAATTTGCCACATTAAATATATTTTCTTCATAATAGTTGTATTTGATGGCCTGTTTAATGTGTGAATAAGTCTGGGTTGTTTAATATACTGTGTAATCCTTCTGCTCTTTTATATATTTTATCATTAATGTTTCATCATATCATCAGATTCACACTGGTTAGTTCAGTTGTAATCACAGATCTATATAGTAATCACCCTCTTCCTCTATTTTTAGCACACAGTGCTCCCAGAGAGCCTGAGTGAGCCCTTGCGCTGCCAATCTCCTCTCACCGTTAATGAGATTTACTCCTGGCACAAGGAGCAGAGGAGACAATGATGCCGTCTGGGCGAGTCGTGTCCAGGACACAAAACGCTGTTTCTGAAACGGCAGCAGTAACGAGGACTAGTCGTCTTCAGAAGAACTGTTGCCTGTTTTTGAAGCAACGTGTGAAAACCGTGCCCTAAATATGTCATCTCTGTAGAAAAATTCCATGTTTAGTCTTGATCATATTTGATTTTGGCAGATTTGTGGGATGATTCATCAATCTGAGAATGATTCATTCAGACAGGTAGATGGTGAAATTACGACAAAGAAAATGATGAAGGAGCAAACAAAAGCAGCCGTTCTACAGTGCTGTGTCAGCAGTTCACTGGGAGTCTTACAGAGACACATTTTTTAAATGCAGCTGTATTAGAATAGCTTCAATAATCTTTGCTGACAGATTTTAAGCTTTCCTAGCACCACAGGTTTAAATGCACATTTTAAAGCCAGTGGGTCATCATGTACGGTGCCTGACGAGTGATGCAAGAGTATGAATGTGATATATCCTTTGAAGTAAAGATATTAGAAGAATCCAGTTTAAATTCTACAAATGGAAAAGAGCTTTGATGTGGAAGGAAGAATAATTGATATGCAACTGTTCCACATAACCACAGATAGGAATGCACATGCAAAATGGGTCTAATACATTTAGATACAGAGATTGGAGTGTGATTAGTTTGTGTAATGTCCCTTGTTGGAGCTGCAATGGTTGCTTTCATTGTAACTAACCCAGGCTTTTCTTAAGTAAATCACTTATGTTAAGAATTGAGTTACATCCTTGTTTTTAAATAATCAAATGTTGAATAAAACATAGATTTTTACACTTAAAATAGTGTTAAAGGGCGATTTTTTTAGGGTTGTTTAAATGGAAATGGTTGTCCACTCAGGCCATTAGAAAAAACAGAGCCACTAACAGCTCTCATTAAAGCTGACAAGTGCTGGAGCTCTGGAGGAGAGAGCTGCAGGTTTGGAACAAATAATCAAATAATAAACACGGTAAATGAACACCTGTTATGCTGCATTTTGCTCTGATCTGGAGCCATTTACTAGTAGGAGGAGAACTCAGAGTTTATCTTTTAGACTGAGCCCTAAAGTGACTCCCCCTAAAACAGATGTACGTCAACTGAAACGATTAAATGATTGTTCAGATTAGAAAACATATGGAACACTACAGGAAAGCTACAGGTCGATATAAAAACAAATAATAATAAGGCTTCTTTCTTCTTACATTATTTTTTTCCAGGACTCCTTGGTATGAAATCATGGCTCAATCAAGGATAAAATATATTTTGTATATAATTTCATTTATAAATATCCTAACTCAATAATAGTTTTATGTCTTTTTATAGTTCACTAGACTCGCAAGTCAGCCTCTAAACACTTTGCTCAATAAGAAGCTGATGCCGGTTTTGCAAAAATTGTAATTTAGATCAAAATGATTAAAATGATTCAGAATTGGTATTCTCATGGTTTGCTATTCATGATAATCTGTTGTACCTTTGTGCCAGTTTTTCAAAGCAACATTGAACTGAATCACTTTGATCCAGATAAATAGTTTCCAAACTTAAATCAAATCTAAATTGCCAGTTCTCTAAATGGGACATTTCACGATGTAGCCTCCTAGCTGTTTAAAGGATAACAGGTAAAATAACATTGGGACACCAAGTGATTTTAGTTACCCAAATCCTACTGAGAATTTGCTTTGAACAACACAAACTGAAGGTTTGATCCAGATCAAAAGCAGGATTCTATTACATGATCTCATCCCATATCAGAATCCCTCTTTGCCCTCTGAACAACCCATTTTCAAGATTTGAGCCAATCTGATTGCTGAAATCTGATCAGATTACCTTTGAGCGACTGGTCCCCCAACCTTTGTTGCAAAAACCGGGCAGAAACATAACTGATTCAAATTCTTTTGGGTGGACCTTTCATGCTGGGGCGGTGCCGACAGGCTGAAGGCGTGTGCATGTAAACACTGTGGCTCCAGCAGCACATGCATTTGTATGGATCAAGAATACTCCTTAAAAGTTTGTCGATGTCTCGTTTGCAGTGAAACATATTAATCGGTTAAAAATTAACCATCTTTTATTAGGACATGATTCATCCGGGTGCTCGGATTACACATCTGCTTTGAAGGACATTACAGGAATTATAAATTTTACTATACAGGAATTCTAGTAGTTCTTGTTCTTAATGTAATGTAAGGGGCGTGGGTTTGTTAGCGGCTGTTCTTCCCATCATCCAAGCAACTGTCTGGCATTTAGAAATCCTACGATGATTATTAGACAGGGAGATCTTTGATCATCTGTTGTTGCAAAACTAAGAGTTTGCTAAAATGTGCCTATCATCACATAGTGCATCTACTTAGTATGCTTAACATTCACTCTGTTTCACTGAAGTTAAGATTTTCCTTAGGGAACCATTCACAAGAAGCTAACAGGAAGAGACATTTTTATACCTTGTTAAGAGTTAAAAGACGAGGAAAACACATTTATGAAAGGTAAGAAAAGGCTTTTATTTAATCCCACGATTACACGAGGTTTATCGATAACTGAAGAAGGCATCCAAACATGACTTTCACAATTTTTTTTTAAATGACTCGGCTTTAAAAGCTTTATTTCATTTTGTGCCTTTGGAGTTAGCAGAGCTCCAAACTTCTTCATGCTCCTTGTTCACCACCAGTTTTCCATCATCTGTGAGGCGGAGGCGGCACATCTTGCAGTCGGGTTTGGTGGAGTTTGAGTGCCACTTGCGTACTCCAGCCTTGTTGTACATGACCAGGTTGCAGTCAGGCTGCATGCACAGGCGGAGAGCATCGGATCCTGAAGTTTCTGAAGACCACGTCTGTTTCCAGCCGTAGAGGACAAAGTTACCATCGTCCTGCAGATAGAAAAAATGACTGTTTATAGAGAATCTTCAAACAACATTACACATAACACCACTAACTTCTGCAATTACTTTACACAAATCAGTAAAATAATCAAAATACATATTCTCACCTGGAAGACAGCCTTCCACTGGCCATTGTTGGATATCAGATAGTCTCCTCTGCGGAGCTCATCATTTTTGGACAAATAGTTCTTGCTCATGATTCTAAAACAGAAAGAAAATCTTTGTTGTATCTATATAAAAGATTAAAAATGCTAAAACACAAAAATATGACAAATATGTTTGTAAGATGGTTTGCATCTCATAAGTGATTTTTTAAGTGAATTAAAATAGTTTTTCTTTTCCTTCTTGCATTGGTTTTTACCCACAATCATCTGATTGTACTGAGAGGTACCTATTAATTAACAACACAGATTTAACACTAACCTATAACATGTCAGCATTAAACTACTGTCATACAATAATGTTAATCAGCATAGACGTGTGCAGTACTTACAGATTTGATTGTCCCACACAAGACAGACGGCAGCGGAGGAAAAGAAGTTAAGTAACAGAAATGAAATTCACTCCATTTATATATGATCTGATCTGGGGGAGGAGGGAGAAGGTCAGAGGGAGGAGTGACATGTCACACTCCTTCCTTCCTCCTTCCCTCTCTCTATCTGTGTCTCATCATCAGAAGAACTATTGTCTCTTTCTGCACGTGCAATTTGAGCACAAAGTGTGAAAACTGTACCCAAAACATATCACCATGGAGATATTCCAAGGTTTGGTCTTGATCATATTTGATTCTGGCAGATTTATGGGAATAATTTTGCTTTACATCCAAGAATAATATATCCAGACAGGTGGACAGTGAAATTATGACAAATGACAAAGAAAATGATGAAGAAAACAGATTTATGAAGTTTCATGTTCTCTGTGCAGCTGCATTGATTGACTTCTATGACCTCTGTCAGGGTATTAGAAGCTTTCGTGGCAGCACAATTTCACAGGTTCAAATGCACATTTAAAAGCAAGTAGGTCATTTTGTATGGTGTGTTTTTTGCATGACAAGGTTGCAAATAGTAAAGTAGTACCATGTATGTATGTATGTATGTATCCTATAAAGAAAATTAAAAGAATCTAATTTGAACTCTACAACGGGGGAAAAAAACTTTGATCTGAAGGGAAGTATAATTTCCCTTTAACATTTTTAATATGCAACTGTTCCACTAACCAAAGACAGGAATGTATGCAAAATGGAGCAAAAACATTTGATACAGAGATTACAGAGATTTACAGAGTGATTACTTTGATGTTGTGTTATCCCTTGTTGGAGCTGCAATGGTTGTTTTCAATGGACCTCATTCATTAATATGTGCACAGAAATGTTCTTGAGACACAAAGTGATGAGCATGCAAAAGTATTGTCGAATGTTTCATCTGGAGTGACGATGGGAAAAAAGTCTGCAATAACCAAAGTGGTGACTGTTGTATCCGCTGAGTTAGGTTTAGTTTACTTTAGTTTGGAAGGACAGGCTGCACATAATTATTTTTATCAACAGATGGGTGCATCAGATTTAACAGAAAGCTTATTTCATCTATAGACCTTGCAAACATAAAACACATTATACAATACTGGTCTAGTATTCTATAATATTCTAAAAAACAGAATCCAATAAAAAAGTACAGTAATGAAACAAGTAATGCATACTAACAATACAAAAAAACATCATATCCATCAGAGTCATCATCAGTAGAAAATGAAAAAAAATAAATAAATCATAGTTCAACAAAGAATTGAATTTGAAAGACAGGAGCTATTTCTATAAAGTGCATTTTTCATAAAATGTCTTTAAGGTGTATAATCAGTATAATCAGATACAGAAGCCTAACGTGGCATAAAAACAGAATATATATCCTACTGAAATATAAAAATGTAATTAATGATGACCAGAGCTTATCATAAAGTGCACTTTGTAAACAGGGTTTTTCATAGACTTCGTTGCTGAGGCAGGTGTAACTAGGGGCTTTTGGATAATAAAAGCATGCTATGAATAGACCATGAAAATTAAAATAGGACTTAATTAATTACAACAAGCACAGATATTAATTAAAATAGCATCTTACAATTCTGACATAAATTAGACAAAGATCCATAAGTGTGATAGATCTCCAAGAACTGGGGGTGAAAGTGACAACATCCTTAGGCCCAATAATTTATTTAATTTAATTAGTTAATCTGTGTTTGTTGTAATACTGGCATTTTCTAACTTTAATATTTTAATTATTCATATAAAAAACATGCTTTTATTGTCCAAAAGCACCTAGTCACACCTGTTACAGTCCAAATGCCCCTCAGAAATGGGGTTGATCAGAGAAACAGAAGTCAAGTACAAGCACTCGTTAAGGTGAGGGCGGCTCCATTAACTTCCATTCCTGCTGTGACATCACAACAGGAGATATTTCTAAATGGCTTGTGTTCAGCCAGGTTTCAGAAACACTACAGAAGAGTCCAGATCTCAACAGGCTGAGTGGGTGGTCTGATTTCACAGTTTGTGTGTGTGTGTGTTGTTGTTTTTTTTTTTTTTTATCATAAGACAAGTAAAAGCACAATGCAACACTAATTACATTTAATTCAAATACAAACCTGCAGCAACATGTGAAAACCATGCCAAATCATGCCTTAAGTATGTCATGTCTGTGAAGATGTTGACTCAGCAGATCACCTTTTAACGCAGCTGTGTTGGAATAACTTCAGCAACATTGTACGTATCTGAAGCTTTCATGGCACCATAATTTCACAGGTTCAAATGCATGAGGATGCAATTCCTCTTTTAACCTGATATATATCCTATGTAAAGGAATTAGAAGAATTCTGGGAAAAGAACTTTGCTGTGTGTGGGAAAAAATGATTTGAATTAACATTTTTTGATATGCGACTGTTCCACATAACCCACAAACAGGAATGTACATGCAAAATGGGGGAAACACATTTGGATATAGAGATTAAAGTGTGACAGTTTGTGTTGTCCTTGTTGAAGCTGCAATGGATGGTTCATTGTAACTAACCCAACCTGAGTTACATTCTTGGTTTATATTGTATTTTTTTATATATATATAATCTGACAGGACTAGGCTTTGAATAAAAAATGTCAAGCCTCCAATTTTTTTATACATCTACACACTTGTAAATAGCATCAACCCTCATTAATATATAGAAAATGTGTCTATCATCTAATTAGAATCGTAAATGTTCACCTTGAAGTTAAGATGTTCCTAATAGAATTATTCACAAGAAGCTGAGAGGGAAATTCATATTTATACCTGTGACCTTGATGTCACCAAAACCCACTGCAAAGAAAAGGAAAACACATTTATAAATTGTAGGGGGAGAAAAAATCTTTTATTTGAGACCAGAATATTTTACAGGGAGGTCTGTTAATAACTCAAACTGGCATCCAAAGACGACTTTCATAAAATTGTACAAAGCTCTCAGTTTTAAAAGCCTCACTTCATCTTTTCACACAAGTTAGCAGAGCTCCAAATCTCTACACCGTCCTTGTAAACCACCAGTTTGCCGTCATCTGTCAGGTGAAAACGGCACATTTTACAGTCAGGTTTGGTGGAGTTTGTGTGCCACTCAGGCGTGCCAGTCTTGTTGTAAATGACCAGGTTGCAGTCAGGCTGCAAGCACAGGCGGAGAGCATCAGATCCTTCAGTGTCTGAAGCCGACACTGGCTTCCAGCCATAGATCACAAAGTTACCATCGTCCTGCAACACAAACAATGACTGTTTTTAGAATGTGCATTTCCAAACAATATTACACCACAAAAGATGTAGTAGGTTTTGCATTGAATTCCGTATAAAATCAGTGCACAGATCTTGATAAGCTTCTTGAGTACAGGAGTATTCTGACCTGGAAGACAGCCTTCCACTGCTCATTGTTGGATATCAGATAGTCTCCTCTGCAGAGCTCATCATTTTTGGATAAGTAGTTTGTGCTCATGATTCTAAAACAGAAAGAAAATGGATGTCCATCTAAAATATTGAAAAGGCTTTCAGAAAATATGCATCGCAAACATTCCTGGCAAAGTAATGTATAAATCCATTAACCAGTATAGAAGTGTGTAGTAGTAGTAGTACTTACAGGCTTGATTGTCCCACACCAGACGGACAGCAGCAGAGGAAAAGAAATGAAGTGACAAAAGGGAATTCACTCCGTTTATATATTATCTGATCTGGGGGAGGAGAGAGAAGTCACAGAGGAGTGACATGCTACGCTTCTTCCTATAAAGTAATTATAACCAAGGTTCAGGAACAAGTCCATGCCCCTCTCTCTCTCTCTCTTTCTCTTTCATCACATACTAATCCAACCACCTGTGCCTCATCATCAGAAGAACTGTTGTCTGGCAAATGTGAGAAAGTGTCAAGATCGTGCCCTAAATATGTCATCTCATCTCTGTAGAGATAGTCCATGATTTATGTTGATCGTATTTGATGTTGGCAAATTTGCGGTGTTTTTTTTTTTTTTACCTAAAATCTGGGAATGATTAATTCCGACAAGTGCATGATGAGATTATGACAAAGCTGAAGAAAAACAACAAGCAGCCATTTTTACCATCTACAGTGATATTAACTCACTAATGACCATTGGGAGATGAATGGAGCTCCATGTTCTTAATACAGCTGTATTGCTGTAACTTAACTGTTTAATAACTTTTGTTAGTGTATTTAAAGTTTTCACTACAACATCATTTTACAGGCTCAAATCCACATTTCAAATCCAGTGGCTCATCATGGATGTTGAATCTTTGGTGTGATGGGGTTGCAACTCATCCTGAAAGTGGATTAGCATGATATATCCTTTGAAGTAAAGTTATTAGAAGAAACCAATTTTAATTTTACAACTGGGAGAAGTGCTTTGATGTGGATGGAGGGTATGCATCTGTTCCACATAACCACAGAAAGGAATGTACATGCAAAATGGGCCAAATGCATTTTGATACAGAGATTACAGAGTGATTAGTTTGATGTTGTGTTGTCCCTTGTTGAAGTTGCAGTGGTTTCTTTCATTGGAACTAACCCAAGTTCCCCTTAAGTAAATCACTTACAGGTCTCAGGACTTAAAGGTCCCATATTTTATATTTTTCCTGGGATATTTGAAGTTTTTTATATCCATTACAGAGTAACTTTGTGGTTTTAAGTACCAAAAACAATTATATAATATATAATAATATGATAATAATACTTTTACATCTCCTCCTAACACCCAGCCCTATCTTATAATCAAACAGATGGTAAAATCTCACTTTCTATGAAAGCAGACCTTGGATTACATATTTGTAACTTTCAATTCAATTTTATTTATATAGCCCAATATTACAACACAGTTGTCTTCACAAAATTCAGTCCAAAGTGGCTCCAACATCCCCCGTCCTTAGACCCTCCTTCTCTGCAAGGAAAAACTCCAAAACCCAGTGGGAAAGAAGAAACCTCGGGGAGAACCACAGTGAAGGAGAGATCCACTCCCATGGACGGACAAGCTATAGATGAACCAGGACTGACAGACATGCATCTGATGATGAAGTATTAGTCTATAATGATGACGTATTAGTCTGTAAAGATGTTTCAGTCTGTAGAGATGCGTGATACGTGATAACGTGATCATTTCACATCACGTTATAACGTGATAATTTCACATTATAACGTGAAAATACCACATCATGAAATAACCTGATAATTTCATATCACGAAATAACGTGATGAGTATCGCGTTATAACATGATACATGTTAAATATGTTATAACATGATACTGAGCCAAATATATTTTAGGGGTTGTGCAGGGGTTAGCGCTGTTGTCTCACAGCAAGAAGGTCACAGGTTCAAGACCTCCTTGGTCCTGGGTCTGGGACCTTTCTGTGTGGAGTTTGCATGTTCTCCCCGTGTCTGTGTGGGTTTTCACCGGGTACTCCGGCTTCCTCCCACAGTCCAAAAACATGCTGAGGTTAATTGGTGACTCTAAATTGCCCATAGGTGTGAGTGTGTGAGTGAATGGTGTGTGTGCCCCACGATTGGCTGGCGACCATCTGGGGTGTATCCCTGCCTCTCGCCGTAACGCGCTGGGATAGGCTCCAGCAGACCATGTGACCCTAATGAGGAATAAGCAGGTATAGAAAATGACTGACTGCCATTTAGAATCCATCTGTATTATACTTCATTGCAGAAGCTGTGACATTATCTATTAAGGATAAACCATATTATTTAATTTATGAATAGGAGGCAACTCTTACACATATTTCAACTCTCCAACAGTTCTATGTTTTAATTTTTTTTTTTTACAGTCCACAAAAAAATGTGTTTATGATAATTATACAGTAGCTGCATCTACTGCTGAAGTTAGGATTTTCTTAATAGAAACCATATTACAGAGCCATATTTAAACGTGCATCCATAACTTTACCAAAACCCACTAAAAACAGAAGGAAAACACATTAAGGAATGATAATAAAATCTTTTATTTGATCCCAGGTTACATTACATAGAGAATTGATAACTCAAGATGACATTAAATTATGAAAAGCTTTCATTTTGTGCCTTTGGAGTTAGCAGAGCTCCAAACTTCTTCATGCTCCTTGTTCACCACCAGTTTTCCATCATCTGTGAGGCGGAGGCGGCACATCTTGCAGTCGGGTTTGGTGGAGTTTGAGTGCCACTTGCGTACTCCAGCCTTGTTGTACATGACCAGGTTGCAGTCAGGCTGCATGCACAGGCGGAGAGCATCGGATCCTGAAGTTTCTGAAGACCACGTCTGTTTCCAACCGTAGATGACAAAGTTACCATCGTCCTGCAGATAGAAACAATGACTGTTAGAGAGAATCTTCAAACAATACTACACAAAATATACAGGAACTTTTGCATTTAACGTCACACAAACAAGACTTAACACACGATAAGTGTGTTGAGTCGATAAATATTCTCACCTGGAAGACAGCCTTCCACTGCCCATTGTTGGATATCAGATAGTCTCCTCTGCGGAGCTCATCATTTTTGGACAAATAGTTCTTGCTCATGGTTCTGAAACAGAAATAAAAACTTTTTGTGTAAAATAGTGAGAAGACCTGGACAAAATATATTTGTTGTTCGGTTTGCATTTCATTAGTGCACCACCAGTACTTTTTACTGACTAAAAACAGTTCTTCTTCTTTTCTTTCTTGCATGGATTTATACCAACAATCATGTGATTATATGATTAACATGATCTCAACAACATAGATTTAACACTAACCTATAACATGCCAGCATTAAACTACTGTCGTACAGTAATGTTAATCAGCATAGAAGTATGCAGTACTTACAGGCTTGATTGTCCCACACCAGGCACACGGCAGCGGAGGAAAAGAAATGAAGTAACAGAAATGAAATTCACTCCATTTATATATGATCTGATCTGGGGGAGGAGGGAGAAGTCAGAGAGAAAGCTAGAGGGTCATCATGTATGGTGCATCCTTGTGTGACAAGGTTGTGATTCATCTTGATTAAGTAAGTAAAGAGCTTTGATGTAGACGAAAGAATAATTTTCCATTCACATTTTAATATGCAACTGTTCCACATAACCAGGAATGTATGCAAAATGGAGCAAATACATTTGGATACAGGGATTACAATGTGATTACTTTGATGTTGTGTTGTCCCTTGTGCAATGATTGCAATGGCACCTGAAATGAAAAGAAATGTCTTTTTAAATCTTTGAGAGCACATCACTACATCACACGTCACATTGTTCACATATTTTTTATATAAAAATACATTCACAATTTTCTTGTTAATATATATATATACATATATGTAAAAATAAATGTGACTTTTTTTTTGCCCAGTACTAAACATACTGCCATTGTTTGCAGTGTGAATCCTACACTGGTTTTATATACTGCTAATACTATACTGTTATTTTCCTATTACTGTTATGTAGTACCATCAGTATTATTACCATCATCTGTTCCTTTTGTATTTCTATTCTATTTTTTCTTTACCTCAGAATTTTAAGCCATTGTGTTTTATTGTATTTAAATGTACCAGTGTATCTATCTATCTATCTATCTATCTATCTATCTATCTATCTATCTATCTATCTATCTATCTATCTATCTATCTATCTATCTATCTATCTATCTATCTATCTATCTATCTATCTATCTATCTATCTATCTATCTAAGCATTGTAGATACACCATTCATTCTGCACATGTGTATGATACGTCCGCATTTGTCCAAATAAATTCCTCCAAGCTTTCTTGCACCTGGATGTTCTGTTCATACCCAATAGATGTCACAAATCAAAATGTACATTACTCATGTTTTATAAAGAATGTTGAAACACAACGAGGATACACTCCTCAGCATCACAGATAGTTTTCTCTCCTACATACTCCTTCATTATGAAGGAAAGAATGCATCTGTTCCAAATAACCATATACAGGAATGCATATACAAAATCGTGTGAATATATTTAGATACAGAGGGTTTAGTTTCATGTTATGTTGGCCCTTTGAAGTTGCAATGGTCGCTTTCATTGCATGCCTTTCTACATTGGGTTAGAGCACAAAAGAGAATGCGAGAGAGAGAGAGAGGAGAGAGAGAGAGAGAGAGAGAGAGAGAGAGAGAGAGATATCATGAGACTGGACAAACTGATTTACGGTGCCTGCTCTGTTGTCTTCATGGATCTTCAGTCTTTGGCAGCAGTGGCAGGAAATAAAACATTACTTATATTACAGTTACTGTTACTGCTATTCAGACTGGAATAGGTCTAGCCCATTTTCTATCTATCTATCTATCTATCTATCTATCTATCTATCTATCTATCTATCTATCTATCTATCTAGCTATCTATCGAGGTTAGGTAAGTTATTGTATGTTCACGATATTTTAGGTCTGGCTGCAACATTATACACTTGTTCCCATTGTTGTTATAGAACTTGATGAAGTGCTAAGACCTGAAAAACATGAAATATCTGATAAAAAAATATATTCATCAGAGTACAAAGTGCAGTTCTGCTCACTCCCACGCTTCATGCATATAAAGGTAAATGTGATGTGTGAAGATTTAAATCTTGAATGAGTCTACTCACAGCATATTTGATTACTGTCATTTCTCTTTTGGCAGAGAATTGACCATTGACCATACAGGTGTTTTTCGCTGTATGACAATAGAGACCACAGAGATAGGAGATAATGAGAGAGAGGTGTTGTTTGGGTATGGCAAGGTATGGCACTCTTACCTTGCCGATAGTAGATACATTTTTAATTAGAATAGGACTTTTGAAGTTAAATTAATTTTAATGCCACTAAGAGAAAACATCACAGATCTATCCACAGTCCTGATTGTGTATCAATCTGTCAGGCCCAGACTCAAAGGAGGACTCAGATGCAGAGATTTCACCAGCTGGACAGAACTTTATTTGAAATCCTCCAATAGGGAACAAAAAGGCTATGAAAATTATTCTAGGTGCTATAAAAATAAAGGCACTATTCAATAATTACTTTATAAAGAAAAACCCCTCCAGAGAGGGAAAAAAAGTATAAAAAGCAAAGAGGAAAAAGGAAACAGAAAATCACTCCGAGTTACTTTTCAAAATAAAACAGGAAATGACAAGACATGGAGACAAAACAAAAACCCAGCTTGACCTCACCGCGTGACACAATCTACATTGTGTAGAACCAGATTACTGTGTTTAAATTTTCAATTTTCTAATTGTTCTAATCCTAACTCTGGACCCAGGGGCATAGCACTAATTTCTGGGCCCTGTACATTTAATGTCAGCGGGCCCCTATCAAAGCATGTCAAAATATTATTATAGAAAATATTTTAAAATTAACAAGCAAAATAGGGTTTTAAGATCCAGTCAGATCAGATTATATTGATGACTGATTCAGTCAGTCATTGACGTTACATTTGTGGCCAGCAGCTGTCTGTGGGTGGATTAAACCTTTTTACGCCTGCAAGATGGGGCCCCAGAATGTCCAATACAGTAGTGTAGCACAAAGTTCATTCTCTCATGATGTTATCGACATATTTGACACCATATTAAATTATGACACTGATTAACTGAAGGGCCCAATTCATTCATTCAGCAGAAAAAAAAAGAAAAATTAAAAATCATGGGCCTTCTCTCTACTCAGGCCCTGGTTAGTCAGGTCAACTTTCCTACCACTACCACACCCATACCCACCCGGAACCCCTAGGAGGGTGTGTTAGTTGCCATATTTTGCCTTAAGATGAAATGACACCACTTTAACAAGATACCATAATAGAGACAATAAATGACAATAACCCTTTTAGCTTTTGAACAAAAGTCTTGAGGATGTAATAAGCAACATTTGCAAACATGGGATAAAGGTTTGTATGGTCACTTTTGCACATTCTGCAAATTATATCGGTTTGATTTTTAACATATGGGATAAAGACATGTTTGCCTCTAAAGCCCTGATACTTGCCTAAGCACATTGATCTCCCCAAAATGTGTCTAATAAAACTGCCTTACAGAGGGCGCTGCTGCTCTACAATGATGTCAGGATTTAGATTTTATAAATGGAATAGGATGTCTTCAAAGATACCACTAGATGAAAATTGTCAATTTGAAATCTAAAAATGGCTTTTTTGAACATTCTGTGTAGGGAAATGTATGGCAATGTACTTTCATACATGTAATACATACGTCAGTTACATTTTGTTTATAGTTCACCCAAACTGTGCCTATCTACCATCTACCAGGTAGACAGCAATGTTCTTTTTATCTGTGACATCATACATTTAGCATGCCCACAGTAAAATAAAGAAAAAAGTACATAAAGTTTAAAAAAGTGTTACAATGCATGTACTTAATATACTAAGCATATTCATTCTGTTTGAATTTAATACCTTTCTTATGTGATGTTTCCATAAAGAAAATGGACTGGAAACAGTGACTGATTTTACATTAAAAAATACATCTAACTTTTGCACTTCATTTCACACAAATCAGTACATATGTATCATCTGACATTTGACAAATGCAAGATAATAAAAAATATCCTCACCTGGAGGACAGCCTTCTACTGCTTGTTGTTCAGTCTCCTCTGCAGACCTCATTTCTAGAAAAGAGGTTCTTGCTCATGATTCTGAAACAGAATTCAGTCCTTTTAAAAGACTGAGAAGGCATTAACAAAATACATTTTATAAATAGGTTTGCATTTTTTTCTCCAGGGAATAAACAAAATTCTTCTTTTTCCTCTTGCACTGTTTATAGAGGCACTGAGTGGATTGCACTGACAGGTACCTATTAATCTTATTAACATTGTATCAGCAACACAGATTTAAACGCAAACTATATAACATTGCAATAAACTACCCCTGCACAGTAAGTTTTGACCCCATTAACCAGTATAGCAGTGTGCAGTGTTTACAGGCTTGATTGCCACACATCAGACAGATGGCAGCAGAGGAAAAGAATGGAAGCGAAAGAAATGGAATTCACTCCACTTTTATATTATCTTATCTGGGGGAGAAAGGAGTGCCATGTCATGCTTCTAAATAATAATTAAATAATTATAACTAAGGACTGTTAAACTGTTATGCCCAATATATCTGGAACAAACTCCCGGAAAACTGCCTGTAACTGCAGCAACTCTCAGTTCTTTTTAAATCTACTGCTGCCTTTTATTAAACAAATTGATTATTTATTCTTTTCACAGCACTGAGACTTGTAATTTTTTGTTTGATTTGTCTTTATTTGATCCAATTTTCTAATATAAAAGAAAAGAGAAGAATTAGAAAATTCTTCTCTTTTCATACTTGAAGGATAATGCATGTTTGTTGAGAGTTTAAAGGAATACTGATATTTTACTGTTTCTGAACAAAACTGATTTAAGCCTAATAATCTTCTCCTCTTGCTTGATTAACGAACAAAAATAATTCAGCCAGACTTAGTTTTGTTTCTTTTTTCTTTTTTTAATCTATGTCTATGTTTTATCTTTGTCCATAGACATCAGTTGTGGGTTGTAACATAAGTCATAACTTCATATATTCTCTTTTTTAAATGATTAGCCTGTGAATAATGCCAGTACTAATGCCTGCTGATAATATTAATAGTAATTATAATAACAGCAATAATAATAGTAATAATAATAATAATGATCAAGGCTACTAGCCTATTGACTGTTGGTGATGGGGACTTCTGCTGGTGACTTTATAGATGCTCAGGGAATGTAAAGGTTTACACCAAAATGTATTCACACACTCAGCTAAAGTGATAATTATGAGACTATCACGTTCTTCCAAACAACCAGCTGTTATACTTTCACAGAAGTAAACTAAATGTGAACCATATGGTGTAGAAAGAGAGCAGTTGCCTATAATGTACAATAAGAAGTTGGCACCAGCACGCTGAAGTTTTATTTTGAAGTTGTTACATTTAACTTCTGGTCTGTCGTTGTCATGTTTATATCAATAAGAAGCTTTCATGGCACCACAATTTTACAATTTCAAAAGCACATTTTAAAGCCAGTGGGCCATTATGTATGCATGTATTTTGTGTGACACCTATGCAAATCATGCTGAAACATTTTTTACATGAAATATCCTATAAAGTAAAGAAAATCCTGTTAGAATTCTACATCTGGTAAAAGAGCTTTACTGTGGAGTTAAGAGTAATTTTCCATTAACATTTTTTGATATGCAACTGTTCCACATAACCACAGGCAGGAATGTACATGGAAAATGGGGGCAAATACATTTGGATATAGATACTACAGTATGATTAGTTTGTGTCATCCCTCTATATATTTATTCTGATTGGTGGTGTTTGGAGCACAAACAGCAGAGCAGAAGGAGGAAACAAGAAGAGGATCTGGAATGAGACAAGATGAGTGCCAAAATAAAAAGGAGAACTACTTAATATACAGAAAACCTAAACATAACCTTAAGGGGCAGAAGGGGATATGACAGTCTAACAAATTGTTGTAAATGTACCGTGGATTATAACAGTGTCTTACTGCTTTTAAAAAAAATATATTAAAAAAAATATTAAATATGCATCCCTCACGTAAATGAACAAGCTTGGTTAACAATAACAAACTGGTGTTGAGCAGCATAAAACAGTAATTTCTGTAAAGTGGTGGAGGTATAAAATTTCATTCCTTCACAAGTCTAGACACTATCCATCCCACATCCTACTAATAATTGTGGGCCTAAGTTTCTGTTCTGTAATCAAACTCCCTACACTACTTAAGTCGTCTTTCAGTGATAAAATGTGATTGGCTCTTCCTGGTACTGACTTTGGCCATCACAACATCAGGATCATTCCCACCAGACCAGTTCATGTGGAGTTCAACCAAGGGAGTAAAGTAATTCTTATCTCCAGAAATGGGCAGTATCCATCGTCTCGTCTTCTCTCGCTTATCCGAGGTCGGGTCATGAGGTCAGCAGCATTAACACTTCACAGACCAGCCACCCTGTGAAGGAAACTCATTTCGGCTGCTTGTATTCACAACCTCATCCATTCTGTCACTACCCAAAGCTCATGACCATGAGGGTAGGAACATAGATTGATGGTAAATTAACAGCTTCACCTTTGGTTTCAGCTCCTTCTTCACCACAACGGACCGATGCAGGGCCCCCATCACTGCAGATGCCTCAAAGATCCACCTGTCAATCTCCCTCCATCCGCCCCCCACCCATGAATGACACCCTGAGGTACTTGGATCTCATCTCCGACCCAGAGGCTGCACTCCGCCCTTTTGTCTCCATGTGGCACATCGTTACACGCCCAAGTTTTCGCCTCTGCAACTGGTGAGGTTGCGCTCCACATGGCACATCAATATCAACTGCTATGGGAGTCCTGTAGCATTCCTTCTCCAGCTTGACCGAGTCCACCAGCAGGTTTGGGGGCTGCCGCTACGACAGGTAGTGAGTTGAAACTCCTTCTGACAGGAGATTGAGCCAGATATTCCCAGCAAACCCTCATCTGATCGATATTTCCCTCACCATTGGAGCCATCTCACCACCAGGTTAATTGACAGCTCCATCCTGCTTTTCACCAAGTGTCCAAGACATGTGGCCACAAGTCCGACGACATGACCACAAGGTCGATCATTGAACTATAGCCATCCTGGTGCCGGGTGCACATGTTGACACCCTTATTTCTGAACATGTGTTCTTCATGGACAATGATTGACGAGCACAGAAGTTCAATAACAGAACACTACTTGGGTTCAGATCAGGGGGGCCGTTCCTCCCAATCACGCCCCCTCCAGGTGTCACTGTCATTGCCCACGTGAGCATTGAAGTCCCCCAGCAGAAGGTTGGGTACTGCAGTTCGGTGCATAGGCACAAACAGTCAGGACCTGACCCCCCACCTGAGGGAGACTACCCTCTCGTCCACCAGGGGTGAATGACAACGTACAAGCATTGAGCCGGGGAGAAACAAACATTCCCACTCCCGCTCTGTGCCTCTTGCCGGGGGCAAGTCCAGAGCAAGTGCTTCCAGAGCCCACACTATGCAACAACTCTCTCTTCATGCTCCCCCTCTTATGGGTGGTGGGCCCATGGGAAGGGGGTTCCATGTCATCCGTTTGAGCTGTGCCTGGCCAGGCCCCAGGCGAATGCTGCCAAGCCCCTCCCCCAGTCTTGGCTCCAGTGTCTCACATCCAGGTGAGGGAAACTGGGATCCCAAGTTCTTACTCATCATCAGGGGGTTTGGGGTTTTATCTGTATGATTATTAGCCTGCTGATATTTTGGATATTAGCCTATTTCATTAAGTCTGTTTCATTAGGTCAGGTTGTGTAGCCTCCATTCATTTCATGCCTTTTGAAGCAAACCTCATCGTGCTCTCAGTTCACCACTGTCATCTGTCAGGTCAAGATGGTACATTTTACAGGCAGGTTTGCCAGAGTTTGTGTGAAACTAGGATGTGCCAAGATTGCTGAAAATTACCAGGCTGCTGTCAGCATGGGAACAAGGTCATAAGACTAGTCTATCTAAATTGTAGTTTGCATTACCTGCAGTGACATTCCTTAGGCAAATCATTCAGTATAGAGAAAACATGTTGATATGCAACTGCTCCAAATAACCATATACAGGAATGTGTGTACATGCGGAATTGTGCAAATGCATTTAGATACAGAGCCTACAGGATGATGACTTTAATGTTGTGCTGTTCCTTGTTGAAGTTTCAATGGTTGTTTTCATTTTAAGTAACAGTGACAGAACTTTCAATAAAAAATTGTAATCTTTGAAATATGCATATGTTTATTGTTGAAAACAGAATGAACCTTCATTTTCACATCCTCAACTTGGTGTCAATAGTGAATTAATACAACTTTTGCTGCCAGTGCTAAGAAGACTGTGAGCAAAGTGAAATTCTCAGCAAGTCACTCCCTGGGATCATGAGGATGAGCAGTAGTGATGTGCATTTCTTTTTTTTATAAGTGGACTTTCTTTATTAATGGGCAGTTAATGACCCATTTTCCAATGATCATTGATGCTTTCAGTTTTTTCTTCAATTTGTTGATAGTTTTTCAACCACACCATTTACATCCAGAGTTACATCTAGGTCAGATAAAAAAAGAAAAAGGAAAATGTAGATTCTCTGCAGACACACACAGAGTCACTTTTGACACAAAGTCACAAAGTTATTCATCCAGAAAACTTTTCAGCAGGTCACCACGAGAGCATGGTTGAAATTGGACCCTTATTTTTAGTAGAGAGAAGGTCTCTATAGCATGCATCCATGCTGTTAAAGAGCATTTTAAGGGAAATCTATTAACACCCTCAAGATTGACACAACTGTTAAAAGATATTTCCACTATGTACTAGTAATAAATCCACTTTCAGTGCCAGTAAATAAATTGCATGTCAAGGACTGTATCATTACCATATTGTTCTTGATATATACTTATATACTGCAAAAGGCTGACACACTGATTGTGTGTGTTCACATATTACACACTTGTTACTAAACTGGATGAACCACCTCAAAAAGTTAAAATTCTTACTAAGCAATTTCTACAAATTACAAAACACAGCTCTGTTCGCTTGCACTCTTCATACACGTGATGAGATATGCAGTTTATGAAGATTTTAAGCATTTATTATTATAAACAAATAACCAGAACTCACTATAAAAATAAGGAAACACGTTTATGAACTGTAGGGAAAATAGCTTTTATTTGAGTCCAAATTACATCATAGGGAAGTTGATGACTCTGACACTGATAAGTTGATCTGACAACCAAAGTGTAAAAAAAAATAAAATTGGTTGGAAAATTCTTATTTCATTTCATGCCTCTGGAGTTAGCGGAGCTCCAAAGCTCATCACATTCCCTGTCCAACAACAGTTTTCCATCATCTGTCAGGTGAAGGCGGCACATGTTGCAGTCAGGTTTGGCGGTGTTTGTGTGCCACTTGGGTTGGTCAGCCTTGTTGTACATGACCAGGTTGCAGTCAGCCTGCATGCACAGACGCATAGCCTCAGATCCTGCAGTGTCTGAAGACCACGTTGGCTTCCAGCCATAGATGACAAAGTTACCATCCTCCTGTGGATAGAAAGATTGACTGGTTTCAGAATGTGCATTTTCCCAAACAGTATTACACAAAAATACATATACAACATAATAGTAACTTTTGCATTTAATTTCACACAAGTACGGTCGCATATCTCATCTTGCATTTTGATAAGCATCTTGGATGCATTAATATTCTCACCTGGAAGACAGCCTTCCACTGGCCATTGTTGGATATCAGATAGTCTCCTCTGCGGAGCTCATCATTTTTGGACAAGTAGTTCCTGCTCATGATTCTGAAACAGAAAAAAAATCTGACCCTATCCATCTAAAAGACTGAAAATACACTGACAAAATATGTTTGTAAATTGGATTGCATTTAATTTTGCACCATCAGTAAATGGGATTTAATTAATTTCCATTTCCATCTTCCATTGGTTTATATGCAATTTACCATTATTAACCAATCATTTCAAAAAAACACAGATTTAGCAGTAAACTATAACATGTCTGCATTAAACTACTTCTGGACAGTAAAGTATGAATTCAGTATAGAGATGTAAAGTACTTACAGGCTTGATTGTTCCGCAACAGAGGAAAAGAAGTGTAAAGTGTAAAAGAAATAAAATGACTCCACTTTTATGTTATCTAATCTGGAGGTGGAGGAGAGGGCAGGGGTGTGGGAGGGGACTGGAAGTGTCAGTGGGAGGAGTGGAATACCAGCTTTGTTGTATGAGAACAGAACATTCTCTATATGAGCAGCTGAACAGGAAATTACCGTCCATTGAGATGCAAAGAGGGATTTTTTTTTCTCTAAAAAGGCTGTAGCTTTGAAAGATGTTGACTAAATTGGACAGCTGAAGCCTTGTACTCGCTCCAAGTACACTTTTAAATACATTTTACACGAGAGGAAGACAGTGGGTTTTGTATCCCATTAATTTCATTGTAAGTAGATTATGAAGAGATCTTCAAATATCCAGTATGACATGAGGAATGAATTACAACAAGAAAAACATGTACCGATGTTCATTTAGGCAGTCAAGAAAAATTGTGAACTACCCATCTATTAAAGCAGGGGTTCTCAAAATTTTGATGATTAGGGCCCCACAAGAAAAAATGAGCATGAAATAATTCTAAAACAAACCTGTTTTTTAAATCATCTAACCAAAATAACAACAGTCACACCATAACCATACAGGAAGCCTAAAAAACTATCCGAACAAGAGTTCATTAGGATTAATAAAACATTCAGTTGTCTCAACACACACACGCACACATGCTGTTGATTTCCTGTGTTACCAGCAGGGACCTGTTTCAGCAACAATTCCAGCTGTCCAAGCATCAGAGAAAGGAGGAGGTCAAGACAGAGAAACAGAGACTCGCCCTTCAATTAATCATACATTATAGGATTGGTATCATGCCATTTTGTTAAAGTCTCTGAGTGATGAATTCACTGGCTCACAGATCAGGCACATCACTTTAGGGACCTGTGAGGTACAGTGAAATATAATATAGGCACTCCTCTTCATTAAACCTACAGTTTCTGCACAATGGCCCCGGCTCCTCCACCAATTCACTTCAACTATCAGTATGTTTACATGACACCTTAAAAAATGTAATTATTGGGTTAGTCCGACTAAATCTGGACTTCTAAAGTTAACATGTCAGCTTGACTGAAATCAAATTTGCAAAGTCTGACTAACGCACCCAGATAATGTGATTCAAATCAAGCTACTCCAGCCCGATCCGACTGGAGCTGGATGAGGTGATCTGCACATGTGCTAGAGGCCCACACCAAGCTCCGAACACAGAAGCCGAACAGTATGTGAAACATAAACAGCATAACTCAAACCAGAAGAATCCGTTGGTAAGAAAGAAGAAGACTGTGGATATATTTGGAGAATTGTCCATCGTGTCAGCTGTTAACCTGCTAGTTTACCTATTTTTTGTCAAAAAAGATTAACTGGTAATAACAAGCTAAAGGAGAAGGTGATTTTATCAATAAATCGATTTACCTCCTGTGCTTCTATACTATAGCCTGAGTTAAATGAACTAATCTGGACTAACTGTGCATGTAAACGAGTTCAAACTTTACCTAATGTCAAATTTTCAATCTCTCAAAAAACATACTTGGTCGAGTGAGACCCGAAAACACACTTGCATTCCTGCTAAGACAAAAATGACAAAACAGATACTTTAAATTTAACTTACTTTAAAAGCAAAGTACTATGTGATATAAGCTGGTTAATACCTGTTTTGGAACCAGACCGAATCATGCATTTCATCATTGCAGGCGTTCAGTATGAATGCCTATATAGTGTATATAAAGATGGATGTTTTAAGGGGTGATGTCACCCACTGGTTTTCACTGGAGCAGGTTTGAAGTCAGGAGTTGCATTGTAAACCTATTTAGTATGAGAAGCATGCACTCTGCAAAGGTTTTCCTAAGGAAACAGTCAGAAAGAGCAGAGAGGAGGAGCTCTCCACTTTGAATCCCCCTCTACTTATGTAATGTATTTGGCTTATTGTTACTTCAGCTTCACTGTGCAGGATGGTGTGTGTGTGTGTGTGTGTGTGTGTGTGTGTGTGTGTGTGTGTGTGTGTGTGTGTGTGTGTGTGTGTGTGTGTGTGTGTGTGTGTGTGTGTGTGTGTGTAGAGTTTAATCTTTAAAGGACTTTTCACATACATCTGCTGAAGGGGGGGCAGTTTTTTTCTGTGCTAAACCAAAATCTGAGTTTAAGGCTTGTACCTCCAAGAATGATTTGATTAGATCTAGATTGGAGCCAATAATGGTTCAGTATGCAACTTACAGTATAAGATGAAAACATGAAGCCTCCAGTTCACAAACATTGATAGTGATTGTGTTTCTTTTAAAGAAGTAGATGACATCTTGTGATTCGTAGTTTAACTTTTAAATAAATATTTGTGCATACAGAGAACCTGGATTTGGAGATGACATTTGAGTATTTTAAGATAATTTCTGTGAACTAATTAGACAAATAGTATTACTGACCGAGTTTTAAATCATGTCTGGACTGGTCTTTAAGCCACTACAAAAGAAAGAAAAACACGTTCGCGAATTGAATGAAAACCAAATTTTTATTTATGACCAAATTACATTACAGGGAGATTTCAGGTATCTTAATCTCAGATAACAACAAAAACACTTTTAAAGGCCTCATTTCATTTCATGCCTCTGGAGTTAGCGGAGCTCCAAAGCTCATCACATTCCCTGTCCAACAACAGTTTGCCATCATCTGTCAGGTGAAGGCGGCACATGTTGCAGTCAGGTTTGGCGGTGTTTGTGTGCCACTTGGGTTGGTCAGCCTTGTTGTAAATGACCAGGTTGCAGTCAGCCTGCATGCACAGACGCATAGCCTCAGATCCTGCAGTGTCTGAAGACCATGTTGGCTTCCAGCCATAGATGACAAAGTTACCATCCTCCTGTGGATAGAAAGATTGACTGGTTTCAGAATGTGCATTTACAACTTTTGCATTTGAATTTCATGCAAATCAGTGTGCATATATCATCTTGCATCTTGATAGGTGTGTCTTGGATCCACGGATTAGATATTCTCACCTGGAAGACAGCCTTCCACTGGCCATTGTTGGATATCAGATAGTCTCCTCTGCGGAGCTCATCATTTTTGGACAAGTAGTTCCTGCTCATGATTCTGAAACAGACAGAAAATCTGTGTTGTATCCATCTAAAAGACTGAAAATACACTGACAAAATATGTTTGTAAGTTGGTTTGCATTTCATTTGTGCATCACCAGCGATGCGATTCAAAGTTCCCACAATATGCCTGATGCACATTAGCACCAGATTTAATGGTAAACTGTAACATGCATGAAACTACTCCATACAATACATTAACCAATATAGAATTGTGTAGTACTTACAGGATTGTCCCGCACCAGATAGACAGCAGCAGAGGAAAACAATTGAAATGAAAGAAATTAAATTCACTCCTTTTATATCGTTTGCTCTGGTGATCTGGGGGCGGAGAGCAGACCACAGAGAAGGGAGTGGATGGGACAGTGGGAGGAGCACTGATTCTTCTGTGAGAACTGAACACTCATTATGTTCGTGGGTTTTACTGAAAGTGAGGGGAGACAAAAGCCATGGTCTTCTGTATTTAAATGTTCTTTTTTCTTTAATTAGTAGATAATTACAACATTGTAGCAAGTAACAACAAATTCATTATGAACACCATACATTCAGATTTTTTTTTTTTTGCAGAATCAGATCCCTAAAATATGTTAGATTCACTTTATCTGATTTAAACAATTATAAAGCTCAATTTCCTGAAAGCAAGGTGGGAGGCTATAAAATGGCAAATTCTTTTTTTTTTAATTAGTTGGAAAACTGGCATGGAAAACTGGAAATTCTAATCTAATCCTTCAATTTACAACCCTAGGCAAAGTAAGCATGCCATGCAAATTTACTCTGAACTTTCCAGTCAGCCAATCAGTGAACAGTCCTACGGAGCGGTACCGCTTATATAATCACATATGTGATTATATAACAAAAACACACACACACACACACACACACACACACACACACACACACACACACACACACACACACACACACACACACACAAAACAAAAACAACTTTAGACCTGTACTTGCCAAAGTCATTCCTCCTGTTCATATTGGACATTAAGCGATACCTTCATGATGTATTTTCAATGTAAGAGATGGCCCAGGCGAGAGTTTTTGTGCAGGAAAAGCTCCAGTCTCCTGTTCACAGACACTCATTCATGCACAAGGCGCCCCAGGAAAGAGAAACTTGATAAGTAACACAATAAAGGGCCTGCTGTTGTATTTTATTTGCTTGTAAAGGGTGATGGAATATGCTGTGATTTTCCATGATGGGTGTGGTTTTCACTATGCCTGCTTTCACTGAATTCTCTGTTCTTTGTCCAACACAGACACTGAGTCTGTGTGCACACGTGATGCTATTAAGGAACTTTTAACATTTTTATTTTTTAGCATTTACTAATAAATCTTTTACACAGCGTTGCCACTTGGCTATGTATAAAAATGTAATTCACCCTTAGCTCACCCCCTAGAGACCTGGAGCACTTCCGTTGTGTTGACTGCATTTGTAGCATTTAGCTGTAAATGCACTTGTTTGGTTCCATGCAGCGTTTTTTTCTCTCCTTTGCAGTATTTTTCTGTTGTTATATTTGTTTCGTACATGTTTTTGAATTGCCATTGATTTTTTTTTTTAATTCACAGCATGTTTTGGCCCTTTGGCCCCAATTTGCCCTTAAAGGAACAAGCTCCAACCACTAAGCAGAGAGACAGGAGAGCAGAAGTTGACTTTAACATCGGGCAGTATTACGATATATTTCTCACGTGCTGAAGATAAGGTTCTAAATGAACACGGGCAAGAATGGATCAGGTTTTAATGCAAACCCTGGGGCCAGTTCCCTAATAAACTCTAACTATCAACGATTAAATTCAAACCACATCTGGAGCTCTCTCTGACACTCCACAGAGAATTTATCTTTTCCTTCTAACGCATTGTTCATTTTTTATCGTCTGGTGGGGAAAAGGCTTCTCAGAATTCTCCGTTCATTTTTATAACAGTCCATTCCTTTCCACCACACCTCTACTTTGGTTCTTCTTTGCTAGTCAGAGTTGTGCTCAGAAGCACGCAATACACTGTGATGATTATAAAGCAACTTGGCGAACTATTATTCTGTAGTAACCAATTAAAAACATTTGACCCTTCTCTGAAAAACAGTGGTTAACATCATCCTGACACTATGATTTTGTGATGCAGTAGATTGTGCTTTCAGGGAACAGCGAACCATGCTTCAACACAAGAAGACATGGATGAGCTTTCTACATTTTTAACTTCTCCTTGTTGTGAAACGTTCCCTTTAACAAAAATCTATATTTTTGGGTGAAGCTATGGTTAGGATATTGTTAGGCATGTTGTGGTTATGGCTAAGGTCAGGATAAGTCTACAGTAAATGAATATAAGACAATGTAATGTCCTGTAAATGATAGAACCAAGCATGTAGGACTACTTCTTAGAGTTTAGAAAACATCCTTGTCTAAACTCTGGGTTGTCATGGTTTTGGCCTATGTGTGTGTCTGTTTGTGAATGACCATTAGAATTCCTCCATGGTAGCCTCTACCATCAGTGTATGAATGTGTGTGTGGGTGTTGCCATGCAGTGTATAGGTGCCTTGACTGGCCAGAAGACTTGTTGGCATTATAAACTTCATTTACTATCTGCAAGTGGATGTTTCCAAGGAAACAGATGAAACAACAGAAAATGCCAGTAGCTTATTTCACTCATTAATTTCTCTTCAACATTGGGGGAAAAAAAGATACGTTTTCTCCATTTTTCTTTTGATATGCAACTTGTTTAAACTTGCCAGGATTGAATTTGTTGATTGCTGACTGATGTGACCCATCTGGAGTAGAAACCTTGCATTACGTCCTTGCACGCTATTCCCAGCCACTCCCTCAGCTCCCTCCCCTTCTGTCACATGAGATGTCACAGGAGGAAACGGTTGTGGAGCGTGTTTTGTGTGTGCAGAGAGTTTATGTAACCAGAGACTGGTCCCCAAACGGATGGTTCATCAGTTGCCTCTTCTCTTAAAGTATATTTAAGAGCAAGACACCACATCCTGACTGTGTCTTAATGACTGAAATGTAAAATGTCCAGTAATTGTATCCACATGTTAATGTGTGTGTTCAAGTTTGCATTTTAAATAGTAACTAAACCTACTTTTCCTCTTAACACCAATATTCTGTATATAGGAATTTAGTAGTGTTATCAACTCAGGCCCAGATCTTGACATTTAGTGCAAAGTATTTGAATTCTACATTTTCTACAATTCTAGTCATATTCATAGTGACCGCCTAGAGGTGAAAACCTGGCTTTGGCTATTGGCTGAATAATGCTGACTACCATGTGGTTTGATTTCAGGGAGGAGGCCAAAACTCAGGGGGCTTAGCTACTATTTAAATGTACAAGTATCTGAAATGATTTGTGATGATTTCTACAAGCTGTGAAACGAGAATGCAATTGTTTTACATAGAAATCACATTTTTCAACAAGAAGATGTTCAATATGTTCATTTTTTTCATTTAAAACTCAAACTAACTTAAGCATATTAATTGGATTTTTTTCACAGAAGCTGGATTTTTAATCCCTTATTCATTAATTCTAGCTATCTAAATTACTCTAAATTGCATTTTTCCACAATTTTATCTTTATTTTTTACTATTTTACCTTCTTAAATTAGCCATGTAGCCATTACTTTTATCATCTTTAACGTCATTTATCATCATCATCATCAACATTTACCTTTTATCACCAGTATCCTATTATTTTAGCTAAGAGTTCCTCCAAGCCATATTGAGCTTAGTTTGACCACTTTTTCCATTACTTTCAACTGTTCATTCATAATATTTACACAATTTGAACATTACTTTCAGCTATTTCAACGATGTACACACAATTTATAGCAAAGTGGTCCACATTACAACTGACTCAATATTAAAATTAGGAAATTTCTATTTTGGAGTATACTGTACCTGTAGAATACCTTTGGTTGGACGATTTTGGATTTGGTTAAGTGAGATAAAAAAAAAACAAAAACAAAAAAAAAACATTTAGATCATAGCTCACTAAAAGAAAAATATAAAGATGACACTTAACAATCAAAGCCACTGAAATCATTGAGTACCAGTAAATCAATATAGCACCTTTCTATGGTTGTCACTTGATCACAGACACTGATAAAATCAGAGACACTCCTTTTATCCAAGAGACGCACTGAAACTAGGAATTCCTGCAACCGGAAGCACCAGATGGTTTGTTACCCTGAAGTCGCCCTTGGCAACTTTTTAGGAGGGGCAAGGACCTTAAAAAAAAAAAAAAAAAAAAAGGGCAGGAATTCCTGCAGTCCAGCTCATAAATCAGCTGTGAGCAGAAAACGGTGTTGCCTATATGATGTACAGCACAGCTCCAGATGGATCGCATTGAAAACACTTTGTTCCTCACTTCTGTTTGAATTGAATCATAAGCTTGCAATAAGCTATTGATCCTCCATTCATTTTAAAATCCCTTTTTTAAATTTCAAGATTGGTCTCAGAAAGAATGATGATCTGTGATATGTGACATGAAGGCATTGTAAGAGTTTCTGGCATTTGTAGTTAACCTTTGTCTAACACTTAAGGAAATATTGTATTATTCAACCTGTGCTGCACACCATGATGTTCCAAGCCGTATTTTGATTTGCAGGCACAGGGTAATCTACATCCTTAAAAACAAGTACCACCAGGCTATCTAACCCAACAGATTTCCTGATGGCATTGGTAATTGCCTGTTTTAATCAGGGCTGATGATGGACTGATTATCCACTGGTCACATATTGATTAAAACAGGACCCCCCCCTTCACGCTTGTCTTCTTCCTCAGTCTCACTCTGATCTCTGTAAAGTTGTTGTATTTGAACCAGATTGGTAATTATTTCTCTCCTACAGCATACCTACAATAAATGACTCAGAAAAGGTACATTTAAGGTAAACTGCAAAATCGGTACATCAGAGGCCAATATATTCTAATTTTAGGTCCCTATTATACCGTCTAATGCCCACATTAGACATAAGCCTAGACACAAGCTATTAGACTGTGACACAAGCTGTCTGTTATAAATTTGCATTCTCCTAGACCTAGCCTAATGAGCTGGATGTGGGAGCCCAAGAGGGAGAATACAGAATACTGTACAATAGATAAAATATTTTCTAATCTCATTTCTTAGT